>JAKFHU010001035.1:22500000-23750000 GCA_023783475.1 Daubentonia madagascariensis
GCACCTTGGGAAGCCTGGGGACAAGGGAAAGCCAGACCCTTAACTCTCTGGGGGAAGCCTGGCAGGTGACTGCAGGCCCAGGTCACACTGGTAAAGACTATAGGCTTTACTTGTGGTTATATTCACAAGACAGGGAAGACACTGGCAAAGGGCTGGGAGAAAACATATCAGTCTTGCTTTTAAGATTTCCAGAAGAATCAGGGAACCTGACACTCCTGCCCCAGATTCTCTGGAAGCTTCAGTGACTAGCTGTGGCTCCTGCTCATGCATCTGCCCAGAGTCCTGGGACCTGGGGCAGGGGATAGGAACAGAGGTCCTGCCAGGGCCATTCCCGTAGCCCCCGCCCCCATGGCAAGCTGCTGTACTGCTGAGTGCAGCAGGCGAGGCCCTCTGGCAGCACCTTGTCCCCTAAGACACTCCCCCACCCCCCAACGACTGGCCCCCAGCCTGGCCCTGACCAGCTTGTCAGCGATGTGGTCCATGATGTTGGCATTGTACAGGCGGCGGCGCTGGTCAGGCCACCAGCTCTTGATGTAGATGCAGGGCTTGTGCTCCAGGTAGGGCAGATGGAAGTAGTTCCTGGGGTGGGCGGAGGTGGGAGGTTGATTCTGGGGGTCCAGGGAGGTGGGAGGGCCGACCGCAGGAGTACGGGAGGCAGGAGATAGCACCCACCTGTCTGTGACCTGGGGCCGCATGGGTGGAGTGGAGGAGACGGAGGCCAGGTCCCCGCCATCACCAGCCTCATCGTCGCTGGAGTTCTGAATCAGGTCTACTTCCTCTTCGTCCCCAGGCTCCTTCCGTGGCCGTGGCCGCTGGGGTCGTGACAGTCCATCCACTTCATTCCCATAGTTGCCTGTAGGCAGAAGGGGCACAGAGGGCCTAGATTCCCTCCCCACTGTCCTGTCCTGTCTAATCCAGGTGTTGCCTTGGGCTTGGGGGAGGGGAGAGGGAAAGTCAGGGCATGGGGCTGAGACACAACAGAACACTGGCCAAAAAAGGTCCCCATGGCCTCACTCCCCATAAAGGCCTCCGGGAGCCCTCGTGACATCTGAGCTCAAGGCCCAGCCTGGCCGAGGCCCATATTCCCTCTCTCTCCTCTCCAGCCAAGGGCCTCTCCCTTCCTTCTCACCCAGATCCCAACACAGCCCGCCCCTGCAGGTGGAGCTAAGGGTTGGCCCCTCTGTGGGACATTGTAGGCCCCGTGCACACACAAAGGTGCTGCAACAAGGTTTCTGGCTCTCCAGGGGCTGCGCCCTGTGAGCCGCTTGTGCTCAAGACGCTGTCTTCCGTCGTCTGAGCCTCAGGAAGGCTCCAAAGAGAAAGAATTCTTCCATTTTCCCTGTGCAGCTCTGTGGGGGAGGGAGTTCAAACCATCCCTAAGCTTTAGTGGGGACGGTGGGAACGATGGGCTTGGGCCAGGCCTCCTCCTCCCAGGCAGGCCTGGAGATGGTGGGGCAATCCACCCAGCTTAGCGGGCGGTCCGAGGACATCCAGCCTGGAGTCCCCGAAAAGGCTGTTGGCACCCATGGAACGCATGGCTGGGAGGAGGGGCAGAGGGGAGGTGCCATCGTGAGCCCTCAGGGCAGAGCACAGGCAGGTGGTGGACAGGGACTGAGGTCCTGCTGGGGACAGAGTGGGGGTCTCTGCTTCCGGGGAGAAGGCCTCGTCCTGGGGTCTGGCCCCTGAGGCAGAAAGGGCAGCAACAGGCAAAGCCCAGGACCCAGGCTGCCACATGGGAAGGGGCTGGGCTGGGGCCTGGGGGACAGTGCAGCCTGGGGCTTCACCTCCGAGATGGGCGTGGCCTGCTCCACCTGCACCTCTGTGGAGCTGGTGAGCTCAGGGTTGGAGGTGTCCAGGATCTCCACCGCCAGGCCCAGCAGGAGACGGGCACGGAAGGACACGCCTTCACCCAGGCCCTCGTTCAGGTCCTGGTGCTCATCCAGCAGCGTGTAGTTGCGTGTGGAGCCATACATGTTCACCCAGGCTGGGCCCAGCGTGGGCAGGAAGCCTGTGGCAGTGGGGAGAGGGGTGGAGGGGCTTCTTCCCGGGGCCCTTGGCCTCCACCTCCTGGTTGCTGAGCTGAGGACTTCATGTGTGCGCCAACCGTGTGGGACAGACCTCTCTTTGTGGGATCTGCTGGGTGTGATGGGGAGGCAGAGCCAGGCTCCCCGCTTCTTGGTACTGGGAGCAGGGGCCGCCAAGAGATGCCAGCTCCTCCCAGCTCCTCAGCGTGGCTTTGGGGCCCTGCACTGTCTCTGCAGGTCTATCTCCCACCACGGTGTCACCATGCCCATGTGGACCCCTCCCCTCCTCTCTCAAAGTCCTCCCTCTCCATCTTCTCTCACGGGTAGGATTTGTTGGCCCTCAGGTGTAGCATGATCCAATTCTGCCTTAAGTGGTTTTTTTTGGGGGGGTTATTTTTTATTGTGCCTGTTTTTTTAAAACACATTTATAGCATTTTGAAAATGAGATAAACTTCACATGATGTAAAATTCACCATTTTAAAGTATACGTTTCAATGGTTTTTAGTATATTCACTATGTTGTGTAACCATAATCCCAGAACATTTCCCAGAACATTTTCATCCCTCTCAAAAGAAACTCTGCACCTGTTTAGTACTTAGTCCCAATTCGCCCCACCCTCAGCCCCTGGAAACCAATAATCTACTTTCTGTCTCTATTGATTTGCCTATTCTGGATGTTTCAAAAAAGTAGAATCAGACAATACTGGCCTTTTGTGTCTTCTATCTAATGTCTGACCCTCTGGTAGGACACCCTTCTCCTTAATAAGCACTTGGAGGGCAGGAATAGATTATTTTATTTTTATTTTTTTTGAGACAGGGTCTCATTCTGTCACCCCAGCTAGAGTGCAGTGGTGTCATCATAGCTCACTGCAGCCTCCAACTCCTGGGCTCAAGGGATCTTTCTACCTCAGCCCCCACAAGTAGCTGGGACTACAGGTGTGTGCCACCATGCCCAGCTGATTTTTCTATTTTTTGTGGAGACGGGGTCTCGATCTTGCTCAGGCTGGTCTCGAACTCCTGGCCTCAAGCAATCCTCCTGCCTTGGCCTCCCAAAGTGCTAGGATTACAGGGTGAGCCACTGCGCCCGGCCAGGAATAGATTCTTATCTCACTATCCTGGGCATCCAGCACAGTGCCTGGATCCTAGGAGGTGGTCCATCCCCACAAGTCTGTAGATAGGTATGATTACTAATATGAGGTACCATATATGTACTGTAATTGTATGCATATGCAGTAGACACACTCTAATTATATATATATCTATGCTGTAACTATTATTTTCATTTTACAGATGGGAAAACAGATGCAAAGGTCACACAGCTACTGTCACATCCAGCCAGCCAGGCTCTGAGCTGGCCTGAGTCCCAACTTCCCACCCTGCCCTTGAGGTGGGGGCTGCTGACAAGGCCCTTGAAGCACCTGTCAGACCGAGGTCTGGGGTGATGGTGGTGGTGGGAAGAGGGGGGGTCTCATTTACTCCTTCTCTTCAGGCCACCTCCTGTCCCCTAACACACTTGTCTCCTGCCACTGACCTTTGTCTCCATCGTTGGAAATCTTGCGCAGGTCAATGAAGTGGGTGCCAATGGCCACGTCGTTGACCTTGTCTGAGTCCCGAATCTGCACCTTCACGCGTTTGCAGAGTGGGGGGAAGAGGTCTGTGAAGATGACCTGCTCATTCCACAGTGGCTCGTAGCTGCTTTTCTGCACGGAAGTCTTGCCCTGGCAAGATGAAGTGAGGGTTAGGGTAATTGTATGAAACCACCACCCTCCTCAGCTCTTGGTCTGAGGTGGCAAGGAGAAGCATTTCCAGCCTGGCCTTAGCCTCCCAGCCCCACCAGCTGGAGGCTCGGATTTCACCTCATGCTTGCTCCCAGGCCCCATGCCCATCACTCCTCACCTGTGATGCCTGTCGCCCCAGCCCCAGCCTCCTGCACCTCATACTCCAGTACCTTCTGGCCGGCAAAGAAGACTTGCACGTAGGGGTCCACGAGGTCCTTGTTTTCACCGATGAAAGCCTTCTTCACATTGGCCATGAGGCTTGTGTTCATACGAGGCAGCCCCTCTGCTCGGTAAATTTTCACGTAGAACCGGGCCCACTGGCGTTCCGGGGGCACCCCCTCGGGGAGCAGCAGGTTCCTGCTGGCACATACAGCCAGGGCCATGGTGACCAGGTCCAGGTCTCCAACCCCTGTCCTGGCATCTACACGCTTGGGTCCTGGCATAATCTGCGAAGGATGGCTGAGGGGGCCTAGACTAGAATCAGACACTCGAGTCCACGGCACCTGCTTGCTTGTGGGATTCTGGGCAGATCTCTCCATCTTGCTGAGCTGCAGTTTCCTCACTGTTAAGGTGGGAAACATAATACCCACCTCCCAGGAATATGATCGAGCTCAAGTAAGCTAAAACACATGAGTGCTGTGTAAATTGCACAGCAGGATACACTCTTAGTATTATTGTTAACTTTTCACAGCTTTGTGCTTTATCCTGCCTTTCATAGACAAAAACTTTACAAATAGCCGCTCTCCCTCCCCCAGCCTGTGGAAGACATGATTCACTGGCTCCCAGCATTTTCCCACTGAGTCCAGACAAGGGCCTGGAATATTTCTCAACAGCCACCATCAGCTGCCTGGAATTGGCACCAAAAGAAATCTCTTTGCCATCCTGGTGATACCCTGCTGGTGTCCCCAGGACCAGGCAGCTCCTGGACTCTGGTCTTCCAGCTCTACTCTTCCAACCCAGTTTCTCAGTCAGAAGTCTGGAGGCCAAAGGACGAAGGACAAAGGACATAGTTCTCACCCATCCCACCCCACCCCTGCACTGCCTCAGTCCTTCCTGGGAGAGCTGGGCTGCTTGGGAGGGCGCGAGAACAGGGTGAGGGAGAGGGCGGGAAGTGCCCGGGCCAGTCCACACTGCACCGGGAGCTCCCTCTGAGGGAGGGAGGGGCTGGGCTGGGGTCTCCAGGGGCGGGGTAGGCGGGCCTCACCCTTCAATGTCATCCTCGTCCGTCTCATTGGCCTTGTGGGGTGTCTTGATGTTGTCCCCTTTGCCCACCACGGCGACGTCGCACTTCACGTAGCCCTTTAGCCCCGAGGAGATGTCGTCAGGGTCGGACAGGATGGCCCACTTGTGATGGAACTGGTGCTCTGCAGCGGGGAGGGCGGCACTGCGTGGACGCCCCAGGGGCAGGAGGCAGAACTGGGTGCCTTCTTGGCCCCTGGAGCTGGGACCTGGGGCCACAGCTCTGCCTGCCTCTGGGCCAGGGGACGATAGAGGTAGCCCCAGGCAGCCTTCACATGGCCGCCACCTGTAGAGCTTTCCCAGGTAGAGGCCCCTTCTTTTCACTTTCCCTTTCCAGCCCTTCAGAGACTCCCCAGTGCCTTGGGGTAAAGACCAAAGGCAGGTCTGTGGGCTCCTGATCCAGCCCTCGCAGACTTGCTCTGCCCACCCCACCCCAGCCCTGCACTCCTGCTGCGCGGAGCTGCTCCCACCTCTCTGAGCTCATGCCCCAGCTTCAAACCTCCACACCTTTGTGTCTGCTGTTCTTTGAGCTTGGGATGCCTTCATCCCCACTCTCCCCCACCACCCCTATAACTCCCCCTCCCTGTTCACTTAGTAAACTTCTACTCATTTTGCTCAAATGTCTCCTCTTCCATGCAACCGTCCCTCACTTCCTCAGAAGAGCTGATCCTGGCCTCTTTGGCGCACTCGGTGGTCCACACACCTGCCTCCCATCCCACTGTCCACTGTGATTATCTGCGTATTGTTATCTCCAGTTTCAGACTGAAAACCTCCTAAAGGCAGGGACTGGCAGTCTTATTCCAGTGTCCCAGGACCTAGGACTGTGTGGAGGGAAGGACAGATGTCAGGGAAGGAGGTGCTTTAGGAAGGGTTTGCCCCTCCAGGTTTACTTTGAACCCAGGGCACAAGCAAGGGGAGGCCCAGCACCTTGCTTTGTGAATCTTCTTCCTACTGTTTTGTGTGGCCCCTGGCCTCTCCCGGGGCTCAGCACCGCCCTCCTTCCCTCCTTTCTCTCTCACCTTCTACTATAGCCCAGGCCCTGTCCTCCAAGGCGGGCTCCCTGAGGTGTGTTAGGGTCTGTCTGCAGAAGCCAGCCTGTCTGGGGATAGGCCAGTCCACCAGTGTCTCAGGGGAGACAGTAGAATCTGAAGAGAAGGACAAGGATGGCCAGAGGGCAGGAAGTCACCAGAGCCCCTCAGGCGAGCTGGCATGCCCCCAGGGAGGGGCCATGTCCTATGTGTCCCCAGAGCTACAGGGTCTTGCCAGAGCAGATGTGTGTCGGATGAAGAAACGGACACATAGCTGGACGGCTGGGTGGGAGACGGATCCCCCAGAGGCAGGGGTAGTGGGCTGCGTGGCTGGCTGAGTGGATGGATGGACAGATGGTGGATGGATTAGTGGATCGAAGGATCCATTAATATGTGGACAGATGGGCAGGTGGATGGATGGATACAGGGGTACGTGGACAGATGTGTACCTGCTTAGATGAACTGGGGAAATGTAGCAAGGAAAGAGAATAAGATTCAGGAGGGATGTGAAATTTGCCTTCAAACTCAAAGGCTATTTGAAGAGGGAATGGATTTTTCTTTATGTCCTGAAAGACAGACCTATGGAAGTAGATGAAGGTTATAGGGTGACAGGACTTGGTCTGACACAGAAAGTGAGACATATAAAATAGGAGGTGGTAAGTGCCCTGTTTGTGGGAGGTCTAAGCAGAAGCTGGGCGACCAATCAGGGATGCTGCTGCAGGGGTCCCTATGTCAGGTTAACACTGGACTGATGACCTCTGAGGCCCTTGCAGGTCTAATACTGTGTGACCTAAGGCCACAGGTGCAAGGACCATGGGAGCCCCTGCGCTATATGCTTACCAGCCTGCTCTGACACCTGCCAGGCAAGGCTGGCTGGGCTGGGAAAGCTGCTAGCATGTCACACCTCCTCTGTGAGCTCCAAGAGGAGGAGCAGGGCCCCTGTATGGCCCCTCCTCACCTCCAGCAGAGGAGTAGCAACGAGTGAATAGTTTCCTGCTGTTGCATTTGATGCTGCAAATGTCCTGCGCGGGTCGGAACCACAAACCTTTCCAGTTCTAAGAGATACTGACACCACCCAGAGCTTCCCAGCAGCATCCTGGAGTTCTGTGTCCCTGGGAGCATGCTGTCCAACAATGCCCTGGTGGGATCAGGGACTCATGAAGGTCAGGCCAAACTGCAGGTAGTCAGAGCAAAGGTGTGCCTCCACTGAAGGGGCTGTGTGACTTCATCCTCTCATGCCCTGGGAGGGCACTGGGTTCAGGGACAGACTCAGCAGGAGCAGCAAATAGCAGGGTGGGTTACCCTGGTGCACAGCCTGGGCTTTGGGCCCACCCAGACCTGGGTTTACATCCTATTTCTGTCACTCCCTCACAGTGCAGCACTGGACCAGTTGTTCAAGCCTGCTGAACCTCTGTTTCCTTATTGCGAAATGGGAATGCTGATGCCTACAGGGGGTTGTGAGGGTCAGACCTGCTGGGACAGTGTGCCTAGCTCAGTGCCTGGCACTTACCAGTGCCCCATGAGTGGCAGTGGTTTCCTCACCAGGACTCTGCCACCCAGAAGCCCAGAGGTCCACAGTAGGCTCCTCACTGTCTCTTTCTCCAACCCCCGCCGACCTTCTCTTGGTGCCAGGCCTCAGGCCTGCCAATGGCACTGGGGCACTGCCGAGCCCTGGGGTGGAGGCCATCCTCAGGGATGCTAGTGTCATTCCAAACAAGGGGCCCACACCTGTGCATGCTTCCTGGGAAAGAACATGGCAGCAGGCTGACTGTTCCTGCTCCCTGCAGCACTGATGGTCAGCAGGGCTGTCTTCTACTGAGGACCACAGCATGTGTGTGGCAGTGGCGGGGGCACTGGCCTCCTGGACTTTGGGTACGTCCCTTCATCACCCTGGGCCTCAGTTTCTCTATCTTAATAGAGCGATTGGACTAGATGTTTTTAAGATCTCACGCAGCTTGAATGTTCTATGATTTTGTGATTTTTATGTGTATCATCTTGGGTTTTGGACTCAGATTCCCTAGTCTGAGTCACAGTTATAATGTGCACCAGCCAAGTGTTTACTAGGTTGAATCACAGGAAATCACCAATTTGTTCAATCTCCAAGTTTAGCAGCATCTCCAAGCTACTAATACTTCATTTCTCTTAGCCTTATTTATCTCATCTGTAAAATGGGAAGAAATGCTGCTGCCTACTTCACTGTTTTGTGAGGGTTGAATGTGACAATTTGAGTGAAATTTCATTGTCACTGTCAAAGGGCCTAATGGGGTCATTACTGCACTCTGAGCAGTGGGTTCACTTCAGGGATACCTGGTGGTCCCCAAACTGACCATGTGGCGAGCTGCCATCTGGCAGGCTGAGGGCCCCCCCTCGGCCTGGCCCACTGTCACATGCCCTCTGGGCCACCCCTTGGGGTTCCATCACCAACCCCATGTGGTGTTGGCCCACGAGCACCCACAGAGCTGCCAGTCAGCCACAGCCTCACACGGCTGCTCCTCAGGTGGCCTGGGTCTCTTGTAAAAAGTTATTTTAGAGGCCAAGTCCCTCAGAGACTGCCAAGTACATTTGGCATTGAGTGGCATCCCTACACTTGGATTGGACAGTGTGACTCAGTGGGGCTCTGGAGTCATACAGCCCGACTTTACCCCCAACGTGTGGCTGGGGCAAGCCCTGGCTCAGCCTCAGGCCCCTCAGCTGTAAAAGGGGGGCCCCGGGACTCCTTTGAGGACGAAAGGGGGTCCTTTCTGCTCAGTGGTGCCAGCCGAGGAGGCAGGAATCTGGTCACAGCCCCTCCCCAGGCTGTGATGACGGGTCTCCCTCACTGTGTCCTCTGTAGCTCCTCACCAGAGAGCACAGGGGCAGGGACTCTCCAGCCTGCCATGAGCTACCAAGCGGACGGCGGAGTTACTGACCTGATTATGCGTAAGAACCCACCAGACTGGGGACACAGTTGCTCACCGCATTTGTGTACAGACCGTGCACGCCACTTCTCCACAGGCCATATGGCCGTGTGTACTAGCAGTCTCCAGACTGCATCTGTGTCCTCGCCAGGCTTAGCCCAGGGACCGCCACAGCGGGAAGGGCCCCGTGTGCCTCGCTCCCTGAGCCATGTGTACCAGAGCTGACCAGCCCGTGCGCAGTTACTCACCTGGCTGGGAGTACACGGTTCCCACGTCCATTTTGAAGGAGCCCACCAGAGTGCCGCTGCGGAGCAGGTTCTTGGAGTGAATCACCTTCCGGGCAGAACCACCAGCCACCAGTCAGGCCAGGTGGGGGTGAATCCTTCCACGGGGCAGGGGTGGGACCCACTGGTGGTGGCACCACCTCAGTCTTTCTGGGGACCTGAGCTTCACAGTGAAGCGGGAGGGCGTTTGGCAGGGTGGGAGTGGCTCACTGAGGCTGGCTGCCATGTACAGATGACTAGGTTGTACACTATACAGAGGCACCCAGCTAAAGGGGTGAGGGGGCTCAAATCTGGCCTGTGCCCCACTCACCCAGCTGTGAGTCCAGGCAGGGGGCTGCCTTTTTGCGCCTGGTCCAGCCAGAGGTGGTGCTTCTCAGGTCTGCACAAAGGTGCAGTTTAAGGTGGTGGCCCTGCCTGCCAGGGGCTGCCCCCCACTCACCGAGATCTTGATGATTTTGTCGAACATGACGTCAGGAGAGACGTGGAAGTCGAAGACGAAGTACTGGAGGGGGGAAGGATCCAGACCTGTGGTCACTATGGGCAGCAGCTCTGGCCTGGGTCAGTGCAGGGCCCCTCCCTCCTGCCAGTGCCTGTCTGCAGCCCGGCCATTTCCTCTGAGCCCCCGAGTTTGGAGGAGAGGCTGTGGCAACTCGTCCGCTCCTGACTGGCCCTGGGAGTGGGTGTGGGGCGTGGCCTCATCCCCCAGGTGGGGAAGGACCTGGGAGCAGCAGCAGGTGGACCCGTCTACACCCATGTGCTGTGCTCAGAAGGACCCACAGCTGTGGAGCCGGGAGACCCGGGTTCTATCCCAGTTGTGCCCCTTCCTAGCTGGCCTTGAGCAACACATTCTCTGAACCTCAGTTTCTTGAGCTGTAAAATGGGGATAATGACACCCACCTCAGAGTCTTGTTATGAGGCTCTGATGAGATACTATAACATATTTCACTGAATGTAAAATGCTGTGGACTGTAAGATATCCTGTGGTGTTATGGGCCACATAGACATTGCTATTCAACCACAAGGCTGCCTGCCTATAGGATGTGTCCCAACTTCAGAGATGTTAAAATGTAAAAAAAGGCAAGTCTTAGAAAAGATGAACTATGGCACATGAAAGTACTTAATCCGCTGTAAATGTAATGCTTTGGGCAGTCCCTACCCCTCTCCCCTGGCCTGGGTGTGCGGCACTGAGTCGAAGGACCACTGCTTTGGTGAACTTGTGGGCGAGGAGGAGGGAGAACTGTTGCCAGGGCGCTTGGGGCAAATGTCTACAGAGAACGTGCTCCTGGCTGCTGGAGGCTCGCCCTTTAGAAGCAGCCACACCTGGCTGTTACTGCTGAGTCAGTCACTTACTTTCCTGAGCCTCAGTTTATCCTTCTGTGATGTGTTGACCCTCTCCTGGGGCACTATGCACACAGGGGCTGTGAGGTGTGGTCGTGAAGTCGCAAGAAGATGACCCGGTCCAGCAGTCAACCCAGGTGTGTGCACGTGGTGAGTGCACAGTGATGTCAGCTGCCACGCAGGGCAGCACTGGCCCAGGTGGTGCTGGCTGGCGGCTGAAGCTCTGGAGGGCTGGTGGGGATCTAGGTGTGGGATCATCAGCGTGCAGAGGGTAACTGTAGCCTCCAGGATGGAGGAGATACACAAGGACAGCGTGGCTGGGGACACAGGCCAAGGACAGGGCTCCAAGAAGTAGCAGCCTGTCAGCCAAGGAAGGAGGCCGGGGAGGAGGAGCTGGAGTGGTGGGGGAGCAGGAAAGTGGCCTGAGACGTCCCCAGAAGGAGGGGCGGGCAGCAGGGCGAAGGAAGCAGGCAGTCAAGGGAGAGCATATGACAGTGGACAGTGTACTTAGGAGCAGCCAGGTCCTTGGTGACCTTGAGGAGAGTAGTGTCAGTGAGCCGGGGCAGAAACAGTGGCAGAGATTGAGGTGTGACTCGGAGGGAGGAAGTGGGGACGAGCCACATGGCCTGACTGTGGGGGGAGGGGAGAAAAAGATGGTCACTGCAGAGGTGTGTGGAAAAGCAAAGGCCTAGAGAGAGGGACGGATGACAGATTCCTAGTTCCTGTCCTTGTGCATACATGGGCTTTCATGGTTGTACTTAGAATATTCTGGAGTAGAACACCTTATAGACAAGGGAGAAGGAGCCAAAAGAAAAACAAAGACAAAGTTGGGGTGTTGTAGATGGTGCAATGCCAGATTCTTTGGGAGGTAGGAAGAGCAGGATCCAAGGCAAAGGGGGTATCCAAGGCAGGAGGAATGATGTGCTCCCGAGCTGCCTGGGGCGGGGCTGGATGCACACACCGGGAAGAGGTCTTGGCTTGGTCTGTGAACCGCCAGGTTGTTCTGGGAGGGCAGAGGTCGTGCACCTCCCTCCACACAGGCAGGCTCAGAGCCAGGCAGGACTGCCCATCAGGCAGGGTGCCTCAGAGCTGTGTCAGCCCAGGGGAGCAGCTAGCTAAGCTAGGGCCAGAACCCTGAGCTCTCTGAGCTGTCTGTGTCATATTCCTTGTGTCACCTGAACATATTTCCCTTTTGTAGTAGCTTAGAAATCTGCCAAGTCATGTTGATTGTTCCTACCTCCCGCTGTTGTTTAGTGGAGCCAAAGGAAGCTTCCCACCAGCTCAGAGAGTTAGCCAGAAGCACTCATATCCATAAGCAGGGGTGTGTCTTTCACTGAAAAGGCATGTGGCACAGGAAGAGAAGAAAAGAAAAAGAAAGCCCTGGCCCTGGGGCTGGAAGGAACCATAGCAAGATAGTTCAGAGTGGTGCTCCCAAGTGAGGGCGGTTTTAACTCCCAGGGGACATTCGGCAATGCTTGGAAACAGTTTTGGTTGCTGCAACTAAGGGGGGTTGCTATTGGTATCTAGTGGGTGGAAGCCAGGGTTGTTGCTAAAGTCCTACAACTGCAAAAAATCATCCAGTCCCAAATATCTACTGCTGAGTGTGACAAGCCCTAGTTTAAAGGGAACAGACAGAAACAAAATCAGAGCTACTTGGGTTTGTGAAAAAGAACAAAACTGTGATCCATAACAAATTTAAGATGGTCCAAAGATGAGTGGAATGAATCGTCTTAGAGGATGTAAATACAGAGTTTACAGAGGAAATGGTTTCTAGGCTGAAACTAGAAGGGGACTTGTGCAGGGCAGAAATGCGTCTTGTTTGTCCCTGTAGTCCCATGTTGCCCCATGTGCCACAGCCTGGCACACAGCCGCTGCTCAGCAAATGCCTGCTTCTTCGTTTGGGTGAGTATCCATTCAGTAAAGTGACACTGAACCCCTCCAAGCTCTGAGCACATATTCACAGCGGGGCTCAGAGACATGAACTACCAACTGCAATTCAGGGACGTTATCACCACAGAGACAGAGAGAGGAGGGTGCTGACATCTGACCCAGAGAGAGCAGGGAAGGCTGCCCAGTGACAAGGACATTTGAGCTGGGCCCAGCAGGGCGAGCAGGAGTTTTTTCGAGAGCCACAGAGTGGGGAGAGAAGCCCTGTGCCCTTGGGAAAGAGGAAACTATTCGAATGAAACCTGAGGTGCGTGGGCCTGGTACAACAAGGCAAGCCCTCAAGTCAGCCAAACGTGGCTTCTCCACTATCAGATAACCACGGAAGGACATGGCCATGTCTCCATATCCGTCATGGGAAGTAGACCCTTATCTAAGTCAGCGGCTTTCCAGTCAGGGATGCGTCCCAACGTAAGGTCAGAGATGTCGATCCTGAATGTCCTGACTCCACTCAGGGCTGGATGGGTCCTGAGCAGGACTGCCCAGCCCTGGGGGCCTGCAGGAAAGCAGCTGGGAGAATGGGGTCCATTTGTGGTCACACAGGAGAGTTTGACTAGACCGTGGCTGAAGGGCAGAGATGTGCCTGGGTTTTCATCCTGCAGGTGCACAGCCAGAGGGCTCCCACAGCTGCCCAAGAGATGCTGTCACCCAAGCTGCAGGGGCACCCTCAGCCCTCACCCACCTCAGGACACAGGGCATGTATGCCTTACTTGGGCCAGCCTGGTACCCCTCACTGCCTGGAGCCACCAGGAGGAACAGACTGGGTGCCCCCTCCAGGAAAGAGATGCCAGGGCCCCCAGGACAGCAGCTTCTGTGCTAGTCTGCTGTGTGCTCAGGCATCTGAGGGAGGCCTGGGCACCCTTCACTAGAGCAGATTACGATGGGGTCCCACCTGGAGCCCAGGAGTCAAGATGCTGCGTCTGAGGGGCAGCCAGAGCGCTGGGCTGGAGGCTGGGCAGTCTGGGTCCTGCCCCATTAACAGTGCTCTCTCTGACTGCAGGAAGCCCCTCCCCACATGGAGGCTCAGCCCCCTCCTCTGTAAGATGGGGAGATTGAACTAGAAGGTCTCCGAGGTCCCTCACCCTTGACATGGCCTCAAATGGTTGTAAAGAACAGGAATGGGTATGAGGCGTTTCCTCTCTTACACCCCGAAGTCAAGGCCAGTGCTCTGGAGGGAAGTCCCACAGAGGCTCAGGCGCCACGGGGGCAGCTGAGCAGAGAGCGGGGGGCACACAGACCGCAGCCAGCGGGGGGGCCAGCACTCAGACTCCATGCTGGCACTTTAAGGTTGGGCAAGATCCTCCCCCAGAAGTTTCAGTGTCCGCTTGTGTAAAAGGGAATTAATAGCGACAGCCTCTGATGGCTGTTGAGAAGGTGAGAAGAGGTGATGCACCCGGAGGCTTGGGAGAGGGCCTGGCACACGGGAAGTGCCTGTTAATGATGCCACTGCCACCACGGGCTGGAATGAGTTGGCCCTGCCCCAGGGCTCTGGCCTGGAAAATAGTGGGGACCTGGCCTCATGGGGAGGGGTGGGGGGGTTCGTTCACAGGCACTGCTAGGAGCTGCATGGGTATGTCCATTTCAAAGCCCAGTGTCAGCGTGGGCACTAGCCTGGGGATTCAGAGGATGTGGCACCGCATGTCAGTGTTCCGGGTGTTGGAACAGGGTGGGCCAATGTCACCCCTGCCCTTTGTGCCCCTTGACTCCCAGCTGCTCTGTTGGGCCTGGGTAGGGCTGGGGCCCACCCTCCTGCCACATTTTGGGAGGCCCCTTTCCCCACCTAGGGTCACGGGGCCACTGACCTCATTGTAATAGGGGCAGTTAGTGGACTCCTTCATGGACGTGTACTTCTTGTCATCGCCCACCTCCACACACACCACAGGGTCCATGTTCAAGCCCACCAGCTGCCGAGCCTCGATCACCGTGATGCTGACCTGAGAGCAGGAGAAGGGGAAGCCGGGGGAAAGCTGCGTGAGCCTGGGAGCTTGGTCCTGCAGTGCCGGAGGGCCCCAGGCGCCAGCACTGGACTTGGAGTCATACCCTGGGATCCACTCTGACCACTGCCTCTAATCTGCTGGGGGATCCTGGGCTTTTTCACCTGTAAGCTTCGGTGTCCTTGTTTATAGAGGGGTGTGTTCACTAAAATTACCTGGGGAGAGGGTGGTGGTTTAAAAACCCTGATGTTCAGACCGTACTCCAGACTTTTCCAATCCAACCTCAGGGCATAGGGCCCAGGCATCAGTATTGTTGAAGCTCCTAGGTGATTCCAAGCACTCTGAGTTCTCTTGCATCATCGATGGCTCTATTTCAGAGAAGGCTGCCAAACCCACTTCACAGTTTTCATGCACTCAGGAATTAAGCTTTTAAGTCTCCACTAACCTGCATTAAATTTCCTGCTCATTTAAGCCTGCAGGCCTCTGATATTTCTTTGTGTTTCTGGAATTTGACCCCTGTCCACATTCCTGCCCCCTCTCCTTTTGTTTAATTTCTTTATTTGGATGGCCAGTGAGGCTTTGGCGCCCACCCGAGCCATATTTTCTTGCCTGGTGATGGTATTTTCTGTGTGTTCTACTGCGTCCTTGCAGTGGCACTTAGCTCTCTGGAATCTTACCTCTATCCGGGGAAGCCCTTTGGCAGTTGTTCATTTTCTCAACAAATATTCACTGGACACCTACTGGGGCCAGGCACAGGTGGGATTGAAATGAGCTCCTTCTCTTGTAGAGTTTACTGCAAATGATGATTGGCTTACACCTTTTAAGCTAAAAAGATACATATCTATATCTGCTATATGATAGATAGACATAGCTAAAAAGAGATAAGATATAGGGAGGGAGAGAGAAAGAGAGAGAGAGAGACAGTAATTTCTGATGTTACTACTTTTCCAGAACCCTCATTTTAAGCCATCAGTTCTCACTTCGGATTTGGAGGTGTCAGTTCACGTTAGGTGACTATGGTAAAATATAGGCACAGACTTAGGGTTGCTGGACTTGGCACTGAGCCCCGGACTTGACACGTTGCCAGGTCTGAGCACAGATGACCATGTAGGCTCACTGAGCCTGAATATTTTCAGCTATGAGCAGAGACACCAGCTACCCACAACGTTGTGTGAGGACTGAATGGGGTGACGTGTGTCGAAATGTAGAGAGCTCTACAGAATGTGAGCTACGTAAATGGCTTCTCAAATAGAATCTACCTTCAGTTAGGTGGTCGATCTCTCAAGTAGGTAGGGTCGTGTATAATGCTTGGGATTATTTCACTTGACTCTCTTGAACCTGTATTTTAACAAAAAAGCCCTTCCTCAGCTAGTATTAGCATTTACCTCAGTACATTCTTCTAATGAAACTGTAAGGTTTGCTCTTTATGCCTCTCATCCTGGAGGTTTGGTATTTTAGTTACTGTGCTTTGATGCAACTTCTAAACACGAGATCACTTGAGAGAATTATCTTCCTGTTTCATAAAAAAGGAATAACCACTAAAATTATCACCCCCTGTGTCCATCAAAGTCTTCAATATTCTGAAGGCTGAGAAAAATCCACACATCAGAAGTTAAATGTTAAGGAAATAGAAACTCCAATGCCAATGAGAACATTGCCAGGAAAGTGTATAAATGGGAAACTGAACATTTACTAATTGAAGTAACACTTGAACTATAAAAGCAAACATTTCTATTTGGAATTTGAAGTGCCAAAGAGACTGAAGTCAAAGCGTAGAATCCGGAGCTTCAAAGAAGCTCAGTAATCACCGTTTCTTCAAGGGAGCTAAAAAGGAAATAGGGCTAACTAACTTAGCTCTGGGAAGTTCACTGGAAATAGAGTAAACAGACACTAAAAGTCCTTCCAGAATATTCTTTGTACAGCAGTTTATAGAGTTTTAACTTCCATGAACCTTTTTATGCCAAAGGTTTTTAAAAAATCCCATTATTTTTTCCCATAACACCTCCAACAACAACAACAACTAGGACAACAACAAAGTCTTCTGTAACTCGAGACCAGGAGGTAGACAGACATAGTTTTGGCATATACCAAAGATACGCCAGCAAGAGACTAACCTTCCCACCACCAAGAGCTTGGTCAGTTTTTATGTTTCCCATCTTGAGGCCTGGCCATAATGACAGCCTTTTCCCCCCTCCCCTTTTTCAGGTTTCATAAGTTTTCACCTTCCTCTCTGGAGTAGAGCAGGCGATGGCAACAACTGGTTGGAAGCTTTGGCACTAGAGGCAGGAGGGGGAGTAGGGAGAAGGGCAGAAGGAGCAAAGACAGAGAAGAGAAGTTCCAGAGGGTCCTCCTTGCTGGTTGAGAGGTGGCCCTGAGGGAAGCCTGGAGAAGGTGGCGGTGTGCATGGTGCCGGGGGAGGGGAATGAAGGTGTGCATCCCTGCTACCTCCCACCCTGCCTGGGGCTCTATAAAGGGGAAGTGCATCACCTGAAATAAAAAAAACCAACTGGTCATTCTTCAGGATTCTGAGGGAGGGGATTGGCCATCCTCTTCTCCAACCATAAGCAGAGGACTCCATTTTCCCAGGGTGGGAGATGAAGAGGCAAACAGAGCTGCAACTGGGACCAACTGACTGGTTGACTCTTTTGGTTACTGACTATTCCACCATCTCCTTTCAAAATAAGGGACAGAATCGCCAAGTGGTTCCATGAAAGCCATCACAAGGAACAATGCTGAGTGGTAAATCTGTATCCCTGTCCTGGGAGAACCCAAGTGCTTTGTGACCTGCTTCCAAGGGACCTGATCATGCTTCAGGAACATCAGCTGGGAGCTGGAGGTGAGAGTTGGTGGACCCTCTAGGACTGTCCTTCTGGAACATCCTTTACCTTCCTCTTTTCCAGGTGGCAGAGATGCAACACGACCAGATTTGCATTTTGAGACGATCACTCTAGTGGTGGCATAGAAGCTGGGGTGGAGGAGGCAATCTGAGGGCGGGAGACCAAGTAGGCAGAGGGTGCAATCATGCAGTGGAGCTGGGGACCTCAGGTCAGTGACAGGGGTGAGGAATGGAGGAGAAAACTGGAGAGATGCTTGGAGGTGAAAATGTACTAAGTCTTGGTGCCAGGTAGAGAGGATAGGGAAGAGACTCAAGACTCCATGACCAACCAAGAACATCTTAGCCAAGTACCAAGCACTGCTCACTCTGGTGGGGAAACTGCACATCCACCTGGAAGCGACTGTGGCTTCTTGCCTTTGAAATGCCAATAATTAGGAAAGAGTTTGCACGCCACAACCATTCCAAATGGAAGAAACAAGGGGTCTGGGTACACCATGGTCCTATTACCTCCAGGCCTCCTTTCAGTGCTACACAACCTTTAGAATGGTTCTGAGCCCTCAGGACTCTGTCTGGGTCTGAGTTCAGTCAAGTTCCCTTCTCCTCTCATCAGCGGGGTGTGCTTTCTGAGGGCTTCCTAACTCATCAAAGCCAAGTTCTCCAAGAGAATGAAATCCCTTCTGGTTTTATTGCTTTATGCGTTGTATTTATTGGAAATAAAAATAATTCCACATTTGCATCCTCATAGCTCTCTCTCAAAGTGTATTAATACTTGCAGTTGAGTTGTGAATGAACCTATCGGGAAATACTGTGCTACCAGGTTAAATACAACTGTTTTGTTCAGTTCAGGTTTAAAAGGTCTTCAGAGGGAAAAATTTCTGGCCCAGTTAATAAAAGTTTGAAAAGCTTTTGAAAACAAGCAGTAAGAAGTAAGCTAAAGATGAACCAGGGACCATAATGGAGCAACTGTCCAGAAGGCTTGATTATACAGAAATCAGTTGCTCTGACTGCTGTGATCCCTTGGGTTTGAACCCTGGCTCTAGCCTTGACTAACTATGACCTGGGGCAAGCTCCTTAACTTCCTTGGGCCTCAATTTCTTACCTATAAAATGCAGTAACCCTATATTTGGGTGGTTGTAAGAATTACATTAATATAAATGGACACACATATATAGCCCCTAGCACAGTGCCTGGCATATAGTAAATCTTTAAAAAGTAAGTTACATTAACAAAAATGACTCCATTTTCAATGTGCCCTTATCTGGCAGGCCAGTGACATGGTATCTGAGTTGGAGTCTTTTATCATTGAAATTTTCCTGTTCTCAGCACACGGAGAAACAAAGCCCTGAGCCCAATCCCCTGGAAAAGCCCACAGAAATTTCAGGACACTTTGTGTTTGGGTTTTGGCAGAGAGGTGAGGGGTCAAGATTCTCAAACCTCCAAGGAACCCAATGGCTTGAGGTTGTTTAAAACCACAGGGGCAGGTCCATTTGACACTGCCTGGGGCTATTTTTCAAGCACCTGGGAAGATAGTCACTGTGTAAATGAAAACTAACTGAAGCAAGAATTAAGGAAAAAATATGACCAGATGTATCTTTTACACAGAAAGGTACCACCTAGTCCTTTATATCATCATTGGGTGAGGTGAGGCAGGTTGTCCTTAAAGAAGGGGTGGTGTGCATAGGGCCTGGGAAGTAGGCATCAAAGATAAAGCTCTGCCCTGAGAGAGGGGCTCACTCTGATTCTGGGGCCTGGTGCTGGGACCCAGATGGGACATCCCTAGGGAAGGAAGCACAGTGGCATCCAGGTGGGGTTGCCTGAAAGCTCTGTCCCCTCTGATCAGCCACCATTCTCACTTAATGCTAGGAATGCCCAAATGGTTTTGCTAGGTGCTTCCTACTATATGAAGTCCAGTGCTGGAAAAATCCTGGAAGGGCTTTGACCAGCATAAGCAGAGTTCTCAAGCTTCTCTTTGGATTTGTACCTCTCTACTGATGATACTTCTAGGAATGTCTCCCAGGAAGAAGCTTACTTTGGGAATTTATATTTAGTTTGTGGTTCTCTATGACCCCCAGATCCATGCCTCAACAGAGTCTATAATCCACATCTATCTGGAAACCCCCACTAGAGCAGGGTCTGAAAAGCACGAGGCCTCTAGGTGCCCACCTACCTGGTAATCCATGGGCCGCCCGGCACTTGGCTCCATCTTAATGTCTGGCTTAGATCTGAGGAGGAGAATGTACCATCAAGCCTAAGTGTACGGGGACTGCTTGTGGGGGAGGAGGGCACAGGCAGTTGTTAGACCTTGGGGAAGGGCAGAGGGACAGAATCATGACCTTCAAACACTCAAGGACTTCCAGACAGAATGGGGATTAGTTGTTCTCAGAGGCCCCAACAGAAAGGACTAACCAAAGGCAGAAGTAACAGGGAGGCAGACATTAGATCAAGAGGTTCAAATATGGGCTGGGCAGCTGTGTGGCTCCCCTAGGCGGGGAGGTGTTCAATGACCGGGGGACAGGCCTGCAGCTGCTGCACTCTGCCTTTGCAGGGAGAGAGATGAGAGAGACATCCAAGGAAGAGAAGAAAAGGGCAGGGTTAGGAAGAACCTGTCCATGGGTCCTGATTATTTCCCACCCAAATTCCAAGCATGGCAAGCTGGGTCCTACCTGACACGGTGGGGCAACTTGGGATGCAGGGCTGCTGTCCACTCACCGCTTGTTGGAGACATTGGTGGTAAGAGCCGTGACTGAGGCCAGAGACACTGAGTCGGGATCCAGCCCATTCCCTAGTCGAATGGCCAGATGGTCCAGGTCCTCCATCTCCAGCACTGCTGGTTCATCTGGGGAAGACGAAAGGCTGGTTAGGTGGGCTGACTGATGGTGGGATAGTGTCTGGGTTTCCCCTTTTACTCTGGCATCCAGAAAACTGAAAGTCAAATTCAAGGTTTACTCAGTTGCATCTGCTTAGAATGTTGTGGCCTGTATATCTGTAGTGTTTTCCACCTAATCTCGATCTTTGATTTTAATTGGCATTGTGTCTGGTCTTGCCTATTTATTTTAATTGAATGCTCTTTTATTGTATACTACTTACTTAAGCACTGAACATCCTTTGTGGAGGAAGGTAGGGAATAAAGAATCCATACTTATGCACCTCTCATAACAATAGCTACCATTCATTGGGTGACTATTACGTGCCAGGCACAATGCCAGGAACTTTACACACATATTTCTAGTCCTTGTAGTCCAGACCTGCCAAGGTGGGCATTATTCTCATGTCACAGATAGGAAAACTGAGGCTTAGGAAGGAACTTATCCATATAAAATAGCTGATGGAATTCAGAACCTCATCTGCACTGGTGTGTTTTAACCCAATGGGATGAAGAAATGACGATTCTGAAAAGCCACCCAAGGATGGTGAGTTTGGGCCTCAGCCAGCAACTGTATTCTCTCAGTCTAAGAAGGAGAAATGCACAGCTGGACTTGGCATGGGGGCAAGAGAGTGGGGGAGATTCTGAGGGCCATTGGACCACACGGGGGATGCCGGGGAGGGCAGCCAGGAACACCGATGGTGGGCCTGTGATGGAGCAGATGGCCCACACCCAGCTCCCCCGTCCACTCCATTTCTCCCTTTGACTTCCCCCTGGCCTCCCTGCCTCCTCTGAAACAGCTGTCTTCCCCCTCCCCAGCTGGCTGCTCCCCGAGGGACCAGCCCTGCCTCTCTCTCCAGGCTGCATGCAGTCTGGTGACATGCGTGGGGAAAAGCCAGGGCCGTGAGCCTGCCTCTGAGCAAGGGCGCCTGGGACTCTGGTTTTCCCCAGAAATAAGGTATGGGGCAAATAATGTTTCTTCATATTCCCTCCTCTAATCAAACATCTCAGGGCTTCTGTGTGAAGAAAAAAGAAAGGCAGCAATGAGGGCCGGAGGAGCTTTATAAACAGGCCCACTGGCAGAGGGCTGTCTGCTCATTTCTAGACCAGCGGCGATGCCTTCCCTCCCAGGCCCAGGGCCCCCTTCCTAGAGGACCACGACTCCGGGGGCGGGGCCTGGCTCTTGGGCCGACCAATCCCAGGAATGCCTGGTGGGACCCGCCCGGGAGGGAGTGGAAGGCCGTCACCTGCAGGGAGGTGGGGGAGGGCGCTGCCAGGGACTGTGGACAGGGACACGTGTCCTACCTTGTCTTTGGGGCTCCTCCTTGTGGGGCCGGTTCTTGCCGAGCTTCATGGCGGAGAATACGCTCCTCCCGGCTCTGCGAGGGGCCGCCAGGATAAGGTGGAGGGAGAGGGACGCATGGAGGAAAACACATAG
This sequence comes from Daubentonia madagascariensis, assembly GCA_023783475.1. NCBI lineage: Eukaryota > Metazoa > Chordata > Mammalia > Primates > Daubentoniidae > Daubentonia > Daubentonia madagascariensis. The sequence goes on from JAKFHU010001035.1 coordinate 22,521,603, forward strand.
ACGCAGAAGAGCCAAACACGAGAGGACACATAAGACAAGGGGAGATGGATACCCTGGCCCTAGCCTACTGGTCCCGGGATATACTGGGGGTCTGACTCCGAAGCCGGGAGCCATGGGGGAATTAGGGCAGAGGTGACCCCTCTGCTTTGTCCTTCACCATCCTTTCACCCCACTGAGGAACGGGATGGGGGCCCGGCCAGCGGGGAAGGTGGCCTTGAGCTGGAAAGAGCTGTTTTCACTGGAGCGCCTCTGGGTCTTGGACTTGTCAAGGTCCCAGCCCCCCAGCCCAGTCTTCTCCGAGCTCCCAGCCCTGCCCGTGTCCCCAGGCTCATCCTCCCTATCCCTGCACCCCACCCCGCTGGTTGGAAAGAAAGCTGGAAGACCGCAGACAGAGCATGAGAACAGAAGGGCAGAGGCTGAGCAGGAGGCAGCGGAGATGTGGTTGGAACTAGCTGTTCAGTTCTCTCATGGCCCCGGTGCCCATAGCCTGCCTGGTCTTTCTCCAGCCTCTCCTTGGCCCCCAGTGAAAAGCAGGAGCGGGTCCCTTTCCTCCCTTTCTTTGGTCCTGGCTTTTGCCCCTTCTGCCTGTCTCCTCTCACTGCAGAACTGCTCTTTCCCCCAACCCCAGGAACTTACGGCAGTATCTATAGTTCCTACCTCTTCCTCTGGCTTGGTGTGGCCTGTGTCCCCAGGTGAAGGGCCTGGCAGTCAGGGGGCTGAGGGAAAAGAGCAATGATGTGCCTGTAGCTGAGCCCGTGGTCCCTGGCGCCAGGAGGGACCAGGAGTAGGATTGGCAGGGGTGAAGTGCAGTATTCCATTACCCCATCCATATTGCATGAGCGGATACCTGACTCCCTCCACTTCCCATTCTCCCTCCTGGGTGCACCTGTCATCCTGTGGGACCCGGTGGGGCCGGGCTCAGGCCCCAACCCTGAGCTCACAGCAGAGCCCCCTCTCTTAAGCTCATGCATCTCCCTGTGGAGGCTTGACCATGGTTTCTAAAAGCCCCAGATCCTTGTCCTTACGCTGGGTAATGGGAGGTTGGGGACAACCTTTCTGTCCTCCTGGAATGACCTAGAAAACTCAAGCCCCTCTACTTGGCATTTGGGAGCCCATATCATCCCCCAAACCTAGCCTTATCCTAACCGCAGACCTTTTCTTTACTGTTCGTGTGCAGGACAAGGCCTGTCTGTATCCCACTGAGGCAGCAATTAAGAGCCACCCCTTGCACATGGCACCAGCTCACAACGTAGGACACACTAGCATGTTCAGAGTTCCTAAAAAGAGGTGAAAGTGGGCTGATGTGTCTGCACTGTCCAGTGGCGTGCCGTCTGGAAGGTAACAGCGGGAAGAAAGGGAAAGAAAGGAGCCTAAAACATCAAGCTTATTGCCTTTGGAATTATTTTTAAAAGCACCTCGCCTGCTAATAAGGGGAGAGGTTTTATATACATAAAGGCATATAAAACATATATAAAATAGCCAAAAAGAGAAGACACAGGGCCAAAGGCTTTTCCAGATGTTTGCCCGTTGCGTCTTTCTAGCAACCCTGTGAGGGACGTATGCTTCCCCTCATTCGACCAATGAAAAAACTGAGGCTCAGAGAGGTGGGAAGAATTGCGAGGTCACAGGGTAAGTGGCAGAACCAGGACTGAAGCCCAGAGCTGCTGTGTCCTAGGCCAGCACTACCTCCACCCCGTCCCGGCTCCTTTGCCTCGATGCTGTGGGACTGCACTTCTCTGTGACTACGAACCCCATCCTGACCCTTTGGAACTTGGGCAGAAGGGCTCCAGGGCCTGCACTCATAGGCATGGGTGCGGTCCGTGCGCCGGCACTTTGCAGATCCTCCGTCATCTGTGAAGAGTCCTACAGACCACGCCCGTGTTTACGGAGAAGCGGCTTGTTCAAAAATAACATAAGCAGCAACTCATTTGGGAAGAAACTGCTATAAATGTTGAACTGCTGGTGACATAACATGGAACAGACAAATGGACCCACCAGAAGCAATCGTGTGGTGGTGGGGAAGGGACCATCCTGGCTGGCTCACACTGCAGCATCCTGTGGGATTTCTCCCTGCCTGGTGGCCCCAAGGGCAGGAGGGCTGGCTTGAGTTCTCTGACCCCTGCCACAGTCCCAGCCTCAGGAGTTGTGGCTACTGCGGGCCCTCACTCCACTCCATGTCTCCCCATGGGTTCCTTCCTGTCTCAGTGCTTGGGGTTCCTTTCTGCCTAGTCTGGCTGCTCCACTACTTCTCTCCTGAATTACACAGGAGTCTCCTGCATGGCTCAGGGTTTGACTTTGTACCATCACTTTTCAGCCATTCCTGGGCTGTACTATTCTTAGAGTCCCCAGCCCCACCCCATGTGTGACCTACACAATGCCATCACCGTCGTAGCCTGCTCCAGACGCAGAGTCCCATGTGGGAAGTGCTCTGAGATGGCAGGACAGAGGCAGGCCCTTCCTGGAGAAGCCAGCTGCCCAGCATCCTGGGATGGGATCTGGCCCTGCTGCCTGTGGCCCAAAGGGAGTGCTAGGTAGCAGGAAATTGTGGCTTTCAGATGCTTGTCACACGGACCCACCTAAGTGGAAAAGGACTTGAGGTGTCCCTTGGGCAGTTATGGCCCTTGAATTTGAAAGTCACTTTATTCCTTAAAACAAACACATTTGGAGGTAAAGATTGAGACTTTAAAATAAGAAACGAATCCAACCATCTCTACCACACCCTAAAGCAATTCAAAGGAGAAGTCCCTCTTTCCCAGCCCTGCATAATTTTAACCATCTGAAGTGGACAGGCTCACTGGTAGTACTCCTGTGTGCCTGGGAGGATCTCAAAATGATATTTGTCCCTTTATGAAAAATGCAGAAATGTGTAGTGAAGGATGTAATTTCCAGAATTCTTACTCTATGCTCTGTGCCTGTTTGTTTCTCCTGGACTTGCTGTTCAATTCGTCACTACCACTGCCCTGTGTAATTTTCTGATCAGTGACACACCAGAAGTTCACTACAGAAAGAGTCCTTTCTGCCCGATTATAGCACCAGTTCCCAGAAAGCAGTATGTCTCTTGGCAAAGGGTAAGGGAGATTTTTGACATAAATGTTAACTTAATCAGGTAAGTTTGAAGATTACCCACTTGTATTAAAGACTTAGATTTCAAAAAAATATAATTTGTTGATTAGGTGTCTGTTGTCCTGGCCTTTTTATTTTTTTTTTTCCCTTCAAAATAAAATTCTGCTTTTGGTCTAGTTGGGTTCTACAGTTACTAAAAATAGGATATGGTGCGAACCAGACAAAGAAAATAAGCCAATAATCAACTCAGTGAAAGCCTACTTTACAAAGAGTGGCTCCTTATTCACAGGCTTATTAAAGCTTGAGAAGCAGGAGCCAAGGGGAGCCCAGCCTCCTAGGAAATGCCAAGGTCTCAGAATCACATTTGGGTTTCCTGTTGCTGCATTCACCATTGTCAGAATGATACACACCTCCCATCTAGACTGGCATTTCTTGCTAGAGAAAAGATTTAAAATTAGTTCACTCATTGTAAACTCTTTTTTTCATTTATGGATCTGACAATTTCTCTGCTCATTTCTTGGCTCAGATTTAGAAGCACGTTGCTGTGGTTGTGTGTGTTCCTAGGGTACAGCTTGGATTCATAATGTCTTGGGAACATTCACCAAATTAAACTTAGTGACCTAAGTATTTCATTAATTCAGGTCTATGTATTATTCTGAAAGTTGTGACTTAGAAGGGCATGACCGTAAATGAACTGTGGGCTGAGCCTACTCTCTGCCCAGGGCTTCTGCCCCAAGATTGGCTTCCACTGGAACTGTCCAGGCTCATTAGCTCAGGCCTCAGGTAATCAGGATAACAAACTCCTATCTACAAGAAATGGGTCTGTGGGCCTTCTCTGCGTTGCTCAAACAGCCAGATTTTCAAAACCTGGGGCCATGTGCTCCAAGTGCCCCTTGTTGGGATTATTTCTTTTATTTTCCATGGCCCAGTACAGGGAATTTCATCACTGCAGCCTTTACAGGTGTCTTTTTGAAAGTGTGTTGAATTTCGGTTAGTTTCGATTAGCTTCCCATAAGTAGGCAGGACAAGTCAACCCTTTATATAAGAACCACCCTGTCTCCGAAATGGCCCATCTGCACATGTGCCCGTGTTGTACCAGGATGCTTGGGAGAACCACAGGTACTTATCCTGACCCCAGGACCGCCAGGGAAGCTGGCTCCTCAGTTCTCCCTGGTGCCCCAACCCTTTGCAAGGCTCAAGCAAACAGCATCATGGAAATATATTTCCCATCTCCCCAAACCAAACTATCCTAGAATTGCACATATTTAGGGGTGCACGAATTCTTTCATGGGTTGAATCTTAAGTTTCCCTACAGAAACTTAAATCTGTTTCCATTTATCTCTCCTCAGTGGAGATGGAAGCTAGCCAGCTTTGCCACATGCTATCCTTTCAGAGATTGAAAACTTCCCACAGTTTCCCATCTTCAGGCTAAAGGGTTTCAATTTCTTTAATCTCTTCTTAGAAATCCCATTTTCCTATCTTTCAATAGTCCTATTGATCTATACATTAAAATAATAATAATACATGCTGGTCTGCTTTATCTCATATGTTAATTGGAGATGGCAAGAAATTAGGATGAGGTAGGGCTAGGGAACTAGCATTTGTGTAGGCCTACTGTGTGCTGACACTGTGAGGCACCTGTTATTCCAGCTGTAGCCAGTCAAACGGATCAGACCAGTCTGAGTCCCTGTGGGTCTGGGGAGCTGGAAATCAAGAAGGGCCCTAGAGCATCACCCATCTCAGACAGAGAGCCCGGGGACAGGCAGGTTGTTTGTGTCTCATATAAACACCTTTTACATCTACGTGTCCATGGAGAAATCTGAACCCTGGATCCCTCTCTCTAAGAGCACCCCCTGCTCAGCACCCCCATCATCTCCCACTCACTCCAGGCTTCAGCTCCCTGGCTTCCTCGCCAGGCTTCAACACATGTGCTGCCTGAGGCTTCTTCCCTTGCTGGGAACCTGGTAAACTCCTCCATCCTTTGGTCTCTGGGCCAGGGCTCTCCCCACATGGCACCATTTCCTCCGTCACTGCAGCATCAACACTGCATCATCATTGCTTCTGCTTGTGTGTAACAAGTGTGAGTAGGAACTCAATATGCTTATGTTAAAGCAAAGACCAAGGCTCCCCGAAGTTCCCCGGGGAGTTCCCCGGAATCTTTATGTAAGCGATACTCTAAACCCACACCAGTGCCACTCAGTTCATACCCCAGAGGCCCTTTCCAGTGTGGTCAGCCCTGGGGCTACCCCTGCCCTTGTGAAGTCTCCCGTGGTGCTAGAGAGTCCTCCAGATGCCAGCGTGCTTCTGGGGGAGGCGATGTAACCCATTCATAACCCAGGCTCCGTGTCCTTCCAGCCCTATGTGGCTGCTCCCATCTGGAGTCCCCCCCCCCCCGCCTCTCCCTGCCATGCAGCACCCAAATCTCCCTCCCTGAAGAAGCCTTTTGGGGGAATAGAGATAGTCAGGCCACCAGAGTGGTGGTCTCTTCTTAGCTTTCTGGGTCTTCATGCTCTGGCCGCGCCCTGCAGCCACACAGTGCCAAAAGCTTGTCCTCCCTGGGCCTCTGGTGCTATATATCCAACTGCCCAGCCCTGCCTTGACTCTGGGAAGGGGGTGTCGATTTCTCCCTGTGCCCCTCCCTGCCCTTGCCTTTAGCTGTACCCTCCTTCACAGGAATGCTTGAGGGCCTTAAGGTGGGGAGCTGAACGGGGTAGTGGAGGAGGAACAAGACACTGAAGGGAGGAGGGTCACTCCCAAGAGCCAAGAGTGGAAACCAGAAGGCCCAGCCGCCTGCCCACCCCACCCAAGCCCTACCCTGCCCCTTGCCCCCCATAGTCAGAGGGAAAGGCCTCCCTGCACACCCCCACGCTGGCTCCCCCAGGACAGAGGGCCCTCCCGCCCTCCACAGCCCTGTGGCGTGGAGCCTCTGTGCCCCGCCGGCTCTGCCCTGGCCTAGGACACCTACTTGTACTCGCCATCTCTGCCTCCCTTGGTCTTCTCTCTGCCTTTGCTGAGTAGCGGGGAGAAATGAGGAGACAAGGGGATGTGTGTGAGCGGGTGCGGAGCAGAGACCCTTGCAGCCTAGCCCCTGGCCCTGCTGGCCCCCGCACTCCCCAGGGCCTCCTTGTCCCACAGACCCTTCACCCCACAGCCTCTGCTGTGGTCCAAGATTGCTGGGCAGGGGTCCCATGGCCCCTGGTTCTGTGGGAGAGAGGGGAGGGGCTCACAGGAGTGGGGCTGGGTGAGGGAGGGGCCTCAGGGTGTCATTGATCTCCTCCACCCCACGCTAAGGTCTGGTGATTCCAGAATGTGGGCTGCAGCTTCCTCAGGGAGCACAGGGTTAGAGGAACCTGGCTACCCTCTGGCCTGGGCACCCTGCTTCTCCCTGACCTTGTCCCCTACTCCTCTGCAATTGGGTGGGGAGCTCCCAGCCTCTGGGGGCTTCGAGGGAAACCGTGGGCTGAGCCTGCTTTGGGAGGGAGTGGGGTGGGGCGGCGTGCTGCACGGAGGGCAGTCCCGGAAAAGACAGGTAGGTGGGGAGGTGCTACAGTGAGGGTGGGGCTGTAATTGAGCTACTACTCCAGGGCTCAAAGCTCCTAGCTCTCTGGAACCTTTCTGGAATGTTCTCTCAATGCTTTCCCGAAGCTGTGGCAATGAGGATGAAGAAAAGAAAGCAAATAACAATTAGCAATTTTCCCTGTCCTCACACCCTGTTCTGGCACAGACCTTGCCCAGGTAGACTTGACTCATAGCCAAGAGCTCAGGACCTGAAGGCCTAGATGCAGTGCAGCTGCAGCTCAGCCCTGGCTAGCTGACCTTGCTTCAGGCAAGCAGGTCAGCTTGTAATTCAAAGGAGTTAACATTAGCCAGCTCTCTGGCTGCTCCAATCAGCCAAGACCACTGAGCAGAGAACAGCTCCCTGTAGAGAAAGGGGACTGTGTCTAAGTAGCCCCAAATCCCAGCGTGGCCGGCTGACCCTGGCTCCTCCGAGCTGCTTTGGGAGCCGTTGCAACTCTGGGGCTCAGCCTGGCCAAAGGTGCTGGGGAAGGATTTTCTAGCTGTCTGGGGGCTGTGGGAACTGATTAGACAGTACTCTTGGAGTGAGGCTGGGTGTACTGAACCCACACACACACACTCTTATGCCCATCCCTCGGCACACACCCCTTGCACCTCTCTTTCAGAGCCCTGCTGTGCACATGTTGCCTGGCTGCCCTCTCACCCCAGGCATAGGAGGGAGGTGCCTGGGTTCCATGGGTCTCCACTGGAGTGGAAAAATGATCCGTAAGGAGAACGGGAACAGTGGCTCCTGACCCTACCTCCCCGCAGATGAGACCCAGCAGAGAGAAGCCCAGGAGGAACCCCTCCATTCCCAGGGACACAGAGAGAGGGGTTGGGCAGCAGCAGGAGGTGGGGGTCACTGAGGGCAGGAGGGCTAGGCCACGTGGAGAAAACGAGATGGGGAGAGAGTTGCGGGGTACAGGGACTCTGGAGGACAAGCCCAAGACTGTAGAGTTTAGCTGCAAGATTAAGACTGGGGCTCCTTTCTTTGTCCTTTCTAAGATATGACAGAGACAGCAGCAGCACAGCCCAGAATCCAGTGGTGTGTGCTGCTCCCCGGTGTCACACAGAGAATGTATGTACATGTGAGTGTATGCAAACATGGGCACTTGCATGCACGTGTGTGTGTGTGTGTGTGTTCAAGGCCAAAGTCTCCCCTCTGCAGAGACTGGGAGAGATGTATGCTGACATGCAAGGGCCCCAGAACCCCAATTTTGTGCTGCTTGCTGAGAGAAGGGGGACCGTGTCTCAGTAGCCCCAAATCTCAGCATGGCCGGCTGACCCTGGCTCCTCTGAGCTGCTTTGGGAGCTGCTAACCATAAGGTTAGTAATTTATTCTTTCTCTGCAACACTGACACCCAGGGGGTGGTGAGGGGAACACTGTAAGTGAGCCCCATGCCCTGGCCCTGGGTGGCTGGGAAGCTCCTGTGTGGGCAACATCTGCAGAGCCCTTGGTATAATGCTGGGTGCCAGCGCTCAGCAGGAACCTGGTGACAGTGCTGGACCAAGAGGTCAGATACTGCTCAGGCTGGGAAAAGTTGTCATGGAGTCTGTGAAGAGGAAGGAAATGAACACTGGCTGAGCATCTACCACACGCCAGCCCCATGGTGGGCGACTTGCATGTATTGCCTCTTTTAATCTTAACATTCCTGTGGGGCAGCAGTGAGCCCCACCTTACAGATGGGAGGTGGGTCCCCAAACAGCAGAGCTGGGGGTTGAGCCTCTGCTCTCCATTGCACCGCCCTGCTTCCCGGTACATCCCTGGGGGCACTTTGCACGAAGCTGGCAGAAATCTGAGGCCCCTGGCCTGGGGGCAGGGACCAGAGAATTGGGCAGAGTGGCTCAGAGGCCATGCAACTGACCAGGTCCTAGGAGAGATGGAGCCCCAGGAGCTGAGGGTGAACAGGCAGAGGTGTTGCACACAGTCCCTAAGGAGGATGGGGAACTTTGGGGCAGGTGCTTAGGGTCTTGGGAGTGAGTGGCATCTGCAGAAGCCCCTTCCTGTCTGCGGACAGGTCTCACAGGAGCTGAGACCTGAGGGCCACACACTCCTGCTTGGAGCCATCTGACCCCTGAGATGAGGACAGGATGGACATGGGTAAAGTCCCTGAGAAGCAGCCTAGGCACGGGGCAAGGGTGGGCGGAGGGCTGGGAGATGGCCAGGTCCTGGAGAGAGGGGCATGGAGTGCCCAGAGAACCTCCCACATTAGCCTCCCCTGTGAGTGTGGGAGAGTCGGCCAGGCCTACTCAGGGCCCGCCTGGGCTGAGGCTATTTCCCACCCACTCACTGTATCTGCTCCCCACTCCCCAGCAAGTGCTCCATTCGCCCCCTCAGATAGGGAGCAGCAAATTCCCACACCACACCCTGTGGGTCAAGGTGACCTGGTGAGACACTGCTGCTTGCCAGCAAGGAGGGTCTTCTTTTGCTTACTGTGGGCCAAGGAGGGACGAGAGGGGCACAGAGAACGTTGAATACCTTGATCCACAAGGGATTGGCCTTCCCAGGTGGTGTGAAAGGCGGGGGCAGGTGCGGGGGAAGCCAGGACCTGGGGTCCTGACTTGGGGTCAGAGGTGAGGCACAGAAGCCCCTTCCCCCTACCTGTCCTCTTCAGGGAATAGGTGTCTTCCTGTTGGCCAAAAGGTTGGCCAAGACCCTTTGGAAGGCTCTCTGGCTTCCTCCCAGGCCCCAGAGCTGGCAGGCCTGGCTAACCAGGCACTTCTGTGACAAGGGTGAGACACAATATCTAGGGCTGTGAGGCCAGCTTCCAGGTTCCCCTCGGCACCTCAGCACTCCTTAACCCAGAACTCACTGGCATGTGTGGGCAGCTGGAATTAAACTACAGGAAAATCCCGCATTCTCTAAACCAGCACCACCTTCTCCTCACCAGCAAACGGCCCATCTCTAGAGTTTTCTTGACCCCTCTCCCCTCACCCAGACCTGCTGGCTGCATGGCTAGGTCTGGAGGGAGAAGTTGTGGCAAGGACACCCACCCCCAAGGTGCCCTCAGGCCTGGGAAAGAGCGCGCACCCTCCCATGGCCCCTGCTACACAGGGCGTGGGCACGTGGATGAAACCCCCCCTCCTGCTCCTGCTTCCTGCTGCTGCCCTGGGAGTGGCCTCTGAAGGTCGGGAGAGATGGGGAAGCTGGCCAGGCTGTGAGGAAGTGGGGAGGAGCCCTCTTGTCTCCACATTCCCGGGTCCCAGGGCTCCCTGGAGGTGCGGGGGTCCCCATCGTCTTTCTCTAGACCACATCCTGTCTCACTCTTGTGAATGGAGAGAGAAGCTGGTGCGTCATGGCCTCAGCCACAGACGCCCCAGAGAGGCTGCCTCCCTGGCTGCCAAGAGCTCCCAGGAGAGTTGTTTCCTACGGATGCTACCTTCAGGGTCTAGAGCATCCCTGGGTCCCTCAGGATGTCAGAGTTGGAGGGAACCAGATATCCACTAGCTGAACCCATCCCTGTTACTGACCCCAGGGATTAATGACGTGCCCAGTGTCACTCAGCTAGCGAGTAGCACGGTCAGGGTGGGGCTCAGTGGACCTTAGCTCTCCTGATTTGGGGCCAGCACTGCTTTCCCCACAATGGATGGCCCTCATGTGCCTTCCAATCTTGTTCTCAGGAAGCCCTTTCTTAGAGCCCACCTGTAGTCTCAGAACAAACCCTGCTCAGCTCCCTCCTAAGTGGTGACAGAGGAAGGGGGTGTGTCCACTGCCTCAGTACCCCTCGCTCCCCATCCAGTCTCTGCTCTTCCTCTTACCGTTTCCAACCAGATTCTTGACCTTTGTGTTGTCCCGCTACAAAGAACCTGTTTGTCACCAGCCCTTGCATGGGTGGCACTCAGCACCTTAGTTATAACCTGCTCCTCCATGATCCCTCTGGCTCTCCCAACAACACGGCAGGGGTGGGGGGTTTCATTGCTATGGTCCCCATTGTATAGGGGCGGAGAGAGGGTCAGAGAGGTTTCGTGACTTGCCAAGGGTCACACGGCTAGTAAGAGGCAGAGCTGGGACTCAGGCCCAGGCCTTCTGCTAAAGAGCCCAGAGTCTGAGGGGTGGGCTCCAAGCTGGCCTGGCCAGGACTGTGCCCTCCCCATGGCTGGCTCGGAGTAGACAGTCCAGCTGTGTTTGCTGCAGGCATGATCACTCGGACCTTGTTACTATTAGTCCCCCCACCTGGCTCCCAGGGTTTCTCAAGCTTGTGTGTGTGTGCACTTGCATGTGTGTGTGTTGGGGGTGGAGTGAGGGGCTGTGAAGTGGTTCAAGTGCAAAGAAGGAAAACATATTTGTTCAATAAAAGTGTATCAATTCAGTTATACTAATTTAGGACCTGTGTTTTTTCCAGCAGAGGGACTGAATAAACTTTACTTGGAAAGGAAAAGGGTGGAAGGAGTTTAGAGGGAGATGTTTCCAATGGCGTGGAGCATCCCTTCTCTCAAAAACACCCTGCTCCTTATGATGCTTTAGACACACCATTGACTTACCACCATTTTACACGCTATTCCCAGTGACCTGAGAACCTATGGACAATGTCTTACTAGCTTAGCCCAGATTCCGTCTTTCTGGGCTGTAAGAGTAATATAATTGCTTTTCTTTCTTTGTAAGAATAGTGCATGTGGAATGAGCAGGCCTGGACCCAGCTTCCTGTCATCTGTGTGTGGCAGGATACCTGCAGGGCATGCAGCCTGGACACCAGGGAGCCTGCGTGCATTCTTCTCAACAGAAGAGAGGCTGAGTCCCAGCCAGGACCTTTGGCTTCACTCTGGCAGGAAGAGGCCACACTCTCCTGGTCTCTTCACTGGGCCTGGGTGGAGGCCGGGCTGCTTTGCCTGGTTGGCACTGCTGGGTCTTGGGTCAGAGAGGCCAGGGCCTCCTCCTGCCCCTTCTCCCCTTCTCTGATGAGGGCACGAAGTCTAGCCCCTTCCCCTTGTGTTAGCCTCCCTCAGGGCCTGATCTGAGCCTGATCTGAGTGAGCTCTGGGGTGGAGGGTGGGGTGGGGGTGCTGCAGAAACATGTTCCCGCCTCTTTGATGTCTCTCCAGAAGCTCAGACCTGTGCTCTGAGCCAGCCAGGCCTACAGAGGCCTTCCAGGGGGACCACGACACAGGCCTCTTCCCTGTGTCTTTGGGGGTAGTGGGCAGCCAGAGGGGCCTGCTTGTTACCTCCGGAAGCTCTTCTCGCCCGGTGGCCGGTAGCTGGGACGGGAGCCAGGGAGCAGTCCGTCCGTCTCCTGGCTGTCCTTCTCTTCCTCTTGAAGAGACTCATCCCCCAGGAAGTCCCCATCGTCCCAGGAGCCCACTGTGCCATCTGTGGCCTGATACCGGACCTCCACACACAGGCTGGTCTGGAGGGGCAGAGGCGGTGGTGAGTGGCTGGGGCATCAGTGGCAATCACAACCCTGTACACTGCTGCTTTGTGATGTTTACAGAGGGCATTCACTCCTGTAACTCCCACACTCACAGGAGGAAGTCAAGGCGGTATTATCCCCCCACCCCATTTTGCAGATGGGGAAATAGGCTCAGAAAGACTGACATGTGCAGACCCAGCTTAGTGGGGTCTGGCTGCACTTCCTGCTGTATGTGCTCTACTCCCCCGCTGGTGCCCAAGTTTGGGGGGGGTGTTCAGCCTACCTTGGACAGCGGAGCCTGGGATGGGGGTGGGTTCTCTGGGGCCACTGTATACATAATCAAGAGTACCATTCAGTGTCCTCAATGATTAGGTCACCTCCTTGTCCTTAGAACCAGGCCTGCCTGCAGGCTCAGGGGGTGGTCTGCCTAAGACCAGCGAGTTGGAAATGTGACAAAATGAGCTGAACGTGGCCTGCAGGAGAGGGGCCCAGGCCCTGGGCTCCCTTCAAAGGTGCAAAGTCACACTTCTCCCTACTCACCTGACACTCATCCTCCTACCCCAGAGAGGACGGGATCGTGGGGCTCACCCTGGGATTTTCCTCTGGGAAAGCAGAGCACCGAGCCTGGGTTTAAGCTTAGTGCTGGGGAATCCTGGTCGGGCTTCTTGCTCTGTGTCCTTTACCTCCTTTCACCTCCAGTCCCCCCACAGCACATAGACCTTCCTCAACCCACAGGGGTGATGGGAGCCCCCTAGATGTGGCTGCCCTTCCTCACAGGTCCAGAGGTGACTTGCTCCTGTGCCCCAGACAGGCAGCTTCACTCAGTGCTGGGACCTCCCGATGCCCAAGCTTAAATTTCCCAAGGGGAGGGAAAGGCGCACATATCTTCTGAGCCCTGCCTGTGCTAGATGGCACGCTAAGACGCTTTAGTGTTCATTCATTTGATCTCAAAACTCCACCCCACCCTGCCTGGCATATCAGGAGGTTAAGTTACTTGCTTAAAGCCACATGGCTAGGAAGTGCTAGAGCTGGGATTTGAGCTCAGGCTGCCTGACCCCAAGCCCCATGTCCTTTCCACTGAGCCAATGTGACCCTTTTGGCATAACCAAGTATGTTGTGGGAAAATGGCAGCCTGGGATTGCAAGCCCTGGGTCTCAGTGCTGGCCCTGCTCTTGACCAGCTTTCTAACCTTGGCCAAATCCATTTCCCATCCAGGACTTCAGTGTTCCCATCCATAAAAATGGGTAGCTGAGGTGGGTGGTGGGTGGGCTAGGTGATCTTTAAGTCTTTTGCTCAGGACTAAGTCTGGTTCTAGAAATCCTAAGTCTGGTTCTAGAAGTTCAGGGCATGGGCTGTGCTATCTGTTCATCCCTGCCCACTTCCCACACTATGTGCTCTTTGTCCAGGCTTCCGTGTTCTTCTGTGGGTCCTCCATTCCTGCTGGTGTCCGTATGTAGCCTGTTCTGCATCTCCTCTCCCCTGGTTGTGGTGGCTGAGAGCTTTAAGAAGCCCTCCCTTCCAGCCCTGCCTGAGGGAGGGAATGACCTAGCTGGGGCCAAGTTGAGAAGCCTCAAATGCTGTCCTTGTTCTCAGCAAGGAAGTGTCCTGAGACACCAAGACATGGGGAACTTTCGCCGTACTTGGGACACTCCTCAGAGAAAGTTCCTTCCATTCTGGCCCCCGTGGCTGCAGTCCTAACTTCTGAGGCTGTTTCTGCTGGCTACTATGTAGGGCCATATATTACACAGGACCCTGGTGGGGCACCATGGTACAGCCCCATTTTACACATGGGTAAACTGAGGTCAGGAAATAGCTGACAATATTATTTGATATATTTATTCAGCACTTACTTAACTGTTCTATGCACTTTCTGTGTATTTTCATTTAATCTTCAGACAATCCTGTGCATAGATGCTATAGTTTTTCTCACTGTGGAGATGATATGTAGCTTGCCCAAGTCACACAGTTAGTGAGTGGCCTAACTAAGAATCATTCCCAGGGACTGTGTTCCTTACCACCACACCAAACTGCCCATGAGTGGCCATGAACAAACTCAAGGGACCAGTGAATCAGAGCAGAGCCATGGGCTGGGGCATCCAAATTGGTTTGCCCTCCCTTTGTCAGAACATGTACTAAGTGCCTACAGACTGTACATTGTCCATGCATGTGTGCTGGGATGTGACAAATAGAATGGAAGGTGAGGTCCTTGCCCTCACAGAATGTCCCATCATAGAGAGGGGCCAAGTCATGTGTGCAGAGTAAAGACCATGCCCTAGAGTGGCCAGCAGGACTCAGCCTGGCCTTGCCACAAGAGAAGCCTGTTTACCAATTCCTGAGCTGGGTCCAAAGGGAAGGACCCGCTGGTGGAGAAGGGAGCGCACCCCCCAGTAGCTATCCCCTGGCATTCCCACTGTAGGAAGGGCTGGGGTGTCCACTGTGGGACACCCAGATCCTGCCATGCAGCAGGGCCTCCAACCACAGCTGTCACATTGAACAGCTCCGGCAGAGCCTGACCCAAGTCTCCTCGTCCCCCATCCCCCTGCCACACATGAGGAGCACTCCCCAGATCACCCTATGCTCCCCCAGGTGACCCCATATGGGGAAGCTCAGGAACTCCCAGGGGCACACCCACCTTGATGATAGCATTGTTGTCATCAATCAGTGTGTCAGTCACCTCCACGTGGCTCTCCTCCACCACCTTCTGCAGCACCATGCGGAAGGTCCCAATTAACCTGTGAATAGCAGAGGCAGAGGATGGTTTCATGGAAGAGACCAGAGTGAGGAACAAGGCTGACATCCCCAGGGCTGTGACCGGTTGGGGAGGAGACAGGTGGGCTTGCACACGCTCCAGGCTGGGCTGGAGAAGGTGGCCCAGGAGCCAGGGCTGGTCCCGGCCAAGGAAACATGTCCAACCGTGTATGGTTGTATGTGTGAGACCCATTTCCCCAGAGGAGCTCCGAGGGGCAGCGAGCACCCTGGGGAGATGTCCACGGACCAGAGGTCAGGGCATGTGGGATCAGGCTTCAGCTGAGCCCCTGCAGAGCAGAGTCCAGATGCCCAGTGTGGAGGCTGCTGGAGCAGGACCTGGGGCTCCTGGATACAAAAGCAGCTCCTCCTCCTCCCACCTCCCTAACCAAGACCAATGTTCCCAGCCCTCACCAACACCACATGTCCATTCATTCCACATCAGCAACCTGAGTGCTCCTTGGTGCCAGGGCCCCACGTGACTGCAGAACCCCCATATTCCTAGCTGCGCAGCAGGGCAGAGGCAGCGCAAGCCTGTGGTTGAGAGCAGTCTTGGTGTCAAAGAGGTGGGATTTGAAACCCAGCTTTGACACTGCAAGTGAGTTACCTGCTTCCTGGGCAACTTGCTCAAGCTCTCTCAGCCTTGGTTTTCTTACAAGACAAGCTAATAACCCCTACTTCATAGAGCTGTTGTTAGAAGACTAGTGAGAGACTCTGTAAAGTCTTTATTGGAGTCCCCAGCACATAGCCAACCCGCAAAGCAAGCTAGTCGTTATTTACGTGGTTCCTCCATACATGAGTCCCGCAAAGGCACGGGGCTGTGTGTGGGGGCTACTTTCCAGCCTCTATTTGACATTTCCAGCACACCAGAGATCTCAGTATCTGTTGGCTGAATTAATGAACAACAGTGGGTGCCCAATAGATGCTGATGGAGTTGACTTGAACCCCATTTCACCCCATGGTTAGAAGCTTGCTCTGGGAGAGAACAGGGCACTCAGGGCTGTTCTCACATGGTGCTTCCACGAAGGGTGGCTTAGAACACACACACCATTTCAGCGGAAGGGACGAAGGCTGGAGGAAGCAGCCACAGTGTGTGAGAACTGGAAGGGACCTTGGGATCACCTGGTGCTGCTGGTGATTTATAGAGTAGGAAGGTGAGGCCACGAAAGGGGAAGGGACACAGCTAATTAATGGCTAGTCTGGGTGTGGTGAGATACCAGATGAATTCCGACTTAGACGTGTTTGATGTCTATACCATCCTGAGGGCTGTGGAGGGCGAACACTGATTTAAAAAGCAAAAAAATCCTCCCATCTGGAGGGGAGGAAGCGGGAGCAGCCGTGTGGGATGAATATGAAAGGTGAATATAACCCTTTCCCTCTGGAGCTCCGAGCCCCACCCGCCAGCTCGCCCACCTCCCTGAGTGCGAAAGTTCACACCACTCCTCCCCATTCAAAGCCTCACTGGCTTCCAGGCTCTTAGACCAGAGTCCTCTCCCCAGCTCAGGCAATGTCACAGAGAGAGAGGTGCTGGGCTGGGCCAGGAGACCGGGAGCCACTGCCCCGAGTCTCGGTTTGGTCTTTATAAAATGAAGGGGGTGGGCTTTTAGCTGCTGTACGTATAGACGTTCTAGCAGTAGCCCATGGGTGTGAAAGAGTACCCTGGCCCATTTGCAGCCTCACTTCTTTTGGTTCTAAACTGGTGGTTTTAAAATGTCAGCGTGAGCAGAATCACCTGGAGGGCTTGTGAAAACACAAGTGACAGGGATTCCCCCCCAACCGCCATAGATGGGCTAGAAAATGTTTAACTGGTGAGGGAGGGGAGGGTAGTGCTGATTTGTAGCTTTTGTCCATTTCCATGGTGTAAATACCCCTACTGTGAATATTTACACAATTTCAAGTTTCTAATGCAAAGTCACTGAACTGAGTTCCCCCAGTTCAGTTCACACTCCTGGCCTCATGTCCAGGGGCTCTGATTCAGTAGATGGGAGGAAGCCCAAGAATGTGTGTTTCCAACAAGTTTCCAGGTGATGCTGACGATGCTGGTTGGGGTGACACATTGAGAATCTCTGTCCTACAATTACCCTTTGCAGACAGCTCTTTGGGCCCACTTTGATTCCACTGGGACCTGTTGAGCACCCATTTAGTGCTGGGCAACAGGTACGTCTTTCCCCATACTTAGGTGCCCAAGCACAGCAAAGGAAGGTGCCCCAGGCCAGCAGAGGTGCTGCAATGTGACAAGACACCCCCAGGGGGCAGGATGGAGCTATTCCCCTGCAAGTGCTCTGCTGTCTTCCAGGCTTAACTTGCCTGAGAGTCGCAGACCCCAGACTGGGGAGGGGCCTTAAGGGAGAGCTTGTCCAGCACCCCTTCCAGGAGGAATCCCTGAAACAACCTCCCTGACACATGTTCTCAAGCCTTTGCTAGACACCCCAGTGACGGTGACAGTGATGGGGCTCTCACTACTCCACAGTGGCTCACTGCTAGACAGTTCTGCCACTGCTTTAATCACACAGTAAGCTGAGGTTGGCCTGGCAATTGCTCCCTCCTCACACCATGGTCCAAGCGCTATCCACACACAGACTAAATGCCATCCCTAAAGGGAGGCAGTGTAGACAGCAGAAAGAGCCTGGGCTCTGGGGTCAGCCCGGTGGGGGTTCACTCTGCAGGGTTTAAAGGGTTTCCACCATCTGGCAGCTGTGTGATTCTGGCTAGTTCTCCTACCTCTCTGAGCCCTGTTTGTTCATCTCCCAAAGGAGGTGGCACTGCTAGTTTCACTGGGCAGTGGTCAGGAGAACTCTCATGGGAAATTCCTCTAACACTGCCACACACAGACGCCGGAGCCAGCCCCACCTCCTTCCCTGATGCTCTGTGGGGCTTGCCGTGCAGCTGGCGCTGGTCACCACAGCAGGATGGGCTCTGGGGGCAGATCGAGGCTGCCCCTACCCTCCCAGTTGTGCACAGCCCCACAGAGCCAGGGCCTGTCTGTGGCCTGGAGGGTGAGACTGGGGTGCTAGAAGCTTGCATGGCCAGAGGAATCAATTTGCCACACTCCCAGGGGTGGCTTTGGGGGGCTTTAATGCCTAACAGTTCCCCACAATCTCCCCCAAATACAAATTAAAAATATGTTCTTTGAAATGGACAATTGATATTATCTCGGTCTATGTAAAGTATAAAGAAAAGAAATTTTATAAAACTTTGCTCTTTTCACAGGTCTGTAACATACCATCTGTGCAAAAACACAATGCTTGCCATGAAGACACAGCTTCAAAACAAGGGCCCTGATGCTGATTCTAACCAGAATGCCACCCCTCAGCCCCTCCTGTGTAGACATTCTCTGGGCAAGGAGCTGGGACAGGAAGGGTCAGGGGAAGCCCCTGGCTCTGGCCCTTGTGGTGACCCCAGAGGCGACCCTGTCCACCCTACCTGCTCTTTGTGCAGCCTTGCTGCACACATAGGAGGGTCTCTGTCCTCTGTGTGGGTCAGCATGGAGGAGCTGCCGGTGGGGGGTGGGGGGTCTGGGATGATTGTGGAAGGGTGGTCTCATATGTGAGTCGTTTCCCTGGAAACAGAGGTGTGGGGCTGTTTGTTCTGTGGGCAGGTGCACTGGCCCAGGGCTCAGGAGGCCTGGGTTGAAGATCTGGCTCCCCTGAACCTGCTGTGTGACTCTGGACCAGAGCCCTCTCTGGGCCTTGGTTTTCCTTGGGCTGTTAGATGAAAGAGCTGTGGCTAACCCCATGTCCTCTGACAGCTTGCCTCATGCAGCCATCCCCGTTAGCCATTGCAAAGAGGGCACTCCTCACTGAAGGCTGGCTGGACCCACAAGGGGCCGGGCAGGCAGGGCAGGGCTAGGATTCCCAGGTAATTAGCCAGCAGGTGCAGACAGGCCCAGAGACTGACCACAATAGATCGGCAACTGGGCACCAGAATCCTGTCAATAATTCATTGCTTTCCCCTGGGAGCTGGTGTCAGGTGCCCTTGGCCCCACCAGGCCTTTGTTGCTCTCCTGGCTCCTGAATTATTCAGGGGCCCCTGGCATTCTCAGCAGCCTGGACGCTGGCAGCAGGGCCAGGCCACTGCCCCTCCGAGGTCCCAGACAGGCAGAGCTAAACACACAAGGTCCTCTGAACCCAACACCTTGTCCTCATGGGAAAGCCCAAGGTTGCTGGAAGGAGGCCTTTGTTCCAGGCGGGTCAGAGCCTGGAGGGTCTCCTGGTCTCTGACTAGGGGTGTCCTGGTCTCTGACTAGGATCCATGTCTCTACCTCTCGCGGCTCCTAGAACCACCAGGTGAGGGGCCAGTTTTCAAGCTGCCCTGTGCTTCTAGGACAAGTCCAGTGATGGGACCAGGCTCATAGGCTCCATTCTCACACTAGCTTCCCTTACCTCAGTTTCCCCAAATGTGTCAGTCATGTGATGCCAGCTTCACCCTTGAGTGCCCTGAACTCTTCAGAGAAGAAGGGCCACTCAGATTCCTGCTCCCAGGCTCTCCTGCCCTGTTTACCCTCTGCTTCCTAACCCAAAGGGAGTATTTATTCATTCTCTTGCTCCACAAATGAATCAGGGACCTGCTGTGTTCCAGGCACTGTCCTGGGAATGGGTGTGGCTTTGCTGATTGCTAAGCCCAGTGCGAACCCCAGAGACGCTCCCTGCTCCCCCTCCACTCAGCTGCCCCATGAGAAGGAGCCTGGGGACTGAGCTGGGCCATGTGGGGACTGAGGGTGGTGGCCTCACAGCCCCTCTGGCCTGCCCTGGCGAATGCCAGGTGGGCCTTTTCTTTGGCTCTGGGAAATAGAGCACCAACTCCAGGATGGGAAGAACTGACTCCCACCTGACTCCAGGCACCCCTCCCACTCCGACGCCCCGGCTGGTCTGTGTCAGGGTGGGCCTGTACCCTCCACAGGGCTTCTCCTTTTCCCCATCCCAGCTCTGCAGCTGACAGTGCCCGGACATCTTCTAGGCTTCCAAGGAAATGGCAGGACCCTCTCCCACCAGGCCTGAGCCTCCCTGTGGGGCTTCCTGCCCTCTCATGGGTAGATGCAGGGAGGGCAGGGAGGCAAGAAAAAGGGTAGAGCTAGAACTACCCCCCTTTTTGTCTTCCCTCTGGTTGGCACTTAAGAACACCTAATTGAAGACTTAGCTTTCAGCATATTCACTGTCTGGTAGTCCATTTCCCAAACAATTCCCCAAGTCCTTCCAATTTACTTATAGCAGGAGTTTTGATGGTTTCTAGCATTTCAGTGCTTGGTCTTCCCTTGTAAATGGTTTAACAATCTCTTCCGTGTCCTCAGTTTCCATTGTCACTGCTCCAACACTCTGGTTTCTGGAAACTGGATTAGGAAGAGGAAGTAGGAGCATCCTGGCCCTGTCTCTACCACTGTCTACCCATGTGACCTCAGAGCCCCTCCGAGACTCAGTTTCCCCTCTTGCACAGGGAGGCCTGCACCGGCTAAGATGTCAGGCTCCTGGGTGCTCTGACATCTATGCCTGGGTTCCTGCTGGGCTTCTGGGATGCCCTTCCTGGTGCTCAGCTTCCGATTCTGCTTCCTCCTGCACATCCACTTGGTCTGTGTGTGGGCTCTTTTTTCTTGTCCCTATTTCTCCTGTCCTCATAGGTCACCCAGTATCTCACCCCAGGGAAGAAGACTGTGGTTCAGCTTGGGAGCCCCTGGTGGGGTGCCTCTTACCAACCTTTCTTGTGGATGCGAAAGGCCTCCACAATGCCTGAGTGATGTGATACCCTGAGAAGCAAAGGAGAGGCCTCTGTGCCCTAAACATCTTCCCTGTGGCACTGCCAGCAGGCCTGAAATGCCCACACCCCATATTCAGCTGAGATCTTGAGGGCTCCTCATAAAACCCACAGAATCAGAGACTCCCTGGAGCACATGTGGTTTGGCCCTTCCTAACTCAGAAATCCCCTCTACAGCATGGTCCACTTCCTGCTCAACTCCCAGTAGTGAGCTCCCTACTTCCCGAGACAGTGCATTGGCTGGAGAGCTCTGGGTATTTTCCAGCTACCTGCTGTCTTCCAGCAATACAGCCTGGTCCTCATCCTGCCTCTAGGCACACACCTCTCTTTCCTCTTCCTGTGGCAGAAAACCTTCTTGGGGGGAAGGGACTGTGCCATAATCCCTCATCCTAGTAACTCCAGTGACTAGCCCAGTGTTTGCCTGGTGCAAAGTATTTGCTCAGTAGATGTTTGATGAGTGACTGGAAGGGAGGATGGAAGGATGGAAGGAAGGAAGGATGGAAAGAAGGAAGGATGAATGGATGGATAGAGGGATGGATGGGTGAATGGATGAATATATTCTCTATGATTTTCTCCTTCAGGATCTCATCCATTTGTCATGAGGTAAGATTTAAAGTCCCCTTTCTCCCTGGCAACTACAAGGTGGTGCTTATTAGAGTTCTCTGCAACCTGTATGAGAACAGTGGAACCCTCACCTCTGCTGCTCAGATCAGGGGTGCTCTACTTCTATTAATCTGACCCAGGATTAGGTCAGCTTTTCTTTTGTTTGTAGTCTCCTCCGACTGTTGAGTCCTGCTGAGCCCTCAGTGAGCTGATAGCTCCACGCCTTTTCGGACAAGTTGCAGTTCAGCCATGACTCCTCCTCTGGCTTGTATAAGAGCAATTGGGTTTTTTTTTAAGAGACAGAGTCTCACTATGTCACCCAGGCTGGAGTGCAATGGCTATTCAAGGGCACACCACAGCCTCAAGGGATCCTCCTGCCTCAGCCTGCCGAGTAGCTGGGACCACAGGTGCACCACTGCAGCTAGTTGTGATTTTTGAATCCAACACAGGACTTTACATTTCTTATATTTAGCCACCATTCCAGACTGTTTAAATCCTTCTGAATTCTGCTTGCTCCCCAGAGAAAAGGATGAGAACTACTTTTATTGAACACCTCATAGTGACAATGCTCATGTGGTAGGTGCACTTCACTTGCAGAATGAGGGGAGGCACTTTGCTCTACCCAGAACCTAGTTCAGTGCCTGATACACAATAGGCACTTAGTAAACATTTGTTGAATGAATGAACATCTATCTCACTGAATTCTCACAGTGCCCTCTGAGGTAAATACTTACCCTTTTCACATATGAGTACACTAAGCTCAGAGAGGTTATGTAACCTGCCCAGAGCCACATGGTACATGACTGACCTGGGGATCTGAGATCAGGCTTGCCTGACTCCTAAACCACCACATCATGCTGTCTCACAGCTTCTGTGGGACAAGGCTGCCCTCAAGGCCTCAGAGGGTCTGGTGGAGGACATCATCAGCCGTTCTACTTTTAGCTTCTCTGTTGGGTAACTGTCCCCCAGCAGGGTGTAGGGGATACCTAAAGAAAGGGACAGCAGGGGTGAACAGGAGGGTGGTGTGTTCTTGGCTGACAAAGGCTGGGAGGGCTGGGGGACTCTGAGGATGATGTGAGGAAGCAGGATGAGGACAAAGGCCAGCCCAAGACCTCTTTACTCTTTGAAGATCAGTCTAGGGCCGGTGGGGGATGCAGGTCCCCTTTTAAGCCCCAAAGAGAGGATCACTCAAGAGCAGGGCAGGCTCCCAGCCCTGCTGGTCCCTGCCTCTCCAGCGCCCACACACCACCCCCTGCCCCCAAACTTACTTGTTGCTGAAGACCTTGCTGTAGCCGAAAATCTGAATCTCGAGCATTTCATCTCTGTCAATGCTGCTGGCCACCGGCCACCGGAACGTCTGGGGAGAAAGGGACAGCTGTGGCCTTGGCTGCAATAACAGGTAGGGGATGTGGAGGGTGGGAGGGGAATCTCTGGTAGGGAGTCTCCAAGAGGATGGCCCCTCCCATGGGCCTGTGCTCCCCAGGGACAAAGCATTCACACCTGGAATCGCATGTAATACCCACGGCCACCTTCTGGAGTGGGTATTGCCCACTCCTTTTCAAAGATGGTGCTCAGAGAGGTTTGGTGACCTGCCCAAGGCCATAAGGTGAGTGGAAGAACCTGGGCACAACCAGGACTTCTGACTCCCCGCATGGTACCCTTTCTACTGCCTCCCTGCTGCCTCCTAGCTCCTGGGGTTCGAGGGCGCTTGTAAGTGGGTGGTGCTTGGGCCCCAGGGCAATAGCAAAGGTCTTGGGCTGTGAGGCTGGTTTTTCGTGCGTGTTGAATGAAGCTGTGAGCTCCTAGCTCTCTCCCATCACAACCATCCTGACCAGAGCAGGCTCTGCCCCAGACTCCCCCATTCAGGTCAAACCACTCCACACCGGCAATGTTAACTTTGGGGACAGGTTTTAGCTGTTCAGTGTTATTAAGGTCAGGCTCACGGCCTGTCCCCAACTCACTATTTCTAGATCCCCCCTTACCACTTCTATCTTGCTGTCTCCCTAAATCAATAATAACAATGAATAGGAGCTTGAGTGGAATTTTTCCTGATGCCCTAGACGTAGCATCAAGGGCCCAAAATAAAGGCTAAAAGGTGCCAAGTGCCCCATTTTCTAGAGAGAGCTGCTGATAGGCAGATCCAGGTACTCCTCTAGGTCTTCCTTGAAGGCCCTGCTACCCCAGCCCTCCTTCTCCCTGGATGTGAAAGAAGACTGGGGAAGGCAGAGGTAGGGAGAATCACAGCCTAGGTGCAATGTTTTCATGGTAATTCCCTGGGGAAATAGCTCGTAGAGATTGGGCACCTGCAAGAAGGGCAGCTTAGCATGCAAGTTCCCAGAGGCATCTGCCAGGCAGTGGACCAGCTGGTCTCTCCCCGGGCCTCTAGGGAGACCCATGGAGCGCTGCAGGGCAAGGAGCCTGGCGTGCCACTGTTGGGTGTGGCAAGTATGTGGTTTACACTTTATCCAAGGGCTGCCCACCAGGGGAGGGGTCCTCAGCTCAGATGAGGCTGTAGGGCTGTACCCCCAGTGCCAGGAGCTGGGGTAGCGTAGAGCCAAGTCCCCTACATAGGGCTCCACACCACATGGTAGGCCATTAAGGGCTCATTTGCAAGGCCTGTCATGCTGGCAGCATCTGCAGCTGGCCAGAGAAGCCACCACACCACAAGGAGCAAAGGCAGGCACCATGTCCACAGCAGAGGCCAAGAATGCAGCCCACAGCCCCTGCCCCAGCCGATCCCTGCCCCACTCCATGTCCTGAGTGACAGCATGAGGGAAGGGAAGAGGCAGTGTGACCAAGACACCAGACTGGAGTAATAAACCCTTCAGGACTGGACTTTGAATAACTGAAAATGACCAGACAGCTCTGGGGTGGCTCCATGACACTGTTGAGAGATGGTACCAGTGGGGATTTTGGCAGAGCAGGTAGAAGGCTGTGACTTTTTATTTTCTAATTTCATTTTTATGCCCCACCAAATCCAGACCACTCAATAGGCCAGTAATAAATAATAACGGTAACAGCTATAATAACAACAGCTGCCATTTATGGAGAACTTTTTATTAGGCAGGGTCTGAATGCTTTATGTGTATTAATTCATTTAGTCTTTCCCACAGCCTAAGAGGCTGGTAATGGCCTCTCTGCTTTATGGACAGAGAAACTTGGGCTTTGAGCAGTCACGTGATTCGGAGAACTCTGCCGGTGGCTGAGCAGGCGCTGGGGAGGAGGCTTCTGGGAGCCCACCCCGCATGTCAGCTGTTTCCAAAGCTGGGTGTCCTCCTCTTGGACCGGGGACTTGGAGGGCTCGGGCCACCCTGGGCCAGCCTGGCAGGTCACTGCTCAGTGTGGGCAGGGCCTGTCTCAGGAAAATGGCCTCCATGACACCCCCCTTCAGGACTTGTCAAGTCCCCAGGGAGGCCCCTGACCTGGGCATGTGAGGGAGGAAGCAGCAGAGGAGGGAGAGGGGCCTGGGTGCGCTGGGGAAGGTGAGGCGGGCACAGAAGGAAGGAGGGTGGGCTGAGGGGGTCTGGGAGGCGGGTGGAGGCAGCTGCCGGCCCACAGGCCTCATTAAGCAGCTTCTGCGCCAGCTCCTGGATGCCTCCGCAGCTCTGCAGAGTGTGTGGTTTCCTTAATGAAGTTGCTTTTATGGGGCTGCGGGGAAATGAAGCAGCTCAGGAAGGCCCAGCTCATTAGCCACGTGCTGGGGGAGAGGGCTGCAGGAGCCACCAAGATTTCCATTTTCTTGGGAATGAAGGGTGCAGGGGTGTTCGAGCCACCTGAGGGTCTGTGGTGGGGTTTTGGCATTGGAAGGAGAGAAGGACTGGGGGAGAGAGGAGATGACCGTGGAAATGGCACCGTCGGAGAGAGGGGGTGTCAAACAGTGGCAATAGGCCAAGGCAAAGGGACCCAGAGAGGGCAGTGGCTCGGGGCGTGGTGGCATGGGCCAGTCTGCTGAGTGGGAGCTCCCGGGTGGGGAGGGAGGGCCCTGGGGTCCTGACTGCAGAGGATAATCCAGGGAAGCACATCTGGATTTGTGGCTTGGGTAAGCTTTCAGGAATCTGTCAGTGCAGGGAGCAGGCTGAGTGTTTCCAGGAAGGAGCCCAGCAGGAGGGGACATGAGGAGGAAGGTTTGAGTAAACCCTGGGCAGGCCAGGCCTGGGCAGTCCCTGTGGAAGCCAGACAGGAGCATCCTTCAGGAGAGAGAAGACAAAGTCCTCACCGGGACCCAGAAGCTCCTTTGGTCTCTGACTGCCCCCCTTACGTATTCCTCCCTTTCCTCCCTCCTCTACCTCCCCACTTGCCACCCACGCTGGACGTTCCCCCCATTTCTGTTTTCCTTCTCTCCTGTTTCGTTCCTCTGCTTCCTTCTCCTCACCATTTTATCTTATATCAGTTTCTCTGCGTCTTTGTCTCTGTCTCTGTCTCTGTCCGTCTCTGTCTCTGTCTCTGCTCTCTGTCTCTTTCTCTGTCTCTCTGTCTCTGTCTCTGTCTCTCTCAGTGGTTCTCATTCCTGGCTGTGCATTGGAATCATTTATGGAAGACTGAAAAAAATCCGGCAGCCCAGGCCTTGAGACTGATTAAACAGGCGTGTGGGTGGGGCCCAGGCATCAGCATGGGGCCTTGCAGAGTGTGACCAGCCTCCAGGCTGGAGGGCAGTGACTTAGGACCGGGACTTGGGGCTACTCCCATCTGGCCTCCCAGGAAGCAGAGGCATGGGCTTTGGTAAAGCGACTTTTTGGTTTGAATTTTCCTTGGCTGATTCCTCTATTTTTACCTCTCCTTTGTTAAAAATTTTCACTGCTTCCTGAAATAGGTGGGGATTCCCCCTCCTAGCATGCAAAGTGCCCCTTGCTGGGCCCAGGCAGCATGTCCAGCCTGATCCCCGTCTGCTCAGCCGCTGTCCAGGCACTCTGGGACGGCAGTGGGCAGAATGGGAAAGGTGCTCCCTCCTGGCGCAGAGTGGGGGCCTCCGTGGTGCTGCAGAAACTCCGAGTGTGAGTCAGAAGGCTCGAGTTCTTGCCCTGGCTCTGCCTCTAATCAGCTTTGGGATTTCAGGCAGCTCCTGTCACCCTTCTGTGACCCAGCTTCCCATCTGTAAAATGGGGGTGACATTATCAACCTAGCAGGGCTGTTGAGAGAAGCACTTGAGATCACACAGGTGACAGGGCTTTGTAAGTGACACAGCACTGCAGGGATTGCCTTGTTTGGATTTTTCCCGTAGGAACTGCGCATGTCTGCAGCTGCCCCATCTCTCTGACCCTCCAACCCCCGCATCACTTTCCGACCACCTCTTCTGCCTCGGCCTGTCCGTATCTCATGTCTCTTTCGCTGCCCCTTCTTGTCCGATCCATTTCTCATTGTCCCCTCATTGTTGCTGTCGCTTCCTTTCCTCCATTTGGAGTGACGTGCACCCCCATGTGCAGAGGACACAGCAAGACTAGACGGGGAGTTTGGGGGCTCAGGATCTCTGGGAGTCCCTGGTTCACCACATCCCTCCCCCAACTAGGCTACTGAACTTGTGAACTGTTTGATCGCAGGAAAGGGCTTCTGAAGAAAGATTTACATCTGGGTAGTACTCAGTACTTCTCAGAGCACTTTTCACTCATAACTGAGGTTCATGCCTGACCATGTGCCAGGCACTGGTTACACACTTTACATTGTATTAATATAATTGAATCCCCACTTTATAGATGAGGAAACTGAGGCTCAGAGAGGATTTGCCTAAAATAAATGGTTAGTAGCTTCATAGTTGAGATAAGAGCCAGACTGCCCAGGTTCAAATCCTGGCCCTGCCACTTAACAGCTATGTGACCTTGGGCAAGTTACCTCCCCTCCCAGTGGCTTCATTTGTAAAATGGAGATGATAATGTCACCTAAACCCTGGGCCCTGGTACAGAGTAAATGCTGCAGAGGTTGTAACTAGTGCTGCTATCTGGGGTATCTAACTGCCTCCAAGGCCAGTGCTTTCTCTCCAAAGGGAGACTCCACAATCCCTTATGTTCTTTTTTGCCTTGTGACTTTGCCTCTCCTCCCATCAAAAGGTGGTCTGTTTCCCCTCTCCTTGCATCTAGGCTGGCTCTTTGGCTTTCACCACTAGATTGTAGTAGAAGTGACACTGTGTGGCATGTAGGCCAAGAACCTTCCATTTTTACCCTATTAGAAGTCAGTTGCCATGTTAAGAAGTCCAGGTTTCCCTACTGTAGAGAGGCCATGTGGAGAGATGCCCCAAAGGATGTGAAGACATGAGGAGGAGACCCAAAGTGCCCCGGACAACAGCCAGCACCAACTGAGCTCCCAGCTGGATTCAGGTGACACTGTGTGGAGCAGAAGAACTGTCCGGCTGAGCCCAGCCAACCCACAGACTCGTAAGCAATACTACAATGTTGATAATTTTAGTCACAAGTTTCTGGGTGGTATTTCACATAGCACTTGATAACTGTGACATTCTCCATGCTATCTATGCCTCTCTCTATGTGTCAGGGAGACTTGTCATCAGAGGCAGAGCTGGACTCCATGCCCTGGGCCTTGCCCCCCATACACCAGCTCTCTTTCTCCTTATTCTTCTTTTTGGCCTTAAGAACTCCAGGTACAGCCTTGACTGTCACTCTCAGAGCAGTCTGGAGCATGAGCAGAGCCATCAGGCCAAAGTTTCTATCTCATTCGCTGACCCCCTGCACCTAGCATGGGGCCTCTCACACAGCAGGCACTCAGTAACAGGTCTCAAATGACCGACTCGCCTGCCTCTACTGTAGCTCCTTACTAGCAGTGTGAGCTTGGGCAGGTTAGTTCACCTCTTTATAAAGTGAGGGTGGCAATAACAGTACCTGCTTCTTGGGGTATTTTTGAGGCTAACCAAGCACTTAGCATAGAACCTGGCACAGTTAATACAGCGGTTTATTATAATGATTGTTATTGTATAGTTGTTAGTTCCAGGAGCTGAGGCAAGGCCTGACCTTCTTGGTGATGAACACTGAAGGACTGCAGGAGGCTTCTGAGGGCAGAGGGCACTTCTCCAGCCTCACTAGCACCAGCATGATTTGCTTCTTGTGGCCACAATAGCTGAGGGTGGTGTCTTCTATTTTTTGGTGGTGCCCTGAAAATCAGCTGCCTCAAGACTGGGCCAAGGAAATCCAGGACACCATCTGAGATCCTACTCCATCTCAGCCCCCAAACACCCCCAGGATGTGCACCCAGCACTGCTGGGGCACTCAAGTAGCAGCTAAACCAAACATGGCCACTCAAGATGTCATGAGCCAGCAAGCCCCATGAAGGGGTGAACATTTGCTGAGCACCTTCTGTGTGCCAGGTTCTGTGCACAGAACTGTGCAGAGTGCAGGGATGCAGGCTTGTTTCTCAGTCCTGGGGATGCCCCTGGATAGTTCTGGAGACAGGCACAGACCTGGGATAGCAGCCCGTGATAGGACCCTTGACAGAACTAAAGTGGCTGGCATTACAGGTAGGGGGAGGGAAAGAGGACCTCTGTTCGGAGCCTCAGAGCCCTGGGAGTGCTGAGTTGTGACCCAGTTTGTCTGCTCTAGGGTTATCTCTGACCTGGCTGGTGCTGGCCAGGGCACAGAGTTCTGCATCCCATCAGCCCCAGTGACCTAGGGCTCCACAGAGAGGTTTCCCTGATGCACACTGGAGAATGACCACTGACTGGGTCAGGAGCCATCCTAACTCAGCAAGACAGCATCCTTAAAGGGACAGGCCTCTAGGTTTTGGGGGGAAATTGAGGTGTGCTACAAAGCTTTAGGGTACAATGGAAAGAGACTATCTTCGGAGCTTAAAAACCTGGGTTCAAATTCCAGTGTGGCCATTCATGCTTTCCCAGGACACAAAGTCTGGGTCTCTCTCTTGCTCCCTCCCCTTCTCCCTCCAGCTTCTGCAGAGTTGTAGGTTAAATGTAGGATCTCAGGTTCCAGCCTCTGGGAAAGGAGACACCATGTCCAGGCTCTGTTTCCACCCATTGTTGGAGGGAGCATTGTCTTTCTTCCACAGCCACCTCCTCCCCACTCAGGTTCCTAAGCCCAGCCTGCGGCAGCCCCTGTCACCCCTGTCTGAGCAGAGGAGGGGCCCCTTCCTTGCTTAATCCATTACCTGAGTAGAGCAGGGAGAGACATTTGCTTTCTTGTCTGTCCTTTCATTTTTTTAAATCTTGGGCAAGGAGTACATCCCATTTTACAGAAGGGGAATCTAAGGCCCAAAGAAGTTACCTCAGCAAGGACTGTAGCCCAGGCCAATGTGCCTTGTATCTCACTAAGTTGGTTCCTGAAAGCCCTGGGTAGAGTAAGGGTTTGAGAAGATACTTTCTGGGAAGCCAAGAAGCTTTAGGGGGATTTGCAAGGATTTCTTTTCCAGGCTTCTTCTGGAACCACTGGCAGGCTGGTCCTTTCAGGGGGCAGCCAGGGACGTTTAGGACCTGTCCACTGGGTCTGGGGAGAGAGGGTAAGCCTGGGTGCAGCTTGAGGCTCTCTTTGGGACTGGGCTGAGGGGGGTGGAGGGTTGCTTCCCTGTTTGTGGGATGTGCACTGCTGGCCAGGGGTGGCCAGGCTGTGGGCCAGCTCTCAAAGGGAGAAATGGGGGCAGCAGGCATGGAGAGGCCCAACAAGGGCCTTGCAGGGGCGGTGGGAGTCAGGCCCTGGAGCAGCTTTCGCTTGTTGCATCCAGAGAAGGCTCAGAATCTGAGCTACGCGTGGACTTAAAGAATCCTGGCTTGGCCGCTTCCAGCTCTGTTACCTGGTGAAGGGTACTTGCCACCTGAGCCTGAGCTTCACTGTCTGGATAACTGTGCAGACCGAATGGCAGAGGGGCTGCTCAGGAAGCAGCCCAGTGCTGCCACAGGGGCTCTCACCCTCAACCCATGGGGCTCCCCAAGTGGGAGCTTAGGAGGGCTTGAGCATTGCAAGTCATTTGCATCCTTGCCCCCCACCCCACTAAATGCCAGTGGGTTCCCCATTGTGACAGCCAGAAACTCCCCTGTCCCCCTGGCGAATGGGTAGTACTTTCCCCAGGTGAGAACCACTTGTCCCCATCATGCAGCCTGCTCTCTGATCCTGGTCACATGCTTCTGCTCATCCCTGCCTGGCTTCTGACCCCCTCCTGGTCTCCCCACACTACTCAGGCTGCCTCACACCCAAGTTGCTGTGTGGATCCTCATGTGCTATAGCCCGGTTCTTCCCTCTGGGGTATCTTTAGCCCGGGTCTGGCACATGTCAGATGCTCAGAAAGTGGTCCCATGCTCAGGGGCAGCAGAGACTGACTCTCCACACCACCCATGCTGGGCAGCATTGGGAAGAGGAAGGCCACAGTGATTAACTTTGAATGTCACATATACCTGTGGCTTGGGTGTCCTGGGGTGCAGTGCATGGAAAGGGGTGGCAATGCCCCTGGAAGGAGCATCAGGTTGCTCACTGGCTGGAGGCCTGGAACTGACATGTCCCCTGGGAGTCTTGGGAGAGGGAGTTGGGTGCTATGCCTGGTGGATTAGGGGACAGAGGCCCAGGGAGTCAGGACTGAGAAACTAGGCCAGGCTGCCTGCATCTTCACCCAGCCAGCCCCTCCCCACTCCAGGCCCTGGCTGAGGAATGGGGAGTGGAGGGGAGCAGGCCTGTTGTGTAATGGGGCAAGCCTGAGGCCTCCAGACAGCTGGCTTGGTTTGCAGCAGTGGTTCCACCACCACAAGAACCCCTCATTCTGTCCATCATTTTTCAAAGACCTTCATTTGACAAATGTGACTGAGGCTTAGAAACTGAGGCTGGAAGTCACACAGCCAGGAGGGGAGAATGTCAGAGCAGAACCCTCCTGAGCTCTGGAGATTCACATTAAATGAGGAATTCAGTGCCCCAGCTAGCAGTAGGGACATCCAGGGAGGCAGCGGCAAGTGACCCTGCAGTGGCTGGGGGAGTGCAGCATTGGGCCATGCCAGTCAACAGCTGCTCCTGACCCCAGTTAAGGAGGCTGAGGCCTTGCTCCCCTGCCTCCAGCTCTGGGCCAAGGACACAGCTACACTGTGTGGCTTGATTTTGGGGTGAGGGGGAGACAGTTGGTTCCAGGTGGTCCCTCAGCCTTGTGGGGGCTCAGCTGAATACCAGTGGCCAGCTTCAAGGGGAACAGTCTACCATGAGGCCCTTTCCAGCCCAAACAGAGCCAGACGTGAGAGGCAAGCCCAGGGAAGAAGGGGCAAATCGTTTCACAGGTCATAAGAGAGCTTCTGGTTTGTGCCCAAATGGTAACTCAGGACTACTGGTTCTTACCCCAAAGTCAATCCTGGAGAAACTACAGCAGCAAGAGGGAAGTATGGATTCCAGAAAATAACAAACAAATAGACAAAAGAGCGTAAGACACCTGAGGAGACCAAAGGTTGCTGGAGCTGGTAAGTGCATGAGGATGAAGGCTCTCAGTCTGGACCAGAAGGTGGGGAGAGGGCAGTGGGAGAACAGGTTGGGGGAAAGCTTTGTAAGTTCTGCTCTTGCCTCTCCCTGGCATTCCCGTGGGGCACTGTTGCCTGCCTCCTGATAAAACTGTGACAACAGCCCTGCTGGGGTGGGGATGGAGAAAAATAAGCGTTGATAGACCAGTAGCTCACATCTTCTTTCATGGAACCCCCCGAGCTAGTCTGCTAAAAATCCAGACTGTCGTCTGTTACCCATGTTTCTCCTTAAAGGTCCAGCGATGAGACCCTGACTCAGGTGGGGTGGTTAACAATGTTTCTGTGGTGACTGGGGTGCTCCCCCACACTGCCCCCAGTGCCCGTGCCCGCCCTTCTATTCACCCTCAGGGACCAACACAGACTGGCCTTTGACGTGTCCCCAAAATGCACAACCAAACAGTGGCTGATACTAGGGGAACTTGAACCCAGCAGTGTAAGGAGACACTTGAAGAGTGCATCTCCTATAAAAGAAAGACAGCACACTGGACAGTACTTACCAACAGGAGTAGGACTAGTAAAATAAATGGACTGTCAAGAAATATATTAGCAGTATGAAACAAGGGCAAGGAATCATTAAAAAAGAACAAATTAAAACATTGGAAGATCAATTTGAAGAACTCCCTCAGAAGACAGCAGGAAAGGATGAATAGATGAACTACATAAAAGGTCAGACACAAGGCAGCTAGAAGTAGAAGTAGCAGTCCTGCCATCTGATAATAGAAGTTGCAGAGGAGAGGACAACATAGAAACTGAGTAGAAGAAATATTTTTAAAAAATAATGGAGATAGAATTTTCTATAATAAACGAAAGATGAAAGCCCATGATTTGAAAAGGCTCCCAAAATAGTGCAAAACAGGAAAAATAAGGAAAACTCACAACTAGACACATTAAAATAAAATTTAAGAATATCAAAGACAAAAGAATTATACTTTTTTTTTCAGAGAGAAAGGAAAGATCACGCATAAAACTACAAGAACCTGATGGCCATCAGGCTTCTCAAGAGCAACATGAAATGATATTTCTGAAGTGAAGAAAAGAACTTTGAACCTAGAATTTTATATCTAGTGAAACTCTCATTCAAATTTGAAGAAATAAGAAAAATATTCTCCAGATTCACAAAGCTTTAGAAGGTGTGTCATACAAAGACCCAAATTAAAAACACTTTTGGAGGAAGTACTCAAATAAAAAGAGAAATAAATTCATGAGCTACTTCAAGAGATATGAGAAGTAAAGAAAATTAAAGATCTTGGTAAATGCTATTGTTATCTTAAAGCAAAAAGAAGCCTAGGACAAATAAAAGAAAAAGAGATTGCACATCTATAAGAACGTAGAATTAAAATTTTACTCTAGACAATATCGGCATGAAGGGTGGGCTGAGGTAGGGAAATCAGGGAGGAATGAGAGAATATTAAACTACTTGCCATATTGGGGGGAAACTATAATTACTGATTTGTGTGAACTATCAATAAATATACATAAATTAGTAAGGGCAACTATCTTGAAATAAAAATAAAATATATAACTTTTCAACTAACAGAAGAAAACTTGACCTATCCAGTGGAAAGCTGGAAAGGAGAAAAAGAGAAACAAACAAACAAAAAGTACAGTAAATGGGAAATACAAAATAAAGTGGTGATAGAAATTAACTTAATGTTCCCTAGTAAGCAGACTCAGAGAAAAATAATAATAAAAAATGAAATACACCTAATGATAATAGCAATTATAATAAATGGAAATGGGTAAAACTCACGAATTAAAAGACAGAGACTCTCACATTGGGGAAGTAAATAATATCTAATAATGCATGCCCTAAGAAGATACAATTAAATTAAAAAACACAGAAATATTAAAAATAAAATTGAACTGTAAAAAATACCAAAAAATAAAATGATCAAAAAGATATAGCAGGCAAATGAAGCAAAATAAGCTGAGATAGCAATCTTAATACCTGACACAATAGAAATTAATGCAAAAAAAATCATAAAGGACAAGAATGGATATTTTATACCAGTAAAAGGAAAAATAGATGAGAATATATGTTCATTAGGAACATATAGGCAACTAGTAATATACTTTCAAAATATATTCAGCAATAACAAACAGAACTACAAGGAGAAATATACAAATAAACAATTGTAGTTGTAGATTTTATTATAGCAATTTCTGAAACTGACAGATCAAGCAGCGAAAAATAAGCAAAAAAAAATTGAAAGATTGAATAATATAATTAGTAAGCTTAAGCTTATATAATATTACATAAGCTTGAGCTTATATTGAGCTATATATAGAACTCTACACTGAACACATTCTTTTTAAGCAGAGGGAACATTTATGACCATGAATCAGGCCATAGGAGAAACCTCAATGAATTCCAAAGAATTAATATCATACAAACTAGGTTCTTTGATCATGATGCAGAAAAACTAGAAATGAATAAAATAAAGAGAGCTCAAAAAGTCATATATATTTGGAAACTAAATAACACATTACTATATATCTCAGGTTTTAAAAAGTCTTCAAGGAATATAAATGTTTGAAACTGAATATTACTGAAAACACTACATATAAAAGTTAGTAGGACACAGTTAAAGCTGTATGTAGAGCAAAATTTATAGCTTTAAATACATTTATTAAGAAACAAGAAAGGTTAAAAATAACAAGCTTAGCACTCAACTCAAGAAATTGGGAAAAGAGCCACAGAACAAAATAAAAGAAACAGAAGAGAAATAATAATTAAGAAAAGGGTAGAAATCAATGAAATGGAGACACCAACACCAACAACAAGGGAGATTAATGAAGCTAAAAGGTGGTTCTTTACAAAGATCAATAAGATAAGCAGATCTTTACCGAGACTGACCAAGAACAACAGAGAGAAGTTACAAATAAATAAAAATGGAAGAAAAAGAGGGAAATAACTATAGGTGCAAGAACGCTTTAAAACTAATTGCAAAACTATGATCAAATATGCACTAATAAATTTGAAAACCTAAATGAAATGTAAAAATGTCTAGAGAAATATAAAAATCCAAAGTTGGTGCAAGAAGACATAGAGAAATTGAAAAGGGAGCCAAAGACCTTCCCTCCCCAAAAAGTCCAGAGGCTAGTGTTTTTACATTTGAGCCTTCCAAAATGTCAAGGAAGAGTAATTCCTATCTTCTATGTGTTGTTCCAAAAAATTTTAGGCCAGAAAATTTTATGAACAAAGCTTCAAAAATCCTAAATAAAAGTTTTTGCCAATAGGATCTAAGAGTGTATTAAAAATGAATATATTATGAAATATAATAAAAGAGTAAAATTATGATTATCTCAATCAATACAGAAAAAATTTTTGGTAAGTTTTAATAACGTTTATAATAAAAACTCTTAGTAAACTAATAAGACAAGGCTAGATAGTGAAATCCTACTACAACAATTGTATCTGATAAAATTTTAGAAGTATTTATTCCCTTCAATATTGGGAACACCATCACCATCATAATTTAACATAGAACCAGAGATCATGGCCAATGCTCTAAGGAAAGATAAAGAAGTAGGGGATAAGAACTGGAAAGGAAGACAGAAAACACTTCTTTTGTATATAATAATCTGGAGATGTAAGAAAAACAGAAGCAATAGGCAAACTACTAAAACTGAACTACTAAAACCAATGAGAGTTCAGCAAGGTTGCCGGATAAAAAAGGGACTTATAAAGGAAATGAAAGCATTTCTCTATGCCAGCAATAATCAATTAAAAAAATGTAATAGAAATAAGATACCATTCACAATAACAGCAAACCCATAAAGTATCTAGAAGATAATAAAATATGTAAGACTTCTTTTTTTTAATTTATGTTCTTATGTTTTTATTTAATTGACCTCAACTTGGGCAATGTCATGGGTGGGAAAATGTGTATTACATTGGAAACTGAAACACTGTAAACCCTGTCTTTTATTTTGCCAACCAGACCCCAAGGGTGATTCCTCATCCATATCCCTTTTTACAGCATCATCTATAAAATTCTAGCACTTTTAAAATATGTAAGACTTCTTATATATAAAAATATATAAGACTTCTATGTAGAAAACTTTAAAACTTTAGTAAGGCATGGTAGATAATTTGAATAGATAATATCAGTAAAAAAGGACATCTCTCTAAGTTAATTTTTAAGTTCATTGCCATCCCATTCAAAATCCCAGTTGGTTTTTGGAAGAACTTTTAAAACTTACTTTAAAATTTATTTGGAAGAATAAAGTCCCCATATAGGTCAATTTTTAAAAAGTAGAGTAAAGAGAGAGATCTTGCCTCACCAGATATTAAGACATACAAAAGAGCCATATTAATTAAAGCAGCGTGGTAAGGTTCAAGTACAACAAAGAGACTAAAGGGATAGAATAGAAGACTCAGACACAGACTTTAATATGCAATAAATAGAGAGAAGATGGTTGGTTGGTAAGTTGACGTTAGGTAAAGTGGCTCCTTATATGGAAAAAAATAAAACTGGACTCCTACCTAATACCACATACAATGTAACAGATATAATTATAAAATCAGAAAATGTAAGACAATACATCTGTAACCTAGGGGAGGAGAAAGACTTCTTCAACAAAACTTGGAAGCACATAAGGATTAAGGACTTCTAGTCAATGAGGGACACGACTGACCAAGTTAATAGACAGATGACAGACTGAGAGAAGGTATTTTCAATATCTACAACCAACAGGGGTTGATATCTAAAATATACAAAGAACCCTTGCAAATTGATAAGGAAAAGACAGCTATCCCAATAGGAAAAAAAGGTAGGAAATTTGGACAGGCAATTTACAAAACAGGAAAATAAAAAGCTAAAGGCTTATCAAGAGATGCTCAAACCGATTAATAATCAGAAATGTAAATTAAAACAACAGTGAGATATCACCATCAGACTGATGAACATCAGAAAGCTGGAAAACACCAGGGGTAGATGAGGATGTGGGCATAGGAGCCCTCCTACACTGCTGGTGGCCCAGTGTATATCCCAGAGAAATGCACACACAGGTCCAAAAGATCCTGGCTTGCCCAGGACTTTCCCAGTTTTAGCACTTAAAGTCTGTGTCCCAGGAACCCCTCAGTCCCAGGCAAACCAGGATGGTTGGTCACCCTAATATGTGTTGGGTATGTCCCATGGAGTGCTATGTGGCAGGGAGAAGCAACAGGTTAGCATAGCAGCACAGATGGAACTTAAAAACAGTGTACAGTGGAAAAAAGTAGAGAAGGAAATATTTAACACATCGCCATTTAAGTCCACAAACATATGCTCACAAGACGACAGTATACATTTTGCAAGAATATGTAGGAAACCAAAAGCTACACATTACACACAGTAGAATGGTTGTATATGGAGGGAGAGAACAGGATGAAAGGGAATTCGTACACAGACACAAGCGTAAGAACAAGAATGAGGCCTTGTAGGGACCAAGGAGACAGTGTGCTGGAAACTGAGGCAAATGACTTATGTGTTCAACTCTCTGAACCTGCGGTTTAAAAGAAAAAATAAACTTTCTGAGGGAAACACTGTGTGTGCGTGTGTGTGTGTGTGTGTGTGTGTGTGTCTCCCAGTGTCTCCATCACAGGAAATTTTTGGCGGCTGAGGTGGGTGAGGCACCCCAATGGCTCTTACAAAGGGGTGAGGTCTGTGTGAGGCTGGCATTGTCGGAAGCCCAGGTGGCGTTAGCCTAAGTCCTCCGAGGGCTCCTGGGAACACTGGGGAGGACCCCCCTGCTCTTGTCCTCTTGGGCCCTCAGCTGGTGGCTCACCTTCAGGCCTGCAGCACCTACAGCACCAAACAGGCCCAGACCGGGCAGAGGTGGCCCTGGCCTGCTGTTCTCAGCGTGCACAGGCCTCTCTTGCGCAGGGGCTCTGGAGAGGGATCTGGGTTGAGGGGGATGAGGCTCCTTCCTCCACACCCTCCCATCACCACCTCCGCCAGGAAGCAACCAGAGACGAGGGGCTCTGAACATGTGGCCGCCGAGGACTTGGGGCCTGTGTGTGCCTGCAGGAGGCAGGAGGGGTGCTTGTTCCCCTCAGGGCTCAGGGCTGAAGGAGTGAAGTCTCAGGCACCCTACCTCATCAAAGTCAGCCACATCCTCACAGTTCTCCAGGACGCGGGAGTAGAAGGACTGCCCTGTGGGGAGAAGAGGAAACTCTGGAGTCAGACCTGTCTAGACAACATGCATGGGTCAGACCTCCTCAACCTGGTAGTTGTCCCAAGAGCATTTGACTTGCAAGCACCTGTCGTGAACCGTGGGAGCTCATGGCCATGCAGCTCTCTCCAGGCCAGTCCCCCTCTTACCTGACCCTCCCTGCAGCCCCATGAGGTAGGCAGGCCAAAGGCTGTCAGCTGCATTCTAAGCACAGGGATGCTGGAGCACAGGAGGGCCTGCTGGTGGGAGTGGGTGTGGCAGCAGACCCCCCCCCCGGCTCTTCTCTCCACTGCGCTACTTGTCCAGTGGCTCTCTCAGCCTCCCCAGCAGCCTCGTCCACTCTGCTGGTGGCCCCAGGCCTGCTGTCCTGAGCAGCAGCCTGGTCCAGAGGGTGAGCCGCTGCCTGCTGACAGGGGTCTGTGAGGCCCAGCCTCTTCCCGTGACCGGGTCTGTAGCCATACCAAGGGCTCCAGCCCAGACTAGGCCCCAGGATGACTGGTCACACCCCAGACTGTTGTCCCCTGTAGGCCAAGGAGGGGTTGGAGGGTTCAAAGCTCCCTCTGACCCTCCCCTGGGGGGAGGTGAGGAAGGGGCTGAGGCTGGGTGAGGAAGGAGCCCCAGCAAAGCAGCTTGTGTCCTCTAGGAGCAAGGAGGCCTCTCTCTTCTGGCCTCCTTTGTCTCATCTGTTTAATAAGAGCTCTCCAGCACCCTTGAGGTTTTTATGACCCAAGAGCTAGTCCTAGTTCAATACAAACCACCCTTCTGACAAGGAGGACAGGGGCTTGATGTCAGATCTACTGGAAACAGAGGAGGGTGGATGGTCTGAGGAAGAGGGGTTGTGTGTTTGGGGGCTGGGGCACGGGGAGGGCCCACAGCTGAGATGATGAGGAAGAGGCTGTAAAGCAGACGCTATACACACAGAACATACATGCAAAGTAGACAAGATGGGAAAGAGAATTTTTAGCACTAGCCGGGGGAAAACAAAACAAAACAAGACAAAAAATCAAAAAGGAAAATCTCAGCAACAAACCCCAAGCCAGCCAGGGGAGGAGAGGGAAACATGAGCTATGGCGCCTGAGCTATAAGCTTCTTTTAATTTTTCCCACAAGTAGCACACAATATAAACTGAAAATCAGGTGAACATATTTGTGCATTGGGGCTTCCCCAAGGCCCTGCTGCTCTGAGTAATCAAAGGCTTTTTCATCCTAGAAGATCTTAATGAGCCTCAGATATGGCTGTCCTCAACGGTCTCCCGGAGTGAAAACTGAGCAACCTGGGGGTGGGAGGGGTGGGGGAAGGGGGCAGGCAGGGCGGGGGGCCTTGGGGGGCCCCCTCCAAGGTGGTTGGAATGTGCATGAAGCTCCAAGGCTCAAGCCCTCCCCCACTTGCCTACTTCCCATAGCCTTGTTAGAGAGGAAGTATTAATAAAACACAGTGACATCAGCCATTGCAGAATTTATACATTTTTGTTTTGAAATGTGCTAAAATCTCATTGGCCTTAGGCCCTGGGGATTTAGATGTGGTGAATATTCTTGAACAGGATGACCTAAAATTTACCTCCAGTTATTAAAAAAATAGTTTTACTGAAACAAATCAATTGTATAGAAATGGTGGAAAGGCCAACTTATTAAGAAAACAAAATGTCTTTAAGCATTTTTGAAGAACCATTTTTAGGATGGTATGTATGAACAGTGGCAAGGATCACTAGGTGGTCCCGTTGTATTCACTGGAACAGAGCCAGGGGACCGCCATCATCTGTTCCAAGTTATCAGTGGGGATTACTAACCCCATATCTTGTTTCAAGTTCATTTCCACTTAACATCTACTCCATTCAATATCGTCTTGTTGATATTTCTGCTTCATTTTAAATGGATTTCAGACAAAACTATTAAAAATCCCAATATCCAATCACCTTTCTTGCCACAGGGAAGATTGAGAATAAAGCTTGAGAGAAAATAGCCTCTTCCCTGCATGGAGAGGCTTTTGTGGATCGAGTGAGGAGGTCAGATGGGGAAAATTGAACAGCATCCTTCCTTCCTTCTTCCGCGGCGGCTGCTCATGGGATAGCTGACCTATTTGGTTTTGGTTTGAAATAAACTCCCTGAGTCAATAAATGGAGTATGAACAGCAGAGTCTGTGCTCAAAGTGTAATAAATGTCAAGGCAGCAGATATACCCATCCCCGATCAGAGGGCTCAAGTGTCCAGAGCTTAACAGAAATAACTATTATGTCATTCGCCATTTTAAAATATCTATACTGCAGCTGCCCTCCTAAATGAAGGCGAGCTCAGTGCTTGTTTCAGATGCAGGATGGTGTGCTAGCCTTCCATATGACGTGATTTAGGGGACAAAGCGTCCCATCTGTACAAAATGGCTCCCTCTTCCAGACAGTTTGCCCTGCTAGAGCCAGACCTTTGAGAAAAGCAGGTGAGTGGGGATGCAGCTGCTAGCCCGTGTGTGTTCATTCGTTTCCCCAGGCCACAGCGGTCTTTCCCTCCTGGCGTGTGTCTGCGCTACCACCTGGCCCTA
Source organism: Daubentonia madagascariensis (assembly GCA_023783475.1). Taxonomy (NCBI): domain Eukaryota; kingdom Metazoa; phylum Chordata; class Mammalia; order Primates; family Daubentoniidae; genus Daubentonia; species Daubentonia madagascariensis. The sequence continues at coordinate 22,561,771 of JAKFHU010001035.1, forward strand.
GCAGAGGGGAGTTGTACAGAGATCATTTGAATCTGGATAATGTTTTTAAGAGTTTATTACAACCCAGAGGGGGATATGTCAGGCATGGAAAAGGCTATTATATAAGGCAGAATTTGGTCATTGGCATGCAAAAAGTATAAAGTGAGAACACAGGAAAAGGAGAAATGACTCTCAATTTAGTGGGTCAAAAAAGGCATCGTAGTGGCATGGGCATTGCCACTAGAAGATCAGATGGAATCTAGATATGCAGAGAGACTGTGGTGAAGGGAGAAGGAGGAAATCCAGGCAGAGAGAACAGTATGAGCAAACGTTTGCAAGTGTGGAGCAGAGAATTGGCGCCCAGAAGGAACAGGACACAGGAAGGGGAGTCCTGATGGTGAAGGGAAGGCTGTGGCAGGTCTGCCCTCAGGGAACAGCCCCTCAAAGGAAGACTTGAAGGGGGCTGGGGGCCCAAGAGGGTAGAGGCAGGGTGGTGAGCCATCTAAAGGGGAAGGAGAAGGTCCTGAGACTATTTTCAGGGACAGCCTGGTTTTGCCAGGACCCAGCCCTCTGGCCCACATCCTAACAGTGCCTGCCATTGCTGTTGTACCTGTGTGAGCCGAGAAACAGAGGAAAATACTCTGCTTGTGACTCATTACTTAAAATCAGCAAAGCCTCATTTTAGGTAGTGCCAGGGACGGACTGCAGAGAGCTCAGCAAGCCCCCCCGCACCCCGATCCTCTCCTGTGACTCTCCTGTGTCCTGATATCTCCTTGCCCTCTCTCCCCCGACAGGGGCTCTCTGAGTGTGGCCCTGCTGTATTTCCACTCTCCCAAGTTTAGACAAGCCTATTCCTTCTGAAGGCCAGCTACTCCCACAGAGCACCAGGAAGCAGGGCTGAGGCACATTTGTGTGCAGGAAACAGAGCCAGGCATGTGGCCTGGAGCTGCCAACGCCTTGGGGTCTCAGAGTCATCGGTCAGCTGGGGGTGATTATCCTGGATCAGCCTATATCCTGGGACTGTTTGGAGGATCAGCAAGAGACTGTTTTTGAGAAAGTCTGAGTAAAGCCTCAAGTCCTTTACAAGCACAAGGGGTATAGCATAGAGGTTAAGGCTCTAGGGCCAGAGTACCCAAGTTCAAGTCCCCACTCTACCACTTGCTAGCTGTGTGCCCTTGAAGAAGATATCTTACTTCTCTTTGCTCTAGTTTCCTCATCCATACAGTGGAGGAAACGATAGTACTTAGAAAAGCATCTGGCATGTGGTTTACTACTCAACAAGAAATACCTATTATCATTCCACTAAAGAGTTCTGTTTTTCCTTTAGACCTTTAAGTTATGTGCTAAATATAAAAATGGTCTCCTCCATTACAAATTATATTTGTAGCTTATTTTTAGTAGCATTTTCCTCATCTTATGTAATATTTTTCAAGTTTTAGGTATTTTAGGCATGATTATCTAGGTAAAAATTACATTCATAGATCTTAAATGTACAGTTTGAGTTTCAATAAATGCATGTACCTGTGTAATCACCACACAGTCAAGATATAGAGCATCTGCATTTCCTCAACACGTTCCCTCGTGCCCTTTTCCAGTTGATTTCTAGCCCCCCTAGGTAACCTCTGCTTTTATTTCTAGCACAAAAGATTAGTTTTGCCTGTTTTAAACTTCATATATACGGTATCCTACAGAATGTACTTTTTTGTGTCTGACTTCTTTTGGTCAATGTGATGTTTTTGTAATTCATCCATGTTGTTGCATATATCAGCAATTTATTCATTTTTATTGTTGGGTAATATTTCATTGTATGAATATACCACAACTTGTTGATCCATTCTTCTATTGATAGACTCTTGGGTTGCTTCCAGTGTTGGATTATTATGAGTGAAGCTGCTGTGAACATTCTTATAAAAGTCTTTTTGTGAACATATACTAATTTCACTTCTCTTGGAGAAATACCTAAGAGCAGAATTGCTGGGTCATAGAGTATGTATCTGTTTTACTTTATAAGAAATTGCCAAATAATTTTCCAAAGCCATTGTACCATTTCACAGTCCCATCAGCAATGTAAAAAAAGCTTCAGTTATTCCACATCCTTATCAACATTTGGTTATTGTCAAAGTTTTACATTTTAGCCATTTTAATACATGTGAAGTAGTATCTCTTCATAATTTTGATTTTCCTTTCTGTAATGACTAATTATTATATGTTGACCACATTTTCATACATTTATTGGCCATATGTCTATCTTATTTTATGAAGTGTCTATTCAAGTCTTTTGCCTATTTAAAAAATTTGATAATTTGTTTTTTAATTATGGATTTATAGGGGTTCTTTATATATTCTGGCTAAAGTCCTTTGTCAGATAAATGTGAGTATTTTCATCCTGTGTATGGCTTGCCTTCTCATATTCTTATTTAAATATTTTTTTTAATGAATAGCAGCTTTCAATTTTTAAAAAATCCAATTTATCAATTTTTTAGTGAAATTTATTTCTTATGTCTAGTGTTTTTAAAATTTTCTTTAGGAAATCTTTGCTTAACCCAAGAATATAACAGCAATATTCTATGTTTTCTTCTAAAAGCTTATAGTTTTTTTATGTTTAGTTCTATAATCCATGCTGAGATAATTTTTGTGGGTGGTATGAGGTAGGAGTTTGAAATTCATTTTTTACCCATATAGATATCAATCTCTTCTAGATATCTAACACCTTGATTGCAAATCTATTGATTGTATATGAAAGGGTCTATTTCTGGACACTGCATTCTATTCCATTGGTCTACATATCTATTCTTAGGTCAATGCCACACTGTCTTGATTTCTGTAACTTTATAGTTAACCTTATAATCAAATACAGTTGGCCCTTGAACAACATGGGGGTTAGGGGTGCCAATCCTCCAAGAAGTTGAAAAGCCATGTATAACTTTTGACTTCCCCAAAACTTAACTGCTAATAGCCTATCATTGACCAGAAGCCTTAATGATAACATAAACAGCAATTTAACACATATTTTGTATGTTACATATATTATATACTGTATTCTTATAATAAAGTAAGCTAGAGAAAAGAAAATGTTATTAAGAAAATTATAAGGAAGAGAAAATATATTTACTATTCACTAAGTGGAATTGGATCGTCATAAAAATCTTCATCCTTGTCTTCACATTGAATAGGCTGAAGAGGAGGAGGAAGAGCAGGGGTTGGTCTTGTTGTCTCAGGGGTGGCAGAGGCAGGAGAAAATCCACATATAAATGGACCCATGTAGTTTAAACCTGTGTTGTTCAAGGGCCAACTGTAGCGTGAACCCTCCAACTCTCTTCTCCATTTTCAAAGTTGCTTTGGCTATTCTAGATCTTTTGCATGTCCATATAAATTTTAAAATAGTTTTCCATTTCTACAAAATAGCCTGTTGTGATTTTTGTTGGGATTATGTTTGGTCTAAAGAGCAATTTGTAGAGAATTAGGCCAGGGCAAGGTGGCTCACGCTTCTAATCCTAGCACTTTGGGAGGCCTAGGTGGGAGGATTGCTTGAGCTCAAGAGTTTGAGACCAGCCTGAGCAAGAACAAGACCCCGTCTCTACTAAAAATAGAAAAATTAGCCAGTGTCGTGGCGCATGCCTGTAGTCCCAGCTATTTGGGAGGTTGAGGCAGGAGGATCACTTGAGCCCAGGAGTTTGAGGTTGCAGGGAGCTATGATGACGCCACTCCACTCTAGCCCAGGTGATAGAGTGAGACTCTGTCTCAAAAAAAAAAAAATTTGTAGAGAATTGGCATCTTAACAATTCTGAATCTTAAATCCATAAACATATTTTGTATATATTTGGGTTTCTTTTATTTCTCTCAGCATTTTTGTTTTGTTTTATTTTGTTTTTAGTGTGGAGGTCTTTCACATCTTTGGTGAAATATTTTTTGTATATTAATCAGATATCCTGAAAACTTGCTAAATTCACTCATTAATTGTAGTAGCTTTGACATAGATTCCTTAGGATTTTCTACATAGTTTTCTGTGAATAAAGACAGTTTTACTTCTTATTTTCCAATCTGTATGAGTTTTTTTTTCTTTATCTTGCCTTATTGCACTGTCTGGAACTCCAATACAATGTTGAATAGAAGTGGTGAGAGTGGACAATTTTGCCTTGTTTATGATCCTAATGTTCAATATTTCTGAATTAAGTGTGATGTTAGCTAGATTTTTTTGTAGTTGTCTTTTATCAGATTGAGGAATCTCCCTCTATTTCTAGCTTGCTAAGGGTTCTTGTCTTGACTAGGTGTTAGATTTTGCCAAAAGCTTTTTCTTCATCTATTGATATAATCATGTGGGTTTTTTTCCTTTTATTGTGTTAATATGGTAAAATACTTTCATTGATTTTCTAATTTTAAAATAACCTTGCATTCCTTGGATAATACTCACTTGTCATGATGAGTTATCCTTTTCATATAATGCTATTCAGTTGGCTAATATTTTGTTAAGGATTTTTACATCTGTGCTCATGAAAGATATTGGGCTCTAATTTTCTTTTTGTGTAAGATCTTTGTCAGGTTTTGCTGGCATAAAATGAGTTGGGAGGTGTTCTTCCTTCTCAATTTTCTGAAAGAATTTGTGTAAGATTGGTATTATTTCTTCCTTAAATGTTTCCTAGAATACACCAGTGAAACCATCTAGACCTGAAGTTTTCTTTGTTGGAAGGAAGTTTACTTCTTGTCATCATCATCATTGTAGTTACAAATTCAATTTCTTTAATAGATATTGGGTTCTTAAGAATCTCTATTTCTTTTCTTTTTTAATTGAGACAAGGTCTCGCTCTTGCTCAGGCTGGTCTCAAACCCCTGAGCTCAAGCAATCTACCTGCCTCAGTCTCCCTGAGAAAGTAGGATTATAGGCATGAGCCAAGAATTTCTATTTCTTTTTGTGTTTGTTTTGGTAAGTTGTTTTTCAAAGAATTTGTCCATTTAATCTGAGTTGTAGAATTTATTGAGATAAGGTATTTGTGGTATTCCCTTATTTTCCTTTTAATGTAACGGCATTTCCTTTTTCAAATTTCATATTGGTATTTGTGTATTCTTGCTTTTTCTCTTGATCAAGCCTGCTAGAGTTTATCTATTTTATTAATTTTTTCAAAGGAACAACCTTTGGCTTTATTAATTTTCTCTGTTGTTTGTTTTCTATTTCCTTCCTTTTGCTCTTCTTTGTTTTAATTTGGGGGGTTGTATATATTTTTATTTATTAAATATAATTCTCATACCATAAAATTCATCCTTGCCTTTTCTGAACATTTGGTAAATATTCATGCACCACATAACAATGTTTCAGTCAATGACAGCAGTTCTATAAGCATATATGACAGTGGTTCTATAAGATTATAATACTGTATTTTTACTGTATCTTTTCTATGCTTAGATATACTTAGATACACAAATATTTACCATTGTATTACAATTGCCTACAGTATTTATCACAGTACAGATTTGTAGCCCAAGAGCAATAGGCCAAACCATATAGCCTAGGTGTATAGGAGGCTATACCATCTAGGTTTGTGTAAGTATACTCTATAATGTTTGCACAATGATGAAATAGCCTAATGATGCATTTCTTAGAATGTATCCCCATCATTAAGCAACCCATGACTGTAAATGGAATTATACAATATGTGGTCTTTTGTGTCTGGCTTCTTTCATTTAGCATAATGTTTTCAAGACTTGGATTTAATTTGCTCTTCTTTTGGTAGCTTCTTAAGGCAGAAACCTAGATTATGGGTTTTACACTTTTTTCTTTTATTTATTTATTTGTTTGTTTGTTTGTTTATTTATTTATTTATTTAGAGACAGAGTCTCTCTGTGTCGCCCAGGCTGGAGTGCAGTGGCACAATCACAGCTCACTGCAGCCTTGAACTTCTGGGTTCAAGTGATCCTCCCACCTCAGCCCCCCTAGTTGCTGGGACTAAGGCACGTGCCACCCCACCCTGCACGCTTTTCTTTTTTTCTGCTATAAGTATTTAAAACTATAAGTGTTGATATGTTGTATTTTCATTATCATTCATTTAGAAATGTTTTATAATTTCTCTTTTGTTTTCTTCTTTGATCATAGGTTTTTAAGAAGGGTATTAATTTCCAAATATTTGGGGCTTTTTAAGATTATCTTCTTGTTCTTGATTTCTAGTTGAATTCCATTTTGGTCAGAGAACATACTCTGTAAGATGTCAGTCTTTTGAAATGTATTGAGACTTGTCTAATTGCCCAGCATATGGTCTCACTTGGTGAGTGTTCTATGTGCATTTAAGAAGAATATATATTTTTTAGTTTGGGAGTGTAATGTTCTAGAAATGCCAATTAGGTCAATGTGGTTGATGATGTTGTCAAATCTTCTATATCCCTAATGATTTTCTTGTCTAGTTGTTTGTGATTATCTCTTGTAATAACACTTTTTGTCCTTGTCAGGAACATGTCTTCAATTTTATAATGACAGTTGATGGCACAGTAGAATGAAAAAATTCAACTCAAAAAGAGCTGTCCAGGAACGCAGCTATTCCTCAAGCTTCTTAGATAGTGTACTCTCTGAAAATCACCAGCAACTCACAGAGCCAGATTTGGGATACTGCAGAGTACCTGGGCCTCCCACAGGAGAAGACTGCCCTCTCTATCTCCCCTGTTTCTTAGCTAAATGTAGGCCCCATGTAACTCTAACCCTTTATTTTCCGCAAATCTTACTCAAATATCATTTCTACCTCCACTCATTTACCTCCCCTTAACCCACCCTGTTAACATCCAGGTACACATGACAGAAACTTAGGCTTGGGTCAGGGATTTATCTGAGAGGCAGGGAGAGGGCAGGGATTATAAACCCCATCTCTCTGGCTCAGCTCAAACCTGTGCTTCTTCCGGGTGCTCACTCAAATTCTGACTTTGCCATGTAACTAACTGATAACTCTGGTTCCCATTTTTCAGACCCTAACACTGAGGCAGAGATGGTGTGTGGTGTTTCCCTTTGAGCCTTGGACAGTGCCAGCCACACACTCAGTGACTGCTGGGTCCTAGGTTCCCCCATTGCTGTGACAGATGGAGGAGCTCATGGTCCCAGTGATCCACAAGCGTGTAGTGCACCCATCCTGTGCCAGGCACTGGGAATATAATGAGGCATGATGGGAGGGTGACTCTTTTTTACACCTTCAAATGGGATAAAAATACTGTCGAAACTGCAGTCCTGACTTCATCTTAAACTTTGGTTTAACAAAAAGAGCCAGTGAGTGAAAAATGACCACTAACTAAGCAGATGAGCCCTTCTGCTTTCAACAAAATAATAATAATAAAATAGAAACAAAGACAGTCGTGTCTAGAGGGTGGATGAATCCAGGCAGAAAGCAGTCAAGGGCCTGGGGTAAAAATGATCACCTGATGTTCCCTGTCTCAGGAGACCTTTCTGGAACTGTTGGATCACTGCCTGGGTCTGCCTGGATGGCAGTTGCAGGGGGGCCCCTGTTGCTAACTGATCAGCTGTCCCTGCTGCACCCGCTCCTTCCTCCCACTCCTATGTCAGCTCTGTCTGTGCCAGGCACTGTGCCGACCCCGGGAAGCAGCCAAGGGGCCTGTCCTGGAAGCACCCACCTGGCTGCTGATGGCTGCAGGTGTTTTCACCCTGACATCTTCATGTGTGCCACAATTTAAAGTGTCAGGAGCTGGCAGGAGTCCAGAGGAGGATCAACTAAGCCCTGCCCCCAAAATCCCTGGGTCCAAGCTGTCAACTGCTGGATGCAGCAGGTGAATGGCTGAGGCATCTCTGGTTGTAGTAAAGGACTCTTTCTGGAAAACTGTTTGCCACCTGACTATTCCTGCCACCCACTCCTCTTCCCCAGGACCTTTGCCTGTGGTCGCCTCCCACAAATGTGGAGCTTGGAAGTGATTTCTCCAAGTCTGGAGGGCAAGGTTGCAAATAGGCTAATTCCTGTGTGGTCAATGTGGCTATAGGCCCAACGCCTTTCACTGCTCAGAGAAGAAGGTGGGAATAGGCAGACAGGGTGCTTACCCTCAGCTGGCCCAGGAGGAGACAGAGAGCTTACAGGATTGAGCAACTAGGATGAGGTCCTGCAACCAGGGGCCACTGTGCCTCAGTTCCTCTACAAATGCCATGCAGATCTCTCTACACTCAAGCTTTGGTTCCTCTGCCTGCAAACAGGCTTGGCCTGGCACAGCCTGGACCAGTCCTGACATAGCTGCAACAACATAGCAAACTGTAGCTAAACAGCCAAACACTGTGCTGTCTCTGGAACACAGGGCCACATCGCACAGATGAAAGGACGCACTTGTTTTTTCTAGAGCTGGCAGGTGGCACATGGAGATCCAGGGTGCTGCAGAGAAAGCAGTCATTGGGTTGGGGTGGGAAGCAACAGGTGGCCTAGCCCACCCTTGCCTCTGCCTCCTGCCTGACTCCTCCCACCAGCAGAGACACTGCCATCATCCCTGCCTGTCCCTGTGAACACAGGCAGCAGCATGGACAACCCTGGGCCTCTGGGTGGATGATGTGGGTACCCAGGGCTCCTACTGGGGCATTATGGGGAGGTGCTGCCCTTCTGAGAGAGGTGCAGATGTTGTGTCCAGCCTGGGCCTGCAGCTCACTTTTCTGTTTAGTATGGTGGGGTTGTCTCAGCCCCTTCCCCACTATACCACTCTTAGACTCCCCCCCCCGACCCGGGGAGAAGGGCCACATCTAGTGAGGATTACTCTGGCCTTTGGTCAAAGTCTGCTAAGACGTGGCCCACAAGGTTGGACAGTGGCCAGGCAGAGAGGCAGAGGAGGGTGGGTAAAAGGCAGACGGGAGCCTGGCCTTGCCTTTTCCTTCTTAAAACCCTCAGGGGCTCCCACTGTTCTTGGGGTGAAGTCCAGCCTCACTTCCATGGCTCTGCCTGGCGTTCCGGCCTCAGCTCCTGCACCCTCTCTGGCTCCAGCCTCATGCAGCCTCTGTTGGCTCCCAAGTTCCTGCCCCTCTCCCAGCCTTGGGCACACTGTTCCCTCTGCCTGCTCAGTCCTCACCTCCTCACCTTGCTCCCTCCTGCTGGTTCCTTGAGTTTCATTTGAGTGTTGTCTCCTCCTAGAAGACTTCCCTGACCACCAGCCCCCAGCCTGGGTTAGGGTGCCACTTCTGTAGCTTGCATGCTGCACTTGTCCCCATCTTCTCTGCATCACACACCTGTCCTACTTGTCTGCCTACTGGTCCTCCTGCCCCCCTAGAGGTGGGCTTCTCGAGGCCAGGGCTGGGTCATGCTCAGCTTTATGCTTCCAGCCTCCATCCTGGGCACATGGTAGGTCATAATAAATAGTCGCTGAATGCATGAGGGAGAAGAATAGGAAAAGACTTGACAGAGGAAAAGCCAGGGAGTTCATGGGGTCCCTGCCCCCGAATAGATCTGAAGGAAGCCAACAGTATCCCCATCATGCTGGGGCCCGGAGAGCTACTGGCTGCCCTGGTCTCTACTAGCCACCCTGGGTCTTCCAGGCTCCAAGACTCCACCCCCACCCTGTGCCCAAGGAAAACAACATGCAGGAGAGCAGGAGAGAGGACGAGGGGGACCAGGAAGGCTCTGCAGGGCTGGGCCCCTCAGTCCTGGGTCTCTTTGAGCCCAGGGGTGGGGTCCTCACTTCTGCCTCCCCAGGCAGAGGGCTCTGCACCCTGCCAGGGCACTGGCATGTTGGCAAGTGCAAGGAGGAGCAGACATGGAAACACGGAGGACCCTGATTTTCAAGAAATCACCATGGCCAGTCAGGCCAGGGGCAGATGGCTACCTGTGGAAGGTCCCATTGCCCCAGCCCCTGATGAAACTTTTCCTGTCCATCCACCCAGCCTGCCTTATCTCCAGCGGCCTCGAGAACATGGCTGGCTCAGCCCTCAGAGCTGGGGTCCCTCTAACACAGGGACTTCCCTACCTCGGAAAGTCACTTTGGCGATGCGGTCGCCCCTGCCCCGTAGCTCCGAGACTGTCTTGAGGTGGACGAGCAGGGCCATGCCGGTGTGGAGAGCCTGGTGCTGCCAGGGCGGAGCAGCGGGAAAGAGCTCGCTGGTGGAGCACGGCTCCCAACGCCTCCCTCCTCTCTGCTACTGCCTCCTCTTCCTCCTCCTCCTGAAGCCCCTCCGATGCTGCCCACAGAGAGCAAGGCAAGTGAGCGAGCTGCTCCTTCCAGCGACTCACAGCCTCACAGCCCTGCCAGCCCCCGCCCCTCCGAGTTGTCAGCCCAGCGTGTGTGGATCTGCGTGTGCGTGTGTGTGTGTGTGTGTGTGTGGTGTGCACTCAGTGTGCAGCCTGGGAGTGCAAGCAGAGTCGGAATTCATTATTCAGCAGCTGCCAGCTCCCAGATAAAGCCCTGTCCAGCTTCAGGTGTCTTCTCCCAGCTCCTGAGGCAGAGGCTCCTGGCTACCCCTCAGCTGGGTTCTGTGGCCCCCCTGCTAAGGGAGCTCTGCCACCAGGAGTGGGCAGCACCCCCTTCCACAGGGTAGCCCTACAACAAGAAGGGAATGCGCTTGCCCACCTGCCCCCAAGAGATTGTGCCCCCAAGAGGCTGGGTCTCCTGAGCTTCTGCCTTGGGATCACTGTTTCTGAATGTCAGGAGCTGGGAAGGGTGGAGCTGCCAGTTGAGGGGAAGGCCAGGACCAGGATGCCTGACTGTGGGAGGCACAGAGGTTTATGTGCTACCAGGAGCCAGGCTTAAGGATCCAGGGCACTAACTTAGCCCCTCCCTGGGGCTGGGGGCAAAGAAGAAGGCTGGGGGAGGTAAGACAGGCTGATGTTTGGTTTCCAGCGAGAGGAGCAGAATTGTCCAGCCTCCTGCCCTCATCAGCTGCTAGGGGTGGGACAAGGGGTGTCTGTGCAGGGTCATCTGTATCCTTGCTCTCTCCATTCGCTCTTGGTGGAATGCCCCCCACCCCACCCCTGCCTTTTCCCCTGGACTCAGCTCAACAGGTGCCTATTCCTGGGGGGGCCTCTGCAGCTGCACCAGGCTGGGTTAGGGTCCTCCCCTGTGCTGCTCCTGCCCCTCTCATCTCACGGGGTCCTAGGGCTGCTCTACTTGCCTCTTCCCCCACTGACCCTGGGGAGACCCTGGAGCACAGCATCTCTGTACTCCAGAGGTATCCTGTGCATAGTAGGACACCCAATTGATGTTGACAGGATAAAAGGGGGAGCTAAGTGACCTATCTGAAACAGAGTCTAAAGGTTTATTTAATAGCATGATAACAAGAGGTTATTCCCTTTTAATTGTACAGTTTGAATAAGTCTGAATAGTTTAGATGTCCCAAGAGCCTCCTTCCGTCCTTCTAGATGTTTCCTTGCTACTTTGCCCTATTTTTCTATTTATGTTCTTTTACCTTTTCCCTCTTTCCTCCCTCAATCTCCTGCTCGCCAATCTCATATTTATCGAACCATATTAAATTAAAGAACATTTTAGAATGTGGTATTTATTGAATACAAGTGAATGTCTTATTTTTTAAAAGGCCAGATAAGTTTAATGTCTCTTTAAAAAGAACCTAAATTCATTAGCCTTTTCCATCCATGAGGTTATCAGGTGATCTGTGCTTGTAAGGCTTGGTGGCACTTGATAGCAAAAAAAATCCATCTCCTCCCTAGGCCTTCTAGAGGTTCTCTCCTGAAGGGGGTGAATTTCATGAGGCCTCTCACAGACCTATGCATCTTTAGGAAAAAGACCATGAACCTGCCCTAGCTAAGACGGTGAGCTTTGCTGAACCTCAGATTGCACATCTATAAAACGGTAGCAATTCCACTCAGCAGGCCACGGTGGAGTCAGCTGACCCTTCTGAAACCTAAGCCAGATCCCACTTTTTCGCTTCTATTCTCCTGACTTTTACTCATTTTGGTAAATTTTAGTATATAATTTATTTAATGAATGTTTACTGAATTCCTTCTAGTGCCAGGTGCTGGGATTCAGGGATGAATAGGACACATAGAGCACCAGACCCCAAGCAGAAGGGGCGGATGGGCTAGAATGCAGACAACTCAGGGTGCGGGGCATGAGCAGAGCCGGCTTCGAAGCCTGAAGTGGGCAGGGAGTGGGGCTCAACCCCCCCCTCCGCCGGGCTGGTGGTCGCTGGAAAGCCTTCCTGGAGTATGTCACCCTGAACTGACGGCCGCTCTTTTAACAACTTTTACTAATGTTTTTCTTATTGTAGCACATGTTCCCCAAGGAGAATTTAGAAAAACACAGACATGGCTGAATTCTGAAGGATGGGCGGAGTTTCCTTCCACCCAGTCCACCACTGCTGCCTTCCCCAGCGCACCGCCTTTTCTGCTTCTAGAGCCTCTTGGAAGCCTGTGGCTCCCGCAATTTCATTGTCATCTTCAGAGAAAGTCTTTGGAGAATTCTAGTTGCAACAGCATCCTGTGAACTCATTAGTGTCTGTGATCGTCATCAGCTGCCATTTGCAGAGTCAAACTGTGAAGATAACGCTTCTCTCCATCTGACAACAGAGGGGGAAAAATGGGAGGATGAGACGCAGGGAAACTGCAGCGCCTTTTTCACAACGCCACACCGCTGCAAAGGGAGCCGGGAGGCAGGGTCTGGACCCAAGTCACAAAGAGCGCTGCAGCCTCGGGAACCAGTCCCCACCACCCTCACCCCCCAGTTAAAAACCTAAGGCCCTGTCCCTGTCCTGCATGCTGCCCAAGGCTGGTGTGAGGGTCACTGGAGAAACCAGGATGTGGAGGCCCCAACAGTCATGTGGGGAGAGGCAGTATGACACAGCAGACATCACATGGGCGGGTGGGAGGTCTGCTCTCTGGGGCAAATGCCAACCCTGCAAATTTGAGGGCCAAAATGAACGGCGGAATTGGGACAAATGTAAATCACACACCCAGACTTTTTCATGATTTGCTTTTTGTCCCTTACTTATAAAAGTACTCTTGTGGAGTAATTTGAGGGGCGAGATGAGGTGACAAGGAAGTTCCTAGGGAGAGGTTAACGGGGAAAATATATCTCATCCCAACACAGACACACACACTTAAGTTACAGAGCATCCAAGGTAACCACATTGATGGGGGCCCACCGCAGAGCCCCTTCCTGGAGTCCCCAGGGAACTGGGACGCAGTGGCAGCCTTGGGGAGAGATGGCTCCTGGGGCCACTTCAGTTCCCGGGCCTGGGCCGCAGTGGGGCAGCTGCTTTCTGCCTGGCCTCCGAAGCCAGGGCCACGGGTCCAAGCCCAGTCGCCGTGGGAGGGATCCAGCCAGGCCTTCCCACCCAGTTCCCACCTCCCCGCTCAGGAAAGCAGAGGGCTGAGCCCGCGCCAGGGCGATGTGCAGGGTCACACAGCAAAGCACGTGGAGGTGGGCATCTCCGGGAGCGCCCTGCAGGGCTGCTCCAGGGAGGGGACGGCCAGGAGGGCAGAGTGCCCCAGAACTCGAGGACCTAGGGCCGTTCGGGGCCAGTTTGCGTTGCCAGGCGCGCTGTTGCCGGGTGACCCGCGGGCTGTTTACCGTGGGGCGCGCAGCCACAGCGCCCGGGCTCCCCGCGCTCGCCGCACCCACCATGGCCTCCCGCAGCGCGGGCACCCTCCTGACCGAGTTCAATGCCGCCTACGTGCCCCCCAGCCTCATGCCCGGGTAAGGCCACCGCGCACCAGGGCCCCACCGGAACCTGAGGGTCAGGGCGGGGTCGCCCCTCCCCCCGCAAGCGCCCCGCTTTGTCGTGGACTCTGCGCTTGGGGTTTGCGCTGTCTCAGAGCAGGCAGGGGGTGGGGGGCGCCCGCGGGGGCTCTCCGGGTTCCCTTCGTAGGTCTCTGGCGAGAGCGGGTCCCAGCCAGCCCAGGATAACGGGACCTCGTGTGGATGCGACGGGGGAGGGGGAGGAGATGGAGCCACGGTGTGGGATTGGTGCTTGGGGAGCCCAAGGCGGGCAGCCTGGAGCGCATACAGAGAGTGCGGGCAGTGCCCGAGAAAGGTGCGGTCCCTTCCCGTCCCCAGCACAGTGCGGGCACCCAGGATTCCGGCAAGATTAGCATTTGTTGGTTGAAGGAGGGAAGGAGACCGGGTGGGCTCTTGCTCGAAGAATCTGGCAAGGCAGCATGGGCAGCAGTTAATAGTTAATAGAGTGCACAGTGTGCACCATCCACAGACTCTGTGGTCGGACCTTTCACTGGTCTCACTTTATCCTCCCAGAATTTTGATTTTGAAAACATCCCAGCCACTTGCCCTGAGTGCTGCCTTGCTTTTAGCCTTTTCAAATACAGGGTCGCTCCTACCTTTCTTTTCTCTGGATGTTTTCAAACTCCAAACATCTAAGAAGTCTGACTGTTCTCTTCCATTCTTTGGCCCTTTCTCCTAAAATGTCTAACGTTTCCATTCCCAACTTCCTCTTCCAGTATGTAAGATTGTCTTCTCTCTCCTGCCGGTCAGCATGGGTGTTGAGGGCATGAACTGGATTCTGAGAAGGAACCTGTGCAGTATCAGCAAGTGTGTATGCAGTGAATGAAGTGAATGTCTTGCGAGTTCTGCAGACCGGGTCTCAAAGGGCTGAGGAAACCACATGCTCTCTCCTGCACGGGGAACTGACTGCAAAATGAAGAAAGACCTCACAGTATATTTTGTATAAAGTGTGGATTGTTTCGAAGCAGAATAAGCAAGACATTGAGGAGCTGTAATATTAAAATCATTTCTGGGCAATGTGCATGCAGAAATAGCAGCAACTAGGGGCTGGTGCTATGGTTTTAATCTAGCCCATTTGTGAACAGGACCTTTCTCTGGGCCTTAGAGCTCAAAAGCTACTTCGGTTTGTTCCCATCAGACAATGCTGATTTACTAAATCATGGCAGTTTCCTGAAGCCAAGCCAGCCGTGTTAGAAAAGGTGACTTAGGATTTGCCTGTTTTTTATTCATTTAGACATTCATTTGATAAAGACACATTGAGCGCGTGGGATGTGCGGGTGTTGTGTTAAGATGCTAGGGAGACAAAGACAAACAAGTGCGGGCTGCCCTTGAGGGGCTTCCAGTCTGGCATAAACATACAAGGGTTTAGTTTGAATCCATTTTGCAGCCTTGGATAGTGGTGTTAACACCACATTCTGCATATTTGTCATGGGATTTTGTTTTATACCAAACTGATATTTTTTTCTTAAGCCTTTCTTAAGTCTCCAGTTGGAACCTCTTGTATTGTCTGACTCTTTGACCATTTCCCATCCATGGGGCAAGGCCTGGAGCTCCTGCAAACCCTGTCCCCATGGGTCCCCTCTCTGTCCAGTAGGGACAGGAGCTGCATGTCTCAGAAGCAATTCCTAGGATGCTTTTCTGTCCACGCCACTTCTCTGTAGTTCCCGTGAGCACCCTTTCCTGTGGTTGGTTTAGAAATGGAGATAACTAGAAGATCATGAATAAAGCTTCAAGCCTGGACTGGGCTAGTTTGAGCAGTCGAGGCTGTATCTGCTGCTTTCTCTTCTGGAACTTTCTGGGAGGGATGTGCTCTCCTTAAAGATTCCATCAACCAGGAATGAATTGAGTCATTTTATGTATCTAAATGCTACCTCTTTGGCAATTTTGTTAACTTAATGAAAGAATCCAAGATTCCCCACCACACTTGGATAATTACTATTTTTGTGTGTCTTTTCAAACATTAATCACAGGATTTTAAAGCACAGCTAGTCTATTCTGACACTCAAATCACCCCCCTTACCAGCTTTATTCATAGAGGCAGAGAATATTCATGCTGGGAAGGATCTGAGAGATCATGGAGCCCAGCCCTCTCCTGTTCTAGATGTGGTCACTGAGGTCTGGGGGGACTTGCCTGAGCCCCACACTGGTGATGGTAGAGCTGGGCTGGAACCAGGTCCCTGATGCCTGGTGGTAACACCATGAACCTGGTGTATGAGTGCCAACTATGTGCCAGGCACTGTGCTGGGCCCTTTGCAAACTTTTTTTTTTTTTTTATCATCACAACAATCCAGATGATGAGTGAGCAGCTTGCCCAAGGTCATTCAGCAAGTATGTTGTCAAGCCAAGTCTACGTGACTTCAATACCCCAGCTCACCTGGGTATCTACTCCAACCTTCATGTGGCCTTTCACACTGCAGAGAGGGACTGGAGTGGACAGTAGGAGACAGACTCTGGAGCCAGTCCACCTGGGTTCAGATCCTGGCTCCATCACTTCCTTACCCTGGGCAATTTATTTATCCTCTCTGCCTCACTTACCTTATCTGTTAAATGGGGATGACAATGGTGTACAGGTTAAAGATGCTTAAATTAATTAATATGCATAAAGCCTGGAACTTGATAATTGCTAGCTATTATCATTACTTAGGTCCCTACTATGTTTAATGCCTGATTCTAGGCACTGTGAGGAACAGGAGACAACAAGGATGATGCTGGTCTTCAGACTAGTTAGCCAGGGTGCTCCATTTGGTCCCTTCGTGCTCCTGGGTGGCACAGCTTGCAGGCATCTTACTAAAGGCAGTTACTGCATGTGCCTGGCCTGAGTGCCATCCCTGCCATGGGCAGGAACTCTTGGGTCAGGGTCTCTGGGATTGTAAGGCATTTGAAGGGATGAGACTGGCCTCAGTAAGAGTTTGAGCTTCCTGCTTGCAGGTCGGAACTGGGTGGCTGCCACACACCACCCAGCTTTCAGCGCGATCACTTGGCCTGCCATTGTATGTTCATTCATGCCCAGACGGCTACTGTGCCTGATGTCCATGGCTCCTGCCCAGTGGCTCTCACCAGGAGTGGGGGCAGGAGGATTTGCACCCCAGCCCCTCCCTCCATCTGCCTGGACTGGCAGCTATGCCCACATCTGCCACTGAGCTGGGCCTCAGAGCCCTAAAATCAGTGCATTCCATACTCACCATTGTCAGGAGAGTGGTCCCACAGAGGTGGTTATGTCCCCATCCCCAGCATCCCTGTACAATAGACACGCACAACCAGTGGTATGCTGGCAAATGTTTAAAAACCAGTTCTCTGGAGGAAAAAATCCTTGTTTTGTAACATTGACCTGTATCTGTGATGTAAATACTCCTGCCATAGCTGACTTCAAGCTATCAGCATTGCATCCCTCATCATCATCCCTCATCCCTCATCATCAGTTGGGAAGAGACACACAGCAGCACACCATTACGCAGCATTTCCGCTACAGATGCAACGGGTGTAAATAACCTCAAGTGTACAGATAATAGTAAAATGTAGTAAAGTAACTAGGAAATCATGAGTTTTGAGTATTATGTCACCTTTGTTTATATTATAATTTATTTAATTGCAACTTTATATAATTTAATGTTTAATACTGGCTTATTTAACAACAGACTTGAAGAATTCCTCAAAATTTAGCAATCATCTTTCTTTTAGCTGGTGTGAGCCAGTACAGGCTGCCTGTAGCACATCACTGCCTGCACCTGCCAGCTTCCTCAGGCCTGCAGCCTCACCCTTCAGGAGGGTTTGGCTGTTGCATTTCCGAAGCCATTTCAACCCAGGCCCCCTGGCATTGGATGTGCAGCCCCCAAGACAGCCCAGTGCCTCCTGGAGTATGAAACAAAGACCATCTGTCCAGGAGGATGTAGGAGACCCCCTGTGCCCAGACTTTGGTATTCTCCTGGGAGCTTTAACAAATACCCAGACTCGGGCCCCATCTAGAGATTCTGATGTCGTTGGTTGGGCTGGGCCTGGACACCAGCAGTTTTTAATCCTCCCAGGTCATTCTAAGGTGTGGCCAGGGATGAGGATGGACTTGTCTGAGAATCTCTAAGGCCCTTTGCAATGCAGAGGACTGTTGATAAGCCAGCAGATGTGGGCCTGTTTCCTAAGCCCTTGAAAGAAGGGGCCCCCCAGTGTGGGGCCTTCCCACCTGTGGCATTCTCCTGGGCATACCCCCTACCCTGCCTCCAGGCTGAGAAGTCTTGCTGAGGGCACAGCAGTCAGCCAGTTTCACTTGGTTCTCATCCCTGCCTAGGAGGCAGAGCGTTGCCCCAGATTCAAGCCCAAAATACAGAAAGAGAAAATAAATTCTACACCCCCTCCTGTCCTTCTACCTCCAGGCCCTGCCCCTGCAGGCCAGCCCCTCCCTACCACCCCCAGGAGGCAGCCTGGTCTCAGGCTCTCAGAGGACCTTGGGCACTTGGGGGTCTCTGGCTACTGATCTGCCTTTTTCTGTTGCAGTATCTTCTCTTCCTGAGGATTCATAAGCCATGCCATCCTCTCATCCCCCACCAGGACCTCTGGCCCATGGCCAGTCCCCCGTCTCCTCCCTGGAATTCACCTCTGAGCTGGTCGAGGAAGCTGGGGCAGTTTTATAAGTAACTGAAGCCTCTCACACAACCTTGAGGAACTGAGGAGACCCCTAAGGACAGGGGGTCAGGGGTCCCAGGAGACTTCGGCTTTGTAACAGGGACCTTCCTTCTCTCCAGAAGAGAGACCAGCCCTTAAAAATGTGCCTCCATTTGTCAACCCAATTCAACAAATATTTACAGAGCATCTGCTGGCTGCCGGGAACGCCAGGGATGCAAATGTGAGTAAAACTTAGCCCTCTTTTCCTAGGGAGATTCAGAAAGAGAGAATATTCTGAGGGCTCAGATCATTATGATACAATAGAATCTGAACTTAGGCACGAGAGGTACAAGGAGCAAAGGCAGTTCGATGGAGGGGACAGACAGGGTCTACACGCTGGATCAGAAGAGGCTCCATGGAAAAGAGGGCATTTGAGATGGGCCTTGAAGGGTAGATAAGACCATGATGGGGAGGGGAGAGCAGAGCCTTCTGAATGGAGAGGATGGCTGAGGACAGGCACGGGGTGGAGGTCCCAGCAAGATGTGCTCTCAGAGCAGCCGACGGCCTCTCGGGCTGGCGTGGAGAAGCCGCCGTGTGAAAGGGGAGGAGGACCCTGAGCACCTGGCTTGGTTTGTTCTTGATGTCACAGGCAATGGGGGGTCCTTGACTGTTCCTGTGCAGGGGAAGGATCTGATCAGAACTGTCCTCGGTAGGAGCAGTTGTAGAGAAGAGGATGCACGGTGGAATGGACACATGCTGAATAGTAACAAGTTAATTAGTTAATAAGGCTGCTTGTGGGATTCCCCGATGGCTCGTGGTAATTAATTTTAATGTCAGCTGTGGGGCCAAGCAGTGCTATTAAGAGGCAGGGAAGGGACTGCTCCCTGTGCACACAGTAGCCCACAGTGGACTTCAGAATCCACATGTGACCGTTGCCCCGAGGCCCGGCTTGGCACTGTCTCGTGGCCTGTGTGGGGTGCAGGTGGATGGAGGGCCGGGGGTGTGGGGATATGAAGGGGTCGAGGAGGAGGTGTGGTGGTGCCAGCCAACGCAGCAGATACTGCCATCAGGACTGTTCTATGCCCCGTTGTAAGACTTGCCATTCCCCTCTGTTCCTCTCCACTTTGGCCTGCCCCAAGACCAGCCCAAACAGGGCTGCGCAACACTCTCCTGTGGAGCCACACAGGGTCGTGCTCAAGGCACACAAATGCAGATGTGTACAATGGACACAGACCTGGCTCGCCAAGGTGTGCTCACTGAATGCTAAATAACGTGGACATGCACATGCATGCCTGTGCTCATGCGTGCACACACATACACACACACACACACACACACACACACACACACGTGCGCACGCACACACACCTGCCTGAGCAGCAAGTTCCAGGCAGCACTCAGGGGGATTGCGGAGGAGAGGGCTTTTATTCTATTGGGATGCAAATATCTTGGCATTCAGAGAAGGTAGGAAAGCAGGCGGCGGAGGAGGAGTATGGCAGAGAGCAGAGAGCTTGGGGGTGGCGGAGAGAAGAATCAGGAGAACACGTCACTTTTCTGCGGCTCCTTTCTTCCGAGGAGCCCGACGCCCCTGTGGGCGGGATGCTTCGTGCTGGCTCCAGTTCTGCTGATCAGAGGCAAGCTCCTCTTAAACAGCGCTCCAGGACACGGTGCCCCCAGGGTTTCTGGACTTCTCCCTCCTTCTGTGAACATTTATTGAGCACTTGTCATGTGCCTGGTGCTGAGGATAAAGGAGAACACAAATCAGGGCAGGAGATGAGTTCATGTGGATCTGAGTATGGACTTAAGGGTGACACTCCTAATAGTGAGTGAAGGTGCTAGCCACAGGGTGAGTGGTCAGTGAGGGCACCAGAGAGCACTGGCTCTTTATGAGTGAGTGGCACATCCCCAGGTAGGAGCAGGTGGAAGGCACTCCAGGCAGAGGAACTCCATGCACAGGCCCAGAAGCCTGGAGAGCATATGGGGACCAGAGATGGTGAGAAATGCTGCTGGGGACTAGGGCACCTGCGCGGAAGTGACAAGGGGGAGAGAGATCTCCCTGGCATCAGTACGGATGGCAGGCTGGAGGGGGTGACACTTGGTCTAGGAGACCAGCTAGGGGATTAAGGGTTGTCCACGTGAAAAAGGAGGCCCGTGGCAGTGCGATGGAGGAGGGTGGTGAACAGGTGGCCGAGGAGGGACCTAAGCAGGATTTAGGGAGGGGCTGGATGTGGAGGGTGATGGAGAAGGAAGGACACAGGGCCATGGAGTCCTGGTTTAGGTGAAAGGTGGCCGGGGGTGACGTTAGCCAGGGCAGGGCTGTGCAGGAGGAGGAGCAGGCTGGCTTCAGTTGTGCTGATCCATGGCTTGTGGGCAGCTGGGCATGTGGATCCATTGCCAGGAGAATGATGAAGCCTGGAGACCCAGATCTGAGCGTTGTCAGTGCACAGGAGGTGTTGGAAATCTACATGGATGGGATCCCCAAGAAGGGGTGGGTCCCTGAACAGAGAAGAGGATCCTGGAGCAACACCAACACCCAGAAGATGAACCAGGGAAGGAGCCAGACCCAGAGTCTGTGCCCTGCTCTGAGGTTCTCCCCAGTGGAAACTCCTCATGGAGCTCCGCCAATGCCCACCCTGGGGAACGGGCCTTCGCTCCTGTGTTTAATAACATTAGAGCCTTGACCGTGGTCCCACTTGAGTTGGAACTTGTTGTGCCCATGCCAGCATCAGCGTGGCACCAGCACATGTACCCCATGACTCAGGAGATGTGCAATGAGGGGTTGGCTTGAGGAAGAAGGGCTGAATGCTGTGGATCTTTGTATTCCCAGCACCTAGCATGGTGCCAGCAAACAGTAGGTTCCCAATAAATTAATGTTTAATGCCATCTGATTCTCTTCTTCAAAAATGATATGTGTACAAAGAAGAAAGCAACAAATAAATCACCCCAAATCCAAACACCCAGAATTATCCAAGGTTAACATTTAGTGGACTTTACTCCAGGTTTCTCTTTATGTGTATATTCAAATTAAATGGATGGAGAGGTGCATGGATGGATGGACGGATGGATATAAAGATAGACAAGAGCAACTTTATAAAAAATACGATCGTACCATATTTGCTATTTTAAAATGAAAAGCATGAAATTTAATCTTACTAGAGCTTAACTGAAGAGAAAGAAACTGAAGTAAAATGGTAGACTTCAGATAAATGTCAATTCCTTACAAGAAATATTAGTTCCTAAAAGATCGCTCTAAAGGAGAGAGAGAGAGTCAATGGGGAGAGAGAGAAGAGATAAAAACCATTGAAAGTTAGACTTAGAGTCACGATGTTGTATTTTTTTAACGACATGTTCACTTTTCGATGCCATGGGTTGACTCTATTTAAAGAGATTCTTAGTGAATGCGTTCCCATCTCCCCTCCACCCACCCCCCAATTTCAGTTGCCTAAATTAGTTTTACTTTGACAGGTTTTATAACATTTACATTCTATTCTGCAACCAGCACTCACCTAGTTGCTATTCCTAGTTCTGCGCTTAAATAGGTTGGAAGCTCACCACCACTCGTTCTAACCGAGGTTCTACTTACTGAATTGTTTTTTTTTTTTCTTTTGAGTCATCTCTTGGTTGGCAGGATTTTGTCACTGAACCCTACTTTCAAGAAGAGCCTGTAAGTGCTTTATTTCCTGAGTTCTTTCATTCGAGGAAAGACTGGCCTGACCGCTTGGCTGGTGTGCTGCCCTCAGGCCATGCTTTTTTCCCTGCAGAATGTTGCAGATGATCGTTAGTTTTCACTCTGCTTCTTTCTCTTTTTTGCTGGGGTTTGGCAGCACCTGACCGCCAGCCTGTCTTTCATTCCCTACTTTCTGAACCACATGAGAAGTAAGATAAAAGAGTAAGCGCTGACATTGGAGAACGAGGCTAATCCTGACCCTCAGAACGAGACAGGCGACTGGGCTGGAGCAGGCTCTCCTCCCCACGAGCGGAGTCTGTCCTTCCAAGACCCACGGCACGGAGGGCGACGTGTGCTTCCTTGCTTCCAAGGACGAGGGAGAGGGAGGGGCGGCCTGCAAGCAGCCCAATTTTTTCTCTTCAACTCACCATTCAGATGATCTTCCACCTCCAATGCACAAGAAGAGCAAGGGGACCTGGGGACAGGCCCAGCGTGGAGCTCTCTGCATGTGGGAGGACTCCTTGGGATAAAGGAAACAGCATCTCCCTGTCACTTGTTGGCGTCTTGATTTGTTGAATCTATATTTTGTTAAGTTTTATCTGTAGCACAAAGTATCTCAGGAACCCTACTTCTAGGTTTTCTTCCAGACAAGATTCCTTATAAGCCAAGGACATTGGATTTGGCAACTGGATGATCTTATATCACCTTAATCTAGAAGTAGAGGTCACATTTAAGTGGGGGGTCTGAAGTCAGACAGAAGGGAGGTCAAGGAAAGAGTGGGATTTGGAAATAAAGGCAGACCGTGCAGAGTGTCCCCTGGAGGGCAGTCTATGAAAGGCAGCAAGGTGTCTTGCGGGACCCTGCAGTCGGGGAAAGCCTCGTGCTTGTGCTCGTTCATAGGCAGAGGGGAAGAAGCTAAGACAGGAAGAGACATTAAAGAAGGCCAAGAGCAAGGAGAGAGGCTGAGCAAGACAGGGAGAGATGGGTCTAGGGGACGAGGTCTTCGGGGAAGCGGGGCGAGGGGTGCAGACCCAGGGGGTGTGTCCTGGCAAAGAGGAGGGACTCTGTCTCCTGAAGTGGCCAAGGTGACCACACAGCTCACAGGAGAGGGCAGCAAGGCACTCCCCAGCCCCACCATCTGCCCAGGTCAGAAGGAGGCATGGCCTCCGCGGGGGCTCGGGCAGCAGGAAGGGCACTGAGGCAGGTGGAGAAGTGTCAGGACTGCCAGGGTCATGGTGTCAAGGGCGGCACGTCCGTGGTATCCAGGCACATGAGCAGTGAGGCCAGAGAAGGGCCTGCGCAGCTGGGGGTGGCCCAGCCAACACCCCGAGCTGCGAGACCCCAGGAAGGCACAGCTGTGGACGGTGGCTGGGACCAGGAGCCAGGGAAGGACTCCTTATTTGCTGCCTGCAGTGGAAGCTGGGATGGGACAGTCTGTCAAAGTCTGTCAGCAGTCACTCTGCTTAGCTTTCTGCCTCTTCCCTAAAGATGAAAGGAAGGAAACCCTGGATCACTGTCTAATTCCAGGCCAGCACCCATTCTATTGGTGAGGAGACTGAGGCCCAAGGCCCAGGGCAAGAACCCAGAAAGGGAAGGGAGGGAAGGAGGGGGAGAGAGCGAGAGCATATGGTTGCACCTAGAGAGCTGCAGGGGCTCTTCAGGACCGGGGTGGGGCAGCTGATGAGGCTGGAGAGGTAGGCAAGGGTCAGCTCACAGATGGCCTTGAATGCCATACTAAGGATTTGACTCTAGAAAGTTCAGTGTGGTGGAAATGTGGAGAATGGATTGGAGTGGCAGGGTTCTGAGTGCAGTTAGGAGAACAGGGAGGATGTTATGGCCACAGCCCAGGTACGAGGTGCTGTGGCGGAGCCCCCAGGGTGCAGCTGGAGCTACAGGACTTGGTGACCGACTGCATGTGAGGGAGGGGGATGCCCGCGCGTTTGACCTGGACAGCCAGGGAGTACTCTTCACGGAGATGGGACCAGACTGCTGGGGAAGGTGGGAGCGGGAGATCCTGCTGGAAGACATCCAAGGAGATGTCTGGTGTGCAACTGTACGCAGTGATCTGAAGCTCCGAGAGAACTCCCAGGCTGCAGCCGGGGACCAGGGGTCATCCGCACGCAGGTGGTGGATAAGGCCATGGCAGGACAGACCCCAGAGGAACACCAGCACTGAAGAGGCAGGCAGAGGAGGGGGAGCATGAGCGATTGAGAAGGAATTGTCAGAGATGTAGGTGAAAAGCAACAGAAAACGACGGTGTAATAAAAACCAAGAACAGTGCTTTAAGAAGGGGAGGCCAGCGATGCCCAGTGCTCGGGAGGCTGAGCAAGATGAACAGTGCCCCCTGAGTAGCAGCAGGAGGAGTATTGGTGGCCGCATGAAGAGTGATTTCAAGGGCATCCTGGGGCAGAGGCCCAATTTCAGAGGGTGAGGGGTGAAGGGGAGGCCGAGGGTCGTGCTGATTTCCATGTTGGCCGCAGTCTGATGCCCGTTCTCTTTGGAGGTTGCTGGCTCTTTTTGTGCTTTGCCAAAACAAACCTTTGGCTGAGTGAGTCTCATTTAACCTGGGGTCTTGAGAGTGCCTGTGTCACTGATGTCTCTGCTTACCTGCCTCCTGTCCCTTTCCCTGCACCTCTTTGATCGCAGAGGGTGATGGAACTCCTTGCAAGGCTCCCAGAGCTCCAGAGCCTTGGTCAAGTTCTCCAGGTCATCTGAGTAGCACCTTGGGGGCTGTTGTGTTGGGGACGAGGCTGTACCTAGCATTCTGCATCCAGGCCTTGGCTGTAACGAATCTAGCACCCATCACATTTCATTGACTGGCTCCCCAGCAACTTCTTCTCATATTCTCTACTCTTTAATGAGATAGCACAGAATGTTGGTGCTGGAGGAGGCCCCCCGCATCTCAGGCCAGCCCCTGAGTAAATGGGGCCCACTGAGGGAGAGTGATTTGCCTGCGGCCTGAGGGGTACCTGGTGTTCTGGCCCCTGTGTAAGCCTCTGGTCTGGAGAGCTGACCATTTAGGCAGAGACCCTGCCACTTGGCCTACCCCAAACACCTGAGTGGGTTGGCGCTCCTTGGGAACCCTCTCAAGGCCAGAGCTGACCACCAGGGCCCCCAACCTCACCCTCTGATTTAAGGCCCTTTCTGGAGCTGACCCTGGGGCCCTTCAGTGATTTGTGCCTCCCCTGCTCCACTGCTGTGGCAGGTACCAAGGCCACGTCCCCAGTGTGGCCTTCTCCTTTGGCTCCCCCTACGGCACCACCACCCTCAAGTACTTCCAGGATCACCGCAATGCTGCCATGGAGCACAGCCACACTCCCTTCAGCAGAGGTGGCCGCTTCCCGACCATCTTCTCCTCCAACCCCGACCTTGTGCTCATTGACCGCTCGCACACCTGGGACCATTGGCTGCATGTGCCCAGCTACACCCGCTTCAACCTGGACAGCGACCGCTCCGGCCAGCTCACTCACTTCTACCAGGTGAGCTGCTGCCTCCCTGCCTGCCCATCAGCCCTGTGTGGGAAGGGGCTGATGGCGGGGCCAGGGCAGACCTCGCACCCTGCAGAGTGTCTTGAGTAGCATTTTCAGAGCCCCTGAGCCAGCAGTGTGAGTGGTGGGTTGTGGGGGGAGGCTCAGGACTCTGCTTCCCTGATCTCCTCCCACCCTCAGGGGCCTCAGTGGCTTCTGCTCTTGTTCCCCCAACCGCTGCTAGTGGGGCTGGGGCCTCTGGGGGTGTTCCTGCCCTCCCCTTTGCCCCCCACAGTCTCTCGGCCCTGCTGACCCCCGCTTATCCTCTAGCTGAGTAAAAGGCCTAAGAGTCACCTACAGGATGAATCATACATGAGCAAAGGCCCCAAGCAAGCCCCCTATCCCCACCCAGCCCTGCCCCCTCCCTGCCCCGATCTGGTTCTGATGCACCCCAGCAGGCCACAGTGCATGGGGCCTGAGCTGGCCCTCATCCTTTGGTGGGGCCGAGGGCTCATTCTCTGCCGTGTTCCCGGAAACTCTGCTCTCTCCATCCCCTTTTGCAAGCAGCCCTCCCAGCCTGGTTACAAGGACACAGGTGCCTCCTGGTCCCAGGGCAGAGAACTAGTATGAGTAAGGCACCTGGCTCTGGGGGCAGGACAAAGTCAATGACATCATCCCCTGAGGTGCTGCGGGACCATCTCAGTGGCTCTTGCATGGAACATGCCCTGTCCCGAAGGGAAGGAAAGGGAGGGGCAAGCCCACACTGAGCTTATGAGCTTACATAGTGCCTCTGTGCACAGCAAGTGTGCACCCCTGCTGGACTGGGTTCTCCTACTTTGTCTTAGCTGATCCCTTGTCTCATTTACTCTCTGTGCCAAAGCTGGTAGACTGGGTGTCATTATCCCGATTAGACAGATGAGGAACTGAGGCTCAGAGTGGACTCCCAGCTGGTCAGCAGTTGAGCTGGGGCCCCAGGAACTCTGGACCTCCTACAGGGGCATTGGGGAGATGGCCCCCACCCCTCGCCAGGTCCAGCCAGGCATGGGCTGCAGGTGCCTGGGGTCACTCCTGCACACTAACAACCCATCATCTCTTCTTTGGTTGAGCCATAGACAGTGCAGCAGCATCGGAAGTACTATCGAGACAAGACGGGCACAGTGCCCCGGGTCCCCTACTTCGTCCTGCCTGTGAGAGAGCGGGAACGGTACCCCCTCCCCACCGACCTGTGAGTGCCTGCCTTCCCTGCATCCATGCAGTCAACAAGCACACATCCCCAGGGCACTGGCTTTCCACCAGGCTGAGAAATGAGTTAACGGCCTTGCCCTAAAACTTGCAGGGCAGAGTAGCAGTTATAGAGCAATGGGGTCACGGCTTGGGCAGCCTCAGGAGGGGTGCCAGGAGACTGAATGAGTCAGGAGGAACGCTTTCCCAGCCAGATGCACTGGGAGCTTGGGAGCAAACCCTGAGCTGGCCTGAATCTGCAGACCGCTCCCCTGCAACAGCAGCCTTGCAGCTACCCTTGTCCAAACGGGGGCGCGGCTGCTGCCGGCAGTAAGGGGCTTCTGCCCTCTGGTGGACGCTGTGGGAACTACACTGACCAGGGAATCGGTCCCCCAGCCTGGTCCAGACTCGGAAATGTTCTCCCAGGGACTTGAAAATATCTTGAAAGTCCAACTGTCCGTCTAAAAAACTATAAAAGTTCCTCACTGCCCGCCCCTCGATGTTTTTATCTGAGACAGCTCCTTTACCTGAGGTAGCCCCCCCCTGCCCCCGCCAGATGATCCAGGCAGGCAGTTTCCTGCTCTGTCCCGCCTGACGCCAAGGCCTCTCCTTGTGTGGGGAGGTTGGTGAATAGATCTGGGTTTCTCAGCCTCATCGTTATTGATAAGGCAGCATCCGTTTCCATAAAGCTTAATGGTTTTTAAAAAAACAGATTTCACTGCCTCTAAAAGTTACTCTCGGCAAGATAGATGGGCCCAATTTATAAATAGGGAAACTGAGGTTCAGTGATCACCTGGGGGACTTTGCTGGGTGGCCTGGCTAACTGGAGGCAGGGCTTGGAAGGGAACTGGCATCTACTATCACCGATTCTAAGACTCTGGCTGGGCCATCTTTGTGCTTTGGGTGGCTCTGAGCCAGTCCGTCCCCAGAGACAGAATGGGCCTCTTCTGGGGACAAGTCTTCAGCCAGGACCTGATCCTCCTATAGCTTTGGGGAGCCTGGGACACCCCAGCTCTGTTCCTTCTCCAAATTGCTTGGCAGCCTGCACTGGTGCTGGCAGTTTCACGCCTGGCACAGAGGGCCAGCCAGGTGGGTGGGGGTAAGAGTGTCAGTGATGGGCTCTGGGGCCTGGGGCAAGTGCCTCCCCTTCTAGAGTTCCATCCCCATTAGCACCACCACCATCATCTTTCCCCATCACATTTGTTGAGTGTTTGCTCCTTGTGCAGCATCATGCTAAGTGCTTTATAAGCATTACCTTATTTACTCCTCAAAACAAAGCTAAGAGGGAGATAGCAACCTAAGTCCATTTTTATACGTACATTTCTAGCAGGAGTTAAGGCTGGAAGCCATGCTGGACCTATCTGAGGCCAGTGTCCTCACTCTGAACCACTGCACTGTTGTACAGATGCAGGCTGTCATTATCTCACGTCCAGGGTGACTTGTGATGTGTCGAGCTGATGAGCAGTTGCAAGGGCAGGTGGGCTGGGGAGTAGGCAGGGGTCACCCTCCCTCTCTGGCACACTGTGTAACACTGGCCCCATCCTCACCTCCAGGCCTCCACTGAGCCCGAAGGACAAGTGGCACCTTTTAAGAGTATCCCCTGAGAATCTGAAGACCTACCAGACCTTCCCATCAGGGAAGAGGGTCTCTCCACAAGAGCGGCAGAGGAGAGACTACTACTTTGAGTTCAGAGCATGAGACCCAGTGGCTGATGCCTGAGAGCCTTGGCCCCCACCAGGTTGGCTTGCTTGGAATAAAATCTTTAGCCATGACCTTCCCACACACCTCTCCTCTGGGCCCAGGGATATTTGGCCACGGCAGGAAAGCACCCCCGAATGTCACACAGCATTTTGTCTTAAGGGCCTATGGGAAGCTCAGCCCAAGGGACTCAAGCCCAGGAAAAGCAGTGTCTGGGTACCTGGCAGGTCCACCCACCTTCTCCCCCAAGGTGGGACAGCTGGAGCTGGGGAGTGGAGTGTTCCCAAGCCTTAGTGGCAGGTCACTCAGGTACAGAGAGCTCCCACGTGCTTCCACTGGTGTAAGAAGCCTGATCCCCCACATCTGAGAATGAGGGGCAAGTGGCCCCAGAACAATTGCACAGGTTGTGAGATAGAAAGGAATCACCATCAGAGCCCTGGCCCGGCATCATTCAGTCCACATGGGAACTTGTGAGGGAGGCGCTGTTATCTCGACTTTACTGATAGAGACACTGAGGCTCAGAGAAGGTGAGAAGTTGCCGGAGCTGGCACAGTTGGGAGGTGACAGAGCAAGAATTGGACCCCAGGTCTCGCTGACTCCCAAGCCCTGGTCTTCCCATGACACGGCCCTTGTGGAGACTGAGGGGTAGGGATGAAGCAGCCGTTGGGATCACGAAGACCCCGTGGAGGGTGGGTGCCTGGGAGAGGAAGCTGTGGGAAGCAGCTATTCCTGCATTCTGCTTAGACTGGCATGGACAGGTTGAGTTGGCATCTACCCTGAATCTGTTTCTGGAAGGGGATGGGAGGAAATGGCTCAGGAGTAAGCCACTCCAGATCAGAAGTAGATGCTGGGAGCGGGTGCCTAGGCCACACACCTGGGGTGGCCTTGGAGGGTCTGGAGTATCTGCTCTCACCAGGCTGCTGCTCCCCACCTCCTGGGAGGCTCCTGCTTGCTGGGGCAGGGGAAGGATGTGGGTGACAGCCCCTTAGTAGACAGGATCTGGGATGGGGGACCTGAGGCCAGGTGTGTACACACACCACAGGACTTCTCTGATGTTCCAGCACCTCCTGGATTTGATCAAGTGGGGCCCATTAAGCAACAGGGCCCTTACTGCCCCTGAATGGGTGAGTCAGGAGCTGAAGGCAGGGGGACCACAGTAGGGTTCAAGTATAACTGAGGCTGAAACAGCCTGCCTCTGCAGCCAGCATCTAGACACCTCCCCAAGGATCAGCATAAATAAGGAAAACCATGTGCCCATCAGGTGGGCATCGACAGGTCTCCATGAGGGGCTTCTCCTGTGTCTTAGAATCCTGGATTAGCTGAGCCCCGAAGGGTCTCTGTGGTGGCCAAATTCATTCCAGGGCTTGGCTGAATAGCTAAGCAAATAAAGCCTGATCTCTAGTCACACACTGTCTCATCCCAAGGGCCTGGGGGTGCCAAGTGGGGTGGAGATGTCTTCTCCCTCAGGAGAGGACCGGGGAGCCAGGCGCCGCTGGAATGACTGCTGTGTGCACAGCCCTGTGCAGATATGCACTGCAAGATGCGGGGGTGGGGGTTCTGGTGAAGGGAGGGAAGGACATGTATTTTCCTAGTGAACTTCCTCCTGTTTGGCCTCGTCCTCTGCTAGGACATAGGTTGAGATTCGAACCCTGCCCTCAGAAAGATTGCCATCCCAGCTTGGTTGGTGTCATTGCAAACTTATGCCCTGGAAGGAGCAGTTCTTAATAAAAAGTACTTGTATATGATCCTGCATTTAAAACATGCTGAACTGATGAGCTAAGGGCTAAGGCTTTTCTTTTATTTTATTTAATAAACAATATTCTAGAGGTGAGGGAGGGCCTGGGACAAAGTCTTTCTTCAAACCAGAACCCCCAGTGCCTGCAGGGGGTTGGATTCCAGTGGTCTCCCTCGAGGCTGCTGTTTGCTGTGTCTGCTGCCACAATCAGCATCCCCAGAAGTGAATCCGAAAGGAGCTGAAGGAAAGAATTCCGTGAGCCACCGTGAGCCTGCAGTTCTAAGGGGCCCTCTGACTCCTGGGCTCACAGCAGTCCTAGAGGCACCTCCCTGGCCCATGTCTCATGTCCCTTTCTCTGGGCCATGACCAGACCAACCCAAAAGCTTCTTTTAGCATCACCAGAATGCAAAGGGTCTCAGAACCCTGTGGTGCTGCAGTCAGTGGAGAGAGGGGAGAGATTCAAAGAGAGACTCAGGGCACACAGGATTCCAGCTTCAAGTACACGCTGGGCTGTTACAGAAGAGTAATTTCCTTTGCTTGGGGTCTCTAAAGAGGGTCCACCCAGCCCCAGCCCTCTGGCAAGCATGCTGGAAGGGAGGCCTGTCCTCAGCCAGGTGGTTGGAAGAGGGCGGGACCGGGAATCTGGAGTCCGAGCTGAAGGACGTTACTTAGGAGTCACTGAAAGTCATTCAAACGCAGGGAGATATAAACTTGCCCACTATAGGGAGGCCATGTTTGGCCTCACGTGTGACGAAGCAGACACTGCTGGCGTGCGGGCTGGAGCCAAGTGTGGGGGGCGGGGGGAGAGGCAGGGACACTGCCACAGAGAGACCAAGCCGTCTCGGGCCCTGCCCTGGTGCTGGCTGAGGCCTAGCTCTCCGTTCTGTTTGGGTTTGTTTGATAAAACATCTCGAGTGGGCATACTTCCTTGCTGTCCCCTAGACTATGAGGCCAAGGGGCAGAATGGGACCAAGGAGTAGGAACACATCCACAGACGCCAGCTCGGCGTGAGGAAGGCCACGGTGACCAGCCCTGTGGTCATGACAGGGGCTGCCTCCAGAGGGAATGTGTCTCCCGTGGCTGGAAGGATCCAGAACAGACTGCTCTACAGGCCCAGGAGATATGCAGATGGCCGACCATCTCAAGGGCATTTGGGCCTCAGAAGACCATCAGGGCCCTTCCTGCTCTAAGATGTAGAACTGGGTGCTTCTCTAGTCACGTTTCTTCTCTTCCACGAGCTCTGCCACCAGCATCTTCCCATCCCCGCGCAATCCCCAACTCCAAGTGACTGCTGGAGGCAGTGGGGGAGGGGAGCAGGACTGACAGTGGCCAGGGCAGCACCTCGGGAGGGGCACACAGCTGTGCGGCGGTCGCGGGACATACTCCTGAGGCCAGACCCCTCATGTCATTGCAAAGCCTGGAATCCAGTCCTCCCCTCTGCCTTTTCATACCCCATGGTATTTCTCAGAAGCTCCAGTTTTTCTGATTCTGGAAGAATCTGCCGTGTACCCTGGAAACTCACCACCTCCTTGAGAAGACTGAGATGCCCCCTCAGCAGAGGGGAGACTGGGGGGCCCTTCTTGCCCCCCACTATTCTGGGCAGCCCCTCCCCCTCCAGAACTCCTTACTTCATGAAATCTGGAGACTTGGCCATCGCATGTTCAAACTCTGAGAAGGACAGCATGTTGTCATTATCCAGATCCGACTCACTCAGGACCTGGTCGGGGGGCACAGAAGGGGCTGAGTGGAACCT
This sequence comes from Daubentonia madagascariensis, assembly GCA_023783475.1. Classification (NCBI taxonomy): domain Eukaryota; kingdom Metazoa; phylum Chordata; class Mammalia; order Primates; family Daubentoniidae; genus Daubentonia; species Daubentonia madagascariensis. Next base: position 22,593,519 of record JAKFHU010001035.1, read on the forward strand.
GGTGTCAGACAGTGAGATGGGGGTGCAGGGGGAGGAAGAGAAAGGCCACATGCCACGTGGCTGCCAGATGTCAGGGTCAGGCCCCTTCAGTGCAGGCAAGGGCTCCGCACTGCAAGGGCCCAGGTGGGCAGGGAAGCAGTAGTGACAACAGTTCTCATGCTTTTATCTTCCTTCGGGTTCCCACCCAGACCAGAGACACTTGACTGTTGTCATGGTCTGAGAAGGAAGATGCATGCCCTGTCTTAGGTTTGCAGGGCTGCTCTCATGTCTTGTTACCCTAGGACACTTAGGCATTGTGTTGTGCTGGGCAAGGTGGGGAGGGGGCATTGTGATGTGTCCATCATACGATGCCCCACTGCTGTTGGCCCACCTGCCTGTGGTGACCCATTGGTGGGAGGCCCCTCACAGTGGGTGGGTCAGGCACTGCTCTGGGGACCCTAGAAGGGACTTGGAGGAAGGACAGAAAATTGAGGGGCAGTTGCCTCCAGCTATGTGCCCATTCCTCAGGGCACCTGGAGCTGCCTGACCCCATGGCAGCCCCCAGGGAATGTGTGCACCTAAGGCCAATATGCCATCTGCCTCAGGCTTGGCCCTGGCTCTCTTCCAGAGGTTGCCTGAAATCCCGGGGCTTTGGGTAACAACCCAGCCCCCCCTGCCCCGAGTACACACGTGTTTCGTGAGGTCCATCAGCAGGTCCTCAGACACGTCATCGGTGTTGAGCAGTCTCAGGGCGATCCTCTGCAGGTCCTCCTCGTCAATAAAGCCGTTCTCATTAAAATCTGCAAAGAGGAAGCAGGGCCTGAGTTACAGGGAGTTGGGGGCTGAACAGGAAGTGGCCTCGAGGAGTCTCGGTGGACCATGGCACCATCCAGGACCCCAGAGACACCTGTCAGTCTCTAGAAGGCCCTGCAGAGCCCAACCGTCCCAGGTGGGTCTAGAACCTGGGACTCAGGGAGACCTGGGCAGGCCTCAGACATGGGTGCTGCAGCAGCAGGGCAGGCTGCAGACAAATGTGTGCTAAATAATAACCACAGTAGGCATTGAGTGAGCACCTATTGCATGCTCAGACCTGTCCTGAGAGTGTTACCTATTTTAAGTCATTGAATCTTCACAATCAACCTTTTATTAGTCTTCTTTTACCAAAAGGAAACTGAAGCACAGAGGGGTTATATGGCCTGTCCACACTGCCAGGAAGGGAAGGGCAGGGATTCAAGCCCAGCTGGGCTGACCTCCAAGCCCCATGTCAACCACTGTGCTGTGGAAATCTCCATCTTCAGACCCAGAAGCCGGGATATCTTCTGGTGGCGGGGAGCTGGGCAGTGAGGAGGAGCACAGGGTGGCCTGGATTTGGAGCCAGAAGCCCTGGGCACCAGTCCCTGCTCCTGTGCTGGTGCAGTAGCTGTGGGACCAGACAATGCCCTCAGCTCCGCAGTGAAGTGGGGACAGTGGTCTGCCTGTCCACAGGGGGGCTGGCCACAAGGACTCTGGTTGCGCCCTCAAAGGGTCAGGGGACAAGAGGCAATACTTACTGCACCCCCGTGCAGCCTCCTTCCTGATGTGGAGACCAGAAATCCCAGGCAAATCATGGCTATCAGAAGAAGCAGGGGGGACAGGGAGCCTCCAGACCATGGAAGCTCCACACATCTTCACATCACCCCAAATAGCCCATGATGCTGCCAGAACCACAGGGACACTGGGCTGGGCGGCAGTGGGTGGCACTGCAGCTTCTCAGGCTCCTGTGTGTCCTACTGACTCTTGTGTGTGCAGGTTGCTTGATTCTTCAAACTGTGGCCACAGCCCAGGTGTCCCTGATCTCCAGGACAACACCCAAGGCCTGCGTATCCACCTGTCTTCCTGCTGTCTCCGCCCGGAGTTTAATAGGTCCTCAGATTCAACATGTCCAAACCTGGACTCCTCGTGTTTGCTCCCCGGCCCCTGCCCCCAAGCCTCCTTCACTCACCACTGTCCCCTTCTCAAAAATGGGCAGCTCCACCCTCCTCCAGTTGCTCAGGCTGACAGTGAGTTACCCTTGACTCTCCCTCATACCCCACAGGCGACACACCAGCAAATCCTCCCAGCTCTCCCTTCAAAAGACAATACACCCAGACTCTGATAGCTTCCCACTGCACTGCTGCCACCCTGTTCAGCCATCATCACCTCTCTCCGCTTGTCCTGGCAGCCTCCTGCTGAGTTCCCTACTCTCCCTCTCTGCCCCTCCATGCTATTCTCAACTCAGCAGCCCGGGCGATGGGCTGATCGTCCTTCTTTCGTCCCTCATCCCCCACTGCTCACAGCCCCCTTCACACCCAGAACAGAGCCCAGGTCCTGCCTTGAGCCTGCCTGCCCTCGTTCTGCCTCCTTGCTAGGCTGCCACCAGGCCAGGTACACCCCTGCCTCGGGGCCTTTGCATGGAGGTTCCTCCTCCCTGGAGCACTGTCACCCCGAGATCCCTGGGTCTTTATTCCAGTGCCAGCTTCTCCTAGAGCACCACCCAACACCTGCGTGAAACTGCACTTCTGGCCCCTTCCCTGCTGTGTTCTTCTCCCAGCTCGCAATACTCCCTAACACACTGTTTTCTTTATTAGCTTGTTTATTTCCTCCACTAGGATATAAATTCCACAAGGGCAGATGTTTTTGTCTTTTTGTTCACTGTTGTATCCCTAGCTCCTAGAACAGTGCCTGGGACAGAGTAGATGCCCAGTGAATAGTTGCTGAATAAATGAATGAACGAACTACCCAAGGTCACACATCAGAAACAGGACCAAACCCAGGCAGTCTGACTCAATGGGAAGTCTGTGTTCTTAACTACCCATAACTGCCTTTATCGCAACAAAATGCCAACTTTTAGCAGAAATAGGATCATCCAAAACAAACACTACATTTCCCAGCCTCCCTTGCTGCTAGATATGGACATGTGACTAAGTTCTGGCCAATGAGATGCAAGCAGAAGAGGCATGGGAACCTTCTGGGACTGTCTTTAAGGAGAAGGTATAGTCCTCTGGGACAATGAAGTGACCTTGGAAATGGAGGATAAAGTGACAAAAGAGGAGGGACCTGGGTCCCTGATGCTGAGAGCTTTAGAACCACTGTGAACAACTACCTCTGGGCTTCTATATGTTAGAGAAATAAATATACAGCTTTCAGCAATTTTGGGAGCTATCTTGCTTAAGCCACTGTTACTTAGGGCTTGCTGTCATTGGCTACCAAATTTAATCCTAATGCATAATCTGAGCCTCAGTTTCCTCATCTATAAAAAATGGGAGTAATAGCAGTATCTCCACAGAATTTCTGTGAAGATCAAATAAGAAAATACATGGGCGTCACTTGGAATAGGGTTTGGAATATAGAAGAAACTTAATATAGAAGATACTTATCAGATATAGTAGAGGCTCAATTCTGTATCACTTGGTGATTGCTAAATACTACAAATGCAGACCACAAAGACTGTGCAAGCCCACCTGGAAGAATGGGAGCTGGAGCTATGTTGGGCTCCTAGAGAAACTGAGGCCCAGGCCTTGCTGATGTCACAGGGTCCTTCAGCGGCAAAGCCGAGACTTATCTCTGTTCCCCAAGGCAGGATATGGGTGTGGAAGGTACAAGTGCCCCCCGCACTCCATCAGCAGTGCCTCTCCCCTGGCTAAATGTTTATCAGCCCCAAGGCTGGAGACCGAGGCCCAAAATGTGTGGAGGCTCCCCCTGCCCAGCTCTGCTATCGCCCACCATGGGAAATGGCTCAGAGCAGGTGAACGGGGTGGAGGGACCGACATCAGGGCCTGGAGGCAGTGGGCAGCCTGCAGTGACACCGCATTGCTGGTGAGAAGCTCTGCAGCCTCTCCTGGACACCCTGCAGTGTCCCCAGGCAGCTTGTTGGTCCAACTCCCGTATGCAGAGACTGCAGCAAATGACATGGCTTTGGTCCCAAACCATCTGGAAACAGCACAATTTGCTACAGTAAAATGCAGTCCCAGACAGATCCCCTATTTTGAGGGTGCAAGGTCAGAGCAGCCTGGGGGAGGGCGGGGGGCTGGGAGTCGGGGTGCTGGCCAGCCCACGTGGCCTCGGCAGCCTCAGGACCTGCAGCCTTGGACCACTCAGGAGGGGCTGGAGCCTTCCTCTCGCTGCTTCCCAACAATAGGGTGGGGGTGGGGGCTTAGAGAGCTGGTGAAGTCAGGGCTCAGCCTTCAGGTCTCCCCAGAAGACTTATTGTCAGCATCCCGATGTCTCTGTTGTTCTTACTCTTTGCAGTTTACACAGTACTTTCACAAAAATTAACAGTTTGGTTGAGTAAGGGGGACTGTGCTTTCACTGTTATTCCCAGGAGAAACGAGGTTTCCCCCCTGGCCTCTACCCAGCCACCAGCACCCGCTGTAGCTGGTCAGGTCCTGGGCAGGTGTGGGAAGACCTGCCGCTGACACTCTGGTACCTGCCTGGGGGTAACTCTCAGACGTGGTGGAGGCTGTGCTGATGGGAGCGAGGAAGCATGGCTGGGATGGTGGTCTCCGACAGCAGAAAATCTCCCCTGGGGTGCAGAGAAAGGGGGGATTGATCAGTTGGAGGCTAGAATGTCCCTCAAAACAGAAACTGGAGCCCAGCAGGTAAGTACCAGGGAGCTGTGTCCGGCCCTTCCAGATTCTTGACCAATAGTCATTCTCCCCGTCTTTCTTACTAACAGGACCGAAGCTCTTTTTCAGAATGACACCACATCCGGCTTAAAACACACAGCATCTCAGTTTCCCTTGCAGCTACGGGTGGCCACGTGACACACCTCTGGCCAGTGAAATATAAAGTTGTTGGGTGGGGCTTCCAAGAGAGCTTGTGAAAGGAGAGTGGACTCGTCTGTGCCTGTGGATGTGCGCTTTGTCCTTATCCCTTCTCCTGTTCCCTTTTTTTCCTTCCTAGAATAAAGATGAGATGCCTGTGGGCACAGAAGCATTTTGTGACCATGAGGACAATGGTCCCCTAGTGTCGGCAGATTAGGAAACTTGAAGGACCCTGGGTCCTTGGTTGCTTCCTGGAGTTATCCCTCAGCTCTGGACTGCCCGGCTCCAGATTTTCCTTTTTTTCTTTTTTGTTTCCCCAAGGATGCTGTTGCACATAACAGTGCAATCCTAACCGACGTAGGAGGTTAGAGCAATAGCTCTCAAACTCTGCTGCACATTAGAATCACCCAGGGAGCTTTGAAAAAGCCCAACAACCAGGACACACATTACACCGAGTCTGTGGATCTGGGGCCCAAGCATCTGTTTGTTTTTTAAAAAAACACCCAGGTCGTTCCAATGTGCAGCCAAGTTTGAGAACCACTGGGTTAGAGCAGTGCTGCTTAAACTTCAAGGTGCAGGGGAACCTGCTGGGGATCTTGTTTAAGTGCAGATTCTGATTCAGCCGATGTGGGGGGTGGGGGCTGAGGCTCTGCATTTCTATAATAATAAGCTCTTGGCAGTGTGGACGCTGCTGGTCCGTGGGCTACACTTGGAGTAACAAGGGGTCAGAGCATTGAGTTAGGTCTTTGGACTTTTGCTGAGAATCATCACCGTGACCGTGGCCATGACCGTCTTCTCCTTTCCTGCTCTGTCTCCTTTTTCTTTTTAAAATTCTTCCTCTCCTTCCTCCACTGCAGACCACCACCATCTTGACTTATTACGCAGCTACCACATGCCAGGCACCAGGCTCAGCATTCACATGTCCCATTTCTAATCCTGGTGACAGCTCTGTAAGGTAACAAATCTTCTGAGACCAAAGAGAATTTAGGTTTGTCTGAGTATATCTGATGAATGCTGGGAGTTTATGAGTCCCTGGGCATCTATTTGCACAGGTGATTTGCATGAAGGCTTTGCACTTTTCGTTTTTGTGCTTGGGCTCTAGGAGAAAGGAAACTGTATGCTCGAGGGGGCCTGAAGAGAGTGGGTGGAGGAAGACACAAAGACAGTGAGGCGGACATTGTGGTGTCTGGTCCTCGACCTGCCCCAAGGCTGTCAGTCTGACCTCTCGGGACCCAGGGTGTTCTCCCCATCTCGGAGCTGAACACGATTTAGCTACTGTGCCTTGAAGTCCAAAGAGAACCTGCTGTTCTCCTACCTCCTGAAGGGCTTGGGTGTTTTTGTTTGTTTAGCTCAGGAAACCATGGAAAGACAGCTGAGGCAGACATCTCTTGGGACATGTGCCCAGCCTATGCTCTACCACCGCTGAGACGTGTCCCCCCTACCCCCCACAGTGGCAGGCCTCTGGGGCCACACTTGTTTCTGTGGCTCTGCTTCTTTTTTGGCTGTAGTTGGTTGGGAAGGCTGGTCACCCAACCCAGGGGCAGCTAGATCATTGGCTCGGCTGGGCCAATCAGCGTCTCCTGAGAAAATGGAAGGGAGAGATTAAAGTGCTTGTGGCTAGTCCTAGTGAAACCTGCAGGCCATGTGGGGGGCTGGGCAGTCATCTTTGGCCCATGGGCACAGAGGCTTGAAAGTTGGATGTGCAGAAGGAGGAGGTTCACAGAGAGAATTAGAGATGAGAGAGGCAGCCATGGAGAGGAGAAAGTAGCTGCCTCCCTTCCTGACCCCTTTCCAGCTGCACCCCAGGCCCTCGGGAGGCCTGCATCCCTTCCTCTGTGCACTCCATGCTGCTCATGGTGGGCAAACTCTAGTGCCCCCCTCCCACAATCCACACCTCTTGGGGTTCATGCTATTGTATAATTTCCATCCCCTTTAGTGTGGGTGGGAGCTGTGACTTACTTCCAACCTGTAGAATTTGCCAAAAGTGATGGGGCGTCACTTCCATGATCACGTTGTCATGTAAGACTCTTGCCAGCAGTGTGACTCAAGAAACTCTCCCCCTGGCTGTCTGAGAGTCACAGAGGAAGCAAGTGGCCGTGTTGGGAGGCCACGTGGCAAGGAACTGAGGGCAGCCTCTGGCTGAGATCCAGCAAGAAGGCAGAGCCTAAGTCCTGTAGACACAAGGAAATGATTCTGCCAACAACCTGAGTGAGCCTGTGGGTAGATTCTTCCTGGGTCAAGCACTCTCCACATGAGAAGGCAGCCTGGCCAGAACCCTGATTGTAGCTTTGTGAAACCCTACGAGGAAGACCCAACTAAGCCATGCCTGGACTCCCAGCCCACAGAAACTCTGAGATTATAAATGTGTGCCATCTGCAGCCTCTAAGTTTGTAATAATTTATTACACAGCAGTGGAAAACTAATCTATTGCTGTTCCTTATCAGTTGCTTTTATGTAGGTAAGTCTCTGTGACTTGCAACCTGCAGATCCTTGGCTGAGATGAGCCCAGAGCCTGGGCCAGCATCTTCCCAGAGGAGCTGCTCCGGCCAGAGGAGCACTGCCAGGTGCCTGTGCCAGCACAGCTGCCACCTGTGGCGGGAGCCTGGCAGAGAGGAGCGGCAGCTAGTGGGCTCAAACTCCTTGGATGCATTGGGCACAACCTGGGGCCTCCCGGAAATATTTGGGGCACAGAAAGAGGAAGACTGCAGTGACAGGTGGGGCCTACAAAACCAGCAGAATTTGGTTGTGTAATTGCATTTGTACTTATCCTGCTTGGAGCTCATGTATATTTGTGTCATATCAAATTTAGGACCTTTGGGGCTATCGTTTCTTGAAATATCTTTTCTGTCCCATTCATTCTGTCCCATTCATTCTGTCCTCTACTTTTGAAACTCTCATCAAATCTATGTTAGGCCTTTCTGTTGTCCTACATGTCCCCGAGGCTCTGTTGTCTTTCCTCTCAATATTTTCTCTCCCTGTCCTTCAGCTTAGGTTATTTCTATTGGTCTATCTTCAAGTTTCCCGGCTCTTTCTTCTGTTATCTCAAGTATCCTGTTGAGCCCATCCAGAGAATTTTCATTTCAGATACTTTATTTTTCAGTTCTGTATTTTCCATTTGATTCTTTCTTATTGTTTCTATTTCTCTACTGAGATTTCCTCTCTTTTTGAGATGAACACTTTTTTTTTTTTTCACATCATTGGGCATGGTTATTGTGATGGTTTATGTTATGTGTCAACTTGACTGAGCTAAGGGATGCCCAGATTGCTGGTAACACATTACTTCTGGGTGTGTCTGTGAGGGTGTCTGTGGGAGAGATTAGCATTTGAATCAGTAGACTGAGTAAAGAATATCAGCCTCACCCATGTGGGTGGGTGTTGTCTAATCTGTTGAGGGCCCAATAGAACAAGAAGGTGGAGGAAGGGTGAATTAGTAATCTCTGAGCTGGGATACCCTCAGACATGGATGCTGCCACTTCTTGGGCCTTCAGACTGAATTGCACCACTAGCTTTCCTGGTTCTTTAGCTTGCAGACAGCATATCATGGGACTTGCAGCTTCCAGAAGCACATGAGCCAATTCCTGTAATAAATCTCTCTCTCTCTCTCTTTCTCTCTCTCTCTCTAAACACACACACACACACACACACCCCATATGTGTCCTGTTTCTCTGGAGAATCCAGACTAATATAGTAATAATAGCTATTTTAAAATCCTTAGCTAATTCCAACATCTGGGTCATGTCAGTCTCCATTCTTGATAATGCATCAATTTTTTTAAAAAATGTTGTACATTGAGGAATTTGGATAGCATCTTGAACATCATAAATGTTTTGTTGTGGAGACCCTGGATTCCTTCAAAGAGTGCTGAATTTTTGGTTTTATCAGGCAATTGGTTGGACTCGAAATGTACACCCTGTCACTCATGGACCTTGTTAAAATGTGGTGGCAGCTCCAATCTCAGTTCAGTGCATTTGACCTTAGCTGAGATGCTTTGAGTCTGCCCTTGTGTTTGTGGTCTAGAGGTCAGAAAGAGATTTGGGCATAGCTTATACACAAAAATTGGACTCCCTTTCTCTCTTTCATCTTTCATGGACTCTCCCCTCACTTTGCAGGGGTTTTGGGTGCCTCAAACTCCCTGGCTCTTCAAGGCAGAAAGAGTTCAGTGTTTCTATCAGCCTGCACGATGCCACTCTGAAGCCCACCTTCAGGCTAAAAAGGTTTTTTTAAAAAAGGTGGTAGGATGGAACCCATCCAGTACCATTTTCTTCTTCTGAGTGTCAAAGCTCTCTAGAATCTATCTGCTTTTGGTAGCTTTCCAGTGTCACCAGCTAGTTGATTTTTATATTTAGGTTAGAGTCTGTAGTTGCTATCTGCAGGAGCAACAGTATGGTAGGAGCTTCCTCAGCCATTCTCGGGAGGGGACCTGTGATTTCAGGTGTGCCGACTGGCTGCTGAACTTGAGGACATATAGGATACAATGATATTGCTAAGTCCTTTTTACAGATGAGAAAACTGAGCCCTCATAGGTCCATCTGGCTTAAAACTCCCCTACTCCATTCTATCCAAGTCCACTTGGGTGAGGCAGAAATAAGATGGCATCCACTGTGTGGAGACAGGGGAGAGCTGGCATGAAAGGATGCTGAAAAGTACAAGTCTAAATGTGCAAGTCCTTTGAGGCCAAAGAGTTATCATGATGTACTAAAGCCTCATGCATGATCTGTTCGAAGGCTTCTCAAGATTTCTTTGTTTCTTTCCTTTTGATTCCTTTTGAGAATTCCATGCATCCCAGCTGTGCTAAGAGGACATTTGCCTGGTGAAGAGCAGAACCTTAGCAGAGACTTATGACTACCCCAGACAGAATCACAGACCAAAAAATGTCAAAGGATCTCAGAGATTATCTCTCTCAACCCCCTCACTTTAAAGATAAGGAAAATTGAGCCCCAGAAAAGTGAAATGATTTGCCCAAGATTGCTCAGCCATTTGGTGGCTTAGCTAGTTCCAGTTTCAAATTTTCTTAACTTCCCATCCCGTGCTCCTTCTGCCAAACAAGCATAACTCCTTTATACCCATACGTAGTCCTCTCTCTCTCTCTAGCACGCCCACACACACCACCAAATATTAACACCAATGACTCCATTGGCCTCTGACGGCACGGAGAGGAGGGCAGCTATCCCCTAGAGTCGTAGTTCTCAACGGGTTTCTTTTCTATTTCTTGGTACTGGCAAAACATGATACACACCCACAAATACGCAGGCAAACGCCAGTTAGCACCATCCCGTCGATGACTGATGTTGATGTGTTCCAGATGTGGTATGACCTCTGTGGCCCTTCTCGCCTCCCCTTCACCCCCCCTCCCCTCCCCTTCCCTCACAGCACCCACCGTAGATGCGAAAGGCATACTCGATCTTCAGGCTGGGGCAGGCCTGCTCGCTGAACACAGATGCCATGCCCAGCACATCCTCAAAGGAGAACACATCGTTGTGGGAGAACACTCTGCAGATGCGGTCTCTGAAGGGGTTGACCTGTGGGTGGGGGGAGGGAAGGGGTCTTTCAGGGTCAGGTTTGCATCTCATCTGTCACAAGCACTGCATCCGGTCCTGGGTTTGAGAAGAAAACAAGAGCCACAACCTAAATATTGGGGTAGACGCTTGCTCTGTGAGCCAGGACCCTGGGTGTGATGGGGGCACAGGGGGAGGGACCCTGCCTGACCTCACTTTCCCCACCACCATCTCCTCCTGCACACATAGTCCAAAGGCTCATTTTCTGGTTGTGTTATTCTTTTTATGGTTATTAACTTTTTTCCATTTTATGGAGAAAATTTGGCAAACACATAAAAGCATAAGGAATAGGATAAAAATCATCTGTAATCCACGCCCCAGAGTTAGCCATGGTCAACATATTGATGTAGAAGTCAGACAGGCCTGGGTTTTTGAGTCCTGGCTTCGCTATTTACTAGTTCATGAACTTAGTTTAGACAAATTATATAATCTCCCAGAGCCTAAGCTTTCTCATCTCCAAGACAGAGTGGGATAATGGTTATATCTACCTAATAGGATTGATTGCCGCAAGGACTCGACAGGATAAGTTTACAGTTGCACAGTGCCCAGTAAATAACACTCCACAAATGGGAGGTAGTTGTTTCCTAACTAGTATAGATGCCATAATTGCCATAGCAATTTTCATTTTAAACCAAACTATTTCTCAAATTAGGTCCCCAAATGAGTAAGGGTCTTGTGATTTTAGACACGCCAGGTCTCCTAAACTGGGCCTGGACAGCGTCACATATGGCATGTGAGGGTCCTCCTCTGCTGGCACTCATGGCTTGGGCTTGTGACACCCCAGCTGCTTCCCTACCAGCTTGGGAGAGCTTGCAAAGGCTGCCTAGCTACTCCCCCTGCAGCCCCCAGGAATGGGCAGGTTGGGTGTGCTTCAGGCTGGAGGGTGTGGTGGGCAGGTCTTACGAGGGTTAAAGAGAGAACTGCACAGAACAAGCTTGGCAAGTTCACTTTGGCGCCCTCCTTCCCCACTTTCTGTGCCCCTAACTCATCCCGCCTCCCGGGGCTCCTTTCCTCAGCTGCTCAGGGGCCCAGCCCTTGCATGTTCCAGGCCTGCAGACTGAATCCGGGCCCAGCTCTGCTCCAGTGTTCCAGAACACTGCTGATGCATCCCTCACCCCCAGCGCAAGTTCCCTTTCCTCATGTACACCTCAGCTAAGAAGGCTCCCGGATCCTGTGAATTCACACGGCTGAGGTGAGAGGCCAGGAGTTCCTCAATCTGCCAAATTTCTAATTAGGTAAGGAAATCTCCTCTCCAGTTGACTGTTCCTTTCCTTTTCCCTGGCAAGGTATCTCTTCATGGCTCCAGGCTTCATGCGAAAGGGCTAGTTCCAGCTCTTCTACTTCTAGCACACAACTGCCCTAGCGCCTCCTTCAAGGGGATTTGAACCCCCGCCCCAGCCCCAGGGCATTATACTGCTGTCTACTCCTGCCCTGCCCTCAGCCAATGCTGAGCTCTCTGGTTCTGATTTCTCCATTTCTGGCCCATGAAAATTTCTCTTTCATTTCTTTTGAACTCAGTTACATATTCAAATGTATCGTTTTCTTTTATTTGTATCCCTACGTATTTGAGGTGGGAGAGGGGACATTCTGTGTCAAACTTCAGTGAGCATGTGAGTCACACCTGGGGTCCTTGTTAAAAACATGAATTCTAGAGATCTGCTATATAACATTGTGCCTATTGTTCACAATACTGTATTGTGTACTAAAAAATTTATTAAGCAGGTATATTTCACGTTAAGTGTTCTTACCACAATTCTTTTAAAAACTGCAAAAAAAAAAAAGTGTTCACCATACTGTGGTGCCTGGAATACACTATGTAAACACACACAGAATTCTAAGCTCCCACCCTCAGAGATCTTGTTTTAGAAGGCCTAGGATGTGACCTAGTGTTACAGGTTGAATTATGTCCCCCTGCTACCCAAAATCCATATTTTGAAGTCCTGACCCCCAGTACCTCAGAATGTGACCTTATTTGGAAATAGAGTCATCATAGATGTAATTAGTTAGGGGTTAAGTCGATGTTATATGGAGTAGGGTGAGCCCTTAATCTGATATGACTGGTGTCCTTATAAAAAGGAGAAATCTGGACACAGGCACAAAGATAGCACCATTTGAAGATGAATGCAGACGTCAGGGTGAAGCATCCGCAAGCCAAGGGATGCACAGATTGCCAGAAACCCGCCGGAAGCCAGGAGAGAGGCCTGGGACAGATTCTCCCTCCCAGCTCTCAGAAGGAACCAGCCCTGCCCACACCTTGATCGCAGACTTCTGCCCTCCAGAATCATGAGACAATACATTTCTGTTGTTTACTGTCATGGCAGCCTTAGCAAACTCACACTTCCAGAAACCTGCCATGTAAATAAGATCCCCAAGTGACAGAGTCTATTATATATATATATGTCAGTATATTTTGTTAGTATTGATATATATTGACATACAGTTATTAATATATAAATAATATAATAATTATTAATAAATTATAAATTATTTACTATAATTACGTATTAACATATAAGCATTATATAAGTATATGATGATACATAATTATTAACATGTATTATTAATATATAATAATATATGTACTTATATATAATTATATATTTATTATATACAATTATATATAATATATCATTATTTTTATGTGTAATTATATAAATATATCATATATATGTTCCAGGGGTGGCCAGGGGCTGGGAGAATCCAGACTGCTCTGCTAGAATCTCCAAACAAGCTCCTGCTCTGTCTGGTTTCTCCATCCTTCTACCTCAACGCTTAGTTTGACTGCTTCAAATTAATGCTGATAAGGGTTATCTGCTGTGATGTGTTCCAAGTCACATGTACCTAGCTAAGTAGCTTTACAGATTACATTACCAAATTTTAACTATATTAACTCTTACAAATGGATACGCAGCTTAACAAGATTCCTGCAAAGAAACCACAATTGAAGTTAATGCTTATAATGCAAATGCAAGTGAACAATAAGAAAACGTCCAAGCTGAATCCTCTCCTACTCAAAATATGGAATCTTCTCTACGAGGTAGAAACCCTGAGAATCCAGGCAGAAATAACAAGAAGTCCCAGCATCCATTCTCTTTTCCTGTACTCAGACAGGTGCAAGGCAGGTCAGCAACCTCACTGCCTAAGCACGGATCCGGCCAAGAAGGAGATACCAATCTGCCTTTCCCTGGGGGCTTCCCCCTTGCTTGGCCCTGCTGGAAGTGATGGGAGGGAGGTGGTTGCCAGGACACTAACACACTCACCCTTAGATCCATGTCACACGACTCTTATCTATATACATGCAGACACACACACGTCCCTTGTCTTAGATTGGAAACAGGGCAGCTGATATGGTAGCTGGTGGTAGAAAGAATAGTACGTACAACACAACATGGCAAGCATGTTGGAAGATGCGGAGAAAATATTGCTGAGGATATAGAGAAATAAGCATTGGAACAAATTTCACGCTGTAGAAGCTTTGCTAAATAGTTAAATAAAAGTATAGATGTTTCTAACATGATTTTCCTAGATGCTGTTTCAATAATGAAATATGTGAAGAACCACATTTCTGTGAGCCAATAAAGGAAAAAAGATATGGACTAAACAGTAAATTACTTTAATAAAAACACCACTTATGGGGAAGATTGAGTTTACTCATTGATGGAGTGGCTGCTCCGTGATGAAAAAGATTCTGGGGTGAGGGCGCAGGAATGGCAGCACATGTGAAACTAATTCCCTGCAGGCTACTGCAGTCAAGAAGGCAAATCCAGAAATACATAAAGTATAGCAGGATGCATTGAAAAGGTTCTTTTTTTACCAAAAAAAAGAGTTTAAAATATAGTAAAACTTATAAATTGATTTGTAATCAGAAGAAAAGTGACTATGAAAATCTTCTGAACTGCATGGAAATTTGCTCGTTATCTCTCAGAAGAGTTCTTAAAAGAGCCTTCGAACTTATAGATGAGTTATATGTTTTTCTTGCACAAAAAGACAAGTGTTCCAAATTTGCTGACCTTTTCATAATGACAAGTGGCTGTTGGCAGTTTGCTACCTAGCAGATATCCACCGAAAAACGAACTCAAATTCATTCGACTCTTCAAGGTAAATGTGACTCATTTTAACATTATTACTTTCTTAAAGAAACTCATGCTTTGAAGAGAATATTTTGAAAAGGGGATTTTTGTTGTTAAAAACCTGTGGTATCACCTATAAAAATGCTTACATCTGCATACCTGAAAATATAGAAACGGATTTTTCTAACCTGTTTGAAAGTTGTCCAAATAAAGAATGTCGGTGGATTTTGCGTCCATTTGTTAAAAATATCAAAAATGTAATACTTTCTACTTTCTAGCATGAAAGAGCCATTACCCGGCGTAAGGGAAGACGAACAATTTCTAGTTTAATTTCCATCCAAAGCCTTTAATTGGTGGATGGGGTTGAAAATGAGTACCATGATTTAATTCATGCAGCCTATGATACATTTCTTCTCTTTCGATCCGTTATGACAGCTATTAAAAATAATCTAATCTAGTACTAGACCTCTGCATGGCTCTATCTCGATCTTAAAGCAAGATTTCAAAGAATAATGAAGCAAGTCCAACCACATTGCTTTCCCTTACAATGTTGTTATTAATTTTATGCAAACAATAAAATAGTGCAAGGAAGAAATTTTGTTGTATATAATAAAGGGGAATTTGTTTAAAATATTTTATGTAATATTTAGCTTGTCCTTTAAAATTTTTTATTTTGCATAATTATATCATACTAGTATAGTAGTAAATGTATAGTTTATAAATGAATATACACATATTATGGATGCATGCTCCAGATTTTTCTATTGCTCAGGATGCATGATGAGACATGGCTGGAGATCTGTGATCTAGGCTAACCCCTCATCTCATGGATGTGGAAATGAGGCCCCAAGAAAAGAGAGGGACTTGCCCAGGGTCACTCAGCCTGCGAGTAGGAAAGCCAGCCTAAGATCCAGGTTTCCTGAGCCTGTCTTGCCCTGTTTCCACAAAAGTGCTTGGTGCCAAATAAGCATCAAAAAGAAAGGTGTAAGGGAGGCCAAACATGTCACCATTAAGATGTGGAAAACCTTGGCAATGGATTCCCCCTAAAAATTCTTACTTTCGATGGGTGCTTTGGCTCACACCTATAATCCCAGCACTTTGGGAGCCTAGGGAGGGAGGATTGTTTGAGGCCAGGAATTTGAGACCAGCCTGGGCAACTTAGCGAGGCCCTGCCTCCACAAAAAATTGCTTAAAAAATTAGCTGGGCATGGTGGTGCACCTGTAGTTGTAGCCACTCAGGAGACTGAGGCAGGAGGACCGCTTGAGCCCAGGAGTTATGTGCGATTGCACTCCAGCCTGGGCCACAGAGTGAGACCCTGTCTCAAAAATAAATAAATAAATAAATAAATAAATAAACAAACAAATTCTTACTTTAATAAAAATATTTTTTGCCATATAGTACAAAAATGGAACCCAGATTGAAGGCTAAGAAGTGGCCTGTGAGAACTCAGTGGCTATCCAGTAGGAACGCTTGCTGTCGCAAGAAAGGTGCAAGGCACTGGGGAAGGCTGTAGGAGTGAATCCTGTGGGAGGGAGAAGACAGGAGTGGAAGGTAAAGCCCGAATGGAGCCATCAGGCTGGGGAAGGGGCAGCAGACAGAGTAGGGAACAGGGGACACTGTTCCTGAAAGGACAGCAGGGCTAGGGCCGGGTCACCAGAGCTGTGTCTGGGCCTGAGGGCCAAGGGGCAGCTGGTACAGTTCTCTGTAAGGCCTGGTGGGCATCTGCCAGGGGAGTGCCCTAGGCCCGTCTCTGTTCCAACAAGGGTCAGCTTCTTTCTTCCCCAGGTTCACTGGTTTGTCATTGCCCAGAGGGATGTCCCAGGGCACGAGTCCCCCTGTGACAGGGCTTCACGTAGCACATATACAGATCCAGGCAAAGGGGTGCCAATGGTGCTATGCAGAGCTCTCCACTCTGAGCTAAATGCCAGCTCAGCCTGAGTCCTCAAGTCCCGTCCGCCTCAGCCCGGGGCAGACAGAAGAACAACCGAGAGGAGGCAGCTGAAAGAGTAAGACTCAGCGATCACAGCCCAGGTTACTGAATTCCAGATTTTTGATGCTGCAACTTTAACAATCTGAAATCTGAACCAGTCAATTTTGGGACCTATCCAGAGAGTTATAGTCTGCATTAAATTTTACACTCATTTAGAAGTCTTCAATCCCCCAGGGAAGGAAGGAAGTGACAGTTGACAAAGCAACGCTTCCATTTCAAGAATAACATGTACCCTAGTTTGAAGTCGTTCTGAACAAGGGCAATATAAACATGTCAGCACAGAAATTTATACAGGTAACTCAGTAGTGCAATCTCCATCTATGAAAGATGATGAAAATAAACCCCAAATGCTGGGAGTTTTTTTGGAAATAGAAACTACAGTTTGTTGACAATAAAAAGATTGCAGTCCTTGCCAAAAACTAAACGTTTTTTTTTTTTTAAAAGATCTTCTTAAAGTTATTGAACAAGAGATTTGATTTGAAGATGAAAGTCAGAGGAAAAATATTTGGACTTGGCTTAAAAATATCTCCTCACCATTTCTCCAACTAGCGCCTAGTCAAAAAGAGCTTTTTACAGTTGCTGGAAAAAATTCACACAAAAATATGCTAGTGACTCAATAATGACGTCATTGACGCACTTTGATTTTTAAGATCTCATTTTTTTGAAAAAAGATAAAAATATTATTTCATTTAAAATTTCTCATTGCTAATTAATTTTTCTTAATTTCTAGAGTTTGTTATTTTCAAATAGTACTTATTTTTGTCCATCGTACCTGCTACCAACTCTTAGTAAAATGATATGATTAACGTTTACATTTTTCAACATTTTAAATTAATGTAAAGCACTTGTCAAGGAAAGGAGTAGATGGAGGTGTCTGTTAGGAGTGGTACAGATGAGGCCAGCCCTTCCTCGGTTTTGAGCAGAGAACTCAGTTTACGTGGGGCAGACTCTGAGGGAAGTGCTGCCCAAAAGGTCCCTCATGGTTGTGCTAGGTTGGGTGAGTAGACCCCGTGCCCGGGGAGAAGGGTGTAACAAACCCTTTGTGTTTTAGTGTCCTTAAAAACTCCCCTCAGATATACCATAGTTATGGATTACAAGGCTCAATATTATTAATGTTGATTCTTTTCAAATTAGAATTAGTGCAAGTCTAGTTTAAGACTTCCAGCTGGTCCTCTTTGTGGAAATTGACAAGCTGATTATAAACTTGATGTGGCCATGCAAGGGTCGAGAACAGCCAAGTTAATCCTAAAGAAGATGAATAAGGCTGAAGGACTCATACTACTAAATATCAACATCTATGCTAAAGCTCTAGTAATTAATACAGTGTGGTATTGGTGCAAGGATAGGCAAACAGATTAATGGCCATAACAGAGATTCCAGAAACATACCCACGCATGTATGGCCACCTGTTTTATGACAAAGATGGCACTGCAATAAAGTAAGGGGAAGGAGGGTCTTTTCACTAAGTAGTGTTGGGTTAAATGGACATTCATATGGGGAAAAAAAAGAATCTAGATTCCTGCCTCATACCATATACAAAAATCAATTTCAGATTGATCATAGATCTAATGTGTAAGACTCATAATAAAACATTAGAAAAATATCTTCATGACCTTGGGACAAAGACTGTTTAATAATATACAAAAGCACTAACCATAGGGGAAAATTTCATAAATTTGAGTATATTAAAATTTAAAAATTATGTTGCTCGAAAGACATCAGTAAGAGAATGAAAAGGCAGGCCATAACAATCAATATGTACTTCAACAGGTGAATGGATAAACAAACTATGGCACGTCCATACAATGGAATACCACTCAGCAACAAAAAGGAAAAACCATGGCTGGGCACGGTGGCTCACGCCTGTGATCCTAGCACTCTGGGAGTTGGAAGTGGGAAGATTGTTTGAGGCCAGTAGTTCGAGACCAGCCTGAACAATATAGCGAGACTTCATCTCTACAAAAAACAAGAAAAATCAGGCAGGAATGGTGCGGGCATGGTGGTGCATGCCTGTAGTCCCAGCTACTTGGGAGGCTGAGGCAGGAGTTTGAGGCTGCAGGGAGCTATGATGACACCACTGCACTTCCTGGGTAACAGAGCAAGACCCTGTCTCAAAAAAAAAAAAAAGCCATTGATCCATACAACAATGCGGATGATTCTTTAATGTATTTGGCTAAGTTAAAGAAGTCAGACCCAAAAGGCTACATATTGTATGTAAATGAAAATGAAAACACAACATATCAAAATCTGTGGTGTTCAGTGAAAGCAGTGTGTACAGGGAAATTAACAGCATTAAACACTTATACTAACAAAGAAGAATGTCTTAAATGTTTATTTAAATGAAAAAAAGGTCCTTTGCCCGTTGGTGGGAGTGGGCCACTGGGGGAAAAGGTCTATCAGCTGGTGGGTGGTGGAGCCCATGCCAACCCTGTGCTCCCGGGCTACCTGCACCCTGGGAAGTGGCTGCCCCGGAGGAAGTGAAAGAGCTTGTCATCAGGAGCAGTGATTGGAAGCCACAGGTGGATAGAGCTGCAGGGCTCACCTGAGAACAGTGATGGGAGCCTTGTGGAGGTTTTCCTCAATCCATGCCAGAGGATTCCTAGTTCCAGGTCTGACCCGAGCCTTCGGCTAAAACTCCACAAGGCATTATAGTCATTCAGTCAGTTCACAAACCCAACAGGAGTGAGCACCTGCTGTGTGCAAGGCATTGGGTTAGGCTGTGACTATCTTGCAGGCAGATGGCAGGATAGATATTATCACTCCATTTTACAAAGGCTGGAAACTCAAGCCCAAAGAAGGGAAGCTACTTGCTAAATGAAGGTTGGGACTCAAACTCCTAATTCAATGCTTTTTCTACAGTGCTACTCTTGACTCGTTCGGGCATTTAATTAATTTTCTCCCAAGAAAATTTCTCAAAATCGCATTCCTACCTACACACACAGAGCAGGCAGGGTTTGAGTCACCACCCTGAGTCCCAGGCCCCTGCCAGCTGGCAGTTGCTCAGAGAACAAGCCTGGAGGTTGGGCAGGGAGAGGGCTGGGGGGTGACGGATGTGGCTTCCTCAGCTGGGGATGAAGACACAAAGCTGGTAATCTGAACTTTGAGTCCTGGTAGCAAATTCATACGGGTGAGTTACTGTGCACCAGGTGCCGCGCTAGGTCCTGGGGGGTCCTGGGGCCCCCCAAATGGTGGAGATGCTGCCTCTGGCCTCCAGGCGGCTCAACCTAGGCACATACAGAAGTGTCTTCAGAAGCTGAGAGCATAGGGAAAGTGTCTAAATCAAGTACAAGCAAAGTATAATGACAAGAAGCTAGGACAGGCCAGTGTGTGCTGGGAGCTAGGACAGACAATGGGACCTGAGGGAGAAACCAAGAAGAAGACAGAGAGGAGAGCAGACTGGGAGGGGAGGGGAGGCAGTGGGATTCAGGGAGAAGCTGTGGCCGGGAAATAGGGAGCAGGCGAGGCGGCAGGAATCCCCTCTCCTCCCTCGAGCACCCCTGGGTCTCCTCCCATTCTGGGCTGCCCAGGTTTCACTAGGATGGATAAACTGTTAAGTAGGAGAGGGCAACAGTGGGGCTTAACTTGGACCCCGAAACCCCTCAAAGGCCCAAATTGGCCTGTATGATCCTTGCCAGGTAGAGAGAACTCTGAATTTTCATTTCTGGGGAGTTGGGGATGGGGAGAGGAGAAGGTGACACACACCCTCTCCGTTGTCCAGTCCCCGGAGGCATCTTCCCCACTAGTTGTTTATGAGAAAGGGACAGTCTCTGTGTTTTAGATGTTCAACTTTCCCGAAGTCTAAAAACAGAGAGGCCCGTATGGGAGCTGTCTCTTAGTGACAGATGGGCTGGCACGGACAGGCTGAGGATGTGTCCTGCCGGCAGCTGGAGGCAGATCGCTAATGGAACAAATAGGAAAGAAAGGCAGTAAAAATGTTAAATATTATTAAACAGCCATGAGACCACGTGGCCTGAGCCTGGCTCAGACCCACCAAACCAGTCTCTTCCCAGATTCCAGGCCAACAGGTACCTGCTACTGCCCTGGGGAACCTTCTAGAAGAGCCACCTGCTCTAACACCTTTTTCTGGGTGGAGCTTAGGGCACTACAGGCCTGAGGTTTTGGAGGTGCCCAGGGGCCTGGAGTTGTGTTGTCGGAGGCTTGGGGTGGAACGAGCAGAAGCTCTGGAGTCAGACTGACTCTAAAAAGTTAGTATAATAACTTCTTATTTGATGTCTACAAGATTTGCTATCTTGTAGATTTTGACCAGGTGTATACAATCTCAATATTTTAATCATGTAATCTTTCAGAGCAAAAATGAAAAAAAAAAAAAAGGAAAAATAGAACCAAAAAGCTGGCTGTCCCCTCACTTGTTTGTCAACATCTATTACAGGCAAAACACAACTTACCCATATCATGAGTGCCTATTCCCATTTGTACATTACCATTTTTAATAGCTTGAGATCAACTCTACAATATCTTATAACACATTAAACAACATGCAAGTTCCTGGATAACAACAATGACAAAAACAAGCTGTGTGACCTTGGGTAGATCACGGAGCCTCTCCATTTCCCCATCTGTAAAATGTGCAGTCATAACTTTGCTCACGGGGTTTTGTGGGGATCGAATAAGATCATATTTACAAAACACCTGGTACTGGCAGGGTCCCAGTAAACATTAGCTACCATGAGTAACCCCACCCCTCTTCTCTGTCCCTCAGCATCACCAGCACCCCCGGGACTGGTAGAGCTGCACCTGTCGAGGTCCTGAGCAAAGCTGTTATCTGGGCCAACATGTGTCTAGGGGCTCACCCTGCCTGCCCAGGGGCAGCAGAAACGTGTGTTCTGGCTCCTCAGGGCCAGCTGCTGACCTCGGCCAGAGGCATGGCTGGCCAGCCAGGCTGCTGTGGACATTGTGCCCATGTGAAATCTCCAGGGGCCTCAAAGGGGAGCAGCTCTGGTGAGAAGGGGGTGAGGAGGGACTAGCATGTTTCGTGCCTACCTGTGCGTCACTTCATTCTGCAGCTGAGGCTAGAGAGTCACAGAGACGCTAACACACTGGCTGTGTCTGAGTCCCATAGGGAGCTTTAACCAAAATTCAGACTCCTCGACCCCACCACAGACTTTCTGAGACAGCACCTCTGGGGCAAGGTCCTAGAATGTGTACCTTAACAAGCTGCCCAGGTGGTTTTTAGGTGGACAGTCCTTAGACTACACTAAATGACCTGGTCAAACTCACAGGGCTAGTAAATAGCAGAGACACGAAACCAGATGCTCTCGGGCTGACTCCACAGGCTGCCGCCATCCCCACCAGGACAGAACCTTCCACATAGCAAGGGCGGGGATGGGATGGGGGCTGTAGGGAGAAGTGACATGGAGCACAGACAGTCCCAGCCTTGCCCCAGAGCAAACAGCCAGCCTGAAAACATTGGGTTCACAGACACTTCACCAGGCCTCCCTCCCCTCCTGTCCCCT
This sequence comes from Daubentonia madagascariensis, assembly GCA_023783475.1. Lineage (NCBI taxonomy): Eukaryota > Metazoa > Chordata > Mammalia > Primates > Daubentoniidae > Daubentonia > Daubentonia madagascariensis. The sequence goes on from JAKFHU010001035.1 coordinate 22,615,369, forward strand.
AACCCCATCTGCCAGGCAGCGGCCAGGCCCTGCGGAGGCGGGCGTGGCACATCACCTGGCCCCACCAGGCCACCTCCTCTTGCCTCTCCCTCTCTTGCTCTCTCCCATTGCTCACTGTCAGTTCCACCTGTGACAAACTCTCTCTCCTACAAATGTGTCCTTTAACTGGCTTCCCTCTTCCCTCCCTCTTCCAATTTCTACCAGATTTATTTAGGAAATGTTTCCATTTACCGCCTTAGCCCTGCTGATGAAAACCACTTCTCCCAGAGCACCAAATAAAGCACCGTTGTTAAATGAATGACTCTCTAGTTCAATTCCATAGCTTTGCTGTTTTATGGAATCACTAAGATAACGAGAAAAACATTGTTACTGACACTCTGAGGCAGCTGGTGTCTGGGCAGGATGGGTCCTGTGAGCGACAAGACCCCTCTGCTCTGCCGAGCCCCGGGCAGAAGAGCTGGTCCCAGCAGGGGGAGGATGGGGCCCCTAGGCCAGGACAGGGGAGGAGGGAGGGGAGAGGAGAGGAGGCGGTCGAGGCTGATGCTCCCAGGTGGGACCTTCCCTGGGTCCCACCCACCCTCTCCCCAGCCTTCAGTGCTGCCAACAAAATTCATACAGTGCTTGACATGAATGGAATTCTTTGGATGTCAGTGAAGAGGCCGAGAGTTTTGTTTGGGTAAATAGGAAGTGAAGCAGACGAGCAGGAGATGGAGGCAGAAGGAACACAAGGAAGACATAAGAGCCCCTCTTCCTTATAACCTCCCACAAACAAAAGAACAGACGAATGGGGGAGGGCTGTGGACTTTTATGGGCCATGGAGTTGGAGCAAAGGTGGTTCACAGCCTTTTCAGCTCGATTTGGGGGATCAGGGAAGTCCCAGGTGCAGTAGGGCTCCAGGACTGTGGCCAAAGGACTGTTTTCTCCGTTTTAATGCTGTTGCACTATGAGTAGTGTCGATTCTTGTGGCTCAGGCTGGGAACTTTAATGACAGTTTATGGGTGTTCCTGTGGAAAATACAAAGTTCTCAATAGCCAATATAAAAACCCTTGAAAACACAATCTGTACCTGTGCCTTACAGGCAGTGAGTGCAAAGCAAGTGACTGTAACTAATATGATGAAGTCACCTGCCCAACGCCAGAGCAGGCACCAGACGCTTAGAAAACTGCCCAGCACATTAGCTCCTTTGCTTCCCACGGGGGAGCAGGCTGGGTTTTGCGGCAGGCGACAGGGCCGGGCGGGGGCCCCCCCACCCTGCTGGTTCCGGCCTACTGTTTACAAGCAGCCTTCCTGTTTGTAAGCTGTCAGAGGTTCTCAGATGGTGTCGGGGCTGCTTAGCAGCTGTCTGGGGACACCCACCCCAGGGCAGCCTGGGAACCATGTTCCCCTGTGAACTCTGTGGGATATAGATCTTTGCATCAAGACGACAATTTCTCTTTATCACCACACCTAAGCAACAACAATTGGTCTATTTTGCTCCTCACTTTGAATCAACTAATATGTAATAAATAGAAATGAACTCACACCACAGCCCCCTCTCCCAGTAGCTGTCCCTCTCTCTCTCTCCCTCTCTCTCTCCCTCTCTCTCTCTCTCTCTCTCCCTCTCTCTCTCCCTCTCTCTCTCCCTCTCTCTCTCCCTCTCTCTCTCTCTCTCTCTTTCTGATGCTTAGTGACTCTTTAAACACCAGAAAGTCCAAACCTAAGCAACTCAAAGGTCCTTTATTATTTCAGTCCCTGATATTTTGGATTATTGGATTTTTGAAACCCCCAACTTTCTATTCTTCTCTTTCCCCTTTATCCTGGGGACATTGCCCCGATAACAGCAAGCTGTCCTTGGCTGCTAAGGGCCCAGCCAGCCAGCCATGATTCAGCATCACCAGCAGGCATTTATTATGCACCTACTGTTGGCCCGAACCTCTAGGTACCACACCTTATCCCCATACCTTCCCTTGGGCCCAAAGAGGGCAGGGAAGAGGGAAGGAAACTGGTTACACGTTTACTATCTATCAGGTGCTGTGTCAACCACATTCATGTGTATTTTCCCATTAATCCTTTACAATAACCCAAGCAGTAAATATCAGTAAATCCATTATATAGATTAAGAAAACCAAAGAGCAGAGATTAAGTAACTTAACAAAATAAGAGGAAAAGCAGGAATTTGATCCCAAGTCTGTCTGACCCTCAAACCTGAACTGTTTCCATGGAGTGTGTTCCAGGAAGCCCCTGCGTCACAATGGAAAAAATGCACATGGAGGTGTCAGGCTCCTGGGCCAGCAAACGGGTCCAGGCTGAGAGCCAAGGGACATGCCTGGCTCATGGAGGGCCAAGGGGAGAAGTGGAAAATGTCCTGTGAATGCCTGCATTTGATGAGGTGGCCAGATTCGCTGACAATTGTTCACAGGAGTGATGTGAAGTTCTATAGCTCTCCCTCCAGGACGGCACCACCTGGACAGCAGTACAGGTAAAGGAGACCCGGGGCTGGGGCCCACCACACATTCAGCAGGAGATGCTGAGAGAGCTGACCCAGCCTCAGGCTGCAGTACCAACAGTGCTGTGGCCCCTGACAGCACAGTGCATCTGGGGACGTTCTTGCACGATATCCGTGTGGGAGGATGGAGAAAATGGATTGGACAACAACACATGCCCAGCTGCCTATTGAAAAACCACATGCAAAGTAGCCTTTATGCAACGAAGTCAACTTGGAGGGAGGTCTCTAGTGATATGGCACAGGGCTCTATTTTGTATCATTGATTTGGGTTAAGGATATTTAAAAGCCCGAGATTTTTATTTTGTGCTCTTTCCCCCATGAGGCATAAATGTTTTTCCATGTTGCTACATACTCAGCATAATTAGCATTTTAATGGTTGCATAGTTCAAATTCCCAAAGTGGACAGTCCTATCTATCTAGAGCCTCCAAGAAAAACCTGGGTATCTAAACTAAGAAAATAATTCAAAAAGTGAAAAAAAAAATTCATGAGGATGTTTATTGCAAAATTATTTATAGTAACAAATAAATAAATAAACCGCTGGAAACAATGTTAATGTCCAGCAATGAAGGGATGGTTTAGTAAATCAGTACTCAATGCAATTATGGAACCATTAAATGGTAATTACACAGACTATGCAGCAACATGAAAAAGCATTATGCCTAATGAAAAAAAGCACAAAATAAAATTACATCTATGTATGTCTACAGTGTTATAAAATAAAGCTTGCCTAGGGAAAAGGATAGCAAAAGAAAATAGAAAATGAAAACTTATGTGGGGGTGGTTGGGTGCTAAGGAGTTGCTTTTTAAAAATTTTATTTTATTGCTGACATTCTATTTTGACAATAAATAAAAAGCAAGTTAAAAAAGAAAGTGCACTCTAGAGACAATTTGCTAAGCAAGCAAACCAACTTTCCTTCCTAGGGGGCTGGAGGCAGGAGCTTGTGCTTCTTTCTTCTGCATCACTCTCTGCGGGGCAATGGCTGGGACCAGGCAGAGCTGGACTCTTGGCTCCCAGACCCAGCGAGGGGCTAATGGATGCTCTTTTCCTGTGAGGCCTGGCAAGAATTGGGAGTCCTATTAAGCACAGTGCTCCATGACAATGAAGTTCGGTGGAAGATGGCCCCAGCTCATCTCATGGGCTTTGCATCTTAGAGCATCCATCTATCTCTGTACCTTTCCAGGTACTTTCTCAGACATGTAGCCGAGGATGGATAACTAGCAAGCAGTGGGCATTTTTGCTGACAATTCTGTGGGGTGCTAAGAGCCTTGTTGGCCCTTTGCGCTGCTTCCACAGGGTCCCTTCCCTTTGGGGTCCCTGGAGGCTCAGAGGCCTCCCTAAGGAGGATGGGACTCAAGGGAGGAGGTGGGACCACCATCAGCTGCCTGGCCCTGAGGGGCAGCCTTTCCTTTTCTTGGTGATTCTTCCTGTTCCAGGAAGCCATTTGCCCAGAAGAGAGAGAACAGGAGCAGCTGGCCAGGTGAGGCGGTGCCTGTGCAGAGAAGGAACCAGTCCCTGGTCCAGTCTGCCCCGCCAGCTGCTCCCCGGGCTGTCCTCCTGAAGGTGGGGCAGCTCGAGTCCCAGGCTGCTCACGGGGTGTGGGACAAGGCAGGCGCTTTGCGTCAGCAGGGGCTGGGGCAGTATGAGGTCGGCGCCTCCAGCCATCTCCAGAGAGAACCCATCTCAGATCTTTGAGTTTTCTGCCACCTGAGAAGTGACGTCTTGGTCACTGGCTTTCACCTCAGTTCCCCTTGTTACTGGGTTGGCCTGCTGGGAAAACTTCCCGCTAGGAATGCTGCCTGAAATCCCGTTCACTTTCCCAGAGCATTTTAGAATTTTCACATCCATCCTATTACCCAGTCTTCAGAAAAGCCCTCTGAGGTAGGCAGGGCTGCTATCATTAGGCCCATTTTTCAGATGAGAAAAACTGAGGTCATACACAAACTGCAAATTCAAGTCCAGGACTTTCAACGACAAGCCTGAGAGACTTCAGGGGCTGTGTCCTGGGGCCTTATCCAGTGCCTGCCACACAGAAGGGGCCTGTGGTGCTGTGAGGGGCTGAGGTCAGAGCTAAGGGTTGGGGAAGGTCCCCAACAGGTCCCTCTGTGGTTGGGCCTGTGCTGGGCCCGGTCTATCTCTCTGCACTTGGATGAACGTGTCCCAGCACCCAGCTATGAGGAGCAGTGGCCACCAATAGCACCAGGCAGGTGACATAGCACCTCCCCACACACTAGCCGTTCAGGCCGCAGGGAAGCCCTTCAAAGCTGCAGGGTGTCTAGTCCCTGTGGAGGCAGCAGTAGCCTGAGGCCTGCAGAGGGTCAAAAACCCTGGGAACAGACCCTGGCCAGCTTGGCCAGCACCTCATTAGGAGGCCCAAAGGGGGAAGGGGCACTTCAGGAATAGTATTGTTTATTTTTCTATTTTTAAACAAGTCTGAGGTCTCTGGGGGCACAAATGAAGTTATCAGAAAAGACATGAGTGGAATAAAGCCTCGAGCCAGCAGGCTGAGAAGGGCCCTTGGGACCAGGACCTTTGAAAAGCTGAGATGGAGTTTGTTTTTCTTGTACTCTGTGAGTGCAAGACTGTGACCAGGGTGCTGGACCAGCATGTCCCCAGGCCTGCCGGCCCCCACCCTGGGCCTTCTGCTGCCTGTCCCCCTCAGTGCCATTGGGAATTTGGGTGCGAGCAATACTTTTAAAATGATCCCACCAGTGTGTCATTTGCACTGGAGGGAGGAGGCTCTTTCTCTGGTAGGAAGCCTGGATTCACTTCTCACCTCGGACGTGTGAACATTTTCCCAGGAGGCAGAGCCCAGCAGAGCCTGTGCACCACATGGTGCCCAGCTCCAGTGGGTCACTGGCTGGCTGTGCCACCTTGGATGATCCCTCCATCTGCCAAGCCTCCATTTCCCCATCTGTCAAATAGGGCTAGTCATCCCTGCTTTGACTCCAGGTACCTCTCAGGGGGTGAAGCAAAGCTGATGCGCACAGAGTGTAATTAGGGAAGGGCTGGGCCACTGAATACTTAGGACCCTGCAAAGGGGACCTGTCATTCCCACCTTAAAGGTAAGGAAGCTGAGGCTCCGAGAAGTTAAGTGTCTTGCCTGGAAGCCCATTTTCCTTCCACAATGCTAAACTGCCCCTCAAGTGCTACATAGAAGGATAATGCGCTCTGCTCTTGGGAGCTTTGAGAGAAATCACGAATCATTGACAGAACCAATTAGAGGCCTGGGTGGGTTTGGCTGCATGAGAAAAACTCCCAGGAAGTGAGAGCTGTGGTAAGAAGCAAGGAGATATGGCCCTGTGGTCGCTGGTCCTGGTTTGAGTTCTGGCCCTCGCCACACCCAGTACTACCTGGGTGACTGCAGGCAGGCCACTCACTACCCTCGCCTGAATTTTCTCCTTCTGCGGACCGGAGACATAACAGCAGCTGCTTTCCAGGGTGGATGAAGGTGTCCAACAAGATGTGACATGTGAGGAAACAGGAATGGTTAAGCTCTGCACAAATGGAAACAAAATGCCTTTTCATCTCCTGCCCCCAGACATCGTGAAATATGGGTAGAGCAAATGGCACCCAGGCGAGCAGTGGGAAGTCCTACCCACCCATCACCCCCTTCAAGAGGCACCACGCATAGGCTGCAGGGTACAGAATCCCTCCCCTCTCCTGCCACAGGATGCTCCACCATCTCCGCAGGCTCCCCCTACCTCCGCCCCTAGTTAGAGCCATGGGTCATCCCTGCCCTGCCCTTGGGTCCAGGAAGAAAGTTGAGGCCAAGGAAGAGGAAGGAATTGGCCCAAGGCCACTCAGCCAGCAGATGGGAAAGCTAAAACTAGAACCCAGAGCTCTGCGCCACCTTCCCAGGCTCTCCTAACTACCTGTGTGGGAGGTGTTATCACGCCCATTTGGAAGGTGAGGAGACTGAGGCCCCAAGAAGATCGGTGATGTGCCCAAGACTGCCGAGTGTCAGCAGCAAGGCCAAGGCTGGAGGCCAGATCCCCTCCCTCCACGCTGCGTGCTCAGCCCACGACAGAGACTGCCTCCTACATCACAGAGCTTTTTCTGAAACAAACCACTTCTTAATTCTTTGGCTGAATGTCTAAATAAGGATTTTTGCCAATTCTGAGCCCTGCTAACTGATGAAGTTGTCAGAAAAAGATCTAATGATGCTTGAAAATGCAGGGAGTGAGCCAGCTGCCAAATTGCCCTCCCAGCTCCAACTGGCATCAGGGAGTCGGGACCCTCCCACCGGCGCTGGAGGTGGGGGTGAGTGCTGGGGACTGAGGCTCTGCCGATGCCATCAGCTGTGTGACTACGGAAGGTGACTTAACCCCTTTGATCATCTGCTTCCCAGCTGTAAATGAGGTTAACAACGCCCTCCTCGCCCTCCTCACACAGTTACCTTGAGGATTAAATGACATGGTGTGACTCCCGCACAGTGCCTGTCACAGCTCAGATCTCAGGGCTGCCTGGGAGGCTGGGTGGGGCCGCCAGCTGGCCCAAGCTCTGCTGGGTGCATGGCGGCGGCCACGCCTGCAGCCCTGGGTAAGTGAAGAGTGAAGTCACCAGCTCCACTTGGGGAGGTGCTGGGTCTCTGATCAGCCCCCATATTTATCTCGAGGGGGCTTGCAGAGCCAGCATGCTTCTCTCTGATGGGATGAAAGGCTCAGGGTGACCTCAGGCTCTGTGAGGTGGAGCCTTGGGGTGGGAGCCAGGGAGGCTGGGCTGCACCCTTTGTTCTCTCTTCTTCGGTGGAACATTTATTCCACTCAGGAGTCTGGGCACCAGGGGTGGGGCCTGGCGTGGGGACTTGAGAAACAGACGATTCCCAGGCCTGCCTCAGGAGCTGAGAGGCTGGGTGCTGGGCGCTGGACCTAAATCCAGGCCACCCCAACGCATGAGACATGCACATGTGATCTGCTGCCCGAGGATGGGCCCTGCAGGATGTCCCGGTTATAGACGGGAAAAGCCATCCCCTTCAGTCACCAACTGTCCAGGCCACCAGCTCCTTCCCATCCTCCTGCCTCCCCGTGCCACACACACATGTTCATACATGTAGACTTGTTCACACATGTACACACATGCAGGTACATACGTGTGTCACCAGCTTGGTGACCTTGATTTTATCTTCCCCAGAAGATGGACAGGTATGGAGAAGAGCAAATAGAAGCCTTGGTTTCAAGTATATTTTTGTGATTGTGTGGCCTGGGGTAGGGCTTTTAACTTCTCAGAGCCTCAGTTTCCTCATCTGTAGAATGGGGAAAACCACTGTGCCTTATGGAGCTTCCATGACACTCAAGCAAGGCAGTCTGTACACTTGTGAAAGCAGCTCATACCCATGAAGTGGACATTTGGGGCTGGAAAGTACAGTTGCTGTATCCATCCAGTTTGCTTCTTTTTTAACAAGCCAGGGAGACTCTCTGAGGGTGAGGGAGAGACTGGACTCACATCACTGGGTTCAGCTGTCCCTGTGGAGCTGTGGGTGTTCAGAGACTCCCCCGCCGGCTGCCTTTCCCCCGAACTGCTCCTCTATCCTCTACCCTGAGGGCTGCCCTGAGCTTGTGGGAGCCAGGAGGTCAGGCCAGCTCCTCATCAATGGATCAAACCTCAGACATGAAGTTTCCTCGGGATGTGGCAGAAAGTCAGAACACGGAGCGTGGACACAGCTGGGGATGGAGGCCTCGGTTGGAACCTTGGCTCAGCCTCTGACCAGCCCTGTTACCTTGTATGGGTAATGTCCCATCTGCAGGCCCTGATCACCCTTGGGAGCCTGTCTGCTCCTGGGAGGTGCGGTGAGGCAATGGCTATGACAAGGCTCTGACAAAAGTGATCCAAAACTGCACCAGGAAGACCCCTGGAGTCCAGGTACTGCCTCCTTCCCTCCCACCCTCTTCTCAGATGGACAGGACAATTCAAATGCCCTCCAGGTGTACCATCTCCCATGGAAAAGGCCGCTGGGACCCCTTCCAGCCCAGGGCTCTGCAAGATGAAGCAGGACGTCATTTTTAATAAGAAAGCTTTCATGGGGCCAGAGGGCTGGGCCTTTTTTGGGGGTGGGGTTCATGCTGGGCCGAGTGCTGCGGGAGAGTCTATGTGCAGGTGCTAAGTGCCCGGCCCTGGCCTGGCCCCCGGACAGCATGAGGGACGTCCTTCCCGGGCCCTCTGGGAGGGGTGTTGGACCGAGACTCACTTGGCTGCTGAGGAAGCCACTCAGCCTCCTAAGGAGTGGCAGGGGGAGCTGACCGAGCATGACCAGGGTGTCTCCCGCCGGGTCTGTCTAGGAGGGACTGTGCCTGCTGGTTAGCCTGGGCGAGACCGTCTGGGCCCCAGCTTCTGTCACTAAGGTCAGAATCTGAGCTCTGCAAGGCCCCATGGCTGTGAATCTCCTGTTTTTTAAGCAGAATTCCCTGAGAAGAGGCCCCGTGAGCCCCAGCTCAGGGCACCACCCTCAGTAAATGCGTCCTGGCTTCTTATGGGGTGACAGATGAGAACCAGGTGCAAGAGCCTCTATTCACCAGACAGTCCCCACAAAAATAACTCTTGTCCATGGTCTTTTCTTTCTGGTAACGAAATCAAAGGGAAGAGGAGCGACATTTCCTGGGAGTCTTTGCCCAGGGCCCCCCCGGGGCAGAGGGAGGCTCCGAGCAGCCTGGCTGCAGGCGTCCAGTGTGGGCACTGGAAGGAGGACAGTGCAGGAGCCGTGCTCTGAGGACACCAATGAAGTAGAGCATCTGGGAGTCTGGGAGTGGAGAATGGAAGAGAAAAGTTTCGGGGACAGCTGCCGTGTGTGTGGAAGATTCTGAGAGGGCAATGATGAAGAGAGGAGTTTTGTGATGTTTTACTGTCGGTCAGGAAGGCAGGTAAGGACAACAGTTTGAAGGAACACTTCGCCTAACCTCACTCCCTCCTGACACCCACTGAAACGAAAGCAGAGAGATCCCTTAGAGGCATGACGCACAAACACAGAGAAACCATGAGAGGAAACAGCAGCAGTGTACACAGACACACGCGGGAAGCAGATGGACAAGTGTTGAGTGACCAATGGACATGAGGAAGCAGGACTCTGAGCCTGCAGTGGGGAAGGTGACACCCACCTGACCTACATCCCAGAATGCCCTGTAGGCTCTGGAACTGGAAACACCTGGTGGCGCTGGAAACAGAGGTCGGCTAAAAGGAGGGTTGATGGCAAGCATTTAAAAGCAGTTGAAGTTCCAGACACCTCCCCTCTCGACGCTGTGGGGTGACTGCCCCTTCCCAGCCCCAGCAGAAGATGGGAGTGTTGTTCTCTGGGGAGAGTATAGCAGAGGCTTTCTGCACTGGGGAAGTCAGACACAGTTGAGACCTGGGGAGGAAATAAACATACTGGCACTGAGCTCCGAGGCCCCACCAGCCCTATTTCCCAACTTGACTTCAGGATGCTGGCGGGCAGAATTTTCCTCCAGCTTCTTTAGGAATCCTCAAGAAACGGCCCCTCAGCTCACCCTCCAGTGAAGCTCCCAGTCAATAAGCCCCGCCCACACTTGAACTTTGAAACAGCTTTTTAGCGACCACCTTCCACTCTTAATTATGAACAGACGATGACCAGGTATCCCAAGTAGGCCTCTAACATGGAAGCCAAGGACCCAAACAGCAAGTGGGAAAAAGCGCCTTGAAGGAAAGATCAGAGAAGATATATTGCATCCGTGAAAAAGGAGAGGGTACTATAAAAAAGGAAAAGATCAGAGAACAAAAATGAGCTGTTAGAAATTAAGCACATAATGGCAGAAGTAAAAAAAACCCAATTAGATTTGAAGATAAAGCTGAAGAAATCTCCCAGAAAGAATGGCAAAGAGACAAAGATGAAAAATAGGAAAGAAGAGATGAAAAATAAAGGATCAATCTAGGAAGTACAACCTCAGGATATTAGAGTTCCAGAAAGAACAAAGAAAACAGAAGGGAGAAAGTTATCAAAGAAATAATTAAAGGAAAAATCCCAGAATTGAAGGACATGAGTTGCCAGATGGATGGGTCATCTGCATGCCTCATACACAGAGAACAGGATCCATGCCCAAAAAATATTGTTGGAAATTTCAGAATAGTGGAATCAAAGAGAAGAGCCTACAAGTTTCAAACATAAGAAAAAAATAATCACAAAAAAAGATCAGGAAACAGAAAGGCTTTGGACATCTCAACAACAATGGTGAAAGCTAAAATGCAATAGAGTGATGCTTTCCAAATTCTGAAGAAAAATAATATTCAACCTATTATCCAATTCCATCTAAATTCCCAGTCAATTGTAAGAGGAGAATAAAGACATTTTTAGATATTTAAGGTATCAAAATATTTACCCCCATGCACCCTTTATCAGAAAGCTACTAGAGGATGTGCTCCACCAAAACAAGGGGAGTAAATGGAGAGAGCCGAAGACGGGAAATAAGATCCAAGGGAGGGGTGAAAAGAATCGGAGATGATTGTGAAAGGAGATCCCAGGATGGTAACGTGTACCAGGCTTGGAGGATGACCCAATTCTGATTAGAGTGGTTCAGAAGGCTCCAAGAGAAATTTTGCTAAGAAAATGAAATGTATAGAAAACTTCTCACTTCTGAATGCTTTTGGAGGAGGCTTAAAAGATTGGCAGAGGTCTGGTGTTGAATTTAATGATAAGCACATAGACAACTAAGCAAAAACAATGATTACATCCAGGAAAAAACAAACAAAAATGTGCAGAAATGGAAATTAACCAGTTTATTCCATGACTCAGCTCTGAATAGCGTATACAGTCATAATAATGTGGAACACTGAATATCGACCCACCCAAAATTATCATATAACTATATTGGAAGAGGGGGGAATGGGGATTGATGTGTAGGAAGGGCGTGGGGGAGGGGAAGGAGCTAAACATCTCCAGGGGAAAGGCAAGGCAGAACTATCCAGAAGGGGTGATACAAGCATGCTCTTTAGAGATACACAAGTAAATATCAAAAGAATCAGCTCAGAGCTGAAAATGGCTGGTTAGAGAAAGGGAAACGGGGCAGCCCTCACAGGGCAACTTAACTCTTGACACGCATGAATAATTTTAATTTAAAAACAGTAAACAAAATTTAAATTAAAATAAAAATTAAATTTAAAAATATACACTACCATCCTTACCCCTCCTACTTAAGGATTTCTCGAGAGACTGAATAAACACAGGACTTTTCCTTGCTTTTCAGCCTTGGGAGTGAGCTCTTTGCAAGCTATCCTAAGCAGATAGGAAACAGCCTATAAGCAGAGCTCAGAAGAGCTCAGAAAAATTTGGGATGGATAGAAACTGATATGCAGCTGAAACCTTAGGAGCCATACCTGACTCATACCTCCTTATACCTCCGGTGGGTTTCCAAATCTCTGTGCTTTGACAGATGGGATAAAATACAGTAGGGGCGGGGCTGTGCAAAGGCCATCTGCCTGCGGGAACCCTGGAGGGGGAGGTGGGAAGAAGCCAGAGTAGTGAGGTGGCTCGGTCAGTGTCACGTCCCCACCATACCTGCCCCGAGACCATGAGATCTTCCCTCAGGCCCCTCCGCTGGCCATCCCTGTGGACACAAAGACAGATCTGGGAAACTAGAAACCAGAGTCACACCATGCCACACTCATCCATGTTTACAGAAAGCAAGATCATTATTTACACGAACAGAAACATTGAGCTAATTTAAATACACTTTTAAATACACCAAATGCAGCAGACAAAAAACCCAGAAACTTCTGAGTGGAAAAGGGGCACCGCATCCCGACCTAGCAGGGCATTTTTGTCAGCAGGCTTTTCCTGCTACTTTCTGCTACCTGGGATGTTCTCTTGCCTTGTTCTCCCCTGATGGGCAGACCCTTCCCAATATTAACAAGCCCACTTTTTCCATGAGAGAAACCCAAGTTAAGAAAACAGAACTTTCTTCCCAGACCACTCAAGCCCCTGAGCTAAATTATATCAGTACCCAGAGCTCCCTGGGGCACAGTTCTTAAAGCCTATTTCAGAGATGAGTTCTGGGCAATGTGAGTCACACCGCTTGTGTCCTTGAGGCTGCAGAGGACACTGGCACACCCAGGCCCCACCTCCCAGCCAGCCTCTTCTTGCTTATTTTGGGAAGCAAGATTTCTGCTTTGTCCACGATCTGAAAGACACGGAAAGAAGCTTTAGTCCCAGGTCTAAATCCCCAAGAGCTAGTATGAAGACTAGGAATGGGCCAGTGACAAAGTTCTTGACAACAGGTGACAAAGGGAGAAAAATAAAGACAAAAAGAGATGTGCGTGGCAAAAAATTATTCTTGCTTCTGCGATTAGATGTTTCTTACATTTTTCTTTTAAAATTAACATTTTTTTAAAGATGAAATGATGGTGATTGTGGATGACATTTTTTAAAAATGTGCTCACTTGGCAAAACTGAGAGTTGGAATCTCTAGGCCCTCCTCAAAAAAAAAATTTTTTTTTTTGATAAAAAGTCTGGGACGTGCTGTGGTAAAGGCACAACACAAAAGAGAAGACCAAGCCCTAGGGCCGGAACTACAGACTCAGAGGGTGAGGAGGGCACTGAAGTGTCAGTCCAATCTCCTGTTGACACTTAAGTGTGCCTGAACACCCCTCGGTGACGGGGAGCTCATTCCCTCTGTGCACAAGCTCTGACACTTAGAAAGCATTTCCTTGTATTGTTGAGAAACCTGCACCATTATCCTTGGACCTGAACTTGAGCCTAGGGCCACCTAGAGTGAAAGGACAGGCTTTCACCTACAGGAAAACAGGTGCCACGACCCCCCTTTCCCTCCCAGTCATCTTTGGCTGGGGATGTTGGTTTCGCCCCTCTCTAATTGTTCCTCTTGTGAAATGACTTGCCCAAGATCATATGGCTTGCAAGTGAATTCAAACCCAGTTCTTCCATGCCTGGTTTTCTACATGGGGCAATGACTCAGGGTCCTCAGTTCGTGAGATGGTTCTGGCTGTTGCAGACCAGTTGGAAAAGCAACAAAGGAACCAAAGTAGCGGGGGGGAAAGCAACATACAAAAAAGTCTATGTGATCCCAATAAACATTTATATATCTCCATAGAAAGAAGTCTGAAAGGAAATAAGCCAAAATGGTCATGGCAGTCATCCCTGGAGGTATGATAACAGATGATTTTAATCTTATTTTTGCTTTTCTGTGTTTTCAAGTTTTTCTACAATGAACTGGCTCTTATTTGTATAATAGAATAAAATAATGACCATTTTGAAAGATTAAATAAGAAAAGTAAATTAAAGTTGTGTGGCCCAAGACCTGGCTTCCCAGCCTCTCTCCAACAAACAAGCCCTGGGGAGGATCCCAGCCTGGCCCAGTGGGCGTGGCCTGTCCCCTGGGAAGAGCAGGCTTGCCCCATCGGCCCCTCCCCCATCTTGTCACCCCTTGCTGCACCCCACCCTCATGCCAACCGGGCTGCCCACCCCTGAAATGGAAGAGAAGAGTGGGTGGAGGGCATGAAGGAGAGTGCAGAGGATGATGGCTCACCCTGCTGGGTCCCTTATGCAGCACAAGATGTTCACATTGCTTTATGGATGGGGAGATGTAACATACATGGAATGTGATAGTGCCGGGTGGAGACCCAACCTCCCGATCCTAGCCCGGTGCTTCCTCCTTTGGGGCTCATAACAGAGCCCCCAGTCCCTGCTGGGATAAGACTGTTGCTGGAGGATGGTGTGTTGGAGCCACAGCTCACCCATACCCTTCATGCCACCACCCAGGGCAGGGCTCTGCCATCACATGGCCCTGGGCAAGTTGTTTCTCTCTTAGGGCCTCAGTTTCCCCATAGGTAAAATCAGGGTGAGGAGCATTTGGCAGTGATTAGGCTGGGTGGTCTCTAGGTTTCTTTCGAGTCTTAACATTCAGAGAGTCTGGGACTGACGAGGGACAGCCCCCACCCCGGGGTGGAAAAAGCTTCCCATCAGCCTTGCCTCTCTGGCCGCCCCTGGCCCTGGGTCCCTTAGGGGATGGTCTAGGTCTGAGAGAAGTCCCAGCTGCCATGTGTACGTGCTGGAGCACGTGCATGTGCATGCACGTGTGCACGTGGGGTGTGGGTGTAGCTGTGTGTGGAGGTGTGCGAGTGCACGCTGGGGCACGGTGGTGAGTGTGTGTGCATGGAGGGTGCCAGGAAGACGGGCTCCCCATTTTGTTTCTAGCACAGGCACAGTCTCCAATTAGTTCACCTTCCTGAGGATTCTATGTCTGTCCCCTCCAAGACCCCAGCTTCTCCCAGCTACCCCCACGCCATGGCCCACCCCCTTCTCATTCTTTCGTCTTCTCCATTCCTGCCTGTTTCAAGCCCCAGCCTCATGCTCTGTCTCTGTTTCTGTCTCTGCCCCCTCCTCCTGGGGTTCCCCAGGCCCCTTGCAGCCAGTGCCCACCACTCTCAGGGCCCACCTTGTTCTAGACACAAATGAAGATGGGCTTTCCTTGCACAATGATAAACTCAAATCATTATTCTGCAGAGATCCAAATGAAAAATAGGATAGCCTGATATGGCCATGATTTGTTAACCTGACATCGCCTTTCTATGGGATGCACAAATTTTAATTAAAATCTTAGGAGTGATTTTGGAGTCTTTTTATTGTGTGCCTCCAGGCTGTGCTGGGGGAAGGGCAGGGCCTCTGCACAGCAGGGACAAAGGCTCAAAGGATTTAGGAGGTGGGGGAGCCCTGACAGCTCTTGCAAGCACTGCCTGTTAGGGTGCCAGGAGTCCAAGAGAGTGTGTGGAAACTCCTAGCCTCCTCCACCACTGCACCCATTTTACAGGCGAGGAAATCGACACCCAGGGAAGTGCATTACACAAGGACTCACCCATGGCAAGGGCAGGGAGTGTGTGTGTGTGTGTTTGTGTGACTCAGCCCTCTGTTTAACAGGGAAAGCTGGCTAAATTGAGGGAGAGATGGGGAGAGAGAGGATGCAAAAGCAAAGATACAAATGCCTTTCCTTGCTGCAGTCACCCCTGGAGATGGAAGAAGGCAGGTTGGGAAGACAGGCCAGGGCTCCAAGTCTTGCTTCTCCTGTCTTCTCAGGGACGAACTGGAGAAAATTCTCGGTCCCTCTAGAAAAGTCCCAGTCCACTGAGGAGAAGAGCTGGGGGCTGGGCTGATGGCTGAGGTGGCACCCTGGCTTCCCCAAGGCCTAACGGTCCTGCAGGGCATCCCCACCTTCCCCTCAGCCAGTCTGGGAACAAGAGAGGGCAGAGGGAGCCAACTGGTGTGAAGGCCGCTGGGGTGAGGGTCCGACAGCTGCGGGCAGACTGCAAGCTGAGGCTCAAAAGAATCACAGGCCCAGTGAGCAGCAGGGTGGGCGAGAGCCTCCAGCTGGCACCTTCACCAGATGCAAGGAGGGAGGGAGGCCAGAGCATGCGGGAAGCGTTTGGGAGCCAGGTCCTGCTGTCTGTCCGCCTAGAGGTTCCAGAGCCTCGCAAGCGAGCCTGACCATCCCACAGCCCCTCAGCAGGTCCCAGCGATGCAGCCTTCACCCGCCCACCACCCTGGACTCACCCGCAGGGCTGGCAGGGAGCTGACCTGGTCCGTGGTCAGCGTCGCCTCCTTGTAGTACTTCCCAGGAGGGCAGAGCTTCAGGAAGGTGTCGTGGATGCTGAGGAGAGAGAGAGGCCCGATGGCTGCAGGGGCTGGGAACATAGACCGGCAAGCTCCTCTCCTGCAGAGGGCAGGGGTCTCTGTGGGGAAGGGGCTCAGGATTGACTGACACAGAAAAGGCAATAATAAATCTTTCCACCCTTCTAGAAACATCCCTGGGGCCCTCCAGTGTGCCTGGCACACCATGGGGGATGCAGAGCTGAACCAGGCATGAGGAAAGGTACATGAATGTGCTCAGTCACCTGGAACACACCCTACAAGTGTTAGTTATAGAATGTCAGAGCTGGATGGGGCCTCCGTCATTGCCTGATCCAGTCCCTCAGCTACAGATGGAGAAACCAGCAGGGCCTTGGGGAAGCCAGGGTCCCCACCTCTGGCCATCTGCCCAGCTCCACCCTCAGCCCAGAGAAAAGAGGTCACTTGGCGGGCCTGGGTGAGCCGGGATTAGAACCCAGCTGCCTGCAGCCAGCAAACCACACAGCCTCCCTAGGCCACTTGGCAGCAAGCTGGTTCCTGCAGGTTGTAGACTGAGCAGGCTCTCTAATTGTCCCTGTCGTTGATGTCTCTGTCTGTAGGCCCCCACACCAGTCCAGGGGATTTTGCTTGTAAGTGACAGGCAGAGGGAGAAATGGTCATGTGACCGTGGAGAGGAAGAGGGCAGGAAGGAGCTCTGCCCCAGGCCAAAAGAGGACAAGCTGTCTCTCTCACCCTATCCTGGACACAGGTCCCTGCCCAGTAGCAGGCTCTTGGATCTGCAGGACCAGCAACCAAGGCAGCCAGTGGAGAGGAGAGAGTGGGTGAGATCTGAGGCCTGGAGGCCAGACCGCACATGGCCATGGCAGGGCTGTGTGACCTTGGCAACTCTCGTGACACCTCTGAGCCTTAGTTTCATCATCTTGGTAAAGGAGAAGATCAATACCTCTCTTGCAGGGTGGGAGTTCAGTGTGAAGGAGACTGAAGTGGTGTGAGAGAGTGTGTGTGCATGTGGTGGGTGGTGCGGGGGTAACCACAGGCTGGTTAAAAGCACTGTCTCTAGAGCCAGACAGACCTAAGTTCAAATCCTGACTCTGCCACTTAATAGTTCTGAGACCTTGAACAAGGTTCTGAATCCACCCAAGCCTCAGTCTCCTCATCTTTGCGGTGGGGGTTATAAATCCCCCTCACACGCTCATGAGGATTCAGCGAGGGGAAGTGAATGATTTGTCAGCATGGGGGCTGGCACATGGTAGCTTGTATTGTAGAGCCTTGGAGGAGACCCCAGGTCTTCCCACCTCCGTCTGTGCTCCTCCCCCATACGCTAGGGTCCCCTGTGCCCTCAGGCGGTGCAGGACCCAGACCTAGATGGTGATGCTGGGAGCCTACTCACCTGACTCAGGCTGCTCTCATCTCCTTCTCTGGTCCCCTTCATGCTCCACAATGACCCCACCCTCCTTGCCCCTCCCCTGTCCCTCTCTTCTATCCCATCAAACCTCAGCTGAGCTGGCAGCCAGCAAGCTGATGGAACTAATTCGTACTCACAAGCGTGACTGACAGACCCCCACTGACATTCCACGACATGTGGTTTGTTCACTCAAATGAGCCTCTGATTGGTGGAATTTAGGGACACGTGACTAAGTGGAGAATTTGAGGGGTGATTTTGTGGGTGGAGATTCAGAGGTGGAGAAGTCGGCCCTCCCAGAGCCCTGATGAGGTAAGCGGAGGCCCAGCGCCCCACGCAGCCACTCACCCTTTCATGGCTGCCTGATTAGACCCCAGCCACAGGAGAGTGGAAGGCAAGCTGGGGTTCTGTTTGCCCACCACCCGCGCTGCCCAGACCCCTGCTCGGCACCCTGGGAGGCCAATCTCTACCTTGCAGATGCCTTTGGCCCAAGGAAAGTGCCAACAGGAGGTCGGAGGCACGAGAGAGTGAGGTCGGGATTTGTCCTCCCCTCCCTCCCAGCTGTGCCCAACTCTGCAGTGTTGGTGTTCCTCCTGCCATGGCCGAGTGGCCAGCTTGCACAGCTCCAGCTCTTGACGGGGCGCCAGAGGCCTAGGGGCAATAATGGCTGGCTCCTAGATGTTTCTAGATGTTTCCTTTGATAGTTTCTTCACTATAAAGCACCCTCAAAGACCCCGCTGAGTGTGGATATGCAGGTAGAGCACCTTGACTATGCTGGCCTTTAAGGGCCCCAAACTGTCACTAGAGACAGCTCACGTGTGGAGGGAGCAGGAAGCAGGGTGCGGAAGGGGTGGGGGAGACATTATCCAGGTGGTACTGGGGAGGGGTGGGCGCTGCATACCAATAGGGAGGAAAGAGAGCTGTCACTGCTGAAGTGCCAGTTGCCCACAAGGGGTGGGGGTGGTGAGAGGGGCTGGCCCCAGCCAAAAGGGGCATTTTTTCACTATTACCGTTAGAATTTCTGGTGCAAGGTGATAATAAAAAACACTGGGTACACTCACGCACGTCATCCCGCTGAATCTTCCCAACAACCCCCTCAGGAGAGGTATAGGGGCAATCGTTTCTACAGATGGGTAAACTGAGGCTCAGAGAGTTTAAGGGGTTGCTCACAGTCATTCAGCTGGGAAGAGACAAAGCGGAGGGCTGAACCCTAAATCAGGCTGTGCTGCCCACCCTTAACGGGTCTGCCCTTCCCCAGGTGAGAGCCCCTCAGCCCCAGCCCCTGGGGAGCCCTCTGGAGGTGCTGGAGGAGGGCCCTGCCTGGACTTCGGACTTTGCCTTCCCAGGCCGCCAAGTGGGCAGGCTGCCCGCAGATGAATCCTGGCTGCATCTCGGCTGCCACAAAATGTTCTCCTCCAAATATGGATCAGCCGGCTCTAAATGGAACTCTGAATTAATCACTAATGGACTCGAAAGTCAAAGCCATTTGAAAAACTCACACATTCAGCCTGCCAGAAATCAAGCGGTCCAGGCTGTGGCTCCTTCCACGCTTAGGCCAGAGAGGAGGGAGGAGCCCTCTGTGCACTGGAGGCCCAAGGCAGGGGAGGAGGCATCAGGCTGCTAACTCTCCATGGGACTTTGGACCCACCAAGTCCCCTCTCAGGCCTCAGTTTCCCCTCTGTGCAATGAGAGTCTCAGTGATGCCCCAGCCCCCTCCACTTTAGGCATCCTGTGGCTCTAGGTTTCCACACCTCTCTCTGGCATCCTGTTACCCCTTGCCTCTGACACCCTCCAGGTTAGTGGTTCTCAACTGGGTCCCATGTTAGAATCATGCAGGGAGTTTGTAAAAGGATCTGTGCCCACCCCCCTCCCCAAGATTGTCATTTAAGGCCAGGGCACAGCCATCTATAGGTTCTACAAGCTTCCCGGTGTTTCTTCTGCATTGGCAGGATCAAGAACACGGCTCCAGTACAAGACCGATTCTCACGCTTCTAGTCCCAGTTTGGGCTTGGCTCTCTGGGCTTGGCCCCCACCTATGGTGCAACCTGCAGATATTTTATAAATGGCCCTTCTTTAGCCTGAAAATGTGGCTTTTAGTTTCCTGATCTGCTACTTGCAATCTGTGTGACCTTGGGGAAATCACTTCATTTCTCTGAGCCGGTTTCCTCATTTGCAGAAAGGGGATAATAATGCCATGGTAATAACAGCTCCCACGTGCTCAGCACTGACCCTGTGCCAGGCATTGCCGTAACAATGACACAGATTTGATCCACTAATTGTGCTTATAACAACTTTATGAGATTAAGGTCTATTGCTGTCATGTCCCACTGTTTTATAAGCATGGAAACAGGCTCAGTGAGGGTAAGAAGCTCATCCATGGCCACACAGTCACTAAGGGGCAGAGCTAAGCCCCAGACCCAGGCCTGTG
Organism: Daubentonia madagascariensis; assembly: GCA_023783475.1. Classification (NCBI taxonomy): domain Eukaryota; kingdom Metazoa; phylum Chordata; class Mammalia; order Primates; family Daubentoniidae; genus Daubentonia; species Daubentonia madagascariensis. Next base: position 22,635,259 of record JAKFHU010001035.1, read on the forward strand.
GCTTCCTGGAAATAAACCTGTGACCACTCCACCTGCTGAGCTCAAGATGCTCTGGGAGAACCCAGGAGCTAACGTCCAGGACAGGGCCAGGGAGGTTAGAAAGTGTTGGGAGCGTCCAAGGGTACTAAGAAAGAGCAGCCCTGTGGCTGGGTCACTCTGTGCAGGAGCTAGGAGCAAAGCTTCAGGCTCCCAAGCCAGTCTTCACCCAACCCAAGAAGGTGTCAGGAGCAATCCCTGAGCAATGCAAAGTAGTCCAAAGAGCTCAGACTGAGTCAGGCTGACCTGGGCCCAAGCCATAGAGGTCTGTACTAAAGTCAGGCTGTGCCCTGCCCAGGAAGCCACATGTGCCCTCTTTGGGTCTGCAGCCTGAGGGACTTCTGGGACAGCCACTTCAACCAGAAGTCAGAAAGGGCTGCCCTGAAGCTGAGGCTGTGAGGGACCCTGCTCTTTCAGAGATCAAAAACATGTGAAAGAAAAGTCCCACAGGCTGGAGATTTAGGGTGGACAGGCCTCTTCTTGGAGGGCCAAGCCGAGGCAGCCTGGACTGGGAAGGGGCTGGTTCCAAGACCAGAGTCTGTCATATATGGGCTGCCCCTCCCAGCAGGTGTCATCCGCAGATCTGGTGACCAGACCTTTATGTCCTTACTCAAGTCACAGATAAGAAGGTGGGAAACTATTAGGCAGAGCCAGCCTCCCCACAAAGGTTACTTCCATCTATCAGTCTCTTGGATACTTTTTTCAACTTGCTAAGTCCATCCAAATATACTGTCACCCAGGCCACATTTCTCTGTCACACTCATAGGAAATCACAACACATTGTCAGAGGCCACAGAGAATTGTTCAAAAGTGACCAGGGCTTGGTCTGGCCCAACTTGGCCTTAGGGCAGCCCACGATGGCCACTTTCTCCCTGAGCATCACATGCCATCTGCTCCCTGGGCCACTGCCAGTGCAGCTGGGCACCCACGTCAAAGCTGACCCTCCACTTTGCAGACAGCACACCCACACTCACCATAATGTATTCAGCTCCTCAGGGGCCCTCCAAGAAGCTAACCTAGTTCGTGTGTGAATTCTCCCAGCGATATTGTCCTTCAGTGTGTGTATGCATGACTATCCCTTTATTTTACAAGAATAATAGCATCCTGTATATACCAGTCTAGTTTACCAAAGTAATACAGTTAAATAGGTTAAAATGCAAATAGTATTATAAGGCTTACAATTAAAATTACTAATACCCAACACCCCACACACCATCTCTCTACCCTTGCTCTCTAAAGGCAGCATTTTACAAACATTTTGCTATTTCTTTTGGTTTTTACTTAATATTTATATAGTGTTTCTAAATACTGTGCTGATATTCCTTTTTGTTGTTTTTTTCACTGTAGAATTATCTTGTGACCTCCTACTATAAAAGAAGAGGTTTTATTTCTTTTTCTTTCCCCCTACCTCCCAATATAAAACAATTTGCCTAAATCAATATTCAGTGTTTATATTATCAGTATTATATATGTATTATTCAAACATCGCTCACAGCTGAGTTTCCTAGGGCAACATGGTTACATTTTCTTTCTTTTAAGGCTTTTTGTTTTTCCCAGAGTTAATAATCAGTTCGTTCTTTGGTTTGGTTTTTTGTTTGTTTTGTTTTTGTTTTTTGCTTAGATTTCAGTATATCTATCATTATTTCATCCCCAAACTTTCTGCAGAACTGTTAAGTTCCTCTCAATATGATGCATGCATCGCACGATAATAGGTTGATTTTGTTTTCTTGGAGGTATCACTCCTGGAACCCCTGATTCCTTAATTCCAGCCTGGACTGATTGCTTTCCAGGCCTGCTGCATGATTGTCACCCTTGGACTTCCCTTCACTAACATCCTCGTAATTCATTTGGCCTTCCTCTTTGTTGACATCCTTTGTTTTCCGGATTCTGTGTCTTCCTTTTTCTTGGTTTCCTTACTGGTTTTAGTGGAGCACATCCTCTAAAAGCTTCCTAAAAGAAGGTCCCTAAGGATCATTTTTTTGAATTTGCATGTTAACAAAATATTGTCATTTTACCTTCACTCTTGATTAATAGTTTAGCCAGGACTTAAGTCTAGATTTGAAATTTTTCCTTAGAATTTTGAAGGTGTTTAGCCACTGTCTTCCAACATGAGTCCATAGCCATTCTGACTTCTGATTCTCTGTATATAGTCTGTTTTTTCTCTGTGGAAGCTTTTGGGACCTTCTCGTTATCTTTGGCGTTCTGAAATAGCGTGATGGCATGACTTAGTGTTCCTAGGCTGTTTTTTTATTCTTTCCTCAAATACCTGGTATCCCTTGGCTTTTAATTCATACTTACAGGGAGGCTCTCAAATGCTGACCAGCCCCTCACCCTGCTATTCATTGTGCCTGGCGGCCCCGAGTCAGGAGCCTGTCTGGCTCCAGCCCTCCAGACGGTTAGCTCCTGTCTTCCGCTGTGGCGGGGCACGGGTGCCGAGTGGATTGCAGGGAGAGAGAAGGAATCACGTCAGATTTTCAGTCTAACTTTCTGTTTTCACCTGACCCTGCATCCTGCATTCAGAGGTTCCTGAGCCTTTCTGGATTCTTGACTCCATCATCCAACCCCTGCAGGCAATTTTCCTTCAGCTGCCTGCCCAGCTAAGTCTGGATGATGGCTCTATGTGCTTCACACTTTTGAAATTTTTCTTGACCTCTCTCATCTGCTGTCATTGCTTGTGTTCTTTTTGTCCTTATGGATTTCTTTCTTCTTATTCTTTTTTTAAATCCTTTACTCTCTTTTTAGTAGAGGAAACAGAGATAAAAGAAGATGCTCTGATCTCCATGTTAACTGGAAGCCCAGGCACTTTGCTTCTTAACTTAATAATATACCTTGGAGATGGCTCCACAGCAAACATGAAGCTCTTCCTCCTCCTCCTCTGTAAGGGCAGTATCCCACTGATGGATGTGTCAGCATTTATTTCATCTGTGTCCTCTTGATGCAAGTGGACTGGCCAGGCCAAAGTGTCTTTCCTATTTTGACCCGGGACATTTTTGCATCTCCAGCCTTCGCTGGTCCTCTTCCATTTGCCAAAGCTCTTGACAGCTGTTCTGTGTCCTCAGCTGCTCCCCAGGGTGTGGTTTCCTGGGCCTGGAGACTCAGCTTGGTTTGAAGCCACAGAGAACTCTCTCCAGTATCACCCCCACATCTTGGAGTCCCCCCTACCCCCTGCAGTGCTTGTCTTCTCTGTCTCATTGGAAGGTGTCCAATATGGAGAAACAACAGCAGAGTAGGAGGCGAACACTTCACCCTCCACTCTGCCTTCCATATGCAGTGGCATCCCCATGCCCCCGCCCCAGCACTGACCCATTGCTGTTCTCCAAGTCCCCAAAGGGTGGGAGCCTCCTGGGCAGGAGGTCCCCAGGGGCAGGCACGGGCCCCTCGTGCTCAGGAATGGAGCTGTCAGAAGAAGGCGTGAGCCAGAAAGAGCTTTGAGAGAAGCTTGTTAGAAAAGTTTGCACTGAAGTGGAGCCTTCCCCAGCAGCGCTCAGAAGCACCTGTCTCCCCAGTGAAACCTGGTTCAAGCTGTGCTCTTCTCGGGGGAAGGGTGGCTTCAACCGGGATGGAAACAGGCTGGAAACAGCATCTGGGCAGAGGCCATCCCAGGGCCTAGGTGGGCAGTTCAGAAGGAAGGGGTCCCTGAGCCTGGCTTGCTTCCAAGCAAATCTTTCTCCGGAGGCCAACACAGAACAAATGACAATGGCGGAGCTGTGCTTAAGAGAGAGAGCCTGAGCCCCTCCCATCCTCCCCTCTCTCCTCTAACCCCCCCACCCCCACCATACTCACTCCTGGCATATATGGGGAGCCCCAGGATCCGAAGAATACCATTTGAGGCCCCTGGGCTGGAAAGGGGAGCAGGCGTGGCCTTACTCCATTGTCGAGAGTATAAACTGGTGCACCAAGTTTATGACCGTATTGAAGAACAATACAGTCATACCTCTCAAAATTCTAAATGTACCTACCCCTTGTCCAGCATTTCTACGGCTATGGATTTCTCCAATGGATCTACTCTCACCTGTTGGATAAGCTCTTTGTACATAAATGTTTAATATAGCATTATTTGTAAAAGTGAAAACCATAAACAACTTAAGTGTCCATAACAGGGGGTTGGTAAATGAATTATGGTTCATCCACACGAGGGAACAGTTCATAGCCATTAACAAGAACTGAGGCAGATCTCCATGTGCTTTATGTAAAACTGGCCAAGATGAAAACTTAAAAAAAAATTAAAAATTAAAGATGCAGAATAGAGTGACTGGAATAAACGCTACAGTGTGGATGGGGTAAACGCGTAGAAGAGTACGCATGCAGGCCTGGGTGTGGGAAGTTGGTCTGGAAGGCTACATGATGAACAAACAGTGAACAGGGGCTACTTTCAGGGAGACGGACTGGGAGGAGGGAATGGAGACGTCAACTTTTCATTTAGAACTTTCATACTCTTTGAATTTTCTAGCCATGCTCACGTACTACATTTTTGGATTTTATTTTATTTTTATTCATGTGTTACTTTTTTGAAAATAGCAATGCATAGTAGGATATGGGTCATTTGGAATTTTGTCATATTTTTCTATATTTAGAAAAGTGAGTGAATATTACTTCTAAAAGGGAAATAATATAACCTGGTGACTATCCCTGGTTTCTGTAGTTCTCTGTGCCCTGGCCACACCTTGTCCCCATTTATGCCTGGAGAGTCTCGTGCTTATAGCAAAGTTATCACCTCCCTTGAGACCCTGAGTGGGAAATGTGGCTTCCAGGTGGGACGTGGCGCCTGGGGAGGGTGAGTCCAAGCAGAGCAGTGAGAAGAAAGGAGAGGGGCCTGGCCAGAAGGTCTAAGTGGCTCCTCACTCCAACACCCCCTCCCCACCAAAGTGTCTTGGTGAGCTCATTTATTCATCTCACAGGTTTTTGTTGAGCACCTGGCTTGGGCCACGCGTGCACACATCTCTCATCCTGTTCTCTCTCTCCACCATTCCACGAGGAAGACTCCGCACTGTCCCCACTTGTGGGGTTGTCTTTGGCAGGGAGTCTTCCCCACAGGACAGAGTCTGTGTCACGACAGGGACCGGGAGAGCACACTTCACATCCCTGGTGCGTCCATGGGGTCTGGCACACAACAGGCACTGGAGAGAGGCTCGGGGAGGGCTGAGCCTCAGTGATGCAGCCAGTGAATAGCCAAAGTGGGCTTCAGACCTGAGTTTCCTAAGTCCTTTCCTCGTTATCGCAAGGAGGCTCTGTTCAGCTCTGTGGCCCTAGGAAGAAGCCCTACCTTGGATCCCAGTAAAAGGATAGCAGTCTAAAGCCTGATGTTCCATTCAACTCCAGTGGGGCCCTGGGCCTCATGGCCCCCAGGCCCTCGGTCCCTGGAGTCCCTCCCTGCCTGCCCTATCCCAGCCTCGTGTCCAGGGCTGTGTGTCTCTGAGCAGGGACCAGCATGAGGCTGCAACAGGGCAAGAACCCAGCTCAGGGGGAGGGAGCAGAGAGACAAAAGGAGGGTGTGGGGCCCTCTACTCACCATAGAATTTCATTTCTGGTCAGGAAGGTCAGGGCCTGCAACAAATCACAGAGAGGTGACCCGTCCACTCAATCCAGCCCTGCCCTGGCCCCTTGGGGAGTGGGGCACTTCGGTGGCTGGGGAAGGGGAAGCTCATTCTCTTGTTGCTCAGCTGGGGCAATGGAGGAACCCCAGCTCTAGGTGGAGGACGCCTGGGGTAGCAGCAGAGGAAGAAATGGTACCCTTCCTTCTCCCCAGTTTCTGATGGCCCTGGGAAGAAGGCTATTGGCACAGACTTAGAGAGGGGATCTGAGACAAGACTAAAACCCTGGGCTCTGGAGCAGTGGCCTCAGGGACTAGTCTGGGCCACATGGATTCAGGCTTAACAAAGGCAAGGGCCACCACTGTCCCATCTGGTAAAGCCTGGAGCTTCAGGCAAGAATTTCCTTATTTGTCCCACCTGCTTCAGGGAACTCCAACCTCTGCCCAGAATCTCTGGCCTGATCTACCCACCTGGTACTCTTCCAGGTCCTCCCAATGCATCTGGTACCTCAAACATTGCCCCATGCCCCCTCTCCCTTCTCTCTGCCAGCAGTAGAACCTCAGACCCGAGGGCTCACCAGCTGGGGCAACCCATTGATCCAGTTGCCATGGTGACCTACATTCTACCTTCTGCCAGGTCTACCTGAGCCTCTGAGTTGGCAAAAAAAACAGGTTCTTTTCATTCCCAAGGCTAAGAGACATCACTCCCAAAACAACAAACAGAAAGGCAGACCACTGGCAGGGTTAAGAGTCACACTGTCAGCTCAGGAGTCACACTGCTTGGGTTCGAATCCCAGATCTGTCACATGCTGACCTTGTGACCTGGGGCAAGCGATTCAACCTCTGTGTGTCCTAGTTTCCTCATCTGTAAAGTGGGGATGATAATCACAGGATTATTGTGAGGATTAGTAAATACAGGTAACAATGCCTGGCACATAGTAAACGCTCAGTAAATGTCAGCCATTAGAACCACATTCCAAGGACCATGCCAGGTGTGGAGATACAGGAATGAATAAGCATAGACCCTGACCTCAGGAAGTGGCCCAAAAAGCACAGAAAAGAAAATTCCATGACATCACTCAGGGTCTCTGCAGGAACAGAGGGCACATTCAAGTCAGGAATGAAGAGGGTCCAATAAAGAAACTCTCCACAAAGGTGCAGTCAGGGTGTAGGGAAGCCACCAGGACTGTACAGAATCCTGGGGCTGGTAACAACAGAGCTGCTACCAGCCCTGGCCCAATGGCACCTGGAAGAAATACCCCAGCGCCACTCTTTCCTCCTTCTCTGATCTCCTGCAGGGGAGAAAGCAGGGTAGAGGGGGATGGACAGTGAATCTGGAAAATCAGAGAGGATGTCTGGCACAGCCATCAACGCTACAGGCCAGGAGGGGCCTCCAGAAGCCACTTCCCCCTCCCCTGCCTCCGGGACGGTCTGCACGCCCACACTTATCGTGCCAGGGCTGGTCTCCTTGTTCTAAGACATGTCCTTCCATGTGGTCTCCCAGGTAAACATCCAGTGGCTTTCTGATGGAGCTAATTCACATCTCTGGAAATGCAACTGCCTGCTTTTTCTTTGTCTGTCCTCCACGGAGATGGAGCCTGGCAAAAGAAAACCCAGAGCCCTCATTCCTTCATTTACTCAACAGACGGAGGCAGAGCATCTACAATGTGCCAGGGACTCAGCTTGACCCTGGGGGAGAGATGACTGAACATGATCTCAGCCCTCAAGAAATGAATGCTCCCCACACACACAACCCAAGGGCGACGGAGGCAGATGTCACAGGCAGATAATAGTCCAGAGTTATGAGTATTTAGAAGAGGAATGGCTGGGCAGCAAGTCTTCATAGGCGGTGGCATTTAAGTATTTGTATAATGTGGTGGTTAAGAACATGGGATCTGAAATATTAAAGGTCTGGCCATGTCACTTCTTGCTGCATCACCTTGAGCAAGTCATAAGACCACTCTGAGCCTCAGTTCCCTCATCTGTAAAATGAGGATGATAAACCCCTACTTTATAATTATTGCAAGGATAAAATAAAATGATGTATTTAAAGCTCTTATTTAGCGAGATACCTGGTACATACTGAGTTCTCAATAAAGGGTAAGTAATATTATTATTTTTAAAAGTTGGGCCTGGAAGAAAGGGTAGGACTTTCTCAGGCAAAGTCAGTAATTAAGTCCTATCATCTGCTAAACCCTTTGAGCTTCTACCATCATGGATTGATCAGCGTCTGTCCGCCAGGTGTGTCCACACGGCGTTTGAGCTCACGGCAGCTCTGTGATGTCGGGAGGGTATCCTTGCTCCTTCGCCCTGGGGAAGGTGGAAGCTAGTGAGGTTAAGTGATGCTGAGGGGCCCCTCAGCTGGTAGTGAGTAAGTTGCAGACCTGAGGATTCCCTAAGCACGGGGTAGGAAACTCCGGGAAGCCAGGTGACCTGCGGGATCACACCCCAGGAGTCCACTTCCTTCTCCAGTCTGGCTCGGTCCTCTCACTTACATTGAGGTGCAAGTGGCAGCTTGGCACAGGCTGATTGTGACTTTAACACTTGGCTGACACTCTCTAAAAGGAAAACAAAAACAAAGGAGAGAACTTCCCTGCAGCTCAGAGCTTTTAGATACTGACTCAGCCACTATGTATTGAGCTGGGCAATGGAGACAGAGATGACACCCTGCCCCATGGAGCCAGACACGCACACGTGCACCCACAGCCCTTAGCTATGGAAGAGAGAACACAGGGAGGTGGTTATTGAAGCTTCCTGAGGAGGCACCACTGGAGCAGAGACCTGAGTTGTGGAGAGGGATGAGCCAGGCTGAGAAGTCAGGGGCAGTTTTCCAGGTCCAGAAGGCAACAGGATTTGGCTGGTATTTAATAACACTGTTTGGTTTTCATTATATCTGTTTATATGGTATCTTCCATTTTGAAAATGATGCAGGTTTGCCATTTATGACTGTGATATAAAGTTTCCTTTAGAAATATATCTGTTTAATTAAAAGAAATAGGAGCCCATTAAAGAAAAATATTAAGTAAATAATTATACAGGTGGCAAAGGAATATGCCAGACATCACAAAGGTCTCTCTCTTTTTTCTCACACACACAAATACACACACATAACTAAGGTTTGTGAACTCTGCTACCCTCCTCTCTCCTTGACTTCTTATCCAGCAGCTCCCCAACCCCTGCCCACCTCCCCGCCCTAGGCTCTGTGATTTCATCCTAGAGAGGGCTTTCATTGGCTCCCACAATAACACTGGGAACAATGAGAGTATCACCTTACGTTTGCATATCCCCTGATCATTCCACAGTGCTGTTCTCTGTACCATCTAATTTGCCCAAGAAATAAAAGCCAATGCGCCTTAAAAAGGAAGGAAAGAAAAATTCTCTCTCCTTATGAGTCTGCCTTCAATATACTAACCAACCGGCTCTCTCCCCGTCCTCTTCAGCATGGAATTTGAAAGGGGTGAAACTGAGCAGTGAGCAGCCTCCAGGGAAGGACAGTTCTACATCCTACCCCTCCAGGGTCTGCCCCTGCAGGAACCCTCTGCAGCATGGGCCAGAATGCATTTTTTGCAACGTTTCTGTCACCTTGCAATGAACTCTACAGACTGCTAAAACTGCAACCCCTGCTCTGACCTTAATGGAGACGTCTCTTAAAATTCAAGAGGAGTTGAAAGGGAACTTGTATTGAGAATATAATAATAAACCCTTACAATTCAACAATAAAAAGGAAAATAAGCCAACTAAAAAATGGAAAAAAGATTTGAATAGACATTTCTCCAAAGAAGATATATGAATGGCCGGCGAGCACATGACAAGAAGCTCAACACCATTAGCCATCAGGGAGATGCAAATCAAAACCACAATGAGATATCACTTCACACCCATTAGCATGGATGAAATTTAAAAAGAAAAAAACTAATAATAATGTTGGAGAGAATATAGAGAGATTGGAATCCTCATACATTGCTGGTGGGAATGTTAAATCGTGCAGCCACTTTGGAAAAGAGTTTGGCAGTTCCTCAAAATGTTAAGCAGAGTTACCAGCAATTCTGCTCCTAGGTATACGCTCAAGAGACATGCAACGTTATGTCCACGTGAAACTTGTACATGAATATTCATAGCAGCATTATTCCTTACAGCCAAAAGGTGGAAGCAGCCCACATGTTCATCAGCCGATGGATGTGGGAATGAAGTGTGGTATATCCATACGGTAGAGCATTGCTGGCGATGAAGACAAATGAAGCACTGACACATGGCACAACATGGATGACTGTTAAAAACATCACGTAAGGGGAAAGAAGCCAGTCACAAAGGACTGCATAGTGTATGATTCCATGTACATGAAATGTCTGGGATAGACCGATCCATACAGACAAGAAGTAGATCCGGAGCTGTCGCCGGGAGCTGGGAGGGGGGAGACTGGGGTGTGACTGCTAAGGGGGAGGGGGTTCCTTTTTGGGGTGATGAAAATATTCTCATATTAGATGGTGGGGAAGGTTGTACAACTCTATGAATGTGGTAAAAACCACTGGGTTGTACATTTTAAAAGAGTGAATTGTAGGGAATGTCAATTATATCTTAATAAAGCTGTTATTAAAAAGTTTTCAAGAGATGTGTAAGTACTAACTCAGCACCTCACAGTAAATATTATTAAAGGAATGTGGGAACAAGAGACTATATTGGAACAGTGTCAGGTCTGTTTCCTCAGCCTGAGTCCTGTGGCCTGGGGGCTCCACCCACTGCAGCCAGCCGTGCTGGGGCAAGTCACTGCCTGCTGTGACCGTCAACTGGACTTTTGTTTGAGTTCCCAGCAACTGAGCAGGCTGGAAAGCTACACTTTGTCTGGAGGGAGGATTTTCGAAATTCCTCTGGCTGGTGAGAAGCTGACCTGGGGGAGCAGATCCTGGTTTCTAGAGGGACATCCTGGGCAGGGAGGAAGAAAAAGGGTGGCAGCACTGTCTTGGGGACGGGCAATGAGGAAGGCAGCGAGGCGGTGAGACTGCCCTGTGCTCACTGCCCAAGGATCAGGAGTGGGGCAGGGGCGCTTAGAAACACCCCTGAGCTCACTAGGCGGGGGCGGGGGGGCCTGCAAGCCTCTAGAAGCCTGCCTTACACTCAGCCTTCCCAGTGTGGCGCAGAGTGTGGGGCAGAGTGGTAGGGGAGGAGTCCCTGAGGCTGGGCTCCTGGCTTCCTGGCCTGATGGCAGCATGTGGGGACCGGACCCACATGCCCCAGGGAAAGGGTGCAGAGAGCCTGAGAGCCCAGTGGCCTAGCAAAGTCCCGGCCAGGATGAAGAACCCACTAAGGCCCTTTCCTAGGGTCTCCTACCGCAGACTCCCACAGCGGTGGGACAGATAATATCTAGAAACTTAAATCTTTGTGTTCTTTTCCCCACCTTCTCATAAGAGACTTTTATTTTTCTTTAGTCTCCCATTCATATCACCTGGGGGAAAAGCAGAATTCTTACAGCAGGGAGGAAAAAAGCTAGAAGCAGCTGATGTTCCTTTTTTATTGCCAAATCAGAATTTTGAGAATCAGTAGGGAAAGCTGAGGGAAGCAGAGTCTAAAGTTAATAAAACAAGGACAGACGGGGAAGACAGAGAGGAAGCACCATGCCACCAGGGAGGCTGGGTGAGGGTCTCCCGACTGGGAGCATCACCATTGCCAACCCTGGGAGCAGCACTCTGCCCGCTGCCCACGGGGACGAACCACATATACCACCGCTGCCTCACCGTGGGCCAGTGTGCTCCATCATGGCACCCAGCCTGGCTGTCACTTACCCAAGACTTTGCTGAGCCCCATCTGAATTGCCCAGGTAGACAGACACCCTCTGTTGTCAATGGCCCAGGACACTGAAAAGCTCCCTAGAAAAGAGGGTGAGGGGCCTTGACATTCAGAAAGCAGAGGGCTGGTGGGAGTGTGGGAGAAAACCCAAGCACTGGTTCTTGGGTGAGCTGGACAGCGCTGACCCTGCCCTTTCACACCTTGCATTAGATGATCTGGTACCCCAGGTCACACCCCGATTTCAGGTACCGCTGTTTGGACAGGTCCATGAGAGCTTAATCCATCTCCCACTGACCTCAAGGACTCTTGAGTCCTTGTTTTCTGCCCCCGTCATGAAGCCTCCTCAGCCTATGGGTGTGCACAGCCCAGCAGTTCAGTGACACTCCCAGAGGTGACCTTTAACCAGGGAGAGCAGGAGCTGGTAGAGAAAGTCTCCCTCACCAGTATTTCTGGGTGACAATTCTGGGGGGTTCTGTGGCTTCTCAGCAGGTCCCGGTGGAATCAAGGCCCTTAGAGACAGAGGTGATCTGGACACACCAGGACACCCACCTGGGCTTCTCTTCTTTCCTGCCTCTCTCCCCAGCCCCTCACGCCTGCTTCCTGGGATTAGCTCTCAAGCCACCTACACAAGAACCCTGGTTTCTGGTTCTTCTTTCACGTGATGCCACGCTAAGTCACCCCGGTCCTGTTAGGAGCCTCTCGTGATGCTGCCATGCTACTTGTGCTGAAAGTGGGGAGCAGCTATTTGAGAAGAAGGGGGACTCCAAAAACTTGCTTTCTGGTTTGAGCAGTTCTGATTTTTCATTCTAAATTTTATAGACAAACCTTAAAATTCGTCTCCTTGGACCCCTTCATTTGACAGATGAATAGACCAAGGCCCCAGAGGAGCCTCACCGACCAACATGCGGGCGATGATGGCAGAGCTGGCCCCGGAACCTGTCCCCGGGCTCCTCCCTCCCCACAGGCCTCTAAAGCTGCTTGCTGGAGGTCGCAGAGCCTATCTGTGGAAATGCCTTGTAAACCGTGAAGCATTATAAAAATGCTCTTTGTCACGATCTATGCCAGACCTGGGACTGGAACCCAGATATACTGGCTCCCTGGCCATCAGAAGACTGCAATTTAGAATTGCTTATTTTCACAGTCACACACTCTCAGACACTCGCTGACTATAATAAAAGCCCTGCCCAGGTGCCTTCACTGCTGAGTGCCCCTGCACTGCCATCCCTGGGTGTCGGGGCTCAGGGTATGGTCCTCTGCTATCCCTGGCTACTTTTCATTCACTTATTCAGAAAATTACTTCTGAATCTTCTAAGATGTCCTTGGCACATTGCTAGTGCTGGGGATATGAGGGTGACCCAGCAGACATGGTCCCCAGCCTCACGAATGTGAGTCTAGTGCAGGAGAAATGAAGTCAATGACCCCTAAAGGAACTGTCTACTTACCACTGCACTGCTAATAACTACAAACACGACAAAGGACGTAATGGTGGGGAGTTAACAGGGGCATCTAATCCATTCTGGGGGTCTGAGAAGCGCCTCTGAGGAGGGGACATTTGGCTGGGACCTGAAGGGTGAGCACAGAGGCAAATGTTGGGGGTGGGGTCTCCTGGCAGGAAAAGGGCTTGTGTGAAGGCCAAAGGAGCCCGAGGTGCTGGCAGGACCGAGAAGGCCCTGTATACAGGGTGTGTGTCAAGGACAGGCTCCTGTGAGACTGGGAGGGGGCTTGGGCAGCCCAGGCAGGGCTGTGGCTCCTTGAGGGTTTATCTTCAAAGCTTTCTGTAAAAGCAATGGGAAGTCATTGGAGGGTGTTCTGCAGAGAAATGACATCATCAGATCTTTGTCGCCAAGGGATCATTCTGCCCACAGGGTGGCTGACAAACATGTTGGAAGGAGGCCAGCGTGGCTCTGGGGGGACCGTGAGAAGACTGCTGAGTAACCTACAGAGGGGAAGTCGGGCAAGGTTGTGGCTTCGAGAAGAGAGAACTGGATGACTTCATGTGGGGTTTGAGGTGGAATCAGCAACACTGAGAGGTTGGATGGGGGGGGGATGGGAGTTGTCACTGGTGACCCTCGGGTTTCTGACTGCAGGGTGGATATAGGAGAAGCAGATTTGGGCGGAAGAAAAAGATTTTGGATATGTTGAGTCTGAGATGTCTTTGTGATAGCTGCATGGAGATGACAAGGGGCAGTTAGATGTGTGGAGCTAAGAGCTCAGAACAGAGGTCTGGGCTGCAGAGAGGCATTTGAGAATGTCCAGGCATAGGTGACATTTTAAACCGTTGATGAGATCTGCCAGGGACCACAGTGGTGACAGAGACAAAGTCCCTGACCTCATGGAGCTTACATTCTAATGGAGCAGAGAGAGGATTCTTACAGTCTCCTCAGGGGCCAATCCTCCTACCAGGAATGAGCTGGACAAAACTCAAAAGCCATCTTCCGAGGGCAGCCAGAGGGCAGGATCCGGAGAGAACACAAGCCTCTGGAGGTGGCGTCGCTGCTACTCTTCCCCTTGAGGCATCTGCTGATTCGTGAGTAGTGTGGGACCAAGAGGCTAAACGCCAGCAGAAAGTGGTGGGTAAGAAGCTGAGAACTTCAGTGAGAGGGGTTTTGGCAATTTCAAGGGGCTGGGAGACAAATTTGGAGTTCAAACTACAAGGCGAGTGGGAGCCGAGGGCCAAGACGTCTGGGAGAAGAGAAGCACGTTGAGGTTAGCTCAGAGCTCCAAGGCCCCTTTCTCTGCAAGGCATCCGCTGATCGTAAGCAGCACCCACCCAAGTAGCGAAGCTTGGCCACATGACCGGGCAGCTGAGCAGAGTTTTTGGCAGTCTCATGGGGCTTGGAAGACAAACTTGGAATTGAAGGCCCACCAAGGAGGAAGGGCCCTAGAAAACAAGCCAGCCTTCCAGTGAGAACCCCAGAAGGGTTACGCACTAGGAGGAAGGGTGATCCAGAAATAGAGCGGCCTCCACTAAGTGTGACAGCCAGCTTCAAACCAGCTCAATCCCAGCCCGGATTAGGGTGACCTTCTGCTTCTCTAAGCGTCTCCCGGAAAGCAAAAGTAAATCCTCCATGATGAAAGAACATCAGTCAGAGCCAGAAGCGATTCCATAATAGAAACAGCCCCACAGGTGATCCAGATATTAGAGTTATATCAGATATAGACTTTAGAATAACTGTGATTAACACAGTCAAGAAAATAGATGACAAGATGGAGAATTTCACCAGAGAACTGGAATCCATGCAAAAGAATCAAATGGAAATTATAGTGGAAGGGATAGAATTTGGAACTTGATATCCTTAAAGAATGGCTAACATTTTTGCATACAACCGGGAGGAAGTCCACCCCAGAAGAAAGCAGGGGGCACCAGGACGCCCCACAGTGGCAGCCTGCAAACAGGATGGAAGGCGGGGGGTGGCATGGCAGCATTCAGTGGAGGGAAACTCAGGGCAGGACAGTTGGAACAACATCATGCTGGAACTCAAATGTTGGCCGAAGAAATGAGAACTCTGTTCTGTGGGCTGAGAGTGAACGGTAGTTATGTTTGTCTGTGTCTCTGGTTTGGGTTTGTCTCAGGGTCAATTTAGAAAAAGTAAAAAATGATACAGTTTACATTTTTAAAAAGTACTCTTTTTTTTCAAACATCAGGAAATACAAGAGCTGCACCAGTACTTACAGCATTTTGAACTGCTTCTCCACCCCCGAAGGGTTTCATCTCATTAGATAATTTTTTCGAAAACTACGTGTCGAGCCTATATTATAGTTTTGGACTGTAACATTGAACTTTTAAACAAATTTTTTTATTGAGCAAGACCTTTTTCAGCTGGTTTGTTTTGTCCTTCCTTTACTGACCTTGTAAACTACTTAATTGCGAAATGTGGTTTGTCTCAGAGTGCCTCTTAACATTGTATTCTTTAAAATAGGAGATTTTTTCCATTGCATGGGAGACCAAGAGCAACATTTCTAACACACTGGCACACAAAGCAGGGCTCCTCTCTCCACTTACTGAGACATGTGGTTTTCATCAGTCACTTCTCTCTTCTTGGCAGCCACCGTGGCAAGGATTTAAATTTTATTTTGCATGTGGCCCACCCCTCTCACACCCAGGCCCTGTTTGCAGGTCTCCCTCTTCCCCTGTCTCTCTCTCCACTCCCGGAGTGTGCCAATCAACTGCCAGCCAAGCCCAGTTGATGGAATCGCCCCGTCTGCTATACCTGGCCAGTGGAGCCTGAAGCAGGAAATCAACCCAAAGGCCTCTGGGAGCTGGAGCAGACCATGCCAGGTGTGAACCACCTCTAGAAGAGAGGGTGCCTGAAATTAGACCGGCTGGCCAGTGGGGAGAGACTAGGCAGCTGGTGAGGCCAGCTTCAGGCCTGGAGGCTGCCAACATTTGGGGTGTTCTGCCCCAGTGTTGGTCTGGTGGGGAGGCCAACCTCACCCCCTGGCCGCAGGCTGCCCACCTCTGCTCCCACCAGTTCTAACCCTTCTTGGTGTCACTGGGAGGGAGGCACAAGGCTCCTACAACCTTAGTCACCTTCTAGGTTGGCGGTGGAACGTGGAGAGCCCTCAGTCGACCTGACCACCCCTACTCCGGAGGCCAGCTGAGCCCCACTACTATCTAAACAGCCAGAGGTACCTGAATCCTAGCGAAACAGCCCTAAACTAGGGGCTGAGAGATGCAGGTTGTCCAGCACCCTCACCCCACCATATTGACTGTGGCAATGATCATTTCTATCTCCAAACATACCTTGAATCCATGTGTGTTTCTCTATCTCCACTGCTTCATTCTAGTCCAAGGCCCCCTCCTCTCTTACCCTTTGCACTAGCCCCCAACAAGGCCCCCAAACCCCCTCTTGCCTCCCTTTAGTCCATTCCGCACAGAGGCAGCAGGGTCTTTCAAAAACGCTGGTCAGACCATGTCGGGCCTCCGCCTCCATGGCTTTCCATTGCACTGACAATAAAATACCAACGTGGCGCTATGGTCCACAAGGCCCCTGCCTGTCTCTGCAGCCTCAACCTAACTAGCTCTCTCCCTCACCCCTGAGCTCCAGCCACACTGGCCTCCCTTTAGGTCCTCAGAGCACCAGCATCCCCAGTGTCCCAGGCCAGCAGCTGGCACAGCCTCCACCCTTCCAGCTGGGGTAGCACAGCCTCTGCCTTTGCAGGCACCATAATGAACTCCTGCCAGAGGTAGGGTCAGCCTCTTCCCAGGGCTCAGTTCTAGCTCTCTGGACTTTATCTAGTCCAACCCCTCATTTTTCAGATGAGGGACAGAGGCCCAAATAGGGAAGGGGGTTGCCCAACTCTTGAAGTAAATTGAGAGCAGAACCGGCCTCTGGCCTGTGCATCAACTCTCAGGGCAGGGCTCCTTTCTCCTCCTCAGGCTGCCTGGCCAGGGACCGTGAGGACAGCCCGAGGAGCACGCTGCAGTTTGCATAACATTTGAGAGACCAAATTTCAGTGTGACTGCTTCCCTCCAGGGCCAAGGATACAGCAGAGCTCTGATGTAGCCAGGTGAACACATTGATTACTACCCATGAGCTAGGCGCTCCGCCGGGTGCTGGTGACCCTGGGTCTGAATCACACGCTATGAGACCCTCAGCCACAGAGAAGCAGAGTGGCCCCAGAGACTGAGCCCAGACAAGCAGCGGGGCTCTGAGACCTCACTGGAGGATGGAAAAGGGCTTTCCTATGGCTCAAGGCACCCCCTGGCTGGTCCTCCAGCTTGGGAGGCAGTGAGATCTGGGACACGAGGGTTGGGGCTATTTCGAGAAGGCTCTCATATTGGGGAGGTGGTGTGCGGCTAGGGAGGTGCTGACAGGCGAGGGATGGAGCCAGGTGGGGTGAGACTTATCAAACTAGGCTGGTGGGACCGACAGAGCTCTGGGCTATAGTTAACCTTGAGCAGCAGGGAAAAAAAGCTGCTTTTTAAACAACCAACAAAATTATTCTGGCTACTTCTGTCTTCCAAGGGGGTGGCATAATTCATATCGAAGGGATGATGAATCTTTACGTGCCTGTAGAGGCTGGTAGGAGAAGGAGTTGAGAAGAATAATTTGATTTTGTTAGAGGAAAAAGTAATTTCAAAGCTGGTCCTTAGTGAGTTTCTGAGCAGGCAGAGACTTGCCCGGGGCAGTCTGGGGCAGGGGTGGGTTCTGAGTTAATCTACAGGAGAATCAGAGAGGAGAGGACATTATGGGAGTTGTGCCGTGAAAGAGAGAGAGAGAGAGAGAGACAGAGAGACAGAGAGACAGAGAGCCTGGTGGAGGCTGGGCCTGAGGGAGGAAATGGCTCGTGAGAGGGGATGGGGTGGGGGACATGGCCAAGGGAATATCTGATATTCAACTGTAAGGTGTTTTCTGTGCTAAGATGCAATGCAACTCTCCCAAGTACATGTAGGAAAAATATGTCACATATGCCTTATACTAGAGCTACTTTGGGGAAATCAAGGAAAAGGATCTAGGTTTTACATTTGTCTTGACACGTATGTTTATTATAATACAACCTTTAGAAAGAAGTGTTCCCTAGGGAACTATTATGGGCATCTCCATCTACAGGAGGATGACCAGGGAGGAGGAGGACCGAGAAACCACCTCAAATGTGAAATGAATTGGGGATATTGAGTCTAGGGAAGAGCAAATTGGGCCTGTGTCCAATTGGGCAGACAGAAGAAAACAGCTTCAGGAGGCAAGGAAGGAAAGCAGAGGGGAGGGAGGGAGGAAGGCAGGCAGCAAGGAAGGAAGGGAGGAAGGAGGGGAGGGAGAGAGTTCAGTAGAAACAGGACACCAGAGAAATGGGGACTGGCAATACATCCCCAGAGTTACTACAGGAAACCTTGGGTTTCCCCCTATTGTGTGTTGAAGGTTTGATCCACTTTCTCTCGCATATTAAAAGATAAGGTGGCTCCATGAGGCCACAGGACTTGGGAACACCTAAATGGCAGACATCTGGGTTCTATTATGTGTGTAACTTACTAAAAGATTAGCAAGAAGAAAGAGCAGGACTTGGTGAGGTTCAGGGTAGTCCCTAAGGGGCACTTCAGGAGCTTCATCATCTAAGAGTCTAAAGCCAGGTCTGTTCTGCTAAAGGCAGGCCCCAGGTCAGTCACCTGAACCCAGGGTACTACAGAAACCCTTTTAGGATGAGGGAGGAAGTGGGCACGCTATTCCCTGCTTCACACACACGTGCGTGCACTGGTCCTCACCCCCACCACCACAGCCACACAAACCACCTCAGCTCAAACAATAAGGACAGATCCGACTCCCTGTGCTTCCTGCCTCCTTCCTCTTGCTGCTTCTCAAAGCCACTTTTAAATTATGGATCATCTCATTAGCAGCCAGTTAAGATGACTGAGTGGTTTCATCTGAATTTCAGGAAAGCCCTGGGATCCTTTTGGGTATAAACGAGGACACACTCCTTTCCCTCCCACTTAGAAACAGAGGTTGCTCAAGGTGCTGACCTCAGAACTCTCCACGGTCGAGGCAAGTTGCTTTATTCTTTAAAGAAGTGTAGATTCTTCAGATCATGCACGGATGTGACCAGGGTGCCCTCAAAAGACTTCACCCGTACCTGACCCGCAGCTAGATGTGTCAGGTGCTGGTGACCTGACCTTGCATCTCAATTTCTTCAGAGAAGAGTCCATCGTGTACTTTATTGTAATACAACCTTTAGAAGGAAGTGTTCCCTAGGGTACTATTATGGGCATCTCCATGCGGAGGAGGACGACCAGGGAGGAGCGGGACCGAGAAACCATCTCAAGTGTGAAATGAGCTGGGGATATTGAGTCTAGGGAAGAGCAAATTGGGGAGAACATGAAACTGTTAGTGAGGCCTCTCACTCGTAAGTGAGGGAAATCCAACAAAGTAGACTAAGCAAGAAAAAAATGTATTGGCTCATGTAAAAGGAAGGATCATGTAAGCTTCAGGAATGGCTGGATCCAGTAGCTCAACAATGTCCTCAGGGTTTTCTCAGTCTCTCCCTCCTGTAACTGCCTGTTTCTAAGTGGCATTACCCACAGCTGGATCCTGTGCCTAAAAATACACCCTTAGGGCTCTGTCTCATGCCGTCTGTCAAATATTTTCTCTCCGTGTAGCAGAAAGCCTTCTTGGTCACCAGTAGCCCTAGATTCATATCCTATCAGTTTAGAGACCCTACCAGAATGAGACAGTCTTTCCCAGCAGCTCTGTTGGAGAAGTCCTAGGCCCAGCTGGTTGGGCTAAACTTGGATCACAGCCCTGTCCCTGCAGTAGCACTGGATCCTGTGGCCCCTTGGCCGGCCCCGGGTCATAAGCACACTACCTGTTTTTGAGAAGACTGCAGCCATCTCTGCCCAAATCACATGAAATAGGTTCCCCACAGGAAAGAGAGGTTCTGTTACCACAGGAGGGGTGGAAGAGGTGCTGGGCAGACAAAACCAGCAGACGTCCACGGCGGCTGCCTATAAATTCATGAAGTAGCCTGGGTTTTTTCTTTTTTTTTCTTTCCATATAATACAAGTTTGATTACATCACCATCTTGCTTAATCTCCTTTAATGGCTCCCATGGCCTGAAAGATGAGGTCCAGCTCCTTTGATTGGCCTGCAAAGCCCTCCCTGCTCTGGCCCTGGCTCCCTGCTCAGCTTCACCTGTGACGACTCCCTGCCCAGCTCTCCCCAGCAGCACTACACCCAGCGCCATCGGGCCTCACTCCCTCCTGCCAAAACATGCACCAGGCTTTCTCCTAATTCTCTACACCACAGTCAAAGACAAGTTAACAGAATTTCCGGAAATCTTAGCGGGGAAGGGGGAAGTACCCACCAGAGTGTACCCTATAACTGTTCTTAGAAGCAGCTCTGCTGAGAACACATTGCCCAGAGCTGACTGCAAAGTCCCTCACAAGCCCTCTCCCCACCTCATCCGCCAACTGCCTCCATGTGGCCGGGGATCCTTCCGCCACCGGGGCTACCACAAGGATCCCCTTCTTTGGAGTCCAGGCCCACGCAACTTCCCTACCTCCCTAGCCCCAGCGAGTGTTTTTCCTCTCGCTCACATCTCAGATCTGCCTGCCAAGCCCTCTTGCTTGCCCCAGAACTAGCCGCTTCCCTGCATTACTGATAATAGGGATATTAAAACAAATACTTGCCAGGACATTTCCCAAAAGCTGGGATGGTCAGGTTAAAATAGCACCTCACGTGGGACGCCAACTCCCAGGTCTAGGCTGGGCTGTACCAGGCCTGGTCGGGGCTATTTGCTCAGCTGTTTTCTCCAGCCTACGCCAAGGAAGTGAGCATTTCTCTCCCATGTTCTTCTCCATCCCAGCTCCTTATCTTACGCAAACAGCTGATCCCAGAGTAACGCAGGCAACTTTGCAAGAGCACACTAATTTCAGGCATAGGATACTCTAATTTCCTCAAGGACATAATTCAACAAATTCATTAAAAGTATATTACTAAAGGATATTAACATCTCAGACTAAGTAATCTCCTTTAGGGCCTCATCAGTGTTTTCCCATACTCGTCAAGAACAATAGGTAGCTGTAGGCACTAGCTTTATATTAGCATAGCTCAAAGGGTCGACTCAAGTGGTACATTCCAAAAACAAAAGAACATCTTCCACAAAGCAAATTCTGGCCTCCATCAGAAAAGGCAGACACAGTTTATAATCCTAAAATGTCATTTTTCTCTCCAAGTTAAAAAAACCCAACTTATTATAAAGTAATTTTATAATTCCAGGACAAAGGACAACAAGGAGACTGAGCAGGTGAAGGCTGACTTCAAAGTTTTGTTGTGGGAGAACTATTCATACAATCAAAACAAAAGTCTAATCAGACATGGGAATTTCCCAAACCGGTCCCAAATAGTGAAATGTTACATAATTGTTTAAAATTTCACTTTAAGACATAGGTAAGCTCAAAAGCAAGAAAAACAAAATTTCTAAGTACCAGAAATAATGCAGAAATCTGTAACCGTGAAGGATCAGAGGGACAAATCCCAAAAAGAATAGGAGAAGGCAGTAGAGAAATCACCCCAAAATGAGGCCTTAGTAACCCAGGGCACTTACAGGACTCGTGTAAAAAATAATTCCTGTTGAAGGCTGGGCATGGTGACTCACACCTATAATCTCAGCACTTTGTGGGGCCAAGGTGGGAGGAGTTTGAGACCTGGGCAACATAGTGAGACCCCGTCTCTACAAATAAAACTAGCTGGGCATGGTGGCATGTGCCTGTAGTCCCAGCTACTTGGGAGGCTGAGACAGGAGGATCACTTGAGCCCAGGAATTCAAGGTTACAGTGAGCTATGATCAGGCCACTGCATTCTAGCCTGGATGACAGAGTGAGACCCTGTCTCTTAAAAAACAAACAACAAACAAAAAAACAAAAAACAAACTCCTATTGAAGATGAACTCTCAGAGAAAAACTATAAAACAGATGGGGAAGTCCAATGCCAAGATAGACATTCTATTGACTCAACAAATGGGATAGCTCACATCAGAGGAACTAGAGGCTAAAAATTGATCTGAAAAAGGCCTACAGTTTGATTCAAAGTTTAAAGAGATAAAGGAAGTTCCCATATAACAAGAATGGAAAATTGTGAAATAAGGACAAGAGAATTTGCATTGTCTGACTATAATTGTGAGTTTGTTTATTTCTCCTTGCAATTCCTTTTTTTTTTTTTTGCTTCATACATTTTGTAGTTTTCTTATTAGGTGCATATAGATTACTATGTCCTCTTGATAGATCAATCCCTTTACCACTATGAAATGACTCTTTTTAATCCTTGGAAATATTCTTTACTCTGAAATCTGCTTTGTATGATATTAATATAGCCACTCCAGATTTCTTTTGATTAGTATTTGCAACCTTTCCCTTTTAACCTATTTATGACTATATTTAAAGTGGGTTTCTTATTGGCAGTATATAATTAGGTCATGATTTAAAAAAAAAAAATCCAATCTGACAACCTATGCCTTTTAATTGTGATGTTTAGGCCATTTACATTTAATGTGATTGTAGATATAGTTGAGCTTAAATCTACCATTTTGCTATTTGTATTCTATTAGTCCCATCTCTTCTTTGTTTATTACCTCCTCTTTTTGAGTTACTTAATATGTTTTATGATTCTCTTTTATCATAGATCTACTTTATTCATAGGATATTATTAATAAATGGTATCCATTTTATCATAGGTCTTCCTTATTCTTTTTAAACTCCAGTATAGTATTCCACAATATGGATGTACCATAGCTTATTTACCTATCAATGGAAACAAATTTTTTTCAAATTTTCTATGTTATAAATAGTACTGCAATTAATATCTTTATGCATGCCATTTTGTGCTTCTGTGAGTATTTCTGTAGGATCAAGTCTCAACAGTGAAACTTCTGGGTCAAAGGATATGCATATTTTCACTGTCAGAATCTGCCCAGTTGCCCTCCAAAAAAGCTGTATCAATTTTATCTCACCAACAACATTTCCCTACATCCTTTCCAACTCCAGATACAATTAATCTTTCCTTCTTTTTTACTTTCTTTGCCCATTCAATTGGGGGAAAGGGTGTCATTACTGTTTTAATTTGCATGCTTGTGGTGATAGTAAACATATTTACATGTATAGTGATATTAAACATATTTACATGTATTTATTTGCCATTTGTACTTCATCTGTGAATTGCATGTTGTTATGGACTGAATTGTGTCTCCCCAAAATTCATACATTGAAGCCCTAACCCCCAGCGTCTCAGAATGTGATGTATTTGGAGATAGGACCTTCAAAGAAGTAATTAAGGTAAAATGAGGTCATATGGGTGGGCCCTCATCCAATATGGCCGGTGTTCTTATAAGAAGAGATTAGGACACAGACTTTTACATGCACAGAGGACACAGCAAGAAGGCTGCCATCTGCAAACTAAGGAGAGAGATGTCAGAAAATACAAGCCCACCAACATCTTGATCTTGGATTCCCAGTCTCCAAAACCATAAGAAAATTAATTTCTGTTGTTTAAGCCACCCAATATGTGGTATTTTGTTATGGCAACTTTAGCAAACTAATACACTTATTCATATATATTGCCCATTTTTCTCCTGGATTATCTTTTTCCTATTGCTTTTTAGGAGTCTTTGTATGTTAGTAATAATAACCTTTAATCTAGGGTGACCACATAAATTATTCTCTAAACCAAGACACTTTTGAGAGTGACAAATACTAAACCAGATGCAACACCAAGACAGCAAATATAAACTAGAAGTGTCCTGAGAAAACTAGAAGGTATGGTTACCTACTATTGTCTATTATATTTGTTACCAAATTTTTCTCCAAGTATATTAATTACTTTTTAAAATTCTAATAGATTTATTTTTAGAATAGTATTAGCTCTACAGAAAAATTGAGCAGAAAGTACAGAGTTCCCATATATCCCCTGCCTACTTCCCAACCCCATGCGCACATACACAGTTTTCCCTATTACTGTCATTTTGCATTAGTATGGTACATTTGTTACAATTGATGAAATAATTGATAAATTATTATTAACTAAATTCCATAGTCTACATTAGGGTTTATTCTCTGTGTTGTACAATTCTATGGGTATTGGCAAATGCATAATGCCATGTGTCCACCATTACAGTGTCATACAGAATAGTTTCATTGCGTTTAAAATGCCATGTACTCCATCTATCCATCCCTCCCACTCTTCCCGGAACTGCTAGCAACCACTGATCTTTTTACTGTCTCTATAGTTTTGCCCTTTCCAGAATGTCATAAAGTTGGAATCACATACAGCATGTGGCCTTTCCAGGCTGGTTTTTTCACTTAGCAATACATACTTAAAGTTATTCCATGTCTTTTCATGGCTTGATAGTGCCTTTATTTTTATTGAGGAATAATATTCCACTGTACTGATGTGTCACAGTTTGTTTATTCGCCTGTTGAAAAATATCTTGGTTGCTTCCAATTACTGGCAGTTATGAGCAAAGCTGCTATAAATAAACATTTGTGTGCAGGTTTTTGTGTGGACAAAACTTTCAACTCATTTTGGTAGGTACCTAGGAGCACGATTGCTGGATTGTATGGTAAGCCTATGTTCAGCTTTGTAAGGCACTGCCGAACTATCTTCCAAAGTGGCTGTACCATTTGCGTTCTCACCAGCAATGAATGAGAGTTCCTGTTGCTCCACATCGCAGCCAGCATTTGGTGTTGTCGGTGTTTTGGATTTTAGCCATTTTAGGTGTGTAGTGGTATCTCATTGTTTGTTGTTGTTGTTTGTTTTTGAGACAGGGAGTTGCCCTCTTGCCCAGGCTAGAGTGCAGTGGTGTCATCATAGCTCACTGCTACTTCACACTCCTGGACTCAGCAATCCTCCTGCCTCAGCCTCTCAAGTAGCTGGGACTACAGGTGTGCACCACCACACCTGGCTAATTTTTCTATTTTTTGTAGAGAAGGTGTCTTGTTATGTTGCTCAGGCTGGTCTTGAACTCCTGGCCTCAAGTGATCCCTCCCATCTCAGTTCCCAAAGTGCTAGGATTACAGGCATGAGCCACTACTCTGTTGTCATTGTTGTTTTAATTTGCAATTCCCAGTAGCATATGATCTTGAGCTTCTTTTCATATGCTTATTTGCCATCTATGTGTCATCTTAGGTTAGGTATGTATTCAGATCTTTTGCTCAAATTGGGTTTTAAGTCCTTTGTATATTTTAGATATTTAGTCTTTTATCAGATATGTGTTTTGCAAAGATTTTTTACCAGTCTGTGGCTTGTCTTCATTCTCTTAACAGTGTCCTTCACGGAGCAGAAAATTTTAATTTTAATAAAGTCCAACTTAGGAATTTTTTTTCCCACAGATCATGTTTTTGGTGTTGTACCTAAAAAGTTATCGCCAAACCCAAGGTCACCCAGATTTTCTCCTATGTTATCTAGAAACTTTATAGTTTTGCATTTTACATTTAGGCCTGTTATCCATTTTGAGTTAATTTTTGGGATGGATGTAAACTCTGTGTCTAGATTCATTGATTTTGCATGTGTATGTCTAATTGTTTCAGCACCATTTGTTGAAATGACTATCTTTTCTCCATTGAATTACCTTTGCCTCTTTGTCAATGACTATTTGACTGTCTTTGTGTGGGTCTATTATAGGCTCTCTATTCTGTTCCGTTGATCTATTTGTCTCTTCTTTCACCAGTATCATACTGTCTTGATCACTGTAGCTTTACAGTAAGTCTTGAAGTCAAATGTCTGACTTTGTTCTTCAGTATTGTGTTGGCTATTCGGGGTCTTTTGTCTCTCTCTATAAACTTTAAAGTCAGTTTGTTGATATACAGAAAATAGTGTGTTAGGATTTTGATTGGGATTGTGTTGAATCTATAGATTAAGTTGGGAAGAATTGACATCTTAACAATATTGAGTCTTTCTATCCATGAACATGGAATATTTCTCCATTTATTTATCAGTTTTCTTTCATCAGAGTTTTGTAGTTTTCCTCATATGCAATCTGTACATATTTTGTTAGATTTATGTCTAAACCAGACTGTCGGTCTGCCTTCCTTCTTTTCTTTCTTTCTGGTTCTAAAGTAAATGGTATTATGTTTTTAATGTCAAATTCCAATTGTTCATTGCAACCTTGTACACTACACCTTGCCATAGTTATTTATTGCTTCTAGGAGTTTTTTGTTATTCTTTGGAATTTTCTACATAGATAATCATGTTATTTGCAAAGAAAGATAGTTTATTTCTTTCTTCCCATTCTGTATACCTTTTATTTCCTTTTCTTGTCCTATTGCATTAACTAGGTCTCTTAGGACAATGTTTGAATAGGACTGGTGAGAGGCCATATCCTTGTCTTACTCCTGATCTTAGGGGGAAAGCCTCTCATTTTTCACTATTAGGTATATTAGCATTAATTACTTTCCTAAAGCTTGAAAATAAATAAAAACTAATTTAAAATATGGCTCCATATTTTCTAGATTTTGTGTATTTCTTAAAAAGGACTCCCTACACCAAGGTAATCGAAATATGTGCCTTATATTATCTTTATTTTCTTTTAATAATTGTATAGGTTTGTTTTTTACCTCTGCCTCTTTAATCCATCTGGAATTTATTTTGTATATGGTGTTGAGGTAGGGGTCTGTGGCCCATACATACTATTTGTTGGCTGGCTCACAATTCGTATCAAGTTCCTTCTGGTGTGTCTTCCTGTATTGCAGAGATCCCCTTAAAGCTAGGATTCCAGATGTAATGCAGATTCCCCCAGTTAGATGCCTTCAGTATTCACCACAGCTCCAAGATGACTGAGCATGAAGAGGGAACTAGGGCATGGCCATTAATTCCCACCACGGGACTCTTTATGGGCAATCTTTGTGGTGGCCAAGACATTTCTCAGAGGTGCACCAGAGTCTGAGGTTTTTCTAGCCAATCCTCCTTCCTTCTGCCTTTCCTTTCACAGAACTATATCACAGTCGGAAGTCTTTCCCTGCTACTCCTGCTCTCTCTCCCCTCTATCTTGTACAAGCATTATCCCAACAAATCTCTTGCCTTCCTAACTCCACATTGGTGTCACTTTCTAGAGGACCTAAGCAGATATAACTCTCATGAAGCTTTGAGTTATGTGGAGAAAAAGGCATCACCACCTCCATTTTGCTAGCACAGATCCTGGTAGAAGTGGTTTGGTTTTAGAACAACATCCATGGCAGAAACTTCCTATTATCTATTAGCTTCCAGATTGTAGCAGAGACATCATCTCCTTCAGATGCTCAGTTCTGCACTGTAGCTTTGGAAGTTGTTCTGGTAAGCTCATCCTAAAGTTTTTTTCTTCAATGCTCCCTACAATCCTGATTGATATACATGCCTTCCATAAATTCCTTTCTGATTAAAATAGCTAGAAATGGTTGAGCACGGTGGCTGACATCTGTAATCCCAGCACTTTGGGAGGCCAAGCAGGAGGATCACTTAAGCCCAGGAGTTTTGAGACCAGCCTGGGCAACACAGGACCCTGTCTCTACAAAAAAAATTGTTTTTAAATTAGCCAGGTGTGTGGTGCGTGCCTGTAGTCCTGGATACTCAGGAGGCTGAGGCAGGAGGATTGCTTCGAGCCCAGGAGTCCAAGGTTACAGTGAGCTATGATCATGCCACTATACACCAGCCTAGGCAACAGAGAGAGACCCTGCCTCTAAAATAAAATTTAAAAAACAAAATAAAATAGCTAGAATGAATTCTCTTTTCAGGAAGTAAAGCCATCACCAATAAGATATCTAACTTAATTTTTTCCCACATGGGGAATCTATTGTTCCCAAACCATTGCTCCCAAACTATTTTTGAACAGCCAATCCTTACCTACTGATCTAAAACTGTCCCTTTAGCATGCATTAGGTTTCCATGGACTATTTCTTTAGTGTGTTCCACTGACTGGATTACATCAATATTACTCTGTATTGATCACTTTATTCTATATATTTGTATGTGGAAGGGTTATTTCTTCCTCATTGGTCTTACTGTGTCAAAATTTGCTTGGCTATTCTTGTGCATTTTTTCTCTAGATGACTTTTAGAATTAGCTTGTAAAGTTACATTTTTAGAACCCTTGTTAAGTTTTTATTGGGATTTACTGAATTTATAGATTAATTTTGGGAGAATTTATGTCTCTACAATATTGGATCTTCACCAACACCCATTTGTATTGGGGGCTGGCTAAATGGCTTGGGAGAAGGCCTAGAGCTTGAAGCACACAGGCTCGTAAACAGGCAATTCCAACCCAATAAGATTGTTACCTCAGTACCCAACGTGAAGGGTGCAGGAAAGAACCCCAGGATGTCCTGGGAGAGTCCAGAAAGTCTTCACAGACACAGAGGCAGCATTTGAGCTGAAACTTGAAGGATGACTAAGATTTTTTAAGGGAGAACAGTGGGGAGTATGTATTCAAGGAAGGGACAGCATGGGCAAAGGTACCCACACGGGAGAGGACATGGAGAGTTCAGGGAAAGCACAAGTTGATCTGGATCACTGAAGCACGCAGTGGTGGGGGTTGGGGAGGTGGCGCAGAAATGGTGATTGAGTAGGCCACAAGGGGTAGCCACTTCACGGCCAACACGTGTGCCAGGCACCATCCTAAGCACCAGCTCATCGAACATTTACAACGTCCCAATTACATAACTACTGTTATGATCCCCATTTTACAGGTGAGACAACATAGTTAAAGGGAGGTTAAGTGACTGTCTCAAAGCCATGTGGCTAGGTCACAGAGGTAAGCTTAGGGACTCTGGCCCCAGGGGCCATCCATTTCTTGCCACTACACTGAAGAGCTTTGTAGGCTGAACCGTGAAGTCTGACTTTACCTTATAAATAAGATTTGCTACACCAGGAGAGGAAAGACATGGCAATGCCTCCTGCAGAAAGCTCATTCAAGCAGCAGCCTCAGGAGAGAAGATGTTTGGGAAGACACGTGATGCCTGAACTGAGACAGCTGCCGGGGAATAGAGAGGAAAGGCTAGAAAAGGGGCCATCAGGACTTGAACCTCAGACTTCGACTCCAAATCGAATCTGTTTTGCATACCACATTGTCATTTGTCCACGCATTCATTCAATCATTCAAACACTTATTAAGCCCTTACTGGATACCAGGCAGGGTGCTGGGTGCCAGGATACATCCCGCTTCTGCCCCAAAACTGGACCCAGATCTAAAAAGGTGACTGATCAGAGCTGTCCCAAACATACCACATGACAAGAGGGCCCAGTGTATGGCCCGCTCCCCTGGCTTCCTACTACACCGCCCCTTGAGCCTTCCCTGTCCACATGGGGCTTGCACACTCTGTCCACTTGCCGTGCAGAATGTGTCCCTTGCTCCTCCTCCCTCCTTCTTCCCTCTCCCCCACCCCCCACCCCCCTTCCTGTCTTTCATTCAACAAACATTCACAGATTGCTGGCCTTCTGTCAGGCTCCAGCTAGGTGCTAGGGAAGCAAAGATGAATAAGCAAAAGTCTTATGCTAAAGGATTTCACGGAAGAGAAAGAGGAAAACATGAGAAAGAGCCATCAGGCAACTGTCCCGGGACCAGAGGAGCTCAAAGGGCACTGTGGTGGGCAATTCGGGGGGGGGGGGGGGGAGGGCATTGCTTTTCAAAAGAAGAGGTTTCAGCAGCACTGAGGAGGTGTGAAAAAGCCTGGAATGTTCCAGAAATTGCAAACATGGGACTGGGTTCAAAACCTAAGTTTTGGTTTGGAGCCACACAGGCAGAGTTTAGTTAGAATCCTGGCTGTGCCACGCGTGACCTGTGTCAGCCCAGGTAAGTTATTAAACGTCTTTGAAACTGTTCCCTCCTTTGTAAAATGGGCATGACAATTTTTCCTTCACAGGTCTTTGTGAGAATTGAGAAAATATATTCAACAAAATGCCCTGTGGACACCTGCTACATGCCAGGCGCTGTTCCAGGCATGGGGAGGCGCGAGGGAATAAACTAGACCAAGTCCCTGCCCCTACGGCATTCATATTCTACTGAACAAATAAAAGCAGAGCATCACATCAAGTGGCGGTAAGTGACTAAAAAGGAATACAGCAGGTGTCTCAGGCTGGGCTGCCCAGGAGCACCCTGAGATAAGGATTTGTTATGAGAGCTCCTGGGGGAGGAGGCAAGGAGTGGGAGACAGGGCGGGGAGCGGGGAGGCAGGTGAGGACGCAGTCCCAGGTCAAGCAGAAC
Source organism: Daubentonia madagascariensis (assembly GCA_023783475.1). Classification (NCBI taxonomy): domain Eukaryota; kingdom Metazoa; phylum Chordata; class Mammalia; order Primates; family Daubentoniidae; genus Daubentonia; species Daubentonia madagascariensis. The sequence goes on from JAKFHU010001035.1 coordinate 22,665,256, forward strand.
ACAAGGTGCTTCAGCCTGTCCCCACAGGGGCCATGGAGTTGTGCCAGCCCCCCCACACCCCACACCCTCCATCCCTGGTCACGGGGCACCTAGGGATGGGCATTTCCAGGCATTTCTGCTGCCTGTAGGCAAAGCAGGCTCCAGTAGCCCGAGGACAGTTCTCTAGGGAGGGAGGGGAGGAAAGGAGAAAGGAAGAGAGGGAGGGAGAAGGAGGGAGGGAGGAAGGGGGGAGGCGAGGAGCGGGTCATGGGGCTTGCAGAGCCGTCCAGAACTGGCCCAGCAATCCCGGTGCTCTGTTGCCCACAAAGGCCCAAGCATCTGCCTGTGGGGACATCTGGGTCTTCAATCTTTGCGGATTGACAAAATGTCAGTGACATACATTTGCAAATACTTCAGCATATGCAAGACAGTGTCACATAACTTGGTGATATAACATAATTTTTATGTCCTCTCTCTCTGGGGTGCACAAGTGGTGGTCATCCCAGTAGCCATCCTATCTCCTCCCCACTTGGCAGCAGCCATACTATCTGGGTAGGACAATCCACCCCAGTCCAGGGGTCTAAAGGCAGTTTGCTGTAGATGGGGAATCCAGAGATCTGGGATTCAAAGTCCAGGTGGGCCATCACTGCTGAGTGACCTTGGGCATGTCCCTTTTCCTGTCTGGGCCCACAGTTTTCTTGCCTTGACACAAGGGGCTTGCACTGTTGACAGATGATCTCTAAACATTCCTCCTGGCACTAGAATCCTCTTATTTTTGAGACTCTGAATCGCCTGGTCCATGGACAGAGTCCAAGGTAAGGAGCACAGAGATCTGGGCTCAGATTCGGGCGCTCTACTTACCACCTCTGCGCTCAATCACGTGGCCCCTTCCCAGTCAACGTCTTCATCTATATGGTGAAGGAAAATAATTCTTGCCCAAATTACTTTCCTGAGTGAATAAAGGAATAAAATATGATAAAGCTGCAGAAAACATTAAAATTTTACTCTTTGTTAATCATTTGTGAGGATTTGCTCCCATCTGGGCATTATGGTGAGAACACATATTTACATATTTTATCTAATTTTATACTCAGTTCTATAAGGTAAGAACTATACCCAGAGGTGTGTTGGTAAATGCTTAACAACCAGCCCCCTAGGGAGAAAAGTCCTGACTTGAAGTGTTTGTCCATTTCTACGGTGTAAATGGTTTCGCCATGGCCCGTTTCAAGCTAACTGACCTCACAGAATGCGGAGTTGGGAAGAAATGCACACAGTTAGCCGTCGGGAGCAAGAATGAGCCAGCAGCAATGCCTCACGGACTATATCCACCTTATTTATAAGAAAACTGAGGTTCAGAAACTCGCCCAAATTTACTCAGTCAGTCCCAGCAGGGGCAAGATTGAAACTCAAGCCTGACTGCCCGAAAGGTCAATGCCCTTGCTCTGCTCTCTGCTGAGGGTGAGGGATGCTGTCTGCGCTCACGGAGAGGCTGAACTTCAAATCACAAGACGTAGGCTTGAAGCCTGGCTCCGCTACTTTCTGTCTGTGAGCCCCTTGGATGCACCACTTAGCTTCTCCTAACCTAAGGCCTCAGTTTCCTCATCTATTAAATGGGAGAGAGTAAACGCCCAGCACACACCGTTTCTCTGTGGCTCCAGCGAACATGGTCATGCTTTGTGACAGAAAAGCTCAGACTCTAAGCAACGGAAACAGGCACCACAGTGGGTGAAGAGCTGCTTACCTAGGGAGCCTATCTGCTTTGACGATGCTGCTTCCAGCAGGCCTTACGGCTCCCAGCCCACCTCCCTTTGCCCAAGGGTCTGCAGCCAAAGGCAGGTAGAAGCATCTCGGGGCTCCTGCTTCAGTCCTACCAAGGAGCTCTGCTCCCTCAGCCTCCTAAACCCTAACATTCCAGCGCAAGTCCCTCCCTTCCGCCTCTCCCTGTGAGCTCAGGCCCAGCAGAAACCAGAACCTTCCCCAGAGCTGCTGGAATCCTGTGCCCCATAAATCAGAATGTGTTCTGAGCTATGAGGCTAAAGAATGTTCTGGAAAAGTGAGTCAATCACCCAATGATGGTTTTTAATCATCATCCTACTGAGCTCAAACCTGTCCATGGGATTAAGCTGCCTTCCACCACCACCACCCCTAGTAGGATATGTTGGGCTCAAACCTCCCTCCTTGATTTTCGAGCAGTGTGGGGTGGAAGGGCCTGCAGCTGGGCTCAGGGTCCCTGAACACCATGCCCTGCTCAGTGACATGGCCCAGCGGAGCTCAGCTGTCCTCTCAGAACCTGCACTCACCTGGCCTGGCTGACTTTGACAGAGGGAGACAGAAGGTCTGTGATGGCCTTTGTAAGAGGGGACAGTCTGCTCTCTTTGTGGGCAAAGCCTATCCCCAAATCAGGTGCATTCACACACATGAACACGCATTACCTACATGTATACCCACTCCCATCTAAATCCATCCTGGAGTATCCTGTGATTCCGGAGATGTATGTGTGTATATACATACATTTTTTTTTTTTTTTTGGAGACAGGGTCTTACTCTCACCCAGGCTAGGATGCAGGGGTGTCATCATAGCTCACTGCAACCTCAAACTCCTGGGCTCAAATGATCATCCTGCCTCAGCCTCCCAAGTAGCTGGGACTACAGGTGTGTGCGACCAAACCCAGCTAATTTTTCTTTCTTTTTTTTGTAGAAATGGGGTCTTGCTATGTTGCTGAGGCTGGTCTTGAATTCCTGGCTTCAAGTGATCCTCCCACCTTGGCCTCCTGAAGTGCTGGGATTACCGGGCCTGGCCCTGGAGGTGTACATTGTGATGTTGCCTCTGGTTCTCAGAAGAGGCGAGAAGAGATTTCCAAATCCCAGGGGAGCCCCGAGGAAAGCAGAAGCAGAAAGCACGGGCGGGAAACTTTAAGAGAACAAGAACCAGGAGAACGGATGTCCCGAGTGGAAGGAGGCTCCGGGGCTGAGCTGAGGAGGGCAGCTACCTGCAGCTAACTCACGGGATGGAACCTGGGCAGCTGGGCTTTGCGGAGGGTGGGTTTGACCTGGAACAGGGAGCAGCAGACTTAGGACCTGAGAAAGGGACTGTTCTTTCTGAGTCACTGGGAGAACTTGGAGAAAGAGGTCTGGCCTCAGACAGAGGACTGAAGGAAGGATAGACCATGACGAGGCCTAGAAACCCCTCTCCACTGGGCTGGTACAAGTAACCAGCCAGGGTTGTGGACCAGGGTTAGTCCTTGCCCTGGCTTGTATGTGATGTCATCCAGAACTGTCCTTTAAGTATATGCTTGAGGGGTGTTCTGGGCAGAGATGGGCTAGGGATGTGGGCTACCAGCCCCTGGGTGGGTATGGGCGGGGGGTCAGAAGGCAGGGTGGCCCTGGGAGATTTGTCATGTCTTCTTGGCATTAAGTGGGGTGGTAACAGGCACCGAGAGAGATTCTCTCTGTGGGAACCTGAGTTAAGAAGAGGTGATTAGTGGGGTAGGGGTAGGTAGTCCTGTAGGCTAGGTAGCATCGGCCAAGGGGATTCTCAAGTGGCATCACCCTGGTGAATTGACCATTATCCCAGACCAGGCCTTGTTAGAGTCTCAGGCCACTCAAACTCCAAAAAGATAGGAACCTGCAGACCCGCCTTGGCCAATGTGTTTAACCCTTATGAAGGCACAGAATGCCTGTGCCCCACCCCCAGGCTGCCCCAGCCTCGCACTGGATGCACTGGATGGCTGAGGCTGTGAGTGTGGGATCTTTGCAAAGTCTCAGGGCTGTTCCGTCCAGCCATGGTGAGGCCCAGTAACCTGCCCAGCCCACATCGCTGGAGTGTTTCTAGATTCAAGGACTTCCCCCAATGGTATAGGGCAAATCCTGCACCCCGGAGCTCAGGATCCCCTTTGCTCCTCCCGGGTGCATCACCCCGACCCCAGCGAACCTCAGCGCATGCTGAGAGCGCTATCAAAGGCGTCGGTCCTACAGTTACAGCAACCACTTGGCCTCCTTCCTCAGAGGGTGAGCTTAAGTCTCTGAGGGCAGCTTCTCCCATGAAAGGTGCCGTGGCCTCTCCCCAGGCAAATGCGGAATGCCTTAGAGCCTGCAGCCCTGCCCCAGCGGAAGGTTGGGGCTGGTGAGGACTCTGTAGACATCCTTGTCCACACCTTGCACTACACACATGAGGAGCCCAAGGCCCAGAGAAGGGATATGGCTACTCCTGGGTCCCAGAGATGGGTTCAGGGCAGACCTGGGACCAAACCTGGGCCTCCCACTTCCCATGTTTCTATCAAATCCCACCCTGCTCCCTGATCTGCTCCAGATACTGAAACACAGGCAGCTTTCCTGAGCCCAGGAGAGCACCCTGCCCCCGACTTTCCCGGGATAAGCATTGGTGAGGGACAGGGTGAGCTCTGGCCAGGGCAGGAAAGTGCTATCTAAACATGCTGTGGGGCCTGTGTGTCTGGCTGGCTGTCACCCGGGCCAGGTGGGCCTCTGACACACAGCAGGAATTTTCCACTGGCGCATCCTCTAGCTGGTTGGGATCCAAGGCATTTTCAAGCCCTGTTTTTCACTCCAATTGTCTCCCCTGCCCCATGAAGATGCATCCTGCGTCTAGAGTGTGGGGCCCTCAATTCTCAGGGGGCTCCAGGGAGCCCCATCTTCTATCTCCCAGGAGCCACCAGTCAGTACCTAAAATACAGAATCCTAGAATGTAGGAAAGGAAAAGTGCTTTTAAAAAAATCTGCACAGACAATAAAACTGAAATTCAGAGAGAAGGGTGACATGCCCAGGGTAGATCAAATGCAGGTTTGTCTAATCCTGACACTATTCTTGTTCCACTGTACCAGTCTCCCAAGGTTAAGAGCCAAGGTCACTGAGAGGCACCATAAGCTGCATGAGGGAGTTCCAAAGATGAAGCTGCAAGTGGGAGCTGAGCCCTCCATGTGAGGATACTGCTGGATCACAGGAAAAGTCCCTGGAATGGACAGCTGAGTATGCCAGTGACACATGTGTCCCCATGCTGTGTCACCCCAGCCTAGCAGCAGCAATGTCAATAGTTCCAGGAGGTGGTGGCCCACCCTTCCAGACCCCGTGACCCCTCATCCTGCATCACAGTGGTAGGGATGTTTCCTGGGTTGGGGCAGATACATTTGGCCCTGTGTCCAGAGCATTCCTTGGGCAGCAATAGGGGCCTTGACCTGGTGAACCTGTGTGGATTCAGCCTGGGAGGCTGGGCCTGCACACTGGAGACTAGCTGGGCTACAGCCTGAGTCTTGTGGGATCTTTGTCAAACCATGCAGGAGGCTGCAGTGGGCAGGCATGGACTGGAGGCTTGTTCCCAAGGCAGTGCTCCTGGTGGTAGGGCAACATCTGTGCCTGCAGGACAGGTCCACAGCCAGGGGGAAGAGACGGACTTAGGCTAAATGGCATTCTTCGAGCTCTTCCCTGGGACGCTGGGAACATTTCCCAGAATCATAACCAACTCCCCAGAGATTGGGCCTTCCCAAAGCTGGACCTAAGGGAGACTCCAGCCTGTTCAGGGAGGTGGGTGCAAGTTGGGGGAGGAGGGGAGGAAGGGGATGACAGGAAGACCTGGAGTGTCATTTGGCCTATGCAACATCCTAGCCCCATGAAACTCCTTGCTATGGTTTGAATGTTTGTCTCTTCTGAAACTCATGTTGGAACTTAATCCCCAATGTGGCAGTATTGAGAGATGGAGCCTTTAAGAGGTGATTGAATCGTGAGGGCTCTGCCTGCCCTCATGAATGGATTAATCCATTCATGGATTAACAGATTAATGGGTTAATGGATTAATGGGCTATCGCCAGAGTGGGACTGGTGGCTTTATAAGAAAAGGAAGAGAAACCTGAGTGAGCATGCTCAGTCCCCCACAATGTCATGTCCTGCACTGCCTCAGGACTCTGCAGAATCCTCACCAGATGTGGCCCCTCAACCTTGGACATCTCAGTCTCCATAGCTCTAAGAAATAAATTGCTTTATAAATTATCCAGTTTCAGGTACACTGTTACAAGCAACAGAGAATGGACTAAAACACTCCAAGAGTCAAGCCCCCAGTTACCAGCCTAGCATTTCCCAAAGTAAGTCCTGTGAAATAAAGTCAAAGGGTGTTAGAAAAGTTTTTCCATGGTCAAATAAATTTGGGAAACCAGGTTAAATCATCCCTGGTTCCTCAGATGTACTAAAAATTTCTTGTAGATCTTCTAGATGGTGGTTTCAACTGGAGATGGATTTGCCCCTCCAGGGGACATTTGGCAATGTACTTAGACACTTTTTGCTGTCATAACTGGGATGGTGCTACTGGTATCTAGTGGGTAGAGGTATAGATGCTGCTAAACATCCTTCAATGCACAGGACACCCCCACAACAAAGAAATATCCAGTCCAAAATGTCAATAGTGCTGAGGTTGAGAAACCCTGTCCTAGAGCATTGGATACTCCCAGGTGTCCAGGGGCCACAGTGTGGAGAACATTTGTCATTCTTTTGGGCCACCCAGCATCTGCTCTCCCTTCCTGTGTTTGAGGACTTCCCCAGTGTTTTGAGGCAGAGGCTGCCTCCCAGAACAGAAGCTCTAAGTGGCCAATCCACATTGTGCCAGCCTCTCTTGCAGATAGGTGGCAGACATACGACCTGCGACCACCAGTTAGATGTATTTCCCAGGCTTTGAATCCAAAACTCTTGTGATGTCAAGAAGCAGGACAGAGCCCATTGCATAGCAGTGAGGGAGGTGGCAGCAGATGCAGTGGCAGTTGCAGTTCTGGAGGCAGCACCCGGTGCAGGCAGAGCTGGTGGCATAAGCTATGGTGCAGTGAGGTCTTCTTGGGACCAGCCCTACAATATGACTTAGGGTCTCATTGGCTACTTTGCCTCTGACCTTGATTTTCTGACCCTACAAGAGATTCAGCAAGCTACCCAAGATCCTTAGAATAAATCCTTTTTAAGCTTAGGTTAGGAGAGTTGGCTTTCGCTGCTTGCAATTAAGAACTAATTGAGTGGTACTGAGTTTCCCAAATGTATTTGAGCACAGGATTCTTTCTTTTGCAGAACATCTCAAGGAACCCTTGTTCTATGAGCATACTTTCAGGAATATTGACCAAAATGAGAGTCAAATAGGGATTCCCATAACTCTGCCCAGCCAGACCAGACCACTGCAGTGGCCTCGCCTCTGAGAGGCCCAGGAACATTGAGAATCCCAGCATCTCTCTCCCAGTCCTAGCTGAGTCAGGGCTACCCACAACTGCCCTCCTGTCCAATGCTAACAAGAGCCGAGAACACCCAAGCTGGCTGCAGCCTCAAGAACCAAAACATACTCAAGGCGTGGAAATGGTTGGGCTTATCACAAGAAGGTGGGAGGAACGGAAATGTGCACATGTGAACTCTGTTGCTCGATTGGGGTGGTGATGCTGGCAGGTCAGAGATAGGTGTAAAAAGAAACTTGAGGTTTTGAGAATCTATGAGTCAGGAAGGAAAAGGGAGACCTTTCAGGGAAGGTCAGGTATCTACCCAGAAAAGGGTAAAGCTATCTTAGGGGATTCTATGTCCAGATTTCATGGAAGGTGCTGAGCCCAGTCTCAGGTATGTTTAAAGAGAGAAATTTTAAATGCCATTCATTTATTTATTCAACAAATACATAAGGAGCACCAGACAGTAAGCAAGTGCTGGGGAGAGTATTGAAGAACACAGACATAGTGGCCTGGTGGGGCAGATAGACACCCAGTGTTCAGAGGCGTTTCATCACTGGGGAAGAGGGTGGAAGCCAGAGGAGCGTAATATAAGGGATCTCACCCTCTCTGGGGTTATGGAGGACTTCTTGGGGACGGGACCCTCAGAGGAGCAGGACAAGCCAGGTAGGGAGAGGGGCAAGCCCGGCAGAGGTGGGATCCACATGGGGGCTGAGATGGAAGGAACAGGGCAGGTTTGGGGACATGAAGTAAAGCTCCAAAAGCCAGAGCACAGGGCAGGGCGCATGAGCACGGAGCCAGGCTGGAAAGGCGGGCGGGCGCCAGATCCACGGGGCCTTGCAGGCAACGTCAGAGATCCAGGTCTTCACCCTGAAAGCAAAGGGAACCGTTGGCGGTCCAGATTGGAGCCACGTGACATAAGGCTGATGGGAGTCTGAAACTATACTATACCATGTGGCTTCTTCAGTGGCCGAGGCAGATGACGGGAACTTGACCTCAGGTGGGGACTGGTGTCCAGGTGAACTAAAAAGAGGCAGAAGCGAAAAAATGGACCTTGGGAAGCACCTACAGTGTGCCCAGGCAGCACGCTGGGTGCTTTACGTGTGGCGTTGCATTTACAGCAGAGCTGAAACAACAACAAAAGAAGCCCAGCCCCACTCAGAGCCAGAGTGCATCTTCCCTGCCCCTCCCCGAGTCCATCTGCTGTCCCAGGCCTGAAGGCTGCCAGAGAGGATCTGGGAGGAGCAGGCAGGGCCCTTGAGAAGCCAGAGGTAGGGGCAGAGGGCAGGGCAGGGGTAGAGGAGAAGAGGGACATGAGCAAGAGGACCAGGCCACACAGCCAGAGCAGCTCCAGAGAGTGGGCTGGGAAGGAGTCTTGGAAATCAGCTGATCCACCCACCCCTTTTACAGATGAGGAAACTGAGGCCCAGGGTTCAGGGGCAGAACCGGAAATAAAGCCCAGCTCTTTGGCTCCTCCTCTGCTGCTCCAGGTGTGTGTACACAGGCACCTGTGCACATGCATGTGTGTGTGCCCTGTGTATGTGTGTGTGCGGGCGTGTGCACGCGCAGCTGAGACGAGGCCATCCGTCTCTCTATCCGTCTGTAATCCAGGCAGGCCATCTTGTCGACATGAATTAAGATGTTTACAGAAATGAAAAAAAAAATGCTTAGGAAAGAAGTTAATCTCTATATGAGAGGTGTCCAATTTCAGAAGGTTAATGTCTTGATTTTTTTAAATCCCTTTTCTGTTTTATTCAAAGAGGATTTGGTGTTCTCAGTCCCAGCTGGGAGCTTAAGAAAACAGAACAGCGTATCTCGGCCTGCTGCCTGGCCCTGCAGCTCTGGGCCTCTCTTGCTGGACCTGGGGACAGAGATGCCTGGAACCTGGCCTTGGCTCAGGCCAACTGCCTGCCTCAGTTTCCCTCTCTGCACAGAGGTCTGGGTCTTCCCTTTCCGTCCCTCTCCCCACTCTTGGGGAGAAGGTTGGTGCAGCCCAAGAGCAGAAGGGCTCAGACCCAGGAGGTGAGGAGCAGAACTCACGGTTGAAGAGAGTGGGGGACCTGGCCTGGCTCCTGAGGGAGAAGCACGGGCTCTGAGAGAGGCTCTGGGACGTGTGCAGAGGAAGGAGGAAGGTGCACAGACCGCAGCATTTTGTGGTGAACAAGCCAGGAGGCCCGGCCCCCATCCCCTGTCTGAGTGAATCTTGGAGTCACCTTTCCTCCTCGGAAATATGGGGCTGACTGTGGGACCACATAAGCGCTGGCTATTACTCTTACAACTGAGTTTCATGGCAAACATGAGAGCAATGTTCTGGGGTTACCATTGGAGGATAGACAGAGGACTTGGTGTGGCCATCTGTGGCGCCCCATCAAGCCACTGGAGACCAGCCACCTCCTGGAGTCCCAGCCTATCAGACCCAGTAGTTTCCTGGCTCAAAAACCCCAGAGAGAATTCCCCTCTGCAGAAGGCTGACTCCACTGGGTAGCAAGAGGTGAGCCGGAACCTCCACCTCGGGCTAATTGGGTTCCCAGAAATTTTGACTGTGACAAAAAAACAGGTTTCAGTTTTTCCAGATTCCCAAAGTCAACACAAGCATCTGCTCCAATGTGGTGGCCCAGCCATTGCCTGGAACTCCATCATCTCTTTGCTAGGCAGAAATTTTTCTTATTGTGAAACTCAGCAATGGGGTTTGAGCTCAACCAAGCCTAAGTGCCATCATCAAGTTAGCCCTTGGCCCTTCCCTCTCTGGACCTCTGTTTCCTCACCTGTTAAATGGGAGTTTAGACCAGACGACCTCTCCCACCCACACACGTTCCTTTTGGCACTCATGTCAAGATTCTAGACTTCTGAGTCCCTGCTAAGACTCTTGCCTGCCTTTTATCGGCTGAGTCCTTCTACAGCACCCCCAACAGGCCAGACCCAGGCAGCTCCTTTTCCCCAGGCAGGTCCCCAAGCCTTGGCTTCCCTCCTGGGCTATGGTGTGGGGGTGGCTTCCCCTGCCCTTATCAAAGGAAGAGGGAGCAGAGGGCTGTGGCACATTTTGCCAATGCTGATGTGAGGACTGTTCCTTCCCTTACCTTCCTCAATCTTCCCAACCCCCTGAGGTGGGTGGGGCCAGGAGCCCAGACTTAAGAAGCTGATTACACAGACTGGGAAGGCATAGGCAGGTCCCACCCAAGGGTGTGGACTCCAGAACCTGTGCTCCTTCCTCAACTGCATGCTGCGTCCTTAGATCTACTCTGGAGAAACAGGACACAGTTCTTTGGCCAGGAGGCCTGTCGTGACTCAATTCATCAAGCATTTATTAATAGACCAGAAGGTTTGCTTGGCATGGTATTAGGGGACAGAAAAGGGCCATGGAGCCTATGGGGTGATTCCCTTCTAGCCTCTGGGCTGGGGCTCAGTCCCTCCCCCAGAGCAGTGTCAGGCCATCATCAGACACCCCTGAACTTCTGGCAGCCGCTTTCCGATTGTCCTTTGGATCCAGCAAGTTACAGCTCATTCCTTTGGCCCACATTGTTCCTTAACGACATCACATTTTCCATCGGCACTGTGCTCTTTCGCCAGAGCACTGCCTCCCAGTTGATCCCTGTCTCTCTGACATGCCGTGGTTTCCAGGGATCACTGCACTGCACCATCTCTGGATCCATCTGAGATCTGTGAAGGTCAGAGCCTGGGTACCCCCCCGTGCTTCCCCATGGTGACCCAGTGCCAGGACCAATCCTCATCCATGTGGTTGGATGGTCCCTTCTCCTTCAGATCACTGGGTACCTCGGAGACATCACTGCTCTCCCAGGCACACAGCTGAAAGCCACAAAGGCCTCCTTCAACTTGTGCACAGAAGTGGAGGCCCTTCTGAGTCCCTGCCTGGGCTGGGTGCCTGGGCACTGTGCCAGGGCTGGGCCATAGACAGCTCTGCCTCCCTCACCTCCACCTTGGATGGGTCACCAGTGTGTTCACTGACAATCCTCTCTCCCAATCCCTTGGCAAGGTGGAGTCACGTGGCCTCACCCACAGCTCCTCTTGCTTCCTGCTCCAAGTTGAGCATCTGTCCCTCCTGGGGTAAACCCAGGTGCTGGGTCCTGGCCATTCTGACAGCCTTCCTCTCTGAGCTACTCATTTGTTCATCCAATCGGTATTTTTCTAAGCTCTAACTATGCACCAGGCCCCGCGTTGATAACACCTTCTGTTTTACACCCCTATCGCTGCTAAGCTCTGCCCTCCACCACTTTCTAGTAAGGGAGTGGCAGAGGAGGAAAAGCACAGACTTTAGAGTCAGACTGAGCTGGGTTTAAACCTTAGATCTGTTGTCTATGTAACTATAAGAGCTTAGGCAAGTTGCTTCACTGTGAGCCTCAGTTTCCTCATCTGTAAGCTGGGAATGATGCCATTCCTAGGGTTGCTGGATGCACTAAATGCATTCAAATATGCACCTGTGTATTTCTGGCACAAAGGCAAGAAAGCGCCTAGTGCACTTGGAACTGTAAAGAATACAGAAGGCAGGTACTAAAAGCCCTAAGGGAGCAGCAGGGAGTGTGGCCTGAGAGGTCGGCTGGGCAACGGCGCAGGCCAGGATCTTGTAATGCCCTGCCCCAGAATGTTTTGTGTCCCCCCCCGCCTCCAAATGGCAGTGCAGGTTGTTTTGGATGGCCCTCCAGACTTTCTCACCACTTTCCAGCTCAGCCTTTTCCCTATCACTCTCTGAATAAGATGTGGCTTCTTCCTTACAGCCTCTCTCTTGGCAAATGGTTAGAGCTGGGTGTGGAGGAGCAGAGCAATCTGCACCTGCCTCAGTGCCCCAGCCCCATGTCCTGCTCCCTCCATCCTGCCTCCACTGAGCCCAGACCGGGAGAGGCAGCTCTGCTCAATGCCAGTCTCTGAAGCAAGGCCACTGGGTGCCAATCTGTGCCAGGGCTTCTGTTTGGGGACAGACCAAGGCTTTAGTCTAACTCCATGGGCACCAGCCATCTGAGATCACCAAAGCCAGGAAGAGCAGGAAGTCAGGTGGCCCCCACTGTCTGCTCCAGCAAGGCCACCCTGCTCTCAAGCTACAGTCATGAAAATCAAAACAGAGAGAAGGGCTGGGTTGAAAAGGGGGACCTGGGCCCCAGCTGTTCACAACATCCTCACCTATCTTAACTTCACATTCATCACCCCCTTGGAGTCGCCCAACCCCCTTGTGAGGTGGGCTGTGTGGACGCTACTTTCTTTATCGTCCCGTGTTGGAGAGGAGGCACCTGCGGCTCGGAGAAGGGCCATGGCTTGCCCAGGGTCTCACAGCTGGTCACTGCAGAGGTCTCTCGCCTTCTGGTTCCTTCCACTGGTGAGTCCCGTCTGGTGAGTTTGGTTTGCTCCAGTTGTTTGGTACCAGCCCAGAGTCCTAGAACTTCTATTTAAAATCCTGCCTCGGCTTTCTGACAGTCTCCAAACACCTTTCAGGGAGTTCTTCTCTGGAGGAGAACGCCACGTGGAGCAGCGGGGAGAGGGCGGACGCCACCATGCCCCACGCCTCCCCTCTTCCCATCTTGCTCGTAATCCCCTCATTTCCAGGGCCCCCAACCCCACTTCCAGTTTGTTAACATTCTAACATGACCCTGGATGGATCTGGGATTCAGAGGCCACTAAATCGTGGTCCAGAAAATCATGGCTATCAATTTTTGTGGGGGGAAACACGCATTTCATAAAATTTCTAGAGAAAAAAAAGAATATCATTAGAGCATCCATTTAATAAAAATATGTTATTTCAGTTAATTTTTAAAATATAGTCTGAATAATTAGATCCTATAGTATGTACTTGTATGTTTGGGAATTTCAAAGGGTTTTTCTGTAGCTGGTCGGCTTACTTGAACCTGGACTCGAATCCAATCCAGCTCGACTAGATGGAGCAGAGTTTCAAGTTGGATGGGTCCTCTCTGGTCCACCCTATCTGTTTGACAGATAGGGAAGTTGAGGCTCAGGCCAGAGAAGTGCTCTCCCCAGTGAAATTCAGCTCTTTTGTGGCAGAGCCAAGTCTCAACTCAGGTCTTTCACTCCCCCTTCAGTGCTGTTTCCATGGTGCCACAGACCCTCTATGGCTTGAGATCTGGGCAGCCTGGGGAAGGGGCTGGGGGACCACTTCCTGAACAGCTCCTGCCCCCAGACCAGCCTGCCGAGGCCTGGACCTCAGGCTGCTTTGATGTTCCTACTCATGCAAGTATCTGGCTCAAATGGCTGTCCCTTTGGACTGCTGCAGGGGGCTGATTAGATGTAATTGCTTTGCCTAGAGTGAGCTATCTGCTTAATAGAATCAGCTCCCAGTAATTAGCCTGCCAGAGGCCCATTTCCCTTGCTGGAGTCCCAGGGCCTCCAGGTCCTTACTCCAACCTGTGCATGTTGGACCTCTGCAGGTAGCAGGGAGGAGGGTGTACGTGGGTGGGCTTTGGGCTTGGGTTGGGGGAGCTGGGAGAAAGCAGTGCTGTGGAGGCTCAGCAAGAACTCCGGATGCCATCCCTGGGGCCAGGCAATTACAGCACTTCGCCGGAGGAACAAAGAGTCTGGCATAGACAGACCACTGCATAAGTGTTAAACTGAGCCCGACTGAACCACAAAGGGCGTCTAGCCCAGCCCCAAACTCAGTACATTCAACAGTCCAGTCAAAAGGCATTTCTTGCAGACCTACTATGTGCCAGGCACTCCACTAGTTCCTAGGGTCCTTCCAAAATATCCTCAACCCTAGGGACCAATCGGGTGGTGTTTGTATACCTCCAGTGACCCAGAGCTCATTACCATCCTGGGAAGCTCATTCCTTCTTCAGGGGCATGGAGACTGTTCCATCTTATGTTGGGCTGAAAGCTCTTTCCCTGTCACATCATCCCCACAGATCATGCAGTCATCCCCTCCTCGACTACACAGAGCAAAGCTAATCCCTCCTCAGGCGACAGCTCACATGTCCCCTCCGTCTTTTCTTCAGGCTGAACATCCCGAATTCTCTCAGTTGTGCGTACGTCATGTGTGACATACGTCATGCTGGTGAGACCCCTTGTTAATCTGGTTGACAGGCCTGGAACCTGCTTCTGTTTGTCAGCTACTTTCTCCCAGCATGGTCCGGGCCCAGCAGCTGGAGCCACAGGAGTCGGGACTCCTCCCTCGGCAGGAACAACTGCAGCCCTCGCTAGAACATGACACTAGCTGAGGAGCGCCACGGTGGCCGCCCAAGCCCCTCCACTGAGGCAAGGACACCCACAACCTGCTCATCGGGAGCAGAGTCGCCTCTTTTGCCCTCTCCCCTGCCCTGAGACACACACACACACACACACACACACATACACATGGCTGTGCATGCTCACAGGCACCACTCAATATTCACCAGCTGATTAATCATTGCAAGTGCTCTTATAATTATTGTGTTTGGTTGTGTCTGGAGAACAGGCTGCCTCTGCCTCTGCTTGCTTCTCAGAAGCCATAAACCTGCAAAGAAGAATTTCAAGATTTGTGAGGTTGTTGATGAGGACTCCAGGCCCACTTTTTTCTTTAACAGCAACATGTTTGTCAGGAAAGACAAGCCATGGCCACTCCAGAATCTCTGCAGAGGACAGGCTTAAGGGACTTCATTCTTGCAGTGGGAAGGGGGCAAGTTTGGGGAATTTATCTTGCAGCTATCGGTTGGGAAGTCAGGATAGTCACAGGCCTAGAGGTGCTCACTCCTTTCACCAGGCCTGGGTTTCCTCATGGACATTGGGCGGTCTAAAGTTTTCTCCAGCTTTCGTCATTCTGTGATTCTTGGCCAAATGCACAGAACAGTGTGCATGGGGGGGAAAACATGAAAGGAGAGGAGGAAGAAGAAGGGGAGAAGAGATCGGACTGACGCTGAAACTCTCAGGCTCACAGCCTCCTGCATACGCATGCGTGCACACACACGCCCATGCACACAAGCACACGCGTGCACACATGCACACACAGGCATGCGGGGCTGGGGAACAAAGGCTGGTTTTCTCCCAGGTTTCACTCTCTGATCACCTGCTGGCCCTCCTGAAACCCCAGTGATGGCTGGGTCTGTCCAGCGCCCCTGCCCCAAGTGTGGGGGAGGGGAGGTATCGGAGAGGAAAGGAAGAGAGAAAGGGGGAGGTGAGCAGAAACGGGGGAGGTGTACAAATGGCTAAGTCAGAAAAGGGAACAACACCAGCGTCGATGAGGACAGAGTGGGCAATAATGTCAGGCACTACTGGGGAGGATGAAAACCAAGACAGCCATGCTGAGGACACCTGGCAGTGACAAGTGCTATGACCACTTCTGGGAATAAGTCCCAGTGACAATTCCCTGCAGATCCTTAAGCCTGCACATTCGAGGATGCTCATCACAGGACAGCGTTCGGGCTAGACAGAGCCCACTTATGAGGCCCTCTCTGGGGAAGGGGTCCTTCAAATGTGGTGGATGAAGACTGTGCAGCAAGCACAAGGGCTCCATGCTGACGATGGCTGCTGTGAGCGGGAGCAAGCCTGACCCCGCCACAAGTCCATGAAGAGCAGTTTCTCCTCACTTTCACTACCGGGAGAACCAAGTCCAACCTTGGCCTGGGGCTGGCCTTGCAGATCTTTGAGTTTGAGCCCTCATTTGGCAGGTGGGAGCCCCATGGCCCAGAGAGAGGCAGCCCTTTCCCCTGGTCACACAGCTTGACCAGGAAGGGCTGAGAGCAGGGCCAGGTGTCCAGCCTCCCAGCCTGGTGCGCTCTCCCCAGCAGCTCACAGAGCGCTCTTTGTTAACAGTTGCCTTTTGTGTTTGATTTGGGCTTGAGATGTTAAACAAATAGTGTCTCTTGACAAACGCAAGCCGGCTGCACTGGGACCAGTTATGCTCTATAAAGCCAGACTAATCCCTGACTTCTCTCCCTACAGAGATACACCAAGAAACACCTCTCGTACCCAAAGCACCCTAAATCTGATCAGCCTGCAGTATGCAGCCATGATCCCTGGTGCACTGCTCTGTGCGGCAACTTCCTCCCTGTCTTCCTGCTGCAACTCCTGGGTCCCTTTCCCTCTTCTCAGGCCTGCGCCTTGATGTTGAGACAGCTCTGGGCGCTCCTTCCTGCAGGAACCTCGGGCCCCAGGCCCTGCCAACCTGCCTGAGCCAGCCAGGCTGACTGGACTGAATACAGGAGTATTTACAGGACACTTTCTCTGTGCCAGATGTTGTGCTGAGGGCTATGGGGTGCAGAGGTGAGTAAGACCCTACCCCTGCCCTACAGCAGCTTATGGTTAGCTCTAGACAGAATGGACCAGGATTTCACATGAGGCTCTGGTCCAGCTAGTAACCCACGGAGTCAGGATTTGAACTTCGGCCTGTCTGACTCAGGGTCAGCTCTTTCACATCCTACCTCATTGATCCTGCCCCACCCTCCAGCTAAACTTCCAATAAAGGGGGACTGGAGAGCAATGCACAGAGAGGCCTCTGGATCCCTCACTCTTCAGACCACGTTCTTGGCCTTTGTAGAATGAGCGTTGCTGGTCAAAAGGCCAGGGCTTTCATCAACATCCCAGAACGTCAGAGTAAGAAGGGACCTTTTGATATAGTCAACACTTTGGTCTTGTAGGATAGGAAACTGAGGCACAGAGAGGCCATGTGAGTCTCCCAAGTCCACGCAGATAGTTGGGAGTTGGTGGCGGCACTGGGACCAAACTCCAGGCGTCTGGACTCCCATTGCAACACCCCCCCCCCGCTGCACAATGTGTTTCCTTGGGCCTTTGGACACGCACATCAGTCTTTATCCTCTTCCCGTAAACCGCACAGGGCTTGCGACAGCTTTAGAAGTGTCTCTCTGCAGAGAGTCACAGGAACAGACTGCCAGGGTTCTTCTGTCAGCAGACTCGGCCATCTGTGCCCCTCTCTTGTCGACACTACTGGCCTCTAACTCAAGTATAGGACTCTTTAAGGCCTTCACCTGTATACTGAGTGCCTAAGGAAACGTGTGGGGCAGCTGTAACATGCAAAACACCGTGGGAAGAGTAGCCCGAGTAAGAAGGGTCTCCACCCTGGAGAAGACAACGAGCCAGTGAGGAAGACAAATATTAAAGAGCCAACTGATCTGCTAGGCGGGAGGAATACTTGCTGAATTGAAGCTTAGGCTAGGTGCTGTAGAAACACAAAGGAACCAGTGGTTCTGATTGGAGGCCACTGGGGAGTGCTTCGTGGAGGGAGTGGCCTTTGAGCTGGGTCTTGAAGCCTCAATAGGAGTTCAACAGACAGAAAATGGAAGCGGCAAGGAGTACAAGCATCCAGCTTATGGGAGCCGTATGAGCATGACAATACCTGATTGTATTTAGAACTTAGAGAGGAATGCAGTGGAACAGAAAGCTAGAAAATAATTGTGTATAATGCTTAGTATACAACAAAATAGAGCAACTAATGATAAACTCTATACAATTTATCCTAACTCCATTTGGGTCCCTTTCCTCACAAAGTAAAATCTTAAAAGCAATGGTAATTCCCTCTTTTCACCTGATTCTGGGAGCACTGAGTAAATGGAGGCAAAAGCAAGCCAGAAGGTCATGGGATGTTAAAAATGAAGAGAGTGTAGACATTTCTTGCTCCAAACCCCACCATTTCTGGGTGTGCAAACAGAGGCCCAGGGAGAAGGAGTGACTGGCCCCGAGTGCCACAGCAAACACATGGCAGAGACAGGTTCACATCGGGCAGGTGCAGACAGGTCTGAGGAGTCCAGGACGGAAGGACAAGTGACGGCCTGCTAGGTCTTTGGCATAATCAGACCCAGGTTAAGGGTCAGAGGATAAGACTCCTGCCTGCAAGTCCCAGGGGCTACTCAGAGACCTTGACTAGCACCGGCATGGCCCTGCCGTCCCAGGTGCTCCTCTGTAAGAGAACAGAGGGAGGAGAAGCAGGAAGGAGGAGACCCAGCCTGCCCTCAGGGGTCCAGGGCTGAGATGGATGTGTTATGCACTCCCCACTGACAAGTGCCCAGATCCCATACACAATGGGTGCAACAAGAAAGTCCAGCCATGGGGCATGAGTCCTGATCCCCCCCACTCACTGTGTGACCTTTAGCAACCCCCTGCCTACTCTCTGGGCCCTCAGTTTCCTCATCTGTAATATGAGAAGGTTGGGCTAGGTGATCTCTAAAGGTCCTTCTAGTTCCGCAGTACTGTGAGAACAAGCTTCATCATAATTAATAATACATGCGCTGCCCCTAAAGAGAGCTTTTCCCCTTTTCCACAGCTCTTTCACTCACAATATCACCTTTCATCTGTACAGCATTCTGGCCTGACAGTCAAAAGCAAGCAGACCCTGGACCCACAGGCTTTTCACCTTGAAACCAGGTCTAGCAAGACACTTGCTCAACTAAACAGGCTTTGGGGGAGTTGGCTTCTGGGCTAATTGTGGCCAGGAGCTAATTCATTGGAAGTGCACAGAACCTAACTTGTGCCTTTACCTCTGGGAAGCTAAGAAAGGCAGTGCTTTCCTTCCAGAGAGCCAGAAGATGCCAAGGGAGAAACCTGCAGTAGTCTGATTTCACGGCCAGAGGGCAGGACCAAAAAGTTTGTGTCTGCAAAGAATCAAAGATCTGCCTTTGGGGAGGAGAGAGGACAAGGTGCTATGAATTCAGGGCCCTCCCATCAGGCTCTGGTCCAGAGACCTGCATCCTGGGGGAGCAGAAACCATTAGACAGCCTCATATGATCTGATTTGCACACATATGGTCTCCTTTGATCCCGTAAAACAGACTGCTCAAGAGGTGGGTAGAGCTAATATAATTATCTATCCCATTTTACAAATGGAAAAAATTGAGGCTCAAGGAATCAGGGAGAAGAGCATGGGCTTAGACAGCAGATAGACTGAAGCCTCTTCCCAGCTGAGTGACCTTCAGTGATTCTCTTTATTGCCTTTAGCCTTAGTTTTCTCATCTATAAAATGGGCATAACCATACTCGTCTTTCGGGATTGTGGTAAGGACTAGAAATAATGAATGTAACATGTCTAGCCTGACACCCAGCAGATGCTTAACAAATACTTGTTGAATGAACGCTTACAGGAATGAATGGGTTCATAGCCTTTCTGCGGTGCTGTTGGAGGAGTGTAGTGTCTGGCAGTGACAGGTTAGCCCAGGATGTGGGCAAATGGTGCTCCTGCTTCTGGCTGGCTGCCTCCTGAGCCTGCCCTCAGGGGCCTTGGCGACACTTCCACATCTTTGTGTGGCCCATGCCAGGGTCTCGTGAAGGACTTTTTGACCCTCCTTGGCACTGGGCTTTGCATTCCAATCATTCTGCTTGCTCAGCCCATCCAAGTCTGGAGTTGTTTGGAACTGTGCAAGGCCTGTGGGATCATCTGCTATGGCACCTCATCGAAGAGATAAGGAAATGAGGCTCTGAGAGGGGCAGTGATGCCTTGCCTGATGTCCCACTGCCCTTTCCTCCTTACCACCATGGCCACTATGTTGACAAATGAAGAAACTGAGCCCTAGGGAGGCCCCTGTCCCAGTTCCTCCAGTGAACCTGTCCCAGTGAGCCTCCTGAGCTGGGCCCCACCTGCCCTGTTTCATCTAGATCCCAGTTCTGCT
The DNA here is from genome assembly GCA_023783475.1 of Daubentonia madagascariensis. Classification (NCBI taxonomy): domain Eukaryota; kingdom Metazoa; phylum Chordata; class Mammalia; order Primates; family Daubentoniidae; genus Daubentonia; species Daubentonia madagascariensis. The sequence goes on from JAKFHU010001035.1 coordinate 22,684,967, forward strand.
GCGATACCCAAGGTAGTGGCAAATGCTGTCTCTGGCAGCCCAGCCCAAGCCCAGCCTGGCACGCTGGTGCAGGACAGGAGCCATGGATGTCAGGACAGCCTGGAAGCCCCTGGGGAGCAGTGCAGGAGGCTTACCAGCCTGTGCTTCTCAGCCAGTTCCAGGAACTGTGCTGACCTGGGGAGGGACACATTTGGCAAGAGCAGAGCTTTCCCTTGGGTGTTGGCTCTTGTGTGCCCAGGTCCACAGCTGGGCCCTGCCTGTTTCTAAGAGGGCCAGAGCCTGGCCCAGGGGAGGGAGTGTGGCCTGGGAGGAAGGGAAGCCGGCTGAGCCCAGTGCTGCCGGGACCTCACTGCGTGCCATTGAGTGTCACTTCACCTCTCCGGGCCTCAGTTTCCTCCTCCATATGATAAGGGCAGGACAGCAAGGCCCACGGTCCCTTCCAGCTATAACACGCTGTGATTTGGGGGGCGGGAGGGGGTGGGAGTGGGGCTCCCTCTGCCTGTTCCTTTTCCTTTCCTTGCTTTTCTGTCTTTTTCTGTGTCATGAGTTTATCTCCAGCCCTCCAGGTCTCTCTGCCTCAGTCTGCTGCTTTTTCTGCGTCCATCTTCTGCTCTGTATTTTCCTGCCTGCCTCTCCTTCTTCTGCGCCTGAGCCTACCTCTGATCTTATCTCCTTCTCCGCCACACACCCGCTTTCCTCACTCAGTCTCGCACTGCCCCTCGCTCCCTTTCTCTGTAGTTATCTGCGTTTCGCTGTCTAGTTTTCCCTGTCTCTGGGGCTCGCTCCCTCCCTCTCCGTCCCCGCCGCCGCGCTCTCCGCTCTGCTCGCTCTCCTCTCTCTGCCTCTGCCCCTCTCTCCCCTCCCTCTCCCCCCATCCCTCCCCCCCCCGTCCCGCCGGGCTCTCCCGCTCGCCGCCCCTCCCCTGCCCGTCGGCCAGCCCCCCCCCCCTCGGCGCGTCTCCCCAGTCCTTATTTGGCTGGGCGGGAGGGCTGGCGGGAGGCGGCGGCCCGCGGGCGGGGGGCGGGGGCTGGGCCGGCGCGGGAGGGCGGTGGGTGGTGCTGAAGGGACAGCTCCGCGCGCGGCGGCGGCCAGCCATGCCCCAGGCCGCCTCCGGGGCAGCAGCAGCGGCGGCTGGGGCCGGGGCGCGGGCCGGGGGCGCCGGGGGGCCGGCGGCGGCCCGGGCGGGACGATGAAGCGGCAGAACGTGCGCACGCTGGCGCTCATCGTGTGCACCTTCACCTACCTGCTGGTGGGCGCCGCGGTGTTCGACGCGCTCGAGTCGGAGCCCGAGTTGATCGAGCGGCAGCGGCTGGAGCTGCGGCAGCAGGAGCTGCGGGCGCGCTACAACCTCAGCCAGGGCGGCTACGAGGAGCTGGAGCGCGTCGTGCTGCGCCTCAAGCCGCACAAGGCCGGCGTGCAGTGGCGCTTCGCCGGCTCCTTCTACTTCGCCATCACCGTCATCACCACCATCGGTAACTACTCGCCGGGCGCGGGCCCGGGGCTGGGCGCCGGCTCCCAGTGTCGTCGGGAGCCGGCGGGGGCTGGGGGGGTCCCACCGGAGAGGGGCTGGGCGCCGAACCCCGCGTCCCCAGAAACCGGAGTTCAGCCTGGCGTGTCTGCTCCGCGGGCACGGGACCCGGGGAGGCGTCGGCTCCTGGCTCCGGACCTGACGCTCCGGCCGCCCGGGCCAGCCCTAACTTGGCCCTGCCAGGCTGCGGAGGCCCCCAGGGGATTCTGAAGTGTGTGAGAGGGGCAGGAACGACCGGTCTGCGGAGGCTCGGGGAGGAGGGGTGTGGCCGGGCCAGGGCCTGGAGCCCGGCGCTGAGTGTGAGCTGCGGGAGCGGGAGCGCGCGGCTCCTGGCTCCTCGGTGTCCCTGCGGATGGGCCTGCACACCCCCGCGTGTCTACACCTGCTGGGCTCCTGGGAGGCGTGTGGATGCCGGTACGCGGCACTACGGGCCACTCTGGGTGCCTAAAACACTCTATAACTGCGTTTGTGAGTGCTGCCTGGGGTGTGTGTGTGTGTGTCTGCCTGCCTGTGTGTCCAGCACCAGGAGATTGGTCACCACCAGCCAATGCCTGTAATTTTCTTAGGGCAGCGGAGCTGGTGCTGGAAGCCAGATCCAGCCCTGTCAGCCTTCTCTGCTGTCCCAGCAAAACAGTCACCTCACAGGAATGGCCCCAGTTCTCTTTTCCAAGCCAGAGCAGATCACAGTGTAGGAGGCCACACACACACCCAGACTGTCTGACAACATGGGAATAGGCACATACGCACACAGGTACACACAGGCACACACATAAGGTATACGCGGACGCACACTCACACATTCCCAGCACGCAAACAGATGTGCAGAAAAGGAACCTCCAGTCAGGCCCTTGATGGTGCTGTTCAAAAGAATCCAGACAGGAGTAAACACCTTATCTGTTCCCAATACCTAGGATTCACACGCAAACACACAGCTCTATCACTAACTTGCTGTATGACCTTGGGCAAGTCCCTTCCCCTGCCTGAGTCTCAGGCTCACCTCCAGACGAGGGTTGGCTGGAGTGATCTCAAGGGCTCCTCTCAGCCCTGGCGTGCTTGGATTCTGAGACTTGAAAACCTACCTTCTCCCGAAGCCCATTGGAACACCTCCAGGAGCAGTTTCCCCCATCTTTCCCATCCTTCTCCCTTCCCTGACCCCCTCCTTACCTTGCCTCAGCTCCCAGGGGCTCCTTGCCACTTAGTGTAGCCCATGACAAGATGGCAATGTTTTCCTGGGAGTCAACAGGAGTTGAGGGGGTAAAAGGCAGGACTGGATGCTGTCCCTGGAGTCTATCCACTGCAGGACATAGTTCCAAGAATCTGCTTCTCTCTGGGGACCACGGGGAGCTGTGCTATGTCGTTTCAGAATTCCTCTCTTGGAAGAGGGAGAAAAGGGCCCTGGGAGTAGATGTGCCCCAGCTAAGGGCACCTCTGGGTCCTCCTGCTGACACCATGAGTTTAGGGTAGGATGGTCAGACCCCAGGCCTGCCCAAAGAGGAGCCTGCTTACCTGAGAAGGACCAGACCAGGTTTGGTCTGGGATCTCCTCCCCTCTTGCGCCCCCCTGCCACCTGCCAGGGTTTCAGTAGCTGTTCAGCTGTCTGGAGAATCAGACTGAGCATCCTTAGACCATCCCTTTCCCTCTTCCCACACATTGAGCCCTTGCCTAAGTGCCCCCTTTCCTTCTCAGTCCCACGGTCCCCAGCTCCACAGAAACCTCCCAACTGACCTCCTTGCCTCCAACCTCATTCTCCCAACAAGGCACGCTCCCTTGGACAATGCTGCCAGAAAGATCTCCCAAAGCACAGCTCTCACCCTACCAATTTCCTTCTCAGAAGCCCCCAATGACTCCCCATGGCCCACAGAATCTGGTCCATGCTTCTCATCCCAGATTTGAAGGACATTCATACCTGGCTGCAACTTCTACGTCTGACTTCATTTCTCACTTCTTACTTACATGATCCCTCTCGACTGCAGCCACACTGTCCCCTGAGAGCACTTCAGGTATGCCTGTCTGGCATGCCTTTTTCTCTATCTTCTATTTATCTTGTCCAAGCCAGCCTTCCAGGTCCAGCTCAAATCCCACCTCCTCCCCAAAGCCTCCCAGGCCACTGCTCTGGACAAATGCAGTTCTTACTGTGAGAACAACCTGGGTGACACGGTGTAGGCTCTTTCTACTGGCTATTTACATTTTAGGGGAAGTGTCTGTGGTGTCCTTAACCTCTACGTGGACAAGTCCCTGTGGTTGCCATCTCTGTGCTCCCAGTGCCAGCACAGTACCCAGAGGCCGTGAGCACACAGAGAATGCTATTGATGGGTTTAAGGTGTGCAGAAATGAATGGGCATTGTCCTTCCCTCCATTCCTGCTGTTTCCCCAAGTGCTTGTAGCCCTCACCAACAGAGATGCTAAAAGCTGAAGGAGAGGCAGACAGTGTGTGGTTCTAGCGATTATTTATTTATAAAGTGCTGGGCAAGAGAAAAGACAGCATCAGACCACCACCCCAGTTCTGTGGGGGCTCGAGACTGGCACTGCTCACTCCCTCCCCACCCAGCCATCCCTGCCTTTTTGTCTCCTTCCACTCTAGCTGTGCCACCTAGCTAGAAGCTGTCCACAGGGGCTCTGCTCTAAGAAAAACCTGTCTGGGCTGTGATCAGTTGGTTGGAAGGGGCCCTATGTTAGACAGATGTTTAGACTGATCCTGACCCAAAACCCTAGTACAGCAGCCTCTGACCACCTGACCCCTTTGGGAACATGAATGGGTCTCCTTCTGAGACACCAGGAGTCCCATTGGGATGGAATAATGACAGAATCTCCCATTCATTTGGTATCTCAGTGATCACAATGCACTTTTTTCTCATGTCTTGATTCTCAATCTTCACAAGTGTGTGAAGTTGCCAGGGCAGGACTGTTAGCTCCAACGTATGGATGAAGGTGTGAAAGCTCAGAGAGGGGAAGAGACTCCCCCAGAGTCACCCAGCTGGTGAGCAGCAAAGTCAGAGCAGGAAGCTGGATCTTCTGACTCCAAGCCCGGGGCTCCTTCCCTGCTGGTCTCTTGGCTTTTTTATCAGTTCTTTCTCCATTTCAAGAACCCAGCCCAGATCCCTGTGTCTCGAGGGCACCGAGGAGCCAGGGCTTGGGGAAAAGGCAAAGCCCTCCCCGAAAGCAGAGGGCTAGCCTGCTGCTCCCCCCACCCTGGCCTCTGACCAAACCAGACCACGTGTCAGATCTGTGCCCAGCGCCAGGCCCTACCTGAACCTGCCACGGGCTCCCAGGTGATTGACCAGCTGATGGAGCACGGGCAGAAAAACTCCTGTCCTGCTCTTCCCTCAGCTTCTGGCCTGTCCTCAGCTGAGCACAGCCTCCCATCACTCACTGTGTGGCCTGGGCCCCATTAGACAGTGAATTCAAGCAGTCAGCTCATGAGGGAGCCTGTACTTGTTACATCTTTCCAAGAAGGAGGAAAGTACAGAAGTGACCTGCCACCCCCAAAATCCCAGAGTCCTCAAATAAAAGAGAGGAGACATTAGCAATCATCCAAATGCCCAGAGAAGTGAGTGGCTTGTCCACGGTCACACAGCAAGTTGAGAGTAAACCCTGATGAGAACCCGGGCCTTTGGTGCCCAGACTGGAGTGCTCTGCCTCTTCCAGCCTGTTCCCCTCACATCCCAGCAGCTCCGTTAGCACTGGGGCCTCTGGCAGCTCATCACTCCACTATTCCAAGTCCTCTTTTGACTTCCCGGGGGGAAGGAGGGACAGCCAGCATGGAAGAGCCCTGGTACCCACACAGTCAGCATCTTCTTCCTCCTGCCCACAGGCCAGCCCCTCTGCTTCAACCCCACAAGCCTTGTCTGCAGGGCAGTGGAGGAACACAGGCACTGACTTGGAAGCCAGAGTGCCTCGGCTCCTCTCAAGCCACCCCTACCCCCTACCCCGCCACTAGCAGTATGACCTTGGACACGTTATCTAATCTCTCTGAGCTTGTTTTGTCATTGACAAAATGGGGATAATAATATCTGCCTCCCAGGATTAAATGGGATCATGTAAAGAAAGTGCCTGGTACAGAGTAGGCACTTAATAATCTGCAATTATTACTGTTATTAATATTATTGTTTGTGTATTATTACTTCCTCCACAGAGGGAACTGCTCTGTCTCCCATGGGTTACCACGACCTCAGCTACCTCTGCTCCTTCCTGACAGGCGGGGACAGTGGGCTTGAGGACCAGGAGGCTGCCACACCCCTTCCTCTTATCACCCCAACCCCACTCCTCTGCCCCAGCTTTCCCGGCTCCTCACCCATGCCTGCAGTCTGCCTAACCATCCAGGTTCGGGGCCAGTACCCCCTCCTCTGAGCAGGCAAACCCTGCATAAAACCAGTCAGGGGAAGAGGTACACAGTGGTAGGAGAACCTACCCCGGATTGGAGCAAGGAGGGGAAAGTTCTAGCTCCACTTAGCTCAGGTATTGGTCCTCTTTGACCCTCAGTTTCCTCATCTACAAAGTGAGGGTATTTGAACAGAGGTCCTTCTGACTCTGCCATGCCTCCCGTCTGCATATCCAGTTCCCATACATCAGAGTGAAGGGCTGGAGACCAGAGGGAGTGGGGGTGAGAACTGCAAAGAAATAAAAGACACACGCCTGGCCACAGTAGGGACAGGACAAACACAATAAGTATTTTCAAAGAAAACATAAACAAGCACAGATGAATATAGTGCAAATCACCACTATAAACAGCTTTCAGCTGGCAGCACAAACGGTAAATTTGTGAGTTGATTTTGTAATAAAAAAAAAATGTAAAAATGATTTCCCTGCAGTCAACCAGCAGCAAGAGGAGAGACCAAGCTCCAGCTGAGACCACTGTCGGTCTAGGCAAAGCTCAATAGGGACCCAGGATGGGTGCCCCCTCACCCCCCCCCAGCCCCACCTTGGACGCAGGAAACTGACCTGTGTCTGTAACAGGCCAGGCGCTGTCCACAGCACTTCTTACCACCAACACTCCCACACTGCCCGGGAGAGCAGGTGGTGTCATCCTGTAGAGTCAAGGAAAGGGAAGGTTCAGAAATCTGCTCAGGGCCCTAAAAATATAAAATGACAGTGCCAGGACTTACACCCAGGTCTGTAGGGAGTATCTTTTCATGGAGCCATGCAACCTCCTACTTCCCCTGGAGCCTCTACAATTCCTTCTATGTGAATGCAACCAATAATGGAGGATAGGTACCAGGTCTACGCAGGACACTCAGATGTGGCCTCAGCTTCAGGGTTTCTTGCCCTCAGAACTATGGAAAGAGCATTTAGGCCAAACAGAAATCAGAATTTAACTCCAATCCTCTCAGTTCGCAGTGTGGAAGCTAAAATCCAGACTGGAGAAAGGGCTTGCTATAGGCTATACTTAGACAGTTATCATCAGAGCTGGGCTCAGAGCCCTGTTCCCTTACCCCCTCCACTAGCCTTTGGTCCTCAGAGAGCCACATGACAAATGGCTTTTGTGGCAGTACAGAGAGCAGTCAACCGCCCAGCTGATGCCACCACCTCCCAGTCTGTCCATATTCCCTCCTTGTCCAGAAAATGCCCATGCTAAGGTAGCTCCCAAGTGACTCCCAGAGACCTGGCCTGCCCATCACCTGGAACCACCAGACCCAAGCTACTGCCTCAAGTCACACCTTCGTGTTCCCATTTGCTAGAGCCAGCCTCAGCCTCGGCCTAGGGTAAGCAGCTCTAGTTCTCCTGGTCCAGTGGCCTCTTTGTGGCTGGGCCTGATCTCCCACCCTCACCCTTCACAGAAGCCAATTCCTTACCACCCCTGCTTTCCCCTCCCTGCTTCCTCCAGTGACACAGCAAAGACCATTAGTGAGGAGGGTACATGGCTGCCAGGAATGTGGGGCAGGAGCCTGGCCTTGGTGCTAGAGACCGGATTCTTTCTCTTCCCGGGAGGCTTAGACAAACTGTTTGCTCCCTCATTTCTCCTCTGTCTCTGTCTCTCTGCCCTGTGATCACAGGAGGAGCAGATAGTTCCCTGGGCACCACAGTCCTCCCATCTGTACAGAGGAGGTGCTCCATAGAGGGACCTGAAGGGACAAGCTCAGCAATGAGGAATTCTCCAAGCTAATCTTCTCAAACTGTAATGTGCAGGCAATGATGGTTGATCTTGTTTAAATGCAGATTAGGAATCAGTAGGTATGGGACAGGGCTCAGAGTCTGCATTTCTAACAAGCCCCCAGGGGACACAGCTGCTGCTGGTCCATGGTCCACATCTTTAGTAGCAGGGATCTACAGAAGCCAGAGACCTGACTTCTGGGAACAGCCATGAGGTGTGGGCTATGGTTTTAAGAAAAAGAAGGTCTAGAGCTGGGAAAATTCTCAGGAATCTGCCTGTGGAACATCAGAGCTGAGGTCCTCGAGGCTGCATACCCTTCCCTGAGGCTGGAGCAATGCTGTGTCTTGCCCCATAGGAGCCAGGGAGGGAGCCTGGGTGAGCCACGTGCTGTAGCCGGCACCGAGGGATGGGGAAAGGGAAGAGGAAAGGGCAGGAGGAAAGGGAGGAGAGACGTGGAGAAGGGCCTGCCCCATGGGAAGCCGGTGAGCAGGAGCCCACTGGTCCTCTGTTGTCCTTTCCTCCCCATCTGCCAGGAAAGCTCCTTGGATCAATGGAAAACTGGTGCCCCAGACATTGAACACCAAAGTGGGAAATTGGCTACTTCCGTGTGGGCTGCTGTAACAAACTACCACAGACTGGTGGCTTCAACATTGCACATTTATTCCTCACAGATCTGGAAGCTGGGAAGTCCAAGATCGGGGTGCTAGCAGATCTGGCAGTAGAGCCTCCAGCCCCCATTAGAAGAAGCCCAGGCTCATTTCTTCTTTCACAAAGGGACCCCGGCTTCCCATGGGCGGAGATGCAGACAGCAAAGGCCCATGGGCCCGTGGTTACCAGAGGCGCTCACCCTGTTGCAGGCTACAGTGTGAAATGCAGGTGGCAGCACAAGGCCTGTTTTCTTCTGGACCCATCAGGCCATGGGTGTTTGCAAACTTTAAGAGGGACATCAACAACCTGGGGGACAGTTAGAGGAGGGGAGCTACATGTCAAATGAGGGGTGTGGCGAGCACAAGTACCACCATCAAATATCTGCTTGGATATTGTGAGGCAAAAGGACCAACCTTGTGTTGAGTGGGCCCTAGGGGTTGAACTAGCACCAGGGGGTAGAGTCCACAGACAGACTTAATTCAATCCAATATAAGGCAAAACTTGTTAAAGTTGAAGCTGACCGAAGATGGACCGTGCTGCCTGAAGAGGTGGTGAGCTTTCCATCACAGGAAGCATACAAGCAGACACATGCTGCAGAGGTCACCTGTATCAGTCAGGGTTCAACCAGAGAACCAGTAGGAGATACATATTCAGAGATGTATTGCAAGGAATTGGCTTACAGGATGGTAGGGGCTGGCTAGGCAAGTTTGAAATCCATAGTGCAGGCCATCAAGAAGGGCAGGCTGGAACTCCCTCCAGTATGTGCTAAAGCTGTGGCCACAGGAAGAATTTCTATTTTTTTTGTTTGTTTGTTTATTTTTTGAGACAGAGTCTCACTCCGTTGCCCTGGGTAGAGTGCAGTGGCGTCATTGTAGATCATTGCAACCTGAAACTCCTGGGCTCAAGCGATCCTCTTGCCTCAGCCTCCCAAGTAGCTGGGACTACAGGTGCATGCCACCACGCCCGGCTAATTTTTCTATTTTTAGTAGAGATGGGGTCTCGCTCTTGCTCAGGCTTGTCTCAAACTCCTGAGCTCAAGCAATCCTCCTGCCTCAGCCTCCCAGAGCGCTAGGATTACAGGTGTGAGCCACCATGCCCAGCCACACAGGCAGAATTTCTTCTTCAGGGACGCTTCAGCTCAGCTCTTAAGGCCTTTCAACTGACTGCATCAGGCCCACCAGGACTATCTAGGATAATCTCCCATACTTAAAGTCAACTGACTTTATGTACTTTAATCCCATCTATAGAATATCTTCATAGAAAGCCCTAGATCAGTGGTTGATTGAATAACTAGGTGCTTTAGCCCAGCCAGGCTGACATGTCAAAAAGACCATGATAACTGTGCATACACCAGACGGAGGGTTGCAATAAATGGCTTTTTAGATTCTTCCCAAACCTGAGATGCTTTGATTTCTTGATCTTCAAGGGGGCAGCCTGGGGAGTTAGAGCACCCAGAGTGGCACTCAGGAATGTCCTGGGGGCCCTTGAACCCTCTGGGTCACCTTCCAAATAAAACTGCCTTTATCCTTCATTTCAGTTCAGTTTGCCAAAAATCACTGAGATCTCCTGGGATCTCCTCTGTGCCAGGCATCAAAAGAACAGAAAACTAAGACCTAGAGCTTTCCCCAAGGAGCCTTGGGTCTGGTGCGACACTGAGGAGCACGGGTTGAATGGTAAACATGCTAAATCCAAGCACGGGACCTCCAAAGAGGGGCCTGAGAAAGTGTCCCGGGGCACCCATGCTTGAGGCAGGCTCAAATGATGAGTGAGGACTTCAGGGATGAGGATCAGCAGCAAGAGCTTTCCAGGGAGAGGGGACAGCATGAGACAGGCCAAGGGGCATGAGCATGGCCAAGGAGAGGTGGTTGGGAGCAGACCCTGGGGGCATCTGGACTCTGGTGGGTGGGCTTGAGTTGACCAGCAGTGGAGGAGACGTGATAGGCTCAACTTGTGATTTCCTGCCTGGATCCTGACCAGTGGGTGCCCCCCATGACCCCAGTTGAACCAGAGGCTGATGGCAACCTGAATCCTGATGCCTCTCTTAGCCCTTACCCTGGCCACCCAGCAGCCCCAGCCAGCTGGGGAGTTTTTCACTCCTTTGTCCTCCACATTTCCTTTTCTGGGCCAAAGGTCTCCTCTGGAGCTCAGACCAAACATAGTCTTACCAATGATACACAGGAGCCCCTGGGACAGCGCTGAGCAGAAGGAGGGGATGCCATCGCCCAGCCCTGTGGATAGCTTCTGCATGGACCACCCCAGGCCCCTGCTCTCAGACCCCCTTCCCCTCCCACACACCCTCCCCCAGGTCCATGTTCCTGGATCTCAAGCCTCCCCCCCTCCTTGATTCTGCTCCAGACCCTGCAGCTTGGCGTGAACTCAGTGTCCTTCATCAGGAATGTGCAGGGCCTGTCCTGACCACAGCTCCAATGCAGAAATAGCCATCTCAGAAACATCCTGAGAATCTCATTCCAGCCCACCAGCCCTAGGACTGTCCAGGGCGCTTTCTCCACAAATCCCAACTGTCAGGCCCCATTGGGACAGCCTGGAGAGGTTGGCCCCAGGCGCTCAGACAAGGGGAGGCCCTCTCCTCCAGGATGGGGTCTAGTCCTGCTACCTGTGCAGAGGAGCTCCCCCGGGGCCTTGGGGGCAAGCAAGGTACAGAGAATTCTGGGCAGGAGCAAGCCTCCCCCATAGCAACAGGTGGATCTGGCCCTGGGGCGTTCCACACGGATCCTAGACCCGATGCGGAGCAGCACCCCTCGTGGAAGGGTCATGAGCCAAGGCTGCCATTCACTGGGAGGTTACTCTGGGCTCAGCTCTTTACGTGTATTACCTCACTCAATCCTCACAGCCTCCCTAGGAGGAAGGCCCTGTATTATAACCCTCCTTTTGCAGATTATAAATGAGGCTCGGGGGGTCAGGGAATACTCCCAAAGTCACACTGCTGGCAAGCGGCAGAACAGAGCTGTGTTAAGCATGCACAGCACTCGATCATATAATATCTCTTCTGAGCCTCATGTCAACCCCCAGGTGTACGCATAATTATTCCTACGTTGCAAAGGAAGAAACTGGCCTTCCTCCTGTGATCCAGGTCACTGTGATCCAGGGCTAGTGGATGTGGGAGCTGGAGTCAAGTCCAGACTTTCCAACCTTAAAACCGAGCTCTTCCCCCTGGAACACCAGTGCCTTCGCCCTCTGGACAGCGGCTGAAGGTGGGCCATTCCCATGGTATGTCAGGGCCATTGCAGAGATTCACGTCAGCCTACGGAGGGCAAAAAGGGCAGTGTTGGGGGGGTGTTGTCACAGAGTGGCCTTAGCTCCGTGCGTTTGTGGACACCATCCCACTGAACAGAATGGGAATCTGAGACTAGATTGGGGACAGAGGGATCATTCTTAAGAGTGGCCACTGGGTGGAGAGGCAGCCTTGTTGGGGTGACTTGGGCAGCTCACCTGCTCCTTGGTATAGAGGAGAAGGGGGCAGGTAAGAGGGCCTTCATGTGCCGGCTGCACAGGAGGATGTCCCAGTAGCTGCAGGTGTTTGGAGTCAGAGCTATGAGGACCCTGCTCCTGGGAGTCAGTTCATTAGGGTTGGGTAAGCCCAGGAGGCTTCACATTTTAAAGCCTCCTCAGGTGATCAGACTATGCAGCCAGGACAGGGAGTGACAGGGAAGAAGAGAGCTCGTTAGGATCAGTATTCTATACTGGGAGGCTGGACCACTCACCAGCTGCTAGCATTTTCTTTCTGGGTTTCCTTGGTATCTCAGAAATATTCAAAGGTGGCTGAGGAATAATCTTTGCTAATTCACAAACCAAAGCTCCTGGGCTGAGCCAGGTGGCAAAGGAGTCAGGAGTCAGTGGGCAGCCCCAGGGGAAGGTCATGGTCCTACTCCCCCACTGAGGAGAAGGGGCCTGAGAGGGCCTCAGTGGGGGTACTGGGGACAGCCTGTGTCTCCCTTCGTGGCTTTAGCTCTCAGCCTGCTCTCAAACTCCAGGGAAGGGGGTCCACCCAGGGAGGCTCCCTCAGCCGGGAACAAACTGGGGGGCTTTGGCCAGGTGGAGCCAGTGTGACCCCCTTCTCAGCATGACTCTGAGTCATGAATTTTCTACCATGAGGGTCAGACAGAGTAAGATCCTCTGTGGCCTCCTGAGACTCTGGAGCCGGGGGCCCTCTTGTCCTTGGACCACCTATAGGCGGAGCCAGCGACAGAGAGAAAACCTGGAGCCAAACTCAGTGGCAGTCCTCCTTCCCTGGCATGCCATGACCAGCCCAATGCCCCAGAGCCCTGTGCACACCTCTTCCTGGGCACCAAAGAGGCCCTGCTGTCCCCTGCCCGCTCCCACAGGGCTGGCTGGTGGATTCATAGAGGCAGCTTCCCATCCTTTCCCGGGGCTGTGACTGCTGATTTCGATTAGTGCAGCTGAGCCAAGGAATGGCGGGTCCAGTCCCCTCCACTGTGTCTCTGCTCCTACCTGGCTGTGAAACCTGGGGCAAGTCACACTGACCCCGGTCTTGTCTGCGAGGTATTGGGCTGGTGGTGACTAAAGCCCCTTCCAGTTAGGACAGGCTCCGTTGGACCTAGCCTGGCCTCGCCTCCCTATCCTTCCTGAGAAGCCACTACCCGAGATTATGCTCTTGTCCCTACTTCACCCCATGCTGTCCGAGCCCTGGAGGGACTTCCTCTGTGGCCAGTCCCAAGAATAGAGCTCTGTCCAGGACCTCCAAGTCACCCCTTTCTGGAGAGAGAGCATTTTTGACTGTGGCCGAGGTCCCCCTTATCAGCAGCTCAAGTCCACCGCCCCAGCCCCTGGGATAGCTGGAATGCAGGCGCCTCCCACCCGGAAAGGGTCGGTGCTCATGCTGGCAGCTCCCACAGCAGCCCCTGGGATGGAGGGAGGAAGGGTGTGCCGGTGCTGAGGGCAGGCTGACCCCAGCCAGCGCCTTCCTGGGGTGGCCAGGAGTGAGGCTGCAGACAGAGCCTCGCTGGACCCAAGCCGGTCTGGGATGAGTGCACCAACCGCCAGTCCTGCCATCCAGGGCCTAGACTTGTTCCGAGGTTTCTGGGGTCCGGGGAGCTGATGTCCCGTTCATGGACCAGCCTTCAACATCCCACCTAGACCAATGACCACTGGATCTCTGCAGGGCCAAGGGTTAGTCCTGTGAGTCCTCAAGATGGCTCGATATCTCCAAATGTTTGTGGGGCGTTGCATGATTACCTGTTGCAGAGCCTACATGGGCATCTCACTCAGCCTTGGCCAGGATGGGATGAGTTTAGGGTGCTGCCGCCGGCCCGCGTCTGCAGAATAGGGCAGTGAGTAGAGTTACGGCAATTCCCAGGGTCCTTCAGATTCTTTGAGAACCACTGATGCAGTCCAATCCTTCTCTCTTCCACATGAGGGGATGAGATCCTGGGTCAGGTACAGGAGGAGAAGGGGAGTGGCCTGTCCTCGCCAAGCAGCAGTTCAGTGACAGAGCAATCCTCAGCCCCTGACTCTTTCCACGCCCCTCAGGCACCTGCACAGTCGTTCCTCCATCTGTTTGGTGCTTCTGAGCATCTTCCACTTGCCAGGCACCATTCTAGGCCCCAGGGACTCGGCAGGGAGAAAAGGCAGCCTCTGTTCTCAGGGTGCCTATGTTTCAGAGGAAGTAGAGAGTCAATAAACCAAATTACGTTGTAACAAATAAACAACATAATCTCAGTGGTAGTGCCAGGGAGACAAGAAAGCAATGGGAAGTGGGAGAGAGGGGAAGCTGCCCTCCCAGGAGGGGCCTGTGGGATGCAGAGAGCACGGAAGAACTTTCCTGGCAGGGGAACAGCAGATGCAAAGGTCCCAGGTAGGACAGAGTTGGGGGAATTGAGGAACAGGGGCACTGTGGCTGCAGCATGCTGAGTGGAGAGGTGGAAACCTGGGCAGGCTGGACTCGGCAGGGTTGTAGAGACCATGGTCAAGCGTTTGGATTTTATTCTAAGTATGATGGAAGTCACTGGAAGGTTCTAAACAGGGTTGCAATGCGACGTGACTGACATTCTTACAAGATCACTCGGGCTGCTCTGTGGGGGTGAGATTGTGGTAGTGCAAGGGGGACAACAGGGAGATTCGCCAGGTTCGGGTCAGCCCCTCTGGAGGAAGAATGGTGGTGGCCGGACCAGGGCAGCAGCAGTGGAGGCGGAGCATGTGGGCTGGCTGAGCTAAGTTTCAGAGGCAGAGGACACAGGACCTGCTGATGGGTGGGTGGGGGTAGGAGGTGTGTGTTGGGGGAAAGGAGTGGGGGGAAGGGAATAACCAGGGATGGTCCTCGGTCTTTGACCTGAGCAACAGGGTGGAGGATGAGCATTTACAGATGAAAAAATCCCTGAAGAGCAACAGGTTTGGTAGAGATTCAAGACTTCTGCCCTAGATGTCCAGGTCAATGTTGAGATGCTCATTACAAATCCACGAAGGCAGTTAAACAGACAAGTCTGCAGCTGGGGGGGAAGTCAAAGCTGAGCTAAACTCAGGAGCTATCAGATGGAACCAGTATTGAAAACCATGTGCCAGATGCGATCAGCCGGGGAGAGGGTAGCGTTGGCGGGGAGAGCGGAGCGCCCAGCCCTTCCCCCAATACTGGGCGCTCAAGCAGGGAAGGGGCCGCCCGGGATGGGAAGGAGACCTGGGCCCTGTGGCGTCCCAGAGGCCAGGAGGAGTGCTTTGAGCTGGGGAACGGTCAACTGTGCTAGCTGCTGCTGGGAGATCAAATCAGATGGCCACAGAGAACAACCAGTGGATTCGGCAACATGGAGATCCCTGGAGACATTGACCTTGAGAGCAGAGCGACTTCGGCAGCTTGCTCAAGGAGCATGGGAAGGTAGGGGTGTGCCGGTCAGCTTGAGATAGGGCACAGGGGCCAGAGGAGGGGCAGGGGAAAGCTCCAACGATATCTTTCCATAAACACTTCACAGCCTTCTCCCGCAGAGGCCTGAGATGGTTATCATTACAGCCATTAAGCAAATGAGGCCCCAGGCCCAGCAAGGTGATGTGGCCAGGGCACCCGGCCAGGATGCCATCCAGGTCTGTCTGACTCCTCCTCAGCCCCTGGCCCACCAGCACCCCCCTTCCCTTGCTGATGCTTCCCATGTCCCCTCCCACCTCATCCATCCTTGTCCTTTGATCATTTCTGTCAGCTTCCAGCAGTCTTGGCCTCTGCCTCTCTCCTCCGGGAAAGCTCTGCTTTTTCTCTTTGATCCTGCACGTCTGTCCTCGGCTGCATCCTCCACTGGGCCTCACATCCCTCCCTCCCTGTCGCTGCAAGATGTTCCCGTACCCGTTGCCAAAGGTGGGGGGCTGCAAGCATTTCCAAGAGGCTTGGGGGAACCTGGGCCCGAGGGAAGAGCCTGGGGCTCTGTGGGCCTGGCTGGGCATCCACCCAGCCCCCACTCAGCACTGAGGGCCCAGGGAGGCCTATGGAGGCAGCCAGCGTGGTGCACCCTCACCCCGACAGGTCCACAGGTCGAGAAGGGCCTCAGAGCTCCTCCAGAGAATGGTGCAGATGAGACTGGGGGGTGGGGGTAGGAGTCCCAAATAGGGAACGGCAGCTGGCGAAACCAGCCACCTGGCTGCTGCCAGCACAGACCTCAGAGAAGAGGGGAGGGGCTCAGGAGCTCAAAATCCCTTTCGGAGCCAGAGTGCGTCCAGTGGGAAGTCAGCACGAGGCCCAGAGAATCCCTGGGGGACCTGAGCCCTCTGCCAGGCCTGGCCCTGACCTGCCCAACCTAGGCGCTTGCCCCCGCCGCCGCACGACCCTGGTCTCTGAGCTGGTCCCTGCCTCCAGCTCTGACCCTGGGATTCTGAGGCCCCGGCTGTCCCCAGCTGCTCTGGGAGGACCTGGTACCTGACCCCAAACTGGGAGAGTTGAGCATAGGGAACCCAACACCCAGACACCACGGAGGTCCAGCCACTCCCCCAGAGCCCTGACAGGGGCTGTGGTAGTGATTAGCTCCTCACACACATGCCTGGGTTATTTTTAAGCCTCATTCTTCCCTGGTTTATTTTTAAAGTAACACTGGCACATGGCTGGCCGACTGCCCTTCCCAGGTGCCTGTGCCAATTTGGGCCAGGAATGTGCCCCCTCCCTCAGGGTCCCCCACTGAGTGCCAGATTAACCAGCCCCTCACTGGATGGCTCCTGAGTCCAGCCTGGGGCAAGCAGATGGGCTGGTAGCAGAAGACCCTGGGAGATTCCCATGTCTCTGTCCTGCCTCTGATGCCACATTGCGTGACCTTGACCAAATCACCTCACCTGTCCCAACTTCGCTTCGTCATTTCTCAGTGAGATGAGTGATGGTGACACTTGCCTCACTCACTGTCAAAACACCCTAAAGTCAGCAATAAACTAAAATGATGCACAAACATCAAGGAATAGTGTGATTAGCTCCAATACAAACACGCTGCCCCCCACTCTCCCACTAAGTCCCCTCCAAGTCACATTTTTCTCCCTGGAGGAGTGACTCCCAGTCTGGGAGAGTCTCCTCTCTCCCAGTCATCCCTTACCCACCTGCCTTCCACATCTTCGGTCTGGCTGAGCTCTGATCCAGGCTGCCTTGGGTGAAGGGAAGCAACTCGCGCAGAGACAGTTGGAGACAGTATGAGGGAGAGCCCAGCTCTGCATTTACTTGCTGTGTGACCTTCAGCAAGTACTTGACCTCTCTGTGGCTCAGTTCGTGCATCTTGAAATGGGGATAATGACAGTACCTACTGATAGGGTTGTCTGAGGATTAAACACGCTTCATATATTAGGTCAGTTAGAGCAGTGCCTGGCACATAGTAAGGGCACTATAAATGTTAGTTAGTATTGTTTTGAATTGGAAAGGGGGAGCAGTGACAGAGGCATTTAGTCATTTGAATAAAGTCAAGTGCGGAGAGAGCCAGCTCACCCAGATCCCACAATGGTGTTGGGGCGGGAGCAAAGGACAGCACTGCAAGCAGCAGCTGGAGAGAGCTGGGTCCTGGGGACGCTGCCCAGCTTGGAGCTCTTGGCACCATAAAAAGCAAGCTCAGGACACCAATGCATAAATAGGCAGCCTCTATAGGCCACAGGAGCCAGGAAGTCACCATCCTCTTAAACTCCAGCTGGCTGATCTCTTGCCAATTCTGGGTTGTGACAGCGTTGCTCACAGAGAGTCCAGAAGGCAGAGGGGTGGCAGAGGCCACTGGAAAGGCTAGGAAATCAGAGGTCAGAAGAGAGCGGCTGGCCCGGGGTGAGTTAGCCTCAGAAGCAGGCTGGGGGTAAGTGACTGCCTCCCTGTCTCTGTGTGAAGGGCACTGTCCCCAAGGATGGGGACAGCTATTTGCTGTCTCCACTGAGGACAAGCTGAGTCAGAATGGCCGAAGCCTGGGTCATCTTATTCCACATAAGGAACATTTCTGATAGGGTGCAGGTGTGTTTCATGGAGAATGGTGGAATCTTAGCCTCCCAGAAGAGTCTGTGTCCCCTTGGGCTGGAGGGAGGGGCTGGGTTTGGTGGCTTCTTTAGATCCCTGAGGGCCTGGAGCTTAATGGAACAGCAGGGGCCCAGAGGCCAGGTCCTGTGAGGGGCTCCCTCTCCCTTTGTTGAGGCACAGACTTTCCTGCTTCCCTGGGTTTGTCCACTCTGTAGTCCATCTGGATGGTAGACACAGTTATGCTAAGAAACCACAGTGAGGGACAGGCTGGGTGTTGGAGTGTGTATGTGTGTGTGTGTGCGTGTGTATGTAGGAGTGTGCACGCACATGTGAGTGTTGGGGGTGGGGACCCCACGTCTGCAGGCTGGCTCAGGGGGAGAGAAGGTCCCAGCAGCTGCCTCCAGGCTGAAGTCCCTGTTGCCTGGAGTCCCTCTCTTCCTGGGCACTATGCCAACCTACACCCTCTGAGCTCCTGAGTCCTGGGGAGGGTGCTGAGCCTAAGAAAAGCCTCCTTTCACATCTCCTGGCATCTGCTTTCAAATTCCCTGCCAGTCCAGAGCTGTCTGGGCCACTAGCCACAACCAGAATGGAGAGCGGGGAGCAGGTGACAGAGATGGGGCTATGCACACCCCCAAGGCCTCCCCACCACTCCTGACCCACCCATCAAGACTGGCTTCATGCCTCTGCTGGGTTTCCACTGCAGGCACTGGGCAAGGCAGGCCAGTGGGAGAATAGCCCACCTCCACACAAGACCTAATGCCTAGCAGACAGTAGTGAGGGCAGAAGAAGGTGACGTTCTCCCAGCTGGGACACAGGGAAGGAATGCCGAGGAGGCAGCCCTGGTGTTGTCCTTGGAGGCCAGAAAAGATAAGGGAGTGAACTTCGGGCAGCAGGAGCCCCATGAGGAAGTGCTCAGAGGCTCAGAGGTGAGGCACAGGACAGGCGCAGGCAAGCCTTGGGACAGAGGGGAGCAGCAATGTTGGGGGAACCAGGAGAGGACAGGCCAGGCAGGGCTGGGTCAGGTGGCAGGTGCACCGCCTACATGCTGGGCCAGGAAGGCCCCAGGCTACATTGTGTGGACTCGGGGAACTAAAGAAAGTTTCTGAGTGGTCAGTGGCAGCACTGAGCTGTGCTTCAAAATATGCACATATTAACCACAGCTCCTATTTCCCAAGACCCACCACATGCCACCCCTTGTACTAGGCACTTCATACGCTGCATTTCTATCCTGAAGGTCACCCAGCCACCTAGTAAAAGATGGGATCAAAGAGGCAGTATGGGTGGTGGAAGAAGCAGCAGGCCTGAAATGAAGAGACCCGGGTGCCAGGTCCAGCTCTGGAGATGCCCAACCTTCCCAGACTTCGGTATTCCCGACCAACCCCCCACTGTCAAATGGACATCACTCATGCCCAGCAGGTGGCAAGGGGCAACTGTGAGGATTCAAAAGGAATTCTCCTTAACATTGTACAGTGCTGTGTCCATGTGGGTCTCCTGAAACCAAGCCAGAGTCCTTCTGCTGCACTTCTCACCATGCTGGGCACCCCGCAACACAGTACTTGGGGACTGGACCCATCCATCTGGAGTGGCTGGAGCTTAGCCAGGGCACAGTGCCCCTGTGGACCAGAGCAAGTAAAGGGGGCTTCTGAAAGGAAATAGCACCACTTAGCCAATGTCAAAAGCCAGCTGTCAGAAGCCCAGGCCTCTCCCTCCCGATCTCTTGGGCTGAATTCTCTTGTCTCTGCTTTGCTTGGTCATTCTCTGGCTTCTCTTCCCCTGTAACTGTGACTTGCATGTGGCTTTCGCTTGCCCTGGTCCCAGCTAGGACCCAACTCTGTAATCCTGCAGCTCAGCTCCCCAAAGCTGACCCAGTCCCTTGGCCCTCATCCCAGTTCCTGGAAGAGAGAACCTGAATGGCTCAGCCCCACCAACAGCTTGAGTCCTCTTGGCTCAGGGGTCCAACCCTGGTCTAATCCGCTCTGGCCTGGGCCAGGGTGATGTGGTACAAAGTGGCTGCCTTGGCCCATCCTTGATTAGGGTTCTTGCAGGAGGGATAGTTCCAAAGAGATAGAAGGGGGCAGCCACCCTAACCATGTCCCCCACATGTTAGGGGTAGGGACCCCACATCTGCAGGCTTCCCTGGGGGCCCTGACACCTGCCCTCCAGCTTCCCTCTCCCCACCTCCTGCTCTGCCTGGCTCAGGGCCACACTGACACATCCCAAGAGAACCTCCAGGGGCTGCTCCCTAGGATAGAAAGGACTGGCCACCCAACCTCTGGGCTTGTCAGCCTGGCAGAAAGCAGGGGAGGGGCTCAGGAGAGAGGGTCTTTGGCCAGGAGAGCATCCTCCATCCTCACACTGTAGGCAGGGCACCAAGACTATAAGACCAGGTGCTTCCCTGTACAGTGGTCTTGGGGTACTGGCCTGCTAGACACGCTTTCTATGCTCTACTGACAAAGCAGGTGGTCCTGGGGACACCCTGAGGGATCAGAAACCTGAAAGTGCCTGGCCTTTGAAGGGTAAAAGCCCGAGGTTGAATCCTAGCTTTCCCCATTTTTATCTGTATGACCTTGGGCCAGTAGTATTTGACCTCCCCGAGCCTTGGTTTCCTATCAAAATGGAGCTCATAATGCCCACCTTGCGGGTCAGGGTGAGGATTAGGGACCATGAAGGCGAGGGCGCCTGGGCTACCTGACGCTGCGGCCGTGATTAGCAGAGGCACTAAGAGCAGACAAAGCACGACTCCGTGCCAGCGAGTGTGCGCCTCCCTTTCTCCTTCCTTCCTGCTTCTTCCACTCTGCCCTCTGCATGCCCGCTGCAGCCCCAGACCCAGCCGCACAGAGGGAGGCGAGGAGGCAAGAACCCACCCAGGGACCAGGCCTGGTCCCTGACCGCCTGTCAAAGGGCTTGTCCGGTGCCCACCCCCCATCCCCACCGTGCGAGCTGCCTTCTTCCCACACGCTGTGCTGTGCATTAGGAGATGGGTAAACAGGCCAGCCAGCACCCTCCAAGAGAGGCCCACCCGAGGGGCAGAGAGGGATGCTGCTTGGAAAGAGAAGGGGATGCTCCCAGGGCCAGGGCAGGAGGAAGCTTCCTGGGAGAAGGCAGTGGTGGGGCTGGGGGGAAGATACAGCAGCCAGCACCGCACCAACGTAGGAGAGGTGCTGAGTGTTTAAAGGAAGGGAGGTCTTCCTGATATTCCATAAATCTAAAACTGTTCTAAAATTAAAAGTTTACTTTAAAAAATAGTGAATGGCAAAACAAACCAAAAGACAAAGAAAGAAGGGAGGAAAGAGAGAATATGGCCTCAGACATTGATCTTGATCCAATTTGTAGTGACAACCAGGGCCAAGCAGCTCTGCCCACCAGCCAGGTGTTCACACTGACCCTGAACCCCATTCCCAGGTGTCCAGGGCCATCTTCAGAGGCTGTTGGGAGCAGAACATGCCGCGCTCTCAGCCACAGGACCATTGGCAAGATCTTGGTGCCCTCGACTTCCTTTCTAGCCTTCTGGGTCCCATGGTCCTACCTTCACTGAATGGGTCCCTCTGGCATAGATGCAGTGCTTCTGGAGCAAATCTTTACTCAGAGCCCTTTCCCACCTGTCTGCTGGAGAGTCTCTGTTCCCAGAGGGCAAGACTCAGCCATCCTGTCTCTGCATCCTCTCCTAGCACTTAGCTTAGTGCCTGGCACAAAGTAGTAGGTGCTTAAGAAATGTTTGCTCAATTAATTAATTAAGACAAGCTAAGAGGGAATGAAGCCACTTTTGCCTTGATGATTTTCCAGCTGATGTTCTTGAGACCAGCCAAGTGCTGCAGCCTCCCTGGGGACCCTGCTTCCCGCTCAGCCTCCCCAGGCGCCACGGCCCCCTCTGCCAGAGGCCAGATATCATCTTCCAGGGTTGGCTGTGAGCCCCCCCCCCCGCAGCCTGTGGCCAGCCTCAGCCAGCAGCCTCTTGCCTTCTGGTTCAGGCTGGTTTGAGGAGTCCTCTGTTGAGACCCAGTGCACTCAGGCCCAGCTGCTGGTGGGGAAGGGCTGGATGGGAAGGAGCAGGAATCGTAGCTGGAGAGTGCACCTGCCTACCTGCCCTCCCCTCTGGGAGAACGCCACCACTTCCCAGAACAACCTTAAGAGGAGCGATTCATGAAGGTCTCACTCAGATGGACCATGGACCCTGACTCCTGACCCCAGTCCAGAGGCCCTGGTAGCCACACACCTGTGCCTTGTCCAGACCATCCTGCTGCTCAGCTCAGTCTCCTTAGCTGACACACCATGGTACTTGCCTTCCAGAATTCAGCATCTATTCAACTCACAGTGGTTAGGCTGTGCAAGGTGACAGGCCTGAACTTGTACCCTGACTGAACCATTCACTAGCTGTGTGGGCTCAAGGCCGGGCACAGTGGCTCATGCCTGTAATCCTAGCACTTTGGGAGGTCGAGGTGGGAGGATCACTTGAGGCCAGGAGTTAAAGACTAGCTGTGTGGGTTTGAATGAGTTATGGAAACTTTCTGTGCCTCAGTTTTCTCATGTGTAAAGTGGACATAATTACCTATCTCATAACATTTCTGTGAAGATTAAATAAAATAATGTGTGTAAAGCACTTCATACAGTGCCTGGCATACAAATGCTCAATAAATGTGAGCTTTACTGTTATCACTACTGCTACTATGACTACTACTACCACCTCCACCACCACAGCTATTAGCTACTGTGTGCCACGCGCTGAGCTACTAGGAAACACAGGACAGCGTCCCTGCTCACAGGGGCCTCAAATCCAGAGGGAGACTGAGAGGACAAAATGATTCCAAAAATTAAAAATAGCAGCTAAGGGAGCAAAGGCTTGAGGTGCCAGGAGATTGGTCTCCAGGACTCGATGGGGTGGGGGGCTCAGGGCCCAGCAGTCAGCAGGGAGAACCTGGGGACCAACAAGACTTCCCAAGTGTTCCGGCCTGCCTTGGCCCCGGGAGACCCAGGCACGTGCCCCATGTTCTGGGAGGCTGTATGAGGGTGGGCAGGGGCCAGGACTTTACGTCTCTAAGGAGTCGGCTCTGGCTCCCCTCTGCTTTGGCTGGGGGAATGTTACAACCCAGAGCTGCGCTGACTAGGCCAGCCCAAGGGCCCTTACCCTCCCCATAGCATCTGATCAGAGCCAGCCAGGACTGTGGGTCTGATGTGCACCCAGAGGCCCAATGCCATTGCTTTGGGAGCCCAACAGTCCTGGTGGCGCTTTGCCTGACTGAGGCCACTGCTTTCTCCATTGTTTCTTGGGGAGGAAATGTGGCCCCTCTTTAGGCCCAGAATCTTAGAATGTTGAAGGCCCTCAAGAACATCTCCTCCAAGTTGGGTATGGTGGTGTGCACCTGTAGTCCCAGCTATTCGGGAGGCTGAGGCAGAAGGATCACTTGAGCCCAGGAGTTCGAGGCTGCAGTGAGCTATGATCGCACCACTGTACTCCAGCCTGAGCGACAGAGTTAGAGCCTGTCTCAAAAAAAAAAGAAAAAGAATATCTCCTCCAGCTTCTGCATTTGCCAGAGGAGGCACTCAAGGCCCAGTGTGTCTTGCCTGTGATCACACAGTGGCACAGCTAGAACCAGGCCCCAGGTCTTCTGACTTCCATCCCAGTATGAAGAGTCCTAGGGCAGCCAAGCACAGTGGAAAGAGAACTGCCTTTGAATTTCAAGTTTGGTTCCAGCATTTATGGCCCGAGGTAAAACACTTTGTCTCTCTGAGCCTCAGTTTCCGTATCTATAAAATAGGAATAACACACGTCCTCTATAGGATTGCTATGCAAACTCAAACAATAGAATGTATAGAAATTGTTTTGTAAATGATAAAGCACTATACAAATGAAATACAAGGAATTAGTATTATTATTCTAGAACTTAGAACAGTACATATTAAGGACTCAAGAATGTTTGCTGGTTGTATGGATGAATGTTTGAAGGATGATGGGTAATGAACAAAGGGCCTCAGGAGCACTGATTTGTTTAGGTGGGTGGGATCAGGGAAGGCTTCACAGAGGCAGTGACTTTTGAAAGGGGCTTTGATGGAGGAGTAGAAGCCCAAGAGGCAGAAGAAAGAGCACGAGCAGTATCCAGAAGTGTGGCGATAGGCCCTCCCAAGAGCTGTGGATGCCAATTCCACAGGCAGGTTTGGGTACCAGACCCTGACCAAAACTTACCCCTCCCCTTGGAGCCTGTGCATGGTACATGGAACAGGAAGAATTAGCAATTTATTAAATGCTATAATATAACTTTTCAGAGAAGAAGAGACCTTAGGGAACTTCTAATCTAACTTCCCATTTGATAGGTAAGAAAACTGAGTCTCAGGGAGCTGACATGCCTTAACAAACCCCATGTAGCAGGCTCGGCAAACTAGGGCCCATGGGCTGAACCTGGCCTGCCAGCTGTTTTTGTCAATAAAGTTTTACTGGAACACAGCCAGGCCCATCTTTATACAGTATCTATGGCTGCTCTCTTCATTCAATAGCAGAGTTGAGTAGTTGCAAGAGACAATAGGATTCATGAAGTCTAAAATATTTACTATTTGGCCCTTTGCAGGAAGCAGTTTGCTGACCCCTGTCCTACAGCAAGGTAGTCACAGAGCTAGGATGGGAGCCTGGCATCCCAACTCCTAGTTGGGTGCTCTTTAACTCCTGTGCACCCTCACCCCTGTGGGCCCCACCCTACCCCCTGTAGCACTGCTCACAGGGTGAGATTTCAGGAAGCCAGGTTCTGGGCCCACTCCTCAGCTGGCCAATGCTGTCCCCAAGGCCCAGCAGGGCTTCCAGTTGGGAGTAGTGTTTTGGGTAGTCTGGAGGGAAACGCCAACGTGCCCCTACTTCTCCACGGGTGCAATGGGGAACGCCAGAAAGTGTAACTGTATACAACTCGGGCCAGTCAGAGCCAGAGTCACAGACACAGCCTTTAAAGAAGCATGTGGGGGCGGACTGGAACCTCCAGCCATCTGCCGAGAGGGCCAGGTCCACTCTGTGCTATAGAATTCCTTTCTCAATGCCAGGCTGTCCCTGGTGGGTTCATTTAATTAAAACCCCACCCGATCCAATCTGTTAGAAGCTCTGAGCTCACAGATGCTCTGTCCAGCTGGTCATAAGGACGCAGACAGGCCACGGGCCTGAGCCATAGCACCTGGTTCAGTGGCTGGCCTAGAACAGACCCCACAGGCCCGAGGTCAGCACGCTTCCCAGGATACCTGGGGTCACTGCCCTGTGGTGTAACACTGCCTGCCCTGGGCCTCACACTCTGTCCATCCTCCCTGTCTCCATTCCATTCAAACCTCAGGCTCATCTTTGGAGCCTCCCTCTCACTAAGTCATTCATTCCACAGAGATTTATGAAGCAGCAGCTGTGTGCCAAGCCCCCTTCTAGGTGTGGGGGATAAAGTAGCAAACAAAAAAGACAAGAACCCCTACCTTCAGGGAGCTTACAGTTTTACCCACAAATGCAGGGTATCCTGCGCACTGCGATGCACTCCCCTCTCCCTCCCCTCCTTCTCTCCCCTCCCCTCCCCCCTCCTGAATTCTTGAATCTTCTGCTTCCCTGTAGCTCAGGCCTAAGCACTTGAAACTGGGCCATACAGAGGGCCCTAATGAGTCCCCCTGCCCACCCACTGCCACTGCCCCACCCAGGGATACCAGGAGATTTAGCTCAATACCTCCTTGAACATGAAAATTAAACTCAATCATGAACCCATTATTCAGGGATAAACTCTGTGAGTTTTTAGTGTATATTTTTCCAGCTGTACATTTCTTATATTTCTATATTTAGTGTGGGATCTCGCTATACAGAAAGTGTTGCATCCTGCCCTTTTTATTTAACATTATATGGTGGTTTTATATATAATTAAGAGACTCCTTAAGATCAGTACTTGAATGGCTGCACAATATTCCACCACATAAATGTACCTTAATATGTTTAACCAAACCCTTTGGGTGAACATTTGGACTGTTTACAATTTTTCACAATGAAAATGCTGCTATAAACATCCTTGTTCATAAATCTTTGTTCTGATCTCTGGTTATTTTCCTAGCAGAGATTCCTAGAAGTGGCATTGCAGGGTCACCGGTTTTGATGCATATCATGAAGCCGCCTTTCTGAAAGAGTCTGCCCGCCCCCATCTCACCCCCGTTTGTGAGGATGCCCACTAGTCCCCTACAGGTCTATTTTCTCTGCCCCAACACACTATGTGTCTTCCTAGCATCATATCCTTGCTTCAGCAGCTCTCCTAGTCCAAACCCTGTGTTTCCCATCCACCATTCAGAGCTCAGGGCAAATGCCACCTCCTCCATGAAGCCCTCTTTGATACCAGCTGAAGTTCCCCACCTCCAGACCTCTTTCAGCCCCTGTCTTAAATCCCTCCTAAAACATTTACCACCTTTGCCACGCATTTTTTCTTTCTTTTTTTTTCTTTTTTCATCATGACAGCCTGCCATTGAGTGCCACACATTTTAATAGTTTGTGTAATAATAACCTCTGCTTTGCATGGGGCATTGAAGTTTTCAAAGTGCTTCCGCTGAGAGGTTTCACCTGATTTACTCCCAGACAGAACGTGTTTTGAGGTCAGGGACCTCTGATCATCTGGGTTACTCCTTCTGGCCACATCAGCAACCTCAAGTCCAGCCCAGTCTCACGCTAGCCCTTGATGCATGGAGAGGTTGAACCAGCCTTCACTATTCCTTGGCCCATAAGAACAGACTTTAGGATGGGGCGGTAAAACAGGAGTAAGCAGGACAGTGGGCCCTGGATCCCAGTCCTAGCTCTGTCGTTGACTTGCTGGGATGTGGGGCTGGTTCCTGGTCTTCTCTGGGCCTTGGTTTACCCATCTATGAAATGAGAGAGTTGAACTGCATCATCTCCCACACTCCAGGACTGACTGCTCCTGAGGCCTCTGTCCCCAGGCACCCAGAGCAGGGCAGCCCTGGGGTTTCTCTGAGGGCCCCTGCATGAAGCCGGCCTCTGGGATGGGCCGGAGGGAGCTGGCCAGGGAGGCAGGCCTGGCGCCAGGCCAGGCTGTGTCTGCAAACACTGACCTTGGCTGCCGCGGGGATTTTCCATGACACCAGCACCCTCCCTCTCAGATCCCCTCATCCCACGTGGGCCTGGGGAGGGTGGGGGACGGGGGCATTGGGGGCTGTCCTGCACCAGAGGCCCCTGAGTCAGTACTAGGGCCTCCTGTGGATGGGAGACAGCTAAAGGCGAGAGAGGAGAGAGCAGTGGCCATGGTGGCAAGTCTAGGAGGAAGGAACGGGCAGGGAGACAACCTGTGCTAGCAAGTGGAGGGGAGCTGGGACAATGGAAGAGAGGCCTTGGGGAGGGACAGGGCAGAGGGAGGGGACAGGTACTGTGCTTCGGAGGGGACAAACTCCAGACCCCGTTCTACACACTGGTCCCACCCCCACCCCAGCTCCACGAGGCCCTGGTGGTTTCCCAGGCCTAGCTAGGGGCTTGGCCAGGCCCGGGCCAGGGGGATTCCTTCTGGGGCCTTGAAGCTGACCTCGTTTTGAAGGGGCCAGGGAGCCATGGCGAGGGCAGGAGCTATGAGTCACCAAAGGCCGTCCTGCCAAGGGCCACCTCCCCTCCCCCTCTTGGGTGTCTAAGGGGAGGTTTCTCATCACCATCACAGACTTCAGAGTCCTCAGAATCGGGGCCTTCTGGGTTTACCAGCATTTGCTGAGCAGCTACCCCCACTGGACCCTGTGCTGGACACTAAGGGGACTTGTCAGCCCTCCAGGAGCACAGAGCCCTGCAGGACTGCTCTGTAGAATAGCGTGCACAAATACTGGGGAAGGGGCCTGCAAGAGGCAGAGGGAGAGGCTCACCAGATGCAGAAGGGTACCTACACTCTGTCTCCACCACGCCAGCAGCCTGCCCTCCCCACTCCAGGGGCAGACACACACTGGCACTGGTGGTTCCTTCCGCCTCACGTCCTTTAACATGCCACTTAGGCTCCCTGGCTCCACTGTGCTGCCAACTCCAGACCAAGGGGTGGCTCTCTGTCTGTGCCTCAGGCCTCCAGGAGGCAGGGTCCTCATGGGCCCTTTCCTAGGTGTCCCTCTGAGCCCAAGTGCCCTCTGGAGCCCAGCAGGAAAGCCCGGCCTTCCTCTGGGGGCTCTATGTCTTGCAGCCAGCCCTCCAGAGCTACCTGTGTCTCCCTCGAGCCCACACTCCTCTCTGGCTACTCCACCAGGCCCAGGCAGCACCCTAGTTCAGGTCCTCCCCCATTCTCAGCAGCTCTTTGGGTACCTCAGGCCACAGGTCCCTCATCCATCTTCCCTCAGGACAAACATTAGCTTAGCCAGCGCCATATTTACATTAGATAACTAGGTCAGCAGAGAGACAGGGTGCAGCCGCGCATTACCAAGGCTGTGGTTTCTAATCTACAGAAGGGCTGGGCCCACCCAGAGATGGGAGATCAAAGAATTTCAACGTCAGAGACCTGGAGGAAGGACCTTAGAGGTTCCTGATGCTACAAAGCAGCATTTCCCAAACTGTGCTCCAAGAAACACTTGCCAGCAGTACACACTATGAGAAAAGTGTGTACTACTCCAAGGTCAAGTAAGTGGGAAAACTTAGCACATTCTCCCAACTTTGACTGACCTTGCACATTGACACATGTATGGCTCTGAGAAAGCCTACTCTTAAATCAAACAACAGCGAAACCTGTTAAATTCAGCATTTCCTCAGTTCAACTTAACCAAGTAACCCTTTTCTCATCCAACAGTTACTAACATTCCATGGAACTGGTATTCCTGAAAATTAACTTTGGGAAACACTGATTGTAAAATGTTGGTGCTGAAAGGAACTTTAAAGACCATCTAATCTTGGTGTTCTCCAAAATATTCAAACTAATAATTAATATTTATTGATCCCAATGTCCTAAGCATTTTAAGTGTACTAACTCATCACATCCCCACAGCAAGTCTTCGAGGTAAGTACTTCATTATTCCCATTTTACAGATAAGGAAACTGAGGCACGGTGGATTAAGTAAACTTGGCCAAGGTTAAAAGCTGTTTGGCTCCAGAATCTGTGCTCTTATTAGTCCACTAAACTGCAGAGATCTCCTACTTATTTTCAGTATTTCAAACACAATAGCTTAATTCAATCTCACAGAAGCAATTATCTTATGCTAATCAGAAGTTCTGACTGGCAGATGTATTCTTAATTAATTTTGATGGGGAAATTAATTATGGCTCTAACAATGATTTATTCAGTGCCTGCTCTAGGTTGTATGCATGATGCACTGATCAGCACATTGTACTTCATAAATAAAATCTTTCAAAATTTTGATTATATGAATGGGTCAGATGGAGAGGAAATAATAAAGGACATCTATATCTATAGCAATGAAAAAAGGTGGAAACCTCATTTCTTGCCCTGTCTCCCCATGTCACAGATGAGGAAAACTGAGGCCCTGAGAGGGGCAGGGACTTGCCAAGACACAAAGCTAGCTTTGGTCAGGGTCAGGTCACACCCCAGGTCTCCTGCCTCCTAGCCTTGTGCTCTTTCCTCCACCCGAGGCCGTGGCCAGCATCCTGGCCTCGTGGCCAGCTAAGCCATGGGTAGGAGGTCAGGCAGGCGGGCTAGCAGGCATAGAAAGCCAGTGGGCAGCAGGCAGCCATGCCCAGTCCAGCCAAGGCCATTAACCAAGGGCTCATGGTGGCTACTTGTGCTTTGACTAGAAGGAAATAGGCCATAGGGAAAGACCAGTAGGAGGGAGGGCCAGACCCAACCCCGCTCCCCCACCCCCACCCCACTTCTCCCTGGAAGACAGAGCTTCAGCCTGTTTCTGAGCTCCCTGGTGATTTGGGGAAGAAAACAGAAGAACTGAGGCCCAGGGCTTTCCATCCCACCTCTCAGTTTTCTTGCTGCCCTAAAATATACATACTAGCAATTTATTTTTATGTTCAGCCACTTGACTTCCTCAAGTGAATTGTGTGCCTCCAGCCAGATCCCAGGGCCTTCTCCTAGCTGAGCTGCTCCCAAGTAGGAGCTACTGGGCCCTGGTTGAATGGACAGGTACAGCTCTGGTCATACCTGAGTCAGAGGGCAGTGGACAGCACTGGTTTTGGAACCAAGTATCCTAGATCATAGTCCTGGTTCTACCATTCACCAGCTGTGTGACCTTGAGCAGGTTGCTTTCCTTCTCTGGGCCTCCATTTCCTCATCTGTACAATATAAGGACTGGACCAAATGATTGCTAAGGGCCTTTCTGGCTCCGAGAACCTTAAAGTCTATGGTGGATTCAGGGAAGGAATGTAGGGGTGGGGGGATACCCCCCGTCAGTGCTCTCAGAGGCACTGGCTGGAGTCTCATGGTCGGGGCATGAGTTCTAGCTGATTGGTCAGCAGGCACTGTGAGAGAGTGTCCTCAGAGAATCAGCCCCAGAGAGCAGCCTCTGAGTGTGTTGGTGCCACACAAGGATAGATGGAGCCCCTCGCAGGGCTGGACAGAAAGGAGAAGATGAAGAACACGTTTTGCCCCCTCCCTCATAAAGCCAAGCCTGATGTGGACAAGGACCCGGCAGGCGGCAGGCCTGCTGGCAGGCAGACATGTCTTGCCAAACTCCCACTTACTTCCCAGAAGTTCCAGGGCCCCCTGGGAATGGCTCCACCCAGCTGGCGCCCCTCCAAGCTGGGTGCCCACGTCAGCAGGTCCCCACAGCTCCCTTGCCCTTTCACCCAGTGACAACAGGACAGGCAAAGGGGAGGGGGCACGCTGACCCTGAGCCTGATACTTGGAGAAGCGTGTCTCCCTAAGCATCACTCTCGCATTACCACTTCTGAGGCTCTCCTCTCGGGGCCTCAGTTTCCCGTCCTGGTCACCTTTCCTGGGGTGATACATTGGCTCCCATGCACAGCAATGAACGCTGAGTCAGAAAGGCCTAGTGGCCTTGGCCAATTCACAAGGCCTTTCCAGACTTCATGACTTCAACTGTGAAATGGAGACAGTCATAATAATGACGTTGTAGTCGTTTTTGAGGATTAGGTTAAAAATATATGTGAAGGGCAAGAGCTTATGATTAAGCCTCAGCCTGTGGGAGGAAGTGAGGGCAGCCCTGGGGGCACCTGACCCCAAAGGCAAAGCACGCCCAGCCTGAGGCTGCCCTGGATGGAGCAGCAGCTGTGGTGAGGCATGAGGCACTGCCACTGACAAGAGCCTCTGGTTAAGCCTGGGTGTGTCGCTTGCGTTGAAAGTCACTAAGTTCAACAGGAGGAGGGGCAGGAGAAGGGGTTGTCACTTGCAGTTGGAGCTGGGTCCTGAGGGCACTCAGGCTGGGGCAGGAGGGGAGGTGTGGGAGGGGAAGGGCAGGGAAGCACAGCTGGGCATGGGACGAGGATGCTGCCAGGGGCACAAGAGAAGGACAGGGAAAAGGCGTGTTGCTCTTTGAAGCTGGGGGCTTCATGGCAGCCCACAGTGGGCAGCAAGGCCCTTGATGTTCCTAAGAGCCTATGAAGGAACAAGGGGCAAGGTGGTGGTGGTGGTGGTGGAGAGGGTGTGCCTGACCCCACAGAGATGACCCTGTCCCCAGCACTGCTCTCAGGCTGACTTTCCCCCATGAGATCCCATCACCACTGCTGCTGTCTCGTGCTCCACAGGTTTCCAAAGTATATACTTGCATGTCCAATCTCTCCTTTACTCCTAAGGGCAGCTCTGGTGGGCAGCCAGGGCAGGGATTAATAGCTCTACCTCAATCCCCCAGAGTGCAGACAAGGCAAGTGAGCCCAGAGAGGGAAAGGCATTTGCCCAAGGTCACACAGCCATCACATGGTCAAGCTGGGGCCAGGTCCATACTCCACACTCCCCATCGAGCCCCATCCACAATGCCAGGCCTTCCCCCACACCAAGCAGTGCTAGCCCGGGAGGACAGGGAAGGACAGGATGAGAAGCAACTCTGGCTCAGGGCCTGCCCAGCTGTCGAGGTGAGTTGTGGTCTGGCTGCCGCGGCCGAACTGGCGGGCACAATCTGTTCTCACCCTGCTGGGACGCAGACGTCCCAGGCACAGTGGCTCAACAGCTTAGCTGTCCAGATCCTTGGCAAAGGGTGACACAGTCACTGGCTCAACACCATGGTGGGAACCAGGGGAGCTGTTTCTAAGGGCAGCCCCACAACCTTGCACACCTCTGAGCAGCTGTTTCCAGACCTCCCTGAGCTTTAAGATCCAAATGGCCCTGGGTTGATAGAGATGCCAGCTTTATTGGGACTCAGCTGCTCCCATGCCCTGGTGCTCTCTTGGAAACGTGAGCGTAATCTGGCACCTTCATTCATTATTAATCACAGTGAGCCATTATTGAGCACTATATGTACCAGGCTCTAGGCTAAGTGCATTACACACATTATCTTACTTACTCCTCCCAAAAGCCCTGTGAGGCAGATACTACTCATTAGCCCCATTTTACAAATGTGGAAACTAAGGCTCAGAGAGGTCAAACACACACGCACGCACACACATATACACACCTACATCATTAAATATGAAATGTCTGATTTCAAATCAAAAGTGTAGTTTATTATATCTCAAACAAGAAGCAGTACAATTAATCAAAGTATGCACCCAAACTATCAACACAGTTTTGTCATCTTAACAGTAGCTTGTTTATGCCAGCAGTGAAGAAGCCTGGAGAGTGAGTGGCGATGAAATCATGAAAGGCCTTTTCCATAGCCCATTGAGAACTGAATATTTTTCCTTGCAAAAAGTGGTCCAAAGCCTGGAAGAAATGGTGGTCAATTGGTGCAAGTTCTGCTGAATACAGTGGATGACAAAGAGTTTCCAAGTCCAGCTGCTGTAGTTTGAGCAGTGTCGTTTGTGGGACATGTGGTCGATCGTTGTCTTGCAAGAGGATTGGCCTGTCTCTATTGACCAGTCTCAGCTGCTTAATTGTACAGATCCTCATCATTTCATCCAATCAGTTGCAGTAGACATCTGCTGTAATCGACTGACCAGGCTTCATGAAGCTCTAGTGTATAATACCAGTGCTGGACCACCAAACAGATACCATTAGCTTTTTTTGATGAATACTCAGTTTTGGACTGTGTTTCAGCACTTCACCTTTATCCAACCATTGTGCCAAATGCTTGTGATTGTCAAAAAGACTCCATTTTTCATCACACGTAACAATACAGTGTAGAAATCGTTCCCCTTTATGTCGTGACAGCAAAGAAAGGTAAGCTGCCAGACGATTTCTCTGCTGCTCATTTAATTCATGCGGAACCCATCTATCCAGCTTCTTTACCTTGCCGATTTGTTTCAAATGGTTCAATATTGTTGGAATAGTAACGTCAAACCTTGCTGCTAATTTACGCGTAGGTTGAGAGGGATTCGCTTCCACTACAGCTTTCAGCTCATCATTATCCACCTCGGTCTCAGGTCACCCACGTGGCTCATTTTCAAGATTAAAATCACCAGAATAGAACTTCTCAAACCATTGACGTACTGTGCGTTCATTAGCCACATCCTTCCCAAACACTTCGTTGATATTTCGAGCTGTCTGTACAGCATTGGTTCCACGATGGAACTCATATTAGAAAATAACATGAATTTTTAACTTATCCGTGGTTTCACAAAAATTGCTCTTAAAAAATGTGAAAGATAATCACAAGCCAAAACATGTGTTTGAAAGACTGAGGATGTACCTTCACAGTAAAAGTAAAACAAGAAGTGTCAGAGTGAAATGTCAGAGATATCAACTGTCAAACTTAATACTTAAGGAAATCAGACATTTCATACTTAATAACCTAATAGTTCATGACAGTCAAGATGTGAACTCAGGTCAGATCCCAAAGCACACAGCAGCCTGTCCTGCAATTCAGTCATCAAATGAATTTTGGGCTGGCAACGTGGAGGTGGAAGCCAGAGAGGAACATGACAAGCCGATCAGTGCCCACCCCTTCCCCTCAAGCTAGTGTTTAGCTGTGTGTAGATGGCAGCCCTGGGGAACAGGGGTGGTGGTGGTAATATTGGCCCTGGAGTTCAAAGCTGAACATTCTCAGTGCCACTTAAATAAGGCAGAGATCACTTTTAGCTGTGAAGAATCCAGGAAGACTACATGGAAGAAGAAGCATTTGGTTAAGATTTGATAAAGCCTAGGAAGGAGGAAAAATTGAAAAGGCTGCCGGCCTTATTTTATCATAATTCTATTAATAAAAGTAATAAATATCCCAACAGTGAAAGAAGCAGGGCCAGGACCAGAAGACCTGGGGAGAACCCAGGTCTCCCAACTGGCTTGTGCCCTTCACATTGTCCCTGTGGCTCTGGCCCAAGTTCCCAACACCACGAGTCAGCTCCTTCTCTAGGTATACCAACCGGTCCAGTCTTTGAAGCCAAACAGACTCGAGTTCAAAGGCGAGTTGCTCTGCTTCCAAACAGCGTGACCTTGGAAAAGTCACTTCACCCTCCCTGTTTCTTCTTCCCTATCTTCTGGAGTTGTCATGAAAGTAAATGACAAGGCATAAGCAAGGGACTAACATAGTGCGAGGGGACAAAGACGCACCCATCACCCTGTTGGAAGAGAGGGCCAGACCTGCAGGGTGGAGGAGGCCGAGGGCAGCGGGGGGGAGGAGGAGGGTTTCTGCAGGGGCAGCCCCATAGCCTGTGCTTTCTCTCCTCTCCTCCCCGCTTTCCCGCAGGCTACGGGCACGCGGCGCCCAGCACGGATGGCGGCAAGGTGTTCTGCATGTTCTACGCGCTGCTGGGCATCCCGCTCACGCTCGTCATGTTCCAGAGCCTGGGCGAGCGCATCAACACCTTCGTGAGGTACCTGCTGCACCGCGCCAAGAAGGGGCTGGGCATGCGGCGCGCCGACGTGTCCATGGCCAACATGGTGCTCATCGGCTTCTTCTCGTGCATCAGCACGCTGTGCATCGGCGCCGCCGCCTTCTCCTACTACGAGCACTGGACCTTTTTCCAGGCCTACTACTACTGCTTCATCACGCTCACCACCATCGGCTTCGGCGACTACGTGGCGCTGCAGAAGGACCAGGCGCTGCAGACGCAGCCGCAGTACGTGGCCTTCAGCTTCGTCTACATCCTCACGGGCCTCACGGTTATCGGCGCCTTCCTCAACCTAGTGGTGCTGCGCTTCATGACCATGAACGCCGAGGACGAGAAGCGCGACGCGGAGCACCGCGCGCTGCTCACGCGCAACGGGCAGGCGGGCGGCAGCGGCGGCTGCGGCGGCGGCGGCAGCGCGCACACCACGGACACCGCCTCGTCCATGGCGGCGGCGGGCGGCGGCGGCTTCCGCAACGTCTACGCCGAGGTGCTGCACTTCCAGTCCATGTGCTCGTGCCTCTGGTACAAGAGCCGCGAGAAGCTGCAGTACTCCATCCCCATGATCATCCCGCGGGACCTCTCCACGTCCGACACGTGCGTCGAGCAGAGCCACTCGTCGCCGGGAGGGGGCGGCCGCTACAGCGACACGCCGTCGCGCCGCTGCCTGTGCAGCGGGGCGCCGCGCTCCGCCATCAGCTCCGTGTCCACGGGCCTGCACAGCCTGTCCACCTTCCGCGGCCTCATGAAACGCAGGAGCTCCGTGTGACCGCCCCGCGGGGCCTGGAGCGCCCGGGGGCGCGAGCGGGGGGCTCCTGCGGGGCGAAGAAGCAGGGGTCGGCCAGGAAGCCCGCCCCAGCCGCCTTCAGCCCAGTGGGACTCCCCCGACACCCCTCACCACTCTCCCCCAGCCCCCATCTCCGACTGTGCCTGCTCGCACCAGCCGGCAGGAGGCCGGGCTCTGAGGACCCCTGGAGCCCCCCCGTTCGAGCCCTGAAAATGTGAAACTTGGGGGGGGGGTCTGGGAGGGAGGGCAGAAGCTGGGAGCCTTCCATCCCTTTGGAAATCTAAGAAGCTCCCCAGTCCTCAGAGACCCTGCTGGTACCTAGACCCCCACCTCCGGAGGGGACTTCATGTTCCATGTACGTTTGCATCTCTATTTATACCTCTGTCCTGCCAGGTCTCCCACTTTCCCTTGGCTCCAAAAGCCAAGGTGTCTTTGTCCAGGTCACCCCCACTCAGTCCCACTCCCCTCCCCCATCCCCATCCCCAGCTGTGTCTCCCAGCCTCCCACTACCTTTGTATTGTTTTGCATGGCTTTGCAGTTATGGAGAAAGTGGACATCCAGAAGTCCCTAAAGCTAGTCCCCAGAGGGCAGAATAGAAAGAAGGTAGAACAGGCAGGCAGCAGGAGGGGTGAGGGGAGTGGGGGAGGCAGTGACTCCCCAGTCTGCAGGGTGGTGGCATTGGTAGGTGAGAGCTAACTGGCCTCTGGCCACATTCTCATGGGGGGTGAGGGGACTTCGACCTTCCAGACACTGCCCTTGGATTCTGGAACAGAAAACTTCAGACTTGCCATCCCCAACTGTTGCTGATAATTACCAGCTGTTTAATTTGTGAAGTGATTTTTGGCCTCCGAAAACCCTATCCTGGCTGCTCATTCATTCGAGTCTCACAACACCCCAGTGAGGTCCCCAGGGCAGGAATTCTTCTTCCCATTTTACAGATGAGAACACTGAGGCCCAGATAGGTGAAGTGACTTGCCCAAGGTGATACAGATAGTGAAAGGCAAAGGGGGACAAGAACCCAGCCTGCTCTCTCGTGCTCTTTCCTTCCAGCTCAGATTGCTCTTGAAAGCAAAGCTCCATCCCTGCACGCCCTAGTATTGTATGGGTAGCTGGGGCTTAAACCAGAACCAAAAGCCCAGGGCTGGGCCACTGCTGAGGCACAGCCTCTACTACCCTTGGCCAGGAGACAGGGCTCTGGCATATTGGTGGCATGGGGGCCTTTGTCTCTGGGCTGTCTGCTTACAAACAGGGAAGTCCTTGGGAGCAAGGTAAGCAGGGCTGGGTCTCATGGAAGAAAGGCCAGGAGCTTGGACTCTAAGAGTTTGGGCTCTAGGAGTTGGCAGAGTGGCCAGGAGAGCTGGCAGGCATATCCTATGGGACATCATCCCTGGCCCCACAGCCAGTGTCAGTGCTGGTATCCATAGTAGCTAGAGATAAGCTGAGGCTGCAGCAAGGAACAGCCCTACCAGGAGAGGGAGGTTTTGGACCTGGTGTGCCCTCTGCCCACCCCACCTGCAACCCAGAACCCAGATGAAGTACAGCAGATGGAGGTGATGCCTGAGGCTCACTATTGGGGACCCACAGGTAAAGCTGGTATAGTGACCAGGACAGCATCAGGGAGTGGATGAGGGACCTCTCCTCCCACAGTACTGCCCTCCCATGCTGTTCACGTGTCAGCTCCCTAACACTGCCAAGCAACACCAGCCCTGGCATTCAGGGAAGCTGGAGGGAGGGGCCTGCAGGGTGGCCAGCCTCAGGCCACCCCAGCCATGTCCTCTAGTCTCTGGGGACCCCTGGGGGAAAGAAGTCTAGCCTGTGTGTGAGTCCCGTCTCAGTGTGGAGGAGCTGGCTGCCCACACGCCAGGAGAGCAGGGCCCACACCTGGGGGTGCCCTCTGTGTTTATGTTGGGGGTGGGGGACAGTGCTGGCTGCCTCTGTCCTGTGTGTGACCCTGCCCTCGAGGGGTCCTGTCCCGTCATTCCCGAGGGAGCCACAACCAAAGTTGCAGAGGGATGGTGGGGAAGGAGGCAGAGTGGCCCTGGAGCAGAGTGCGGCAGAATGCTCAGTCTCCGATGGGGTCTTTCCTAGGGAACTGGAAGGCCAGTGTTGCTTCTCCCCTCACCCCCTCCCACTGCAGGCAGCCTCTCTGCTTCCCCAATGCCTTATGCCTGGGCACACTGCCACAGAATATGCAATATGTGTGGGTGACATGCCCCTGCACCCACACCCCCACCCCGGGCAGCCCCTGGACTCCAAAGGCTGTGGCTGCCAACCCCCCCCCCCCCGCCCAGCTCCTCCTGCCTATCTGTCTTCACACTGAGAATGGCGCCTAATAAATGCTGTCCACGGAGACCAGGCTCAGGCTCCAGCTGTTTCTGTCATTGTATGCCCTTGCTGCTGAGGGGAACTGCCATTGCCTCCCCCTGACCACCACCACTGGGTCTACAGACATGCCTCGCTGATTCACCTTAGACTGACTACACTGTGCTTCAGGGGCCTTCAGGAGAAGCTTGGTGGCAACACTGGCTTCCCTTTTGGGATTTCCCAGAAGATCCAGATTTTCTTAATGTCATCCTGGACCAGACTATGAGAGCAAGACCTTAGAAATCACTTGGTTCTATTGTCCCCCTTGTACATGATTAAACGGAGACCCAGGGAGGGCAAGCCATCTGCCCTGAGTCACACAGCAGTGAGTGACAGACCTAGGACAAGAACCAGTATGGGAGGTTTCCTAGTCCAGCCCTCCCCCTCCTCACACAGTCTACAGAGTTCTACTGAGCCCACCCCAGCCGACAGAGTTACTTCCCTGTCAGCCAAGAGTGGGGACATCCTTCTCCTCCAGTAGGGGCCCCCTGGCTCAGTGGTCTGACTAACTCAAAGATGTCTCTTTCAAAGAGGGCACATCACAAGCACCTTTTTTCAGGGTGCATTTTTCTCTGGGTCTTGAGGGATACCACAGGCTTGGGACTGGGCCCCAGA
Source organism: Daubentonia madagascariensis (assembly GCA_023783475.1). NCBI lineage: Eukaryota > Metazoa > Chordata > Mammalia > Primates > Daubentoniidae > Daubentonia > Daubentonia madagascariensis. Next base: position 22,723,195 of record JAKFHU010001035.1, read on the forward strand.
GCCCAGGACAGAGCCAGAGAGCAGATCCACCCTGCCCAGTTGGTGCCAGCTCCCAAGGTCAGCTAGCCAGTGGCTTTCAAATTTCACTGAGTACAACCCACGGTAATACATCTATGCCACAACTCCATATCTACCTATCTACGTCCCTACCTACCTATCTTTCATGAAATAATTATACTTAACAACCCTGCTACATCCAGTGACTTTAATACATTCTGTTCTATTTCATGTTATAAAATGCTGGTCATGATCCACTAAATTGATGTCTCTACCCACTAACGGTTTGCTACCTGCAGACTGAAATACAAACACACTAGAGAAATAAGGAGGGGTGGGGGTAGGGACAATTTTTCCCAGTCCTCCCTCCTACCTATGTAGGTCAATTGAAAGATACAGAGAGGGAACAATTTATGGGGGGTGGTCAGGGTTCAAAGAAAGAAGTGGTGGTGCCTACACACCCCCAGAGGCAGGACACAGCCCTCCAATGATGGCACTCCTGGCTGTTCCTTGCAACTGCGGGCAGGCTCCTCACTGGCCTGCAGCCCTCAGGGTGGCCATAGCATAACTGGGGCTTAGCTGCCATTGGCTCACCCACTCCTAAGGCCACCTCATCAAACTCTGGGACTCTTAGCCAGGCACGGTGTTGCAAGCCTGTAGTCCCAGCTACTCGGGAGACTGAGGCAGGAGGATCACTTCAGTTCAAGGCTGCAGAGAGCTATGATGATGCCACTGCAGTCCAGCCTGGGCAACAGAATGAGACCCTGTCTCTTGAAAGGAAAGAATGAAAGAAAGAATAAATAAATAAATCTGGGGCTCACTGTCCATGGCCTGCTTGCCTCTGTCTGTCTGAGAACAGCTAAATGCAACAACAGCAGAAACCAGTCTGTTTTTGAGGTCGGCAGTGACCAGTCCAAGGTTACTTTTATTTTCTTAAGCAGTTCTTGCAGGACATAAACATGCTGCCACTTACCCTCCCTTCTTCATTGCCTGGGGCAAAATAATCAGAAACAGACCTTGAAGGAATCCCCAAGGGGCTGCATTTAACCCAGTGTCCCTAGGGGTGGTCAGAGTGTGGCAGCTGGGAAGAGCAGCGGTGGACCGCAGCCCCGTCCCTGCCCACAGCTCCTAAGAGCTCAGAATTGCCCGTGGTTCTCGCATGGGCTCTTCATCTCTAGACAGCATCATCCCCACCCACCTCACTTCCACACAGCTGAGGCATCCTGCACTAAAAGATATATGAACAGCAAAACAAAAATAGAAAACCAGCACTGCAGAGTGGAGGTGGGGTATAAATATACCAAGATCCTTGCTGATTTGGTTACTTGGGGTGAGCATCAGATGGAGACAGAAGCTTCCAGGAGGCAAGAGAGAAAGGAAGATACAATGACAACTCTTTCCAAAACATGTCCCATGGTATGCCTTGTGGGAAAAGGGTTCCTTGGCCAAATGAATTTGGGAAAACACTGTACACATCACCCACTCATGGAGCTTCTCAAGACACCTTAGGTTAGTCAAGGTTATGAAAAGTCCTGCAGCAGGCCAGTTGAGGTGGCTCATGCCTGTAATCCCAGCACTTTGGGAAGCCAAGGAGGGAGGATTGCTTGGGGCCAGGAGTTCGAGACCAACCTGGGCAATAGTAGTACCCTTTCTCTACCAAAAAAAAAAAAAAATTAGCCAGGCATAGTGGTGCACACCTTTGTAGTAAGTAGTCCCAGCTACTTGGGAGGCTGAGGTGGGAGAATCGCTTAGAGCCCAGGAGTTTGAGTTTGCAGTGAGCTATGATGATGCCACTGCACTCCAGCCTGGGTGACAGACTGAGACTCTGTTTCAAGAAAAAAAAAAAAAGTCCTGCAGCAAAGATGCTGTTTACCTTTGCTTAACCTATGATTGCCCAAACTCATTCCAAACACGAGACCCTCTGTTTGCATTGTTTGGATGACATCTCTTCATGTCCTGTACCTCACAGAGCATGCTTTGGGAAATGCCCATCTGTGGAAATCATACTGATGAAGAGAGGAGGTTGATCCTTCCTCCTCACCCCCAATAAATTCTAAAAGGAGTTCAGCTTCTAAGTCCTTCCATAACTGAAGACCATAACAATAAAGATACATATCATTCTCAATTATGTGCCAGATTACACCAAGGCTCAGAGCAGCCCACTTGCTCAAAAGCAGGCAGTGAATTGGTGGCAAAGCCGGGATTTGAACCCAGGCCAATGGCTGGGAAGCATGTGCTCCTACCCTCTCGCTGTGTACTGTCCCATGATGGTCCATGTCTTCAGCAAAGGTTTGGCAGAAGTTGCAGAGCTATTTATGATGTGGTCATTTCTTATTCAGAACCTTGGTGAGAGGGGAGGCTGTAACCTAAATATGTCATCCTTCAAAGATGACAGATTCCGACGGAGCTAAGAAATCTTATTCTGCCTCAGGCCCTCACATGCCCACACTTAGGGCCGTTTAGCTCTTTCTGCAGACTCAGCATTCCCCACCCCTACCCCCCCAGCCAAAACCCAACAGCCTCCCTACAACTTATTCAGGAAGCCAGGGGCAGGAGAGGGCTGTCCAGGGCCAGGAAGGATTTATTCAGAATGGACATATTGTCAGAGGAAAGAGCAACTGCCCACATTAACCACGTCAAGCTCCCTCCCCCAGGGCTCTCCTCACTATATCCATTGACTAACATGAACTTGCTTCTTCTCAATCCCAAAGCTGGGTTCAGGTAAGAAGGCCAAGCGACTCTGTTTTCCAGGGAGTCCCTGAAAAGCTAGTCTGTAGTGGACTCAGTCCCCTCCTTTTGTCCAGCCAGACAGGAGCCTTGATGTTGGAACGGCAGACCTCTCACACTGCCATCACCTTTTGTCAAAGATTGCAAAGAGGCTAGGCGTGGTGGCTCACCCCCGTAATCCCAGCACTTTGGGAGGCTGACATGGGAGGATCGCTTGAGGCCAGGAGTTCAAGACCAGTCTGGACAACAAAGTCAGACCCCTGTCTCTACAAAAAAGTTTTTTTAATTAGCCAGGCATTGTGGCATGCACCTGTAGTCCCAGCTACTTGGGAGGCTGAGCAGGAGGATCGCTTGAGCCCAGGAGGTCGAGGCTGCAGTGAGCTATGATCGCATTACTGCACTCCAGCCTGAATGATAGAGCGAGACCCTGTTCCTTAAAAAAAAAAGTGGGGGGTTACAAAGAAACACACACACACACATTCACACACACCCCTTTAGATCATTGGTCCAGCTCCTCTGTTTCAGAGGAAGGGATTTTGGTTCACAGAGAGGAAGTGACATGCTCAAGATCATGAAGCAAGATAATGGTGTAGCCAGAATTAGTATCCACATATCCTAACTTTCCAACGTACACACACGAGCATGCACACGCGCGCGTGCACACACACACACACACACACACGGTAGAGGCCCAGCCTTCTCTGACTCTGATTTCAGATGAAAGCTGCTAATCTCTGGGGTTGAGTCATTCTGATGCTGGAAATTTACTACATTCACATCTGGACAAATGGGGAGACTCATACTCCTGCCCTTAGCTCCCAGCAGCAGGGGAGGGCTTTGAGGGTGGTGCCAGCCTCTCAGGGCAGGGACTGTGATGGAACTGACCTCCACGAACAACCCTCTCTGGCTGGTGATCCCCCACCCCCAGGAATCCACATTAGTGGCATTCTGCATTTACAAAGCTCTCTCACATCATTCCCTCATTTGATCATCAGAACAACACTGTGATTTACGTGAGGATTAACGCCCCCATTTTGCAGATGACGAAACTGCAACTCAGAAAGACCAAGGTCCTACAAGCAGGAATTGTTCCACATCCACCTCCGTGCCTGAAGCTCTGGGCAGAGCCCCAGGCATTTCCTTGGAAAAGTGCTGGGCAAGGGCTACAGCCCAGACCCAATAGCTTGGTGGCAGTGTCCCACTTTGCCAGCCTCACAGCTCTCTGGGCTGGTTCCCATGGGTTGGGGAGCACCCAGGTGGACATGGTTCACAGAACCTATTAGCCAAAGGAGACGGGAGTTAGGAACACTCCACCCACTTCACCACATGCCCTGGACAAACTCTGCCCAGAGCCCTAAACTTGGGACGAAGGGCAGCAAAATGTCCAGCCAACAACCCCTGCCCTTCTGCTGGAGGGGAAAAAGGTCCCTGGGGAAAAGGCCATGCCTTTGACCCAGGATAACTCCTCAAATCAACACTTTTCCACAGTTCTTGTTCCCTGGAAGAGGGAACATATGAGCAAATCATCCCTGACTACAGAATACAGCTGGACAGCAGGAGGGCAGACAGCCCCCAGTGACCCCTGCCACCTCTCCCCATGCTCTTTACCCTCATTCAAACAGGCACTGAGGGTGGAGTGGCAAGCTTGTCTCAAAAGTAGACATCCAGCCAGGCAAGATGAGGTGGGAGGATCCCTTGAGCCCAGAGTTCAAGACAAGCCTGGGCAACATAGTGAGACCCTGTCTCTACAAAAAATTTTAAAAACTAGCCAGGCATGGTGGTGCACATGCCTGTAGTCCCAGGTATTAGGGAGGCTGAGGTGGGAGGATTGCTTGAGCCCAGGAGTTCAAGGTTGCAGTGAGCTCTGATTGCGTCACTGAACTCCAGCAAAAATAGACGTCCAACCAGGGAAGAAGATGCCATCTCTCCTTCTTGCAATTTCTGTGAGTGATCCCTGGCAACTTGGCTAGGTTTCTTTCCCTAAGCTGACAACCCACAGCTAGAGTGATCCTCCCTCCTCTCTCTTAGTTACCCAGGCTGGGGAGAACTGAAGACATCTCTCTGTCCTTGGCTGTGCATCATGGTGGCAAATTCCAGGGCAAGAGAAAAAGTCTATACCTGTGACAAAACTTTCAAGCCAGGCCTCTCCTGTGCTGAAGCTGAGCAGCTCTTTATAATGTCAGTGCAAGACTGCACACTTAGCACCACTGGGTGGTTCCAGGCTTTTGATGATGTTCCAGATGTTGACACCTGCTTCTGCCTTAAATCTATTTCCACTCTCTTCCAGCCCCACAACACCCACCGATTTGGTAATCCAGCTTTTTGTGCCATTACTTAAGCCTTTTATGAAAATATCAAAGAGGACAAGACCAGATACAGGACCCTTAATTCAGGGCAACTTTTATTCCAGCATGCTCTTGGTGAGCTGTTGCTGGCTCTAGCTACTCACCACTTCCTTTTATCTGTGCTCTAAAGTTGTCTGTTTAATCAAAGCTGTCAGGTGGCTGGGCTCCAGTCACATTGGAATAGCTCCCTTGTTCCTAGGTGTCAGTGACCTGGGCTGGGGATTTTTTGAATTTGCTGAAGATAGCAGGTGCTTCCTTGCCCAGCTCAGCCTTCACCCCTCCCCCCAACCACTACCACCTTATCTGGGCTTCTTCATTTACTAAGCTCTGCCCAGCCCATACCCCATCCCAGCTCTGGGGGTGGGCACACCCCTTCTCAGCCCCTTCCCAGCTCAGACTTGGTCCTCTCTCAGGCAACCGGTCTGTCCTCGATGGGAGGGAGGGAATGGGCTGTCCCTAGAGCACTCAGGATGGCCTCCCAGTGTTGAGATCTGCTGCAATTGGCACTGGGGTGTGTGAAGCAAATATGAAGCATGTGCCAGGAACTGGGCTGGGGGTGTCAGAATCCTCCCACCACCCCTGCGGAAGTAGACATAATTGTCTCCATCCCGGGGTGAGGAAATGGGGCTCAGGGAGGTCACTTGACTTGTCCGAAGACACCCAATCAGTAAGTGGCAGAACCAGGTTTTGAACCCAAGGCTACGTGGCTCCACCTTCCACATCCGTCCAGCCACTACACCCTCTGGTTCTTGGTGCCACATTATTTTCTTACCTTCCCAGGTTTAACCTCTACCCCAACCCCAGGCCAATTGAGGACCGTGGATACTGCTTCAGCGGCTCTGGAAGACAGGGTAAGCCTGCACCCAGCCCTTCCTGACCACCCCCTGAGAAAGCGGCAGGTTGGTGGGGTGACGTCAGGCTGTGGGGAAACCACTCCAGTGTTCCTGAGACCCAAGTAACTGGGGATTAATCTTCCAGATCTGGCGCCACAGACACAATAAGAATCTGCTGCCACCTGCCCCCTCCAGCCTCGTGAACAGATGGGCAGACCCCTCTCTGGGGGGTCTAAGTAGGGCACTGCTGAGGTTGCTGGGAGGCGGGGAGGGAGACAGCCAGTGGGGGAGGGGGGACAGATGGAGAGAGGAGGAGGGGTGGGGCAGACCAGCCCACCCCACCCTGCCCTGGCCCCCGGGCGGGTGCTGCCAACAGTAGGTGCTCAAAACAGAGCCGCAGCAAGCATTCCAGAGGTCCAGGAACCAAGTCGGATGGTCACACAGATGATATTTCAGGTCCTTTCTAAGTCCAACCTCCAGAGCCTAAGCCCCAGAGCTGACGAGCTACAGAGACTAACCACTCGGGCTCCAGAGTGAGGCTCGGGCAGCGCAGTGCCCAGAGCACCCAGTTCCTGGCCAGGCCCAGCCTCCACCATGGCCCTCATTGTCACAAGAGCACAACGGGCTGGGGTAGGGTGCAGGGTACAGCAATAACAGAGAAACACAAAGGTGGCCAACAGTCAGAGCCAGGGGGCCCTTAGGAACTTGGAGTCCAACTCTTCCTGTTTCAGAAGACAGCAGCAAGGCTCAGGGAGGGGAGGCGACAGGCCTCCAGGGCCCTGACTAGTGCTTTTCCACCTCTGCACCACTGCAGAGCTTTATCCATAACAGGCCAACACTGGAAACAACCCATGTGCCCATCAATAGGGAAATGGATAGACTGAGTATATGTGTGCCAAGGAATACCACTCAGCCACACAAAGGGAGGAGCTATTAATACACTCAACAGCATGACAAGTCTGAAAATCATCACCCTGAGTGAAAGAAGTCAGACAAAAAAGAGCACATATTGTGTGTGTTTATTTGAATCTCTAGGAAACGTAAACTAATCTGGAGGCACAGAAAGCAGATCAGTGGTTGCCCCGGGTGGGGGATAGTGCAGGAGGAAAGCATTAAAAAGAGTAACAAGAGAAGGTTTGGGATGATGGATACATTCATTCTCTCGATCGTGGTGATGGTTTCACAGGTATATATATATATGTCAAAACTTACCAAATTCTATATTTTAAATATGTGTAGTTTATTATATGACAATTTCAGCCTCTCCAAAAAAGCTGTTTATAAAAAAATCAAGCAGCAGAGGCATCGCACATGGCCTACCAGGTGAGCTAAGCACCCCCACCCACACCAATTTTGTCCTGGAGACCTGGGGGGGATAAGTCTCCCACACCTCTTTATCAGAGGGCCAGTGGGGAAGCCACCAATGCTTCTGGCCAACTTCTGCCCACTCCAACCCAGGCTAGCTGTAGCCATGGGTGTCACCAGTGTCATTTGAAGGTGGATACATATCATGGTATACAGATGTAACGAGTAACCACAAGGGTCCCTGTGAGATGTTGCTGGCACAAGGCAGACATCAAGCAAAGGTCAGTGAGGTAGGAGGTAACCTGAAACATTGTGCCTCTGCCTAGTGAATTGGGGACCCCAGGCCCTACCAAGCTAGGGACAAATGGAAAGTCCCCAGAATCCACAAAACATTTCTTTGGCTATTTCTTTGCTTTCTAAAATCACACTCCTGGTTCCTTCCAGGAATCCTGAAGGGTCTCACACCATCTAAACCACTATGGAGTTTACCTCCTCAGCTCTCAGGCTAGCATTCACACTGGGGTCAGGGACAAGGCACCACGAGGCCCAGTCATCCTGCCACCTGCTGCCTGGGCTGCAGCTGCTGAAGGTGACAGGTGGAGGTAGCTCCTCCTCTTCCACAGCAGTTGGACAGGTGGGCCACCCTGCTACTCAGGCTGCAGGGCTCTGCCCAATAAGGACAGTCCTCACACCCCCCCACCTAGTGTCACACTCTGTTCTGCAACTTCAGAGCACGCTGTCTGACACTCCGAAGTTTTGTGTCGGATTTAGTGAAAACACTTCGGGATTTTACCCACATCCCTCTCTCCTGGGACTCAGGCTCCTCTCCTGAGTGCATGAGGACTGGGCTGAGTGGCAGGACCCATGCAAACCCCGGTGCCATGCTCCTTTGGCATTGCCCTCGTGGGCTGGCTGCCTCCCTTCAGGTGAGGCTAGCCAAGAAGCACCTGGGATCCTGGTGCAAAATGACCTCCACAGCCCTTCAGTCCAGCCTGGCAGGTCTGCATTCCCAGACGAGTCCAGCACTAGGGGCTGGGCCCCAGGGACAGAGCTGGACAGGGCCTGCTGCTACCTGCACACCAGGAGTGTGGGTGCAAGGCTGACGGAGCTCTGCAGAGATGAAGGTCAGGGTGAAGGTGTGGTCCAAGTGCCGGCTGAGCTAGGGAAGTCTCCAAGGCTGGGGAGGGGTGTCCCTGATGGAGCTGTGAAGGAATGGTGGAATCCAGCAACTGGTGAAAGCATTTCAGAGGCAGGAAATTGAGCAAAGACCCAATAGGGGAATGTTCTCAGAGGGATCTAGAACACTGAGAAGAGCCCTGGGTCTCCTTAGGAAGGTGAGGGAGTGGGGCTCCCTGAGTCAGGGGCTGTGTCCATCTCCTTTGTGGTCATGTCTCTGGATCCTCACACCATACCTACACTACCTACACCTAACAGGCATCAAAAGATGATCATAAAAGTGTGGGAAAGAGGGAAGAAGGAAGGGAAGACAGGGGAGAATGAAAGGGAGACCTTGGGGGCACCCACCCAGGTAGGATGTCCGGCTATGTTGTCCCACACACTACAGGGAGCCAGGGAAAGTTTCAGAGCAGAGAAAAAAATCTGTGTAATTTAGAGTTTCCAGAAGATTCACCTGGCATCACTCATTCCTGATGGCTGTTCCTGGGCCCAGCACTTGCTGTCTGTAATTGGTGCTCTCTCCACACCAGCCTGGCAGGGGAGTGGCAGGAGGGCATACAAGCAGGCCCTTCTACGCGGGCTGGGTGGCCTGGGATGCCCAGCTCCTCTTCCAGAGCTGAGAACAAGCTACTCCCCTGCTGGTGGGGAGGCCAAGGAGAGCCTGTGGCACAGTTAAGAAGGGAGAAGATTCTCAAAACCCAGTGATGGAATCTCCCCCACTCTCCTGTCTCACATTTGCACTCCAGCCTCCAGCCCATGAATCAGATGTCCTGGCAGCCACCCCTGCGGCCCCAGCGGCCCTGCCTCCAGGGCAGGGAGGAGGAGCAGACACCTGCAGGCACCACCTGTCCCCTTGGCTCGCTCATCACCCAACAGCTAAGGAGCCTTGGAAGGCCCACGTCCCTCCTCCAGGACACCACCTCCCGTGGGGTCAGCCCCTGGCTGGGAGTGGCGGTGGGCCTTTGAAAGGCCCCAGGACGCTGCGGACAGATTTCTGCCTGGGCCAGGCTGCTGTCAGGCTGTTACCAAGGCAAGCGTCCAAAATGAACAGCGGCTGCCTTCCCTCCCACTCCCTCCTGCCCTGGGCTGCTAAAATGGACCCCACAATCCACCATACCCAGCATAGCACTTTATAGTTGTCCCCTTTATCCACTCTCTGAGCCTGCTCAGGTGGGGCAGTCAAAATCATGCCCACTCTACAAATGAGGGCCCCACACTTCAGACACGCCAGTGGACTTGTCTAAAGTCCCACAGCTAAAATGCTTAGGAAGAGGGAGTTTCAGCTTCCTAGAAACCCTCAAAAAGGGCTTTACAGAGGGCTATACAGCAGGACCAAGCTATCCCAGCCTCAGTGGGTCTGCCATTACTGAAAGTCCAGACAGGGACCACCTCACCCTACCCTTCTATTTGCCAACGAGGAGATGCAATGCAGAAAGCTGGAGCAATGTCCCTAAAGTCACACAAGAAAAGTAACAGAGCCCGGCTGGAGACAGTTCCTGTCTCACAGATGAGGGCCACGGCTCAGGGAGGTTGAGTGACTTGGCTAAGGTCACCCAGGTGGTCAGGGACAGAGCTTGGACTGAAAACACAACGCCCTTCCACTCTACCTCCCTTTCCTCAGAACTAGGCCACCATGTTGCTATTTGCTTTGGGATGGAGTTACCCATCTGATCAGCCAGCACTGCTGAGATTGGGACCCTACGGCCCCTCAGCTGGCTCTCTCCCACCCATGCTCTGGATCTTCAGTGCTGTCCCTAAGCCCTGCCCCGAGGGCTGAGGCAGCTAGAACTGCTTCTCCCCCAAGGCCTGTCAGGACCACCTCACCAGACCCACCCCTGGAGAATCACTGCGTTATAGGCACTGGGAATTTGCATTTTAACAGGAACATTCTGGAAGCCCTGTTTTGAAGAAATAAAGACTAGGTTCTGCTTCTCTTCAGAAGGGCTTTGGGTCTGTTTTCCAGAAAGGAAAACCAATTTCCACTCTACCATACCAGGGCCAAAGCAAGCTGATATGCCCTTTTGGTGGAATTAAAAAAGATCTCCTTCCAGGAGGTACAACCTCATGTAGTGAGCAAATAGCCCCCTTCTGTGGGGGAAAAAGGGGTGTCCCTTCTTCCAAGCACATAGCTCCAGAGCTGCTCAGCTGGGAAAGAGAAGGAGATGCAGAGGCGTTGGCTGATACCCCCACACCACAGTCACTTTTCCCTCAGGAGAAGAACATCCCCCACGCCCCCCCAACACACACATTTTCCCTGGCTGCGCCCTTCCCCACTAAAGCCAATCACTGCTCTGGAGAAAAGGTCATTTTGCCCAGAGTCACTAAAAATTACACATTAATAGCCCTAGTGGTTTCCAGCAGTTTCAAATGCTGACTTTGGCCAAAAACTTCTTAAAAAGGCCATCTTCCCTTCTTATTCCATAGCATTTACATTTTATAAGATTTAAACAGAACCACTTTTAAGCAAAGATATGCAGGGCTTTCCTCACGTCCCCACGAAAAGGAAAATCTGGGAAACATCGGCATTAGACGGCTAGGGAATTCCTTCTGAGCCCAGCAATGATTAGCGCCTACAAAACAGCACAGGATGCCGCTGCCTCAGACCAGGGAGCTCCTTCCTCCCAGAAGCCCTCATGCCTCCCCTCTGGGCTGAGGGCTGTGGAAATCCATCCCCAGAAGAAGGTGTCCTCTGTAGAGGCAGCTTCCCCATTATTTACAAGCATGGCAGCTACATTTACTGAGCTCTCTAATGCATCAGGGACAAAGACTACCAAAAGAACTACATCCAATATCACATTTGACAGATCAGCCCTTTAAGGTAGCTGTAACTGGTATACCCATTTTACAGATGGGAACAGGCTCAGAGAGGTCAACAGAACTGCCCACCCCTGATTCCACAGCCCATGCCCTTCAAGGCCCTCTGCCCCAGCCAAGGCATCCCTGAGCTGACAAGGAGGCGGAAACCTCCAGCCAGGCCTGGGGTCTCACCAGCCTCTCAAGTTGGGTCACCCTGCCATCTTTGTTGAGGACACTTGACTGTGTCCTCCACCATCTTGACCCCTGGAGAAGCTGAGCCCTCAGCAGCTCTTTTTGTTATTCTATATCTCCATGAATCACTCACCCTTTTTGATGCTTTTGATGCTAAAATTCCCTCAGGTGACCAATTATTTTTAAAAAGCTGGCTGGGCCCCAGCAGCATCTGTCCTTTAGCAGCAGGGTCAGCGCGCCATCTAGTGGCTATCTAGTGAACCTAGTACTGGCCAAACTGCGGAGTGAAGCCTGGCATCTGAGAGGCCCTTAGGAGTCAGGTGGTCCAGCTGAGGTTCAGAGAGGGGAAGTGCCCAGCCTAAAGACACACAGCAAACTAGAATCTAGTCTCCAGGACCATAACCCAGCTCTTGGACATCAAGACTATGCTTTCCGGCTAGGTGCGGTGGCTCACCTGTAATCCTAGCACTCTGAGAGGCCGAGGCAGGAGGATTGCTTGAGCTCAGGAGTTTGAGACCAGCCTGAACAAGAGCAAGACCTCATCTCTACTAAAAATAGAAAAATTAGCTGGGCGTTGTGGCACATGCCTGTAATCCCAGTTACTTGGGAGGCTGAGGCAGGAGGAGCGCTTGAGCCCAGGAGTTTGAGGTTACAGCGAGCTATGATGACACCACTGCACTCTAGCCAGGCAACAGAGTGAGACTCTGTCTCAAAAAAATAAAAAAATTTTTTAAAAAGACTATGCTTCCCAAATTTCCCTGGTGTTTTGGGGAAGCTGCATATCTGGAACCAGGTCTCTATTCTGATAGCTATGAAGTAAAAGTAAGCTCCCGTTCACAGGGTATACCCTCTTCCTGGTACTGCATCCTTTATTCCATTTACCATTTTGCATAGGAAAATTTACACAGTATAAAATCCAAAAGGCACAAAAAAGGTATACAGTGAAAAGTGACTCTCTCACCCCAGCCTCCACCACCCGCTTGTCAGTTTCTACATCTCCATCCAGAGATTTTCTGTATACTTACAAGTATATACATATATTTTAATTTTTCACAAAAATGGTAGCAATCATACACAGGGCTCTTAACAATGCATCTTGGAGATCATTGTACATCCGCACATAAAGAGCATCCTCATCCCTTTGTCAAGCAATACTGTGTTCCCTGTGTGGCAGTATATGCAGGTGCCACAATTTATTTAACCACTCTCCTTTGGATGGATATTTAGGTGGTTCTCAATCCATTGCTATAACAAACGTGTGGGAAAACATGTTAGAATAAATTCCTGGAAGTGGAATTGCTGGGATTATCAGTATTCATTTTGGTCTCATATACCAGAAAACCCAACATAATAAGAGCTAAAATATGTAAGGCTGTTATTGAAACCACAAGGGGGTTTCAATCTAGGTCAAGTTACTCATCGCACAAAGATCCAATTATTGAGACAACAAGGATTGCCAAGGAAGAAAGGAATTTTTAATACGACGGATGACTTGGCGGGAGAACGGGAGAACCTGGAGAAGTTGACTCAAATCCGTCTCTCTGACTAAGGGATATCATGGGCTTTTAAAGGAGAGGCCATGTACCTTGGGGCGGGTCATGGTGTATCTCACAAGGGGCTACATGCATTGGGCACAGTTTGGTCGGGTTGGTGAATCTTGGCATCAGGAGGTATGCCCTGGAAACTTCAGAATCTCAACTCCTTTGTCTTATAGAAAATCAATTATTTCAGGTGTGGTGGCTCATGCCTATAATCCCAGCACTTTGGGAGGCTGAGGTGGGAGGATCACTTAAGGCCAGGTGTTTGAGTCCATCATTTCTGGGAAACAACTCAAAGGTTCAAGTAGTTAGTTAAGGCAGGGGTCCCCAACCTTTTTGGCACCAGGGAATGGTTTCATGGAAGACAATTTTTCCACGGGGGTTGGGGGGGCAGCGAAGCTCTGCGGCCCAGTCCCTAACAGGCCTCGGCCTGGGGGTTGGGGACTGCAGAGTTAAAGGAGAGGATTATTATAAAAAATATATAGGGATTCATGGAACCAGTTACAAGGCCTCATTATCTCATGTCAAACAAGTCTAGAGGCATATGGTCCAGGGTCACATGGCAGCTCCAGGCTGAGGCAAAGGGTGTGCATGTGTAATTTTTATAGATATTTCCAAATTGCCTGTCTTGATTTCCACCATCAGCGTATGGTGTTTCTCTACAGCCTGGCCAACATCACATTATCATACTTTGCTAAAAATTTCTCGATTGAACAGGTGAAAATGTCACTCATTGTACTTTTAATTTATATTTCTCTTTATTATGAGCACTGTTGAACATCTTTTCATGGGACTGAGAGGTACTTCCTTTTCCATGGATCGTCTTGTTGCATTCATTGTCCATTTTCTTTTTGTGTTTATGATCTTGTTGGTGTTGAATTTTGTGAACAGCTTTATTAAGATACAATTTACACACCATAAAAGTCATCCGCACAAAGTTGTGAACTAAAAATAAAATCCTAAGCTTGCTGCTGACTGAATGGACCCCTCTTGGCCAAGGGGACCCCAGAGAACCCTTAAAACTGAGTTCTCAGCTGATAGGATGGGACGTCAGACATGCATCATTTTACCCCTCCCTTGCTAACGGCCATCAGCCTTTATTTTCTAAGGGCCAGACCAGCATTCTTTCCTGATAAAAGATCACCAACCATGAAATGGTTTTAACAGTCTACAGAACATGCACAGAGGGTTTCCATGTCCTTGTTTCACCTTTTTGACATGGGGGCAGCCATTTTTAAACATGGACCCCATAAAAGGACAGAAAGCCCCATTGCGCAGGCATATAGTTCTCTTTGCATAAATATTCATGGCTCCTCTTATAGCTTGTTAAATGTACATATTTAGCCACTCAGCTTAGTATAAAATCCTGTTCTCTTTGTCCCTCCCTTGAAACACGTGTTCCTGGCTTGTGGCCTGCTGAAATGGCCACCATGGGCTGTAAACCCTTTATGAAAAATAAAGCCCTCCATTTCCAAATTATGAACCTCATTATTTTTTCCAGTTTACAAAGTGTACAGTTCAGTGGTTTGAGTATATTCACAAGGTTGTGAAACCATCACTACAATCTAGTTTTGGAATATTTTGTCTGCTCCCCCCAGAAGAAACCCAGTACCCATTAGCAGTCACACCACAACCACCACACACCTGTACCCCACCAGACCTAAACAACCACTAATCTACTTTCTATCTTCAAAGTTTTGTCTATTCTGCTATTCTGGACATTTCATATAAATGGAATCATACAGTAAATGGTCCTTTGTGACTGGCTTCTTTCATTTAGCATAATGGTTTCAAGGTTCACCCATGTTGTAGCACGTGTCAGTACTTCATTCTTTTTCATTGTTTAATAATATTCCATTGTATGGATATACCATGTTTTGTTTATCCATTCGTAGTTAATAGACTACGAATGGATAAACAGCCCTCCAAAAGGGTTGCTCCCACTTATTGACTATTATGAATAATGCTGCTATAGATTTTCATGTACAAGTTTTTGAGTGAATGTATGTTTTCATTTCCTTGGGTAGATACCTTGGAGTGGAATTGCTTTGGTCTTATGATAACTCTTATGTTTAACTTTCTGAGCATATAACCTCTATATCCTCTCTAACACTTGTTATTTTCCTTTTAAGAAAAAATAGCCATTCTAGTAGGTGTGAAGTGGTATATCATTGTGGCTTTGATTTGCATTTTCCTAATAGCTATGCATAGTTGAGAACCTTTTCACCTGTTTATTAGCCATCTGTATATCTTCTTTGGAGAAATGTCTATTGATTTTTAAGAACTGTTTATATGTCAAGAAAACTAGATCTTTGTATGTGGTGTGAATTGCAAATATTTTTCACAGGTTGTCATATATCTTTGATTTTATTTTATTTATGCTTTTTTTCCAGGTACAAGGTTTTGTATTGTACTCAGGAAGGACTTCCCTACTCCAGAACTATTACAACTTCTTAAAAATGGCTATTCCATATTTCCTTCTAGTGTTTTTATGATTTAATTTTTTTCTTCCAGTAAAATCTTTTATCCAGCTGTAATTTATTTTTGTGTAAGGTGAAAGGTAGGGATTCAAATTTATTTTTTCCAGATTATCTATCCTGTTGTTCCAATAACATTTAAATAATCCCCACGGATTCAAAAATGCCACATTTGTACTGTACTTACTAAATTTGTGCATGTATTTGGGTGTATTTCTTGACTTCCTCTTCTTTCCCAGTTACTCATCTATCCATGAACCATAAAGATTGCATGTTTAACTTTTTATTATGGAAAATTTTAAATGTGCAAAAAATGAGAGAAAATAGTAAAATGAGCCTACATGTACCCATAACTCAGCTTCAACAATCATCAACTTTCTGCCATTCTTGTCTCCTGGTTTATTTTTCCTTGTTGTTTTTTTCTAGAGTGTTTTAAAGCAAATCATTTCACCTATAATTACTTCACACTCTAACAGCTAAGGACTTTTTTTTTTAAAAATCTGATGACACCTTTATCACAACTATGGTAGGAAGAATGATGGCCTCCCAAAGTGCCTATGTCCTAATTCCCCAAACCCGTGAAAAAGTTACCTTACGTGACAAGAGGAACTTTACAGATGTGATTAAGTTAAGGATCTTGAGATAGGCAGAGCATTCTAGATTATCCAGGCAGAGCCAATATAATCACAAGAGTCAGAGAAGGAGATGTGATTGTAGAAACAAAGTTCCAAGTGATGTGGGGCCAGGAGCTCAGTAATGCAGGCAGCCTCTAGAAGCTGGAAAAGGCAGGAAATGGATTCTCCCCTAAAGCCTTCAGAAGGAACACTGTTCTGCCAATATCTTGATTTCAGTACAGTGACTAAATTCAGACTCCTGTCCACTAGAACCCTATGATAACAAATTTGTGTTTGTCCATGGAAAAGAAGCCAAACTCTGTAAAAGAATTTTTAAAAGGTTTATTCTGAGCCAAATTTGAGGACCATGACCCAGAGCCACACCCAAGAAGCCTTGAGCAAGTGGACTTGCTGTGGCTGGGCCACAGTTTGGTTTTATACATTTTAGGGAGATAGGAGTTACAGGTAAAGTCATAAATCAATACATGGAAGGCATAGAATGGTTTGGCCCGAAAAGGCGGGCCATCTCGAAGTGGGGGGTGCTTGTAGGTTATAGGTGGGTTTAAAGACTCCTTGACTTGTAATTGGTTAAAAAATGAAGCTTTGTCTAAAGGCTTGGAATGTTTTAGATAAGGAAGAGACAAGTCACTGGACGTATATTTGTTGTGTAAATTGGGGACCTGTAGGTTTGTCTTGCATAGCCTTAGGTCTGTTGATGAGTTACAAAGGATATCTCCAAGAAGGGAGGGCGTCAGGTGAGGAATGCCTGACCTCCTTCTCTAGCAGACAATTTAGTTTTAGGATACCCTCTTGGCCAGGAGGGGGTCCATTCAGTCAGCCCGTGAGGGGGAAGACTTTTATTTAATTTTAGTTCACGTGTTGTTTTAAGCCACTATGTTTGGCTTATAATTTGGCTTATAATTTGTTACAGCAGCAATAGGAAACTAATGCAACCAATAAAATTAGCAATAACTCATAAAGCAGACCATGTACAGTTTCTCCAAAATGTTCCGAAATATCTTTTTACAGTTCATTTGTTCACAGGTTGTATTACTTTAAAAGTAATTAAGTATTTGTAGGGCCAGTGAATATTTTTATTACTATGTTAACAGAAATAAAACTCAAACTATAAAATAATTTAAAGAGGTTTATTCTGAACCGAGTATGTGTGACCAATGGCCCAAAGCAGGTTTTTAAGAGGGTCTGAGAAAATGTGCCCACTGTAGCTGGGTTACACTTTGGTTTTATACATTTTAGGGAGATAGGAATTACACATAAAGTCATAAATCAGTATATGGAAGGCATACATTGGTTTGGCCTGAAAAGGCAAGACATCTTGAAGGGGGTGGGGGGGTAATTTACACATTATAGGTGGGCTTAAAGATTTTTTTGATTTGTAATTGGTAATTGACCTCCCTTCTCCTCATGGTCAGCAACTCAGGTTTAAGGTTCTTCTGGGGTCCCCTTGGCCAAGAGGAAGTCCATTCACTCGGCTGGGGGGCTTAAGATTTTATTTTAGTTCACAATTATCAGGTTTAAATTAAGTTAATAAAAACTGAATCCAAATAAATAAATACATGGAGTCAGCCAGCTCACAAGTCACTCACTATTGACCTTTCTGGGCCTGGGTTTCCAAATCTGAAAAGTGAAGGGTTGGATGAGAACTTATCCCAGGGGGGAATCTATGTCTGAGCTTCGTGGGATCTGGGAAGACTCTCAAACTGTACGCGAAAGTGGGAAGGATACTGAAGTTGCTTATCCCCTCATCCCCATGAGAAAGATATTAAACACAGGCACCTGGAGTTCCCCAGGGCAAAGCCCACGTCCAAGAAAGCTGGTGTCCATCTAGAGCCTTAACAGAGTCAAGGAAGAAACTATCATGAGCTTAGTGAACAGTATATTCAAAGGAAAATATTTGCCTGGGACATACCAATTCAATTCAGCCACTGTCATGGCTCACCTTCTCTGAGCAAGGACACTAAGCTGGGTGCCAGGCCAGCAGGGTGCCAGACTGAGAAATGAAATACAGGATGCCCAGTGAAAGTTGAATTTCAGATAAATAATGAATCATTTTTACTATGAGTATGTCCCAAGCAATATTAGGGACATAGTCATTCTATAAAATGATTCCTTGCTTATCTGAAATCAAATTTAACTGGGAGTCTGTATTTTATCTGGATCTGACTTGGTCCTGCTCCCAGTGAACCAAGGCAAAAACCAGCTTCCAGGACCCAGTGACCTGCCTCAAGGCTAGCGATCAACACTGATGGGGCTGGGGAGGGTAGGGGGTAGAGGGCAAAGAAAATGATAAGAAAGAAAAGAGAGGTTTGAGAATGACCTTATGAGGGCCTGAAGCTAGAAGGAGCAAGTGACTTCCAATCTAATCATCTCTGGTCACCATAGAAACCAGCTGTAAAGTCAGCCAGAACAGAGCAGGTGACCCGCATGGATGGTCCACATTCCCTTCCCCCACGACCTAGTCTTGTCAGGCCTGGTTCCAGCTGGGACCTACCCCAGACCTCCTCCTCCAAGTCCCTTGCTCCTCTTCCCAGCCACAGCCTCAGATGGCTGCCCTTCAGTGCCCACCCTGTTGGGAGAGAAAAGCAGTCGGACACCCAGTCCCTGTCCATGAGAAGGTAGCATTCTAGCCAATAAACAGACTACACGGGACAAAAACTTGTTTAAAACACATACACACGAGGCAGGTCCGGCCTGGCCTGTCTGCTCACATCTCTCTCTTTCCCAGGGTAAAGTAACTCTCTCCTAATCCAGAATGTGATTACATTGATTAGGAAAATGTTCTATCTTTCAGACAAGCCACAGGCTGGCAGTAAGCTTTGAATGCCAACACAGGATTTGCAGTGAGTGTTTTATTTGACTCTGGAAATTAGAGGCTCTTTGAAGGTAGCATGCAAATTTGTTCAAAATGTCTCCACTTTTGGAAAAAAGGCCAGAACCCTGGATCAAGCTCTTGTGCAAATCAGGAGTGCTTTTTAATGGACAGCAGCCTGAGGCCTTTCTTTCACTGTACCTCCTGCTGGGTGGGCTCTGGCCTCCCAGGAGCAGCAGTTGTACTAATTCTCCCCCAGGTCCTTTCTACACAACAAGCTATGAATGCTGTTCCCATTTTATAAGTAGGAAAGTGGGGCTCTGAGTGATTCAGCAACTGAACGTGGTCACTTTGCTTTAAGTAGCAGACCCAGCTGGAGGCACCTCCCTTCCCTAGTTAGGGATAACTTGCATAGATGGTATTCCACGCCTGAAGATTATGAAGAAATTCCCATCTCTCCAGAGGGCTGGTCAGTAACCTCCAGGGTGTCCATGTGGTTGTCTCTGCCTGGGATGACCCCCATTCTCCACCTGGAGCAATCCTGCTCCTCCTTCAAGTCCCTGCCCAGGTCTCCCCTGAACCCCAGTTCCACAGGCTGCTGGGAAAAACGAGGCCATAGAGGTCAAGCTCCCGCCACAGGCCTGACACAGGGGCGCCTGATCCAGGACAGCTCTGATAGTCATTGTCATCTCCTCACTCCCTGCCCCCTTGAGGAATCCATCCCTCCCGCGACCCCCTCTGCCTCTTACACATCCTCACATTGCTGCATGGTTAACCTCTCCTTCACCGAATCCCATGTTCCTTGAGTGCAGCTACTTTGTCTCACTTCTCTTCAGGGCCCCACGCCTGGCTCTGGGCCTTATACTTATTGGGCTCCATGTGTATTTACCAATAAATCCTCCTGCCTCCTGGGCTCCAGAGCCAGCAGTATGATGAACAGTCAGAACATCATGATAAATTAAAATTCATTTTATGATGTGGCTATACAGACAGACTGTGCTGATAGTGACATCATGTCGGCTGGTCATGAGTAATGTTTACTTCAGGACGGTGCCCTTGGCCTGGACTTGTGTAGGGAAAATGGCCAGAGCCCCACTGAGTGAGTCACTGCGGCCTATGGGAACGGCCTCTGATAGGGGTGGGGCTGTCAGCTGGTGTGGGCTGCCCCAGTCTGTCCCTTAGGAGAGAAGCTGTATTTCATTCATCCTACACGCCCCAGTGTCTCAGTAAACATTTTTGCATAAACGAATGAATTCCTTTGAAATCACATAAAACTAGAGGTGTCGTTGGAGACAAGAAGCTCAGAAGAAACCTTTTCTGGGTCTTCCATCTCCTGACTGATTGAGAGAGGTCATGTTCCAGTGAAGGAAATTTCCGGAATGGTCTGCAGGTCCCAGACACGCTCCACACTCACTCATGCCTCTGCACCATCGCCACTTTCTCATGCAGGAAAGCCCTTTCCCTGTCTATCTGGTGACCTACATTTTGTCCAGGACCCCACTTATACACCTTCTCCATCAGGTCATCCTGCAATAGAGGGGTCTGGTGCAGCTCCTTTAGAGTTTTTTTGTGTCTACACTGGCCATTTTCACGAGTTCAAGGCAGTCTTTGGGCAAGCAGGAGGAGCTGGCAGACAGGTCCTATCTCTGTACCTCTAGTAACAAGATCTGCAGTTAACGAGGGAAATGTGCCTGCTGGGTCTGAAGCAGTTTCCCAAGTTTCCCATACCAGTCTTGCCTCTGGTATGACCAGGCATGGGATGCAAACTAGAGCGCTGGGTAAGAGGAAGACGGGTAGCTGGCGGCTGAGAACTAGGAGTAGGATTTTAAAGGCCAAAGATCTTCTGCAAACAAACCTAGGGACGTCTTTCTTCCTGGATGTCTCTGAGCAGCAACTACAGTCCACGAAGGAGCAGTGGGGCAGGGCGTGGTGCAGGGGCTACGCAGGTCTGGATTTTTGGAGACTGAAGAATCTCAGGGCAACCCCCCCACTCACTAGCATATGTCAAGCAAATCACTTGGCTTCTCTCAATTTAGTTTCCTCGACTATAAAATGGTCTCGGCGGCAGGCACTAGATTCCCATGCCACTCTGCTGAAAGATGCGAGCAACTCGGCAGGCTGGGATCCCTAGGGACACCTCCCAGGCCTCCCCGGAGTTCCACCCTGGCGGTTGCCACTGGGGGGCTCATCTCTGACACCGGTCCGTTCATCCTCCCTAAACGGTTTACAAAAGGCTCTGACATCCACAATGCACCCTCACTGCCCCGTCCCATCAGCCCCTTTTACAAATGGGGAGACCCGGGCCGGAGCCCGCCAGAGCCACCCGGTGGGCGCCAGCGCGCCCGCGCCGACCTGCAGAGCCCGGGCACTGCAACTCCGGCGTGCTCCCGGGAGCGGGGCGAGCGGGCGCGGGGCGGGGCCGGCGCGGGTCACGTGACTCCCGGCCCGGAAGCGCTCGGGCGGGAGACCTCGGGTGATTCGGTCGGTAGCTGCTGGCTCGAGCGAGCCCCGGCGCTCGCCGCCATGGCCTGGACCAAGTACCAGCTGTTCCTGGCCGGGCTCATGCTCGTCACCGGCTCCATCAACACGCTCTCGGCAAAGTGAGTCTGGGCCTGGTCGGGAAGGGACTCTGCTGGGCCTGCGGGCGCTGGCGACCCCGCGCACCCTCTCCGTCACCCCCCTTCTCCGCTCTGCTTTTCTGGCTTCACCGACTCTCCCACTCGCTCCGGTCGGTTCACGCGCTTTATGACCACACAAGGGGTGCGAGGTCTGGGAAATGCGAAGCGGGGCCGTGCCACGGGCTGGGGCATCCGAGCCCCGGCTTTGATTCGCTGTCACCTCCTGTCTCCGCGCCTCAGTTGCCTCATCCTTAAAGGGAAGGGTTGGACCAGTTCCGGTCCGCAGCCCTTGCAATGCTGGCGTCCGAGCCTGAGCACCCGCCTCCGGGAGCGGGGGGCCAGCGAGGGAGGCCCCAGGACTTGTGCACACGAGCTACAGTAGTGACGATCAGCGAGCGTGAAGGGCCGCGCGGTAGACAAGGGGGCGCCCTATGGGCCCCTCATGGAGGAGACTGAGATGGGATTTCTAAGTGGGCGAGACCGCGAGGCAGGGAACCGAAAGGCCAGATCGAAGTCGATTGTAACCAGCACTAGATGCCCTGCTGGATTTTATCCTATGATCAGAGAAGGGCTTTTGAGCTGGGGAATGCCATGTTGAAAGTGATAAGATTGAAAAAGAAAAAGGCAACGTGATGAACCTGGTGGTCAACACGAAGAGTCGTTTGGTGCAAGGAAAACCACTCCAAGGCTGCTGCGAAGCAGGCCCCCTAGAGGGGAACTCGGAGGTGGTAATGAGAAAGGGACGGGTGGCAGAGACCAGGTGCAGAAGGAAGCAACAAGGCCTGACCCACCACAGGGTCAAGAGACAAGGATCATTCCTAGTTTCTGCCTGGGAGGGGAGAAGAGAAGCGTCGTTAATCCAGACAGGGAGGGCAGGTGGGCAGTTCAACTCTGAGGTATGGCGGGGAGACAGTGAGATCAGTCCCCAGGGGCTTGGGGGCTGAGGACCCAGGGCAGTTGTGAGGCTGAGGGATGGGGCATAGCCTCCTCTCTGTCATGGGTAGGGAGGCAGCTCCTTCTCTTGGCAGCTCTTTGCCTTTTTCTCTGCCCCCAGCTCAGTCAGGGCAGGGCCTTCCTGCCCCTTCTGTTCACTGTCTAAGAGCCTCCATGCCCAGAGCCTGGCCGTGATCTGATTCCAAGGTACACATGGAGGACAGTGGACAGTGGCCATCTCCCAGTTAGACCCCACGTTCACCTGGGCTCTGCCAGGCTCCAGAGCAAGGCACAGTCGGCACAGTGACTCCCAACAGCAGCTTTTCCACCCTGTGAGCAGTGCTGCAGGTCCCTGGGTTTTCTGTCAGGCTCCACACTTTGAGAAACTGACTGGGAGCCTTTTGAGGGGAGTGGCCATTTCTTATTCATTTTTGAGGATTTACGTCCACAAAATTTATATCTAGCACACTCCATCAGTGATATGAGAGGTGCCTCAGAAGAGAGGTCTGAGGGAGAAGTATTTGGTTTAATTCATCAGGCATGTATAAGGTATCTATAGTGTGCAAGGGAAGGGGACAAAAGTGACTGAGAGAAGGTCCCTGCCTTTGAGATGCTTAGAATCTGAGGTGGAGAAGACAGATGTGTAAACACATGGCAGTCATAGTGTCCTCCCTTCCCCAAATGGGGGAAAAGTCAGTGGAACCCTGAGTGTTGCCCACTTGTTTCTCTGGTTCACTTCTGGCCAGCTGTGTCTTGTGGAGAGCTGCTGGCCTCCTGGCCCCTGAGCCCTTAGCTATAAAAGAGCCCCAACCTGAGGGCTCCCATCTCAGGATGAGTGCAGCAGAGCAAGTCTTCCATTCTGTCTGTCACACCAGCCAAGACCTTGGTCAGGGGCTTAGAGAGCAGCTGTAAGTCTGCCATGGCTGCTGTCCCCAAGGAGAGTCCAGATTGCCAGTTACTGCTGGGTAAACTGTGCTGACTCAGCTCCTTCCTTAAAAAGCTCCAAACCTGTCAGGTAGGAAGCCAAGAAAGCCTCAGTCCCAGGAGGCGTTGCCCTTGGAGGCTGCCTGAGAGTCAGGAAAGAGGCTCCTAGGTGGGAGACCCAACCTTTGGTCCTATCCCCTGCCCTACAGCTGGAATGGGGCCACTCACAACCCTCCCACCCCAACACGGGCCCCAGAATTGGACTCTAAACAGTGTTCTTAGGCCAAACCATGAGAAGCACACTTTCAGAGAGAGAATGTAGGGGAGCAGCTGTGTACACCTTGAATGAAGTTTCGATTCAAAATCACATTTCTGACCTGCAGTTTCTGGCAGGTACAGACAGACAAGCATGTGCTGACGACCAGTGTAACCAGCTAATACACAGAGCACCTACCTACCACGTGCCAGGCCCTGCTCTGGCACCTTTCATGTGTGAACTCAGAGAATTCTCATAACTACCCTATCAGGCAGATATACTCATTATCCCTGGGTAAGGAAACTGAGGTACAGAAAGATTAAATTACTTGCCCAAGTTCAACTCAGTTACTGAGTGGCAGAGTTTATAGTTGCACCAACATGATCTGGCTCTAAAATCCATGCTCTTGACCACCAATGGAAGGTGAGGCTGGCTACTTCTCCAGTCATTTTGGGGACATTTAGAGTTGCTAGAAACATAGAAATTATCCATTCTGATCCCTACAATTTATAGAGGAGGCTCCAAGAGAAATTTCTTTTTGTGATTCAGCTGGTTGGTGTCAGAATGGGGACTGGAACTCAGGCCTCAGGACTTTAATCCAGTCCTATTCTTCTTTGGTGTTCTGTGGTACACCAAAGTTCCTCGTCCTTGGGAGTGTCCTCTCACATCTTCCCAGACAAGGACAGACAAGCCAGGGTCTGGGAAGTTGTAATCCTGGAAGCAGCGTCTCCCTGCCTAGGCCACAGGGTGTCGTGCCCCTAGGACTGGGCAGCCAGCCCCTTGGCCCAGGAGATCCTGCTGTCATCCTCCTACGTGTCTTCCCCCTGAAGCCGGAGGCCACTCAAGGTTCAGACTGAGAGCCTCTGCCAGCCTCTTGGCAGTTTGTTGGCCTGTACAAGGAGCATGACGTTTCCCTCCCAGGGTTCTTGGGAGGAAAAAGGCAGTGGATGAGGAAGTACGTGTGAGCATGTGCTGTCTGCTGTGCGGGGCTGCAGGCCGGCTTTCCTCTCTGCCCACTCAGCAGGTTTTGGAAGGCTGCAGGGGGACTGCCATCTATCAGCCGGCCCTGTGGCCCTGTCCCTGGGTCTTGACAGAGGGGCCCTGCCTGTGGAGTAGCTGCTTCCCTTTCTGTGGCTATTTTCTTACCTCCTCACCGGCGCCTCTGTCGACCATCTCCTTGAGCCCAAACCATTTCTGTCTGCCTCAGCCAGCACCCATCTGTAGGGTGGTGGCCATTTGGAAGCCCCATCCTCCTGAACCCAGCTGAGGTCCTGCATCTAAAGAGAGGTCAAGTGCATGCTCACTAAGTAAGGCTCAGCTCCCTCCTCAGTTTTTCAAAGGGGTTGAGGAGGCCTCAAATCAGGAGGCAGAGTAGCAGAGTGGGAAGAGCACGAGGCTTGGGAGCTGTGGGATTAGATGAGCCACCGGGCCTCTCTGAGCCTCAGTTTCCTCATCTGGACTTGGTGGCCTTGATAATCCCTGCCCTGCCTTCCTCCCAGACACTGTAGGATCTACTGAGGAAGGTTCTCTAATCCATAGAGACGAAAGATCTCATGAAAACCACCTCACAAGCCAGTGCCTCCTGCTGTGACACCCAGAGAGTGGAGAAGCCCTGGCCCTGCTGTCGGTCCCTTGGCAGGAGAAAGAAGCTGACTCACAGGGCTTGACAAGCTGGGGGTGGAAGAGGAAATGGCAGAGATTCTGCGGGAATGGACACAACAGCTGATCAATCAGCCACTTCCTCAGTCTCTGCCCACCACCCCCAGCCCACACATGGACGTGCACACCTCCCAGAATGCTGAGCTTTGAGTCTGGCCCGGGCCATGCTAGGGAGTGACTCACCACCCCGTAAGGGGCGCCCACTCCCCAGCCTGCCCCTGAGGCTCCGGGAGCGCTAAAAGGAGCCGGCCTCTAGTAGAGGCGCTTCCTCAGGGGCCTCAGCGTGTCCCTGCAAGGGCCTCACAGGCCTCCTGCCCTGGAGGTCGGGGCTTTGCCCCAGAACGCAGTGTCTACAGAGAACCAAGGCCCATCTTCCGGGCTGACCCTCTCCTCACTCCAGCCAGGGTGGCAGGAAGAATCTGGAATAGGAAGGTCAGAGGAGAACTTCAAAATGTCCTGGGTACTAGCCCTGTCTCAGCACCTGATGAACCCTGTATCCCTCAAGCCCTCTCTGACCCCTGGATTCCTTGTCTGTCAAATAGGGAGTTCGTTGAGATGATGGCCAAGTTTCTTCTAATTCGGCATCGTGGCTCTGTGGAACCACAGGGACAGTAGCCCGAGGCCCCTCTAGCCGCCTCTGCCTCAGCCAGCAGGGCAGGTTCCAGATACTCTCCCAGAAGCTCTCAGGCTGGAGCAGAGCTGGGGCCGAGCAGAACTGGGGCCACGCTGACCCCACACAAGGGAGATGACCCCTGCTCAATGAGGGGATGAGGTAGGAGGGACAGAAAATGACTTATATTGAATACCTACCATGTGCCAGGTCTTACATACCTATATCATTTATTGCTCTTGACAACTCATTAGTGTTGGCATGATTATCCCTATAACTTGCCCAGTCTGTGTGACTCAAAACTCTGGGCTTCCCCTGTGCTCTGCTGCCTCTTCTGAGTGTAAATTCAAGCAGGGTTTGGCCCTGGATCTGCCCATTACCTGAACAGCTCTCTCCACCCCAGCCTTGGAACCCCCATCTGTAAAATGAGGGTCCTTCTTGTGAGGCTTAAGTGGGACAGCCCCAGTGAATTGTTCACTACAGGCTTGGCTCAGTGAATCGTACATTTAAAAAACATGTTTGTGAAGCACTGACAGACAGCAAAGTACTACCCCACCTTAGGGGTCATTGCTATCATCCCCCAGATAAACTGGGGCTGGATTTTGGCTCTTGTCTGTAGGACCTGGGGTCTTTCTGAGCCTGCACAATGAGCTGAAGTCTGTCTCCAGGCCTGGATGAGAAACCTGACTTCCTACCTCAAGGTACCTACAGGCCTGAACTTCTCGAGGAGAGGCAGGGCAGGGCAGGGCAGCCTGTGCTGCTGACACCCAATCCCTTGGGCTGTGAGCCTGCCCCAGGCCCTCAGATACAAAGAGATTCCATTTCCCCAGCTGGGAAAACCGCCAGCCAGCCTTGTCCAGGCAGACCTACCCATGGAGGAAGCAAAGACAACCCTTGGGGAAGGGGTGGGAGCGCAGCACCAGCCCTATAGCCAGCTCCGCAGAAATGCCCCAGCCCTGGGGAAGGACACCAGAGGGGTTTCACCTTCCCCTTCCAACCAGCCTGTTCCACCAGCAGGGGGCGCCTCAGACCCAGGTGGGAAGTAGGACTCCTGGACTCAGCCTCTGGACTGCAGTACTTGGCCTGTTGGCCGGGTGGGGTCTGGAAGTCTCATTCGTTCAACAGAAATGTTTGAGCTTCTGTATAGTAATGTGCTAGGAGCAGGGGACTGGGATGTAGAAAGGGACAGATGCTGAGCTCAGTCTCAGATGACAGTGAATGTGGAACCAGAATGTGCGTTGTCATTAATGTGCGCAGGCGGTAGCCCACGGTGCATTCTGGGTGGTGGCACCACTACTAGATCTCGGGAGACTTCTTGAGCCGGCCAGTCTGTGGTCTGAGTGTGGCACCAGGATGAGGAAGTGGCTTCCATACCTGCCACAGCCCACTCCAGAAACAAAAAGGTCCTTGCCTTAGGTTTCTGGTCGACCTTCATGGACTGGGCAGCACATCCCTTGTCCCTCCTGGAGGAGCCCAGTCGCCAGCCCTAGCAATTCCCATCTCTCCAACCTGCTCACTTGCTCTGGGGCAGTTGGGTCTGTGCCCTTGGTGAGGTGTTACCTCTTCACTCTTCCTCGCTTCTGCTGTTTTGCTCAGTTGCCCCACGCAGGCCTTCTCAGTGGGTTCTTTCTGCAAAAGTAAGCCTGGCTCCAAGAGCAGGCCTGCCTGGGTGAGCCATACAGTTGGTCTGTGGCCCACACCCACATCCATGTCCTGCCCTGCCCAGGACGCAAGAGCCAGAACCAGCGGCAGATGAGGCAGACATGACCCCAGAGAGCAGGTGACTTTTGTTCTGTAGCAGGGGCTTTCTTTGCTCCCTTGGTACTGGGACTGGTTACAGCCTGCTCTCCTGAGCCGTGCGGGGCTCCAGGTTTCTCTCTGCCTTCTAACCAGTCCTGTCAAAACTTCTCTCCTCCCTTCAACTCTCCTTTGCCCCTGCCAGTCCCAGGAAGCATGGGCCCTCCCAACTGCTTCTCTTTCTCCACATCTCCAGGAGCGGGCATGGTCTCTGCGGTGGGATAGGTTTGCCGTGGCCCTGTATTCTTCACTCCCCATGAGATGTGTTCAGGTATCTGAGTAGATGTGGTCATTCCCTCGGGTCTGTGCTACCCACACGATTGGCCAGGAACCCCATCACCAGCCTTCTCCACTGCCAGTGTCCTGGCCCCTAGCTGCATGTCAAACCCAGACCCTAACTGCAGCACAGCCAGTGGTGTGTGCTCCATGGCCCTGTGGGGGAGGCCCAGGGGCTGGGGGGCCTCCTGTGCCCTTTGGGAGCAGAGGCTTGCTATGGACATGAGCTCTTGGTCTCTGTTAACTTGAGTCAGCACATGCCATGGCTGGTGCAGTTGGAGCTGTGTCAGCTAACCCGGGGTGTCCAACATAAGGGAGGGGCCGCATCTTGCTAACCTCAGTCTGGGCCAGATCACATGCTCTTGGCTCTGGGCCTCAGACCACCTCCAGAAGTCAGCAGCCAGGGGAGCGAAAGGTTAGGAAGGGCTGTTTAGCCAGGAGATGAGAAGATTCAGAAGAATGTCGAAAAGTCCCCAAAAATCTGAAGAGCTTTCAGTGAAAGATTAGACTAGACTCCAGAGACTGAACTAAGCCCAGCAAAAATGAAATTCAGGAGAAGGAGTTTTCCTGCACAGATAGCAGACAATTCAGAGTGATTGGTAAGCAAGCTACCCAAAGTGCATGCCGCAAAGGATACTGAGCTTTTGTCTGGGCTCGGTGGGGAGTATGTCATCACCGTCATCACACCTGCCAGGGCTGACTGGGAGGCCACTCCACTAGAGTGGTGTGTTTGCCACCTGTTGAGAGTCAGCGTTAGAATGATCTTCCAAGCTGTTTTCATTCTTTGAAGATGATGAGGTAATCATTTCCCAGGCCCAAATATTACTGTAGACCAGAGGCTCTCACGTTTTTTGTGCCACGGATCTCTTTGACAGCCTGGTGTAACCTGTAGACCTCTTCTTAGAGTAATGTTTTAAAATGTGCCAATAAAAGACCCAAGGATTACAAAAGAAGCCAATTAAATTGAAATAAAGTTATCAAACATTTAAAAAGCAAATTTATGATATAGTAATATATATGCTTTTTAAATTGCATTATGTGCATTCAATTATAAGAAGTGGGTCTAATTACGGTAATTTTTACGAGTGATGAGAATGAATGATACTTTGCAATATATACAGTGACTCTAATGTGATAATGCAAATATCTGTGGTTTCCGTGGTGTTACGAAGGCACAGGTACTACACTTCCACAACCGTGATATCAGCAAATGCTGGGTCAAAACTCCTTGCTGTGGAGACTGGCCCCTTTGCAAGGGAGCTCCACTCTGGGGCCTAGTCACCCAAGTCTGGGCCTCTTGGCATTGAAAGGAGTGAGCCTTTCCACCAGCACCAGGGCAGAGTTGAGAGCCTTGCTGTGCTGCCAGGGTCTAACCTTCCCTCTCTCTGCTGCAGGTGGGCGGACAACTTCACAGCCGAGGGCTGCGGAGGGAGCAAGGAACACAGCTTCCAGCATCCCTTCCTCCAGGTATCTGGCCCTGTCCCTCCCCACCTCCTATCTCCCAGGCCTCATCCCCCAGGAGGCTGGGCTGCTGCCTAACCTAGGGGTACAGCATTCCTCTGCTCCCAGAAGAGCTATCCACTTCTCTGTCTCCCTCCACAGAAACCAGGGTCTGGAAGTGGGCAAAGGGCACAGTCCTCTCTAAGAGGCCTGGTGAATGGTCATGCCCTCACCACATCCAAGTCAGGACACAGGGGAAACATCACCCCAGTGGCAAAAGCCTGCTCTCCATCCACTGGGAGCCCAGACCCACCTGGGGCAGGGCCGACACCATAAATGCAAGACACCCTATTTGCCAGACTGGGAATCAGGAGACTCAAATGTCAGCCCCAGCTCTGCCACCAACTTGCTTTGTGGCCTTACATAAGTATGAACCTCTCCGGGCATCAGTTTCACCACCTGCAACTTGACTAGGGATTGGCCTGGATTGGTGGTTTTCAGACAGGGCTTAGGGCTTCATCGAGATTTTTGGGGGTCTTTTGGGAAGACCTAGGAAGTAGTCTCTGGCCTCCCGCGGCAGCTCAGCTTTTCTCTGTTTTACGTGTTGGGGTTCTAGGTAAGCTCTTGTTTGAAGAAAGTTTGCATTAAAAATAAAAGTGTCGAAGGTGATCCCCGAGGTCCCTTCCAGCTCTGAAGTCCTTGGACTGTCATCCCTGTAGGCGGTGGGCATGTTCCTGGGAGAGTTCTCCTGCCTGGCTGCCTTCTACCTCCTCCGGTGCAGAGCCGCAGGACAGTCAGACTCCAGCGTGGACACCCAGCAGCCCTTCAACCCCCTTCTTTTCCTGCCCCCAGCCCTCTGTGACATGACAGGGACCAGCCTCATGTATGTGGGTGAGTAGGCAGGCCAGGCTGAGAAGGACTCAGGGCCGGGAGGTGCGGGGGGTGCAGGGCCACTGGTGAAACAGCACCCCCCACTTACCTTCACCTCACCCTGCCACTCTCCCCCAGATTCCATGCACATGCACACACACAGCTGGGGTTGATGGAGCACCTACTGTGTGCTCAGCACGTCTCCAGCCCCAAGGACCCCTCAGTGACAGGCAGCTTTTGTCCTTAGGAGCTAACAGTCATGTGTCTCTCCTCTCCTAGCTCTGAACATGACCAGTGCCTCCAGCTTCCAAATGCTGCGGGGCGCAGTGATCATATTCACAGGCCTATTCTCAGTGGCCTTCCTGGGCCGGAGGCTGGTGCTGAGTCAGTGGCTGGGCATCCTGTCCACCATTGCGGGGCTGGTGGTCGTGGGGCTGGCCGACCTCCTGAGCAAGCATGACGATCAGCACAAGCTCAGCGAAGTGATCACAGGTGTGGCCGGGTGTGGGGACCCAGGGCTGCCCTGTCCTATCCTGTCCTCCCCTGGGTCCCAGCACAGAGTCGCTCCCCAGACTTGTACAAGCTCTTCCGTATGCCAGGCCCTGGGTGAGGGCATGCATCAGCTCTCGGGGTGGTGAACAGAGCGTAGGGAAGACTGGAGAGGGATGTGGCTGCACCAAGCAAGAGTGGCAAGTGGGGGTGGGGGCTGTTTTGACCTATGATATAGATGTAGACATAGAAACTGCTGGATTTGGGAATAGAAAGGAACAGATGCTTACTGAGTGCCCAGCCCATTTCTGAGCACTGTGCATTCATCATCATAGTGACCCTCACAGTCCCCAAAGGGAATCACAGCCCATTTTTCAGTGAAGTGACCATCCTGGGTTACTCAGAGCCAGGATTAACCCGGGGATGTCTATCTCAAAGCCTGTTGCTTCTTAAAAGACCTGCTTACCCGAGGGGTAGCTCTCAGGCCCAGGCAGGCCTCTGCACCTTCTGGAACTTCAGCCATGCCCTGCTGGCCTGCCCCTCAGAGCCCAGGGGATCAAGCACTGGCAGTGGTGACTGTGCCTGTGAACCACATGAGGCCCTGCACAGGTCGGGGCTGGCATGTGATTCTGTCCCCATGGCCATGCTGTCCTGGTCCCCAGCCCCAGTGCATCCCTGGCCTCATCTGAGCCCCTCCTTCCATACAGGGGACCTGTTGATCATCATGGCCCAGATCATCGTTGCCATCCAGATGGTGCTAGAGGAGAAGTTCGTCTACAAACACAACGTGCACCCACTACGGGCAGTCGGCACTGAGGGTGTGTGTGGGCACAGGGGCCTAGGAGGAGGGGGCTGGAGGGTGGCATGGGCAGTGAACTGCACACATGGAACACAGGGCGAGGTGCCGGGGACCCCTGGGACCTCCTGCCCCCATGCCTTCCTCCTTCACCAGGTGTGTGTTGACAAATCCTCTGACACCTGCTGTGCCAGGAGCTAGAGCAGGCCAAGGATGAAGATGAACGAGATGCAAGCCCCACTCCAGAGGAGGTTACCAGCAAGAAGAAAGGGCCAGGCAGTGCACTTGAGCTTGGACCACTTGTGCTCAAGTGATGTCTCATTTGCCAAGCATATCTGAGTCTCTTGGGGCAGGGAAGGTGGCATTCGAGCTGCAGATTTCAACAGGCAAGAGTGGGAGCAGGGAACTCCAGACAGAGCAAAGGAATGGGGAGCTGGACATGAATTTAGAAGCCAGTGTGGAATAATTTGAGTGCAGTATGGGTTAAATGCTGGGGAAACAATCAGCAATTAAGTAGCTTAGAGTCATATCATGGAGGACCTTGATATCAGGCAAGTGGATTAGACTTTAGATGACAGGCGGGCAGGAACCACTGAAGGTTTTGAGCAGAGAAGTAACTATCAGTGTTAAGCTTTAAGAATATGAGGTTAGCAAGATGGACTAGAGCCATGCTCTCAAAGAATGGCCTGTGGGTTAGTGCCTGTCCAGGAGCGGTCATGCCTGGCCCACAGTGAGCTGAAGAGCTTGCAGCAGAATGTGAACCAACTGATTCAGCTACATCACTGAGCATGCGGTTTGTTTTTTCTCATTTCTATTTTCTAGCAAGACTTTAAGAATGAAACAGCATTATCAACTTGCATTCTGGCGCAAGCTTCTTGTCACAGACCAGTAACAAACTGAATTAGAGAGCTCTGTTTTTCCAAACTTGTAAAAGCAATGTAGTGAGTTGCAGCCAGCAATTCTAATTTAAGTTAATAGAATAGAATTTTATGATGTCGGAGCATTGTACATAGTAAGGGTAGCTATTGTTTGTGAGTATGTGTGTGTCTGCATGCCTGTGCACATGCGTACTGGGTCACAATATAAAATGTATGTCTTATTCTTGATCCAGTCAAAAAATGCTGGGTTAAAGTGACGAAGGGGCAGCTGGAGCCCTTATAGGCCAGGAGTTCCTGATGAGAGGCTGAGGGAGGGATTCCAAGAGCAGGCCCAGGGACCTGAGAGGAGGGAGCTGATGTGAGGGCCGCTGGGACGAGCGCCCCAGAGATCAGAGGAGCCAGTGGGACATGCTGGGAGTCTGGGGCAGGGAGGAGAATGTGATGTGCTTTCTCCACCCCTCAGGCCTCTTTGGCTTTGTGATCCTCTCCCTGCTGCTGGTGCCCATGTACTACATCCCTGCTGGCTCCTTCAGTGGAAACCCTCGAGGGACGCTGGAGGATGCCCTGGACGCTTTCTGCCAAGTGGGCCAGCAACCACTCATCGCCCTGGCGCTGCTGGGCAACATCAGCA
This sequence comes from Daubentonia madagascariensis, assembly GCA_023783475.1. NCBI lineage: Eukaryota > Metazoa > Chordata > Mammalia > Primates > Daubentoniidae > Daubentonia > Daubentonia madagascariensis. The sequence continues at coordinate 22,756,202 of JAKFHU010001035.1, forward strand.
GCATCGCCTTCTTCAACTTTGCGGGCATCAGCGTCACCAAGGAGCTGAGCGCCACCACCCGCATGGTGCTGGACAGCTTACGCACTGTCGTCATCTGGGTACTGAGCCTGGCGCTGGGCTGGGAGGCCTTCCACGCACTGCAGATCCTCGGCTTCCTCATCCTCCTGATGGGTACTGCCCTCTACAACGGGCTGCACCGCCCGCTGCTGGCCCGCCTGTCCCGGGGCCGGCCCCTGGTGGAGGAGGGCGAACAGGAAAGACTGCTGGGTGGCACCCGGACCCCCATCAATGATACCAGCTGAGCCTCCCTTGAGGCCCCTGCTGCCACCCAGGTGCAGCCCCTTCTTCACTCTTGAGACTGAGGCCACACAGGCTGGTGGGCCTCAAGTGCCCTGTCCCTGCAGACCCCCAGGGCAGCTGCTGCCACTGAAGATGACACAACGCCCAAGTCCTCTTTTCTTGCCACCCCCTGCAGGGTGGTGTTGCCCAGCCCCCAGAGGCCTCTGAGTCCCTCCTGCAGCACTAGTACTAAATCATGAAGTTGAATTGCAGGAATTTACAACGTTAGTGTTTGTGGATCATAAACTAGATTGTCATAATAGATTATCTAGTTTATGAATCATGAGTTAGATTTGGTTCTCTGAAGAAGTCAGTGAGCAAGTTTAAACCAGAATTAAGCACTGTATTTCCTAAAACTTGTAAGATATTCCCTATTCCTGTCTAGATACCTGGGTTTCAGCCCCGACTCTGCTGCAAACTCAGCATCTGCCCCCCAGCATGTTACCTAGTAGGCCTGTGCCTTGGTGTTACCCTCTGGAAAGTAGGCGTTGATGCTGTAGCCTTTGGTACCTCTGGCTCCAGCATCCTGTGGCCTATGGTGGTGACCAACCTGAGGAAAGGGTTCACGGAGATGCCCCTCTGCCATGGCACCTCCCCTCTAGTGCCTGTTTTGATGTCTTTGCTCACACACCCCCCACAAGACCTCCCTACCCTGGAGAGATTACTAGGGGGGGTTCCAGCCCTTGATAATCATCTTGTGAACTGTTTACCTTTGCTTTTAAAGATAAGGAAACTGAGGCCCAGAGATGTAAGTTGTTTGGCAAGAGGGGTTTCCTGGTCAGCTCTGGCTAAGGACCTAGGGGAGCCCCAGGGTGTGCAGCCACATGATGCTGCAACAGACTGGAGCCTGGAGCACATCTGGGACTCGGTCCCATTCCCAGCAGCCGGCCTGCATGGAGAAGCCCCAGGATTATGGACTCACTAGGATTCCACTGTTCAGAGTAATGTCAGTACGCCGGGCATTGTGTTAAATGCTTAACTTAACACATTCTCTTTCATAACAGCCTTCAGAGGTGGGTACAGATGAAGAAACTGTGGCCCAGAGAAGGTGAAGACTTCCTCATGGAGCCAGTATTCCAACCTAGATTTGCCCGATTCCAGACCTGTGGCCCACCTACCATACGGGTCTCTGTGGGGTCTTCAGGGTGGATTTCCTATGGCTGGGCTGGAAGCCTCTTGTACTGTTGTCCTCCGGGTAACCCTGACACAGGAAAGTGACTCCCAATTCTGGGAGCCACTTGAGGTCCAAGTGGGTCCTAGGCTTAGCACAATTAAATTCAGGAGTGAGCCAACAGTATAACGTAAAAGTGAGATTTATTTGGAAACTATCAGAAAGTCTACTCAACAGAGGAGAGAAACCTGCCCCCTTGGTTCCTGTTGCCTTTCTGTTTAAGCAATGGGCTAAACAAAGGGAGGAATATTCATGGCAGGGGCAGTGTTCCTCCAAGGTCTTGGTTCTAAGCAGTTGGAACTTGCCCTGCCTCCATCCTGTTTTGATCAGGGCAATTTGAAACTTTGTTTTGAGACTTCCTGACTCAGGTAATGCTAAAGCAATGCCAAAAGGAGTACCTATGCAGTACCTGCCAGTTCCCTGTCTCAACCCCACCCTGAAGAAAAGGGAGGGCAGGACTCCAGGGAGCTGAGCAGCCCTTAGTTGCAGTGTTGCTCGCTGGGCGAGTGGACGGGTGGTGTACAGCCTCAAGCCATTTTCCTGGGCAGCTTAGTCATAAACAGAGCACCTAATGCTTTCCTTAAAATATCCTCTGAGGGAAGGGAGCTTTTGACAAGCAAAGCCCTCAAGTTGTATGGGATTTCAGCAGGTTATTGTGGGGTGTTTTTTTTTGGGGGGGGGGGTCCCTGAACTTCTCTAGGCCATGGTGTCTGTCGCGGGAAGAAGGAAATGCACAGTGAGGGTGGTGGAGACTACAGCTGCCTTGTCTAAAAGCTGGGGCCTTATTATGTTGTTTCGGACTTTCATTTTTAATAAAAAGGAAAATTGGCAGTATTAGACATTTTTTTTTTTAATGAAAGGGAAGGTGCACAAGAGGTTGCCTGGTGGTAGGGTCTAGAATGTCGGAATGGAAAATCTCTGATGTACCAAATGCATGCGAATCACCTAGGCCTCCATTCATTGTTCACATGAAGAAACTAAATCCCAGAAAGGGGAAGGAACTTCCCCAAGGTCACATAGTCACTTACAGGCAAAGCCAGATTTCCTGGTTCTCAGTCTTTGCCTGTCACATTCTGCCACAGATAGTGTAGCCAGGAACCCACACAGAGTCCAGGACTACTCACCTGCTAATGCTGCCCCACCTGTGTGCTCAGCGGGCAAAGTGTTTACAAGGGTGTTAGGGGAGTGCTTGGCCTTTATTTGAATGCTGCCCTAGGGGGCTGTTGATTTTAACTTTGAAGCATTGGGGTGGTGAAGGGTGGCAGAGCACAGGGAGGGGGCCCCCATCAGACCTGCCACCAACTCAGGCAAATCACTTACCACTTAGCACTTTGGGTCTTCACATCTCTGCAATGGGAAAACCAGCCTCCATCTCACAGGAGGGAAATTACATAAGATAATAGATGTGAAGTTGCCTGGAAACTGCCAAGGCCGGTAAGAGAGTTGTGTAAGGCTGTGCTGTCCACCAGGGGTGGCACATCAGCAGCAAAGAAGTCCCAGCAGAGGCCCAGCGCAAAGCATCATTTGCTCAGAGGCAGAGAAACATTTTATTAAAACACACCATCGTGGAGTAAAATGTAAAACTCGCATTGATTATAAATTAAAGCAGGATACCTAGAGAAATGTTTATGCCGACGGTAGGTGCCTTCCCAGACCCCTGGAGGTGGGTGTGCTCGGGAGGGTGAGTTTGAGAGGCCTTGCTGTGCCATTCTGGCCATGTCTGAGGAAGGCAAGGCTGTCCAACCTCCTGCAGAGCCTGGAGAGTTGTGGGAATGTCTAGCTGTGGCCGATCGTTCTGAGTGGATAGGGAGCCCTGAATGGTGGGAGTTGGGCATGGAGACCCTGAACCTGAAGTTAGTATTGACTGATAGTAGACTTCTAGAAACGTTGGTTTAAGTACAGTCTAATTTTAAAAGCCTGCATTTTAGTGAACAGATCAGTGCCTGCCCCACCCAGAGCAATCCTGGGGGGTCCCTGGAAGCTGGGTTGGTCCTCAGGCTCCTCTTCTGCCAGAATCTGTCCACAGGGCAGAGACTGAGGACCATGCCAAGTGTTTCTGTTTGCCTTCACTTTGTCCTAAGGTCTCTGTGGAGTTTCACAGTGAACAGCACTCCAGGAAGTCAGAGCTCAGCCCTGATGAGGACAGTAGGAGGGGTAGGGCACTAGTCTTCAACTCTGCCCCAACCTTGGCTGTGACCTTGGACAAATCAAGTTATCTCAAGACCCTGGCTGCCTATAAAAGGGAGAGGTTCTTTGCATTTCTAAACACGGTTCACCACTCTGACCCTCTTGTAGATTGTTATTCCTTTGTATTGGCCTTGGCTAAGTGTCCCTCTGGCCTTTTGTTGATTATATCCTTTCAAAACCTGAGGTCAGCAGGGTATTTCCTGTGTAGCCATAAAAGTTTATAAATTGTCCGTCTACATTAAGCAGACTTGTCAAAAATTTTTAATAAGGGATTTCTATCACAGAATTCAACAAACTTTATTGAGAATTGATGTGCTCCATGGACTGTGGATCTATCAAATAAGAGAGACCTGGTAAAGAAAGAATCCCAGCACAGCGTGCCGTGCAATGAGAGGGCTGTGCGTGACATACAGGGGAAGCAGCACAGGAGAGAGCTGTGGGTACAGGTATCAGAGCTACACCTGAACTGCGGACTGCAGGATGAGCAGAAGTCTTCCAGTCTAGGGAGGAGGGAGAGAGGCAAAGAGGAAGAAACATGTAAAAACCACAGAAGCATGTAGATGCATGACAGGGTGACATGTTAAAAACTGCAGGTAAGTAGACTGCTTTGACTGGCAACAAGCATGCAACACAGAAAGTGACAGGAGGCCAAGCCAGAGAGGTAGGCAGGAGCCGGTGGGTGCCTTGTAGACCTTGCTGAGGCATTAGAACTTTATTCCGTAGACAGTACAGGAGAGTGCTGTGGAGAGTTTTAGGCAGGGGAATGACATCCAAACTGCTGTTTGGAAAGACCATGTGATTGTTACATGGAGACAGGTTTGGTGAGAGTTAGGAGGTCCTAAAGGCAGAGACCAGTTAAACAACCTTTGATTAACTAGGGTCTGAACTAGAGAGGATGAATACAAGAGTCATTCAAGGAATAGACTTAGTTTTCACAGCCTGTAGCTGTGGAATATTCTATTGAGTAAGTCTCCACCAAAGAGTGGATGTTCTGGACCAGACTATTCACACCACCCCCATCGCCAGTGGACCCAACAAGTGTCCCCAAGTAGAACTCCAGCTGGCCAGCCTAAAAAATTCTGCCTTACAGGACTGTAGACCCTGTTCCATTCAGCCTGCCTGTTGCTGAGAGTTAGGGATTAGCCTCCCCAGTAGGGCAGGGACTCCCACCAGAATTCTGGAACAACCACAGGAGATGTCACCACGGCATCACAAAAACATCTGCAAGTCATCATTACAAGGCTGGTTTACTTTTATTTATAAAATAAGTATCAGGAGAGGAGGAGGGCCACAGAGATCAAGATACTGATTATTATGCTAGGGTTCTGATCACCAATCCCAGGTAAAGACTTGGATTAGACCATTTGAATTTTGTGGCCGCTTGATGCAGGGGGCAGGGTTCTTGACTGAATCCCAAGTTCCAGATCTGACTTGAGCCAGATATATTCACAGAGGTCTCCAGGAATATGTGGTCTGTCCTCACTAATTGTAGAGACTCTTCCCTAGCTGGTCAGCAGGAGGCCCCAGGGAGCACGGTTGGGGCTCACGGCCTTAACATCCAAAGAAAATGAGGCCATTTTAGCTGAGTTTGCTCATTGCAATTCAGTGACTTCCTGCAGTTCTGGAAGGATGAGTGGGGTGGGGGGACCAGCCCCCGGCCCCACCCTGAGCAGGTGCTGTATATATAGGGACAGGCCAGGGCCTCTGCAGTAACCAGAACTCGCTCTCACCCTTGGGCCAGCTTCCTGCTGTCCTGGAAGTGCCAAGTCCTGTTCTCGGGATGAAGGTTCTGGTGCTCCTTTTGATCCTGGCTTTGAGGCTGGATGGGTGACCTCGCAGTTAGGTGACTTACCTCTTTTTCCTAGTTAGATTTTTTCCTGGGGTCAGTCTAAATGTTCATCTGGTTTAGAAACTGAATTAAGATTAGGACTATTAGGGGGTTAAAAAAGAAAAAAAGCCTTTCCCGTGTACTCCCCGCTGCTCTCTCTCTCCCATAACCACTGAAATAATCCTCCCAAGAGTCTTCAGTTCACTGTCCACCAAGACCCCACTTCAGCTCCTCCACACTCCTGGCAGGAGCTGTCAGGGCACAACCTTTGTTAGGAGCACTGGAGGCCACCAGTGTCTGGCTCCTTTACTAAGCTAAAAGAAGCTTCTTGCCCATGTGGACCAGCTCCCCTCTCTCTCACCCCAGCCCCAGATCCCAGCAGGGGTCAGCAAGGATGGATGGGACTGTCTTTCTCTCTTCATCAAGTCACTATTCATTTTCCCTCCAGTTTCTTTAGCAATTAATTACATTTGGTCAGAGTACAGTCATGCACCACATAACAATGTTTTGGTCAACGACAGACGACACATGTGACAGCGGTGCCATAAGATTGATCATAACGGAGCTGAAAGACTATTGCCCAGCGACGACATCTTGATGATCCTGACCCTGTGTAGACCTAGGCTGTGTGTGTTTGTGTCTTCGTTTTTAGCAAAAAAGTTTAAAAAGTAAAAAATAAAATAAAAATTTGTAAATAGAAAAAAGCTCATAGAATAAGGACATAAAGAAAGAATTTGTGCAGCTGTACAATCTTTGTGTTTTACATTGTGTTATTACAAAAAGTCAAAATTTTAAAACATATAAAAGTTTATAAAGTAAAAAATTACCATAAACTAAGGTTAATTTATTATTGAAGAAAAAATATTTTTTAATAAATTGAGTGTAGTCTAAGTGTAAATTGTTTGTAAAGTCTAAGTAGTGTACAGTAACATCCTAGACCTTCACATTCACTCACCACTCACTCACTGACTCACCCGGAGGAACTCCCAGTCCTGCAAACTCCATACTGTATTTTCACTGTACCTTTTCTATTTTTAGATTTTTTTTTATTTTGAGACAGAGTCTCGCTCTATCATCCCAGGTAGGGTGCAGTGGCATCATCACAGCTCACTGCAACCTCAAACTCCTGGGCTCAAGTGATCCTCCCACCTCGGCCTCCCAGAGTGCTAGGATTACAAGCGTGAGCCACCACCCAGCCAAGATAACTTTTTTGTCCAGAAAGTGTTGATCTCTTGACAAAATCTCTTAAGAAAACTTGGTGTTCATTGATTAATGCAAAATTCTCAACTAGCCATGGTTTTTTTCTCTCTCTTTCTCTCTTTCTTTTCTCCTTGTGTCTCCCCTCCTCTCAGATGTCTGGGACCCAGTGAAAACAGGTGGTCCTCCGGGTAAAACTCACTGCCTACGACTAGACGCTTGCACACCGAGACAAATGAGAAAATAAGATCTACTCCAGAATGAGGACTGGGCTCACCGTGAGATATGCAGTTCATTTATACATTCACCTGTTCAAACGCTTACCATGGGTGAGACACAGTGCTAGACACACTGGGAATACAGACCAGGATGGGAGAGCTAGGTTTTGCCCTTAGAGAGCTTTCCGGCTCACACCTAGCATGGGCCCTGGAACGTACTAAGCTTTCAATAGATGTGTTACTTCATTCCACTTACAATTTTACCTGCCACTTTCCAGTCAGTTGACTCCTAAGGATCTTCCCGAGTCTGCAGCCCTCAAAGTAAGCTGGGCCAATTCTACAACCTTTTCCCCGTGTACATTTCAAATTAAGATGTATATGTTGTTTGGCTCTTGCCTGTCCACTCTGAGTTGCCGAGGACTCTTTTGGACCTCGTCCCAACAGTCAGCAGCATCAAGTACAGGACCCTCTTCAAAGGGAAACTGAAGTTCAGAGACCCTGTCCTCTGACAGACCAGAAATCTAAACTGGACGAGGGAGAAGACAATTCCACTCAGCCGAGCTATGTGGACTCAGAAAGGACTTAAAAGGTTTTCTCATTCATGAATGAAAGGGTTACATTTCTATAGCACTTTCCAGTTCTAGAAAGTGATTCTGAAATTTTTCATTTAATTTTATAACCATCCTGTGAGGTAGGCATTATTACACTATTACAGGACTCATCTAGAGAAGTGAAGGGTCTTATTCAACATTCCACTAGTGACCAAGCTAGTAAGTGACAGAGCTGGAACTATACCCAAAGCATCTGAGTCCTAGTTTCCAATGTTAAAAAGCTCTATCAAGCCTGTTCTGACTCTTACAGTTTTATGAGTTTACTATAAAAATATTTCAAAAATATACCTAAACTCACAGCCCCAGTTTGCCTCCTACTTCCCTGAAGTAATAGAAGCAATCAAGCTGATCTTTGGTTCACCGCACTAAACCCACACGCAGACCTGTACCTAGATCCTTAGTCCCCGTCCGCCTCCCTTTACTTGTCAAATGCCGGTTCTTTCTTGGACTTCACATCTCCCGTTTCTCTGCTCTTCTCAGAGAAAAAATCTTGAAAGAATTATGTACACTCACTATGTCCATTTCCTCACCTCCAGCCTCTCCTTAATCCACTCCACCCTGACTTTCATCTGCACCACTCTATTTGAACCGCTCTTGTCAAGGTCACCCACAGCTATGAAGCAAGGCCACATGTTGCTACACTGAGTTCATCCTTCTCCACCTCTCAGCAGCAGCATTTGATGCAATTGACCATGCCCTTGTTCTTGCAACACTTTCTTCCCTTGACTTCAACGACACTGCCCACTTAAATCTTGAATGTCCTTCTGTCCCTAGATAATCCTATTTAATCCCATGATTTTAAATACCATGCTAACAATGCTAATACCATTATATGCTAATAACACTGTCACTGCAGTGTGCTGACTGAAAAAAAAAAGGGAAAAATTTTCATCTATTTCTTTTTTTTTTCTTTTTTTTCTTTTTTTGAGACAGGGTCTTGCTATGTTGCCCAGGCTGGAGTACAGTGGCTATTCACAGGTACGATCCCACTTCTGATCAGCACAGGAGTTTTGACTCATCTATTTCTTTTTACTTTTTTGATGTGGCTCCTAAAAAACTTAAAATGACAGAAGTAGCTCACTTGTATTCCTACTGGACAGCACTGGTGTGGTGGTGCTCGTATCCAACTGCCTTCCTGACATCTCACTTAGATGGCTAAGTAATGGGCATTATGTTAAATAGACAACACATCCCCAAACAGATTTTCTCCCACAAACTTAATCCTCTCCCAGCTTTTCCTACCTCAGTAAATGGTTACAGAACATCTAGTTACTTGAGTCAAAAGCCCAGGCGACATTCATGCTTTCTCCCTCATCCCTCATGTCCAATTCATCAGCAAGGGCTGTGGGTTCATCCCTAGAATGTATCTGAGGTCCATCCTGTGCCCTCCTTCCCCACTGCCATCACCCTGGCCCCAGCCTCCAATGTCTCTGGCCTGCACAACTCCTACCTGGAATCTCTCCTCCAACACCCCCTCAACTGGCCTCACCCAGCAGCCTGAGTGATCTTTTCTATGAAAATCAGATCATGTCACTCCCCTGCCTGAATCACTTAGTGGCTTCTTAGTGCCATTAGAATAGAGTTCAGCCCCCTTTCCCTGACAGAAAGTCCCACTCTCTTCTTGCTGGCCTCCTTTCAGTTTCCTGGAACATGCTAAGAAGCTCTTTCCTGCTTCGGGAATCTTTGCACTTGTGGGTCCCTCTGCCTGGAACATCCCTCCCCTTCTCCAATCCTTCCATCTCTGGCTCCTTTTCACACCTTAGGCTTCAGCTCAAATCTCATTTTCTGGTTTTTTTTTTTTTTTGAGATAGGGTTTTGCTCTGTCACCCAGGCTGGAGTATAGTGGCACAATTATAGCTCACTGCATCCTTGAACTCCTGGGCTCAAGTGATCCTCCTGCTTCAGCCTCCCAAGTAGCTGGGACTACAGGCCCACGCCACCACACTCAGCTTATTTTTTTATTTTTCATGGAGATGGGGGTCTCACTATGTTGCCCAGGCTGGTCTTGAACTCCTGGCCTCAAGCGATCCTCCCGCCTTGGCCTCCCAAAGTGCTGGGATTATGGGTGTGAGCCACCGCTCTACTTCTAATTGAGCAAAGAAGGGGCTATATGTCTAAGGCAGAATTAGTGAGTGAAGATTTGTTTTGGCTGATTAATGAGTGTTGAGGACTGGTCTGTCTGGATTTCTTGCCTCCATGTTGACCTGGATTATTGAAAAACAATCGTCTTTCTATGATTTGACTATACCTCAATGTATTTAATCAAAACATTCCTTTCCTCCCTTCCTTCCTCCCTTCCTTCCCTTCTTCTTTTGCTCTCTTTCTTTCTTTTTTTATTGTGGTAAAATATACATAATAAAATTTACCATCTTAACAAGTTTTAAGTGTACAGTTCAGTGGCATGAAGTACATTGACATGGTTGTGCAACCATCACCACCACCCATCTCCAGAGCTTTTTTTCATCTCTCAAACTGAAACTCTGCACCCATTAAGCATTAACTCCCCATTCCCCCTCCCCCAGACCCTGGCAACCACCATCCTGCCTTATGTCTTATGAGTTTGACTACACTAGCTACCTCATACAGTATTTGTCCTTTTGTGGATGGCTTATTTACTTAGCATAATGTCTTCAAGGTTCATCCATGTGGTAGCTCGTGTCAGAGTTCCCTTCCTTTTAAAGGCTGAATAATACTCCATTGTATACACCACATTTTGTTTATCCATTTATCCGTTCATGGACATTCAGGTTGTTTCTACCTTTTGGTTGTTGTGAATAATGCTGCCATCAACATGGGTGTAGAAATATCTGTTCAAGTCCCTGGCTGTATATCAATTCTTTTGGATATATAGCCAGAAGTGGAATTGCTGGACCATATGGAAATTCTATTTTTAATTTTTTGAGGAACTACCATACTGTTTTTCACAGCAGCCGCACCATTTTACATTCCCACCTGCAATGCACAAGTGTTCCATAAAATCATTGACTTTATAATTAACATTTTTCCTGATTACAGTACGTGTTCGCTGTAGGACATTTAGAAAATGCAAGAAAGAAAAATGTAGAAAATTAAAATTCCCTTTATTCTACACACCAGGACATGCCCTTAATTTTTATTATGCCCAACAAAGAGAAGAGAGCGTTTCCATGGGACGACTCCATCGCGATAGTGTGCCGAGGCCGGCCCTGCCTGGACCTCGTCCTCAGAGCCCCGCCGATCCTGGCTGTCTCCACGACCCCAATCGTCAGTGAAGTCCATGCAGTTAAACTGGCTGCTGAGTTATATTTGCGGGTTGTTCCCGGGAGGGTCACAGGTGGGACAAGGGGTTGTCACATTCCCCCTGAGTCTGTTTCCTCATATTTAAACGCCACCTCAGTGTTGACAGGGCAAAACATAAAATGTTTGAGGAAAGTGATTTGTCTACAGAAACATGTCCTACAAACGCACCATCCACGTTCAGAATTTAGCTTTCCTTTCTTGACCAGAGGACACCCGAGGACTTCAGGCCTGTTCCTCAAAGACCCGCACCCCTCCTAATAAGCAAAGAGCAGGAGAAATCCCCGCCCCCTTCACTTCCTCAAGTGCCCATTGGGTGACTCCACTGTAAGTCTTCGCTATCCTCCTATCACTGCCGCCGTTTGGTCTCCCTGCCCGTGCTCTCATTGGCCTTTCCTGCAGTCGCTCCATGCCAGGGGCGTGCCAGAATCAGCCACTGAGAATCTCTGGATTCCGGATTTAAAAAACGCCGGCGGGGAAGTAGGCGGAGCGGGCGATTTGAACGCGAGGCGGCGCGGAAGGCGGCCGGCCCTCGCCTCCTCAGGGGCTAGCGGTCGCGGCGCTCTCTAGGCTTCCCCTAGACTCCAGCCTTTCGCCCCCGCACCCAGAAGTCCGAGCACTCGGAGCCGTGGGGCTGGTCGCCGGGACCCTCCGCGGCCCGCCATGGGCCCGCGCCGCCGGAGCCGCAAGCCCGAGGCCCCGAGGAGGCGCAGCCCGAGCCCGACCCCGGGCCCCTCGCGGCGGGGCCCCTCCTCAGGTAAGCGCTGCGGCCCTTCGCCTCCGAGCCGGCCCTCCTTCAGCCTGCCCGGGCGCACGGCCGGCCCCGCATCCCCATTTCACATACCGGAAGACCGAGGCTCGCTTGCGGAGCCCGAGCCCCCCGACTCCCGGCCCCGTGACCTTCCTCTGCCCGGAGACAAAGCGGTTCCGCCGTCCAGCATCTGCTTAGGGCACGGCCAGGTGCCGAGCGAGGGACTGGAGCAGGCAGTTCCGAAAGGGCGAAAGGACCGGCCCAGGCAACCTGGCTCCCAACACCAATTCCTCCTGTTACCACAGTACTAGCGTTTATCGAGCGCTTACCACTAACTAGGCCTTCTGTGAAACTATTTTCGTGCGTTGTCGCAGCTTTATATCGTGCCCATTTACAGCAGATGAGAAAACTGAGGCGCACACAGGCCAGGGAACTTGAACAAAGTCACACAACTGTTCTGGCAGACGCAGGATTTTTAAATATCTGTTTGCTTCTTTAAATTGCAAAAGTATTGCCTGCTTTTTGTAACAATTTCAAACAACAGTCCTACTCTTAGGAGGTGTCGTTCAGGCTTTTTTTCTTCAGTGAATGGATTTATTGGGCTTGGACAAAGGCCCTCTGGGTGCTGCTCACCCTGTTCCCTTCTGGAGGTTGTGTCCTTGGAAAGGGGTAGGGTCTGTGGTCCTCAATGTATTGTGGGCTGGTGGATGAGAGGCCCAAGGGCAGGAGGTGGCAGGTGCCTGTATGGTACATGGTGGCAACCACTGCTTTACTTGTCTTCTAACTCTCTTGCTATGTAGCTAAGAGCAGGGTGGGAAAAAGTGTATTGTAGGTTAATTTTAGATGTTGCTGTTGTGAGTGGGATTGTTTTCTTTCCCCAAACCTAAGTAGTTAACCTTTGCATCCAGCCAACTTGCTGAATTCTCGTTAATCCTAATAGTCTTTCAGTTGCTTCAACTGGAATTTTTAAGTAGACTATTATTATATATCATCTGCAAATAATGGCTTTTGAATCTTTCTTTTTCATTTTTACACATTTTATTTCTTGTTTTATGGTATTAGTGAGGCCCTGAGACTCACTAAGAGCCATGTTTTGGCCATCTTTGTCTTGTTTGTAATTTTAATGGGACTATTAAGTATGATGTTTGCAGTTGCTTTCCATCATAGAAGCATCCTTATACTCCTGGTTAGATGAAAAGTTTTATCTCAAATGGGCACTTGGCACTTCTTGGCAGTACTACCACCCTTGTCTGATGGTCTTGCTTTTCCTTTCACCCCGTGACTATTTCATACCTTTTTTCCCCCTCTTCAACTTCAACAGCTCCAGTCCCCCCACTCTTAGCTGATGATGGCCTTGACTAAGTGTTCCCCTGCCTATCAAAAGGCACTTCTCCTGCATGGGCTCTTGGTCATATCCTTCTTTCACCTTCAGAGGGGCTTTTTGTTGTCCTCTCTACCTGCACTTAGAATTAAATCCAAACGCCTCACATTGACATGGGCAAATGTGCTCTAGTATTTACGATTGTAAGAAAAAGGGCAGGGGTGTTTCTGTGAGCCCACATTCCCATCTCCCTATACTCCCCATTTATCTCTACTTCCCTTCATAGCTGCCCTTTTTTAATAGCCAGACTTGTTAAAATCTACACACATGGTGTCTGTTTCCTCACTTCCTAGTCATCCTTCAGCCCAGTCCAGTCTGACCCCCCACAACCACTACCCATAGTAGGGGTAGTTCTAGTCCACTTGCACTACTCCTGTCAGAGTCACCAGAAATTTTCATGTTGCCAAATCTAATAGAAAGGTCTGTGTCCTTCTCTTACGCTGTTTCTCAGGAGCATTTGACCCAGCGGGCCACTATCTCCTTGAAGCATTCTGTTCACTTGGCTTCCGTGACACTATGTAGTCTCTGGCAGTTCTTGTTTAGTGTTCTCTACTGCCTGTGCCGCTCTCTCCAGCTCCTTGTTGCTGGACTTCCTTGGCATCCTCTTCCTTTCTAACGCCGCTCCCCAGATGATCACATCCATCCCCATCGCTCTAAATACCACTTAATACAAGGACAACTCTCAAATTTATATCTCCACCCAGATCTCTCCTCTGACCTCAGATGCCTATATCCAACCGCCTTTCTACCTGGATGCTCTTGGGTATGACAAATCTAACACATCCAAATTGAATTTCGGATTACTCCCCTCCAGCCTCTTCATCCCATTTCCCCCGTTTCTCTTTTTTTTTGAGGCAGGGTATCACTTTGTCACCCTGGCTAGAGTGCCATGGCATCATCATAGCTTGCTGCAGCCTCAAACTCCTGGGCTTAAATGATCCTCTTGCCTCAGCCTCCTGGGTAGTTGGGTCTATAAGCACGCTCCATGATGTCCGATGGAGCTAATTTTTCTATTTTTAGTAGAGACAGGGTCTCGCTTCTGCTCAGGCTGGTCTTGAACTCCTGACCTAAAGCGATCCTCCTGCCTTGGCTTCCCAGAATGCTAGGATTACAGGCGTGAGCCACTGTGCCCAGCCCCTGTTCCCCCATTTCAGTAAATAGCACAACCACCCACCCAGTTGTTCAAGCCAGAAACCTGGGAGACATTCTTTTCTCATACTCCCATATCCAATCCAAATGCAAGTTCAAGCAATTCCACCTCCAAATTGCATCATTAGTCCCTCTACTCGTCATTATCTCCGCTCCTACCAGCCTAGTCCAGGCCTCCAGCATCTCTCTTGAGAGCGACTGTGGAAGCCTGCTAACCAGCCACTATTCCACTTCCACTTTTGTCCCTTTCCAGTTCTGTCCTTACACAGTGGCTGGAGTGATCCAATAAATGGATCATCTCTTCCTGCTTAAAACTCTTCCCTGACTTCCTGTTACTTCAGGATTAAATCCCAACTACTTGTGTTGGCACTTCAAGACCCAACTATTGAATTTTTAATCCCAGTTCTTTTCCATGATCTCTCTAATTGGTAACTTTTCATAACCGCTTTTTGGGTCATGGATTTCATATCTCTCTTACCCCTCTGAGGTTTTTGTCTATATTTCTCCCAAAGTTTCTATCTCTTTTCTCTATTAACTCAAATTCCTCTGGTATTGGTTATTTTATTTGTTGAGTTTGGTTTCTTTTAGTGTTGGCCTTCTTAAATTGCTTGGTGATCTTTAGTTGTGTTCATCTTTACATTTTCTGTGATTGCTATGTCTGTTTATTAAAGGCTGCCTCCAGTGACTGTGGATTGCTAACTGGTGTGGGGTGGAGAGGGAGGGAGGTGTCAGTAGCTTGTCTCCTGGATATGGGTCCTTCCTCTTTCTCTTAAATGTCACCAGTCAGTCCCTCGGACACTGCCCTGTTTGGCCCATGTTCCCTCACCTCACCCGTTGCCAGCTGCCTGGCACAAGCCATTTCTGGATTGCCTCACCTTCCCCCATTCACTCTTGCAGCTCTTTGTAATCACTTCACTGTATTTAATCCTTTCTATTGAAGTAGTTGGTGTGGATTCTCTTTTCTTGGCTGGACCTTGAATAACATTTCTGAAGCTAATTTTATCCTTCAAAATGTTTTTATAATATGTGTTTTTTTCTTTTTTTAAATTTTTTTGTTCAATTTATCAGAGGTTCATTCATTTTTATTGGTCCTTGGTTGTATTTATTGAGTAATTGTATACTATTTTTTCTTTAACTTTCATTTATACTAGTTTATTATCTTTAATATTTCTTTTGCTCTAACTTGTTTTGGTTTATTTTAATAACTCTCTTTTAACCCTTTAGTTGAATGCTTAGCTCAGCCATCTTTTAATGTTCTTGTATTCTAATAGGTACATTTTTTTTTTTTTCTAATAGGTACATTTTAAGGCAGTTTTCCTCTAGTACTATTTTGGCTATCTCTCATAAGTTTGAGATGTAGACTTTCTGTTGTTATTCGTTTTTAAATTGTCAAATTCCATTTAAGTTTTCTCTTCAACACAAGGGTTAATTGAAATTTTTTTTTGTATTCGCATGTTTTAAATTTCTGATTAGAGGATTTGGCTTTTTTTATTTCGACTTTTGGGAATGTTTGTAAGATATTTTTTCTTTGTTGTTGTTGGAACCAGGATTTGATCCAAAGTCTCTGGTTCCACAGCCCAAGTGCCTGACGCTGGCACTGAGTTAGGCCACTCCTGAGGTCTCAGCTTGGCCACTAATGAGCTCTGCCCACCTGTCTTCACCTCCCTGGGCCTCAGGATAATCAAGACAAGGGAATTATACTAGATGATTTCTCAGATTCCTTCTAGCTGTAAAAAAACAAAAACAAAGCAAAAACTAAAAACAAAATAACTGAGTTTCCAATCTAGATGAAAAAGAAATAAGAGATGCACAACGTACTGTGGGGCTCAGAGGAGGGAGGGGATCCATCTGTTTGAAAGGAATCAGGATTTGGGAAAGGCTTCATGGAAGAGTTAGCATTTAAAGTAAACCTCAAAGGATCATTCATTCATTCATTTAACAAGTATTTATTTAACACCTATCTACTGATTTCTAGTTGCTGAAGGTAACAGTGAATAAAATAGACAAAAATCCTTGCTCTGTGGAGTGTAGTTACATGTGGTTACAGTCTAGCGGTTTGACAGTTTGCCTGTCTCAGCCAAGCTTGGACGCACCACCTATTTTCCACTCACTTTTCCTTTATGACCCAAATATTTTGCTCAGGCACTTCCCGTCATCGTGGTCAGAGGAGACGTGTATGGTTAAAGGAGATCCGAACACTTCAGAAAAGCACAAACCTCTTGTTAAGGAAGCTCCCCTTCGGCCGCGTGGTGAGCTCCAGGGAACATCCCGCCAACCCCCATGTCACCCTCCTTTAAGTTTCCCAGGTATTGGGGACCTGACTGTCTCTTACCTAAATGTTTGAGGGACCTCTTCTCTAATCTAGTAGGGGACTTCATCTTCTGAAAACATGAGCCCACCAAGGACACCTTGTAATTCTTCATGGAATTAATTTCTAACCCCCACTACCTTGGAAACTGTATTCTTTGACTATAAAAACAGAAACCCTTTTGTTCATGCACCCTTTGATCCCCTTTCCTACCCTGGAAGATTGCCTCCTCATCTCCCCACCACCAATAAGAAATATGCCAGTTCCTAAGCCCCCAGGAGTCAACACCTGCTCTTAGGTAGGTCCTAAGATTAAGGGCCAGGAGGGAATAATGGAAATAAGGAGTCATTGGAACTCATGAAGAGAGTCCATCTTCCCTTGAATCTCTCTTCTGTTACTCTCCTCCCCATCCCTACTCCTTCACAGGCAAGAGAAATATGTGCTAGATTCACTCGTGGTGTGGACTTCAATTGGCAATCCCAGGCCCTGTTGGCCCTACAAGAGGTGAGGAGGGGCTGAGGCATAATTGGGGGAGGGCTGAGTGTGGGAGAACGAGGCAATCTGGAATTCTACATGGCTAACTAGAGTGTCACATGCTGAATCTGGCCTCCTCAAAAAGAGCAACAAGGTAGGTAACACCTGAGGGTTTGGAGGCTGGATTTTCTGTGGTGGTAGCAGAATTCCCAGGCCAAGTTCAGTCTTATTTTTTGAACAATTTTTCCTGTAGTCCTTTGAACCCTCAAGATTAGGTTTAGCAGGTCTCTAAGAAAAATTAGCCCATGCCCCTCCCTGTATGTCAGTCTTTTTCTCTCTCTCTTCCCAGGCTGCAGAAGCATTTCTAGTTCATCTCTTTGAGGATGCTTATCTTCTCTCCTTACATGCCGGCCGAGTTACTCTTTTCCCGAAGGACGTGCAACTGGCCAGGAGGATCCGAGGCATTCAGGAAGGGCTTGGCTGAGCTCCTGCGGCCAGTGTTTCTGTAAGTCTTTCCTGCTCACTCAGGGAGTAAGTGCACTTCGGGGGAAAAACACCCAGCTTCCCCTCGCTGGAGGTGGAATTTCTCTGAGGGAATTTCCCTTTTCCACCTTTGGTCCCTGCCATCTCACCTTCTCTTTGTTCTCTGGTGAAGGTTGACCTAGTTTTAACTGGATTGCTTGGGACTGTATCGCTCATACCTTTTTGTACAATGTTAGATAAAGATATTTTTCTGTTAAGTAATGACCAGATGACCCGAATTTCTGAAAGAGTTAAACCTCTCGATTTTACAAGGACCGGATGACCTCATTTTGATTAAGAGAATGTTTTCTTACTTTTGAAAATGCCTTGTTAATAAATGTGCTTCCTAAATTTCAGGGATGATACCAGGGACTCTCTGGAGCCACAGCTAGATCCAATGGAGCCTGAGGTGCCTGGACTTTGCTGTCTCTGAGCAGTGTGTGCATGTTGCTTTTTAAACATTTTTTCTTTAGGAAGGAGAAGACTTTCCTCTGTAACAGAGGTAACGTATGAAACAATCAACACAGTTCCAAAGGCCTGAAAATTATTTTCAGATAAAGAGACTCCAAGGTTGACTTCAGTCTGTGAGTTACTCATGTGACTATTTAAGGATTTTGAAGATACCAGATTTGCTGTGTTATGGGAGAAAAGGAAATTTACTTATTTTAGATCTTTCTGTACAATTTACATCTTTTACAATTTGTACTTTTATTTTAAACATACGGGGAAAAATAAGAGAAGACTACTTTGATCAGTTGCATGGAAGGGCCTGGCATGTCTAGCATACAGATCTCTGCCCTTCAGGTCAGTCTCATCATTAGTGGCAGCATCAGGCTCCTGAGTGAGCTGTGCTTGTCAACAAACATGTTGCTTTTCAAAAACTTAATTGGAGTTAAATGGAAAATCTTTAAGGTTTGATGTTCTTGTTCCTTCTAGTAAAGTCCTATCAAAATCATTCAGAAATTCTAACTGCATTCTAAATGTAGAATCTAACATTTTATTCTCACTTGTAAATCATAGAAGATATATCAGTCTAGGATTTTAAAGTGACTTTTCAACGTTTTTACACGTATTTTTATAGCCTCTTTGTGGAGTGATAATAAAAATAATTTTTTAATGAAAAAATTAAAATGAAGTTATTGCAGCAACAGATTATACTGTATTTTTTGTATGCTAACATTAAGTTCTTCATTTGTACACTGTTTGCAAACAGCTACAATTTAAACACGAGAATTGAGGGATGCAATTTGCCTCTGATGGAGTATGAGCAGACAAAAACCTTGCCCTTCTGTTGTAACTGAAAGCAATTTAAGAGATTTCCAGAGAAATGGGAAGTACCACCCCAAAGACTTGAGATCTGTGTGTGGTGAAAATGATTAGTGAGGGCAGACTACTAATAATGATGTGGCAGTCAGTTGAGTTCAGACACAGACTAAAGGGAACCATCAAGTTCTATTTAATACATTTTAAGCCTTTGGAAAACCTCTTTCTGTTTGACATCAACTTCTTATTCATGCAGGTATTCAAATAAAGCTTATCTACCCACAAATATATTTAACGTTCTTGTCAGAGTGTCATTAATTAGAGGATGATAGTCTTCCTCTAGTCTTCTTTAAGGTGACACTTCTCTGCTCTCTCAAAATTATACTAACCAGTTCATCACTGCAATACATGTACGTCACACTCAAATATCAGGCAGGATTTGTGCTTTCAGTACCATAGAGTATTTATATTAATACAATAACATGAGAATAAGTAATTTACGTCATGATAATGTTATATAACATGGTTACAATTTACTGTAGCTTTCAAGTACCTATGACGTAGTTGGGTTTTTATTTGGTTTTATTTTTTTATTTTGTTTTTCTCTACTTTCGGAGTGATTTCACCAACATTCTTTTCTAAATTTTCCATTGAATTTTTTATTCCTGCCCCAGAGGAGAGTCGTCTAACCTCCTTCTTGGGGGGGGTGAAAGCCTAGCTGGTTCTAGGAGCTGAGTGGAGGAGAGCTAAGGATATCTGTATTCAAAATTCACTATGCATAAGCTTTCTGAACCTCCCCGGCTCTGGTCCACAAGTCCCAAGATCCTCTATTTGATCTTCTCTTGAGAATAGAGAGATTCTGCTGTGATGGGGAAAAGGCAGCCATCCAGTGACTGGCAGAGAGAAGCAGCTAAGGATTTAATTGTTGCCTAAACCACTTGCAACCAATCCTTTTTATTTTAGCCAACACTCATTCACCCCCCAGCTGTGGAAATATTTGATGCTCTCAGTTTCTGAGCCTTGTGAAGATTTTGCAGTATACATTATGGCTTCTTAATTTTTCCCACTGCCTGCTTGGGTTTCTATTCCCTCAGGTCTGTGAAGTCACCTTCTTTCTACTTGTCCATCTGCTTTCTAGCTTTTAAAATTTGTTGGTGTTTTCTTCTCTTCTATTCTCCCTGTATTTGATTTATGTTGATTTTCTTACTTATAAAATTGTATATTGGCAGTTTTCTTTCCTCACATGAGAAAGATGATTCCACTATTTTCTGGGTTCTGTTTTTGCTATTGAGAAGTCAGCTGTCAGTCCAACAGTTGTTCCTTTGAAACTAACATTATTTCTCCACATATCTTTTCTTAACCTCAAGCAATCCTCCTGCCTCGACCTCCCAAAGTGCTAGGATTACAGGCAAGAGCCACCGTGTCTGGGCTATTGCATTTTTTAGGTCTAGAATTTCTATTTGAGTCTTTTCAAAATTTTCATGTTACTTTTTAATAATAGTTTTTAGTTCCCTGCTGAAAATTTCAAATTTGGCATTTATCTCCTTTAACAGAGTAAGCATAGTTGCTTTGCAGACTATGTCTGATTCTAATGTTTACAGTCCTTGTAGGTCTGTTTCTATTTATTATTTCTCTCGATTCTCACTCACGATCTCTCCTCTCTTTGGTGCTTGATTACATTTGATAGCATGCCTTACACTTTTATATGAGGAAATAATTTGAGGCCTGGGATCATATTGTCCTCTAAAGAGGATTTTTTTTCTTCTACAGGATGCCTAGAGACAGTAAATATTCAGAACCACCTTAATTCAATTTCTAGCCTTGAGATTTTCTGAGTCACCCAGATGATTCAAAGCCAAGATGCAGCCTGTGCTAAGGTCTAAATTGCTTCTCATTTACCTTCCTCCTAGGGAACAACCAGCCTTCCACAGTTAGCTTTACTGTGCTTACCTTGGAGGGCCTGTATTCCAACTGTTGTCTCCCTAACCCTACAGGGCTGCTAAAAGCATAGCTCATTTCTCAGCTGCCTTTTCAAGACTGGAAAACACCCTCGTGGGTCTTGAGGATAATCTGTTAAAGCCATCTCTAGATTTCCATCCTCTCTTTGATCTTGGGTCAGTAATTACTAACAATAATCACTATCTTGTTAGCAATTTAATGCTTTTAAGAAAAAAACATATATATTTGTATAAAGTTTTCAGTTCTCTTTAGTAGGAGCGTAGTCCAAATGACCTAGCCTACCATTACTGGAAATTGAAATTTGTTGTGTTTCTTGATTTTCTTACACTTGTCATTACTTGAGTATTACTTATCATTACTTATTACCATTAAAACAAAAATAATTTAAATCTATTCAATATCAAATATAACATATGCTGTCATATGTAACAATCAAGACTCTTAGTTGCAAGTTTGAGGAACCCAACTCAAACTGACTTAAGAGGAAAAGGCTCATGTAATTGAAGATTCCGGAGGTGTTTCTGGTTTAGCCACAGCTGAATCCAAGGACTCCAACAATGTCATTAAGATTTGGTCTCTCTCTTCACCCTTGGCTTTGCTGCTTTTGTTAGTATCACTCTTAGACAGGCCTTCAGATCCTGTGAGTATGTTATGTTACATGGCACAGGGGAATTAAGGGTGCTAATCAGCTGACATTAAAACAGAGATTATTCTGGATTATTTGGGTAGGCTCAATGTAATCACAAGTGCCATTAAAAGTGGCAGAGAGGGCCAGGCACGGTGGCTCATGTCTGTAATCCCAGCACTTTGGGAGGCTGAGGCAGGAGGATTGCTTGAGCCCAGGAGTTTGAGTTTGCAGTGAGTGAGTTATGATGACACCACTGTACTCTAGCTGGGGTGACAGAAAAAAAACACCATACAACTTCTATGGAAATCAGTATGGATATTTCTCAAAGCACTAAAAATAGAACTACCATTCCATCCAGCAATTCCACTACTGGGTATCTATCCAAAGGAAAAGAAATCATATCAAAAAGATATCCACACCCAGGTCGGGCACAGTGGCTCACGCCTGTAATCCCAACACTTTGGGAGGCTGAAGTGGGAGGATCACTTGAGACCAGCCTGAGCAACATAGTGAGACCCGTCTCTAAAATAAATTTTTAAATTAGCTGGGTGTGGTGGTGCACACCTATAGTCCTAGGTACTCATGAGGCTGAGGTGGGAGGATCACTTAAGCCCAGGAGTTCAAGGTTACAGTGAGCTATGATTGTGCCACTGCACTCCAGCCTGGGCAACAGAGCGAGACTCTCCCTGTCTCTAAAAAAAAGATACCTGCACCCATATGTTTATCTCAGCACTATTCACAATAGCAAAGATATGGAATCAACCTAAATGTCCAATGGATGATTGGATAAAGAAAATGGGGTATATATACACAATGAAATACTCTTCAGCCATAAAAAAGAATGAAATCATGTCTTTTGCAGCAACATGGATAGAGCTGGAGGCTATTATCTTAAATGAAACAAGTCAGACACAGACAAATACTGCATCTTCTTATAAATGGGAGCTAAATAATATGTACACATGGACGTAGAGTGGAATGATAGACAATGGAGACAGAAGGGTGAGGAGGTGGAGGGGGTTGTGGATGAGAAATTACTTAGTGAGTACAATGTATGTAATCCCACAAGTATTTTGTGCTCTTTTCTGAGAAGAGCCATGACTTTCATGAGATCCTCAAGTCCACCACCCAGAGATGGTCATGAACCCCAATTCTAGAATTATGTGAGTTATTTTGCCTCCAACTTCACATCAGTATTCTCCATAAGTATATTGCAAATTTGACAAAGTCCATTTGTCACATATTTATGGCATGTTTTCCTCAGTTGTCTCAATTCTCCATCCCACAGGACATCCCTCTGCTTGGGTGAGCAAATAATAATAATGCCTTACATTGATACAGCTTTTCAGTTTATAATGCCCTTTCAGTATCTGTTTGATGCTCACAACTGCAGACATCATTTATATAATATAGGTTTGGAGCTTCCAGACAGTGAGTGGATTGAAAAATCAACTTCATCTTGAAGGAGCAGCCAAAGCATTTTGATTGAGAATTTCTGCCCTCCCCTTCTGGCACTGGGCCAATATTGCTACCCCACATGACAGCCAGAGAAACGGATTCCTTATTGTTTCCGGGATTAATTTAAGTTCTTTCCTTTTCTGCAATCTCAGTTATTGCAAACCTTCAAATCCATGCCCCTGCATGTTGTTTAAAGAAGCAGTTCTGTCTAGTCTGCATTTACCAGTGTCCTGCCTGACTCACTGCTATTTGGCTTGACCTACCAATTCCATTTGGCCCCAAACCACCCTTGTTTCTCTCCCCAAGCACCCATCCTCCTTTCCCCAGCCCCAATCAGCACCCTTCAGATGCCACTGGGGCTAACATACCTTTAGCTGCTTAAACTTTATTGATCACTTTTTATAAAATCTTTGCCCATCCATGCCCGAAAGCCATGGACTCCTCAGGTGGGCTGGAGCCCTTGGTGTCACCAGCCCTGGGCTTTGGCATAGGCCGTGGGGAGAGCTGCCTTTAGTTGTGCAGTCACTGGAACCCTTGGCATGGCTGTGGTCCTGGGAGGCAAGGTTGAGTTCTTCTCCATTCTCAAGTCTGTGGAGTTTCCTGGAGAGAGAAGTAGGGGAGGACACCTGAGTCTTGTCCAGCTGTGGGCAGTTTGAGAGGCAGAGAGGCTCTGAGCAGGGAAGGAAAAGGACCCATGGTTCTTTCCAGGATGATACTAGATCTAAGGCAATAGGTCTGAAATGCTTCACGAACCATTATTTTGAGCTAAAAGGACACTCCATGTGACTCCTCACCTGTCCCCATTGCCCATACTTTGTGTTTAGCTTGAGTTCATCATAGAATTTCAGGGTCAAAAGTCATTTAACCCAACCCTTTAGCAAATGCTTGAATCTCTTCTGTGACATCTAACCTTTGTTTGAATGCCTTCAATGATGGGAAACTCACTATTTACACAAGGAATTAAGTTTCAGGAAGCTGTGCGTGTTTTTTATATATTTCCCAACTTTGCCTTCCTTTATCTTCAGCTCATTAATTATGCCTCTAGGACCCCAGAGAATAATTTCTCTCCCACATAACTGAAGAGAGTAATCATGTCCCCGCTAAGTCTTCCCTTTGTTAACCTAAATGACAAACAGAGACTCTCTAAAAGAAAATGATATTTATTCAGAAATAGGGCATTACAGTGGGAATACATGTGCCATAGAAAACGGTGTGCATATTAAAGGGAGGTAAAGGAAGACAACGGTTTTTACAGGAAAAATGAGGATTACATAATTGTTTTGAGATAACTGTCCTTGGCTACAAGGATCAAAAACAAGGGTGGCACCAGTCCGAGGCTGGACTGGCAGTTGCTGGACAGATATCCTCAAAGAGGTATTTTTGTGTGTAAGGTTGTGTAAAACCTTTATGCAAGATTGTGGCTTTTGTAGAGTCTTGTGATAGTTTTTGTTATTAGGAATTTATGCATGAGAACCCTCCCTTCATGGTCTTTCCTGCTCGGTCAGGTTTTTTTTGGTTTTGTTTTTAACACAAGTGACTCCATTTTGACTCTGACAATGTTCACGCCTTCCGCAGTCTCCTCATCTCACTTTCTGCATTGGTTCTCCTTATCACAGGGTTCAGGGCCTCTCTACGGGCCGGGCCGTAGTGTGACTCATCAGTGTGCTTCTTAAAGTCTCGGGCCGGCGGGCGGGGGGAGAGGAAGAAATATATTGAAAGGAACATAGGATTTGTAGTCAAAGTCTTATTCCCAAGTCTGTGTACTTAGCTTCAAAATAAGGAATACTACCTTACTTTGCATAGTTGATTTAGGAATTAAGATGATATATATACGAGTGCTCTGTAAACTATCATAAAAAGAAATGCACATATACTTTTACTGGAAGCAAGAGTAGGTGGGGCTTCACCTTGAAATGGCGTTGACATCTAATAGTGATCCACTCACCCATTTTTGGTTTCTGCTACTGAAGAAGGAAGTTTTGCTTCCAGATTTGGACAACAGCCACTCAAAATGCTTGGTTTTTCACAATGCCCTGGCATATATTGTTTGGGAAAAGAAATCTGGATGTTCTACCTGAACTGCCCTGGGGGGCAGTGCTGCTCTAGCTGGTGAGGGCTCTGGGCAGCTGTGACCCTCAGTCCCTGTCACAGGCTTTCTCTCCTCTGTCCACCCAGCTGCCCCCAGGGACAGGCACATCTGGCACCCATGGGTAGTCAAGAACATCACCCTCTAGGGTGGCTGCCTAGGGTTCATTCCAAGAAGGATCCAGGCCAAGAATCCCCAAAGAGAAGGCAGAAGGGGACCAGAGGTCATGGGACAGGCAGTGAGGATCAACCACACGGGCTTGGAGGGCCACACCCAGGTCCTCACAGCCTCTCCTTTATTCCTGGCACAAAGGTTGCCCCCTTTCTCTCCATTCAAGATCTGCCCAACCTCCCAAATCACCTTCTTGCAGCCTTGACCCAGATAGCATCCTCACCTTCCTCTGCTGGGCACCATGTGCCCAAGGGTGAATGCCAAGCCTGGCCCTGGGGAGGAGCAGGGCAGATCAGCTGCCACAAAACACCTTGTCCTCAATGGAACAGGATAAAATGCATCAACCAAAAGGGATTGCTGTGACCAAGGTAGCACCACTGATACCTGAATGTTCATGGACAAGAACTAGGGGACTTGGTAAAATGCAACCCATCCTTGGGTAGGAGGTATGGTCACAAGGGAACTTCTTTCTTTGTTACAGTTTATTGAACGCTTACATGCATTTTTACCTGTTACATGTAAACATGATTTATTTAATATTTTCATAATAAAACTTGAAAAGATCCCAAGTATGTGACTGCTCATACAGTGAAATATATGTGTTAAATGAAGAGAAAAAAGGGCAGAAAAGGAAGCTGTATGGCTAAACTGACAGCCAACATGGGCATGCTTTTTGATAAACATAGCACAATGGAAGCAGTAGGAATTTTCTAATATTCTCATATTTCTTTCTATATAAAGTTATATAGATACATCACACTGATTCAAAGTTGAAAAACAAGGGTTTGGCAAATCCTTCTGAGATAACACTCTCCCTTTGCTTTCTATGCTGCCTTCTAGGAGTCAAGAGTGCACAGGAATTGCTGAGCCAGAGTCAGAAATTATCTTCCCCTTCTGTTTCCATGGCAATGAGGTCAGCTGGGGGAAGCAGCAGAAGATGCCAGGAGAGAACAGAATGTTCTGGGTCAAAGTCTTTGTTGAAGTTATGGTGGCACACTTGGAGACCCCATTTACCCTCCCTCCCCTGGAAGGGAGGGGAAGGCCCCCCTCACGTCCCCACTCCTGGCTGCACAGGAGATGTCCCCGATGGGGCTCTCAGTGTACCAGACACTGGCCAGGGTATCAGGGAGCTTGGTTCTAATTCTGAAGTCAATATTACTGCCAAACCTACATGACACTTTTATTTCCAGGGTTAAGTTCAAAGGGCAAGGCTTACTTAGGTAGCATTGTTGTTCAAGGGCAGCCTGAACTCTCTGGTGGACATGAATCTTCTACAGGAAGGCATCCATGGCTCCAGTCTGCATCTTTCTGTTACGGGTCAGGAAGTGTTCATTAGATGTTTATGGAAGGAATTGGCAGATCGTCATAGGCCCTAGAGTTTTCCTTCTGAATAGAGTTTGCAGGCAACTTTCCTCACTTTGCCTCAGTTCAGAGCCTAGGGGCATTTCCTGGTCTTTTGAATCCTGCTGCACACTGGAGATTCTCACCCCTTGCATTCCACTGCCCCCAGGGTGCATCAGTAGAGCCACTGAATAGGTACTGGAACACATGTTGCAGGCATAAAGCAGGCCCTGTTCCCAACAATGTTTGCAGTGTCCCTGAGGTTCATTTGGCACATATTATATACCTACTATGAGGACTTAAACATCACAAAGGCACATTCTGTGCCCTCAAATAGTGCCTAGTCAGCTTTAGGGAGTCAGACATGGAAAAGGGTCACTTCAGTCCAGGAGGACAAGGACTGTGACAGAGGAATGTCTGCGGTGCTCATAGGAGAGGGGCAGGTTCACAACCTGCAAGGAGGCCCTGCCTCTGAGGGGCTGTCAAAACCATTGGTGTGTTTGGTCTTGGTTTCCACTGATCATACAGATTAGGAGAGGCAAAAGAGCTGCTACATCTCTCAAAATCAACTAGCAGTGGCCACTGCAAACTAAGAGTCAGTGGGCATACAGGTAAGAACTCCAGCTTCTGACAGAGTATTGATCCCCAAAGATAAAAGCATCACAGGTTTTACATTTCCTGCCACTTAACATGTATGCATGATAAAAATCACCCACAAGCCAAACTCATGAGCTCATATGGTGGACAGAATCCTGAGCCTCCGCCCAGCAGAGGGTGCACTGCCCCTCAGGAGACCTGGGGAGGGAGCCTGGCCGAGGCCCAAGTGTGGGCTGCTGTGGACAGACGGGGTGTGGCTGTGGCTCCACTGGGCAGGCACCAATTATCAGCTTTCTGCAGCTGTGGAGTAAAGGCTCAGGGGGCAGTCAAGCACCACTCCATTCTCATGGTCCTAAGACGGAAACGTGGCAAAGGGACCATATTTGCCACTCTACTCAGCAAAAGAGCTAGATAACAACCATGCACTGGAGAGTCAGAAGTCAGTAAAATGCATAATTTTAGAATCTTAATAATCAGACTTAAGAGGCCATCCTGCACAGCCTCTTTATTAAACATGAAGAAACTGCGGCCGGGCGCAATAGCTCAGGCCTAAAATCCTAGCACTTTGGGAGGCCAAGGCAGGAGGATCGCTTGAGGTCAGGAGTTCGAGATCAGCCTGAGCAAAAGCGAGACCCCATCTCTACTAAAAATAGAAAAATTAGAGGGGCATCGTGGCACGCACCTGTAGTCCCAGCTACTCAGGACGCTGAGGCAGGAGGATGACTTGAGCCCAGGAGTTTGAGATTGCAGTGAGCTATGATAACACCACTGCACTCCACCCAGGGTGACAGAGCAAGACTCTGTCTTGAAAAAAAAAAAAAATGAAGAAACAGTCCCAGAGAGAGGTGAGGGCCCTCCTTCAGCCACAGAGCTGGCTAGTGAGCAGCCCTGCTGGATTAGGAGCTCCTGGAGAACAGAGCCTCTGCCATGCTTGTCTCTGTATTCCCAATTCCTAGCCCAGTTCCCAGCTTAGAATGAACACTGATCGAGTGAACAAACAAATGAATGAGTGAATGAATGAATGAGTTTTGGCTGGAATTTGCATTATCCTATTGGCAGTAGAGGTTTTGAGCTACCATACATCTGGGCATCTGTCAGCCTCTGGAAACCCTTCTTAGTCCAGAGGTTTGAATTGGGCAGGCTTGCTTCAAAATCAGAATATCTAGAGCCAGGTGTAGTGGCATGTAGCTGGAGTCCCCGCTACTCGGGTGGCTGAGGTGGGAGGATCCCTTGAGGCCATGAGTTTGAGGCTGCAGTGCACTATGTTCGCACCTGCAAATAGCCACTGCACTCCAGCCTGGGCAACATAGGGAGACCCTGTCTCTAAAAATAATAATAATAATAATAATAATCACAGTATCTAGAACCCAAAGTAACCAAGAGGGTACTGGAGAAATGAGAGTTGACAACAAAACCTACTTCTTGCTTCCATGGTCAGGCAAGTTATACATTATAGAAAACCATATTGACAGGGTCTCAGATCATAGCATGGAAGAAAGAGAGAAATACTCTTGAGTGATCCTTTTTGGGGAAAAACAACCAACAGAGGAAGCAGACGGGACACCCGAAGGGAAGCCCACAGCCACTGCTCTCTCTCCCCATTCTCTTCCTGCTCACTGCCTCCACGCGGTTGCTCTAACCCCACCCGTCCCTGCGCACAGTGGCCCAGGTGTCACCACGGGCGGGGTTCTACGCGTTTGCCCACACTTGTAGATCTGCTTTGATGCTACTCTTTGAGTAGTTTTGGAGATGATTCTCATCTCCTCCGTGGGACTGGAAAGGGGTCCTGTCCCACCACCTCACTCATGACCTCCTTCCCAGGGTCCACTCAGCTACTACAGCAGTCTGGCTGGGCCACAAACCAGCTCATGGAGGGTGCACTATAGACCCTGGCTTGGCAGCTCTGGCTGTGGGACCCTGCGGCTTCCCAACTGGGAAGGGAAGACACCTGGGCCACAAGCCGGACTTACTCTTTCTGCTGAGCCCATCAAGTGAGACTAACACTAAAAAAGACAATTAGAAACAACACGACTTCTTACCCAGGACTATTATGGATGCAGAAATGCCCAGCGGAGTATACATTTCAAAAGCAGCAGAGAGGAAAATCGCAGCTAGTCCTCTTCTCAGGAAGACTGTTTGCCACGATTTGTGTCACTGTTCGGGGAACCAGGTCCAGTGACTCCTCCCTTCCACTCTGCAGCCAGCCCGAGGCTTGCGGCTGTTTCCGGGGAAGACCTCAGCTCCTCGCTTTCCCATCCAGACACAAAGCCTTTGTTTTCTGTTCCCCTATTCTTCAGGGCAACACATTTCAAGGCTGTGACTCCTTCTGTGTGGCTGTGCGTGTGTGCAGTTGGTGGCAGCGGCGGCAGTGGCCATGATGAGGGGAGAGGCCCCGCTCCACCGGAAGGACGGCTGTGAGGGAAACCAGAATGTGTCACCCCAGAATGTGCCTCTTTGACATAAATATTTTTGAGCTAAAGGCAATTAAGAAGCAGCAAATAGAGGAAGAGCTCTTTTTCTCCACCGCCTTTCCACCAAAGGCGGGCTATAAATTCTCCTTTACTGGGGACAGCTCTTAACAGCTCAGAGACCTCCAGAGGAATTTGCAACAAATCGCGGTCCATTAGTTTATTCCCATGTATTCACCTTCCCACGGCTTCCTGCCTCTGGAAGCCTGAGTGCTTTCCTTTGTCTTGTCACTTCCCTAAAATTTATCGTTCTTTTTGAAGATGGTGCATAAACCCGAGTTCTAAGCCACTGCCTTGAGTTACCTTTCACTGAGGTTTCTCCTGCCTGATGTGCACTGCACGTGTTAATAAACTCGCTTGTTCTTTCTTTGTTAATCTGTTTTTTGTGACAGGGGTCTGTCCCAACTACAAACTTAGGAGGCTTCAGGTGATCTGTAATATTTCCTCCCCGACAGCAGAGAGTGTGTGTCTGCCATCTGACTAGGGGGAAATGGGAAGGGGACATGGCTAATCCCCTTCTTATTGGTTCTTACCACTCGCTGCGGCAGTGATAAAGGTGGCCCAGAACAGGAGACCTGATGGGGAGTTGCAGATCCCAACATGGAAGGGAAGAAAGAGAAGCCCACATCACTGTGTCGCTGATGCGCAGAGCAGAACAAGAAAG
The DNA here is from genome assembly GCA_023783475.1 of Daubentonia madagascariensis. Lineage (NCBI taxonomy): Eukaryota > Metazoa > Chordata > Mammalia > Primates > Daubentoniidae > Daubentonia > Daubentonia madagascariensis. The sequence continues at coordinate 22,786,249 of JAKFHU010001035.1, forward strand.
GAGGCACTGGCTGGCCAGCCTCCACGCTAAAGCACTGCCAGAAGTGGGTGGGAGAGGAGAGACCAGGCTGCAGAAATCACTGCCCTGACCAGAGCTGCAGGGGAGATCACGTTCAGGGCCCACAGCCTGGGCTTGTCAAAGGGTTGGGCTGAAAATCTTACTCCTTAGAATGTATCCTAAGGAAAGGAGATATGCATATCGATAGATAGATAGGTAGACATATATACGTATTTAAACTTTTGTTATGCATCTACATTGCAACACTATTAATCATAATGGAAACCAAAATATTCACCAATGGGGCTATGTAAGTAATTAATCAGAGGGATAGCACACAGCTATTAAAGGAGATGAGGACATGAGGTGGTAATATGGAAAAAGCAGGATACAAAATGTCAAGTGTCAATAAGGATAAGAATTAGAATAAGATGGAAACACAAACTATGATGTTTGGGGATGAAATTTTGGGGAGCGGTTTCTAACTTTAAAAAAAAACCATTTTAATGTATTTGGTACTTAACCCTTAACAAAAGAAAAACTAAAGACAGTCTGCGTACTCCCCAAGCTATGAGAAGCCACCAGGATTGCAGTTCCCAGCGCTGCTCCTACAATGGCTCAACTCAGACACCCCTGAGAAATGACTGTGTCCCCTCCTCAGCTGGCCTGAGCTTGCAGGAGCCTTTCTGACCCAACCTGTGGGTAGCTCAGTGGGATCTGTGAGTACAAGCTAAAGAGAGCCTTTACTAAACTGTCTGGGCTCTGAGAAATGCAGGGTCCCCTTGAAGTCATCACTCCCAGCTGGTCAGACTTCGGGGAGGGGTGGGGAACAGCCTTCCACCCCCTCCACCTCCACCCCCAGCTAAGGCTGAGAATGCCCAAGAGAAAGGAGCTTCAGTGAGGAGGCCGGGACACAAGGGCTGGATGTCAATAGGATGGTGCTCACCATCTGCTTTCATGTGAATGACCCAGGACAATACAGGACAAGAGATGTAATGTTCCACCCTAGGGATGTCCAGGAAATTCAAGAAGTAAATCCCTGTGACTCTGTGGTTCTGAGCCAGCATCTGCAAGCTAGTCCTTCCCCTAAACAAAGGCTTGCAGGGCTCAGGGCAGACGCAGTCCCCTGTTCTCCAGGACACATCTCTGATCTGAAGGTGTGTCCATGAAGGAGGCCCATCCCAAATCTGGGCCAAAATGGAATTATTCGCTCTCTATTGGATGGGAACTTGCTTTCTTTGCTTAACACTGTATGATTGGATATGCTGAAGTTCTTTAATGAGACAGATACAAGCACCCAGGGAGAAACTCTGGGCGGTTTAAGCATGGAAATAAACCCCTAAGTGGGAATTCAGTGGGAGGAAGGTGCCAACCAGTACCAAGGGAGGAGGCCCTCACCTGGACCTGTGCTGCTGCCCCGAGTCTGCTGTGGTGACATTTCCCCTCCTCACCCCCGACCCATCCTCCACACACATTCTCTGTAATGGGCCCTGGGCCCACTTACATTGTCACACCTTACTCAGCTTCTTGTGGCTGCAGCGAGATGGGGTAGTAAATGAGGACGCATTCTTTTGCCAGGGCTGCCATAACCAGAGCCTGGGTGGCTTAAACAACAGAAATTTATTTCCCATGGTTCTAGAGGCTGGAAGTCCAAGGTCAAGTTGTCGGCAGGTTTGATGTCTTCTGAGGCCTCTTTCCTTGGCTTACACATGTCATCTTCTCCCTGTGTCCTCACAGGCCTGTTGTCCAGGCTGGAGTGTAGTGGCATAATCATAGCTCACTACAACCTCCGACTCCTGGGCTCAAGGGATCCTCCTGGCTCAGGCCTCTGAGGAGCTGGGACTACAGGCTTGTGCCAACATACCTGGCTAATTTTGGGTTTTTTTTTCAGAGATGGCATATTGCTATGTTGCCGAGGCTGGTCTTGCAATCCTCCAACTTCGGCCTCCCAAACTGCTGGGATTATAGGCATGAGCCACCACATTTGGCCTTAATCACCTCTTTAAAGACCCTGTCTCCAAATACAGTCACATTCTGAAGTAATGGCAGATAGGGCTTAAACAGATGAATTTTTAGGGGACACAATTTAGCCAGTAAGAAGGACCAAGGGGACCTTGCACTAGAGGGTCAATGGCATCAGGGAGGGAGTGAGCAGGACAGGTCCCCAGTGCCCTCCCACGTCCTGCAGTGCCTGCCTTTGGTGGACACTAGAGTTTTAGCACTTTCTCTCTTCACAGAGAGGTAGGGGCTGAAGCCCTCCCCAGGGCCTCGGAGAAGCTGGGCTCTGCTTAGGTGGGATTGAGTTTGAGGAGCACAGGGGGTCCTGGGGTGGCTCAGGGCTGGCTGACGTCTCAGTCTAACGCTGTGTCCCTCTTTGCTCTGGGTGGCTTCTCTCCCCACTGAGCTCCGCCTGGCTGGTGGGCCCCGTTGCTGTGCAGGACTGAGCAAGAACCGTTCCCTACCCCACTCCTGCAAAGTCCCCCTGACCCAGGCAGGGCAGCCTCTTTGCCCAAGGGTCACACACGCTCTCTGGGCTTCCGTTTCCTTGGCTTGGAACGGGTGAATAGCACTGGGAGGCTGGGAGTGACTCCAGGGGCAGAGCCCAGCGGAGCCCCATGCCTGTGGGAGCCCTTGGAAATCTCTTGGGGGTTATAGCGGGACTGTCCTATCCTGGGGGGTCTCGGCTCAGGGAGAGAATGAGAGGCACCAGGTTACTGCTAACAGCCCCTTTGGCTGGGTGTGTGGACTCACCGGAGCTACTTTGTTTTCCCCAACTTGCCACCAGAACCATGAGCCAAATAAACCTCTTTTCTTTATAAATTGCCCAGCCTCAGGTATTCTGTAATAGCAACACCAAACAGACGAAGACATGGCTGGGGTCTACATAAGTGAATGCATCCAGTAGGAGGGATGGGCCCTGAGTCCCTGTTGTGCTTGGGGGGCAGTCCTGGATTCTCACTTGGGGCCTTTCCCACTGGAATCTTGGAGAATTCTGAGTCCAGTGGGGAGAAGAATTACAGAACTCAGTAGGAAGAGAGATCCACAATCCACTGCTCAGCTCCTACTTCCAACATGGCAACAACAGCAGGCCAAGGACACAGGAGGAAACTGGAAGGAAAATAAACCCAATTAGATCTCTACACTGGCAACATCCATGCAGACATTTAAATTAGAAAATAATTATTAAATGAACAAAAGAAAGAACACATTGATTAAGAACCTTCTTTGTTCCTTGGGGCTGGGCAGAATGGCTCACGTCTGTAATCCCAGCACTTTGAGAGGCTGAGATGGGAGGATCACTTGAGGCCAGGAGTTCGAGAGCAGCCTGGGCCATAGCAAGACCCCATCTCTACAAAAATATTTTAAAAAATTAAAAAATTAGCTAGGCATGGTGATGCATGCCTACAGTCCTACCTATTTGGGAGGCTGAGGCAGGAGGATCACTTGAGCTTAGGAGTTTGAGGTTGCAGTCAGCTATGATGATGCCACTGCACTCCAGCCTGGGCAACAGAGCGAGACCCCATCTCAAAAAAAAAAAAAAAGAATCTTCTATGTTCCTATGACTTTCATGTGGGCCAATCCTCACCTGCTTCTCATGACAACTCTGTGAGGTGAGTATTAGGATCTCCATCTTCTACAGGAGGTAATAAAATAACAGAGCAGAAAGAACATAGGCCTGGCATGGGACAGCCCCAGGTTTGAACCCTGGCTCTGACACTACAGCCCAGTGACCCAGGGCAAGTTGCTTATTCTCTCTAAGCCTCAGCCACCTGGTCTGGAAGATGAGGATGAGAGACCCTTCTCACCGGGGTATTGTGAGCATTGAATTTAGCAATGTTGGGGAAGTACCTGGCACCCAGTAATTGGCAGGCACAATTATCATTCCTGTTCCTTGGAGAGGTAGAATAGCCATGGGGCAGAGCTGGGATTTGAGCACAGCCAGCAGACCCAAGTCATGGGAAAAACTACCAGGAATGGACACCTGGATAAGGAACATGGAGACATAAACAGGTGTCAGCTCATGAGTCACCTTCACAGGGAGCCCTGGGCCCTATTTCAGGGTCCCACGTGAAGATGGCTCAGAGGGAAACAGAAACAGTAAGTGGGCCAGTCTTGGGGGCCAGGACTTGATGGCGCTCAGGGGTTTTAAGCAATTGCAAAAGGTTGTCACCAGCTATTGAATAAAATTGGTCATCCCAAGTTCCAAAGCAGAAGGCCTAAGTGCCGTGACATCTTGAATTTATTCGGTGCCTTTCTGCCAAGGAGATCAAAGCACTTCAAAATAATTTCCTGTGAACTTTTCTGAGAAGCCAGTGATAAAAACCCATTTCATCTATGAACTACGCTTGACAGCAGTCACAACCTCTGAAATTTTAGAATTCTTTCTGGTTTCCAGAGGCTTTGGCACATATCCTCAGTGACTCTCTGGGAAGTAAACAGGTGGACTGACCCCATTTTACAGGTGGGTGAACAGGAGCCCAAGGAGCCTGAGAGCCTGCCCAAGTGAGGACCTGCCCATCACAGATCGCCGCTGCACCTGGCATCTCCAAGGCCTGGCGTCAAACCCACTCATGTCCCAACAGGTCCAGGTCCCTGGAAGGCCAGGATGAGGCTGGCCTTTGAAACAAGCAGTTCATGACAATGCCACAAATGCCTCATTCTCTGAACCCCAGGCACTGGTGCCCACATGCACTGGAAGCAGCTCCCCCAACCACTCCAGCAAGTTTCAGATGGGAAGGCGTCCTCCCTGCATTGCCACGACTGCTATTTTCTCCCTCCCGGGGTGCCCCCATATTCCTCCTGTGCTCTCAACCCCTTCCCTCTCCCTCTCCCCCAGGACTCATCTTCCTTAATCCCCCACACCTCTGTCTCCCCTCTGCATTTGGCTTCTTGCTTCTTGTAGGATATTTCTCGTCATCTACAAAGGTGGCCATGTCCTCCCTCCTGGGAAAAACCTTCACCCACCCTGCCCCCCTTAGCCAACCCCCCAACCCCTCCCTCTCTGACGAGCTCCGCCTGGATCTACCTACAGTGGTCATTTCTATTTTTTCACCACATACTCCAAGCCCTCCAAGCAGACTTTCAGCTTTGTCCTTCACTGCCATTGCTTACCAGTCAGTCCTCCCATTCTCCCGAATAACAATGACCAGCACACGCCGATGGGCCAGCGGCTGCATGTGCTGTGCCATCCCCCTTAAAATGACCTTAAGTGAGGTGAGTACTGTTAGCCCGGTTACAGACAAGGCAACTGAGGCCCTCAGTAAGTGTCTGGGCCAAGCTCACAACAGTCTAAGACTAAAGCCAGGGCTTTTTTTGCTACGCCTCAGCCTTCTTGCACTGCATGCGGTACACGCCTGGCACGGGGTAGGCCCCAGCACCCCTTCCTCCAGTGACTCCCCTCTGCCCTCCACGCCAGGCATACCCCGAGCTGCTTCTCGGGTCCCTCTCACCTCAATCCGCCACTCTCCCAGGCTTCAGTGGCACCTCTCTGCAGAGAGTCCCCAAACCTACCCTTCTGGCTCCAGTCTCCCTTCTGGACTTGGATTTTGTGTCTCCAAATTCATGAAGTCCCAGCCCCTTAGCTAGGCAACTTCCCGGGATCTTCCAATACAATGTGTCCAAAGCCAGGCCCTTCATCTTCTCCTCGGACCGGTCTCCATAGTGCAGCTTTTCCTAGAAGCTTCCTCCTTGACTTCTCCCAAGGATGCTAGAATTCTCGGGCATCTTGGGCTTTTCTACAAACCTGGCCTTCCCATGTCCAGGCTGGTCAGCGTAGCATAATTCTTCCTATTTCTCTCAAAACTGTTGCTTCCTTCAGATACCAGCGCAGGCCCTTGGACTCTCTATGCAATAGGAATTAGCCAGGGGCCAAACGGGAGTCACAGGCAGGCTTTAATGGGTCTCAAGTTCAAACATGAGGGAGACAGCACTGGCTAAAAAGCAACCAGACTAGCTGTCCGAACAGAGGACTGCGGAACTTTTAAAGGGGAGAGAGAGAGAAAGTTTAGAGCCAGCATTGAAATGACAGCACGTGGCGGCGGGGTTATGGTGGCAGCTGCCCATCCGGCGATCATGCTTCTTCATACACTGCATTCTCGTTAGCATGTTAAGTCTCCACCCTTGGGCGTGAGTTTTAGCATTAAAATGGAGGAAAATGTCTACGAGTGGTCAACTTTGGGCTTCCTTTTGGCAGTAACCAGTTTGTGCTGGCTTTGACTGGGGCTGGTGGACCCCTGCTCCAATGGTTGCCATGTCCTGTTAAAGGAAGCAGAACTACCCTCTCTTGAAGCCGGGCGTCAATCGTTTCCAAGGCTTTGTCCAGTGTTGGAAGCAGACTTAAGCTTTGGCTCAAGGCTCAGGCAGGTGGCCCAAGGCCACCTCCTAATCTGTCTCATTTCCTCACCTCCTCTGCCCACAGCTAACTGATCTGCTGTCATCTTCCCATTGGCCGTGCCTGCGCCCAGGACACCCCCGGCCCTGGGTCCCTGCATCTTCCGCACAGCTCTGGGATTGGCCTTCCTTCTGGTGGGCCAAAGGAGCCCGCTCCTCAGTCCTGGCCTCCCGACGTAACCCCACCTCCCCAACCTGGGCGCCACACTCACCAAACCCTCTACTGAGAGAGCCGTCTTCCCTGGACTTGCTTCCATCTCCAGTCTCTGAATTTGAGTCTCCTGAGACCACTGGCCTCCCCATCCATGGCCGGCCAGGGCTCCTTAAGTCTGATGGTATCAGCTCAAAGGGGAGCTGAAGTTCACCGACCCACCTCCTCAGCAAACACCTGCTGGGCACCTATGGTGTGGCAGCAGGACAGGGCTGCCGGAAGGTTCAGCATGGGATCCTGTAGGAGCCTGAAGGAAGAACATCCCACCCAATTTTAGGGGGTCAGAGGAGGTGAGCCCAAGTTTCCACTTTCCTGACTGGAAAGTAGGAATTAGGCAGGCAAAGTGGGAGGCAGGGAGCCTTCCAGGCAGCCAGGACTCAGAGGTGAGGAAGCAGAGAGTAGAGAAATAGGGTGGAGAAGCTTTTTGTTCTTATTTCTTTGTGCATGCTTCAGAAGCAAAGGTAGAGATTAGAACAGATATCCAAAGACAGATTTGAATTTGAATTAGGAGTCATGAAAAAATATAAGGATCCAATGAAGAAAGCAAGCAGGTGTTACAGATGAAAACAAAACGGGGTAGTGTCTGAAAAGCCACAGGAGAGAGCACCTCTGCTATTAATGTTAAAGGGAGCATGGACACTAGCTAGTCTTCTATTCTCTACCTCTTTCCTTTTAGTTAGGCAGATACCTCAGCTTTTCCCTTATCAAAATCTGTGAGCTAAAAAGAACTAGTGACTCAGTCATACTCAAGTGTAAACGACTAATTATAGTTTTTAAACTGGTATTTTGAGGGGCTGTTGAGAGGAGTTAAAGCCTTAGCCCTAAGGAGTTTATCTTGCTTCAGGCATTAGTCAATGCATGGGGGAGGGGAGGGGAGCTTCTCAAGTTTTTTGAGATCACTCTGGTGTACATAATGAGGCCAACCAGAAAAGGGCCAAATAAAACTGGAAGCTGTGGTGTCTCTGGAGTTCCTAAACCTCCTAGCTGAAGCTAAAAAACAGGATGTTGGCCTCATACCTGCTCAGTCCTTAACCTGCTCCAAAATCCAGGCACTTAGACAGTGAGTTGTAGGGGGTTGTAGAACCTAACCTGCTTCCTCAGATGACTTCTCCAGGAGGGAACGGGGTTTGAATTCAGGTAGACCTCAGCCTGAAACCCAGCCCCCACTCATTTGCTGTGTGACCTTTAGGTTGGTAACTTAACCTCTCTGAGCTTCAATTCTGTCATCTGAAAATTTAATCAAATTGTTGAAAGGGTTAAATCAGTTAATATTTATAAAGCACTTAGCATACTACCTGGTACCTCACCAGGTAGTATGCTAAGTATGCTAAGTAAGTGGTGACCACCATTTTTACTGGAGACCAAAATATACCCCAGCCCCCCACCCCCACTGCCCCTATAACCCCCAGCCTCAGCCTTGGTGGCCCCTCTGCTGCAGGAAGGGCAAAGATGCCCCTTCAGTAGTCCTCTACAAGGGGGGAGCACATGGCAACAGTGAAAGCCCATTTAATGCTAAGGGGAAATGCAGAATTACTTGCCTGAGAGACAACATTATCCTAGGTGACATCCAGGACCAGTACAAGCAGACAATCTTCCCCTCCCCACCTTCCAGCCCCACTGCAGGTCTGAGTTCTGCTGTAGATCTGAGGCCACCATGGCCTCACTCCCCTTCTCATGGCCAGAGGTGCCCCAGGGTATGACCCACAGATCTCTTTATGGAGAATCACGCTTCACAAATTGTTTTCTCTATGCTCGGGGATTCAGGAGTCATCGCAAATAGGAGCTTCTTTGAACTCATTATCAGTAACTGTGGCCAATCAAAAAAGTTCCCCCATGGACTTGAGGACAAGACAGGACTCACCCCTGGTGAGGGTCTTACAGAGGTTTTCTTCATGACTTGTTTTCTTTTGTCCATTTCATGCTCCAGTTTAATTATGTTATTTTAATTTTTTGAGTTGGGAGTAGCTCAAGACCGCATAATGAAGAATATTCTACTTCACTAACGGTTACTGGTTGATCCGTGGGGTCTGGGGGTATGGCATGCGGGTAGCACCTGGCTCTATGATGATGGCAAGACGGGGAAGAGAGGGGGTGTTTCAACTGGTCTGGGTCCATGTGTGCACACACACACACAGGCACGCACACAAAAGCACGCAAAGAGGTAAACCTAAAGATGCAATCTGGGATAATACGAAGGCTATAGGGAGACGGGCATATTTACAGACTGCAGGGGGAAATGTCATCTGATGTTTTCTATATCAAAAACCCTTAAAAGTATGAGCACCCAACAATTCTGTCATTAGAGTTCCCTTAATGAACTACTTAGGCAAGGATACCTAGATGGATATTCAAAAATGTTTGTTCCAGATTGTTTATAACAGCAAGAAATGCAAACAACCTGGAAGTCTAAAATTAGTCTATCAGCGTTCTTAATTGCAAGCAACAGAAATCACTTCTGACTGATGTAAACAGGAAAGGGATTTATTAAAAGGATAGGATGTGGCTTTAGGTTGTGCAGCCAGGAAAGGGCAGGTGCCTGAGAGGACAGGTAGGACAGTTTGCTTTGCAAATCTAGCAGCGGACTCACTGCTGCCCCCGCAGTGTGCACTTCCAACACTTCTGGCACCAAATCCCCACTCATTGCCACCAGCTCCACTGCTACCAGCCGCCCCAGGGACTCTGCCAGAATGGGTTCCTCCAGGACCTCTCTGCTCTTGTGCCACCAGCTCCTAGTTACAGGTCTGGAATGGTGGCATGTGGTGGGCAGGGCCCGGGCCCCAGGCCTGTCTGCCAGTGGCAAGGGAGGCCGGGAACTGACTTGGCATTTTCAGCTCCAGTGGGTGTTGGCCGGCCTGGCCTCCTCTCACACAGGAAGGGAGATGGGATGCTGAGACACCAAAAAGATTGACAGATGTGCCCTAGCTTAGGAAATAGGTAAAATAAATGATGATACTTGAACACAAGTGAGATATTATTGTAAGGGGGCGGGATCTAAGTCTACAAACATGATTTTTCTAATAGAGCTTGATTTTTATTCCAAGTGCTATTCAGCTGGAGTGGGAGTAGTTTTGGCAAATTAATCTCAGGGAGTTTGTGGTCCTTGGCTTTCTTTCGGTGGCTCGTAGATGCATCACCCCAATCTCTGCCTCCATAATCCCATGGCATTCTCCCCGAGGGTCTATGTCCACATTTCCCTCTTATTAGTACACCCTGTGAGATGTGTCTAAATTCCAGGGGCTTACATAGTGCAACAGCAAACGCGCTCAGCTCTAGGTTGGCTTATTTTATTCGGGCAGTCTATTGTCCCACCCACCATGGCTCCCTCTCCCGGCATCCACAATAGCTGTGCTGTGCCCTCCCCGTTCCCACCCTCGCTCTCCTCCACCCCTGCCTGGAAACCTTTGTCTGGTCCCCCAGCACAAGGACTTGCTCAGATTCATACTTTCTTCCAAATCTATGGATTGTGCCTGAGTTCTTTCTGGTCTCCCAAGGGCCTGGCTTTTGGAACTCAAAAGGCGGGAAATGATCCTTTTTTTCTCAGCTTTCCCTGAGTGTCTTCATGCCCTTCCTGGGGCAGTGAGTGGAGAATATCCTAGCTGACTGAACCGGGAGAGAAGCAAGGAGATACAGAGCAGACATTTAAAAATAATAGCCCTTGACAATCTGTGCCTATTGATAATTTTTTCAGAAAGGTAAAACCATGACTCACACTGATACAGAACGAACACACGTTAAAGATTTTATTTAACTTAATTACTGAGAGAACCAGGAAGATATAAAAACTGTTTCCAAGGAGAACCCAAAGAACAAACACATATAGACAACTAGGAATGCTGCAATGAATCACTAAGAGATGGCCTCTTTCACTGAATGAAACAAATTGTATCTTTAATAGAAATGTATTTATGTGTCTATAAACAGGAGTCATTTGCAATCACAGACAATGAAAAGTACAGACTCTATAACCTAGAAAAGTCCAAGTCTTGCTTTCCATGGAGAAGATACCGTATTCGTTTCCTATGGCTGAGTACCACAACACAGACTGGGTGGGTTTGTTTGTTTGTTTGTTTTTGTTTTTGAGACAGAGTCTCTCTCGGTCACCCTGGGCGTCATCATAGCTCACTGCAACCTCAAACCCCTGGGCTCAAGCGATCCTCCTGCCTCAGCCTCCGGAGTAGCTGGGACTACAGGCACGTGCCAAGATGCCCCGGTGAATTTTTCTATTTTTTTAGTAGAGATGGGGTCTCACTCTTGTTGAGGGTGGTCTTCAATTCCTGAGCTCAAGCAATTCTCCTGCCTCGGCCTCCCAGAGTGCTAGGATTACAGGCATGAGCCACTGCACCCTGCCCAGACTGGGTGTTTTAAAACAACAGAAATTTATTTTCTCACGATTCTGGAGGTTCAAGTCTGAAATCAAGGTGTCGGCAGGGCCATGCTCTCTCCAGACTCTAGGGAAGAACCCTTCCTTGCCTCTTCCAGCTCCTGCTGGTTTCCAGCCATCCTTGGCTTTCTTTCGGTGGCTCATAGATGCATCACTCCAATCTCTGCCTCCATAGTCCCATGGCATTCTCCCTGTGGGTCTATGTCCACATTTCCCTCTTATTAGTACATCAGTCATATTGGATTAAGGCCCATCCTAATGACCTCACCTTGATTAAATCTGCAAAGGCCCTATTTCCAAAAAGGTCACATTCATAGTACTGAGGGTTAGGACTTCAACATATCTTTTGGGGGTGACATAATTGAACCCATAATAGTATTAAAAGGAAAACTTAAGACAAATTAAATTTAACAGAGTTTAATTGAGCAAAGAACAATTTGCAAATCAGGCAGCCCCTGCCACCCCCAACCAGAATAGGTCCAGAGCAACTCAGAGGCTGCCACATGGTCAGATAATATTTATGGGCAGGAAAAAGAAAGTGACGCACAGAAAGCGGAAGTGAGGTACAGAAATAGCTGGATTGGTTACAGCTTGGGGTTTGCCTTATTTGAACATGGTTTGAACATTTGGCTGCCTGTGATTGGGCAAAACTCTGTGACTGGTACATGAGTAGGTTACAGTCTATTTACACATCCACTTAGGTTACAGTTCACTATGTATGGAGAAACATTTAGGCCGAACTTAAAATATATAAGGAGGCAGTTTTAGGCTAAACTTAATTTATTAATAACAATAGACACCCAGTAATCTTTCTGTCTACTTAAAAATCTTCCATAGTTGTCCTGACAGCCTTCCCCCATCCTTTTGTGATCATAATAATCTCTGAGATTATTCTTAATGGCAACACACAAAACACTAGTCTCATTAGACATGTGCTAATTATTTACATAGGTGCAACTTGAGTGTTAATTAATCACATAAGCCTCTTCAAGTTTTTTTTCAAATCTAGAGTTATACAGTATTGATTAATATCTAAGGCCACAAAATTAACTTCTGTCTGAAAGTTTTCATTGGGAATCCAAGATTGGACTTTTTAAAAAGCCTCTATGTCTTATTCACCTGAGGGTAGGAAACCAACCAGCACCCCCCAAATTTTTCCACTACATTTCACCTATAGTATATATAATTTTGGATGAATTCCTCTCTTTTCAAGGTCCCAAAGTTTGCTAAGTCCTGACTAGACTTACAGGTGACCTTCCTTACCACTTACCTGTGGGGCTAGGACCCTGTAGGGAAAGTACTAGCTAGTTTTCCTGGGAGAGTTTTGTAAGCATTGCCTCCATAAATAAAGTCTCAAGGTTGTCTCAGGGGTCTCAACTCAGTCTGTACCTAACAGTCTATTCTTTGAAATATCAGTAGTTTAAAGCAGCTGGTACAGTTGTTTTCCACAAGACTCTGAGTCTGTCCTTTATTGGAGACGTGGACTCTGGCCTGTGGCTTACAGCTGAGCCTTCAATAATCATCAGAGCAAAACAAAACCTATCTGTAGACGGCAGACTCTTAATGGCTGTGGCTAATTTATTACTTTACTATAAAGTCAGAATGGGGGAGAGTAAAATTCTCTGTTGAAATATAGTACATAACTATTCACAAGACTTTTGATCAGTGTTTTCCTGAGGATAAAAGCATATTATGGACAATGAGGGCATTGACAAATTTCCAGAAACTCTCCATAAAGAATACCAATTTCTGAAATATTTATACGTTTCCTATGTAACTCAGAATAGTAACACATCAGACAAACCTAATTATTTTTAGCACCTCTCTTTTTATAAGCTGAAAGTCAGACAAGTTTTTTACGACTTTTCAGGGTGTCCTATGGGAAATCTCAAAGATAGTTTTAGGTTCAAAAGATATCCTGAAAGTCTTATTTCATTGTTTTCTAAATTTAGGGTCTGACTTAGGAAGGCAAAAATTAAGAGTTGTCAGAGGAGATTTAGGCACATGATTAACCTAAGATCATAAGTGACTAGGAAACTATAATTGGTTACCTATTTAATCAAAGTAACAATAAAACATTTAAAAATAAATATAGTAGACAATGCAATTGTAAAGAACAACTGTAAAGAATCTTAGCTCTTTCACAAGTGAGAAAACTTTTTTGTCCTTATCTTTAAATAATCAAGGACATAATAAAATCTACATAAAGCACAGAAAATCATACTGGTAAGACACAGAATCCCTTATATGTAGGCAGATTTCACAGAGATAAAGAAGTACCTTTTTTCTTATATGTGAAGGCATTAATCAGTAAACCAAGTAAGCAAAACCAAGAAAACAATGGATTTTGCCAAAATTTTAACATATTTCATATGTTAATACATTTTATATGTTCATATAACTTCTTTTCAGACTCAGCTGTCACATATTAAGGCAAATAAAAATCACATTTGGAATTTTGTCCTTCATTATGGTCTTTCATGTTCTGGAACAAAATCACACTTTACTATAAGACATCAGTTCTCCAAGTGTGGTCTAAGGGACCCCCAAGAAGCCCTCAAGACTGTTTCAGGGGGTTCATGATGTCAACGCTATTTTCATAATCATACTAAGACATTTTTTCTTCCCTCTCATTTTGAGTGAAGCTACGTGACATGTGACATGGCAAGAGACTGAAGGCAGAAGCAGCCATGAGGATCCAGCTGTCTTCTGTTCAGCCAGACATCAAAGAGATTTGCAAATACAACATGATGCCAGTTTTCTCATCTTTTGGTGGAAGAGTATAATTACTTTTCACAAAAACGTATTGACATGCAATGATTTCATCATTGCTCATTTCAAAGAAATAAATATATATAAATTCTGTTATAATTTTCTGTGTGGGGATTATTAATAGATGTAATCTATAAAAGCAAAAACTCTTTGGTGTCTTCAATAATTTTTTATGTATGTAAAGGGGTCCTGAGACCAAAAGTTTGAGAACTGCTACTTTAGGAAAAACTACTCTATTTCCTTGAAAAACAAAAGCACATGCACAGTTATATTTCTCTTTTACTATTGCTCCTAGAATAGTCTCAACTACACGTATTAATTATAACTTTTAACTAAAATAACTAACTTCGATTTCACAAAGAAAATTTAAGGCTAGATAATATGAAACGTCTGTCACACGCAAATATTTTTGCAAACAAACATAATTCTGAATACATATGACACAACTTCCTATAGCTAGACACATCCCTTTTACACCTTCCTAAAGTGGCAAAACTGAACATCTTTATCAACATGGCCCAAAGATATAGCCTCTCTATAACACGGAAAACATATAAAAACCTCTATGTAACATATGAAAATAATAAGCACAAGTATTTAAATGTAAGATTACCTTAGTGATCAATGTTTCAGTATTCTGCCTCATTTGGAAATTAAGATCCAATGATTATCAATTAACTCAATTTAGTTTTAGTCCAAGTTGCCCAAATATCTTGATAATAATCTTCAAGATGACATACTATAAAACGTAAGTATTGTTAATATAATAGTATGTCAGAATTATAGACACCAGAGACTCACAGACTCACAGACTCACAAAGAGCTTATAGCATCTGTTCTGCAGCTTTTGTTGACGATCAAGAGTAAACACAGAAACTCACTCATTCTAATCTCAGTAGAGCTGTCCTTCTTTCCAGTGGGCATGATACTCTTAATTGCTTTGAGCTCAAAATAAATAAATAAACAAAAAATTCTCTGTCATTTCTCACCCAGTAGAGAGTAATTTCTGTCATCCATCTACAGAGATTCCCAAACACTCAGATCATAAATCCAAATTTCCAATCATTGCTGATACCAGGCGAATAACATTGACTATGTCCACACCAGAAACAAAAGCAAAATACAAAATCAGTAAGGGGGCAGATGGAGGGAGCACAGAATAGAGAAGCAGAACAAAGTTCTATTGCTACTTGGGGGCCACTCTGAAAGCCAAGAAGACTTAGCTAGACTTTAGCAGCCATGAGGTGAGCTTCTCTGGTAATGGGTTACCTATCTCTGTCAGGTGAATTCACTGGGCACCTTGGTGGGACCTCCAGAACTACTAAAGGATAACTGTTTTAATGATAAAATCATAACTCTCATGATTAGTTCATGCTAATATAGAATAAACATGTATCAAAGATTTATTTAACTCATTAATTAATAAGAGAACCCATAATTTGCAAAAATTGGTTGAAAGAAGAATCCAAAGGACAGAACATACATAGACCATTGGAAATGCTGAAAATAGCTTGCTAATAGAGCCAGACTAGCCTCTTACACAGGACAGAAATAAATTTCCTCTTTTCCAGATAAAGTTCATTTGCCTTCCTATAAACAGGAATCATTTGCATCACTATCGGCCTTCCACAGGTTAACTTCTTTTATCTACAGAGTTGCAAAATATTCAAAGACAATGAATGATGCAGACTCCTATAGCATCAGACAACCCAGAAAAGTTCCTCTAGAAATCCCAGCAGAAATATAACGCAGGGACCAGGTGCAGTGGCTCACGCCTGTAATCCCAGCACTTTGAAAGGCCAAGGTGGGAGGATTGCTTGAGGCCAGGAGTTCGAGATCAGCCTGGGCAACATAGTGAGATCCTGTCTCTACAAAATATGAAAAAATTAGCTGGGCGTGCTTGAGTATACCTGTAGTCCCAGCTACTCGAGAGGCTGAGGGAGGAGTATCACTTGAGCCCAAGAGTTTAAGGCTGCAGTGAGCTATGATTATGCTACTGCACTCCAGTCTGAGCCATGGAGCAAGACCCTGTCATAAAAAAAAAAAGAAAAAGAAAAAAGAAATATAATGCAAGCCACAAATATAACTGCAAATTTTCTACTGGCCATATTTTTTAAAAATCAAAAGAAACAGATGAAATTAAGTTTAATAATATATTTTATTTAACCAATATCTCCAAAATAATACCATTTCAGCATGCAATCAATATTAAAAATAATGATTTATTTTGCATTCTGTTTTTTTTTCCTGTGGTTTTACATCTTTGAAATCCATTGTGTATTTCACACTTACAGCACATTTTAATCAGACTAGCTGTATTTCAAATGGTCAGTGTGCTTAGTGGCCATATGTGGTTAGCGGACTCCCTATTGGATAGGGCAGCGCATTGTCCAGCATGCCAACAAAAGGATACTCGGTAGTTATTTTGCCCATTTCAAAGTCCTTTGTAATTTTTCCTGATAAAAATGATGACATGAATTAACACAGAAAGTTTTTTAAGCTAAAAAAATGCCATTTTTAATATCTCATTTTTTCTGAAAAAAAATTTGTGCTAAAAGTTTTGGAGAGATACATGTCAAAATATTTACTGATTCTCGCTGGATAGTAAAATTGTGGATTTTTTTCATTCTTTTTTCTTATTTATCCTCTCTAATTTTCCACAGCAACTATGTCCTACTTCTACAATAAAAATAAATCAATAAAAGGTAATTTTTAAAAGGCAACTTATATGCTGCTTCTTGCTAAATGAAAAAAGAAAAGAAAGACAACATTTAAAAGCTGCTAACCTGAATTTTATTTACTATGAGCAAATTTTGATGCAATATCAAGCCAGGTTCTCCTGGGCATCTATCTGTCTGGAACAATACCTGGGGTTGTTCTTAAACCTACTGTCTTCTTTATAAGAACAACAAAGGCTCTCAGCAGAATGATTAAACTCACGTCGTGAGATGAAAACGGGATGTTCGCAGCAGCCAGGCTCAGGATGTGGGGAATGCTCAGGAATATCACTTTCCTTTCTTCTCTCCTTTCCGTTCCTTCAGGCTTTGACCAGGTACAGGTCAAATAGCCTTTGAAGGTCAATGTCCCATTGAACACGTCTTTGTGGCTTCTCTTGACCACTGGCCCTCATGGACAGTCTATAAGCCATTCTGCGTCTTGAGTCTGACCTCCTTCCTCCTCTGGGCCTCTCCAAGTGATCATCACTGAGCCTGGGGTTTATTTTATTCCCCAGTGCCCCATCCTCCAGCTAAAGGGATGAGGGACACACCCAAGGTCCCTGGAGGATCCCTGCCCCACTTGTTGGGGAATCCCAGTTACCAATTCTCATATCTTCCTTATCAGCAAGCTGGTGAGACTCTTCTGCCATGGTGAAGACAGCTCCCCGTTCTGGCCAGGGCAGGGGCAATGTTTAGGAACTCTGGAGCCAGGATTTGTCTGGGTTCAAATCCTGTCTCCACTGTTTGCTAATCTCAGGCACATGACTCAACCTCTCTGCCTGTGTCCTCTTTGTCCACATTAAGTTAATACGGGAAAGTGTGAAGAACAAAGCCAGTACGCAGAAATATGCACCTGGTGTTGGCTGTTCATGTTATTTGTTCATGAGAACCTTCTCCATCTGAGCAGTTGAGGCAGTGTTGAGGAAAGGTGCTTACAGCACTTACCTTTTCCTCTGAGAAACATCACCTGCAGTTAGCGACCTGATCCTGCATATCGCTGGACAAAGCCAGGCTTCTTTTCAGGTAGAGCCAGGATTGGCACCATCCTCAGCCTCTGCCTGGTGGGCAGCTTCTGAGCCAGGGGGGATCTGTTCTTCCACCCCCGAGGACGCCAGATGGTGACCCAAGAATCTGCTCCCTCCCCTTGGGCTGGAAGGTTGGACATTGCTGGGTAAAACTGACATAGGACTTCATGCTCTTCAGAGTAGAGGTTGGAGTGTGTGTCATAATCAGAAAAAAGCCAGAAGCCACACCCAGGACAGCTCCTAGATGGTCCTGTGAGGAGTTGCCCCCAAACACCTCAAATGTTTTCAGACGGGAAACTGAGCTCCATGGTGCTGTTTGTCCTGTATTTGGACAGTGGGTGAAGCGGATAGCAAAGAAGGAAACGAAGAACATGCATATTTGTTGAACGGTGCTACAAAAAAGTGAATTATCTTTCTATTTTCCCTGTAAAAAATGTTATTATAAAATTGTTGCAGCCATTTTGCAACCAGAAGGCAATACATTTGAGGATAAAGGAAATGAACTAAAGAGGGTGGAGCCAAAAGACAGGAAAAGCCTGTGGCATCCCGGAGCAGCTGAAGACACCAGTAACAGCCTAGTTCCAGACTTCTTGTTATGGAGGAAAAATAAACCCACGCGTTTAAGCCACGCACACACACATGAACACACACATGCATGAGCATATGCTGTGACATATGAAGAGGTAATGAAAGAGTATGCAATCAAAATTGGTAGGAGAATGAATTGTAAATGTGTGACAGGCAGTTAATAAAAATACACCATGTCAATGTGGTGGGGTTCCTGGAGGTAAAAGCCATGAAAGTGTGAACCCCCCACCGAGACTGGGGCCCAGGGGTTTTTAATTCTCAAACTAGTCCAAGCTCAGCCTACAGCAATTAGTCAATTCCCTGCTAAGTGTCCCTACCACTTACTGGCTCCAGTGGCCTCTGCTTCAGCTAAGGTGACCTCAGCTGGGATGCTCTGTACTCACCTGTCTCCCCACATTTCACAGTGGTGGTTTGCCTTGTGACCTCAATCCTGTGATGGATCTAAAAAATAGTTAATTTTCACTTTGTTCAGCTTTTCTATTGTGAGGATGGGAGTGATGACCTCCAAGCTCTTTACGTGTCAGAGCTGAAACTGAAAGTCCCTATTACTTTTTTTTTTTTTGAGACAGGGTCTCACTCTGTCGCCTGGGCTAGAGTGCAGTGGCATCATCCCAGCTCAACTGCAAACTCCTGGGCGCGAGTGATCTTCCTGCCTCAGTCGCCCAAGTAGCTGGGACTACAGGCGCATACCACAACACTCAGCTAATTTTTCTATTTTTTGTAGAGACAGGGTCTCATTCTTGCTTAGGCTGGTCTGGAACTCCTGGCCTCAAGCCATCCTCCCATCTCGGCCTCCCAAAGTGCTAGGATTATAGGCGTACCCGGCCCCTATTACTTTTTTTTTTTTTTTGTGGACTGCCTCACAGAAGACCCTACTACTTTTTAATGGGGAAAAAAGTAAAAAAATTAAATATAACAGGGGCATAGAGGAGGGGCAATTCATTCTTAGTATGGAAATCACCACAGGAAAGGCAACCTTTAGACTGGGTCTTGGTAGCTGGTTGGAGAGTTGTAGGGAAGGGAATTACAGATAGAAAGTTTAACGTGAGACCTTACACAGAGGAGCCAAAGTGTATGGGTACATATTCAGGGCATGACATGTCAGCTATTTGCCTGGAGGCAGGGTTGATGGAGTGTCTGGAGTAGAGGGTGATGAACACTGGAAAATATGCATGTGGAGGACACTCGTTTGTTCTCTGGTACCACCCCCCTGAAAGTAGCCGCAGTAGATAGGGTTGCCTTCCCTCAACATCATCACTGATATCATAGTGGACATTTACTGAGCACTTACTGGGTACTAGGCATCGTGCTAGCTGCTACACATGCTTTTTTTTTTGCTTATATTAAACTGTTAAATATTTTAAATTTATTTTTCAGTTCCTGTAAACAGGAGACTGCTCCGTAGTCATCACTCACATCTCCCTGTCTGGTCTTGTCTTGAGTTATCACCTCAACCAGCCTGTTCTGGGATTTGACCCACTCCCTGGAAACTTGATCTGAGCTTGTTGAATAAGCTTTAAGAGACAGGGGGAGCTAGAGCTGCTGGCTGATGGAGCAGCTGTCTCTGGAGGGACATGCTGGACACAGCCTTCTGTATCCTGCACAGGAGATCTCCCCTGCTCCTCTCCCCCGTATGAATGAAAATTTTGGTCTGGGACTGGAAACCTTTTCAGAGTGAGTGATCTGTAGCAAAGGTAAAACCCTGTCAGCTTGTTGACTCTGCAACTTGCTTTAAAATGCTAAGGGACAGTGAATTAAGCAGGATTAGGATTAGGAGTGAAGCAGATTTGAGTTCAAGTCCAACATCACCACTTAGCTCAACCTGGGGCATTACATTACTTGTCTGGACCTCAGATCCCTCATCAATAAATGAGTGAGGATAGGGGTAGCCACTGAGAGAATTCTTATAAAGATTCCTATAAAGATTACCTGAATAAACACAGGTGATGTGTTTAGTATAGCACCTGACTCATACTAAGTACTCAGTAAATATTCATCAGAAAAACTTATTAAAAAAAGAAACAAATGTTATTGCTCTGTGGAAAACCATTTAATTTACTAAAGTCTGTTAACGTCTAGATAATAAATAGGGATACAAAGGCAGAAAATTGAGTCCAAGTGGGGAACAAGAAACACTATGCATGCGGGCAAGAAAGACCTGCAGATTTCTACCACAAGGAGGTGCTTTGTTAAAAAACCAGAAGGATCTGCGGAGTTGCTGGAGTTCAGCCTCAGTTTGGGCTCTGAGTCTCCTGAAGTCCAGAATCAAATGGGAGCATGGTCAGTAACAGTTCACCCAGAAGGTCACAGCAGCTCAGGGACTCCAGCCCACTCAAAAACCCAAAATTTATTCATAAGATGATAGAACACTTCCCCTCTCTAACACACCACCACATCAACAGGGCTCCAGGATAATAATAGCAGTGATTACAAACAGAGAGAGCTAAAAATCACAGACACTATTTAAGTAGTTCTTAGGGGGAACCCAAAGACAACAGAGAAGAAAAACAACAACAATATCCAAAAAGCAAGGAAACTAAAGGAAACAAGCCTCTGGCACCCTCAGCTATAGCAAACATTAATCACAGCTCAGCTTCTAGCCAAATTAACATAAAGCCTCACACTGAAAGTCTAATTACCTCAGTTCCTCTCACCCGATACATTATGTCTGGTTTTCCACAAAAAATTATAACACATGCTAAAAGGCAAGAAAAAAAATACAGTCTGAGGAGACAAAGTAAATATCAGAACAAGACTCAGACATGACGGAGATTTGGGAACTATCAGGGAATTTAAAATAACTGCAATTAAATATGTTAAAGCTCTAATGAAAAAAGTAGAAAACAGGCAAGAAAAGATGGATATTATAAGCAAAAAGATGGAAATTCTAAGAAAGAATCAAAAGGAAACACTAGGAAAAAACCCACTGTAACAGAAATGAAAAATGCCTTTGGTGGGCTCATCGGTAGATTGAACGCAGCTGAGGCAAAAATCAGCACGCTTGGAAAAATGTCAACAGAAATTTACCAAATAAAATGCAAAGAGAAAAAAGAATGAAAAAAAAGCAACAATATCTAAGAAAAGTGGGACAATTATAAAAGGTACAACATGTACATAATGGGAAGATATAAAGAGATAATGGAGTGGCAGAAATATTTAAAGTAATAATGACTGACAATTTTCCAAAACTAATGACAGACACCAAACCAGAGATCCAGTAAGCTCAAAGGAAAGAAGCATCCTACCTAGAGAAGAACAAGGATAAGAATTACATTAGACTTTTCATCATAAACCACGCAAGCAAGAAGAGAACAGAGTGAAATACGTAAAGCATTGAAAGAGAAAACCACCAACCTAGAATTCTGTACTCACTGAAATTTTCCTTCAAAAGTAAGAAAGAATTAAAAACTTTCTCAGCCGAGGCGGGAGGATTGCTTGAGCTCAAGAGTTCAAGACCAGCCTGAGCAAGAGCGAGACCCCGTCTCTAAAAAAAAAAAAAAAAAAACTTTCTCAGACACACAAAAACTGCAGGAATTTGTAGCCAGTAGACCTGCCTTGCAAGAAATGTTAAAAGAAGTTCTTCAGAGAGAAGGAAAATTATATGTCAGAAACATAGATGAAGGCTGGGTGTGGTGGCTCATGTCTGTAATCCTAGCACTTTTGGGAGGCTGAGGTGGGAGGATCACTTGAGGCCAGGAGTTCAAGAGCAGCCTGAGCAAGAATGAGACACTATCTCTACAAAAAATAGAAAAATTAGCTGGGCGTGCTGGCACGCGCCTGTAGTTCTCAGTGCTTAGAGGGAAATTCATAGCATTGAATTTGTATATTAGAAAAGAAGAAAGATCTAACATCAATAATCTAAGCGTCCACCTTAGGAAACTAGACAAAGAAGAGCAATGTAAGCCTCTAAAAAGCAAAAGAAAAGAAATAATAAAAATTAGAGCAGAAATCAATGAAATTGAAAATAGGAAGTCAATAGAAAAAAAAAATCAATGAAACCAAAAGCTGTTTCTTTGAAAAGAGCAATCAAATTGATAAATCTCTAGCCAGGCTAACCAAAAAGAAAAAAGAGAGAGAAGATACAAATTACTAATACCAGAGAGGAAAGAGGGATAATCACTTCTGATCCCAAGGACATTAAAAGGATAATAAAGGAATTTTATGAAGAGCTCTATGCCCACAAATTTGAGAAATTAAATGGACTGATTACTTGCAAGACACAAACTACTAAAACTCACACAAGAAGCAATACATAAACTGAATAGGCCTATATCTATTAAAGAAGTTGAAGCAATAATTAATAACCTTCCAAAAATCAAAACACCAGGTCCAGATGGTTTTACTGGTGACATCTGCCAAACATTTAAGGAAGAAATTATACCATTTCTCTATAATCTCTTCCAGAAAATAGAAGCAGAGGTAATACTTCCTAATTCATTTTATGAGGCCAGCATTACCAAAATCAAATAAAGCTTACAAGAAAGACTACAGACAAATATCTGTCATGAACATAGATGCAAAAATCCTCAACAAAATATTAGTAAATTGTATCCAACAATGTGTAAAAAACTATTATACACTACAACAAAGTGGGATTTATTCCAGGTATGCAAGGCTGGTTTGACAGCCAAAAATTAATTAATATAATATACCACATCAACATGCTAAATCATATGATTTTATCAGTAGAAGCAGAAAAAGCATTTGACAAAATCCAACACCATATTCATGATCAAAAACTCTCAATAAACTAGGAATAGAAGGGAACTTCCTCAACTTGGTAAAGAACATCTACAAAAAACTATAACTAACATCATACTTAATAGTGAAAAACTAGATGCTTTCCCTCTAAGATCTGTAACAAGGCAAGGATGTCTCTTTACCACTCCCATTGAACATCATACTGGACATACTAGCTAATGTAATAAGACAAGAAAAGGAAATAAAAGATACACAGAATGGGAAGGAAGAAGTAAAAAAAATTTTTTTTTGCAGATGACATGAATGTCTATGTAGAAAATCTAAAGAATCATCAAAAAGACTCCAACAATAAGTGATTATAACAAGGTTGCAGGTACAAAGTTAATGTACAAAAGTCAGTTGCTTCCCTATATACCAGCAATGAAAAATTAGAATTTGAAACTAAAAATACAATATCATTTACTTTAGCACCAAAGGAAAAATAAAGGAAAGGAAAAGAAAAAAAAATGAGAGAAATACTTGGTTATAAATCTAACAAAACATGTACAGGATCTATATGAGAAAAACTATAAAACTCTAATGAAAGGTAACAAAGAATATCTAACTGAATGGAAAGACAATCCATGTTTATGGACAGGAAGACTCAATACTGTTAAGATGTCAATTCTTCCCAACTTGATCTATAGATTCAACATAATCTCAATAAAATTCCAGGAAGTTATTTTGTGGCTATCAACCAAATGGATTCTAAATTTTATATGGAAAGGCAAAAGACCCAGAATAGCCAAGAAAATACTGAAGAATAAAATCGAAGGACAAACACTATCCAAATTCAACACTTACTATAAAGCTGCAGTAATTAAGACAGTGTGCTATTGGTGAAAGAATAGACGAATAGATCAATGGAACAGAATAGAGAGCCCAGAAAAAGATCCACACAAATATAGGCAACTGATCTTTAACAAAGAGCAAAGGCAGATCAGTGGAGAATGGCTAGTCTTTTCAATAAATGCTGCTGGAACAACTGGGCATACATATGCAAAAAAATGAATTGAGACACCAACCTTATGCCTTTTACAAAAGTTAACTCAAATGGATCATAGACATAGATGTAAAATGCAAAACTATAAAACTATAAAGTTACATAGGAGAAAATATAGATGACTTTGAGCTTGGCAATGAGTTTTTAGATACAACACTAAATGCATGATTCATGAAGGGTAAATTGATAAGTTGGGCATTATTAAAATTCAAATCTTCTCCTTTGTCTATGACATTTTTAAGGGAATGAAAAGACAAGCCATAGACTAGGAGAAATTATTTTCAAAACGTATCTGATGAAGCACTTGTATGTTTGGTATCTAAACATACCAAAACTCTCAAAACTCAACCAGAAAGCAAATAACCCTTTTTTAAAGGGTTAAAAAAATTAAAAATGATCAAAAGATCTGAATAGACACCTCAACAAAGATGATATACAGATGATGAATAATCATATGAAAAGATGCTCAACATCATATATCATTGGAAAATTACAAATTAAAACAATAAGACATCACTGCACACCTGTTAGAATGACTATAATGGATGTGGAGCAACAGGGACTCTCATTCACTGCTAGTGAAGGGGGGAAATGGTTCAGCCACTTTGGAAGATAGCTTGGCAGACAAGGCTAAACAGTCCTACCGTATGACCCAGCAGTTGCGCTCCTAGGTATTTACTCAATTGAGTGGGTAAGAACTTATGTCACATAAAAGCCTGCACACAAATGTTTATAACAGCTTTTTTCATAATCTCCAAAAACTGGAAGCAACTAAGATATCTTCCTATAGATGAATGGATAGGCAAGCTGTGTTATATCCATACAATGAAATGTTATTCAGTTATAAAAAGAAAGGAGTTATCAAGCCACTAAAAGCCATGGAGGAACCTCTTTATGCTGGTCCAGGAACTAGGCTGAGAGACCTACACAGAGCATGTGGGCTATTCTCCCAGGGCAAGTCAACAGAGCCAATGAAAATGCATGTCCTAAAGAAAGCAAGCCACTGACGGCACTTTACAGTGTAAATGCCACCTGTCCCTGCTAGCTGTTGGGCAGGGGGTCCTATTCTTCTGCAGGAATCTACCTAAAGAGTTGAATAAGATCACAAGATTTATTAGGTAAATAAAGCACTCTACACACAAGATGAGGCCTCATCCTTGGGGCTTTTTCTGTGAAAGTTGTCACAATCAAAATGGAGTCACTAATGTTTAAAAAAAAAAAAAGATAAAAACAAACAAAAAAAACCCTGACAAAATAGAGCCAGGGAAGGCCATGAAGAAGGGGTTCTCACACTTGTATGCTTGACAACAAAAACTATCACAAACGACAGCAAAAACCACAACGTTGCACAAAGGTCATTATAACCTTACATGAAAAATACTTCTACAAGGACATCTGCCCAGCAACTGCCTGTCCAACCTCTGAGTGGCACCACACTTGTTATTGATCTTTGTAGCCAAGGATAACTTCAAAACAATTATATAATCCTCCTCAATTTTTCCTTTAAAAACCTTTGTCTTCCTTTATCTCCCTGAATATGCACCTAGTTTACTATAGCATGCGTATTCCCATTGCAATACTCTACTCTCAAATAAATATCTTTTTCTTTTAGAGAGCTCTCTCTGTTTGTTATCTAGATTGACATCCCCTTCATATTACAGTAAATTCTAATGTGATTTTCCTCGTTTACTATAAGAACTATACCTAAGTTTCAGCACTGGAAATTTGGACAGCTCTATGTCTGTCTTTGTTCTACCTTATGAGCAGGCTTTTGAGAAGATAAAGTCAGAAACTCTAGAACTTTCATCTCCACAAGGAGTAGGGCAAAAAGATGGCGCTTTGAACCATAACTACAAATTGACCATCCCCTACTGCCTGACTCTACCAGCCATTTTCAAGGATTTTAGAACAGTACAAGTCTTCCCTCTTGGGTTTCCCAGGCCATCAAATCAGAGTTCTGACATTTCTTCTAGTTAATGGCCATTTTCCTCCCTACATACTCGAGAGGAAAGATTCCTATAGAAGTAATGAACCTGCTACTCTATCTTAAATCAGTTTGAAAATTAAATCTTTATTTTCAGAGAAAGTTATGCCAGTATTAATCTGGAAGGGTTTTCAATAAACTTCTTGATTCTTTAACTCATCTTTTCTGTACTTGGAGTCTGGGGGAACGACAGACTTTACAAACCACTCTCATCACATTTCTATCAACCCAGATGATGTGTCATTCCAAGGCTAAGGGCTGCTAAGAATGCCCCACACAAAAAAAAAGACAGCCAAACCTGGTGACTCTTTAGGCCTCAGATCAAATCATAATGACAATAATAATTGGCATTGATATAATAATGCTTTATATTCAATTCAACGAAAAGCTGGGCAATACAACTCTTAGTGGTGGATCAAAAAAAAAAAACTGGGCAATTTTTTAAATGTTATCCCAGTTGATAACGTGTCCTGAGGCATTGTCTGATCCTCAGGCATTTTGCCTGGTCTCAAGTGAGCTCAATTCCCAGCACAAACATTTGCTGACATGTCTCAAATAATACCTAAGTTGTAGCCAGCCTGAGCACAGGCTCTCCTCCCCAAGAGAAAAGAACTGGGTGAGTTGGAGGGGATAATGTGTTTGTTCACCTTCTGGCTCTGGCACTCCAGGTGTGTGGGGTAAAACACCAATTATTGGGCTGAGAGCCATTGTTTTCATCCTCCTAGTGGGAGACTCCCTGGCTGTGGGTGGCCTGGTCCTCTTCGGGGAGTGTGGCATGCTGAATGACAGGCACAACAGTCTTAGTATATGGTATCCATGCTAAGACATGGATGGGAGAGGGAGACGGGTGGGGTTCTATTTTGAGATTCTGGACACACAGAACAAAACCTCCACAGCTCATTTGATGGACTTCAGTCCAATTACAACTCCTGGATAGATCTTGCTAAGAATCTGGCTAAACATCTCGCAAGTTTGGAGGGTCAAGGTTCCTAGGCAGGGCATGACAAGGATCTCAAAGACTATTTCTACTCAGTGTGTGATAAAGCCAAGTGGAGTTCTTTTATTTCTACTAGAACTATGATCTGTCTACCGTAATTTCACACTTTATGGACTTTTGTTTCACTAAACAGATAATAATAATGATTATAATTATAATTGCTAACAGTTTTTGAGCACTTACTAGAACACATTTGACTTCTTAATCCACATAACACCTCCAAAAGTAGGTGCTCTGCTCTAATAGTACACTTCAATTGCACAGTGCTTTACATTGTCAAATTTTTAACTTATTAATTATAAGTCATTGACTGATCACTGAGCATACAAGGGCACTTTATGTACATTACCTCACGCACTCCCCACAGCCACCCTGTGGGTAGGCACTGAACTATCCTCCTTGCACAGAGGAGGAAACAGAGATGTAGAGAGGCTACTGAACCTGACCAGTTTCCACAGCTGAGTGAATGATTCAGGCAGGTGTCAAAAGGTGGTCCACCACTTGCACACGCTGGGCCTCAGTCCTGCCTCTTTTGACCCTCGAAATAGCAGATATGGTGATTACTGCTCTTCAGGGAAGAGTGTCCAGGTCACCCCGGCACTTGCCCCACTTGGCCATCCTGGCCCAGCACTCTGAGACACTGGAGGGTTGGACAGTGGAACACCTGGCTCCCTGGGTACCCTTTTACCTGAAAGTGGGGAGGCAAACTAATCAGATCTGACAAATTTGCCAAGCTGGATGGGGTGGCCACCACCCTGAAAATTAAAAATAACCATAATAGACTTGAGAAAAGGGCAGATGTAAATGGCATGATGTTCAGTATGTGAACTAAAATTAAATAAAGGGTTTCCCCCCTACTGGCTGACTGAATGGATATCCAAGAGGATATCCTAAAACTAAATTGTCTGCCAGGAGGAGGAGGTCAGACATGCCCCACCTTGCCCCCCTCCCTTCTTGGAGATACCCTTTGTAACTCATTGACAGGCCTAAGGCTATGCAAGACAAGTCTGCAGGTCCCCAATTTACACAACAAATATATGTCCTTGACTTGTCTCTTATCTAAAACATTCCAAGCCTAGACAAAGCTTCATTTTTTTTAACCAATTACAAGTCAAGAAGTCTTTAAACCCACCTATAACCTGTAAGCCCCCCCCCACCTTCGAGATGGCCCGCCTTTTCGGGCCAAGCCAATGTATGCCTTCCACGTTTTGATTTATGACTTTACCTGTAAACCCTATCTCCCTGAAATGCATAGAACCAAACTGTAACCCAACCACAGCGAGTCCACTTGCTCAAGGCTTCTTGGGTGTGGCTCCAGGTCATGGTCCTCAGATTTGGCTCAGAATAAACCCCCGTAAAATTATTTTACAGAGTTTGGCTTCTTTTCCGTCGACAAGTAGCAGGCAGTGCAGTCTAATGGAATAAACACGGGACCTGGAATCAATTTGGGATTTTGATCTTGTCTCTGACCCCCTTGAGCTGTTTGACCTTGGACAAGTTACTTCAAGGTCCTATTTCCCTCTTCCATAAAATGAATCTCATGGTATCTTTCTCACAGGGATGCTGTGGGAGTAAATGTATAATGTACATAAAGTATGCACAAAATGCTCAATAAATACTGGCTTTAATTCTCATTGAGATAAGTTCTGATTAATGCAAAGAAAATGAGCTCAGCAGAAGGGCTAGCTCCATAAAAGAATACCAGAAAAAAACCAGGTAAATGTTGAAATGGGTATTTCTTACTGTCTTATATCTTTGGATTCATTTTATAAATAAAAACCCAACTTGGGGGCATGGGTGAGGGGATTCTTCCCAGTGTTGTCCGCTCCTCACACCGGTGGGGGCTTAATAAAGCAGGCTATGTTGCCCAGTGTGACAGGCGGGAACAAAAAGATGATTAAAGATCTGGCTCTGAAAGTAACTCTTTTGTTCTCCGAAAGTGATTGTTTACATTTGAGTTGTGTTTCTTGTCCTCATTATTATTCTTCCTGATACTCAATTTTATTTGTGAAGGGAGAAAAGGGCTTAAAACAAAGCTTCATTATCCTCATCTGTATAATGTTGGCGTTGTGAGTTGTGAGACTATGCAGTTTCTAGGTTCTTTTGGCTTAAAGAATTTCTATATGCCTATGAAATAAATGCAAATTTCAAGTTGTAGATTTCTGCTGCGAGGCCAGGGCAGCTGGAATCATCCAGCCTTTCCTCCTTTATGCTGGCTTGGGGCCATTCTATTTCCGAGAGAAGATAAATTTTTATTTCAAAATTAAACTTCAACATTTAAAAATAAAAGCAGAAAAAAAAAAAAAAAAAAAAAAAAGAACTTCCCTAGACCAGAAGGCATGATTTAAATTTTTGGAGAGTTCATCAACATTTCAAGGGTAGTGAAAAGCCATTGGAATTTACTTTGATGTTTTCAAGCACGGCCAGTCCCACCCTCCTCAGCCCCCTTCCCTGTGTCTCCTGTGTCTCCTGTGTCAGGCCGGGTGGCCACAGCTCCCGGGTCTGGGACCCTCCTTGCATCATCCCCGCCATCGCTGTTTGTATATCTGATCTCTTTATGTCTTTAGATCTTCATGTTTCTGTTGTCCTCTCTCTCCCCCCAACCCCAAATGTCCATTTATCTGTCTTCTTGCTCCTTTTTTGGCTCCTGCTCTGTGGCACTACCCTGAATATAGAGGTTTAACTGCTGGCTCACAGTTCAATTTGTTTTAAATGGCTGAGTAGACTTCACAAAGTTTTACCCACGCCAGGGTTGTCACTGAGAAGTATGAGGAGGAAAAAAGGTGGATAAACAAGGCTGAGGGGGAAACTCAACACAAAGCTCCTCAATACCGGACAGCCCCTTCCCCGGAGCGCACCGGGAGGAGGAGCAGGTTGCAACCGCGGAGCAAGGAACGTCTGGGTGCCAATGGCTTGGCAACAGGCTCTCCTTGAGAGCCGTTCACCGTCACAGTCTCTCTCCGCACTGGAGATTCAGCCTTCTGGAGGGTCCTAGGGAAGGGCATGCTGGAGCAGGAAGGCCTCGGCTTTGGATAGGGCAGACAAGGCATTTGGAATCTTGGTTCTGGTACTTAAAGCAGCGTGACTTTCCAGGCGAGTTATTTAACCGCTCTAAGTCTGGAGATCCTCATCTGTAGGAAAGGAGCAGTGCCACCTGCTACGTGGAGTTGTAAGGATTAAATGATGTGTTGCAAAATACCGAACAGACCTTGGCTCGTAGTAGGAGTTCAGAAAGTGTGATTTTCCTTGCTCCTTCTTGTATGGTAGCCCTTATCTTGCCCCTTATTCTGAAGTTTGTTAAGGCTATTTGGAACCCAGAACACGTTTACTCAAACAAACCAGTGGCTGCGGGCTTTGTGAGGTCGCCCCAACACGTGCCTACCTTACGATCCCCTTTCTCTTCCCACCACCTCCATTCATGGACTTGACTTTCAAGACATGGTGGGTTCCTCAGCTGTCTTCCAAACAGCCCAGCTTCCCCACCCACAAGCTTTTACTCCTTCATCCCAGAATCTCAGACCTCTGCTTAGAACTGTCCATCATCCAGGTGAAATCCGCATTTTAGCTCCTCCATGCTGGGAACTGATTTCTCTCTTATCTGAATTCCTACTCTATCTGACCTGGGAATAGGAGCTTTATAATAAAAGTCACAATATATTGCTTTTGTGGCTGTTATTGTGGGGAGTGTCATACGTTCTTATATCCATCACACTGTCCAATAACCATTTTCTGTTGAATAAATGAATAACAACAATAGCTACATTTGTTGAGTGCATGCTATATGCCAGGCAGTGCAATATGCTCTTTATATGCATTTCCTCATGTAATTTTCACAACAAGGTTAAAAGAATGTATTATGACCCCCATGTTCTGAGGGGAGCTAAGGATCAGATGGAATAAGTCACTTTCCCAAGGTAAAGTAGCCAGAAAGTGGGGGGAGCAAGGACTCCAACTCAGAGATGTGTGACTCCAAGCTCTGTGCTCTTTCTACTTCCCAGGAGAGAGCCTAAATTAAAAAAAAACCAAAAAAACTAACTAAAATCAAGTACTGAGGATATTTGCAACCTCAGGTTTACATGCAATCTTTATCAATGTCCCAGGCCACCAGGCGTGGCAGCTCATGCCTGTAATTCCAGCACTTTGGGAGGCCGACGCAGGAGGATCGCTGAGGCCAGGAGTTCAAGACTAGCCTGGGGAACCCCATCTCTTAAAGAAAAAAAAGAAAAATCAGCCGGGCACGACGGCTTGCGCCTGAGTCCCAGCTACTTGGGAGGCTGCGGTGGGAGGATCACTTTAGCCCAGGAGCTCCAGGTTACAATGAGCTATGATTGAGCCACTGCACTTCACCCTGTCTCTAAGAACAAAAACCCCAAATGTCCCAGGTCCACGGATGACCGCAAGGCGGCCCTTACTCTGACCGGGAGAGGTAGGCCCAAGACAGCAAAGGCGCAAGAATCCCGATTCGTGGCCTACTAAACGCTGCCTAAAACATTTACTGCCACTAGAGGGCTCCCTCTCCCTTAGGCAAAAAGTGCAGCACCGCGGGCGAGTGGCAGCCAGCGAACTCCGCTGCCGGGAGCCGGCTTGGTGCTCCACTCCACCTCCCCGAGGATCAATCCATTTTGCCTAAATCCCTGGTGCGGGCAGAGCCTGGCCAGCCTGGGGAATCTACAGGGCAGTGCCCCAAACCGGATCAGTTTTCACAGCCACATCCCCGGCTCCCCTGGGTTGGGGATGCTGTGGGGTGGGCCCTAGGCTCATCTGGGGGTTCCCTGCGTAAACTCACACGCTGCGGAGGGGACTGGGGGAGGGCAGAGCAAGTGGAGGCCCGGTAGGGTAATCCAGAACTGCATCCCCCATTTGCCAGTCTGGCCGGGGAAGAACGGCAGAGGAAGTGGCCCACCGGGACCCCGCCTTGGCGGGTTCTGTGGGTCCCGCGCCCGTGTAGATTTTGCTGACATAGGGAGAGGGAAACCCTGGAGTAGTGAAGCACCATTTTGTTTGAAAGTACCCAGCAGAAAGAAGCATCTCACCGGGCCACGGCTGTGAGCGGAGGCGGCCTGGGGACTCCTCAACCCCGTCGGACCCTGGGGGAGCCCAGGAAGGGAGGGGTTTCTGCGGTGGCCCGAGAGGGTTCCCCGGGGACCCAGGATGGGGCTGGAGGTGAGGACTCCATGCTGCATTTTAACACTGCATCGCCACGCCTCTGGAGTGACGTTAAGAGAAACGAGGCAAATTACTAAAACGGCATCTAAACTATTATTACAACTACAGAAACTAACAGACCTACGGCAAAGGCTTGAGCCGGGATTAGCTAGGGAGGTAGGATAAAGCGGTGATGATCCTCCCTCTCCTTTTTTAGATTTGTTGTTTTGGGTAAATTATGTACACATTTCAAACGTGAAGAAAAAGGTGAAGCGAATGTAAATTGGGTTGTAAAACATTTACAGTGGCTTCACCGTCCCCTGAAAGGAGATGCCAGAAATAGGACAGGCAACAGGACCCAAGCGCTCTGGACTGAGAAGCCCCAGCGCAGCGCTGGGCAAAATCTTGGCCGTCGAAAGAACCAACTCCGGGTTCGAGATCTCAAAGGGCGCAGATGCGAACTGAGGTGGCCCTCAGTGGCTGTCCAATTTGTCCATGAAAAGAGTTTTCCTATAAGGACCACCCCTGCCCTCTCCATCCTGCAATCTCGCCGGCGTCGGACCAGGTCTTGGCGCAAACCAGGCGGCCTCAGCCGGGTCCCGCCGTGAAGGGCAGGCTCGGCGGCAGCCGGGGAGAGGCGGTCGCGGCATTGTTTCAGCCCCTCGGGTGGGGTCCTACAGGGGGAGGGGAGGCAGTGTGGCCTCAGGACCCGCCCCGTAGCTCTCCCTGGGGACCCGAGCATCAGCGCGTCCGGGCTTTGTGAAGTGTCGTGAGTCACCGTGGAAACCCAGGGGAACGCGGAGAAGGGCGCGAGGGGGGTCGGCGTATTCTCCAGCCGCGCCCTCTGTCCCCTCTCGGACCCCGGCCCTGCAGCAGGGCCTGTCGGGAGTTGTAGTTCCAAAGCGGCGACGCGCGCGGCGCCGAGGATGCGGGGCGCCGCTTGTCCCCGCCTCCCCCTAACCTGCTAGCGCGAGGTGGGGAGCGCTGGGGAGGAGCCGTCCGATCTGTGATTGGCGGAGGCCGCTCCCAGCCCCCACCCGCGTCCCCTCCCCCGCTCGCCACTTCGGACTCCAGGTCTGGGAGCGCTAAGGCGGCCACCGAGCGAGCGCGCTAGCAGCCGCCGCCGCCCCGAGCACCCGCAGCTCCGGCGCCACGGCGAGACGGACAGACGGACCGAACGACCGACCCTCGCAGCCTCAGCATCCCGGAGGAGTGGGTGATGGCAGTGGGGGCGGTGGGCTTACCCTCCTCGGGCTAAGACACCCATTTCTCCCCTTTTCTGTTTCTTCGGGAGGCGCACAAAAGGGCGGGGATCCGAGTGCGCTTAGGGGCCCAGCTGCTGGCGACGAGGCGGGATGTGTGGTCTGGGATTGGGAGGTGGCCATCGGGCTAGCTGGGGCGCGCCAATCGGGTCCTCTTTGTACGCCCAACAGAGCGCCGTGAGGTGGCATGCTCACAGTAGGCGTTTAATATGTGTTCGTGGATTGCAAAGAACTAGGGTGAAGACGCGGCTTGGTTTTGCGCCTAGCACACTGTAGGCGCCCTACCCTGACCGGTCCAGGTGCACTGAACCGCTGGAAGGCTGGGCGGGGGCTTCTCTGGCTGCAGGCCCGTCCTGCCGGGTCCCCGGATCGGCGCTGTCCCCGGTCCCTACACACAACCTGGACACACACCCTCCGCCCATCTCGCCTCCGGTTGGGCTCTGCCCAGCCTGAACCAGACGCGGCGGTCCGTTCCACCCGCCCTGCTTAACAGAGCAGACGCCTGCGGAGGACGCCCGCTGCCTCCGAGGCACCTGCTGGAACCACAAAGGCCTCTTGACGATGCCCGGCCCGGAGCGGGCGCCGAGCTGGGTCCCTTCGCTGGAGCCCAGCTCGGGAGCCCGCCCCGCAGCAGCGACCTCGGCTGGCGAGGGACGTCGACGCCCGGGCCTGGGGAGGGGGCTGGAGTCTGTGCTGGAGCGAAGCCGGGAAGGGGAGAGGCGGAGGCAGAGGCCTTGGTTTGGGCAAAGTGGGGGAAGGCTGGGGAGCTGGGGGAGCTGGGGGAGCTGGGTGGGGACAGGTGACTGGGTCAGGGGGAGGGGGAAGTGGGGATTAGGGTTTGGGGAGGAATGGGAAGGGAGGCGGGTCTGAGGAGCGAGGGAAGGAGCTGGGTGCAGGTGGCGCGAGGCGAGGCTGGGTCTGATGAAGAATGGGGAGGGGAGGGAGCTGCAGGCGGGTGGAGCCTGCCTGGGCTAGAGGAGGGAAGACCGGGGAAGGAGGAGACCCGCGCGGTGGGGGGGAGGGGTCCCCCGGGGGAGGGGGCTTCCGCAGAGGAAGGGGGCTGGCGGCTGAGAGGCTGGTCTAGGGCCTGAAGACCCTCAGCTCGAGGCCAGGGCTCGGCGGCCCAGGTGACCGGCTGGGCGTGGTCCTCCGACTGCTCTGGGGACCCGGGACCGTGGATCCGGGACCCAGCTGGGCTGGCCCCGCGGGGAGCTTTGTCTCCCGGCCTGAGACAAGTCTGTAGGGACTCGTTTAGGATTTTGTGATCATCCGCACGCCCTTTTCTCGAGGAGCTGAAAGGCTTTGCACAGCGGCAGATGCTGCCAGGGCGGCAATGGGGGACACCTCCCGCCAGGGAGACCCGGAGAACAATAGCCGACACTGGTGTCCGCCAGACGACGAGCCAGTGCCCCCCAGAACGCAAGCGCTGAGTTTTCTGGTGCCGAGAATACTCCCGGAGAAACCTGCCGGCACGTGCTGTCTCTTTGGGGTTTGCGTTGGGGCGCCCGGCCCCGCCGGGAATTCCAGGTGGGAGTCGCGCAATCGCCAGCCTGTGGGGCCGGCGGACAGCCGCCGCCCGGCTTTTCTGGGGCTTTCTGGCTGCAGCGCCATCGCCTGCCCGGTGCTGTTGACCGGCAACCGAGACGCGACATGGTTGGCGGCGCGGGGCTGCCGGGCGGGGTCGCAAGTCCCAGAGGCCAGAGGTCGCCTCGGTGCAGAGCAGGTTTCCCCCGAGCAGCCGGCTTTGTCTGCCGAGGCGGCCCGCGTCTAGGGGCTGCGGCGCGTCCTGGCGGGAGCGGTCAGAGCTGGTGCGGATTGTGGTAAATTTGGGGAGAAGCGGTCGTGGAGATTACCCGCCAAGGGTGCGGCTCTTGGTTCTAGAGCCTGCAGCCAGGGGACCAGTGCTTCCCTTTGCCAGTGACCACACCCAAGCCAGTGCGTCCTTTGCAGATTTCGCGGATTTCGCTGGTATTGTCTGCTGACCTAAGACTGAGGAGGCCCAGTGATAGGTGGTGGCTGCTTGACCGTGGGAAAGCAGATGAACAGAACTGAAGCAGAAAACGGGGATTCAGCAGAGCTGTCGATGTACTTATTAGTCCCTGCCCGCTGTCGAAACACCTTGCAAGTCAGAGCTGCAGTGAACTGACAGCCAAAAGCCAGAATTTTGTTTTACAGGTTTGCTTTGATATTGGTTAGCTAATAAGTTAAAGGTGAATCTTTAGCAGAGGTTTATTATATTAAATTGTCATTCGTTAAAAAAAGCAAGACGGAAGCATTTTTGTTCTGAGGCTGGTGGAAACTTGGCTAAATTACTGATCGTAATAGAACTAGTTGATGTCACTTATCTTTGCCATTAAATTAGCTGATGAGCCTTTTGGCTTTCTAAACCCAGCCTTGAAACCTCTGCATTTTCTTTCTTAACCAGGGTGGTGCATTAGGTGCGGGACTGTGATGTGACTGTTGGCTCTTGCTCAGGACAGAGATGGTAGTTGCCAACTTGCAGGCTTCAGTCTGGGTGTCTTGACTGGCCACAGGAAATCAACAGTAGGCTATGTCTTGCTGGTTTCAAAGAGTGGTGCTTTGAGGAGTTGCCTCTCTCAATTTACAAAACTGGTCTAGAAAGACTAGCTGGAACACTGGTGGTTGGATGTTTTTAACTATATTTTAACTAAATTATATGTATTAATACACACACACGCATATCTGAACACATGCATCCAGAGTACATTAAAAACTAGGAATCCCAACATTGGAAAGCCAGAAATTTGACAATGAAGGGTTTTTTCTTGTGAAAGAGCTCCAATGAGAAACATGTTTTCATGTTATTACCCAAAGGGGAAAGTTTCAAGAGGGAGTATTTTGTTGGTTTATTCTTTTTGTAATAATTTTAGGGATTTTTAAAAGGGTGTAATACTCTTAAAGTATCCAATCTGTTCCTCATGTGGGGACTCCATAGATGAGTAATGCCAGGATGACCCACTGGTGTTTACAGGGAAGATGGAGAGAAAGCAGCACCCTCCTTCCACCTTCTACTGGGACTGCTCCAGTGAAAATACCTAGGAGACAGAACCTAGAAAGGGGAGAGGTAGGTGGCCCCAGGGAAGGACTTTATGTCCCAAGAATTTTGGGGTGCCATTCTTAACCCCCACCTCCCTGAGCTTGGGCACCTTGGGTAGCTACACAAAGATGTTCATGGGACATGAAGACCTGGCATTATTCTCAATGTGCTGCATGCTTCTATCTCTGGAAACAGTCACATAGCAGGGCAAGTTTACACAATTGGTCAAAATTAGGTTCGGGGACTTGGTGTAGACTTCATTTGAGGTACCTCCACCTCTCTGTCTTCTGCCATGGATATCTGAGAATTTCCCCCTTGATAGCACCTCTGACCCAGGATCCAGCGCAGTCCTGCATTAGCGCGGGGGAACTGTAGGCCAAAGGACATCATAACGTGGGCAAGGCTCTGGGGTGAAAGCAAATTATTTTTACAGTTCTTTTTCTTTTAAATTAGGGCTTAGGATAATATTGAGAGCCAGAGAAGTCAGTATTAGACAAGAATACCTGAGACCCAGTGTTTCTGATGTAAAAATTTACCAGTTTCTGATAGAATTGGGTCCTGTGTGTCCTTTTTTGTTTTCTGAGCTATAAAAAAATATTTCAGAAAACTCTTCTAAGACTTAGTTCACAGGATCCTGTAGGAGAACAGTAATACAGAACATCGTTGTCAGTGTGAAATCCTGTAGGGAGAAATCGGTGTAATATGGAAGCAAATAAGAATAAATATGTTTTATCAATTTTCAAATAAGCAGTTGTTTGATTTTATTGCCCTGCTAGTGAATAAATGAGAGATAATTTCAAAATCACTTTGCCTTAAATTTTTTTATATGCAGATGAAAAGTTCAAATTCCATAGTATGAACCTTTTATGAACATTGATATTTGTGTATAAAAGTGGGCACAATTTATATACTTCAACTGAAGAAATTGTGGAAGAACATGGTTTATGGTTTGTGCTACTTCAGTCTTTGAATCTTGTTGCACTTAAAATAAATTGATTTAACCATTGATTTAACCTGGGCCCCAAGCACTCCCAACAGTCCCAGCCCAGTTTTGTACTTGTCCCGTTGCCTCCCTCCTCCCCCCACCGCTGGACCCCCTTCTTCCCAATCCTGGTT
Organism: Daubentonia madagascariensis; assembly: GCA_023783475.1. Classification (NCBI taxonomy): domain Eukaryota; kingdom Metazoa; phylum Chordata; class Mammalia; order Primates; family Daubentoniidae; genus Daubentonia; species Daubentonia madagascariensis. Next base: position 22,823,635 of record JAKFHU010001035.1, read on the forward strand.
CAAAGGCTGTGTGCACAGGAGGGAGAGTGTGGGTTCAAATTCCACCTCAGCCACTTTCTGTCTGTCCTTACAGGAGTTACTTGTCTCTCAGGGACTCAGTTTCTTCCTCTGTACAATGAGGATGGTTGTAGTATCTACCTTCGGGGTCGTTCTGAGGTTTCTTATGAGTTAATGTGCATATAATACATATACACCACTGGGAGCAGGGTCTGGCATCCAGGAAGGGCTCAATAAATGTTAGTTATCGTCGCCATCATCATTATCATCCTACCCTCCCCCAAGAATGTGTGTCCACAAAAACAACATTTTGATTCTCCCTTTAATCTTTCATCCCGAGGGGCCAGGGCAGGTTGCCATAGGGGATCAACAGTGGGAACAGAAGGAATGATTAGGACCCCTTTCTGAAACTCCCACTCTTGCAAATAGTAGGAATAGCTCTGTGCTGAGTCTTTTACCCAGTAGCCTTTTTAAACACAGCTGTTTTTAGCAGCTGAGAACTTGGAGAGTTAAGAATGTTCCAGAAGTGCTCTAACCTCAGCTTTGCTGAGTCATCCCTCTGTGTGGGGTTAGCCTGGCACCTGTGACTGGTAAGGAGCTGTTGTTCCAAGCCTGTTCTCTTCTTGGTGTGGGAAAGAGTGATCACATTTGGGTGATGGCACATTGTTGGGAATAAAGATATCTCAACTTTTCTAGCTAAGAAATACAGAATTTCGTACAACTTGGCACCACATAATTATTTATTTCATGAACACTTTCAGAACATTCTGTGCCGGGGTGGTTCTAATTCCTATGAGTTAGGTACTATTTTTATCCCCATTTTACAGATGAGGCAACAGAGGTACCAAGGTCGCCCAGGTAGGGAAGTGATAGAGGCCAGCCTTAAGCCCAAGGCGCTGATTAGGGTCTGTATCAGCCAGAGTTCTCCAGAAAAACAGAACTGATATGGTTGGTTTATGTCAATATCAGGTGCTGACAAGTCCAATATCAGCGGGGCAGGCTGTAAACTCTCACGCAGGAGCTGATGGTACACTATTAAGCTGGAATTTCTTCTTTCTCAGGGAAACCTCAGTTTTCCTCCTAAGGCCTTTTAACTGATTGTATGAGGCTCACCCACATTGTCAAGGAAAATCTCCTTTACTTAAAGTCAACTCATTGTGGATGTTAACCACATCTTCACAGCAACACTTAGATGAATCTTTGATAGAATCGCTAGGTACTGTAGCTTAGCCAAGTTGACACAAAAAACTAACCATCACAGGATCCGTGCCTTTAAACACTACCCTAAGCTGAGAACCTTATGAGTTGGGTGTCAGATTTACAGCAAACTAAAGAATTTAGCAGTGGGCTATCCTGTTACAGAAGGCTGTGCCTCACCTTGCTTAAATAGAATTTGGACTTCTTTTTTCATCTGTGTAGCTTTTAGCACAAAATATTGCTCAGAGTAACCATTCAACAGGTAATATTGGAAGAATGATTTTAGATTGTATTTTACAGAATTTTCCAACCACTGAGACCTCTGGCTCCATATTTAAATTTAAAGTCATCTGGCCCAAGTAAGACTGAGGTTTTGTGAATGACTAGATTCTCTTAAAAAAAAAAATGGAGAATTTCTGCATTCTGAATTGAGTGGGTGTCACTGTTGCCACCCAACATCTGTCCACTTTCACTGGCTCGGCGAAGTTCTTTGGGTCTATCACTGCCTGAACTCCTTGTGAATGTGCGTCTCCTACACATTAGCGGTGCCCAGTACTCAATCAAACCATCTTTGTGTCACTCCAGTGTCCATTTCTATGCTGCCCCTTTGTTGATTTCGAGTCTGCATGGGCTGGCGCTAATTTCTCAGGCCCGGGGTCTTTATTCTCCCTTCTTTTGTCTGGTCCTGTCCTTCCCTTTGTCCTGCAGAGCAAGATCCAGTATTCATACAGAAGTGGCCTCCTTTCTCATTTTTTTACCTTTCAAACAGATTTCTGTCCTTGGGGATTTATATATTTGTTCTGTTATAAAATTTAGAAAAAAAGAACAAATTTTTTTCATTTAATGTCTTTTTGCTCTTGTTTCCAACATATGTGAAACCCTTTCAACCTTAATGAAGCTACTTGGATTGTTTTAATTTTGCCATATTGCCAAGTGGCAATACACATACGTAACATGGTGACTTTTGGGTAGAGTGGCTAAGGGTGTAGTTTTTTTTTTAACTTTTTATTGAAGTATAACAGATACAAAGAAAGGTATATAAAACATAAGTGTTTAGCTTGATGAATTTTCACAAACTAAATATACCCATGTAATCAGCACCAAAACAAGACAGAAGAATTCCAGAATCCAGAAGCCCCCTGAGTCCCTCCCAGTTACTACTTTTCCTCCATGTCCTGACTCCTAACCGCATAGATCAGCTTTGCCTATTTTTGAACTTTTTACAAATGGACTCATACAATAGATATCTCTTTTGTGAGTGGCTTCTTTTGCTTAATGTTGTGTTGGTGAGATTCCTCTTACTGTTGTGTTTAATTTGCTCATTTTCATTGCTATATAGCATTCCATTGTGTAAATGTACCAAATTTATTTATTAATTGTGTTGTTAATGGGTATTTGGGTAGTTTCCAGTTTGGGGCTTTCATGAACAGTGCTGCTGGGAACATTCTAGTATATGTCTTTTGGTGAACATAGGTGTTCTGTTTGGTGTATACCTAGGAATGGAATTACTGGGTTGAGAATGTGCATATGTTCTGTTTTAGCAGATTGTGCCAAACAGTAAGATTAATGATGAAATTTTAAAAAATCCTCCGAGGTATGCAATGCTATGATTAAACCGTTTGAGAAATCCTAAATACTGGTGTGATGTTATGTCTTGATCAGAGGTTGGTTTCAAACTCTTATTCTTCAGCAAAAAGTAGAACTTTAAACTGTGTCTCTGACTCCATAGTAGCCTATCAGTTAAAAAAAATTGTACATATATATTAGACTAGTTTTCAGGACTTGTCCATAAAGTAGCCAGTTGATTGGTTGGAATGAACTCAATGGTGGGCATCAGCCTTAGTCTTGCTACAGCAGTTTTCTTAACTCTTGTTTCTTATGGAAAAGAGAGAATCAGAGTATATTTGCAACAATGGTCTAAAGATCATTCCAGAGATGTCCCGACAGTTTTGGGCAAGATTAACAAGTGGTTTTTATTGTTAACTATTTTGTATTTCTTGTATTGAGCCAAATAGCAATTTTGAATTGTGTGATTTCTGTGGCTTAAAAAATTCCCCCCAAGAAGTGTCAGCTTAGAATCACAGAGTTCAGATCTCTTACTTGGGAATAGAATTATAACATATATCCCATTTTTTGTGGGTTTCTGAAAAGACTTAAAATGGACATGATTTTTACAGTTGGATTATAACGGAAAAAACTTGTGCAACTAATGAAAAACAATAAAGATGAGGCATAAAGATGTGAGCATTGACCTTCAGGCTGTGGGTGTAAGAGGAACCCATCTTGCGTCTGTTTTTAGTCTTCACGGTGTGGCCCAGGAGAGAAGGCAGTGACAGACGTGACTAGTGTGGCTCAAGGGCAGTGATTTCGGCATAATTACAGGATGATGGTAATGCAGCATGTGAAGCCCAAGGAGCCTGACCACGCAGTCATGAATTCCTTGCTTGGCTGGTTTTTCCTTATGAGACCCACTCACAGCCCAGACTGTTCCCGAGAAAGGTTTTTTTCTTATCATATGACCTACCATGTTTGGTATTTATCTTCATACAAACAAGTGAGCGAAGTCAGACTTAACATATCTTTAAAACCTAGATTTACTGCTTAAATTCTGAGTCCCTTAAGCACTTAGATAGTTCATATCTTTTATAATACAGGATTTAATTTTGTACTTTAAAATGTATAAATCTAGTACACCAACATTTAATCAATTATGAAGCACCCGTAGACCATTTTGCTACTCCAGCTAATGTAACTTTTGCTTGTTCCAGTCAAACAATTGTCCATATGTTTACATAATTTTTACAGAGTTGTAACCACAACATGGCTATTCACATGATGTTAGAAAAAACTTTTCCACATCTCTACCTGATTTACAAATGTAAGCTTTTAAATATCGGCCTGCTGTTCTGTTGGAATGTATTAGATTATATTTAAACATTTACTTATTGATGAACATTAAGGTTATGTACAAGTTTTTAATTATTTTAGGTAGTACAACCCTGAAAATCCTTGTTCATATCTTTGTGAACATCACATGCATATTTTTAATATCTGGCTGATAATATGTTTTTAAGAATAGAGATTGTCTTTTTAAAAAAATTGTTTTCAGTGGGAGGGGTGCATTTTACCCATAGTGCCTGATAGTTTTCACATAATGAGAAGTGCAGTAATACACGTTAATTCCTTGACTTAAATTCACAAAGTTCCCGGACCAGAGATGCTTTCTAATCGGCTTTAGTTGGCAAGTTGGTCATCAAAGACTTTGCATAAAAGTAGGAATAAAATTGTCTGAGATAATCAGTCATTAACAGGACCTGCAATAATAATCTGGAGGGCAAAAGATTCTAAGTAAAGCTGACCTTCATCAGTAAATCCTCTAAAATTGTGCCATCTCTTAGTAGCAGATAGCACCTGAAGTTGGCCACTGTGAGAGAAATTAAATGGTCTCCATGTTGTGGAGAGATGAAACAATTATGAGGAGCAACCAATGCTTAGTTAAGTTCTGAATATCTGGGAGTAGAGTGCAAATAGCCAGAAATGGAAATGAATGTTGGCACTGCCTGGCAAGTGAGAGAGGGGTTTAATAACCGTCCAATAACTGTGCCATTGAGTGTGATGGACTTAACTTGCCCTGCGCTGTTATTTGAGATAGGCTCTAACCTCCTCTCAAACACAAACATATTTATGAGTGCCTGCAATGGACAGTGTGATTTCCAGGAATGAGCTGGCACATGGGAGAGAGATGAGGTTGGGATTCTGACTGCTACCTCCTGGGCACGAGAGACTTTGGGCAAAGTCATTTCATATCCCCAAGCCTCGGTTTCATTGTGGGTTAAAGAGATATTAATATCGTCCTTATAGACTTCTGGGAGGAAGTCCCAGAATAATAATGGAATAAGGTGCACGGAGTTTAGTGGGTGCATGGTAAGCACTCAGTGTGTGGAGCTAATGGTGTTGTCTAGGTGCTAAGCTGGGTGCTTTGAGGTATAGAAAAGTAAATAAAAACAATCAAAGGTACATGACTGTCAAATGGAAACAAGCTGGAAAATATGATAATTGGTGTTAAGGTAATAACACATAAGGAGAAGTTTATCAAAACGCCTCCCTTCCCATCTCTGTAAAACGAGGAGCTGCAGACTAGATGTTGTCTGACAGCTTTGATGTTCTGTGACGGGCAGCCTGTGTTGCTGCTGAGCTGTCACAATTCCTTATCAGTGAAAACCAGCAGATTTGCAGTTTGGCACTGTCTATCAAAATTAAAACTGCACATCCCTTTAAACCCAGCAATACCACTACTAGGAATGTATCCTGAAGATATACAGGCACATGTGCATGATGAAAAATATAAAGGGCTATTATTGCAGCATTATTTGTACTAGCAAAAAATTAGACATGATCTAAATGCCCATCACTGGAGAACAAATTAAATACGTTGTGATACATCCTTACAAGGGAATACTATACAGCCATTAAAAAGAAAAAGACAGATATTTCTGTTCTGATGTAGAACAATCTCTGATATGTATCATTGAATGGGAAGAAAACAGTGCAGAACAATATTTAATGCATGTGCCCTTAATGTTATACATTATGTACTACAAAATATATACATATATGCTTAAATATATGTAGAGGGAGGAAATACAACAAAACCTACCATGGTGCTTGTCTCTGGAGGAGGGGGGAAATTCACAATTTACATGGTTTCAAGTGTTTACCATGTATGTGTTTTACCTGTCTCCACAGTAATAATATTGGCTGGCTCTGGCTCACCCTGTCAGAGACTCAAGAAAACCTGAAGAGGATGAAGTTCTTGGGCCCATGCTCATGGCTTATGTTCTAAAATGGGCCCCCAGATGCAGGCCCCCAAAATAAGACCCAAGCATGCAGAGTTGGGCTTTTGGGCCTACTGAAGAGACATACTGTTTTCTTCACTGCCCATTCAAAAAAGAAAGTCTCAGGGGTCAGGAAGTGGGGATGGCCCATTCCTGCTCATTACCGCTGATTAACAAATAAGTATTTCCAATATTTTCCCTTTTAGTCATTTTTATTCAGGGGAAAATTTGGTTTAAATTGTAGGATGCAGACGATGAGAAACACTAACTGGGCATCATGGACTTTGTCACAGGAATGTGTGCATTTGCTCATTCCTTCCTTCCTTCAGGCAGCAGGTGCCTGTTGAACAACTACAGTGGGCCAGGTGTCCTCACAGGATATTGGGGCCAAAAAGATCCTTAGACAACATTTAGTCTTGTCACACAGGAGGAACCTCCAGGTCACTTTAACTTCCAGGGAGCTGTATCAGAGAGAATATCTGGTGAGTTTTGCCCTCTTTGGTCTTGGACGATGGGTTAAGAGCCCTCCGGATCCTCCTATAGAATGGGCTCCCTCATGTAGAGTGTTCGTTCCATTTTGTCTTGTGTTTTGGTTACTTGTGGACATGTTTTCTAAGGACTGTAACAATAGACTCATCTCCCTACCCCCGGCTATGATCCCAGACTCCTGGTGTTCACACCCTGTGTAATCCTCATCCTTCGAGTGTGGGCAGGATCTGTGGCTTGCTTCTAACCAATAGGATCTGGCAAAGGTAAGGGGATGTAATTTCTGTGGTTATGTTATATAAGACCCCATCTTGCTAGCAAACTCACTCTAGAGATCCTCCTTGCTAGCTTGATGAAGTGTCTGTTTTGGGAAAACCCACTTGGCAAGACATTGGTGGTCTTTAGGAGCTAAGGGTGGCCGCTAGCTGAAAGCCTACAACCATGTGGGAATGAATTCTGCCAACAAGCTGAGCAGCCTTGGAAGCAAGTTCTTCCCTGGTCAAATCTCCAGATGAGAATACAGCCCATCCAACATCTTGATTGCAGCCTTGTAAGGCTCTAAGCAGAGGACCCAGGACTCCTGACCCACAGGAAGTGTGAGGAAATAAATGTGGGTTGTTTTAAGCCACTAAATTCGTGTAATTTGTTATGCAGCATAGAAAATTAATTTAAGACTCTTCTGTAGCACTTGATGCAAGGACTCTCACCAAGTTGATTATCAACGAATATGTTGCGTTGAATGTATTTCTCTTCCTTTTTGTGAATGTATCTCAAAATAATTGGCTGAAGTGCTCTCAGTTGGGTGGTCATATAATTTATATTTCAAAGCAGGGCACTTTGGGGAGGGAAAGGGGGTTGCTGTTAATAATTTGCTTGGGTCTATAGGCATGAACTGGGTCAGAGCCAGGCATATTGGGAGGTGTGGTCCCCCAAGCTGTGATAATTGCACTGTTTGTAGTCCATGTTTTCCTTGCCCACTTTGCCCCATGTGCCCATTGCTTCATTTGTTTATCATTTTCCTTCTGAGTCTGTACTCTTCCTTCCTGCTACCATCCCTACCTGACCCTGGCTTCTGCCTGGAGTGGGGTGGAGGACTACTCTGTTACTGACTGTGACAAGGCTGATGGAAGTCACCAGGCCAGAAGGTAGAGGTCCAGCAGCGTGGGGGAGGCTGTGTTGCCCAAGTTGCTGGGGAGGGAGGCTGGGGTGGAGCTGTGCAGAGGCATTTGCTAGAAGCAGTTGTGAGTGGTCAACACTCAATTTAGTGGCTGTTTTCAATATATGCAGCCTATTCCAGAAGTTGTTTCAGCCTGTCCCTAGTTTTGTAGTGTTTGGCTTTGGTTGTAGGGAGGGGACTTGTTGAGCTCCGTCCCCTTTGAGTGTAGCACCTGACACATGCACTCTGAGGGCCTCTCTCCATACAGGGCGAGGAGAGGTTCCCCTTCCCCCATCACCTACCTTCATAATCATCTTCCTTGGAAGCCAATGGGGAGCCTAGCCCTTCCCACGTGTCACCTGAATGGTCCTTTACTTTTACACTGAGCCAGCCAACTGCACTGCCCTCGCCTGGCCCGTCCTTCATTGCTCAGCCATGCCAGATCTGCCCTGGCGCCCTTTGCCACAGCTCTGCTGCAGGCTCCAGATCGACCTCCACAACCAGCCCCAGGCTCCGGGCACTCTTCCGCCTTTACACAGGTTCAGTTTCAGCAGCTGACCAGGAGTGGTGGGGACCGTCTTGACATACCCCATGGACCTGTTCCCTAGACGTCCTCCTGGGAACCTGTTTTCTTGACTTGCAGACTAGGCTGGGGTTTCCATTCTCTCCTGTTACTTCTTCTTAACGCTTGCCCAGAATGGTGAAAGGAAAGGGAGCCCATACCCCTGGGAGCCTGTGGGCTTGGCCCGAAGCATCCTGATACAAGTTGGAAATATCTTGGAAGTTTTTGAACAGCTTTATTGAGATACAATTTTCATGCCATAGAGTTAACCCACGTTGAGTGCATCATTCAGTAGCCTTTGGTGTGTTCACAGAGTCATGTGGTCATCACCATATTCTAATATTAGAAAATTTCGTTACCCCAAAAGAAACCCCATGCCTGTTAGCCATCACTCCTCACTGCTTCCTCCACCACCTCCTCTCCACCCCTCCCGCCCCTGGCAACCACTTATCTTACTGTCCCTATGGACTTGCCTCTCCTGGGCATTTCACATAAATAGAATCACACAATATGTGGCCTTTTGTGACTGTTGAAGCCTCATTTTTTAATCTTAAAAACATTAATATAATGTCTGTGCTCTAGTTCACAATATACCCTTTTTCCTTTTAATAGAAAGATAGAAGGAATTTTGGAAATTACATGCAGGTAAGTGTTAGCCCCACCAGAGTGCCCAGGAGGAAGGGCCTCACTCCTGCCACACCCCAGTCTGAAAGGGGCAGACCGAGACAGTTCTGACGGCATCTAGATGCCTTTCCATCCAGAGCCGGTAAAAATCCCAAAGCAGGAAAATTTGAGTAGATGATGGGAAAAATGCGGACAATGATTAACGTTCTCTGAGCATGTGCTGCTAGCCAGGCACCAGCTGAGTACCTTGGGAAGAAAAGGTGGGAGAAAGTTCCGGCCTTGAAGAAGCCTTGGCACACCGCAGTTGGAGATTGTGCAACTGTCAGCAAAGCGGCGGAGTGTGGCCAGCGTGGCCGAGAGAACCCTCCCGGCCACTGGGATGCAGCAGAGGTCTTCACTGATGAGGGCTCGGGGCAGGGTTTTGGGGACGAGGACATCAGGCAGAGGGATGGGTGTGAAACTGCAGGACAGGTCCAAGGACTTGGAGGGATCTGCTTGGCTGGCCTGTCGGAGGAGGGAGGTTTGGGCAGAGGGGAGAAGGGGACAGATTCTCAGGGTGGTTAGGGGAACTGAGCACATTCCACTCCTGCCGTCTCTTCCTGGCTCTTCTTTGGGGTCTGTGCTGAGGGGAGTCCGGGCTGCTGGGCCGAAGGAGGGGGCCCGAGAGGGTGGGAAATGAGGACACCTTGTCTTTATCTGCATCAGTTGACACAGACCCCTTGGTTGCCCTGAGCCTGCAGACCACCCTCGGCAATATTCCTTTCCTAATTAAAATTGGTGACAAGTTCAATGACAAGTTTTAAAAATATATTTACTTTAGTTTCGGTGTATGTTTAAATAAGAAAACTGTGTGCACACGTGCAATGTGGCTATTTTCTCCTTTTAGACTTGTATGAAAGTAACATCTCTTGTTCCTCCTTTCTTTGGGAACCTTTGTTCTCATCCTTCACGCTCCAACAAATAGCACAGAAACTATGGCCCTTCCTCCTAACTGTAGAGTCCTGTGTTCTCGGTTAAGATGCGTTTCTTTTTAAGTTTATGGTGAGCTTGCTTTTCTCTAATTAGAGCATATTTTATTGTATAAAAATTTTATTGTAATGGGTGTGGCCCATGAGAAAGACCCTAGGGAGAGCATGAGAGAGTGGAGAGCGTGGAAAACATAGCTCTGGGCTTCTTTTTTGTGTGCTTTAAACCCCTCAGTAGTAGTCAAGGAATTGAACATTTACAGAGACCCGTGCCAAGTATTATCATAGCGATATCTGTAATACAGAGCCCTTCCCTCCTCCCCCCAGCAATTCCCAACTAAAATACTAACAGATAGAGACTGGAGATTCCTGAAGGCAGGGGTTCTGTAACACTCATTTTGAAACCCACCGTCAGGACAGTGAGGGGCACCTGGTGGGTGTCTGTATGCATGGTGAGTGAAAGGACATATGGTTGGCCAGGCAAAGGATAGGTGCCCTGGGAACAGCATAGCCCCTAAATGAGAATGCATGCAAAAGCAGGAAAGAGAACGTCTGGGAGTTAAACACTGTTTAAGTGTTGCCTTTCCACATTTACTAATAATCTGTGTGATGTCAAGCTAGTTACCTAGCCTGTCTGAACCCCGTTGGCCTCATTCCTTGCAGTGTTGCTATGAGGATTAGAAATAAAGTATATAAAATGTCTAGTACCTTGCATGCACATCATAGGCACTCAGTCAATTTGACTGGCCTTAAAGGATGAGCAGATATTTTTTGCCTCAGCAAAAATGATTTTTTTCTCTTTTTCTCCTGATTTTATTAACAGAACACATTCACTGTGAAAAATTTAAACTATACGGAAGAAAGTGTATAAGGAGGCAAATGAAAGGCACCTGAAGTCCTACAATCCTAGGATAGCCACCATTAGCAGTTTGGTGACACCGTTCATACATCTCATCGTGCAGATACACACATAAATTGCCCATTCTGCTTTAATTGTTGATATTTTTCTTTCTCTTTTAAAAAATGAGGCCCGTTTCTCACCATCTCCAAGAAAATAGCGCCTCCTCACCCTCAGGTAACCGACATAAACTGGGCTGTTTCCACCCATAGTTTACTCCATACACATGTCAATGTATATAAATATATGTACATAGGTAAATATTTTTTGTCTTTGTTCATTTTACCAAAATGGGATCCTGTTACGTTTATGTGTGTCATGGATACATGTATTGGGTTTCCATTGTGGCAAAATATATCATCTCTGCAACTTGCCTTATCACTGTATCTTGAAAGAAGCTGTAGGCCATTTGATATAGACCTAACTTTTTAAAATTGCTTAATATTCCGTGGCACAGATAATGCTGCAGTTTAGTCACCATTCGCTATTGATGAGCATCCAGTTTGTTTCCAGTTACCAACAGTGTTTCAGTGAACATCTGTACCTGCCTCCTTGTGTTCTATTGCTTTTATTTCTGTGGACAGAGTCCTAGGAGTGAGTTGCTGAGTCAGAGGGCCTTTTAAAATTTCAATAAAGGTCTTTTCAGTCTTTTCCAGAAGGGTGTAATGATTCACATTTCCATCTGCAGTGTATGGACTGCCCTCACAACCACTCCCAACCTGCTCCACGCCATGGAATATTAGGCAAGTCCTGTCAATGTCAGGTCTCACTCTTGAAAATTTGCCGTCTGATTGATGTAAAGTGATACCTTATTGTTACTTCATTTGCATTTCCTTGACTACTACAGAGGCTGAACATTTTTTCATATGTTGTTGGTCATTTAGATTTGCTTTTCTGTGTATCACTTACTGATATCTTACGCCCATCTTTCTCTTGGTTGTTTGTGTTTTTCCAATCAATGTGTAAGAGCTCCCAGCTGTCATATGCACTGCATTGGACATGTTTTCCCAGGCTATTTATCATGTGTCTATTGGCTTTATTTCTATGGTATCTTTCACTTTACCAAATTGTAAAGTTTTTATAAAGTCAGAAGTATGTCTTATCTTTTATGCTTTCTGGGTTTCCAGACTGAGTTAAAAGATCTCCCCTACTCCTTGGTCGTGCATGTAGTTTCCTGGGTTGTCTTCTAGTATTTTTACAGTTTTATGTTTTACATTTAAATAAATTCCATATGGATTACAGATTTTGATATATGCTGTAAGGTAGGGAGCCAATTTAATTTTTTTCTAGATGAATAGCCAGTTGTGCCAACATCATTTATTGCGTAAATCATTTTCTCCTTACTGAACTGAAATATCACTTTTGTTGGATTTAATTGAAAACTGCTGCCAAACACTCTGTTCTGCTTCACTAGTCAATTTGTCTAATCACGTGTCGTTACCGTATAGTTTTAACCACAGCAATTTCAGATAGCATATTTTAATTTCTACTAAGGAAGTCCTTCCCCTCCACCATACTATTCCTTTTCACAATTTCCTTGACTCTTTTCAATTTCATTATTATCCATTCCAAAATAAACACATTGGGAATTCTAATAGAATTTATATCTTAATTTGGGGCAAATTGACATTTTATGATATTAGATCTTCCCATCTAAGAATATATTTGTTTCATTTTGTTTGGATATTATTATTTATACCTTGAGAAGTTCTATAGTGATCTATGCCTTAGTTTTTTTGTTTTTTTTTTTTGGTAAGGCTGTATTGAGGTGTAATTTACATACCATACATTCACCCATTTTAAGTGTACAATTCACTGATAATTAGATATTTACAGAGTTGGATGACCATCATATGATCTATTTTAGAAAATTTCCATCACCCCAAAAAGAAACTTGAGCCTATTTTCAGTCACTTCCCATTCCCACCCCCAGCCCTAGGCAGCCAACTACTCAAAATAGATCAAAATAGAGAAAATACTCGCTATATAGATTTGCCTTTTCCTGGTCTATTCTTAGTGTTTTATGCTTTGTACTGAAGTGTTCTACAGTGTTTTTCACTATTGTGTATACAACATTTTTTCCTGTTTCTATTTCTTGCTGGCTATTTGCTAGTATAAAAATACTGATTTTATTATATTTATCCTATAATCCATTATCTGACCAATTTTCTTAGGATTTCTAAGTATACAGTCATAATATAATTTCTCTCTTTTTTTTCATGTTTATCCTGAGGATTTGATTTTCTTACTGCATTTTCTAGTAACTTGCAAACATTGTTTAATTATAGTGGTCAGGGAAGGCATCCCTGCTTTATTTCTAATTATAATGACAATGACTTTAGTGTTTCACCCTTCAGAATGATATTTGCTGTTGATTTTTGGTAACCTATCTTTATTACACGTGAGCAGTTTTGTTCTGTTCCATTGTTCTTAGAATTTTAGGGGAGGGGAGAACAGCATTTCGTCAAGTCTTTTTAGCTTTTATTTATTTTGATTGGTTTTTCTCCATTGATTCATTGATGTAAAGAATTATGTTGCTAACTTCCATGATCATGAATTGTCCTTGTCTAATGGAATAAACTCTACCAGGTCAAACTGCAGTATTCATTTGATACACCGCTACATTCTCTTTGCTTGTCCAGAGGTTTACTATTTTAGTACTGTCCTTATTAGGCTTAGATATTAAGGTTATATTGGCTTTATAAAATGAGTCGAGAAGCTTGCCATCAAAATGTCATTTATTGATGACTCTTGATGAACTGGTAGAGGCAGGGAGAGTCAAGACTGCGAGGTTGAGAGGGGTTATCTTTCATGTTTGTCTTTTATGCCTGTTATATAATATTTAATAGTACATTTCCTTAATTATTGGCTAGAGCTGCACCGTGCATTGCCTTAACCACCAGCCACACGTGATTATTTAAATTCAAATTATTCAGTTCCTCAGTTATCCTAGCCACCTTTCAAGTGCTTAGTAGCCACACGAGGCTAGAGGCTAGTGGCTACCACATTGAACAGCAAAGCTCTTAGAGCGGGAGTCTTAGCCTGGTGAGCTAAGAATGCTTTCCACAGTTTTAAGGGATTACTTAAAAGAAAAAAAAAATATGTGACAGAGCCCCTGAATGTGGTCTACAAAGTTTAAAATATTTACAGAAGTTTGGTGGTCCTTGATCTAGAACATTGTCTCCTGACTTGAGTCATTTGTATATACTTCCTTATCAGTTTTCTATAGAATGCCATCTATAACATTGTTTGCTTAATATTATTCTTTAAATAGATTTACCGTTTTTACTTAAATTTTTAAAAGAAACATTATATCTAACACCACAAATGGGAATATGTGTCATAAATAGATAAATAACTAAAAACATAAACACAGTGAAAACCAACAATATTATTAAATGCCAATTACAAACTAGACCTTGCTCTTCCCTTTGCTAATAAGGGAAATTAGCAAGTGGTAGGTATTAGGAGATACACGCCCACCCGCTGAGATGTTTTCCTTGATGTAATCAGACATGGAGAGAGAGAGAGAGAGAGAGAGAGAGAGAGAGAGAGAGAGAGAGAGAGAGCGTGCGTGCTGAAGGGAACTGCCTTGCTCATAGTTCAATGTCCTTTAAATCCCAGCACGTGTGCCTTCCGAAATCTCCTGTGCACGTGTTCCTCAATTTTGGAACACTGGGCTGAAGGGAGAGCAGAGCAGAGAGCTTGAGTTTGGCTTAGATGATGGCTGGGTTGGGGCGTCCTTACCATTGCCAGTTAAAGGATGTATAAGATATAATTTGCATTCTGTCACATAGGTTAGAGCACCAGATGCATATTTATAATTCTTCTATATCATTCCACAGAAGTAGCATCGCTAAGTTAAAAATTTAATGGTATTTTCTCAGCTTTTATTGATGTTTACTCTGTATTAAAAATGGCCATTGGAAAAATATTTCTGCACCTTCTGCAAAACTGCAGTCAAATATGTTTATTTTGCTTAAAGAGTAATCCAATATGTTCCTTCTAGAACTTTTATCTACATATAGAGCAGGCTTGCTTTCTCCAAAATATTCCTTCTGAAACCTCTTTTTGACATTTTGTCATGGGTGAATCAGAGCCTGCCTTTAATCCAGCAATAACAAGGGTTTCCCTTTCCCAAACCATTTCCCCCGTGCTTGAAAGGAAAACTTAGTGCTAAATGTAATTCCTACTAAATTATATTTCTTTGTTTTCTGATTTCCCTTCAGCAATCCTCTTTTAAATGTGTTTTTGTTGTTTTTAAATCAACATTGTTGAGGTGTGATTTATATATAATAAACACAACTGTTTTCAGTGTACGTTTCAGAGTTTTGAACCTACGTAGTCCCAACCACAATCAAGACATGGGATATTTCTATTATCCCAAAAATTGCCTCTTTCTAGTCAATCCCCCTTCTTCTCCATCCCCCAAACCCCACCTCCTCAGGCAACCAGTGATCTGTCACTATAGATCAGTGCCCCTCAGGGGACATAAGGTAATGTCTGGAAACATTTTTGGTTGTCACAACTGGGTGTGTGCTACTGGCATCTAGGGTAGAGGCCAGGAATGCTATAAAACATCCTACAATGCACAGGATAGTTTCCAAGAACAAAGAATTAACTGGCCAAAAAATTTCAATAGTGCCAAGATTAAGAAACCCTGCTATAGATACAGATGGGGTATGCACATGATGGTCTGCTGGCCGAATCCAGCCTTATTGCCTATTTTTGTACAGCCCATAAGCTACAAATGGTTTTTGCATATTTAAGTGGCTGAAAAAATCAAAAGAATGATATTTCATGACAAACGTTCCGTC
Organism: Daubentonia madagascariensis; assembly: GCA_023783475.1. Taxonomy (NCBI): domain Eukaryota; kingdom Metazoa; phylum Chordata; class Mammalia; order Primates; family Daubentoniidae; genus Daubentonia; species Daubentonia madagascariensis. Next base: position 22,839,172 of record JAKFHU010001035.1, read on the forward strand.
CCCAAATGAACTGGATGATGCCTGCCCACATTGGTGAGGGTGAATCTTCTTTACTTAGTCTACTGGTTAAAATGCTGATCTCTTCCAGAAACATCCTGGCAGACACACCCAGAAATAATGTATAACCAGCTATCTGGGTACCCCTTAGCCCAGTCAAATGGACAAATAAAATTAACCATTACACCATTCTAATGGGCATAGAGAGGAATTTCATTATGGTTTTAATTTGTATCTCCCTGATAATCAGTGATGTTGAACATCTTTTCATGTGTTTATTTGCCATTCGTATCATTTTTGTGAAGTGTCTCTTCAAATCTTTTGCTCATTATCTATTGCATTGTCTTACTGAGTTGTAAGATTTTTCTTTATATTCTGGATATAAATCTTTTATCAGATCTCTGTGTGTGCATGTGTGTGTGTGTCTAAAAAAAAATCGTTTAGCAGATACATGTTTTGCAAATGTTTCGTCCTAGTTTATGGCTTGCCTTTTCATTTTCTTAACAGTATCTTTTGAAAAACAGGTTTTAAATTTTGATAAAGTTCCATTTATCAATATTCTCTTTTAGGGTCCATGCATTTTTGGTCCTAACCCAAAATCCTAAACACTTTCTCCTATGTTTTCTTCTAGAAGTTCATAGCTTAGCATCTATGCTTAGGTCTGTGATCCACTTTGAGCTCACTTTTTTCCCATATGGATATCCACTTGTTCTATCATCATTTGGTGAAAAGACTACTCTTTCCTCCAAAAAGGAATTACCTTGGTACCTTTGTCAAAGATCAATTGATTATATATATGTAGTTATTTCTGGACTGTCTCTTCTGTACCACCCATATATTTGTTTGTTCTTACACCAATACCACACTGTCTTGATTACTGTAGCTTTACAGTAAGTCTTGAAATCAGGTTTAAAAAAAAAAAAAAGCCAGGGGTGTCTGACTCCATGTGCACCTTCTAGGTGTCCCAGGAGGCCCAGCCCTGCAGGGAGACCTGCGTTCTGGGCTGTGGTAAGAGTTGTGGCTGCAGATTTCTGGCCTTGATTCCAACTATGTTCTTTTTCAAAACTGTTTTGCCTATTCTAGGTCCTATGCGTTTTTATATAAATTGAGAATCAGCTTGTCAATATCTACAAAAAGACCTATTAGGATTTTGATTGAAGTTGTGTTGAATTGGGAAGAATTGACACCTTAACAACATGGAGTCTTCCAATCCATGAACACAGTATATTTCATTTATTTAGTTCTTCTCTAATTTCTCTCAACAATGTTGTATAGTTTTCATTGTATAGGTTTTGCACCTATTTTGTTAAATTCATCCTGTTTTTTGATGCCATTATAAATGAGATAAATGTGTTTTAATATTGTAAGCCGCCTCATTGTTCCAGTTCTCAGAAAAGCAGTGGATCACTTGATTAACTGCAACAGAATCAGGTGGGTTGGGAAGGGCTAGGCTGGAATGGGTGGGGTGGGGTGAGGGGACAACTCATCACAGACACTGGAGCCACCCGCATTCCTCTGGGCAAAACACCCACAATGGCAGAGACAGCAGCCGGGGGTGGGGGGAACCCAGGCAGGCGTTTGGCATGAACACAGGCAGGAGAGCACAGTGGCAGGAGCACAGGCACAGGTAGTGGGCGAGCAAACAGCTGGTGTCAGGAGAGTGCAGTGGGTGGGGAGGTTTGCAGACACAGATGGGCAGGCCTCGACTCCCTGGAGAAGGTGATGGGCAGCAAAAAAGAAGGGTGTGCCAGCCTGCTGGGAAGGAAATATGAGGCCCTTTACAAACAGCTTGGGCTCAGGGAGTTAGTATCTGATGTGGAGTCTGGGGTATGACCCTCAGCGATAGAAGAACTGGAGCACACGGTCAGGGCTTGTCCAGCACCAGGTGTCCCAACCTGTAGTCTCAGTGTGTTGGATTCTAAACTCACCTTCAGAGTTTGGTCCTTGGCCTGGTCTGGGGTGGGAAGGAAGCTACCAGAGACTGGGAACCGAAGGAAATTGTAAGTATTTATAAAAAGAACTTTGGTGTCATCAGTTCCGATTCCACCCTTCCCACGACCTGTGCCTGTGCTCCTGCCACTGTGCTCTACTAGCAGGAGCAGGCAGACAAGCAAAAGAGGGAATGCTGGCATTCTGGATGAGTTAGATGTGCAGACAACCAGACTTGTATTACTCCCATTTACTTGCTTTCAAGAAATGTAGACATATTCATGTCTTTCACTGGAAGGTACTCAGCAGGTGCTCCGCAGCCCAGCATCGCCCCAGAGGAAAGGCTCATTACCTCTTTTTGTTTAAGTGAATGAATGTATCTGCACTTTTTCAGACTCAACCACCAGGAAAAGCCTTTTGAACCCCAAACAATCAGTTGCTTCATCTCTCCGTAGCCGCCAGATAAGCCGGGTTATGAAGGGTGTTCTGCCCCTATTTTACAGCCATTTTAGAAGATGCTGCCTTGTCTGGGGCCCCGGTGAACAGAATGGAGGGAGGGGGCCATTTGCTACCCCTTGTGGAGGTGGCCCTATCATTTGCTCTCTTGAAGATGATGCCCTTGCTGCTGGCTTGGTCCCAGAGTGGGGTGGAGTAGAGGTATCTTTCACTGAGATGGGGACACTGGAAGAGGAGCCAGGTGGAGACAGCATGATAAGCTTAGTTGTAGAATGTGAGTTTGAAGGGCCAGAAAGATATCAAAGTAGAGAGATCCAATAGGCCGTTAGATGTACAGATTAATGGTTGTTAAATAAATGTTGAAGAGATGCTAGCTGGCTAGTGCATTTGCCTGCCCTGGCACAGATGTCCTCAGTGTGTACTCTGGCTTTCCACAGCCACTTTATTATAACAATATTTTAAAAATTAAACGGTACCAAGAGATTGAGTCCCACTGCACTTCCCCTTCTCTGGGACAACTGCAGTTAATAGTTTGGTGAATAACCTTCCCAGAGTTTTATGCAAAAAGTTCATTTATATATGTGAGATTTCATATTCACATATATATGAAATCTCACTTATATAAATACACAAATACATACATATACCACGGGTTCTGTTCTGTAACCTATTTTCTTCACTTAGTGCTATATCATGGATAACCTTCCATGTCAATACTTAAAGATCTTCATAATCCTTTTCAATGGCTGCATAGCCCTCTGTTGAATATACCATTATTTATTTAAACAGTCCTATTGTCAAACCTTAAGCTTGGTCTCAAAATATTTGCCATTATAAACAACAATGCAACAGAATACCCTCATAATTCATTATTGTACAGCAGTCCAATTATTTCTTTAGAGGAAATTCTTAGACATGAAATGCACATTTTAAGTTTTCATGCAGATGTTCAAATTTCCTTCTGGTAAGATTGTACCAGTTTGAACTCCTGTTAGCAGTGAATAAGAGTGCGTGCTTTTCTCTCTCGCTCTGGGCATTGTCTCTTTTATCTGTGCCATTATGAATGTTGAAAAATGTAATCTCATTGTTTTGATTTGCATTCCTTTAATTATTAATAAAGGTGAACATCTTTTCATTTGCTTGTTAGCTATTTATGTCCCCTTCCCCCTGTGGGTTGCCTATTCATACCCTTTGCCTGTTTTTTCTACTGCAGTATTTGTCTTTCTCTTAAGATTTATAAGTGCCCTTACATATTATGGATATTAATCCTTGGTTATATGTTGCAAACATGTCATACCAGTTTTTATTTGTCTTTATTAATAGCGATTTGTGGTATCTTTTGCTGTATCAGTTTTTCACTATTATACAGTCATATCTAAATCAGTCTTATTTTTTGTGGTTTCCGGCTTTGGGTTATACTGAGAAAAGCCTAATTCAACCAAAGTTTATGAACATATTCTTCTGTGTTTTCTTCTAGTAGTTTATACTTTTATGTTTTATATAAAATGCAAATCTATCGATGCCACTCCTTTGCTTCAGATACCAGTGAGCCTTGCCACCGCACCTAGCATCTCGTCCACACTCTCAGCGTGGCATGTCCCACCAGGCTTTGGAGGATTCAGCCTCTGCCCACTTTCCACCCTCATGCACCAAATACACCAGCCATCCTGAGTGCACTGAGCTAGCTCGCACCACATGGCTTCTGTCTGAAATGCCCTTGCATGGCTTCTCCCCAACCCCCGGTAAACTCCTAAGCAACCGTCAAGGCTCACCTGCAAGGCACTTCTACTGAGAAGCAGTCCTCCATCCCCGTCAGTGTCAGCTGCTTCCCTGCCCTTCCAGCTCCCTATCTCCTGTTGAAGTGTTGGTTTGTGCATTTCTTGGCACTATGAACTTGTAAGCTACTTGAGAGTTGGTTCAGTATGTGGCACCTAGTACAGTGCCGTGTAGTGGATGCTACCCCTGCCTCTGGTCCGATTTGCATTTTAGCGATTGGCCAGGAAACCAATTAGAAGTTCCCATGTAGTAGTGATGTCAGAGTCCAGGTAGAGGATAAGGGCCCGGACTGAGGCAGTGGGTTTGGAGAAGGAGGACCGAGGAGAGCTAGGCGCAGATTTAGTAGGTCGAACTGACAGTGCTTGAGCACAGTGTTTTGTTTCCCAAACCTGCAACACACAGGAGAATCAAAATGTTATCCCATTAGCACAGTCCTTTGGATTCTTGTATTATTTTCTGTTTGGAATTACCTCTACTTCTCCCTTCCATGAAGCTGTGTGACCTTGCCTAGTCATTACCTCCATGTCGTCATCTGTCAAGTGAAGTTAGCATTTCCACCTCCAAAGCCAGTTGTGCAGTAGTTTCCGTGACGTGCCATGTGTTAACAGCCTTGGTCGCGTGTAATCCTCAGTGAGGTCTCTGCTCTCCCCCACCCTTTACCTGGGTGCCTGGGTCAGTTGTCACCTCCTGTCTGATCTAAAGGTTTCCTAGAGAGAGAAGGTGAAATCAGCTTTTTATGATTGGGTTTCCACAAGCCACAGGTATGCCCTGGACACCTGTCCACACTGGCTCTCTGCCCTGCTCTGCTTGCCCGTGCTGCCACTCTTGGTGCTCCCAGCATTCGTCCTTTCTCAGCTCTGCTCCTTGCGTTTCTGTTCCATGGGCACCATCTAATCACCCCACCGCACCCTCATTCCTGGCTCACCACGGTCGCTGCCCTCCCTGCCTCCACTCAGCCTGTACCAGGTAAAGAAGCGGAAAGACCAGCCTCCAGCTCATGTTTCTACCCCATGACCGCACCCGGGGTCCTGCTCCAGCTGTGCCAGGGCATCTGGGCGCCGTGCGTCTCAGTTAGAGCCTCTCAGCCTCTTGCTGTGCGCCCTTGACTTTCTACCCTGACTCCAAGGTGCATCCTCATCCCCGTCTCACCTCTCGCCCCAAGGCAGCCGTCTGCCTGCCACTCTCAGCCCACATCTGCTTACCTCTACCCCTTCTCTTTCTCCACCGCAGAGAATGCCTGCGTTGTTCCTCTGCTCCAGTCTTTGCACCAGACACCCACGGCCCGCACAGAGCTCTTTGGAGAGGCCTTCCCAGCGCTGGTAGCTAATAGCCTGTCCCTGGGGCTAGCGCTTTGTACACGCGCGGTGCTTTCACGCCACCACCTCGATCCTCACGACTCCCCAGCTCAAGCCTTCCTTCAGCCAGCAGGAAATGAGCCTCCTCTATGTGCCCAGCCCTCAGAAGGACGAAGGAAGGCACAGGCTCGGCTCCCAAGGAGCTCTGGTCTAATAGGCATGATTCCAACCCACGGCTTCCTCAGCCATAAAATGGGGGCGGTAATGTTTCATTACCTCATGGGGCTGCTGTAACATTTGTTTGACATTGTATGTGAGCTTGACAGCCACGATGTGGTGCCGACGGTGTTGACACCCATTTACAGCCAAGAGGATGGGCCTGGAGCAGTGAGGACAGCCCACAGTCACAGGGCACGGCTAAGGCCACTGCCCTTGGCACCACCCCACCCGTGATCCCCTCCTTTCCTCCTCACACCCCCTCTGCATGCCCACTCACTACTGGGGGTTTCTCTCCAAAACAGGGCCCTGAAATCCAGACTCCATCAGCCTAGTGGCATCACTGCCCCAGGAGAGGGGAAGTTGGTCATTTTCATCCCCAGGCCTTTCTTTAGCCTCCTAAGAGGGCCCACTGGCCTGTCACTTCCCACATATACTCAGGCATCTCAGGTTCAAACTGACAGTGGCTCACCCACCTTGCTGCCCTTCCTGTCCAAACTGGATGCCATTAGTCATGTATTTCTGCAAGCACTGATGAGATTTGTTTCTTGGGCTCAGGAGTTCTGGACTGGGGTAAAATTACCTGTTTGTGTTAGTGACAGAGGTGCGACAGGCCCAAGAGAAAGCAGCTGGCAGAAGCAGGCATGGGAGGAAGGCTGCCTTTGATTGGGCAGGAGCATTATTGGTTTAAAGTCAATGGCAGGTAAAAGCAGCTTCATTTGGGAGAGAGAGCTGGAAACACATTTTCAGCACAAGGTGAAATATCTGGTACCTCGTTGAAGGAGTCTTAAATCTTGAGGAAAAAAAAGGGACTAGCTTGTGCCGTTCTGAAATCTTTTTAATTCCCAGAGTCAGAATAAAGGAGGCTGGTTTGTCCTAAAGTCTGGCCCTTTCAAGAAATCTTCCAGACAGTGGCATGATGAGGCCAGGACTTCCTGAAAAGAAGCAGGAACGTTTTTCACCTTGTCTCAGTTTTTTAAAAAAACAATATAAAAGTACTTGCATGATTTTAAAGTGAAATATTTATTTTTAATTATAAAAGCAATATAACATTATATAGAAAGTTTGGAAAATTGGAGGGGGAAAATCACCTATCATCTCATGACACAAACTGACATTTATTCTCTTCTGGTCTGTTTTTGTGGGCATATTTTGGTTGTAATAATGCTTGACATATATTTGTATACTGGCATGCCGGCATTCTAAGTTGCTTTTAAAATTTTTAAATGTTTGATGCGATAACTTACAGAAGAGTGCAGAAAATATATGTGCAGTTTACAGAATAATTTAAAGCAAATGCCTGTGTAATCCCACCCAGGTAAAAGACTAGATTTGCAGCCCTCAAAAGCACCCCCTACGGTGGGCCCCTCCCTTAAGACATCCTCTCCCTCCCTGCCAGAGATAACCACCATCTGGACTTTTCTGATCATCATTTCTTTGGTTTTTCTTCATGGTTTTGCCACTAGATGCAAACACTGTAATTCACTTTTGCCTATTTTTGTTGTATGAATGGAATCGTACTGTATTTACTCTTTTATGTTTGCTTGTTTCCTTCAATTATTGTAAGATGTATATTAACTTTCAGTTTAAAAGAGAAAAAAGTAGGAGTTTTATATTCCTGCTCAATTTCTATCCCAAATCTAGTTTCTATCAGACAGCCCAGGTTTGTGATACTTTAATAGTTAGGAAGAGGCGTTCTTTCCTTCTGCTTGTGACTTTCCCCAAACCCCCCACCTGAGGTCTCAAAACTGAGAAGAGTCCTTTGCCCACCCCCTTGTTTCCTGGCAGTGGGGTGCTGGCCCCCTTCCGCCATTTGGCCTGTGTTCTAGGAAGCAGCCCCCTGTGGGCTGCCGGAGGCTCTTGAGCCGCAGCTGCTGTCCTTCTAAGGGAGCTGATGGAATTATTTCTGGGGCCTGCAGACAGCTGGTGAGAGCATGGCAAGCACAGCAGGGCTGAGCAATCTGCCAGGGGTCAGCGCTGGGCGGGGGGCGGGGATGGCACAGGGCAGACAAGGTGGTGGTGATGGTGACTCTACTGGTCCGCAAACGCTTGGTCTTCCTCAGTGAAAGCCCCAGTCAGGAGTCAGGAATCCTTGTCGCCAGTGTGTGTGTGTGCATGCCTCCATCTGCCCTTCCAGGGCCTGGAGGAGCTGCGCTCATGGTGGTGGGATTTACTCATATTAATACTTACCTGTGCTGGTCCTTGGCCTCCCCGAGCTGCAGGTGAAGAAGCCTTCCGGCCCCAGGGAGTAAGCGAGCACTTACAAGGAGCCAGGTTCTACCCAAATGCCCAGGACTGGTGCTGTGCACCCATGGGCTGGGAGGTACACATGGGCACATGTGCATCCACACATGGTTAAGCTCGTTCTATCCCAAGAGCACCCACACCCACACGCACTCAGCTCTGGCTCCTGACAACGGCCCCCTTTCTCTCCCGCGCCTTAGAGCTAATCTCACTGAACAAGTGGTCAGCAGCCCCATTTCTTACCACCCTCTCACGCCTAATCCTTTGGAATTTGGCATTTGCCCTCTGTACACTGATGCTTGCTCATTAAGCCCAGCCACACCAGGACAGGCCACGTCAGATGAACCCACAGGATTAAAAACCTCTTACTTGATTTCAGCCTGTTAAGGATTCACCTCCGTGAATTTATCTACACCTTCCCAGAAGCTATTTGTTTCATTCAACTCCTGCTTGGGTTGGGCCCGAGAGACGACTGCCTCTTGATCGTCACTTGTAGCCGCTCCTTTTTTATTTTTTTATTTTTATTTTTAAAATTTTTTTAGTGCTGATCAAGTGAAGCAAGGGGAGTGGAGAAAGAACAAAGGACTCTGTAACTGGCTGTGATCAATTAGTTGTAAACACCACTGCACTCGGACCAGCTGCAGCTCCTTTTTTAGACTTTATCGGGGCCAAGCCCTCGTTCGCCATAGTCACACGCTCTACCTTGGTACACTGGGATGGTAGTTCCCTTTGCTTTCCCCTCCTGCCCGGAAGAGGCAGCCCTGGTGCTGGGCTCCGACCTGTAGTCCTGCCCTCCTCTGACCTACTTGGTCCTACCTTCTCCACTGTGCTGTGACAAAGGTGGTGGCAGTTTTCCAGCTGCACATGCTTCAAGGTAGGGTACAGATGGGCCCCAATTACCAACACCCCAGGCCAGCCCTTTCCCAAAACGACACCTGCCATCCAGGGGCTTGATCCTGCCCAGCCCCTGGGTTAATGGAAGCGGGGCCTGGTAGGACATTGGGAGGCCTCCTTCCTAGCCAGTTTGGTGTAGAAATCTGTTTTGTGGCTATGGACCAGGATCCAGGTGTCTGCCTCCAAATGCTCTCTTCTGTCTGACTGGTAGGTCTTCCAGTGCAGGTCCCTGGTATCTATGTCTTCAATTAGCCCTTGGAGGTGCCTGAGCCCCAGATGGAAGGTGGAGGACCTGTCCTTTCACTCTCCCTAGTTCCTCTTCCCAGGGCTGGTTCCACTTCCAGAATTCCTCAAAATATTTTGCACAAAACTCCCAGGTGACCAAAATCAGGCCCACCCTCAGACCAGCCCTCCTGGATGTCTACTCTGGCCCAGGCTGGGGAGGAATCCAGGAAGAGTGCCAGGTTTCTGGATGGGGTGACTGGGGTGGTGGAGTGGTTTGGACAGGTTTGAGTTCGTGCTGCCCATGGAACATCCTCATAGGATGGTCTGGTGAGCATCTGGATGATGATAAAAAGCCCCCACTCCTCATTAGCAGAGAATATGTTCCTGGGTTCCTGCTTACTCTGGAAAGCAGAGAACTGGGGGTCGTGGAGAACTCAGGGCAGGTGAAGTTTGATTGTGGGATGTCGGGAGAGGCAGAAACAGCTGTGATCTCTTTTTTTTTACTTGTCACCTAATTGTTATTAGTCATTAGTTCATATAAATGGACTAGGGAAGCGATTACCTTTGAGGAAGACGTGGGGTCAGATGAATGAGAAACATGAACGGTAATGACATGCTGAGGTCACAGGTCTCTGTGTCATTGTTCTGTATACCTTACATGTAGATCATAAATATTATTTTAAATCTACTCAATAGTTGATCAAAACAATTAAGAATTAATCATAAAATTATACTATGCTTTAATATTAGTTAAGCACTGTTTAGTATTTACTATTTAGAAAGCAATTTATTTTTTTAAAAATTAAATTTATTACCTTAAACTCTCAGCATTTCCCACTCACCTCAAACCTCCCTTTGGCTTTTGTGTCCCGTTCTGCAAACGTTTGATTTGTCATGTTTCAACTCAAAGAGAATCCCTTCCCTGAGTGACCCCAGGGTTCTGTAAGTACCAGCACCCCCACCCCCACCCCATTTCAGGGATGGCTCTCCCATTGAGAAGGCTGTGAAATGCCAGCCTACTGTTTCTCTTTCCTTTGTGCTGATCCGAAGAAAAATAGCTGCAGGTTTTCGTTTTCCTTTCCACACAACTGCAATGTGTTGCCTTTGATCCTTTAACAAACGTTACTGTTATCTACTTGGAGCAAGGGAAGAGCCGTGCCTGCCCACCTGTGTCTTCTGTGACCTGAGCTGGCCTTAACTGGCCCCTCGAGGTTCCATTAGGGTTGGCTTAAATGCCACAGATCCTTCATGTCACAGGGCAGCATGTAGCCTCCTCTTGCGTGTCTTTGATATCCCATGACTGGTTATCTGTAAAATCATGTATTTTTCTGTGGATTCTGCCAAAAGAGGAAATGTGAGTCTTAAACCAGTGCTCGTGAAAGAGAGGAAATACATGTCTTAAACCAATACCTATCAAGTTCATTTTAAGATCTTTATGCAAGAAGGGTTTCCTTTGCCCCGTTCTGGCCCCAAGTGTCTGTGCCAAGCCCCAGAGGCCCCCAGTGAGTGCCGTCCAGCTGAGCTGCTGGCAAGGGCAGCTGTGCGGGACAGACTGTGCAGGCTCTTCTTGTCTCACACCTCCCTCCAGGCTCAGGGGAGCTGGGGAAGGTGATGACAGAAGCAGACAATTCCAAAACACAGTGTTGGGCTTGGCATTTCCTTGGCAGTACTAACACTGTGTGCCTTCTAGGAGTGGAGGGTGTGTGCATTTCATGAACAAGAAGCAGCAGCTGCCATAACCTCGTCTGTCCACCCAGCAAGATGCTTCCTGTGCAGTTCTGCATTGAAACTACTCAACAGCAATGAAAAATGAGGGCAGGGGTAGGGGAGGAGCTTTTTTGTTTTCTCACAAGACAGTTGTTGGATAGCAATAACTGTTACTATTTTAAACAAGAGAGGCTTTCTCATGAAAGACTGCACTCCCTGGTTATAGTGTTGTCCCCCACCCCCACCCCCACCCAGAAGTCCCTGTTTCCAGCTTGCACATCACCTTAGCTCTAATCCATAACTGGTTCGGGAATGTAAGGAATCCATGCCACAGAATCAGAAATTGGGGGAGACAAGCTGTGTGCAATTGGATAATTCTTGGCATATCAAAGATATCCACCATCTTGCTGTGGAAGGCATCATTACTTCCCTGAATAAATTGTAAAATTCCTAATATCCCTGTACTTGCAGTGTACTACCATTGCATTAGTCCTGGACTGGTTCCCTTCAGTTCAAGGTCACTGTTGATAAAGTCCAGGGGCTGGAGGGAAAGTTGGCATAAACTTGATAATCTGTGCAGCTCTAGAATTCCATACTTATGATTTATTCTTTCTAATAGCATTTAACTGTCTGGAATTTTTCCCATTTCTGCCAGAGAGGACAGACATGTTTTGAATTCTTTCATTTGCATAGATGAAATAGCTGGGTGATCAAAGTTTTTGGTGAAACATATGGGCGTATGCTATATAGTCAGAAGTCTTTAAAGGGGGTAACATTTATTTTAAGGCCCAGTTGTTACTTAATGATGATTTGATTATAACATTCATTTCTGTCTAGTGTAATGTCTTAGTTCAGGCTACTATAACCAAACTACCATAGACTGGGTGGCTTAGACAACAGGAATTTATCCCTCACAGTTCTGAAGGCTAGGAAGTCCAAAATCAAGGTGCCAGCTGATTTGGTTCCTGGTGAGGGCCCTTTCTTGGCTTACAGACAAATGGCTTCTTACTGTGTCCTCACATGGCGGAGAGAGGGATATCTCCCTCCTATCTCTTTTTATAAGGGCACTAATGCCATTCATGGGGGCTCCACCCTCATGACCTAATTGCCTCCCAAAGGCCCCACCTTTAGGTACCATCACATTGGGGATTGGAGCTTCAACATATGAATGGGACACAAACATTCAGTTCATAGCATGTAGTAAGCCAGTGGGCCAGATATTGGCTCTATCTACACAGTTACTGCATTTTGGAATAAACCGGGTGACTTGAAGCATCACAAATTAGTAAAAATGTGGAGCTTATACTTCTTTTTGACCACAACCTCTGACAAGAATGCTCTCTGGATATGCTGCCTCAGCCAGCACAGAGGGAAAGAGAGTCATAGCCAGTGGCATCATGGCACTTAAGAGCCTGTATTATTATATAACAATTACCCTCAAATCTTTTCCCTTTGAGAGACTCTCCTACGAGGTCCAGGGTATCCACCCCACTCACCCACCCCACTGACTCCATTGTGTTCACACACCCATACACACAGACAGTAGGAGTGCTGCGGAGAGTTTCTAGTACCATCTTCCCTTTGTGTAGTTTAGCAGAGACTACGAGGGGAAACTGTGGGAATGAGGTGCTGATGAGGTTACTGGGGGAGGCGAGAATGTCCACAGTCAACAGTGAGCGGGGATTGGAAGGGATGAGGCATCTTGGTGACTTACGCCACTTGGCAGTGTAGAAATGTGTGGGGAGGACGTTGATGTAAGAAGCTTCCTACCATCACCACACAGCAGGTCTCACCCAGTCCAGCTCTGGTCTCTGCTGTACAGTGAAAGACACCCAGTTTAAACCAGTACCTGTGAAGTTAGTTTTTAAGTTTTTAGGCAAGAAACGTCCCTCCCCTTTACACTTTAGTCACCTTGTAAAGCAATTCTTTGCATCTCTCTCGCCCACTAGACTGAGTTTCTTGAGAGCAGGGCCTGTGTCTTTTTCAGAATTGTCTCCAGTGGAAAGGAGAGAAGTTACAGAATATTTTGGTACACACGAATGTTCATTTTAAAAAGATATTCTCCACAAGCACCATGGGTAGGGAGTGTGTTAAGCAACTGTGCTATGTTATCCAGACAAACCAGTGCAGGCCTAGAGTGTTCCAAGGCCTTGGTAACCCCTAGAGGCTGAAGCCCTGCAGGCAGTTCTGATGACAGCAACCTACCTGGCCTGGCCTAAAGCTGGGATTCCGCCAGGGGTCGGGGTGGCTCACACTTTTGGCCAAATCAGGCCTCAAGTCTGAGCCATCATTTACACTGAAGCAGCTCCACTGAGCAGTTCCAGATCTGGGCTCTGGCTCACCCCCTTCTGTACTGGCAGTACGGCTCAAGGCTAAGAGGGTAGGCACCTGTATTAGTCTGCCCGGGCTGCCGTAACAAAATACCACGGACCGGATGGCTTAAACGACAGACATTTTTCTCACAGTTCTGGAGGCTTGAAGTCCAAGATCAGGGTGCCAGCATGGTCAGGTTCTGGTGAGGGCTGTCCTCCTGGCTGGTAGACGGCTGCCTTCTCACTGTGTCCTCACTTCCTTCTGTTCACGTGCGTGGAGAGGGAAAGAGCTCACTGGTGTCTCCTCTTACAAGGACACTAATGCTATCGGATCAGGGCCCTACCCTTATGACCTCATTTAACCCTACAAACTTCCTTAGAGGCCCTGTCTCCAAATACAGCCACACTGGGGGTTAGGGCTTCAGCATATAAATTTAGGGGGGATGCAAACATCTAGTCCATAACTCTAAAGACAAACTGGCTTTCAGTCTCCACTCTGTTAGATAACTAGCTGTGTGACCTCGAGGAAGGTCCTTTAGCTCTTCTAAGGCTCAGCTTCCTCCTGGTAAAAACGGGGCAATAATGGTACCTATCTCAGGACATTGTAAGGATTAAATAAGATAATGTATGTGATGGGCCCAGTATATAGTAGGTGTCCAATAATTGTTAATGTTATTAGTCCTCGAAGTTCTGAGAGTTCCGTCTATGCTGGCCCTAGGAGTGCAGTCTAGCCTGATCTCCAGGACAGCCCAGGCCAGTGTGAGTAGGCTCCCTGGACCAGGGAGGTTTCTTCCGGTGGGGGGCAAGCCCCTTCAGAGTCAGGTTAGCCTTCAGGGGTTTCCAGCAAGGAAGTGGAAAAAGACAGGTTGAGTGGTGGTGGCAGCCCAAAGGTTCTAGAGAAAGGGAGTGTGTCAGAGCTGGTGGTGGCAGCTCTGTCTCCCCCTCCCTTACCCATCCCCTCCCGGGAAGGATGGCAGAGGGAGGGACTGAGCCAGCTGCACCCAAATGAAGAGTCACGTTAGATTCCTTCTGGCTTCTTTTTAGCTTAAAGAAAACTTGGAACATATATTTTCAGATTAGAAAAGATAATATAATTTATTATATAAAATTTGAAAAATACAGAAAACTATAAAGAACATAAAAATCACCTGTAACTCTGCTACCCAGAGTTAACTCTAAAACCTTTAAATCAGACAGACCTGGCCCTGAAACCCATACCTCACCCTGAAGTTGCATGACCTTTAATGGGTTACCTGTTGTTTTCAAAACCTCTGTATCCTCCTCCTAAAGTGGAGCTAATACTTCCTGCTTTGTTCCCATTTTGTGGGGTTGCTGTGTAGATTAAATGCATGTGAAGTGCTGGGCACAAGAGTGTTAATTGACTGAGAGTTCTTATTTCTAGTGAGAACGATGCCCTTGGCTTTGTTCTAGCATCAAAGATCAGGCAAGAAAACCCAGTAAGTCACTATCACACCACCCTTCTAGGTTCTCCACCCACCAGGCATGTGCCATGAGCATGTGAACAAACCAGTATTGTCATTTACAACATTGACATAATGACGTGAGCAGTTTTGCAGCATAAGTCTTCCTATTTTTCTTCTTACCTTTAAGTTACTTTAAAAGGGAGGATTTGCACAGAGGATTAGGTGTGTGTCTTCTTTCAGCAAATCTTACCACTACTATCATTTCCCTCTCCTAATGCGAACGGAGAACTTGGACTCTCCTTTTGTAGTCACACCTGGGCTTGGCTTTGTAATGAGAGAGAGAGAGAGAGAGAGTGTGTGCATCCCCTAGACTTTCTGGGCTTCCTTTGGCCAGAGTGGCTGTGGCCATTACCTTAGAGCCAAACCTATTTCCTTATTATTGCATATGAAACTAAAACTCCAGTTTTCAGATTTTAGGGCGAAAGTTCCCCTGAACTTTCATCCTAAAATGAAAGTTTCAGCTTCATCCCAGATCCGGACAATGGCTTGTGGCTGTGGCTGTCCCATCATCCCCAGTCTCTCCAGCCCAACCCCTCCCCACTGCCTGGTGCCTTCCACACTAGGGGAGCAGTGTCTCTTCTCCCAGAGGTCAGAATGATACCCTGCAAAGAGCAGATGGTCACAGACCACAACTGTCACTCCCAGCCACCTGCCTTGTGTCCCAGCACTCCCTCGAGCAGCAGCCTCTGAGGGCCAGCCTTTTCTGGCAGCAGGAGAACCTGGTGGCTGAGGTGCAGTCGGCTCCATAAGCTTTCTTGGTGTTTAGATGGCATGCTCTCCAGCCTGGCCAACTTGGCAAGAAGTGAGCTTGCTGTGTCCAGGAGAGCGGGCTAAGCTCTCCAGATACCCAACATATGTCCTTGCAAGAGGTACTCCTTCAAGAGATCCCGAGGCCTTTTCATCCTGGGACACGGCCTTCCTGGAACTTGCCTGGTGGCAGGCAAAGTGAAATGAGTCGGATGAGGGAAAATATGTTGCTTCCTTCCCACTGTTCACGGTAATGTGCTGTATTAGGAGAGATGAGTGTTATCCTGGACGTAGAGTTGCCAAATATCCCAGAAAATGAATACAGAATTGGTCTGCTACTCACCATTTTGATTGTGTTAGAGTACAACAAGTGGATGAGGCTATTCATTCATGGATCCACCAGTTTTGGATGTCCCATACTGGATGCTGAACATAAGGAGGGGGCGGGGACAAAGATGGCTGACACGACTTTCCCTTTGGGGACCTTAGTCCATAGGTGGAGAAAGAATCTAGTGCCTTGGAAGCAACTGATCCTGTGAAGGCACAGAGAGAGTCAGGGAAAGCTGCTCAGAGGAGGGGACAGTTGACTTGAGTCTTGAAGAATGAGACGTTTTCTGAGCATAAAGGCAGGCTTTTTGACCCCAGAGACACACTGCAATGGTGTAATCTCCCTCCCGCTGGTCAGTTTGTCCTATATATTCTAAGTCTAGATGCAAATATTTGCTATTCTCTGACCTAAGGGTCAAGAGAGTTGCAGATCCAGCTACAATGTGCTCCCCGGATGGATTCTAATCAACTCACCATGACCACGGCCGTTTGAGCTGCCCTTGGCACCCACCTCTTTTCCTATGTGCACCCCATTCACTTCCTAGGTCTCCACAGTGGCTCCCCCACATCTCCCACACTTTCCCCAAGTCCACTTGCTCCTTACCACTCCCAGGAACCTGTTAATATGGTGAATTGCCATGATCGATTTTCAAATATTGAACCAGCCTCGCATCCCTGGAATAAATCCCACCTGTGTGGTGTATAATTCTTTTCGTATATTGCTGAATTCTATTTGCTAATGTTTTGTTAAGGATTTTTGCATCTGTATTCATGAGGGAAGTTGCTCTGGAGTTTTTGTTTTGTATACTGTTCTTGTTCTGGCTTTGGTACCAGGCTAATACTGGCTTCATAAAATGAGTTGGGAAGGGTTTCCTGCTCTTCTTTTTCTGGATGAGATTGGTGTTAATTCTTCTTTAAATGTATGGTAGAGTTCTCCAGCTTTTGAAAACTACTGATGCTTGGGACTCAATCTGGACCAAATAAATCTGAATCTCTGGGGGTGGGGCTTGGGCATAGGTGTTTTTCAAAAGCTCCTCGGATGAGCGCATCGTGCATGCAGCTGTGGAGCTTCAGTGTTGGTAGTGAACTTTTTGAGGCTAACACAGGAGCGTGAACGAAGTAGAATCCTGTGAAAAAGAATGTCATGAATTAAACAGCTGTGAGGCTTGGAGAATTTGGCTCCCTGAGACACGCCCCAAGAGCCTCTGGTATCTTCAGAACACTGTGTAATGTAGTGGAGACATTGGTCATACAAGACCTGTGGGTTTGACTCGGCTACTTGGTAGCCATAAATTCCTCAGCAATTTCAACTTTCTCATCTGTAAACTGCACCTCCTCAGGTTGTTTTGGGAATAAAATAGACAGTAGATGTGAATGCTTTAGAACTCACATGGCATTTTGAGAAGGGTAAAAAATGTTTCTGTGAGCCCCAGCTTCCCCCTTAAACTGCCTCTGCGTCCTGATTCCCAGTACGTCCCACTGGGAGGCCAGTGGGGGGGGGGTTGTGACTGAAGCTGGCTGTGGGACCAGTTTCCTCAGGCTGTGGAGAAACTTCCCCTCCTTCTTTGCTCACTTACCCTGACCATGAGTTTGGGCTCTGATAGGAAGGGATGGGACCTTGGTAACAGTAAGAAGGGACTCTGACCTTGATTGGTGCCCCTTCACCTTCTGCAGGAACATGCTTGCCAATTCAGCCAGCGTGCGGATTCTCATCAAGGGAGGCAAGGTGGTGAACGATGACTGCACCCATGAGGCTGACGTCTACATCGAGAATGGCGTCATCCAGCAGGTGGGCCGTGAGCTCATGATCCCTGGAGGGGCCAAAGTGATTGATGCCACCGGGAAACTGGTGATCCCCGGAGGAATAGACACCAGCACCCACTTCCACCAGACCTTCATGAATGCCACGTGTGTGGACGACTTCTACCATGGGACCAAGGTAATTATGTTCCTGTTTGCCGAACGTGACTTCCTCTTTGGCTTCTTTATTCTGCTTCTGCAGCTGCTCTAGACTAGACCCATGTAAGCCATGTGCTCCCACTGTGTTGCTAACAGAAGGGTGTCTCAAGAGGCCACTATGGCAACTAGAATAGGTATTTTGGCTTAGTGTCATAGATTTCCATGATTATGGAAAAGGCGGCTCTTAGGCCTGTTTTGCTGATCACATCACTTACCCATGTACCCAGGCTGAGAACTGATTTTATTGTTATGTTTTTATGTCAGGTAATAGAAACCTAGAGGAAGAGGAGAATAAGCTGGTGTTTATTATTGTGTAGGGGAGTGGGTTGGTCTGATGGACTCCTTTATGTATGATAAGCTGAATTAAATCCCCAAAGACTGTGGAAGACAAACATGCTTTTTCTAAATGATTAGCTTCTATTATCTCTCCTAGCTTGTTCATTATTTTTAAAGACAGCTTGAAAAGTACTGGTGGTGGGTTCTCTTTTCAGAGTGAGTTATCATGGACAATATTTAACAGTTACCAAGCTGGACCTGAGCTACTGTAAGTTCCTGAATACCAAATACAGAAATTCCGACCTGTGAAAAAATTGAATTAGGAGAAAACTACATTTTGCATAAAGAGCCACAAATGGGTACTTTTGCCTTCCTTATGTGCTCCAGAAACCTCTGTTTTTGCTGTCATCCCTCTTCCTTGTAATTATCTGTTACATACGGGCCTCTCCCTGGACACCAGACTGTGGGCCCCCTGAGGGCAAGGCCTGGCCATATTCCTCTGCTTTCCAGAGCCTGCCACTGACCTGGAACTAGAGTAGCTACCCTGTAAATACACAGGCAGGGCTGGGCTTGGGGGCACAGCTGGATGGGCTGGCCCACCTCTGACAGATGGCCCTTAAGGTCTCCTTGAAGATACCACCCCCTTCCCAATCTAGGGGCTGCAGACTAGACCCTTGGAAAACTGGGCCACGAGGAGTCACAGAAGCCATTGCCTAGCCTGTGCTGAGGCAAGGATGCCTCTTGGCCTAATACTCTGGCGTCTGGCTATACCTGCCCACCCCTCTCTACTT
This sequence comes from Daubentonia madagascariensis, assembly GCA_023783475.1. Classification (NCBI taxonomy): domain Eukaryota; kingdom Metazoa; phylum Chordata; class Mammalia; order Primates; family Daubentoniidae; genus Daubentonia; species Daubentonia madagascariensis. Next base: position 22,857,807 of record JAKFHU010001035.1, read on the forward strand.
CTCTGAGAATTCCCTTGGGCCCTGCAAGTGATACTTTGATAATGAAATGGGGAGCCCCATTCTCATATACTCAGGGTCCTCTCACAGGGTACCCGGGTGGCAGTTGGGACCTTTCTGAAGTGAGTGAGCATATCCAGCTCACCATCCCCATACACTGAGCCAGGCCAGGCCAGGCTCATAACACAACAAACTGTTTTGTTTGTCATTATGTGGTTGCCATTTTTATTGAAGTGTAACATGTGTACAGCAAAGTGTACATATCGTTAAGTATACAGAATTGTCACAACTGAGCATACTTGTAACCAGCCCCCAAGTTAAGAAACCAAATATTGCCAGCATCCAGAAGTGTCTTCCAGTCACTGGTCCCAATCAAGGACAACCACAATCCTGACCTTTTACAGATTTTTAAAAAATAACAGCTTAATTGAGATATAATTCAAATACTATATAATTCACCTATTTAAAGTGTACAAGTCAATAGTTTTTGGTATATTTATCATAGATTGGTTTTGACTGTTTATTGCTCTATGTCAATGAAATTAAGCAGTATGTACCCTTGTGTTGGCTTTCTTTGCTCAAATTCATTCTTTACATTCTGAACCTGTTTCAAAAAAAAATTTATTCTTGTTGCATATTGTTGTAATTCATTCACTTTTATTGTTTCATAGTATTCCACTGTGTGATATACCACATAGTACTTATCTATTTATCAGTCAGCATTTGGGTAGTTGCCAATTTGGGCCCATTACAAATACTGTCACTGTGAACATGTTCTTGTACATGTCTTTTGGAAAACATGTCCATACACATTTTTTAGGCGTATTTCTAGGAGTGGAATTGCTGGGTCATAGGGTACAAATATGTTCAGCTTTAATAGATGATGCCAAATAGTTTCCCAGATTGGTAACAATTTATCCTCCCAGCAGTAGTGTAAGAGAGGCCATAGTATTTAACATTGACAAACTGATAACTGCACCAGTCCGTGCTGGGGTCCATTCTGTAGTATGTTCAGGCCTTGCACCAAAAATTGCAGCTTGCTAGTTACTGTCCCTGCTTTTGAGATCCCTTTAATCCAGGGTCAGATGCCACATGTCACTATGCTGTCTTCCAGCCTCATGGAGGACAGATTGGCCGCCTTTGTCTTATTTTCTACATTGTCATCTGCTAGGGCCTCATTATCCAAGAGTGACAGGTTTTCCCCAGAGAGCCATCAGCTCTTTATAGCTGATGAAGCTCTGCACGTGTATCTTTGTGCAAGGTGCGTAACTCTTGATCTTTTCCAGGCTTCTCATCCACGGGGGGAGCTGCCTCCAGAAAACATCCAAAGGCTCCTGTGTGATCAGAGGCCCCAGATCTCCTGTTCCTGAAGGTTTAGGCTGCCTCAGGAACCCCAATCCATGCCCAGCCCTAGCTGTGGGGAATTTAAGAGACCAGACTGTAAATACCTTGGCTGCTGGTGTTACCTACACTGACACTTTGTTTTATCTGTCCCCTAAGCAAGATCATACCTTGTCCCTGTGCCCCAGCCCTCATATGGAGTCTCTGCCTTGATAACACAGCCCCTGCCCCATTTCTTCCTGGAGCGCTTCAGTACATCCTCCCAGCCTCCCAAGAATGAACTTCCTGCCCCTGTACCTCTCCACTGTACTCCTAGATTTCCCCTCCACATCAGAATGCTTTGGTTTCCTATTTCCTCTAGTTCCTGAAAATCTCCTGGGGAGGGAAAATGCTCTCCTGCTGAAACACTGATCTGGGGACGTGTGGATTTAATTATTCACACTGCCTGTGGCACTCGTGCAGAGACTGTGCACCCTGATAGACTGCTGCTGACCTACTTAGTACATGCTAAGAAAAGTTGATTCACTTTAAGCATCTGGGTTTATAATAGAACAATAATCTCAAGGAAAAGCTCACCCAGAGTGATTAACCAAGAGAGAGGAGAGATCAAGTGGCATCTTTTTGTTCTTGTCAGACAGATCACGGGGCCTTGAACCCTGCACCCCCTCAGCTATTGCATGCCTGTTGCTTTGGCAGCAGCATGTTTTCTAGCCATGGCTAGAAAAACAAAACTGTTGAAAGCCTGGCCTTTCTGAGAACATCTGGGTCTCCATTGTACTCGGTCTACAGGGGTTTCTCTCTAGCACTTCTTTAGCAAATGCCTCTGTGGCCTCCGCCTCTTTCAGAGGCCCCGGCAGGCTCAGTGGCAGGCTCTGCCTGGCTCCCCTCTCACAGCCAGGTCACCTGACCCTTCTCCCTGCCCTAGGCACCACCTCCCCCACACCCTCTGGCCTGCAGGTCCTGCCCTCCCCAGGCCCAGAGCCAGGGTTTATGGAAGGTGCCAGGACCGCTTGCTTGCTAATAACACAGACCCCGTTCTAGAAGGAGGTTATCTGCACGGGGGCGGTGGCGAGGAGAGAAGTCCAGTGACACCGTGTTGGTAAAGGTCCGGGATTTCGGTTGGTCCTGGAGCTTTGTATTATTATTCTGCTTAACTTACATAGAAGTTACATTTATTCTTTGGTATTCTATTATATTCTTTGGTATTCTATTATAATATATCTAATATTGCAGAATAAAGAATGTTCATACAGGCTCTTGAGCTCCACCCACCAATGGTTCTCCACAGCCAGAAGAAAATACCAGAATCAGGTTTTTAAAACTTCAGGCACCAGCCCCTTCACTAAGGTGTTGATAGAGGGGCAGGCATGTGCAGCTGAAAAAAGCTTCCTACATGCCTCTTCTGTGTCCCTCTCCAAAAATATTTTAAGAACTGTTGTCCAGGCCAGTGATTCTCAACCTTCGGAAGAAAATTACATGAGAACCACTTGGGGAATTTTTAAAAGCCCAGACCAATTAAATCAATGTCTCTTGGTCTGTCTCCTCCCCCATCATCCGTGGTGACTTTAGCCACTGGCAAGCAGATTATTAAGGGACTTTCTTGGTAGTTTTGAATGGCACAGTGCCCTGGCTCTACTGTTGCCTGCCTGACCCTCACCTTGTGTGCCAGGGCTAACATCTGGATCCCCTGTAGAAGCTAGGGCCTGCCTTGCCTGGCCATTGCTGGTCTTATGTATTCGCTTCTCTCTTTCTATTCACATTCCAGGGTCCCATAGTTGGGCCCCCAAATCCCAGGCTGGTGCCTAGAGCCCCTGTGCTTGTTACGATTCCCTGGCCTGGAGAAGAGAGAGAAGTTGGGACTGGTAGAGGTGTCACCAAATGGAAGTCTTGGTGGGGCTGGCTCTCTTCTCTGAGGGCCCAGAGACTCCCTCTTGTCTGTGCCAGGGACTATCCAATCACAGAGACAGCCTCCCGTGAACTCAAAATTAGCATCAGCAGAACTTTCCTTATAGTCAACCTACAGGGGAAGCCAAATCCTAACCAGAAGAGTGCTTGTCCAGCACAGGATCAGCCTAGGGGACAGTCAGTGGCATAGACTGGGACAGCCTGCCACATCCCATCCCTGATGGAAGGTCCTGACCCTCCCTTCTTCCCCTCTCCCGCTGGAGAGGCTGGAACCCTATCTGGTAAGGCCCTGAGAGATGCCCGGCTAAGACATAAATAAATTCCCTTTGGTGTTCAACTCTGCCGTCATCCTTACCAAGGATCCCATTTATCCATTGGGCAGGCTGTTTTTGCTAGTTTTATCTTTGAAATTTTGCTCTCTTGGAATTAAACCTTTATTTTTATTAATTAATTAATTTATTTTTTGAGACATTGTCTTGCTCTGTTGCCCAGGCTAGAGTGCAGTGGCGTCATCATAGCTCACTGCAACCTCAAACTCCTGGGTTCAAGGGATCCTCCTGCCTCAGCCTCCCAAGTAGCTGGGACTACAGGCACGTGCCACCACGCCCAGCTAATTTTTCTGTTGTTTGTAGAGACAGGGTCTTGTTCTTGCTCAGGCTGGTCTTGAACTCCTGGCCTCAAGCCATTCTCCTACCTCGGCCTCCCAAAGTGCTAGGATTATAGGTGTGAGCCACCATGCCTGGCCCAGAATTAAACCTTTAAATGTTGCTCACTTCCTTTCCTCTTCTTCTTTGACTCTAGTATTCTGTCCATTTCTGTTTAATTATGGACAAAATATCCTTCCACTCTGTAAGCTCTGCAGCAGCACTTCCTGCTTGTAGAGATCCAGACTCGTGTGGTCTTGCTTATTAATTGATGTTCCCAAGTTCACATATTTCTTCATTCCTGTAAAAAGCCCGATGGCTTCTTGGAAATCATGTAGTCCACCCTCCCATTGATAGGAGACCCAGACAGGATGAATGAGTTACCCCAAGTCCCAGAGACAGTTGGACTGAAGTGTGGGTTTCTCAGTCCGAGGCCTTTTTCACCACCCCACTCAGAGTCTCCTGAAACCCCAGGACTGGGCAGTCACCCCTTTCAGACAGCCTGTGACCTCTTGGTTGGCTGTATGCAAATACTTCCCTTGACACTCAATGGCTCCAAACTTGCCTGGACCAGATGAAGGCATCACAGAACTGACACTCATCCGGCAGACAGCTGAGTGCGCTCTCTGCCTGCCCAAGATGACAGCTTTAAGAAACACCACTCCTCCCTGCAGAAATAACCTTGGGCTCCAAAATTATTTAGAGCAGGACAGTTTTTACCACGTGTAAATAGTAGTTGTAAGGATTAAGTAAAGTGATGGATGACAAACACTTCACACAGTGCCTGGTGCAGAATACACAATAAATAAATGTCAGCCCCCAGGCTGGGACTATCTACTTCCACCCTGGGCCTGGCCTTGGCTCTGTCTTCCAGTCTCCCGGGTTCCTTGAGAAAAGATCCACCCACTTTGGCTTCACAATGAAATTGTTCCACTGTTCATCCAAGTGACTGTGCTGCCTGTGTCCCTGGGCTTTGCCAGGAGGGCACCCCTGCCAGCCTTCTCTGGGAACCTGCCCTCACCCCCAGCTTGTTTTCCGTGCCCATCCGTCCTGCTGCCCTGCCACTGTCCAGCCTGGCTGTGCTGGTTGGGATCAGAATAGCCGGGCCCCTCGCTCCACTCTCTCTGAATCACCCACAGACTGAAGAACCCTATGAGGGCTTCATGGGAAGTGACTTCCCTGCCCCAGCCACCTGGAGGACATCCCTTCCATCCCTCCGGTGGCACCTAGTCCACTTGCAGGGGGTATGTTAGTTTTCTGCCATGTAACTAATTGCCTCACTATATGTAATGCCTAACTAATTGTAACTAAATTTAGCAATTTAAAACAGCCACTTATTAGCTCACAGTTCTGTAAGTAGAAGTCTGGGCACGTCGTGACTGGGTCTTCTTCTTGGGGTGTCACAAGTTAACCATCAAGGTGTCAGCTGGGCTTATTCTCATCTGGAGTTCAGGGTCTTCTGCCAAGCTCATGTAGTGGTGGCAGAATGCAGTTTCTTGCAATTCAAGGACTGAGGTCCCCATTTCCTGGCTGGCTCTCAGCCTAGGGCCATGTCAGCTCCTAGGGGCTGCCAGCACACCTTGCCACCTGCGCCCTCCATCTTCAAAGCCAGCAACAGACTCGCCTCGAATACCTCTCTTGTTTCCAATCTCCGGCTGGAATCTCTTTCACCAGGAAGAAACCTGTCCCCTTTATGAGCTCACCTGAATGGCCCAGGCCCACTGAGGATAATCTCCCTTTCTCAAAGTCATCTGTGCCACAGAGCATAACCTAATCCCAGGTAAGCTTTCCTGTCTTATTGACAGGGTACTACAGGGGATCTTCCCTTGGGCAACTTCCAGTCTGACTTTGCCCTCCCCACTCTGGGGCTTTCAAATTGTTTCCTGTGTTAATTGTGTCTCAGTAAGATTGAAGACCCTTTGAAGGGGAAGAGGCCACGATTTGTATTTAACTTGTGACTCACCACAGCACTCACATAGTTCTAAACAAGTAGTAGACATGCAGGAAATAGATGAATGTGAGCATAGCATGGTCGTCACGAACACAGACTAGGGCTGTGACTGCAGGAGTTTGAATTCCATCTCCGTGATCATCAGCTGTTTGATTTGGGCAAATTACTCTCTCTGTCCCTCTATGTCCTTACCTGGAAAATGGCGATTATAATGGAGCTTTATGTGCGTTAACTGAGTTACTGTTTGTAAATAACTTAAAATAGTACTCGATGCTTATTAAGCATTGTATGAGTGTTTGTTAAATAAATAAATAGATCATGTTGATCAAAGATGTACCCCTTGAAAATCCATTTGTACGGTTTCCTCATGAGCATACATATTAAACTGTTAAACATCAAGGAGGAACTAAAGAAGTTGGATTCCATTTCCACTGGTAGGGTTGACTCTGTGTGTTTTAGATCTCAAATAGAGTCTAATAGCAATGGTGATGAAGTCTAGATAATTTTCTTTCTTCTCTCTTCCTCTTAGAAGCAGAATTAGCCAGTTCTAAACTCTGCAGGCATCAGGAGCTATTTAAAGATGTCCTGCTTCAAACTGACTATCTTGCTTAAACAAAACCTTGCTGGCAACTTTCATTCTACGTCCACATTAATTGGCAGGCCAAAATGTAGGCCAGCTTGACCCTCCAGAGGACAAATGTAAGTGAGGAGGTCTATTGTTTCTTATAAACTTTTAGTATTGAAAATGAGGAAATCTATCGTTTCTCATAAATTTGCAAGAAACCTCCTGTGGTGACCAAGCAGCTCCTGAAGTCGTAGAATAGTGTTTGCAAAGAATTTATCAATACAGAGCGATCATTGCAGTTTTAAAACCTTTGGTTCAGAATAGAAACAAATACACCCTCCGTCATTGAGCCCAAGCGTCTTGGAAATCTTTTTTACCTTGTACAGGAAGCTTTCCTTTGTACTCTCGTCCCCTGGAGTTTAAGAAAGAAAAAAAGGAAGAAGAAAAATATATCCTATGCTCTGTGTATACTTCAATGGTACATATTGTACATGAGTGACATATTTTTCTTTCTTTTTTCTTCTTCTTCTTTTTCTTTTCTTAAAGCTTGCATATTTTTAATATTTCAAGAAATATTTGAATAGGGCCTTATCTCAGCTGAAAATATCTGTCCTCCCAAACCTCACTGAGGTTGCCTTTGAAGTTGCCACATTCCCGTGTTGCACATAAGGTACGTGTCTTGGAGTGTTCATGAACAGGTAGAAATGTGTGTCAGTGTCGTATCTTTTCCCCTGGGTGGTTTTAGCCTCATTGTCCCTTCAGGTTATCACGGCAGCCAGCCACGTTTTTCTCTCCTTCTGATTTTTTTATTTTTTGTTGATTAAAAATTAAGAGCTGTAAGGATCTTTAATTAGTGACTGCAGAAGGATAAAACTGTGGGCCAACTATCGTAAGAACTTTACTGACCAGTTTCTCTCTCATACTACACACACATTCACACACTTACACTTTCTCATACTCACATTCTTACACACATACACACTCACACACACAATTTTAGAGCTGGAAGTACCCAGAGATTAATGAATCCAGCTCCTGATCCATAAATAACTTAACTGTTTAGATTTAAACTCAACCACAGTATTCTCAATGAACATTTTAAAATAAAATTAAACTTGGTATACATAGGTGAACTCTACTCTTGGGAAGAGTATGTATAGAAAGAAGAAGGTCATGGTCAGGTAACCTGAGAAGCCGCCTTTTTCTTAAAACAACTTGATTGAGGTATAATTGATGTATAATAAGCCGTACATTTTAAAGTGTGTGGTTTGATACATTTTGACATATGTATATACCGTGAAGCCACCACAATTAATATAACAAACATATCCATCACCCCCCAAAGTTTCTTTGTGTTCCTATAACCCTGCCCCCAGGTAACCACTGTTTTCTGTCACTAGAGATTAGCTTACATTTTCTAGCATTTCTATATAAATGAAATAATGCAATATACATTTCTTTTTTTGTCTGGTTTCTTTCCCTTGGTATTATTAAGTTTTTGGCTATTACAGACAAAGCTACCGTGAACATTGGTGTGGACATAGGCTTTTATTCCCCCCGGGTAACTACCTAGAAGTGGAGTGTCTCAGTCATGGTAGGTGTGTACGTTTAGTGTTTTAAGAAATTGCCAAACTGGTTTCCAATGTTGTCATAGCAGCTTATATTCCTACCAGTAGTTGCTCCACATCGTTGCCACCACTTGTTGTGGTCAGTCTTTTTAATTTTAGCCATTCTAATAGATGCATAATGGTACCTCAGTGTGGTTTTAATTTGCATTTCCTTAATGACTAATGTTGAATCTCTACATGTGTTTATTTACCTTCTGTACATCTTTGATGAAATGTCTGTTCACACCTTTTGCCCATGTTTTAATTGAGTTTTTGGCCTTCTTTTTATTGGATTGGAAGAGTTTATAGAAGAGTTACGAGTCCTTTGTTGGATATATGTTTTGCAGATATTTTCTCATACTCTGTTACTTACTTTTTCATTTTCCTAATAGTGTGTTTTAAAGAGCAAAAGTTTTTAATTTTGAAGTCTAATTTATTGATTTTTTTTCTTTTATAGTTCATGCTATTGGTTGTGCTGTAATCAAGAATTTTTATGAAATCCAAGGTCACTAAGGTTTTCCCTTATGTTTTCTTTGAGAAGTTTTATAATTTTAGCTTTTACAATTAGGTCTATGATCTATTTTAAGTTAATTTTTATATATGGTATGTGGTAAGGGTCTATGTTCAACTTTTCTTGCATATGGCTATCCAATTGTTCCAGCAGCATTTGTCGAAAAGATTATCCCTTGCCAAAAATCAATTGACCATACATGTGCAGGTCTATTTTTGGACTCTCTTGTCTGTTCTTTTGATCTGTTTCTCTGTCTTTACACCGATACCACACTGTCCTGATTATTATAACTTTACAATGAGTCTTGAAAGCAGGTGGTGTTGGTCCTCCAGTTTTATTCTTCTTTTTCAAAGTTGTTTTGGCTATTTTATGTCCTTGGAAGCAAATATTTTTAGTGCAGGCTGTAAACCCAAAACATAAAGAACTATGAACCAAAAACTTAGAGAACTATGAACCACTGTATTAACCAAGCACTTGATAAACATTCCCAGTCCTTGGCATGGTCCCTTCCTGTTAAATAAAAGTCAGGAATTTTCTTTAAAAATTTCTCAAGTTATTTGGAGGGGAAAAAAGTCTATGACATGATTATAAATATTGATGTAAATATATTGTCTGTATATAATCCATGTCTAATTTAAAGTACATGGTGACAACGTCATGGGAAGATCCCATTCTGCTTCCTCTTTGCCTTACGTTTAGAGTCAGTAGAGAAGAGGGGGGTAGGGCGGGCAGTCCCGAGCGGACTAGACTGGGATAAAACTTTTCCTGGACTGAAATTCTAACCACTGAGCCATTGCTGTCCTCTTCCCTTCCCTCTGTTGGGTTCCCGTTCCTTGTGGTTTCCTTTGTTACCACCTGGCCTAGGCTGTGGCGTCTCCTTTCTGGTTTGGTGCCTTGACTCTCTCTTTGCCAGGCACAGCATACTCTGGGATTTGTGTTTGGGAGAGCACTTGGGCTCCTAATACTCTAAGTCCTAGACTTGGTGGTCATCAAAGAGTGTACTTTTCCTGCCATGGAAAGTACAGTGCTCAGAATGGGGCACATTCAGCCCCTGACGGGCTCCAGGACCCAGACCCCCACCTGGCACATGGCAGCACATGGCTTTCACAGGACCTAAGGTTTAGTTTCCATCCTCCTGACCCCCTCTGCAACGGGTACAGCTGAGCTGTCAGGCCTAGGCCTTGGGCCCACTTGTCAGGGCACTTCCATATCCATTAATCGCTTATTTGATCTTTGAAGCCTCCTCAGGCAGGCTTATCATCCTTCCTTTGCAGGTGGGAAGCTGGGTCTCAGAGACGAGAAAAACCTCTCCAAGCTTCTAAGTGCCGGCCAGGCCTGTCTGCTTCCCATTGCCTCCAGCCCCTGTTCGTGACACCATTTTTCTAGAGAGGTCTCTTGGCAGCTCCTTCAGCAGGTTTATGGTGTTGTCACCACTTAGGTCTGGGATAAAATGAGGACCTTGCCATGTTGAAGCAGACGAGGGATGAAGAGTGAGTGGGGTTCCACGTGTTTCATTGCTTGGTTGTTGATGAATCCCTCCTGTCAGACATCTGTGGGCAGCCTGGACTTTTGATAAACATCCTTGTGGTCTGCTTTGGGGTTAGAAGGCGCTTTGCTGAGGAGGTGGGTGACAAAGGGCCTTTCTGTGCGGCTCTATTTTGGAGTGGTCCTCAGAAGCCAGCAGCCACGTTCCCTCTGCCATGCAGTGCCTGTGAGGATCATCTCCAGTCTCCATGGTAACTGTATGTCGGGAGACAGCCGGCTGGGTACTGTGGCTTTGTATCAAACACAATGAATTTAAATTGGATGCTCGCCAGTGAAGATAATCATTCTGGATTAGAGAGAAGCCTGGAGCTCCTCATTTCATCATTTTAAATGTTGGCACAATTCTCAGTTTTAGCCCTGTAATTCAAGCCCAAGCCACGCCCACTCCTCTGTTTCTAAGCTGCAGTTAGGTCTAATTTCACTTGGGCTTTTCTCCGGGCTTTGAGGAATCTTGGAGCCGGGGAGCCCCTTGGTCAAGCCAGGGCTCCTCCAAGCTCTGCATGGGGTCGCATAATGTAAAGAAAACCTGGGGTTCTGGGTTCAGATGGACCCTCCTTCAGTCTGGCTGTGGGATTTCCTCTGAGCCCCAGTTTTCCTGTCTGTAGAATGAGGAGAGTAGCCCCTACCCTACAGAGTCATTTTTAAAAATTTTATTGTGGTGAAATACATATAACATAAAATTTACCATTTTGAGGTAAGGTATACTTTTTTAAGGTATACAGTTCTGTGGCGTTAAGTACTTTCAGATTGTCGTGCAACCATCACCACTGTCCATCTCCAGAACTTTTTCATCTTTCCTAACTGAAACCCTGCACCCGCTATGCACTAACTCCCCATTCTGCCTCCCCAGCCCCTGGCAACCACCATTCTACTTTCTGTCGCTGAATTTGACTACTCTGGGTCCCTCATGTGAGTGGAATCATACAGTATTTGTCCTTTTGTGACTGGCCTGTTTCACTTAGCATAATGTCTTCAGGGTTCGTCCATGTTGTAGCAGGTGTCAGAATTTCCTTCCTTCTTAAGGCTAAATACTATTCAGTTGTGTGCGTATACCACATTTGCCTTATGCATTCATTTGCCAATGAATACTTGGGTCGCTTCCACCTTTTGGCTGCGAATGCTATGAACATGGGTACACAAATACCTGTTTGAGTCCCTGCTGTCCATTGCAGAGTCATTTTGAGGATCAGATAAGAAGAACATTGCACATAGTACGCCATCAGTAAATGATAATTTCTTTTCTGAAAGTGAGTTAAACTCAGGAGCCACTGCCACAGTGGCCTATTGACTTCAGTGAGAGTGACGTCACTTTTGCTAGCAGGCTGCTTCCGTATCCCTGGGACTTTCTAGTCTGCCATGTCTGGGAATTAACACAATTCATTCCAGGGTTTAAAGGAAATGTCTTAACCATGGAAGTGTGCATGATGTCTCACCATGAAAACCATGCACACTTTTACATTTCTCCTACCAGTTGGTATTCATGTATTCCTAGTTCTAAAATGAAAAACACGTTAGGGCTGATGTATATACTTCCTTGTCAGTGGTCTATTTTAAGTACACCCTCTGGGACACCCTGAAGCTGGGTTGGGATCGCCCCAGTTCTGTGCTTAGGTACTATTTCAGCAGCATAAGACCTGTTCCAGGAGAGTATGGGATTTGGAATAAAAATACCTGGATCGTAGCCATGGCTGGTCTCTCAACAGCTGAGAGGATGCCAATGTCTGCCGCACATGGTGGTTGTGAAGATTAGATGGGAAAGTGCTTTGCTGTGCTGGTGACCACTCTTAGAGCACTTCATGCCAGAGGCAGAAGGGACAAGGTACTTGGGCTGGTTTGCAGCCCTCCAGCAGATTCTCCTTGGGTCTAGTTTCATCTAAACGCTTCTATAGGGGAGCATCCCCTGTTGTCTTGGAACCATCTTTCCCTGTGGGGTCCTCTGCAGTGAGCCTTTCCAGGCTTTGGCCAGTGTTTCTGCCACCAGCGCTGCTGCCCACGCAGCCAGCTCCCCTTTGTACTTGGGAATTTGTGACAGAAGGGAAGAAGGGGTGGGGGCTCTTGCACAGCCTACTGACCCCTGTGTGACCCAGCTGCTCCCTGCAGCTGACCATCAGACCTGTTCTTCATTGATGAGGCTGAAGGAAGGAGGGGAAGTGGGCATTTCACACCGAACCACACCCCTTTCCCTCGCTTCTCAGCAGCGAGTGCTGCTGCCCGTAGTGTGATGCCACCTGGAATCTGTCCACCTGTTAAGCAGGAGCCAGGGTAGGCTGAAATCAGGGGCTTGCTAAGCAGATGTGTTCGTTGTCCCTGAGATGTGAAAGGTGCCCTGGTCTTCTCACCTGTGGGGAGTGGGAGCTCAGGTCTCCCCAGGAGGGCCTGCATCTTAACCTCTGAAGGCAGCTCACTTCTTCTTGAAGCCAGTGAGCCCAGGGAGTTGCCATGCCTGGTTTCCATAATGCCGTACCAGCCTGAGCTTCCTCCTGCCTCTTGGCAATTCCTTCGCAGTCTCCTTCCTGGTGTTGTCTTGATCTTGATGCTCCGTTATGTTGCTGCCTCTCAGAGTCCTCTCCCAGAGCATCTCCTCCTCTTACCCACCCTCTCTCCCTGGGTAATCTGTTACTGGTGACTCCCACTTTGTAGCTACAGCCCAGACACCTATGCACCTCCCTACGAGACACCTTGCCTTGGATGCCCCAAGGCCTGACTTAACACATCACCACTGGGCTCCTTGTCCCCCACCACGACCACATTCCTCTTCCAGGGATACCTGCCGCAGGGAGTGGCACCCCATCCACCCGAGCCAGGGATTACTTGCTCAAGACCAGAGGACTCCTAAGTGATATAGCCAGAACTCAAATCCAGGTCTGCCAGGCTCCAGAGTTCAGGCTTCTCCCACCATTACACCCTGCTTCCAGGCACCGTCAGAGAACTGAACTGTATTTCTAAGAAACTTAAGCATGCAAAGTCACTCTAAGCCCCACCCAAACTTAGCCTGCCCTGGGACCCCTCCGCACTTCGTGACTGTGCTAGACTTCCTCCTAGACCCCTTTGTTGGCCATCCCTGACCCCTGGGCACCCTACTCCCAGCCTGCTTCCTCTGCCCCAGCTCCTGGCTTCACCGCATTGCAATGCCATGTTAACTTCAGCCAAGCCCTGTTACTGCCTCTCTTGTTGACTCTACAGGGCATTTCCCATATGGTTTTCTTAAACCTCATTCTGGCCCAGACCAACACTTCTGATTTCCCCACAACTTTCTGTCCAAGATTTTGGCTTCATTTCCTATTTCACTGAGAAATCTGGGATGAAAGACCTGCACTCCCTCAGCTCTCTATGTCACCTCTGACTGTCTCTTTTATCCACCCCCTTCCCAAATGGATGGGAAGAAGTGTCCTTCCCAGCCTAATAGATATGAATGTCAACCCTCAGTTTCCTCATCTGAATAATAGGGATAATGATGGCACCTATTTAGGGGAGAATTAAATAGGCACAGAAAGTGCTCAATAATGTTAGTTATTAGGAATTTTCATCAACACTTGAATGTCCCTTAATAAGTTCTATCTCAATATGTCTAAAAACTCCCTTCCCCCTAAATTTGATCTTCCCTCTCCTGCAATAATTTTTGCAGCCCCTCAAGCATAACACCTGCCCCATTATTTATTTTTACCTCCTCACCTGTCATCAAAACTTGTTCCTTCTTCCCGGAAGCGTGTCTCACATACGTCCCTTCCATCCCCGCCCCCAATTTCAGGTCCATCATCCCAACGCTGCCAGTGAGCTTGCACAACACAGCCAACGTGATGTTCCTAAGTCTGCCCAGAAGCCTGCTCTGGCTGCATGTGGCTAACAGCAGAGGTCAACAAGAGGTCTGTCCCAGCTCCCCTGACAGCCTCCCTTCCTGGGCCTTCAACATGTCCAGGGGTGGCAGTATGGCCAGAGTCCTCTCTGTAAATGTGCTCCTAAACTCCACATTCCCTGAACTCCCTCATTACCACCACCTCCACACACAGAGTTGACAAACTTTGTCAATCTGGTGGAATCCAGGTTAATCAAGGTCCACATAGTTTGGTCCTAATCAAACCTGCCTCGGCCCAAACCAAACAGGTGTATTCTCTGTCTTCTGGATGTACCCCCAACTTTGCCACACTATTTCCTGCCCTGGAGCATCCTGGCCTGGTGATATCATGCCCACCTACCGCTCACAGCCTTCTTATCCTAACACAACCTCTCCTTCCATTTGAACTTGATACTCTCCATCATCATCACAGAATATTATCTCGTGCTCCCTTATAGTCTTATATTATTTCCATTAAAAATGAACTTTTTTTTTGTTCCTGTTTGCCAGTTGGACTCTAAGCACCTTAAGGTGATTACATTTCTGTCTTCTTTTGGAGTATCTGATACACATAACAGAGGACACATAGTGTGCATGCTAGTTCTACCTACAAATTGTGCTTATTGTCAGTCATGACAATTCATTGGGGCTCCTACTGTGTGCAGGCACTGGGCCAGGCGCCTTATGTGCACATTCTCATTTAAACATCACAGTAACTCCGTGTATTATCATCTCCATTTTACAAATGGAGAAATGGAGCTCAAAAAGGCTAAATAACTTGCTCAAGATCTTACAACTAGTAAGAGATGGAGCTAGGATTTAAACCCAGATTTGTCTGCCTTAAAGTCTGATTCTTGTCACTACACTATTTTGCCTCTAAATACAGCATTAATGTGCTTTAAATGGCAGGCAGATTAAATATGAGGAAATGTTTTTTTCTTAAATATATTGTGGGTCAAATGTTGCCTGTTTCCTCTGTAGAAAGTTGAAAGAGCGAAGTGTGTGTTTTAGAGATGGTAATGCTTAGGGTAAGAGCATTGCAAGGTCAGGAAGTGGGGTCGTGCCCTAGATGACATGTGGACCCAGAACGGAGGAGTGGAAAGTGAAAGGAAGTTTAAGAGTGCAGTTAAGTACAAATGTGCGATTTAGAGAAAACCTGTCCGCTGCAGGATGAGCTCAACAGGCTGCAGATCATCAGTCAAGATGAGGCTTGAGGGCTGTATGTAGCCAGAGGGACAGAGAGGTTGGCCTCAAGGACCTAATCATGCGTCACGTGGACGCCCTAGAAGAGGTTGTTTTCTTAAGAGGCATTTGATAGAAGGTGTCAGGGAGACTCAAAGAGGGTGGAGTGGTGGTCAGCGTTCAAGCAGCCTTGAAGGGAATTACCAGAGAAAGGGTCAGTGATCAAGTGTCCTCAGCCCCCTGCGAGAGCTGGCTGAGATGACAGTGAGGCCCAGTGGTTGGCTGTTCAGAGCCTGGTCCCCCAGCCTGATCAGGCCAGCGTAGGCCATAATTTGCACGGCCCATTGCAAAAGGAAAATGTGGGACTCCTTGTTAAAAAATTGTTAAGAATTTCCAGATAGTGACAGCAGAACATTAAAGCAAGCACAGAGCTCTTCTAAGTGCAGGGCCTCGTGCAGCTGCATGGGCCACATGCTCATGGAGCTGGCCGTGGCTGGTGGGCTTATGATTCAGGATGAGAAAGGTGTTTCTTGTGTGCCAGGCATGGTTCCAAGTACTATGGATGCATCATCTCACTTGATGACATGCTTGGGCCCTTCTTTTGGGGGGTGGCTCATGTCCCAGGGCGTGGTAGTGCTAAGAACTGGAACTCCAGAGGGCCAGTAAGCAGCCAACAGAATAATGTATTGGCCCTTCCTAGTTTTACCAGGACAAAGACCTTTGAAGAGTCACTCTCCTACCACCTTCTACACCCGAAGGTGAAGGAAGTTACCCTGAGCAATAGAGAAACCACTGAGCTGGTTATTTTTTTTCTCTTGTACATGGGGAAGGTGTGAGTAAAAGATGGAAGATAATTTTAATGTGAAAAGAAAAGGAAGTGGTTCAGCAATTCCAAGAGAAGTAGATCCATCTGAACAAATGATGGCTTTCCCAACAGCATTAAGAGATGCAGAAATGTTTGCACTGCAGTTACTAGTTTACAAACACATGCAAATACATGTCATTTGATTCTCAGTGCAGTGTTGTTCCCTCTTTAAAGACTGAGTTGCCCTTAATCTATACATACCCAGGTAGTAGGAGATCCTACGTTTCCAATTCCAGTCACTTCCTCAAACACACACCCACTTCCCACACATGAGTATGAAAATATGTTCTAGGAACATGACTGGAGCTGTAGTCCTGTAGAGGATAGTAGGAAAGTGACTCTCCAAAGTTCTTTGTCCTGATAAAACCAGGAAGGGCCAATACATTATTTTCTCTGACACTGTAATGTCAGCAAATAAATCATAGCTGAATGGGTGCAAGTATCTGGAATGTCTTTCTAACTTGTTGGGCAAGTCTCTGGTCAATATGAAGACCTCCATGTGCCCCATGGTGGTCTAATGAACTTCTGAAGCATAAAGATGACATTTGTAAAAAGTTTAGGTTGAGTTCTAATACAGGTTCCTGCTCTTTGCCAAGTGTATACCTGGAAACTGTGTCATAAAAATGGATTACCATTAAAGATATTGGGTTTTCTTAGGGAACAAATTGGGGTGGCATTACTGGGCATCAGATAAATCCAGATTTACCCAGCATATGTCAAAATATCAAAAAAAAATAATGGTGACCCTTTGAAATAGTAAAATTATGTTTAATATCCTGCCAAATGTGTATAATTGTGCTGTGTCTATTGGTTAAACCAATGGCCCTAATATCTCTGTTAATTTAATAGTGAGAAATGTAAAGTCCTACATTCAGGATAAAAACAAATGCCCATATATACAATGGGGAATGCTTAGCTGGACATACATAAAAAAAATGCTTATATATATTAAAAAAAGGGCTCGAGCTGATAAATGGGCAATTTTGGTGAGCCACCAGGTTCAAGGAGGCCCTAGTGAGGCCAGCTGTTCCACGGCCAGGTCTGGTATAGTCGGAGATGAGCATGTTCCGTGAAGCTGCAATTCCACTTCTTGGCAATGTACACCCTGAATGTGAGCTCTGTCCCCATGTGGGTGAGAGTGCTCGAGCACCGTGTGAAGTAGTAAATGTCCATGAACTCCACAATGAATACATACATGAAGGAATGTTTATACAACGAATTAATTAAAATGAATGAATAAATCTACATAAATAAATCTTAAAGATAATGTTGAGTTTAAAAAAAGCAAGTTGCAAAAGAATATAGACAGTATGATAGATACCATTTGTATACATTTTTTAGATTCACAAAACAAACATAGAAAAGCATAAAAACATAGATGGGAGGAATTTATACCATCCACAGGGAAGAGACGGATGGGAATAGGATGGAGGGCTTTGGTTGTATCAGAAATATTTTATTTCATTTTTTAAAAGCATCTGAGATAAATATGGCAAAAATGTTAACATCTGTTAAATTTGAGTAGTGAGTACATGGGTATGTGTTTTTTTATTTTCTGTACTTTTGCTCTATGTTTGAAATATTTCTTAACTTTAAAATAAAGTATTTTAAACACATTAAGCATGGCTAACTAAATTTTAAATACGGCAGTTTTAGCTTCCTCCAAATTTATTTTTCAAATGTATATTATAAAAGTACTATAATCTCAGTGCTGGGAGCCTCAATCTGGGAGGCTGAGGCGGAAGGATCACTTGAGGCCAGGAGTTCAAGACCAGCCTAAGCAAGAGCGAGACCCTGTCTCTGCAAAAAAATTTAAAGAAAAAACTAGCTGGGCATGGTAGTGTGTGCTTGTATTATAGTCCCAGCTATTCGGGAGGCTGAGACAGGAGGATTGCTTGAGCCCAGGAGTTTGAGGTTGCAGCGATCTGTGATTGTGCCACTGTACTTGCAGCCTGGGTGACAGAGCAGGACCCTGTCCACACCCCCCCCCCCCAAAAAAGGAATATATTCTATTAAATCAGTTTTGGAAAAGTGGAAAAAAATAGATTACTTAGAATCTTATCACTCAAAAACAGCCATTGTTGATGTTTTGGTCTGTTTCCTTCCATTTTTTTTGTTGTTATTGTGGTAGGGGGTATGTGTGTTTAAACATGGTTCTAAGCATCTTGAATCCTGCCTTGTTCATTCATTACAGTATAACCCTTTTTCCATGCTATGCCTTAGCTTCCACGAACATCATTTTTATTGACTTCCATTAAAATCTTCCACAGTGTACTTAACCAACACCATTTTTGCATTAAGAGTCGTGAACATGCAACAGTCACATATTCTTAAACATAATCCTTTTGAAAGCCTTGGGAACGAGATTGGGCTGTGCACTGCTGCTGATTTCTACAAGGCTGTTTGGCGTGGATGATGCTAACAAGGTCTGTCACATCTATGAGATCGCATTCCCGTGAGGATGGAGCTTGTCAGCATCATCCCGTGGGTGGAGCCTGTGCATATGTGAAAAGCCAGCTCAGTGTATATCTTGCCTGAGAGCAAACAGGTGCTGAGCATCCAGTGTCTGGTGTGGGCTCTGGAGCCTACAGCTGGGGGAGAGTTTGCTGATCCTGTGAAACTCTTGTTTTCAGGCCTGGGGTGACAACAGTAATAATTATTCCGGATCCTTATGTGCCCTTCCCAGCTTACAGATGCTCTCTCGTCCATTGCCCCCTGAGCCTCTTGGGTTGTAATCTGGCTGCTCCTAGATTACAACCCATAGGTGGGAAAATCAAAACTACCACCTGATGCTTCAGACTCCTTCCAGAACTCTTTTCAGTTCGCATCTTTAGACCAGGCAAGATGAGCCTCTACCCTGGGCTCTGGACTCTAGGAGACCCTCCTCGGGCTCTCTAACAACTTGTACCCCTGCCCATGGGTCCATAGGCCGTGTCTGCCCAGAGTCCTGTCACCCACTCCTAGACCACACTCTGGGTCCCTGGAATTCCCTGACAGGTCATTCTGAGCACTTCCAGGGTCTACGCAATCTGAATCTGTACTCCTGGAGGACAGACCACCAGCACGTGCACCCTAGGCCCACGGAAAGCATTTTGCAGGAAGCAGACAGACCTTAGGCCTGTGGGCTGCAGGATGAATTCAGGGTGCAGGGTGTGGGCTGGGGGCAGGCACAGAGGCTGAGGCTGACTTTGTCTGCAGTGTAGCTTAGAATTGCAAGGACCCCAAGAATTCTGAATTCAAGCCTGGCCTCTTGGTCATTATGAAGATATATTTGACAGAGTAGGAGGAGAGAATATATTCTGTGTAACAGTTTGTGAGCTTGAACTATAACTTTTAAATATTTAGAGGTTCGGCACTTGAACCTCCTTTTCTCCTCTTGCCCTGGGACCCACAAGTATTAAGAACGGTCCTGGCTCTTTTATCACATTGTGCTATTTCCAGGTTCCTGTTTTCTGTCCAAGGCTGCAGATGTACTGAGGGGGTGTGAAGCAATCTAGAACCACAGAAAAATAAAAACAATTGAATGTGTAAAACCTCAATATATCAGACACCCCCATATGCACGTGTAAAAGAAGAAATGCATTTCAGGACAAAATAGAGTACAACCACCTGCTATGAGGATGAATCAGCCTGGCACGATCCAGCAAGATCAGAAATAGAAGCCTGCTAGTAAAGCTACAATCTGCACTGCCCTTCCGCTTCTCTCTGTTTCTCTGTCTTGTCTCCTACATGGAACCACAGAACTACCACCCTCTGTTGGTCGCTTTAAACTATGCAAGAAGTCAGACCACTGAGTTCCCCCCAGACAACATGGGCAATGTTCTCACTGGCCCAGCCAGTGAAAAATCAAGGTTGGAAAATTTTTCATTTTAATTGCCATCGGGCCATTGAACTAATTTTTTTTTGCAGTCCCTTATTCCCCAGGAATATTTCTGATTTGTGATCAAGGACTTAATTGAATAGAGAAGCATGAAATCATTAAGACAATTTCATTGTGTTGTTTTTCTCCCCTACAGAAAACAGAGATAAACACCTGTTCTGAATAATTAAACACACATGTTAGGACAACACTTTACCAAATCCATTTTGTAAGTGACATTTTACTTGACTTTCACAGCTCTCCAAGAAGGAAGCTACCCCACTTGTATAGGTAAAGAATCTGCATCTCAGCAAAGTTCAGTAACCTGGCTGAGATGATCCAGCTAGGAGGCAGCAGAGCAGGGACTTGAACCTGGAGCTGTGATTCCAATCACTGTAAGGATTCAGATAGGAGGACAGGATTTTTTCAACTGTTTTTCATCAGAAAAAAAAGTGTCACCTTATATTAGAGTCCTCACAAAGACTCATATTATGGGGCTCTCTCTCACTGATTTTAATTTTAATGACAAAGTTTTGTTTGGGAACAACACATTAGCCTGAACTAGCCTTTGGTCAATGCTAGTTTTGGAAGTTCACGGGAGTCACCTGTCCAAATTAGTTTTAAAAAGTTGAGGAGGGAAATCTTTAATACAGATTGAGTAATTTTTCCCAGGGGTACACTTTGTGATTATGAGTGAGGTCTTTTAAAGATTTCTTTTTAAAGAGGTATCTTGTAAAGATTGTGAATATGATCAATTTTCACTACATACATGCATCTAAAAAGTGCTCTGTCTCAAAATAGGTGGAAATGAAGCTAATGTGCTTAGAAAAACTGAAGACAAAGACCCTGATGTTGATGCATGTGAAAAGTTCGAACAAAATTGCTTCATGGAATTTGAGAGAATAAAACAAAACAATGTATCTAAACTGGCATTTTATACATTATGGTTTAAGTATAATGTGTGTAACTAAATTAATAAATATTATAGATATTTGATTATGCTATGTATATTATATATTATTATATTATACTACATTATATTATACTATGTTACATTACATTATATAGACATTTTAATATGTCATCTATATATTCAAGATGGCTAGAATTTGTTTAGGGAGAGAATCTTCTCATTGGGAAAATCAGGGCTGGCCTTAGGCTTGGTAACACACTAAGGGGTTTTCCGAAGCGCCACGCTGAACCCCATGCTGAGGAAGAAGCAGGTTTGTGGACCCAGAGTAAAGATGAAGGTCACACCCTGGCTGCTGCACCTCCATACAGCTCCTACAGTTTCCTAAACATTGCTGCAACCTCTTGTGAGGCAGGGTCTGTGGTTGTCCTGAATGTACCCCCCAGGACCATGTCTCACCATGTCAGTGACTTGGGTGCAGGCAGACCTGTGATGAGACTGCCTTTTCCCATCTCCCTCAGGCAGCGCTCGTTGGAGGCACCACCATGATCATCGGCCACGTCCTACCTGACAAGGAGACCTCCCTCGTGGATGCCTATGAGAAGTGCCGGGGGCTGGCCGACCCCAAGGTCTGCTGTGACTATGCCCTCCATGTGGGGATCACCTGGTGGGCACCCAAGGTAACAGTGCAAGAAGGCACGTGGTCTTGTAGGCAGAGGGGCCATTTGGTCTAAGCCAGCTGGGGTATGGTGCTCTCCTGCCTGTGTGGGGCACCCCTCCCACCAACATTGTGCCCCCCAGTGCCAAAGGAAAAAACACTTAGGATTCCATAAGGCAAGTGGGTGGGCCTGTCTTTCTTAACTTGAGGAGCCCGTTTTAGAGCAGGCACATAGAGTCCTGCACTGCAACAGTTAAGAGTCCAAGGCCAGAGGCCAGGCCTTGCTCTGACCACAAGGCTCTTAGCATCTCCTTATGTTTACATGAGGTGTCACCTCATGGCAGTGCTGCTGGGCAGTAGGCTGAGCAGGGCTCAGGCATAGAGGGACTGTCATATTCATAGTGAGAATCAACAGCACTGAGCTGAGCTCTCCAAACTGAGGGCTTCATCCTAGTTCAGCACCACCAGGTATGAATGGAGCCGGTTGCTCCTCCTTCCTCCTGGGGCCCAGCTGCTGCTCTGAGAAGCACTGATGCTGTCCTGGTCTGTGACTGAGTCTGCTCCCGCTGAGCCCTTCCTCAGTCCCGCCTCTGCACCTGCTTTGTGTCTGTGCCCCTGGGCTCTGGCTTTCCTGTCCTCCCTCTGCCCAAGCCCCAGGGTCTGAATCCAGTCTCCTGTGCCCGGATTCATGCTTCCTTGCTTTTCCTGAAAACGGATATATAGGCATTTAGATTTGGCTTTGTTTCTGGAGTTTTACTGCTTGTTACCCCAGGGAAGCAGCCTGGATATTCACTTGTTCATCAGTTGTTATTAAGTCCCATGTGCCATCACGTTGGTGGGTGCCCCGGAATCATAAAGATGACAAGCATCAGGAAGTTTTACAAAGTTCTTCAGTTGCAGTCCCTAGTCTAAAGGGCCTAACTCCCTTCTGAGATGGCCATTTAAATCCTCACTATACTTCCGCCCTCAGTTCTAGCCTTGAGCTGGGGGCTCACCCAGTCTCTTCCATTTTTCCTGACCTGGTGCTTATAGAAGACCTTGGGGCTCCCTAACCCTCGCAGCATGAAGGCCCCTCTTCCTGGTACCAGGCCAGAGGTGCAGATGGCACTGAATGTCAGACATTCCTTATCTCAGATGGGGGTCTCCTTTTTGGCCACCCTCCTGGGTGAGTGGCCCCTAAGCCCGAGCCTCTCTCCATTCCCTTCCCCTGGAGTTGGCTTGGAAAAGAGGGTCCGCTCAGACTCCTGGAAACACCGAGGCCAGGCCAGCCATCCCTAAGTTCCCAGAGGTTGTGGGGACTCTCATGTGTCTAGAATTTTAAATTTTTTTATAATAGTCAAATAAATTTTTCTAATTACAAATGTTAAAAATAGAAAAGAAAGGAAGCACATAATCCAATAACCCAACACAATCCCCATTGTTAGTTTAACTTACTTCTTCCCAGTCTTTTTGCATACATGCTTCCACAGAGGGACTTTTTTGCTTAAGTGTGAGCGTTTTCTGTTTTGCTGCATCGTCTTCATGACCATCAGTGTAAAGGCCACCAAATGTTCTATCAAGTAGATGAACCCGACATTATTTTCCTATTGTCAGAACAATGTTGCTTCCATTTTTTTCCCTAGTGTAACTAACGTTGGGATGAATATCCTTATTCCCATAGCTTTATTCATGCTTTGCTTTGTTCCTAAATTCAATTTTTCAGGTTCTCTGAATTTTTAACATTAGTGTGCCTTCTTTGTAATACTCCTTCCATTATGGGTGCTAGGGGAGCAGGCCACAGGAATAAAAATCATTAATCCTATGTTAACTATCAAGGCTGTTTGAAGGCAGAAACAGAGGACAAGCCTATGTGATAGGAGAAACATTCCTATAACATAGCAATATGGTTCCTATAATTGTGTCATGCTTGGCAACTTTCAAAGTACTTCTGCATCCATTTGCTCAGGTGACCTCACAGCAGCCTATGGGGTGGGAGGAAAGAGAGAGAGGTTGTGGGTGGCCATATGGTGACTCAACCAACTGAACTGGGGCGGGCCCCACATCTGCTCCATGCTGGGCCAGCATCTATCAGTCAGCCTCCTGAGTGTCTGTTCTCATGTGGCATTGCCTTTGCATTTGCTCCCCAGGTGAAAGCAGAAATGGAGATGCTGGTGAGGGAGAAGGGTGTCAACTCGTTCCAGATGTTCATGACCTACAAAGACTTGTACATGCTTCGAGACAGTGAGCTGTACCAAGTATTTCACGCTTGCAAGGACATTGGGGCGATCGCCCGAGTCCATGCTGAAAATGGGGAGCTTGTGGCCGAGGCAAGTGTGCAGTAGAGAATGTCGGTGGGGGGCAACAACGGAGCCGGTTCTCAGGGAGATTCCTGACCATCCATCACTGATCTACAGGGTTCAGATAAAACAAGTTGTAAAACAAAGTGGAAGATATGAACACCCCAGATGACAAATCTTGGTCAGGAAATCCAAACTTTTCTACTGTCTGAAAAAAACCAAAAATCTCTGTCTATGGTCCAAAAAGATTTCTAAGTCTTAGGTGATAATGTCTTAATTCTAATGATATGACACTTAAATTCCATTATAGCAGAGAATTTGGAGCACTTCTTAGAAATATTTTTAATGAGATCTGGCATACAAAATAAATAAGAATCAGCTTTCCACTTTCCCTCTTCAGACGAGCTGCGAATATTGTAGAAATCTGTTCACTGGCACCAAGACGAGCCTCTGTGTACTCCTAGTTCTCAGGCTAAGGGCTAGCACAGGAGTTGCTGGACCCTAGAGGTTTGTCTAGATTTCCAGTGAGGAAATTCTGACTTTCAGACCAATCAAGAGTGCTTGTCTTTGGCGTCCCAGGTCTGTTGGCTACTCACTGAACTGTATTTTTAAGAGAAAAAGATAGGTCCAGTCATTTCGAAGTGAGAATCAGGAAAATCCTACTGCACAGGAGGCCTGTGCATGCCCTGCCCTCTTTAGAAGGTGAACATTACAGAATTGAGAAGAGTAGCAAGCCTGTCAGAACAGGCTTTGTCTAGCAGATTTTACTGTCCCTTGGGTTCCGTATTTTCTTCCTCAGTATCTGTATGATTCTTTCCATTTTTTTCTCTTGCTGTTATTCAGGGCGCTAAGGAGGCACTAGATTTGGGTATCACAGGCCCAGAAGGAATCGAGATCAGCCGTCCAGAGGAGGTGAGGAAGACTTCCTGTGTCCTTTGTCAATGTCTTTCATGCAGATTCACAGAATCTTTTAGGATGAAAGAGACATAAAAAATATAAGTTGTATCACTTTCTCCACGGGTGAAATTCCCATCTGGAAGCTTACCAGGGAACAGCTCCTCCATGCTGAGACCAGCGTGGCCTTGAGCTTCCTTGGAGAAGACAATTAGGGGGACCTACACCCACCCATTTGAATCTGATTTCCAGGATCTGGGGGAGGCAGTGTCAGCACACCAGCGGGTGCTTTGTCCAACACAGAGTCAGGAGACAAAAGACAGACCAAAAGGCCTGCAGGTGTTAGAAGGAATTCCAAACCATGAACTCAGCATTTCAGGGATGAGGTCCCTTTGAGCATCTGAGGAATACTTTGAACCCTTCCCACCAGAGACAGGAAACACATATGTGCTCCTTTCCCCTTATTGCCGAGGTGGTCACTAAAGGCCCTGTTCTCCTTCTGCCCTCTGGGTTTATTCTTGCGTATAGTTTTGTAGGGCATTGGCACAAACTCTCCACAGTCCCCCTGCTAAAGAATTCTGTCCTGGAGGGACCACATTGGACAAGTAATGCCTTCTTGCCCTGTGACCCTGGTTCAGACATTCTCTATCATTTGTGGGGAGAAAGCCTTAAATGCAGAGCATTGGTTGGATGTCCATGAGGGACCAGGAGCAGGACACAGGATGTGGTGGCACTGCCATCACTCAGGAACCACATTGGCCCACAGTGAGCCAGCTGGGGAGTCCCACCTACTCCTGCCCTGATCTGTCCCTGTCTGTCGGAGCCCTTGAATACAGGTCCTATTTTGGCACCTCCAAATTGGTAGAGAAAGACCCAAAAAGTACACTGAGGGTGTGGCTGTGAGAGAGGAGTGAGCAGGCGGTGGCCACAGCACTGGACTTTCTTGGTTAAGTAACACAAGGGGGAGAGAGGGCTTTGGCTGTAGTGGCAGTAATAGCAATAATTATCACCACCATCATCTGCTGGTTAAAAAAGAGTGTCCTGGGTCTACGCCAGGGGAGATTTTGCTCCCCAGAGGACATTTGGCAATGTCTAGAGGTATTTTTGGTTGTCCCATCTGGGGGAAGAGGATGCTACTGGCATCTAGTACGCAGAGGCGAGGGATGTCGCTGAACACCCTGCAGTGCACGGACAGCCCCCTTCCGAAGAATTATCTGACTCAAAACGCCAGCAGTGCTGAGGCACAGACACCCTGCTCGAGGCCAATTTCCAGATTGAAATCAGTAGCTAGTGCTTCTTTGCTGCAGTTGAGGTGCCTGTGGAGAGAATGAACCAGAAAACAGGGCGAGATGTGACTCTGGGTTTTTATTTAATTTTGTTTCATTTTCTTTTAATTAAGCCCTGAGTAGCATCCAGCAAGGATATGCCTGGTATTCTAAGTCCTAGGATTCTCTCTTAGCGTGAGCCTGGGTGGTTGGAGCTTGGCACTGCTGCCCAGGCCTTGCCCCGAGCCAGCCCCCGTGGGTGCAGTTGGCTCCCCCCGCTCTGTGTCAGATATTTTAGCACTGTCTACACAGTGGGCTCTCAGGCGGGTGTGGGCTCGCTTGGAAGAGATGGTGAAGCTTGGTTTCTTCCTATTCTTTGTTTCTAACAGCTGGAAGCTGAAGCTACTCACCGTGTTATCACCATTGCAAACAGGGTAAGTAGCCCACTATCCACTCTGGGATTAGAAACCAACCTCTGCAGTGCAGTCTCCTGCTGTGGGTGCCAGCACCATGCCTGGCCCACAGGACCCCAGCACTGTTTGCTGAACCCCAGCGCTGTTATTCTATAGTTTTGGCACGCATCTTTCTTGCTGCCAGCTCTCTGTTTCACCCAGCTCTCTGTTCTACCCTGCTGAGCTTGCCCAAGTGTAAATGGCTCCCCAGGGAGGCAGGGGAAGGTGGGGGGACCACAGAGCCTCATGCAACTGGAATCTGTTTGCTTAAAGAACCATAATTTAAACTTACACCATTGGGCTGGGCCATTGTTCTCATACGTTTTTCCCTGGGATGGTTCAGGGTAAAGCCCACTCCCCGCCCCACTCAGGGTAATGAGCTCTGGTGGAGTGTGGTGGTGGAACAAGCAAGAGATGTGGCACCAAAGTTCTGGCTTTGGCCTTTACCAAATATAAGCTTTTTGATCACATGCAAGTCCCTCAGCCACTCTGATACACTATTTTATTATATGAAATTACAATGATAGTGTAGTAGTCCCCCCTTATTTGTAGGTGATACGTTCCAAGACCCCCAGTGGATGCCTGAAACCACAGATTGTACCAAACCCTGTATACACTATGTACATGCATACCCATGATAAGTTTTTCCTGTACACATACCCATGATAAAGTTTAATTTATAAATTAGGCACAGTAAGAGATTAAAAACAATAACTAATAATAAAATAGAGTAATTATAACAATATGCCAGCAGCACTACTCTTGTGCTTTGGCGCCATTATTAAGTAAAATAAGGGCTACTTGGACACAAGCACTGTGATACCACGACAGTCGATCTGATCACCGAGATAGCTACTAAGTGACTAACTTTCAGGGAGCGTGTCCAGCGTGTGTGTGCTGAACAAAGGGAGGCTTCACATCATGGACGGACTGAGGGGGATGGAACAAGATTTCATCACACTACTCAGAATGGTGCACAATTTAAAACTTATGAATTGTTGATTTCTGGAATTTTCCATTTAATGTTTCAGACTTGGTAACTGAAACCACGGAAGGCGAAACCGTGGATAAGGGGGGACTACTGTGTCACTTTTCACTGGATGGTTGTGAGGATCAACCATCCTTGTATGCATAAGAAGCCATGGAAGGGAAAGCACTTTATAAACAGTAGCGCACTGTACAAAAGTCACTTCTTCTTCTAAACCATCATTAAAGGGTTCGATTTACTTAGATAATCTTAACTACTTTCTTTAGAACAGTTGGTTTTCAAAATGTGGTCCCTGGACCAGCAGGACCAACATCACTTGTTAGAAATAGAAACAAATATAAATTCTCAGGCCCTCTGCAAACCCACTGAATCAGAAACTGGGGGTGAAGCCCAGCAATCTGTGTATTAATAAGCCCCCCAGGGATCCTAATGAGCACTAATGCTTGGCATCCTCTCCTCTGGACCAACCTTGGCTATCTTGAAAGATGTGAGCAAGAAGGTGTGGTCTTAGGAAGAGCAAGGGGAAAACAGAGAGGTAGGTCCAGCCGATCTCAGAATTAGTCAGCTTGTGCTAATACCATCAAACCTCAGATTAGTTCATAAACTCTATGTCCTCCTAATTTGATAAGCAAAGGGGAATCAGATTAACATTTGGGGAAACAAGAGTTTCCCACTAGCACTTTATAGGTCTGGCAGCTGGACAAGAACATGGTTTTATTGTCATGACAATAGTTATTTTATCAATTACTTCCTGATGGAAACTTACCCCAGAATAAGGAAAGACTTGAACAACAAAAAGGCAGCTCCTTGTTTTTCAGTTCAAACGTATGCCCAGAGAAGTTAAGCCATCAACCATGGTTGCACAGCTTAGTGGAGAAAAAGCTAATCAGTCTTACAATGCAGGTGTCCATTCGCAGGGTCAGTCTTGTCTGGCCTACACTCTGAACCCTGACCCGCTTGTCTTCTGTTCTTCTCCAGGGTACGTTCTGTCCACTGTTAGGCAGCCTTCAGACTGCAGGCATCATAATTTTAATCGTAGACTATAATACATGACTGTCTCTAGGTCATCATTATGAACAGTAAATTAAAATAGAAAAGACAGTCCCTTTTAAATTGCAGTCACGATTGTCAGTTGGGAGAAAATATAAGGTTCAGACTCGAGAGTCTGGACGCAACATTGCCCCGCATTTGGCCTTCCTGGTGGGCTCTGGTGCTGGACGCTACTGGCTGCCTTCTTGCTCCATGCAGTTGCTCAGCCTGCAGCCACACTCTGGCCACCAGTCCTGTATTCCCGTCGTAAGATTGTCACCTTGAGGGTGGGGTTGAGCCTCACAGGAGAAGGTGTTGATTTTGCCAGGGTTATTTTGGTGTTTGTTGAGTTCATGGGCCAATGCTCCCTACTTCCTGCTGTCTCCTGTGTTTAGACTCACTGTCCGATCTACCTGGTCAATGTGTCCAGCATCTCGGCTGGTGACGTTATCGCAGCTGCTAAGATGCAAGGTGAGTCCTTAGGCTTGGATGGGCAGTGCACGTGAGGTGGTTGGACTGGGGAAAGACGGGGCCCACCAGCTGTGTGCACTCCCTGGCGCTGGCTCCTGGGCCCAGGACCCGAGATGGCCCTTCCCTTTGCTCTACCACTTTCTTCCTCAGAACCCCCCTATACTAGCCTGTCTAGATCCTGAGTTGTTTCCTCTGCATATTTGTATGCATAACAACTTTACAGAATTGTCTGTCACCTCTCCTTGGTCTGGTAAAATTTTCCAAGGTTTAAACTCACTCATTAATTGGTGTCTTTTTGGCCTCTTAGGTTTTACTAGCAGTTGCCATGGCAACTAACATAAAATCCTGGACCAGATCCATTGGGCATTTCAGGGGGTGTCTGGGAAGTCCCTGGAGAAAGAACAGTGTGGGCCCAGGTTCCCTTTACCCTGGAACCCTGAGTATGAGCCCGAGGGCCACTTGCATGGCTCCTGTTGCTGGTCACCTGGCAATTCCTGGAGGCTTCATAGTTGCCTCTAGCCCAGCCCAGGGTGCTGGTGAGGGCCTGGCAACAGGAGACACAAAGTTATGGTCACAAACCTGGGAGTATGAATCAGAAGCAAGAGCGTCCCGGCCTTCACACTGTGTCGCCCTTTAGATCCCACCGCCTGCCTCTTCCTTCACTGCAGCCCCTCGTGGGGTCTCACCTAGACTGTTGTCCCAGCCTGCTGATGGGGCTCCCACCTCCTGTCTCCTTGCCCCCCAGCCCTGCTACTGAGCCCACCCCCGGTGATTGTCTGAAGCTGCTCACAGCACTTGCCTGTTCAGAAGAAAGCCCAGACTGCTCCTTAGCATGTCATTCTCGGCCCTACGTGCCTGTCTACCCACTATCAAGCCTGATCTCCCAACAGTGCCCTGCGCACACCTGTGCTCTAGCCACATCAGCCTCCCCAAAGTACCACTCGCTGCTGCCTGGCCATGGTGCCTGTGCCCTTCTCTTCTTGCCTGGATTCAGCAGGGGAACAGGGAGGCTCTCTGGGCTTGAGCCCAGCTGTGCTCTCAAATGCCCCAGTGAGCTTAGACAAGTCCCTTCCTGTCTCTGACCTCAGCTCCTTCTCCTGTAAAATAAGAGGCTCAGACCAATGATCTCTCAGGTTCAGTGGCTTCCTAGTTACAGTTTTGACCCTTCTTCTTCCAGGGAAAGTTGTGCTGGCTGAGACCACCACTGCACATGCCACACTGACAGGCTTACACTACTACCACCAGGACTGGTCCCACGCAGCCGCCTACGTCACGGTGCCTCCCTTGAGACTGGACACCAACACCTCAACCTACCTCATGAGCCTGCTGGCCAAGTAAGGCGTTTTAGCAGGACTGCTGTGGCCACCATGGCACAGCCATTCAGGGAATGTGTAGATCTTTAAGAAGATGTCATAGAGGCCCCAGGAAACAAATCTGACCCAGATAATTGCCATCCTGGGGGTCTATGACCACTTAATTTGGAGTGAGAGCTTCTGAAGTGCAAGAGTAAAGAGCATATATAAAACTGAACAGTGGTCACTCAGAATTTATAAGGACATGGATTTCCTACTCTAAAGCCCAGTGGGGAGCTGTAGGATGTGGCCTGTGACTTATCGTAGAATATACGGGTCCTTTCTGTCTCTTTTCTTCACCCCTCTCTCTTTTCAAGTGCCTCCTCTCCTTGCGGGCACCTTTCTCCTGTGTTTCTCCCTTTGCTTCCCCCCTCCCTGTTTCTTCTGCCCTTTCTCCCTCTTTCCCCCACCTCCTCTCTCCAGATTTCCTTTCCTCCAGCTCCTCTCTTTCTGGCAGTGCTTTTTCCCATTCGATCCTGATTTAAAGAAAGTGGTTTGATGAACAGTCTAAATTTGGTGGGACACAATCATGAAAAGGTTTTTGTTTTGTCCCAATAATTGCTTGCAGCTTCTTCTTCTCCCCTAGTAACATTTTAGGGAGAGACCATTGCTTTCTCTTCACTTTTGCAAGTTTGAGAGTCAATCTCCTCCCCTCCCTATCCCCAGCTCAGCCCAGGCTGGAGTAAGGGGATTAGGCAAAAAGCCGGGAAGATTCTTCTCCACATGCAAGCGTGCATCTGTCCCGGCGTGCAGCACGAGCAGTGCCCCCCGTGAGCAAAGACCCTGGCAAGGCAGCTTAAGCCTGGCCACTTTCTGCAGTGTCCGGGGCCCCGAGGAAGTTCACACAGCCTTTCCACTCCCCACAGTGCGAGGGCAGGCTGTCCCTCCCAGAGGCTCAGAGGCGTGTCCACCAGTCCACTGCCCAGGCAGATGCCCCCTGCTCTCACCTCTGTTCTCCACAAGTGAACCTCTTGCAATGTGCCCTCCTTGACTCTGGGGTAGACTGGTGGGGGAGAGGGTATGGAGACCTCACTCAGCCCAGGACAGAGGAGGGAAGGGAAAGCCTCCAGGACTCTCCATCCTGCCAACACCTTGGTCTCCCTCCCCATCTTTTGCCTTCATAGAATGGGGGGCGGGGTGCAGGGATACACCTCTTCTAGGCTGGCGGGGGGAGTGGAAGGAAGTGACCGGCCCCACTGAAGGTGCTTTCTTTAGATAATGAGGCATTTGTCTCATCCATGTCCTTAGCTTTCAGTCCTGGTGCCAACAACTAGAAAATTCCCACTCACGTCCTGCTATGTTAACAACCTAAAGAGAGGTGTGGGATGTGGGGGCTTTGCAGATGAGTGGGGTACGGTCCCTACGGTGGTGGGTGAAGGTGGCCTCTGTGGAGGGGCAGTGTATGCCATGGCACAGTGGCAGCAAGTACATTCTGTCCCATAGTTCTGGTGTGATACCAAGCAGCAGCAGCTCTTACAGATGTAAATAAATTCAGGGGATAAAGATGAAGGGAGAAACGCTAGATCAGCTCTTACTTTTTTTTTTTTTCCCCCAGGCCTGAAATCTTTTTTTTTTTTTTAATTTATTTTTTTAATTTCAGAATATCATGGGGGTACAACACTTTGGCCATACACATTGCCCCTGTTCTGCCCGTGTCAGAGCCACAATCGTAGTCATCCCCCAAACTGCTCTCTGCATCCATTCAGTGAGAGTTTTTCCCATCCCTTCCACCCCCCCCCGCCCGCCCACCCTCAGATGAATATTATTGCCCTGTGTGATGTAAGTGTTCATCAGTTAGTACCAGTTTGATGGTGAGTACCAGTGGTGCTTGTTTTTCCACTCCTGTGACACTTCGCTTCGAAGAATGGGTTCTAGCTCCAACCAGGATAATACCAAATGTGTTAATTCACTGTTGTTCCTTGTTGCTGAGTAATACTCCATGGTATACATATACCACATTTTATTGATCCACTCGTGTATTGGTGGGCACCTGGGTTGTTTCCACAACTTTGCAATTGTGAATTGTTAGATCAGCTCTTACTTTTAAAAATGCTTGTTGTTGAGAAAAATCAACTTCCTTTTCATCATTATGGATGCAACAAAACAGAGAATTATCAAGAACCCACTGTAATAATGTGGGTTTGGTTCCAAGGTCAAAGAATCTTCTTAAATACTTCTGCTTGCTACAAGCAAATTTACTGAAAGAACAAAATGATAATAAGTACCCAACCCACCTAAATTCAAATGGCAGGGGGGAAAAGTATTATTAATTGAATAATTTAAGTATTTATATCTAGCTTATTTTGTCAAATTTATTTTAATTATTTAACTAAATGCTACTCATTTAAGGAGAATTGTACGTTCAC
Source organism: Daubentonia madagascariensis (assembly GCA_023783475.1). Classification (NCBI taxonomy): domain Eukaryota; kingdom Metazoa; phylum Chordata; class Mammalia; order Primates; family Daubentoniidae; genus Daubentonia; species Daubentonia madagascariensis. The sequence continues at coordinate 22,890,272 of JAKFHU010001035.1, forward strand.
GTGTTAGAATAGTTTGAATCCGTTTTTTAATCGGTGCATATTGTAAATGTGTGCTATTTTATAAGATTCAAAGCATAATTTTAACGTTTTAATTACAGGAATTTATGATTACTATGGTTTTGTTTTTATAACACATTGTTGCTTATAATTTATATGATGCAAAATACATTTTTTTTTTCTTTCCTGAGATGGGGTCTCACTGTATCACCCAGGCTGGTCTCCAACTCCTGGGCTGGAGTGATTCTCCTGCCTCAGCCTCCCGAGCCGAGTAGCTTGGACCACAGGCAATGCAACACAGACTGTAGTTATTATTTCTATAAGAAAATATGAGCTACTTCATAATTATCCACTTTAGGATGTGATTTGTTAGGGTATATAGGAATAAGATGTACTATACAATCTATAGATATAAGGATTTGTCTTTTATTTAAAATCTGACTTCTTAAAGGGACCAGAAATTTTTTTATTTGAACATGTAAAATTTTAAAGTATTTGACAAAGCCAGCCATATTTTAAACTTTAAACAGTTTGGGTGGGTGTTCCTGTCTCCCAGATTCAGGGCAGTGCTGGGAGGCCTCAAAAGCCCTTCTGGAATGCGATCATATCACTCCTGCTTAGTGGGCACCTACTTGTGTTAGAGTTTTTCTTAAGAAAGCTGGGTGCTCAGTAAGACTTGTTGGTGAGAGAATGGGAGCTGAGCCTGTTGTTCTCGGGGTCCCTACGTGCCCTAAGGAGAAAGTGAAACCCATCCATCTCTGGTGGGTTCTACAGGTCCAGAATGTGGGGGCCCTCAGGGTCTCTAGAACAAACCCTCTGCTCTGTAGAAGACTCTTCCACAGGGTCTCTGAGAGGGCCCTGAGCAGCCTCTCTGGCCCAGGAAAATAGCAGCACAGGAAGAACTAAGTCATCTGACTGTGGGTTTGGCCAAAGACCCTAGTCATTTGGCAAGAGCTGTGACTGTTGAGTCCTGCCAGGCCCCCGTGGAGACAGCCCTGCGTGTAGCCTGACTGGCTGTCGTCTGAGAGCCTTGAGAATATGTTTCCTGACCAGGTCAAATAATGCCTTCTGCTCGCAGATTGTCCTTGCCAAACAGGCATCTTAGATGGCCCACAGGCATTCACAAGGCCTTGGTGCCTCCTGCAGTGTCAAATGACTCCTCCCTGACCCTCAGGGCTCTCACTGTGTGGCCCTAGCAGGCATGCCCCTCCCATCTGACTCCCCTGCTCCAGCTGGTTCCTCCTTGCCCTCCAAGGGCTCTTCCTCCCAAGGTTGCCCAGGCCTGGCTAAGTAGGCATCCTCTCTCCTCTGCCCCTCACGGCCTCCGAGCCTTGGCTACAGAGATCTCTGCATATGGCCCAGCTGCCTGCCGCCCTCATTTTGGCAGAGGGTCTGCCACCATCTGCCCTCTCACTGTTCTGCCCCAAGTCTTAGCTAGCTGGGAGCCCCTTAAGGGCCTGGCTGTGCCTTGTCCACCCACAGCCTTAATTTCCATCTGAGGACCATGGTCTTGGATGGCATTAATAAACAACCATTGGTTTATTAAGTCTGGCCTCTTTTCTGTCTTTCCCCTCCTTCCCCTTCGGGGCCATTAGAGCCCCCACATCCAAGGAAGGCTGTAGTTCTGAGTTGTTTAGCAAGCTTAACACTGCATTTGTGAATGCTCATGGCCAGCAGTTGGGGGTTAGGGAACCAGTGAGAGGAGTCGCACATGAGTCCATGATGGTAAAACCACCTCCACCATCTCACCATAGTAAACTCTAAATTCAGTTTTTCTCTGCCTGCTATTTTAACTCTTAAAAATTGCCATCCCAAAGGTTCTCACTGAAGCCTCTTGTGACAAGGATGGTCTGTGCCACACTGCGTGCATATTGCCATTCTGTAGGTGAACAAACAGATTCACGTAGATGAAGGAACTCATTAGCCGTCACAGAGCTACTAGGTGGCAGAGCTGAAATTAGAATCAGCTTTGCTTTGTTCCCAAGCCAGAGCTTTTTCCCTGTGCCTGTCCCCACCCTCTGGGGTCCTGTCCTCTCCTGCCCTTACTGGCCACGTCCTTCTCTCTACCCAGTGACACTCTGAACATTGTGGCGTCAGATCACCGGCCGTTCACCACAAAGCAGAAGGCTATGGGCAAGGAAGATTTCACCAAGATCCCGCATGGCGTGAGTGGCGTGCAGGACCGCATGAGTGTCATCTGGGAGAGAGGAGTGGTATGTTTCTTCCCTGCTCTAATCCTAGTAAGAGTTTTCACTCCACAGATCCTGTCAAAGAGCATTCTTAGAAGGGCTGGTTCAAGCCCAGCTCTTTGTTTCACTCAAAAACAAAACAAAAAAGGTCTTTCCCCCCGCCCCCGATCAGAAAAGTTATAAGACCTATTACAGAAATTTGGAAAATACAGAAAAGTATAAGAAAAAAGTTCCCATAAATCCTTGCCTGGAAATTAAACTACTGTTAATATTTTGATGTATTTATTTCTAGTTCCATGCACTATACATTATTTTAATAACTGAGTTTATCTTGTTTCTTCATATAACAGTATATCTTGAGTGTCTTCTTATGTCAGTAAAAATTCTTTAAAAACATCTTTTTTCATGGCTGAATAATACTTCCTCCAATGGAAGTACCATACTTTATTTAATCCTTCCCTGATGTTTGGAACTTTTGGCTGTTTCCAATTTTTGCCCTTACAAATGGTGCTATAGAGAACCTCTTTGTTCATGAGTGTATGTCAGCATTTCTAATTATTTCCTTAGGACAGACTCTTAGAAGTAGATTTTTGGCCCAAGTGAATATGAATATTTTTAAGGCTCTTGATATGTTTTGTCTAATTGCTTTCAAAAAGACAGGGCCTGGGACTTCATTTGAACACCACCCATTCTGCCCATGAATAAGTGTTTTTGGTCTTGATCTGTCATGGATTGGATTCTACACAGAGTATGAACCCCAGAGAGATTTGAAGTTCTCAAGGCTAAGCTCATGGAAAGCCCAGGAGATGGCTCGGGAAATGCCTCTGGAAGAGAGTCCATGTGCTTTCGTGTGTGGGGCAATAAGATGCTTTTCCAGTGCACAGAATATATAACCCTTTGTAGATGTAGGGAAGCGCCTGACTCATCCGTAGCGGGCACATGAGCAGAGCTGGTTTTACAAACAGGAGGTAGATTTGCACCAGGTAGGCAGCCTTTTGGAACAAGGGCCCACTCACCGTCGTTGCTGGATAGAATGAGAAAGGAGTAAGTAAGCACAGGGGACCAAGCCGAGCGTCTTGGCTCATCTGAGTTGCTGCCCACAGCATTGTCCTCCTTGGGACCATTGTTCTGACCAACGAAGCTAACAGGCCCCAGGCGAGCGTGAGAGGTGACTTGGGGGTGTGAGGCACACACGCACAGCCTGGTTAACTTGACACTTTCGCGATGTTTCAGGTTGGAGGAAAGATGGATGAGAACCGTTTTGTGGCCATTACCAGTTCCAACGCAGCTAAGATTCTCAACCTGTATCCCCGCAAGGGCCGCGTCATCCCCGGGGCCGACGCTGACGTGGTGGTGTGGGACCCAGAAGCCACAAAGTAAAATTTGCTGCTAGTCTCCAGGACTGGAGGGACTTGGGATTTTACAGAACTTGTATTACAGAACTCTAAAAGCATATAATCTTTGCACTGCTTCTAGCATACAGACGGCCGCCTTTCCTCTGTGCACATGCACGTCTGGTGTCACAATCTCCTCTTCTTATAAGGACACCGGTTAGATTGGATTAGGGCCCACCTATATGACCTCATTTTACCTGAATTATCACATGTAAGGCCCTATCTCCACATGTGGTCACATCCTGAAGTACGGGGGTTGGACTTCAATGTAAGAATTTTGAGGGGATCCAGTTCAGCCCCTAACAGCCAGCCTTTGGGGTTGTCCCTTCCCATTGAGCTGTGACACCTTTACCTCTCCTCAGAGCTTTCTCTTCCGCCATTGCCTCCCCACCAGGACCATCTCGGCCAGCACCCAGGTACAGGGAGGAGACTTCAACCTGTACGAGAACATGCGCTGCCATGGCGTGCCGCTGGTCACCATTAGTCGCGGGCGTGTCGTCTACGAGAACGGTGTCTTCATGTGTGCTGAGGGCACTGGCAAGTTCTGTCCCCTGAGGTCCTTCCCAGACACTGTCTACAAGAAGCTGGTCCAGAGAGAGAAGGTAAGGCCGGGACGGGAGGAAGATGTGTGGGAAGAGGTTGGCACCCCGGTGGGGGGCATCTTACATGACTGTTTTAAATCTCATAGGTATTTTCACCCTGTTTTTCTACCAAATTCTATTGCCATCTATCCAGTATTGAGAGGGGAGTGTGCGGCACGGCAAGGGAATGCTAGAGTCAGAAAATGCTGGTTTCTATTCCCCATCTTTGATTACCAGGTAGAATTTTAAATGATCAAACAGGAAGTCCTGAGTTCCTGAAGGCACAAGAGGGAAACGTGAGAGTGTGTGTGTGTGTGCGCGCGTGTGTGTGTGTGTATGTGTATGTGTGACCGCTGCGTTCCTCTTGATATGAGGGCTCAGGGGTGCCCCTGGAGTTACAACCACTGCTTGGTTCCTTCCCACTCATGCTGAAGTAAGGAGGAGTAGAACTGGTGTTTGAAAAGCCATCATCTAAAGCGTAGGAGTAAGCAGGCATATTAACACGAAAGAGCCACTCTGCTGGCACGCTTTCCACATCTGAGGGCCTGGAGCTTTCAGAGGAACCAAGGCCGACCATCGAAGCAGTCCAGAGCTAGGTCTGCTGTGGGGGAGCAGGCTTGGGCTGTCTGAAGAAAGCATGACTTTAGTTATCACACTGTCAAATCCAAAAGCAAACCCAGGGTCTCTCACTCAGGTAGGTGAATGGTCGAATCTCCAATAGGCTTCCCAGACATGGATGATGCACAGGAGGCTTCAGCCCTGCCCTGGGAGAACGTTCTAGACAGAGCTGTGAGAGCAATGTGTTCACACATAAGAATATCTGACAAAGGGAGGCCCTCATCAAAGCACGTGAAAATAGCAAGTGTTGGTGAGGATGTGGAGAAACTGGAGCCCTCGTTCATTGCTGGAAGGAACATAAAATGGTGCAGCCACTTTGGAAAGCAGTTTGGCAGTTACATACAGAGTTACCATATGACCCAGCAATTCCATTGTCAGATACACACCCAAGAGAAATGAAAACGTACATCTACGTGTGTATGAACTTGTGCATGGTTGTTCATAGCAGCATTATTCATAAAGGCTAAGAAATGGAAACAACGCAAATGTCCATCATCTGTTGAGTAGATAAACAGATTGTGGTATATCCATACAACAGAATATTACTCAGCCATAAAAAGAAATGAAGTACAGATAAATGCTACATACAACTTGGATGAACTTTGAAGACATATGCTTAGTGAAAGAAGGCAGACACAAAAGGCCATATATTGTATGATTCCATTTATATAAAATGTCTAGAAGAGGCAAACGCATAGATGGAAAGTAGATGAGTGGTTGCTTGGGGTTGGGGAGAGGGGAGGAGGGGGAGTGGCTGCTATTAAGTATGAGGTTTCTTTTTGGAGTGATAAAAATATTTTGGAATTAGACAGTCGTGATGGTGACACAGCCTTGTGAATATACTAAAAACCACTGAATTGTACACTTTAAAATGGTGAATTTTATGGTTATGTGAATTCTATCTCAGTTTGAAAAAAAGAATATCTGACAATAGTCTGTGGCCATCCCAAAAAGATGTTTTAGTCCAGAAATAGTGTCAAAAGAGGGAATAGAAAGTGATTCAAGCCTCTAAAATCCAGCCTCACAAAAATGTAAGGTAGATACCAATTCAAAGGAGACCACTCCTTGGGCCAGCCACAGTGGGGGAGCAACAGCTCCAGGACTCAGTTAGAAGGAAGCTTCCCCCAGAGCTTGTGGCCTTTATAAGAAGGAGTGGTTGGAGGGAAAGGCACAGACTGTATGCTTTGCAGCTCATGCTAAGGTAGGAAATCTGCCCACTTGGAGAACACCCGTTCCCAGAAATCCTATAAAGGAAAATCTGCAGTTCTTGAAGATACTCCCACACTCTCATGAATGCAGCACTTTGGCTGAATCCAAGAGAGCCTTAAGGACCTGACACTGCCACGAGTCAGTTACTGAATATGTGAGGGCCTGGGTAGACCCGTTAGTCCTTAGTGGTCTTTAGCTTAAGGAGCCTCAACTTCCACTCACTGGGGGTTGTGCTGAACATCTGTTTTGTCCACCCAGCAACCTGCCTACTCTGGGAATAGTATATCTATCCTTTTGAGCAACAGCTTCTTTCCTCCACTTTGACTTTGGGGCTATAGTGAAGCTGCCAATTTCTGATCTTTATCCAGTCAGCTATGGGAAGGGGTGGGGCACGTGACCCAAGCGGACCCAGTCAGAGCACTTCCAGGGAATTTGCTGAAGAAACAGAGGGAAGAAAGCCCTTCTTCTGGTGGCAAAGCTGAGATGATACTAGCCCAGAAGCTACAGCAAGCCATCTTCCCTTGTGTAGAAAGCTGAGGGAACGGAGCAGGATCATCTGCTCTCCAGTCCTGTGCTCACAACTTCTAGAAAGAACTCCGATCTTTGAAGCAGATGGGGTTACTTTTGCAAAACACAATATAGAAAGTTTGGCAAAATCAAAAGATGACAGATCGATGGGGAAGGTATTTTATTAAGGACAAGAAACAACTTTGGGGAATGGCTGAGTAAGCCTTGGAATCAATAATAAATAGAATGTTCCCTTCTTTCTGTAGCATCCGGAGGTCATGAACTGCATTACGGTGCTCAGCCAGCAAGCCCCAGAGTTAGGCTTGACACCTGCCTCTGTTGTTTAGCAGCTGTGCAAGCTTGGGCAAGTTGCTTAACCCCTCTGGGTCTCAGCTTCCACCTCTGTATGTGGGGTAATTATAACACTTGTCATGTGAAACTTAAATGTATCAATTCATGTATAGTCCTTAGAACAGCATCTAGCCTATAAGTGCTTAAGAAATGTTGGCTATTACTACTTTCTTCCCCACTTCTAAGAGGAAAAAAAAATAAGGAAACAAGTTGATAGAAAAAAATTTAGGAAGAACATTCCAGTAAGTATACTTGGGTGGATATAAATTCATTAGATAAAGTAGTCCCTTTATCTAAGGCACTTATAATGACAACTTAAGGTCCTCAAGAAGAAGCCAGTTATATTCCCTGTTCTCTGTTACAGCCCTCAGGTAACAGAATACAGGCATGTGGGGAAAGAAAACCATCCAAAAACCTCATTTTCCAAAAATTATAAATGAGCAATTCCTGAAGAGTAAGGTCCTTGGGCAAGAGAGCAGCTCTGGTGTAGGGCTTGGTGTATAAAGCCAGGAAGTAATGGGGCTATTGGAAGTTGTCACCTGCCACAGTCACTCACACTGGAGAGTCCACTCCAGCCTCTCACCACCAAGACCCGGCCTCAGATGCCTAGATGCCGAAGTGTAGCCTGGTAAAGGCCAAAACAGTTCAGACTAGGTTTGGTGTTCTGAGGGTGGAGCTTAACTACAGATGGGTCGTCAGAGAATATGAAAGAATATATAGATTGAATAGCCATCAAGAAATCACCCATATCTGTTGTTTCTCTCAACAAGATTTTCAATAAGTATCGCGTAACAAGGAGGTTGAGGTCATGTCCCTGAGGGGTGCCGGTGAGTAGATCGTCTATACTCCTTCAGACATGCCAGCACGCTTCCTCCTGCTCACAGCAGCACTTTCTAACATGGTGTAGGACCACAAGTGACCTCTGCAATCATAACTGCTAGTACTTCTGTGTTGTTTCTCATGTGCCAGGGCAGTTGTATGAGCTTTAAATATATTAACTCATCTGATCTCACAACAACTTTGTGTAGGTACTATTATCATCCTAATAAGGAAATGGCCACAGAAAAGTTAGGTAACTTGCCAAGGTCAGACAGTTTACAAGTGGCTGAGTTGGGACTGGAACAGAGGCAGTCCGGTTGCAGAATATAGGCTCTTAACTCTACTGCTTTTGTGCGTACAGAACTAACTAGTATTGCTACTGGGGGGCTCTCGTCTCCAGCCTGGCTATATTTAGCCTCTGTTCCACAAAGTTGTCAGACCACAGTGAAGGGTGTGGCCTCTTGGGAGCCTGAGGGAGGAGATAACATTGCTCGGTGTTGAATACCTCAGAAGTCTACCCACTGGCTTGGTAAGGACTCCACCAGTGTCGAGTGGGAGCCAGTGGGTATCTCGTCTCTATACGTGCACACATGCATGCACGCTTGCACACACACGCACGTGCTATTTAGGAGGTACAACAAAAGAATTCTCCAGCCCCTGGCCTCAAGGTGTAAGAAGCCTTTGTCACCTGCAGTTCTTTGGGTCCTGAGCAGAGTGGCAGTGTCTACTGTTCTGTCGGCCACCCGGCAGGCTGCAGTCGTGTCACTTGGCTCTGACGGTGTTGTCCTTTCCCTTTGCTCTTCCTGCATCCTTCACTAGACCTTAAAGGTTAGGGGAGTGGACCGCACTCCCTACCTGGGGGATGTCGCTGTTGTTGTGCATCCTGGGAAAAAAGAGATGGGCACGCCGCTTGCAGACACCCCTACGCGGCCAGTCACCCGACATGGGGGCATGCGGGACCTTCATGAATCCAGCTTCAGCCTCTCTGGTGAGAGCCGGGGCGTGGCGGGAGGAAGGGGGGTGGGGAGGCGGGGGAGGGAAGGCCCACCAGGCAGTGGAGCTTAGTCCTGCTCTTCCTCTGCCTCTCCCGCCCCCCAGCCCGTGTCCAGTGATGAGTGCTGGTTCCAGTGCCAGTGGGGATGGGTGGGCTCTCCTTTTCCATGGGCACAGCCACTCCAACAGGCCATGGCTCTCCCATGGTTTCTAAGTTCAGATATTTTTGTCCCTTGAAACATCTTGAGAACCATGCACACAGGGGATGCCCCAGAGGCGATCTGAGCTCAAGAGGGTCAGCCCTGCGTGTGGTTCGGGGGACTGCACCCCATCTCCCCGCCACTGCTCCTCACAGCCCTCTCCTCACCAGCCGGTCTGCAGGCCCCGCCTGCTGTTCCTGTATTCCCTGCCCTCCCTCCGCCGTCCACGCTTGTCTCCACTCTTGCCTTGTCTTCACCTTTTTCACCGGGAATTATATTATATATACTTCATTAATTTGAAGTGAAATATTTTCTCTCCTGACCTCTGATTCCCAGTTTCTTATCTTTCTGTCCCTTGGGTCATGTCCTGGCCCCAGTCCAACTACAGAATCTCTGGGTTCCTCGGAAATGTCCTATCCCAGTTTTTAATGCCAAGATCTGCTGTTTTCTGCCCCTCCCACCAACACGAACATGCCCAGCTGTGGGCTCCTCTAGGTGGTGGCAAGAGGTGGCACGGGATTTTATTATTGTCAACAACACATATCTCAGGTGCTCTGCAGTATTTGAGGGGTGGGGGTCATTGCCTCATAAATGGTGACCCTCAGTGGAGAACAAGCAGAGGCTATAAGATGGCTGGGGCCTTCAGGCAGCTTTGGTGGAAACAATTACCACCATTTGGAAGGGGCAGGGAGCCTGGGTCTCCCTGAACACAGCTGAGCCGCCTTCAGGACTAGCCCAGAGAGGGACCCAGCATCTGCAGTAAGGGCTGTGCGTGAGTAGGCACAGCAGGAGAAGCAAGAGCCAGGTCTGTCCACCTGGAGCGTGGAGTGTACTGGGGGAGGTGAGACCCATACACAAACCATCCTCATACCAGAGGCAGAGGGCTAAAGCAGGGGGTGCAGGGTCTGCCTGCTGAACTTCCTGTGTGCTCAGAAGACACGAGGTTCCTGTTGGAGGTGCTGGCAGCCTGTGGGGAGGGTCCTCTCAGAGCCAATCTCGTTGCTGAAACAACGGCCCCCCACCCTGAGGGCCACTGCCACTCCCGCCAGTGATGGGACATGAATGCTAGGAGTCAGAAAGGGACCCTTGTGTGGAGGCCTTGTTCCTGGACGCTCAGGCCTTGCCAGCCCAGCAGGGATGGACTCCCACAGCTGCCTGGACATGGCCCTCCCTGCAGCAGCCAGCACCACAAAAAGCAGCAAGACCCCAGAGATGTGGGTCCCTCACTGGCCAGTGGCCTCCTGTGCTCCCACCCAAGAGCCAGGACTGGGCAGAACTCTCCTCAGATACAGCAAACATCAGACAGCTTGTCACCTCCCCTCTACCCCAAATCTTGTCTGTTTTCAGTGGGAAAGGCTGAAGAATGTCCCACTATGCCATCTGGAGCACCAGACCCTCCCTTTCTTACTAAGTCTTGGGGTTTCAAGATGTGGGGTTTTTCAGACATGCTTCTTTCCTTTTCCAAAACAGGAAGCACCCTCCCGTTTTTCTCTCTTTCTTACTCACCGGGGTATATGTACCAAGGCCCGCGTGTGAACAGGCTGGTCCAGGGCTTGCATGCATGACAAGAGACCATATGCCAGGCTTGGGAGCAGTGAAGTTGGCATATTGGGGCAGTGAATGATGTAGGCTCTGAATCAGGAAAACCTGGGTTCAAGGCCAGGCTCTAGCACTTAACACACTGTGTAACACAGGGCAAGTGACTTAACCCCCTGAGCCTCAGTGTCTTCATCTGTAAAATGGGATGGCATCGTGAGGATTAAACTAGATAATACACGTGGAGGGCTTAACTCAGCCCCTGCACATAATGAGCCCCCAGCAGATGGTGGCTGTGGTTTGTCACCGGGCATGAGAGCCCAGCTGATCCTCTGTGCTTCCTTCCCTGCAGGTTCCCAGATTGATGACCACGTTCCAAAGCGAGCTTCGGCTCGGATTCTCGCTCCCCCCGGAGGCAGGTCAAGTGGCATTTGGTAAAGGCACTGCCCAGCCCCCCACGTGAGGATGCACCGCTGCCGCCAGCCCGCACACCCTCTGGCCACAGCTGCAGGGGGCGGGAGAGGCTGGGCTGGGCAGCACACCACCTGAGGGGGGCCCCAGGACCCCGGGAGCCCTCCCCACGTCTGGAACGTGATTCACTGTGCTTCGAGCCAACCCTAACAGGCACTTTGAGATGTGTTCCTCCTGCTTGGTCCTTTCCTGCCTTGGCCTTGGCGGGCTTTTCTGGGGCCCAGGAAGCCCACACTATGCACAGAGCCCACTGCATAGAGCCCTGGCCAGCCCCTCCTCTCACACCTGCCTCCATGTGCTGACTCTGGGAAAGCCCAGACTTTAGTGCCCTGCGCTGGCTGACCGGCCAGTTGTCCAGAGCACTTTAGCAGATGTGTTTGAAAAGTAAAGGCCTCCTCCCCCACCCCGTTAGGCCCCATGGTGATGTTTCCCAAGTCAGACAGGTGTCAGCTTCCCAGCCATGCCCAGGATGTCCCATCCTCCTGACTCACCTCTGGCCCTGTGTGGGTGTGGTTGGGACACCCTGGGTGTGGGTGTGGTTGGGACACTCTGTGCCCTTTGCCAGCTTCCTCCACTCCCCACCCACACCCTCTGGAAGTCACAGGCCCAGAAGGGTAGCTGGGCGGGGCGTGAGGCTGGTGCCAGGCACGTGTAAATGGTTTTGTTTTGCACGTTTGGTTTGCGCAGTGGTTTGGTTTGACTTGTTTGTGCATCCTGTGAAAAATAACGGTGCTTCGTGTCACTAGCATAGAATAGCAACAGGAATAGATGTGGTCCTTAGGAGATGCTGCACTCGACACCAACCAGACAGCACAGGCCAGAGACGGTGGGGGCTGGCCTCACGGGCCCCTCTTCTCCCCACCTGGGGTCCTCTGGGCTGTCAGAGGCCCTGGCCCAGGCCCTTTCCTCTCCCCTCCCTTCCCAGGCTAGGTCCCCACATTCCGAGAAGGTGCCTGGCATGCCAGTCCTGAAGATGCTGGCCCTTCAGGCAGCAGGGTGACTTTCCCCGTCTCTGCCCTTGATCACTCCCAGCACTAACACCCCCCCCACACACACACACACGCAAACACACACACAACTTCCTGTAACTTCCCCCTGCTGAACAAAGGCATGGCGCTCCTCCGTGTGATTGGCAGGAGGCCTCATGCCTGCTGAGAGAGGGCGGTGGGAGAGGGGCTCATCAGATGCCAGGGAGGGAGACTCCAGGTCTGCGGGACCGAGCTACAGAACCCGCATGGCTGCACGGGTGCTGTGGTCTCCTGCGGTCAGCTCCACACCCTCACCGGCTTGTGGCCTCAGCTCCTCCCACATCTGGCTGTGCCCTCCCTGCCTCCTAGCTCCACAGATGTTTCCACGGAAACACTAGAGGCTGGGTGGTCTCCATCCACCCCAAGCGATCAGCCCCCTGCCCTTGTTAAGCCTTGTCTCCCCCTCGGGAAGTGATTTCATGTTGCACATTTGGTTTGAGCACCCCAGGCTTGCACGAGATTCCTGGACTCTTGACTAATGGTCATACCCTGCACATTTCTATAGTGCTTTTCATGTTTTCAGACCACTTTCATATATGGCTTCTCCTTTGGTCCTCATAACAATGGAGCATGTATTATTCTTCCCATTTTACAGATGAGGAAACTGAAGCCCAGAAAGTTTAGGCCCTCTGACCCCAGAAGTGTCCATGCTATCTACTCCTACTGTGGAGGGGAGGCGTGGGGTGACATCTATTGTAGATCCCACCCGAGAGTTTAACCAACTAGCAAACTTACTTCCCTGGGAGACCTGCTTTGTTTTGCACAGGTAGATAGATTTTTCTTATCTTTGTTGTAAACAAACTAATGCCTATTCTCTGTTCGAGCCAGGACTAGGCACAGGTTGGGGGCTTGCCACGTGGTCTGAGCTGCACCCACACCCTCAGTTCTCCCTTCACTCCCACTTTCCTCACTCAGGGGCTGAGAGGACAGAGGTGGTAACCCAGGGAACAGAGACAGTGAAGGGGCTCATGGCAGGTGGCAGCCATGGGGACAGGAGGTAGGGACCCAGGCCTGGTGAAGCCACCATGGATAAGGGAAACGGTGACGCTGACTCCTGGTGCATTGCACATCATCTTCATCGCTTTCATCCCTTGCTGGGTCATGAGCCTTGGGCAGATGCCAAAGAGCCAAGCAGTGGTGGTGACCAGCTGGGCAGAGCATCCCTGCTTGGGCCAGGAAAGCTTTACCTTCTCTGAGTGCCTCCGCCCGAGAGATGCGTGATCCGTGGCGCTGAGAGACCACATCTTGGAGTGGTCCTCTGTAGACCTTCCACTTCATCCACCCCTAGCCCTTACATAGACCCTACCCTTGCCTAGGAGCTTCTAGATGGAAATCAGGAGGTTCAAGGAGCCATATGAGTGGTCAGCCCCCACCACCCACTCCATGCCCGTGCAGAGCTCCAGCCAGCTCCATCACCAGCTCCATCACTGGCTCCTGGTTGGAATAAAAAGGGTCTCTGGTTGCACTGAATGCAGCTCTCAAACTGGTCTTGTACTTGCTGAATAAATACTGTTGTTCTTGCCTTAGCTGCTCTCTAGGTTTGTGGGGTTAAGTTACCAGAAAATTGTGCTACCGTGTGTGCGTGTGTGTGCGTGTGCGTAGTGCTAGGAGTCCACAGTAGGTCTCTGCCAAGCCAGTGTCGTGATGAGGGCTTTTCCGATACTGACCTGGAAGCCACAGAACCACGCAGAAACCCAAAGCCCCTCCAGCTGCTGAGGCAGCAGGCACAGCCTGGGGTCAGGGTGGAGCTGCCAGCTCCCCAGCGCCCAAGTGATTTCCCACTCCTGTAAATGTCATGGTGCTAAGATTGTGTCAACCAAGACGACACATGGTCCTGTGCTTTGGCCACCTGTTTGAGGCAAAAACAAAACAGCCCGACACATTGTGTTCTGGTGCAGGTTTGTATTAAACTGTAGCTACTTCTCATTTGGTCTCTGTTGTGTTTCTTCAAAGAAGAGGGAGTCTGGCCGGGGATCTCCTCTACAGCAGCTGGGGTGAGGCTTCAGGACTAAGAAAACTCAGCTTTGCTCAATCTCTCCCACTGGGTGGCAGCTCACTGGGACACCTGAGTAGAGTCTGGAGATTAAAAAAAATGTTGAGGGACAGGAGCCTCAGTGGCCAACAGCTACCAGTCAGCCCTCCCTGAGAGATTCACTGTGCTTTTTGTTCCCAGAATTTCTGATGGGAACAAAACCAAAGTTTTTGGTGCCAGATTCCCTGGGACAAGGTTGCTAAGTTATCTGAAACAGAAATAATTAGGAGGAGCATTAGATACAAAAGGGAAAAAACTAGACTCCCCCACACCTACCTTTAGTCACCTGTTGTCTTGGCTACCATTTTGGAAGCCCATAGCCCTCTCTCCGTTCAGCAGAACCCTTCACTGCTGGAACTATGGCCTCACAAGGTCACACTAAAGAGTGAATGAAATGGTCACTTCTAGTACCGTGGGGTCACTTGTACTTATTTCCTAACCTCAAAATTCAAAACCCTAATGGGAGAATTTTAGGTAGTGTGGGGAATATTTTTGGTGGCAGGGGAATTCTTGTCAAATATGAAGCCTGTCTACAAATACGACAGACTTTGACTGAAATACCAGAGCACTGCCACTGGGGCCAGGCACTTGGCTGTAATGAAATGTGCTGTGTGCACAAGCTCTAGTGGGGCTTCTAAGCCAGGTGTGAACACCGTGGGCCAGCTTGAGATGGATGCCAAGTCCCTGGGATGTATTGAGCCAAAGTGTCTCTGTTACCCTGTTTTTCCATAGCATGGGAGCACACCAGAATTGGATTAACTGCCAAAAATCCATTATAAGTATTTGGATGAAAAAAATAACATAGCCACACATTTGGCACAACATGTACATGGTATCAGGCAGTCTACAGAGAAAAAATGAAAGATACCCAGGAAGACACAGGATGCCTTTATATGTATGTAGTTGTAGAAAAATAAGAGACCACAGACTGAGACTTTAAAATAAGGCTTGATCGTTTTTGAGAACCTGCATTTGGGGAAAACTGAACCAGTCAGCAGCTAGGCAACAGTCAGCCTCAATTTCTTAACTCAGAATCATAGGTTGATTTCTGTATGCAGGTACAAGCTGGCACTAAGAATTGCCTGTAGTCAGTGGAGGACAAAAGGTCTCATGACAGACACCCCAGGTATGAAGAAGAAACCTCATCACATGCAGGGGCAGTAGACCTTAGAGTCCTAAGTTAATAAACGTCTAGTTGACAGTGTTGCCATAACATACATTTGAAAGGGTGCTTAGTACTTTTCCAGTAGAACACTAAAGAATCTGGCATTTTGTTGACACTTGGTACTGTCCTAGGATGGAAGCTGGGTTCTTTACTTTCTTCCCCTTGTGGATTTACAAACTACACATTTATACCTAGAGGGACCAGATGCCCTGGTTTGCCCAGGACAATCCTGGTTTAAGTCTATTGCCCCAGAATAATTATTAATAGAGCCCCTTTTCACTTTCACATGTGTCCTGGTTTAGACAATAAGTTACATGGTCACCTTATGTATACCTATATATTCATTGGGCTATTACTATGCCTGTCCAGGAATTAAAAATTTTTTCCATCACTGAAAGACAAGAGATACCACGGAGGGCAGTGGGGAGGTGGAAAACTGGGTTCTTCTGCTGTGGCTGGTGACTTAGGGGTTTCCCATGACGCCTCAGTCTCCACACAGCTCTAAGAGGCTTGGTGAGCCTCAGCGCTGTGGATACCACAGGGTGGTGAAGGCCCAGGGATGCTTTTCTAAGCTTTCCAGTTGACCTTATAGACCTTATTATTCCATTAAAAGTTGTAAGTCTACCAAATTTTATCATTTGCTTTTAAAGGGCCTTTGATTCCATTTATGAGCTCATAGAGTTCAGGTGGTGATTCGAGCAATGGGGAACAGCTATAAATACAGACAAAGCCTCTCTCACTCACCCACTGCTCACCACCTGCTGTACAGCCTGGTTCCTAACAGGCCATGGACTGGTACCGGTCCACAGCCAGAAGGGTTAGGGACTGCAGTAATACACCATATCAATAGAATAAAAACTTAAAACCACAGCATCATCTCAATAAATGCAGAAAAAGCATTTGAGAAAATCCAACACAATTTCATGATTAAAAAAAACAAAAACACTCAACACATCAGGAATAGAAGAGAACTTTCTCAACCTGATAAAGGGCACCTATAAAAAAAAACCCACAGCTAATATCATACTTAATGGTGAAAGACTAGATGCTTTCCCCCTAAGATCAGGAATAAGCCAAGGATTAGCACTCTTATCCTTAGAATAGAATAGAAGTGGCAGTAAGAATTGCCTATAGTCAGTGGAGGACAAAAGGTCGCATGACACACCCCAGGTGTGAACAAGAAACCTCATCACATGCAGGGGCGGTAGACCTTAGAGTCCTAAGTTAATAAACGCCTAGTTGACAGTGTTGCCATAACATACATTTGAAAGGGCGCTTAGTACTTTTCCAGTAGCACACTAAAGAATCTGGCATTTTGTTGATACTTGGTACTGTCCTAGGATGAAAGCTGGGTTCTTTACTTTCTTCCCCTTGTGGATTTACAAACTACACATTTATACCTAGAGGGACCAGATGCCCTGGTTTGCCCAGGGCAAACCATTGTACTATTCAACATTGTACTAGAAGTTCTATCCAGAGCAATTAGGCAAGGAAAAAAATAAGAACCAGATTGGAAATGAAGAAGTAAACTCTATTTGCAGATGACATGATCTTTTATGTAGAAAATCACAAGGAATCCACTAAAAAACTATTAAAACTAACAAACAAATTCAGCAAGGTTGTAGGACACAATGTCATATACAACACTCAATTGTATTTCTATCCACTTGCAATGACCAATCAAGAAAAATTAAGAAAGCAATTCCATGTGCAATAGCATCAAAAAGAGTAAAATGTTTAGCAATACATTGCACAAAACAAAGGCAACATGTATACTCTGAAAAGTGAAAAACTGTTGAA
Organism: Daubentonia madagascariensis; assembly: GCA_023783475.1. Lineage (NCBI taxonomy): Eukaryota > Metazoa > Chordata > Mammalia > Primates > Daubentoniidae > Daubentonia > Daubentonia madagascariensis. The sequence continues at coordinate 22,907,162 of JAKFHU010001035.1, forward strand.
AGAAATTTTAAAAGATCTAAATAAATGAAAAATATCCCATATTCATGGATCTGAAGACTTAATATCATTAAGACGGCAATACTCTCCAAATTGATCTTTAGATTCAATGCAATCCTTATCAGAATCCCAGCTGGTATTTTTTGTAAAAATGGACAACCTGATTCTAAAGTTCATTTGGAATTGCAAGGGATCAGAAGAATCAAAAAATCTTGAAAAAGAAAAATAAAGTTGGAGGCCTCATACTTCCTGATTTCAAAAGTTAGTATAAAAACAACAGCAATTCAAGACAGTGTGGTACTGGCATAAAGAGAGATATATAGATGAATTGAATAGAATTTTGAGTTCAGAAAAAACCCAAATGTCTGTAGTCAACTGATTTTTGACCAAGAGACCAAGATGATTGAATGGAGGAAAAGAGTGTTTTCAACAAATTGTACTTGGACAACTGCATATCCACATGCAAAAGAATGAAATTGGAACTTTACCTCACATCATATATTAAAATAACTCAAAATGGGTCAAACATTTAGATGTAAGAGCTAAAACTATAAACCTAAGAAGGAAGCACAGGGGTAAATCTTCATGACCTTGATTTGCCAATAGATTCACAGATATGACACCAAACAAGCAACAAAAGAAAAAATAAATTTGACTTCATCAAAATTTTAAAAATTTGTACTTCAAAGGAGACCAACAGGAAAATGAAAAGACCACCCACAGAATGGGAGAGAATAATTTGCAAGTCATATATCTGATAAGGGACTTGTATCTGGAAAATACAAAGAACTCAATAAATAATAAAAAGAAAAATAACCTAATTTAAGAAGGGGCAAAGGATCTGAAATAGACATTCCCTCAGAGAAGATACACAAATGACCAAAAATCACATGAAAAGATGCTCAACATTATTAGTCATCAGGAAGACACAAATCAAAACCACAATGAGACTTCACTTCACACGTAGTAGGATGGCTATAATCAAAAAGTCAAATAATATTATAAAAAATATCAGCAAGGATGTGGAAAATTTGAACCTTCATACACTGCTGGTAGAAATGTAAAATGGTCATTCACTTTGGAAAAGTCTGGAAGTTTCTCAAGTGGTAAAACACACAGATACTATATGACCCAGCAATTTCATTCCAAGGTATATACCTAGGAGAAATGAAGACATATATCTACACAAAAACTCCTATAAGATGCTTAGAGCAGCATTATTCATAACATCCAAAAGGTGGAAACAATACAAATATCCATCAGCTGATGTATGGATAAACAAAATGTGGTATATTCACACAATGGAATATTATTTGGCCATAAAAAAGAATGAGGTACTGATGCTACAACATTGATGAGGAGTCAGGAATATCTTATGATGCCAAAACATACAGAAGTGCTCACAAAATGACTGATCCATATGGTTCAACAGTCCCAGTTCTGGATAAATATCCAAAAGAATTGAAAGCAGGATCTCAAAGAGATATTTGCACACTCATGTTCATAGTAGCATTAATCACAATAGTTAAAACATGGAAGCAACCCAAATGTTCATCGATGAATGGATAGCAAAATGTGGCATATAGATACATGGAATACTATGCAGCCTTAAAAAGAAAGGAAATCCTGTCATATGCTAACATGGATGACCCTTGAGGACACTGTGCTAAGTGAAATAAACCAGCCACAAAAAGACAAATATTGTAAAATTCCACTTACAGTATGAAGTATCTAAAGTGGTCAAATCATAGAAATAGAAAGTAGAATGGTGGTTACCAGGGGCTGCAGGAGGGAAAAAAGGGTAGTTGTTATTTAGTGGGTGTAGCATTTCAGTTCTGCAGGATAAAAATTTTCCAGAGATCTGTTTCACATCAATGTAAATATATTTAGCACTACTGAACACTTAAAAATAGTTAAGATTAGGGTAAGTTTTATGATATGTGTTTTTACCACCATGAAAGAATTCATTATAAAACTTGACCATTCACCAGACCACAAAGCAAGTTTCAAAAAATTCCAAAGTATTTTGGAATTTTGGACAGATCTACTGCACAGACCTTGTTCTCTGTCCACATTGCAACCAGATTAGACACAAATAAGCTACATCAATAAACCCATATATTTAGAAACTGTTTTAAGCTGTTAAATAACTTATTCATTGAAGAAAAATAGAAATAAATTGTGATGTATTTATACAAAATATAAATATTTTAGTACAAAATATAAAATTTGTGGTATCTAGCTAAAGTGGCATTTAGAGTTAAACTTATAGCCTTACGTGCTTTTCAAACAAAACAAGAAATTTAAAATCAATGAGTAGATTAGTGGTTAAATGTGGCAAATTAACAAACCTATTTCTCTATATTCCCTCTCAAATCCTCGCTAAAAAGACATTTAAAAAGAAGTATTAAACCACATGGAAAAAAATAATGGCAAACGAGACAGTGGTCCATGAGGGACCAACAAAAATTTGGAGGATATAAAGGCAGTGGATAAGCAGCTGCAATGTGGAGAAAGATGAAACTTCTGCCTGCCATGAAGGCAGCCGATAAGAAGCCATTTCATACTCTAGAACCAATAAAGGACCCAGAGCAGAAGCTCCTGGGATCTCCAAAGAGTAAAAGCAGGAAATTCTCTGAGAAGCAGTTATACCCATAGATCCTCCAGCTCTTGCAAGCAACTGTTCCATTCTCTTCCAGCCTGCCAAGGGGAGAGGATGAATTTAGGTAAAGTTAGTACAGAGCAGAATACTGAACAGTGACATCAGTCTACTGCCAGCCTCATTCCCATGCTATCTACCATAACCAGTACAGAGGCTTGTATACCCCCAGATATGAAATTTGAAGATTCCTCTCTGGGCAAGCTGATTGGCAAAGGAGAAAATATCTACATTCTGACATTTGGGAGGTCCTGCAATGATTTGGTCAGTTCCCATTCAATCACTCAATGGCAAGACACCTCAGCCAACATGCCCCACCCATGAACTCAAATCTTCCAGTCAACCTATTTGTGTCTTACTCTTAAAGATGAGGAAAAACCTCCAAAAAGATAGACAGTCCAAAACAAACATGAGAACAAACTATCTCAGAGGAAACTGAGGTGACTCAAGGAGTGGATGGAAACTTGAAAGATAAAACAATAGACTCATTAAAAAGACAAAAAGAAAATAGAGAAAGACAAGAAAATTAAATGATCAGTTTAATAGGAATTGCAGAAATAAGAGAAATCAAATAAAGGGAGTTTATCAAAGAAATAATACAAGAAAATTTCCCAAACTAAAAGATACACATTTCCAGATCGAAGAGACAACCATTGCGAAGTTTTTGAACAACAGCATTAATGCCTCAAAAGCCAGCAAGAACAAAAACACTAGCTTCATCCAAAGGATTGGTAATTGAATGTCATCTGATTTGCCAACAGAAATACTCAAAGATAGAAGATCACAGAGCATATTTTCTAAATTTTGAGGAAAATAAATTCCAACCAAACTATCAATCAAATGTAAAGGCAGAATAAAGTCATTTTCAGACATGCAAGATTGAAAAGATGGACTTTCCTTGTGCCCTTTCTTGAGAATCCACTTGAGGGTGTGCTCCACCAAAATGAATAATAAAAAATAAAAAGACATGGAATGGAGGAAACAGGAGATTCAGTTTAACTGAGAGGATAAGGAAAGCCTCAGGATGGTGGCAGAGGGAAACCTCTGGAAGGCAGCTGTGCAGAAGCCCAGAGAACAATTCATCCAGAAAGGAGCAGTCCTGAGAAAATCCTGACTAGGAGGCTAGAGCAGCTGTTTGGTCTCGGTATTTGCTCATTTCTAACAACATGCTACAAACACATAGCTGAAAGAGATTCTCAGGAATGGCAGAACAACCAGAAAGTGTTGCCCTGGCTCTTGATAAAAGAGAACTGAAGAAGGAAGAAAGAGGACTTTCCAGGAGAATAAATCATGAATTCTCTGAGTTTGGAGATTGCTTGCATACATCTAATTCAACCCCTGCAGAAACTTCTGTCACATCCCAGCAGATCATCTAGCTCAGGACACAGGACATTTAGCCCAGTGACAGAGAAGTGCCTTCACTAGGCGTAATATTCCACTTCCCCAAAGCGCTGTTGATTCATTACTTCTTTAATTGAAACTGATTTGTCTCTGCAACTTTGCCCCTTTGCCCTAACTCTTCCTTCTGAAGCACACAGAGCGATCTCATTCATTAACAGCTCTTACAATATTTGCATGTTATTGCGGACTTCACTCCCACCTACTACACTGATGCTTCCTCTAAGCTAGTCGTTCTCAACCTTTAGCTGCATCAGAATCACCTGGAAGCTTGTTTAAACACAGCTTGCTAGGCCTCACCTCCAGAGTTTCTGACTCAGTAGATCTGGGGTGGGACCTAAGAACTTGCCTTTCTTACAAGTTCCCAAGTGTGTTGAGAACCAAACTCTGAGAACCACTGCTCTAAGCAAACAATTCCCATTCTTGCAGTCATCAGTCCATAGCATTGTTTTCATGGTAGTCATCCTCATTTTAAAATGTGGCACCAAGCCTCCAGAATGCAGCTTTCTGACCTAAGGTGCCCCAACAGAGTGTCCACCAATGCAGAGGAAGAGACCAACAGGGCATTGCAGAAGCAAAGGCAATGCCCCTCTAACCCTTAACGACCTGAGCAGGTGATGAACTCAGCATGTATCTAGGGGTCACATCTGGACTTCCCCAGAGTAGCCATCACACCTTCCCTCCACAGCCTCAAGTTACATCAAGGACAGTAAAGAATCCCAGCCAGCCTATAAGTGACCAAGGTGGGCCCTTCCTGAGCAGAAGAACTGCTGCCCTTCCCTGGGGTTCTCTAAGAAACTGTGGGCCTCCCTAGCTGTCAGACAGCCTCTTCCACCTGCAGGGCAAGGCATTAAGGGGGACTGTCAGGTGAGGTTCCTCAGAGTAAGTGGGAGCCACAGCTTTAGCAATTAACTTCCTCAGACACGTCTTCTCTTGAGATGTCTGCTTCTCAGCCCCTCGATCGTTTTTGACTCCTTTCCTCACTCATTGGTGCTTCCCTTACATTTTTTCCATTGTTTTTGTTTTCCTGGATTACCTGCCACAGCCTTGCTATTAATCTCTCCACGGCCAGACCCAGCATCTGAACCCTGAGCTGCCAGGGATGATGAGAATCTGGCCTTCCACTGCTCCGACATGGCTCTCTGGAGACATGGCAGGCTACGCCTGCTTGGAAGATCAGTTAATCACACAACTGGGAAGCACTGCCCTAAGTGCCTGAACTCCCCAACTGAGGAAGAAGGAGATGCTCAGGGTAGCCTTTTGTTCCATACAAGAGCCTGGGAAGACGAGATGGAGGTAAGGGGGAAAGGCGTTCCCATCTGCAGCGGGGCCCACCCCATCCAGAAGGAAACGGGGAGTAACACTTACTAAATACCTGCTATCAGGCAAGTAAGTTTCTGTATACTTTATGGGTTATTAATTTAAGATTGGAGTGGGGCTGAAATTCCCTTTATCTAGTGCCCCATAAGAGAGTGAAGCCCTGGGCAATAACCTCCTTTGGAAAGTGCCTTCACCTCCAAGACGGCCAGAGGAGCAGCAGTTGCAAACTGAAAATGCCAGGAAGGTAAAGCTTCCTCTGCCCCTGTCTACTTCTGGGCTGGCCTCCTCTTCTACCTTGTCTCTGCCTTGTTTGGCCTTTCTCTGCTGTGTAAATCTTGAGTCCATAGGATGGCCCCTGGCCACACTACTACCTGTAAAAGCCTCCAGATGGCGCTTTAACCTCATCAGTGGCTGCCTCTTCGGCTTACGACGTGAACAGGTAAGGCTCAAGGCAGACATGTCCCAGTTACCATGCCTCAATGCCAGCCCCTAGAGCAGCAGGATCAGGTCAGCCTTGAGTGCGAGTGAGGGGCCACAGCAGCCTTTCTCCCTTCTGGAGCTCCGTTGAGGAAGTTGTCCCTTTCAACGCCAGTCTCAGAATTTAGGATAAGGTTGTCAGATTCAGCAAATAAAAATACGGGATGTCCAGTTAAATTTAGATTTCAGGTAAAAAATAATTCTTTAAGTATGTCCCAAATATTGTCTGTGGCATACTTACACTAAAAAGGTATTTGTTGTTTATCTGAAATCCAAATTTAAGTAAAGTGTCTTATATTTATCTGGCAATTCTAGTTTAAAGGTTTACTTAAGTGATTTTTCCACCTTCCATTTAATACATGCTTATGGAACGTCTACCAGGCATGCAGTAGATACTACAAAAATGAATCAACTGCAGCTCCTGCATTTACAAGTGAGTCTGGGGAAAGATATTTGGCAAATAATTATAGTACAGAAAGTATAAGAAGCATGGGATGGTGGAAGAAGTCTGGATTTTAGTGTTGGCTTTAAATTCAAACTCCACTTCTGATGTTCGCTAGCTGTGTTATCTTAGGCAAGTTATTAACCTCTCTGGGCCTGTTGTTTATTGTGAAAGTGGGAATAATACTAACCTCAGAAGGTGACAGGGAGATTATAGGAAATGTTTTGCATCTCATGCCTGGCTGTAATAGGAGCTGAATAAATGCTAGTCTCCCCCTTTATAAATAAGAAATACCATGGGAGAAAGAGAGAGTACTAAAAGTGCCATGGTAGCAATGAACTTTACCTGCTTTGGGAGGGTCTCTACAAAGGATGTAACACTTCACTTTTTAAATAGAAACAATAGCTAATACCATTTATTGAATGCCCACAACATGCCAAGTATTGTCCTAAGCACCCAATAAATATGATCCCAATTAATTCTATTAACTCTCCAAGGTATTTACTATTATTAATCTCACTTTACAGATGAAGAAACTGAATTAATTAGATTGCTATAGAGCTAGCAAGTGGTAGATTTAATATTTCTACTCAAGTCCATCTAACTCCCCAACCAATGCTCCTAATCTCCACCTTATACTGCCTTTGCAAGGACTGGCCCTCGAAGTTTGAGTTGGTGATCGCTATGAAGAGAAGCACGATTTCTGCTGTTGTTTCTGAGCATCAGCAACAATAGATGGGGTGCAAAAGCTGGGCAGGGTGAAAAAAGACAGTCCTGGCCCCCTGAGGCCACCTTAAACTCATCCAAGTTAATCCAAGCCTTTGTCATGTACCTGCTTATCAAGGGGGGTGTTTTCCACAGAAGCCAGAGCAACGGCTTGCAATCTAAGCCACTGGTCTAGAGTTGCTGGTCATTCTGGATACAGTAGGTCATTAATGTTCAAAGGATGTTTGTCTTAAGACCTTTGCAAATTCTCAATTTGCGTATTAGCTCCTGTAAAATGCAATAAGGTATAACTGGGGGGAGGGTCATGTGACCTCTTGACCCTAATGAGAGTTTTGGTTATTATTGACAGTTACCACTAATTGGGTATTTACACTGCATCAGGCACAGCTAGGCATTTAGCATACATTATCTCATTTAACCACAGATGAGAAAAGCCAAGGCCAAGGTCACATAGCCAGGAAGTATTGGACCCAGTGTTTGTGCAACTCCAGCAGGGTGGAGAGTTGAGGCACTCTCTAAATAAGGACTCTTCCACTTCAAGGCATGTAATGAAAATTCATTCCTCAGCAAAATTACATATTGTGTGCACAAGTCTCTTGTAAATGTTCAAAACCATGTCAAGTGTTTCCTATATTGTGGGAATCGGTCCTATTTTAGTGTCCTGTTCCACTTTTACCTAGGTTCAAATGAATAATGAACGCAGTTGGTAACAGTTACCAGTATTGCTTGTAGCACCTCCCTGCTTCCACCTCACGGCCAGGCCAGGGCACCCCTGCCTACTCCAGTCTAAATTCTAGCCTCCTCACTAGCAGAGTTAACCCACTCTCTTAGACTCTATCCCCTCCCTTAGCTTCCCCAGTCACCCTGGGGAAAGTGCAATAAGATCAGATTTTTTTCAACTTGCTTGGCTGTTTTTAGTCCAAGGTGCTAAAAACACAAAGTACAATGTGCTAAGAATACAAAGGTAGATGAGATATGGTCTTTGAATGTGAGGCCCTGTTGTGGGGGAAGATGTGAACAAACATAGTAACACAAGGCAAAGAGGGACCATAACAAAGAATGGACCTGGTACCAAAGAGAAAGTTCTCTGGGGAGATCCTTGATGGTGCCACCGAGGAAGTGACACAAAAGCTGGTCTTGGAGAATGAGTAGAAATTTGCCTGAGGAGGGGAAAGGAGAGGTGACCCTGTAACGCAGGCTCAGCCACGAAACAGAACCGCTTGCTTGGGCAACTGCAAGTGGTTGTTCTTTGTGGCTGCCATATATGGCAAGAACTATGAGGTGGGGTAGGTCATAAAGGGAGTGGAAGGGGAAGTGGAAATGGTTGGTGGGGGCAAGATTGTAAGAGCTTGTCCACCATGTGAAGGAGTCTGAACTTTTATCCTTTAAGACAGTGTTTCTCAAACTTTTCCACTAAAGTACCCCAAAAGCAATACATGCATGGCGGTGGAGAACATCCTGTCTTGAGCTCAAACTCTCTTTAAAGTATTGTCTTTAAAATCATGTGATTCTTGCATTCTACTTTATTATATATCTGTTTTAATATAAAAAACGTTTTTCTGAATCTCTAAAAGTTAAAATCGAGGAAGATGTAACTAACAGTTTTGAGAAGGACAGCCATAGAGATTCAAGCAGGGGAGGTGTGTAAAAAGATTTGTCTTGTAGAAAGAGCCTTCTGGCAGTGGTGTGGGTGATGGGTCAGAGGTGGGAGACAGGGGAGGCAGAGAGAGCAGGTGGGTTGCTCTGCAATAACCCAGGCAAGAGGTGGTGAAGGTGAAGGAGATGAAGAAGGGAATGCATTTGAGAGACATTTAGGAAGTGGAATTAATACTATTAGAAAACTGTCCTGGGAGTTGGGAACAGGAGGTGGCTTAGGATCACCCCAGGTTTTTCTTGGATAGTGATGCCATTAGCAATAATAGGGAATATAGGAAGGGTTAGGTTTGGGGGGAGGGTAAATACATTTAATTTAAGCACACTGAGTTTGAGGTGCCTATGGAAAACAGGGTTAGAGATGTCTAGGGGTCAATTACATATATAGGTCTGACAGTTGGGAGAGCTGATTAGGATGGAGATGCAGATTCAGAAGTCATGTAAATAGATGAGGCCACTCAGCAAATATGTATAGAGGGGGAAGAGTGGGAAGGTCAGATGGGCACCCTGAGAATCACCAATGTTTAAGGACAGATTTAGGGAGCAAGGGAGACTGGAAAAAGGAACATCAAGAAGTCAGGAGTATGGCAGCAAAGGCACAGGCAATGATACCAAAAGTACAGGCAACAAAAGTAAAAATAGACAAACTAGACTTCACAAAAATTTAAAAATTTTGCATCAAAAGTCAATATCAACAGAGTAAAAAGGCAACCCACAGAATGGGAGAAATATTTGCAAATCATATATCTGATAAGGGATTAATATCCAGAATATATAGAGAACTCTTAAAACTCAACAACAAAAAAATAAGCCACCTAATTTGAAAATGGACAAAGGATTTGAATAAACATTTCTCCAAAGAAGATATACAAATGGCCAATAAGCACATGAAAAGATGTTCAACATCGCTAATCATTAGAAAAATGCAAATCAAAACTGTAATACAATGACATACCACCTCACTCCCATTAGGATAGCTATTATTTAAAAAACAGAAAATAACAAATGTTGGTGAGGGTATGAAGAAATTGGAACCCTAGTACACTGCTGGTGGGAATGTAAAATGGTACAGGTGCTGTGGAAAACAATATGGTGGTTCCTCAAAAAATTAAAAATAGAATTACCATATGATCCGGCAATTCTACTTCTGGGTATATACCCCAAAGGATTTAAAATGGGGTCTGGAAGAGATGTTTGTACATCCATGTTTATAGCAGCATTAGTCACAATAACTAAAACATGGAAGCAACCAAAATGTCCATTGATGGATGATTGGATAAGCAAAATGTGGTATAAACATACAAAGGAATATTATTCAGCCTTAAAAAGGAAGGAAATTCTGACATATGCTGCAACATGGATGAACCTTGAGGACACTATGCTAAGTGAAATAAGGCAGTTACAAAAAGACAAATACTGTATGATTCCATGCTTATGAGGTACTTAGGGAAATCGAAATCATAGAGACAGACAGAAGAATGGTTGTTGCCAGGGGCTGGGAAAGGAGGAAATGAGGAGTTAGTGTTTAATGAGTACAGAGTTTCAGTTTTACAAGATGAAAAGAGTTCTGGAGATGGATGGTGGTGATAGATGCACAAAATTATGAATGTATTTAATGCCACTGAACTGTATACTTGAAAATTAAGAAGGTAAATTTTAGGTTATGTGTTTTTTACCACAATAAAAAAAAATTGGAAAAAGTAAAGTCAGGAGGATCCATGGCTCATTGGAGAAGTGGCTGATTCCAGGGCTGGGACAGGAGAGGTACAAGATGAGCCCAGGGCATCTTGTGCCAGAAAGCAAGGAAGTGCTCAAAGAATGATGGGGACAAGAGACAACTTGAAGTTTCTTCTACTGGCCAAATCTGTAATGAATTGGGCATCAAAACAAATAATCATAGGAAAGAATTGTAACCCACTGGGGAACAAAATCCATATCTAGCCACACTGAGATAAATAAATGGGAGTATGACTGAGCCCTAATCAAGGAATTGGCAACGTGTGCCCAGCTGGATTTCACAGTCACTATGAACTAGTAACTGCTGGGCACACCTTCTGTTTTCCTTCTTTTTGAAATAAGAATGTTCACAGTTATCCTATGCCTGTGTCACTATTGCGTGGTGGGTGTACAAGAGGCAGGTGATGTGTCTCTTTATAGGTCTTCAGATCAAGAGGACTCAGAGGTTGTAGCCAAGGAAACTGGACCTGAGGAGCCACATCCACACCAGGACCTGATTTGGATGGTGAGATCCTGTCTTTAAGCTGATGCTGTCATGTAATGCGACTTGGGGGTCTTGGCAGATGGGATGAGTGTATTTTGCATTGAGTAGGATAGGATTTGTGGTTAGAGGGCAGAGCATGGCAGATTATATTTTCCAAAGATGCCTTCAACAATATTTTCCACTTACATACTCTTATCATATGACTTTGAAATTCCTCCCATTAAGAGATGGGGTCTATGTTCCCTCTCCTTGACATCGGATAGGCTTTTGAGATTTCTTTCAACCAATAAAACACAGTGGAAATGGCTCTGAAAAGGGAGGCAGCTTTTCTCTTGTTTGCTAGATTACTCACCCTTGAAACCTTCAACTACCACGTAAATGGTCCAAGTTTTCTGAAGCCACCACGTGGTGAGAAAGCCCAAGCTAGGTCTGAGACAATATGAATAAAGAGTTGTCTGGCCAGCCCCCAGCTGCGCAAGTGCCAGCCACCATCTGACTGCAGTCACACCCTGAGCTAGACCCATTCAGCTGAGCTCTTCCTGAATCCCCATCCCACAGAAATGGAGATAATGAAATGGTTGTTGTTTTAAACCACTAAGTTGGAGTGGTTAAGTTTGGTAGCAATAGATAACTGGCACGTGGTAAAATGTTACCATGTGGAGAACCTAGGTGAAGGGTATGCAGGAACTCTTTGTAGATTGGTCCTCTACCTCATGTGTGATAAAGGGATGGGATACAAGGATCATAATCCCTTTTCAGGATTATGCAGGGCAGTCTACACCACCCAAGTCTACACCTCCAAACACGGAGCTAAGCTAAAACTTCAGAATGGGGAAGCAAGACAAACCGAGTCTGAGATTTCCCCATTGTCCTTGTAGCACCCAGATACCCTGTACATGCAGTTAGGAATAGCTTCAGTTTTCCAATTCTGTGGCTGGGAAAAAGTAGAGCCTCAGTTTTTACTCTCCTAACCACCTGATTTGTTTTGGGAATTATTGTCTACAAGGAACCCTCTCCTGTCTGGGAAATGCTTTAGATGGGAAGAGAGAGTATGTGCTGTGTCCCTCACTTTTCTTACTCTATTTGTAACATTCTTCCTTCTTCTTTTTCCCCGAGAAAATGGGCTCAGTCGGGGTGTTTTGACACCAATAATCCTGAGGTGGGATCTGTGGGAGCTAGACAGGGAGATTTGGAGGAGAATGCTAGGCTAATTCTTACTTTTGAATCACTCAAAGAATGCAGCATCTCTGGCATGTCAACAAGCCCAGCAGAATCCTGTGATAGTCACCAAGAGGCTTGACCAGAGCTGGGTTAGGGGATGATAGAATGGTAAGGTGTGCAGGGCATACACTGATGGTGGAGGGGACAGGAGTCATGGGGAACATTGCTACCCATGAGGAAACTTACCTTAGTGGAAACATGTGGGATAGTGTAGAAGGGAGAATAGCTAGAGGTGAGGATTCAGGAAATAGAGAATACCAGAATCTCAGTTAATAGGTGACAAGAGTTTTGGCATTAAGATGGAGAGCTAAGGGGGTGAGAGAGTTGTAATAGTAGCATAGTCCTTAAAGACAAAGCATGGGTAAAGATAATAAGGAAAATGTTGACTGAGACTCTAAGGCGTTTAGGCCAGAGAACATGAAAAAGAAGGAAAATCTTTATCTTCACTTGATTCAATTCCATAAACGTTCATTAGACTGTGTGTCACGGTGTGTGCAAGATGCTGAGGGAGCTGATGAATAGGACAGAATTCCTGCCCACCAGGGGCACATAATGTGACTGGGAGACGGACGTGTAAACAAAAACACAATTCTGTAAGATGTGGGTAGCAAAGGAGGTATGTACAAGGTGGGTACACAGGTGACTGAAACTCATCCATGGGAGTCAGGGCTGAGGGAGGGAGAGCCAGAAACCAAACTTCTCCTTCTTGGCGCTATGAAATCATAGTGAGAGTGAGCATACTGGAGTCTGGGGCAGAGAGTGGAGGACCAGGACAGGCATGGAGAGGAAGAGGAGAGATCTAGAAGAACGTAGGAGATCCATAAAAGCACACCTGGAATAGGGAATTTGGGAACACGAACGGACATGTCAAAGAGGGAGCTAGTTATGAGGAAGTAAATCTAAACCAGATAATGGGCAAGATGAAAGAAGAGTTGTTTATAAATGCTCTGGGGGACGGACAATAAGGTGGATTAAAAACTCAAGTGATAAGTGTTATCGACGATTTTGTTAGTTCGATTTAGGAGTAAAGGTGTAGACTTGCTGGTAGCAGACGAAAGGGAATGTTTAACACAGGTAGAGAAAATTGAATTGGGGGATTAGAGAAGCCGGCTGTGATTGGAAGCCACACACTAAGAGAGGAGATAAAACCCAGCCTTAGCTCTCCCATGTCGCTGAAAGAGAAGAAAAAAGTCTCCACTTTTTCCTTTGCAGGAGCCATAAAAGATTAAAAATCCGTCATCGGCTACTATGGAATCAGAGGTAAACTGTTGTTCCTCCTGTGATTAGACAGGGTGGAAGAATTGTTACCCTGTTGCTAAGGAGAAAGGAAGGGGCTGTTCCCAGTTGCTATAGTGACAAGGTAAGAGCGTTCCCTCGGTACCGGCGTACATTTATGAGGCAGTTTCTTCTCCTCGTTGCTGTGGCAATCTAGAGGGACTGTTCTCCTCGCCCCCACCTCCCGCCTCAGTCGCTAAGACAAGGTGGAGGTAGGGGCTGTCCTCCGCTCACCGCCCAGTTGCCGTGGAGACGGCGGGTGCCCTGGCCCCGCCCCGCTCGGACTGACAGCGGTGGCCGCATCGCGCCTGCGCAGTGCTCTCTTCCCCCGCAGTCTCTGTGCGTTGAAGCCGGAGACCGCGGCGGCCTCTGCCAGGACCCTCCGTCTGGGAGCCGCCGGCCAGAGCCGCAGCCGCAGCCGCAGCGTCCCCGCCGCCTGTCCCCTCCCCCGCCGCCTCCGCCGGAGCCGCCTCGCGCACTGTGAGTCCGGGCCGAAGCGACGGACGCGGTGGGGCTGAGTCAGCTGGAGGCCCCGGCCCAGGCTGGGGGAGGGGAACCGGGCTCCCCCCGCCCTCACCTCCCCACCGGCACCCCAGCCCCGCAACCGCGTCTCCCCCGCCGGCCAACTCCCCTCCATCCCTCTCGCGGGGCTCCTTGCGGCCTCGGCGGCCAGGCCTCCCCAGCCACTCCCCCTCCCTTCCCTCCCTCCCTCCGGATCCACCTTGGGGGGTCCTTCCCCACTAGATGTGGCGCTGCCGCACCTCTGCCCTGGACTGATATTTTCTCCCAAACTACCTTCCATCCGCCCTTGTCCCTTCTCCCTTCTTACTCCTCCGGGGCCTGACATCTCTCGGCCTCTCTGGTTTTCCCCAGTGATGTGCCAGCAAGAGTGACAAGGGAGAGAGCGAAGGGAGACTTGGGGGAGGGGGAACATTCTGCTGGTCCAGACCTTGGGGCCTCAGATTTCTTACCTACACGCTCCTGCCTGGCTGGTTTGGGGAAGCAGGTCTGGACAGTTCTAACTGGCTGCTGAGAGCTTGCAGAGCTTTCAGAATAGATTTTGCTGAGAAGGGTTCAGCCTCATCATGATCAGCTACTGTTTAATGAACACCCGCCAGTGCACCGTGGCCTTCCAGTGGGCTGAGCTACTGCCCTGGCTGGTGCTGTGAAGGGGGAGTAGAAGTAGTGGACAGAGGGGAGAAAAGGTTGCGTTTGGGAGCTCAAGTTCCTGCGCTTCCGGTGTGGTGTTGTGAATAAGCATTTTGCAGTACTCTTTAAAATGTATTTTTTAAAAATCACAGTACAACCTTGGTATAACATGAGGTTTGGAAACAGGTCTGATATCCATAGGAAGTGCTCACTGTTTGTATATTGAGGGGTTGTGGCAGGAGTTGATCTTGTATTCTTGTAAATTCCATGAGGTAACTAACTGGGTAATAGTGAGTTTTAACATAACATGTTCAGAGAGTAGAGGAAGGAGAAATATTGAGTTTTCTCCATGGTGTAGGTGTGAGGCCTGGACACCCTGCCTGCTGCAGCTGTGTGTTTTCGTGGGGGCTGTCACCTGATAGGGGTTCTAGCATGTTTAGACAATTCCCTGGATTATGTTTACTACCCATCTACTTGCCCATCTTGCAGTCCCTGACCTTGGAGTAGAAGATGATCCCAAACAGTTTTCTTTTTCCATCAGAAACTGAGCTGAAGTCAGAGTTGGTGCCCACAGCCAGAAGCTCTTAATAAACATGTAATAAACATGCCTCAACTCGAGGGCTCCTAACTACTGTGTGTGAACCTCTTGTCAACTTCCTTTGATTCTTTTTTTTTGTTGTTGTTTCCAGATTTTAGTGTGCTTTTATAAAATATGTGTAAATATAAGCCAGTTCTACTGTACAAGAGGCTTTGAGGTTTTTATTCCAGGCTGTAAAAGGAGTGGATGGTCCACTTCTAAAAATCATGGAGAAGGAGCCATTCATTTAGAGTTTCTGGGGTTGCAAACAGTGAGAAATAACTATTTCGCCCCTGAACTTTGCTCAATCATGGCCTATTGGCAGCCACCTCAGAGCCACTCCCCACCCCCATGCCCATCAGATTAGTTTACTGTAGCAAAGACGGCTGTCGCCCTAGTTTTAAACATAGAGATGAAGTTCAGGAAAACTACAGCCCCCTTCCAGCAGTGCAGTTTCTTCTGTTTCGAATGCCAGTCAGGGGTTTGGCGGGATGCACCTGCCTGTGGTGCAAGGGGAACTTTGGGGCCTGAGAGTTACATTCCTTCTGTGTGGTCCTCTCTGTGTCACATAGCTCACCGAAATACCCGAGCAGGGTAGGAGCAGACAGCTGTGCTAGAGAGCTGCTTCTCCTGGGCTGAGTGTATTTTGGGAATCAGCGATATTACTGGGGTGGAGGGTTGTGAATTAAGAAGCATGAAAATGTGTCAAGGCTAGATAGATCAGGAGAGTGTGAGTAAAATGTTCCTTTCCAGTTTGCTGTAGGGTAGTACATTTTCTGAGCATTAGAGTGGTTTTTATATGGATTAATTTGTCTTTGAAATCCATACCAGTGTTTTATGAGGTAATGATGGAATGCCTTTTAAACTGCTACTATCAGGAAACAGGACTAATACTTGTCTTATACATTGCCTATCCAACTGTTATTGAATGTAATTGTAAAGATCGGAGAGAGGGACATGATTTGAACCAAGTTAGACCTGAATCTATGTAATGGATGTTGTGGTTTTGTAGGACTGTATTTTGTTAATCCTAAAATATACCAGCAATTTACCAGCAGCTTTTAGGTAAGATAATTTAACACTACCAGATCAAAATATCTGTGTTGATTCCTGGGTGCATCCTAATTTTAGAGACATTAAAACAGCCAGGAAGTGGCAAGATTTGAAGGAGGGATTTGTGTGTCTTAGATTTGAGAAAGAATGGTATTTATAATATTCCTGTGTGATGATGCCATTCCTGACCTGCCGTTCTGAGAGTGCATGCATTGTGAAGATGGGTTTCTTCAAGTCCTTCCTCCAAGCCAGCCCACTCTGTGGGGTTGTGTTTGTAAGATGATTGGTCTTAATATGGTACTCTCCAGAAACTGAGCCAACTAGCTGGCAGCAAACATCTTATGAGCTATCCCTGCATTTGGCCAAGTAACATTTTTTACAAGCTGAACAGAAAATATAATTTTTTTAAACCAGAATGCATCTGCCCTGATTTGCTCACAGACACATTTGTAAAGATCCTAAGGCCGTGTGTCCTCCTCCCTGAGGATATCAGAACTGGAGAGGGCACTAGATGGTATAGTTTAATCTCCTCATTTATAGATTTTGACATGAGACACGAAGAGTTAACTGACTTGCCCAAGGTCACCCAACCAATGTATAAAGTATGTAAAAACACTTTGTAAACTCTGAACACCGTGCAAACGAATGTTGGTGGTTATTAGTGGCTGAGTCAGGATTAGATTTCCAGATTTCCAGACTAGAGTTACTCTACAACACCACATTGTTTCATCTCTCATATTTAATGACCCAAAGGGTTTTAATAAAAATGACTTATAGTCTGTAATTAGCCCTGTAGACAAGGGCTTGTTTTATTATCTGAGATGTTGCAAAGCCAGGCAAATTTTAGTGTCAAACTGTCTAATTAAATATTTATTCTTGCCACCTTAAAAATAATAATTTTCCTCACACGTTCGGACCTCAGGAAGGTTTTTCTTTTTTCAGTTTGCACCAACTAGCAGAAAGCAAATGTGAAGTTGGGTATTTAAAGTCTTCTCCACTTCTTATCTGTGAGGCTGTCATATTCCAGAAGGCCAGGTGGAGAGGCAGAAAGGGGGCTGAGAGGAGAGCACGGCCCCACGTTGGTTTAATTGGTTTATCTCTCGAAGCTCTCAGAATGTAACCTTTTGTAGTTCCTGGCAGCCATAGGCACTTCTAAGCCCTGTCCTTGGGAAAGTGAGGCAGTCTGGCCTCTGGTACCAGACAGACCTGAGTTCAAATCCCAGTCCTGCTGCCTCCTGGCTGTGTGGCCTTGGGCAAATTATGTAACTTTTGAGTGCCAATTTCCTCATGTGTAAGCCTGGAATAATAATCATTTGTTTTACAGGGTTGTTGTGAGGATTAAATGAAAGAAAGTATGTAGAGTACTTGCTTAATAAGAGATAGCAATCGTTATGTTTACTAATGTATGAAATAACAAATAATGCTTTCAAAATTTTATGGTGACTTAAGTCCATCTTGGACCCTCAATTCAGTAGCCCCCATCTCTTGGCAGCCCTCTTGGTATGTTTGACATGCGTGGAGAGATTTGTCCTGTGAAGACCTGGCACAGGTATTATTTCAACTGCCAAAATAGGAGTATATGAAATGCCCCTTTTCCTCCATGGATTCAGGTGACCTGGTTATCTGAAAGACTGGCAGGACAGGAGCTCTAGGAGAGCACAGACTTGGTGTGTTTGGGTGTGTCGTGGGGGAGGCCATTCTGGGGAGTGATCTTAATTTGAAATAGAAAAGCTGCTGTGCTCTTGCTTGTGAGTAGAGCTCACATGGCCTTCATTCATTTCCTCTACTGTTAGAGGTGTAGCTCATTTGTGATTTTGCTCAGATCAGCTTCGGCACCCTTGAGATCCAGAGGGCAGGGGAGAGGAGCTATTCATCTTAGGAGGGAAACCTCCTCCCTAGTGAGCAGAGGGAAAGGAAGGTCATTTGGATGGGCGCAGTTACAGACAGGCTCAAGGCAGAGACCACCGAGCAATTAAAGAGCCAGGGCAAGCCATTCAGGTGGGATGGCACAAATGAATTTAAATTCCTAGATAAATTTCATTAGGGAAGAAAATAGCCATGTATAGACATCTAAAGATTGAAAAGGTAAGTGCAATAGTTTTACCTCTGGGAGGTGGGATTTGGATGTGGAGGAGGGAAAAGGAGACTCAAAGGGGAACTTTTACTTTGTATGCTTTCATATTTGATTTGTTATAAGAAGCAGGTATGCTTTTCTGATTTAATGAAGACCAAATAGTAACTTGCTCAGTAAATGCATTTTGGTTCAAAAGAAGTAAATGCCTTTACTTGGAGCCTCTAATGCATGGGACAGATAGGGTTAGACTGCTTCAAGCAAGCCAAGGCCGTTTGCACCGAACCAGGCCCTTAAGTGAGGGTAGGACCCTCCAAAGTGGCTGCTTCCCTGGCAGCCCAGGATACTTAGCTGACCACCTACCTCACCACCTCTTCCTAGCCTTTTCAGTGCCCTCTTGAGAATAGTCCCCTCCTTTTCTTGACCAGCTGAAGCAATCATTACTATTGTAATAAGCTAATTTAATTTTCAACTATTGATGAAAATGGCATCTGACCTTTATAAAAAATCCATGCCTCTTATTTAATGTCAACAGGGCTTGAAGTTTAAAGGGACCCCTGCTGAAATGCTGGTATACTCTGTTCTGGTAGCTAAGTTCTAGATCAGACCTGGCTGGGACAGCACACCTTTCACATAGTCATTTATTAACTGCTTCTGGTAGGAATCACAGATAAACTATGATAAAATCGTTCAAGATTGTTGGGCTTTTAATTTTATCATAGGTTGACCAGCTGTATTTTATAACTAGATGTCCTGTTTATTACAGAAAGATGACACACCTATCATTTGGACATGTGCTTTGGGTTGCTTACCCAAGAGTTAGGATGGGTTATGCTGAGTAATTCACATTCCATCACCCGATCTTTCTTTTGGCTAAGAGTACAGATTTGTGTGACAGTTGGCCAAGGTTAGTGAGGCATCCTGTGGCCAAGGATGGTTTTTCCTATGTGTAGAGTTGTCTGACCAATACTAGCCTAAGCCCAGATCTTGTTTTCACTAGCACCATGCCCTACCAACTTTGCTAAACTGACCAGATGTTGTTACCCAACTATTTAGCATAATGTCGGTATTTTAAGCTCTGGGTGATTCATTTGCCTCAGGTAAATAAGGACTTGGCCTGTCTAAAATGTTTTGATAATTTTTTTCCTGTAACTATTTCCTATATGTAGGAGATACATACCACTTGTGTGATATGTTCAAAATAACTGAGCAAGAACCATGGCTTCAAATCTGCCTAGTAGTTTTGACTATGTATATCAAAAGCCTTAAAAGGATACATATCCTTAGACCAAAAATTGCCATTCTAGGAATAGTCAGAAAATCAAAGGTGTATATAAAAATACTTGTATAAGGGTTTTTATTAATGCAACATTATTAATATCAAACGTTGAAAATAACCAAAAGATTCAACAACTGGGGATTGGTCAGGTCACCCAGGTAAAATACTGCACAGGCATTAAAAACATTTGTAGTAGAGTATTTGTTGGTATCAGTACTTCTTATGTAATCAATGAAAAAAGCAGGATGCAAAATAGTACGTTGAGGATAACGCCATACTTATAAAGAAAAATGTGAAAAGATACCAGAAGAGCATATGCCAAATTGTAAGTGATTATCTTTGACTAATGGGATTACAAATGAATGGCTTGTTTTCTTAGTACTTTTCAGTGTTTTCTAAGCTTTTTTGCACTAGTCAACTATAACTTAATTACAACATTTTTAAACTAGTAACTAATATATTCCATGTAGTAGAGCAATCTCTGAGAAAATCACAACATAATTAATTTTTTAATGATTCCTTGATTTCACTATTGTCATGATTAATGATAAACGCTTGTGAAAGGTGTTTCTTTAGATAGATATTTCATTTCTTCTTTGAACAAGAGTGTGCCTGAAGTATTATTGTGTGGATATGTGACTTAAAAACATAGCCTAGAAACTCCATAGTCCATCCATCCAAATGAAGTAATCCCTCAATTCAAATAAGATGTAAAAAAAAGTTACAAAAAGACAATGGGTCTTAAGGTAGTCGTCTTTGCCTCATAACTTTTGCTGTTTAAATTTATCAGAAGGTTTTAGTAAAACCTTGTATAACACAGGACTCTGTTTTGGGAGGCCTTTCTTTCTCCTGTGTCTTTTCAGGTTCTCTGGATTCCCATTTCTCCAGTGTTCCAGGGTCTTTTTTTTGAGTTTTTATCTCGTGTTTGAGTGGTTGTGTACCTGTCTGAACTGTTTGTCTTAAAAGACTCTGCCCAGGCCTGCTACAGCCTCCTTCCTCCCTGTGCCCTTTGTCACATTCTGCTCAGCCATCAGCTCAGAGGCCCCTTTTTTTCCCCCAGGGATGGAGAAAGTTGGGTGTCCACCAGTGGCCGCAGGATGGGCAGAAGCCCTCTGCAGGACCAGGCTAGGCAGCTCCCTCTTTGCTACACTAGGTACATGGAGCTGCTGACTGTGTCAGGAGGGGCTGGCTCAGCAGCTGTCCTCTTGCCTCATCTTTCCCATCCACAAGCACACTGTACATTGCCCCCATGACCCAGTCCAGTGGACTGATACCTGCCTTCTGCCAGTGGTGGAGTCTGCCCAACTCGGAGCACTGGTGTACGTCTGGCTTCCTCCTGGGGATCTGGGACTTACAGTTGAGGGACATATGGCCTGTCGCACAGCTTGGCCTGTGCTGCAATAAATGTTTGCTAAGCAGGATCTGCCTCTTCTTCCAAATGGTTCTGACTACCCAAACACTTGTCCCAGATGGGGTGGAGGCCTGTCCTGCTGCCTGGAATTATTAGTGAACAAGTCTTTGGGTATGGCTGGCTGGAGGAGCTCCACCACTTGGAGAGAGTGACTGTCGGAGAAGTAGTCATCTCATCTTTTTTTATTTTGAAACAGGGTCTCACTCTGTTGCCCGGGCTAGAGTGCAGTGGCATCATCATAGCTCACTGCAACCTCAAACTCCTGGGCTCAAGCGATCCTCCTGCCTCAGCCTCCCGAGTAGCTAGGACTACAGGCACATGCCACCATGCCTGGCTAATTTTTCTATTTTTCGCTCAGGCTGGTCTTCAACTTCTGGCCTCAAGCAATCCTCCCACCTCGGCCTCCCAAAGTGCTAGGATTACAGGTGTGAGCCACCACGCCCGGCCAGTCATCTCGAGGGCATTGTTGTCCTGGTCACCTTGTGATTTAAATGGTGTTTACTGACTGGTAAGAAATGAAATCTTAGCTGCTTTTGAGTCAGCACGATCATAGTTGGGACTAACGTGTGTGTTGCCATGTGAAAGGGGCAGGTCTTGGACCACTAGATGAAATTAAATATCCCTTCCCAAGTGAGGAGTGTTTGACTGAAGGCTTATCTGCAGTGGTGTAATATGTACTGTGTAGCCGGACTTTTCTGCAGCACCAGACTCTTGGCAGCTAGCCACCCAAACACCTCCCTCCTTGCAGGCTATTACCACTTATCAAGGACTCTGATTTGGTCTTTGATTTGTTCTGATTTTAGATGGGTAGATTTCATAGCTGAAAGCTCCTAGTTTTGATATCCTATTAACACTCTTAAGTGATAGGACCACTGCTAAGTATAGAGATGTGTTATGCTGGCCCCAAATTAGCAGGGTACAGTGTCTTGAGACAACTTGGTGAGATTTGTATTCCCCAGAAAGTATAGTTTCCAGGTTTATAGATTATTCTTATAAATTCGCATATTGTCTTCACAAGCCCTTATTCTAAGTATGCTCTCAAGAAGTATTCACCAAGTCCTTTCTCTGTTTTGTGTTATTAGTTACTATGGGATATGAAAGAAATGAGACTCAACCGCTGTCTAAGAGGAGAGTGTAGCCTGGTGTGGAAGATAAGATGGATATGTGGAATATTAGTGTATATGACAATGTTGCATGTCAGTAACACATCTTTGGTGCTTTATTGTATAAGACATAGTATATAAGACATACATAGTATATAAGACATTCACCAGCTAACATCCTGGTGAAAAAGTTGGACACAGAATTATATGTCATTACAACATAAGGGGATGGCAACCCTAATCAGCGATGGGAAAGGGTGCCTTGGTAACCCAGAAGGAAGAGTCACCCCAGGCCAGTGATAGCCAGGAAGACTTCAGATAGGGAGACACTGGAGCTTGGTGTGCAGGGTGACACAGGGGCTCAGCAGAGGACAGCTGAGTGAGGGAGTCAGGCAGGAGAAATGAAAAGAACGACGTGTTGGGTGCCATTGATAGTACAGAGTCTAAATTCAAGAGATTCTGAGGGAAAATTATCATCATGAACTGGAGTAATCGGGAAAGACTTCACGAAGGAAGCATAACCTGCCCTTGCCCAGAAGATGAAGCAGGCTGTGAGGAGACAGAACTCCAGAGAGGCTTTCTGCTAGGTGAGGTGCAGTCTTCAGCAAAGGAGTGGCCATGGTGCAAGTGTGGCGAGGACTGTAGTCGGGGCACCCTGACCAGATCGAGGGTGCAAGCTGGTTTTGAGTTTTAGAGAACATTGGTGGCATTAACCCAAACTTAGGAAGTTTGAAGAGACGGTTTGGACATGAGTTTAGTTTTAGATGTGGAGAACTAGAAACAATGTGACAATGGGGTGTGACAATGGGGATATCCAAGTGGAGTGACCGCATAGAACCAGAAGCTGGGGTGAGCTGGGAATGGAGCTGTAGCCGTGAGCGTCAGTAATGCAGAGGGAGGACAGCTTCCCTGCAAGGGGGTCTCTCCAGAGGTTTTGAGTGCAGAGTGCAAAGACCAGAGCCCAAAGTAATAAGCTTTGAGAACTGTCCATAATTTGGGAAAAAATGATGAGATGTGGGGAAATTAGGATGGTTCGGTGGCCAGGGAAGAGAAAATGTCAAGAAGGGAGCTTCAGTGCTGCTGATTTAACCAGACGTAAGGATTTGACTGGAAGAATGTCACGATGATTGCTCAGGATGTCAGTTCAGTAGAACACAGGAGATGGAAGCCAGATTGAATAGGGTTAAGGGGGAAATTGGTAGAGAAAAATAGGGGCAATGGATGGTCACCAGAGAATGGCAACAGGGAAGGGAAGAAAAGTAGTAACCAAAAGAAGCAGTAGGATCACACCTGTAATCCCAGCACTTTGGGAGGCCGGGGCGGGAGGACTGCTTGAGGCCAGGAGTTCGAGACCAGCTTAGGCATCATAGCAAGACCCCTGTCTCCACAAAAAATAAAAAAAATTAGCCAGGCACAGTGGCTTGTGCCTATAGTCCCAGCTACTCAGGAGGCTGAGGCAAGAGAATCGCCTGAGCCCAGGAGTTTGAGACTGCAGTGAGCTATGATCATGCCACAGTACTCCAGCTTAGGTGAGAGAGTAAGACCCTGTGTCTTAAAAAAAAAAAAAGGCAATAGGATCAAATTTTTATTGTTATAAATATTCTTTATCAGCAAACACATAAAATTGTAATAAGTGTGGTTCTTAAAATATATTTTGTATATTAAAATATGCTTCACTTGCATATTTCTCTATATCAACATAATCCATATATTTGTAACTTCAAATATTTCATTCTTTCTGTTGTATCCTATCATAGTGATACCAAATATGCTTAACCATCAACCTGTTATTGGGCAATTGGGGTATTTCCAACATTTTGCAAGTGTAAATATCTTTGTTCTGACTATTACTGTAAAAGTGACATTTTTTTCTTTGGTAGATTATTTCTTCAGGGTATATTCCATAAAGTAGAATTACAGAGGCAAAGGGTACAGTGTTTTTTTAAAGATAGATTTGTTATACATTGTTCTCCATGGTGATCCAACCAACTTTCAATTAGAATAAGAGTTTGGTATTGACTTAGAATGATTTTTTATTAGAAAGAGGTCTGAGCATGTTTAATGGCACAAGGGAAAAAGAGTTATTTGAGGAAAATAGTCCAGGTACAAGAGAGAAAGGGAGCAGAAGGGAATGATCTTTAGGATGCCAGGGAAGGGTTAACTTTGAGAAGGAGAGGGTATGGCTCTTTCTACCCTTGACTTGTAGGGTGATGTCCAGGGGAGACGACTGAGGTTCCTACTAAGAAAAGATCTTCCTTTCTTCAATAAAATAGAGCCAAGGCCACTTGCTGAGGTGGGAGGTGGGGGATGGCAGTGGGGATTGAGGTCTTGAAGGTCTGAATTAACCACAGTGAGGAATGAGTCTGGGCGTACGAGAGTTGAATGAAAGTCTTGTTCTGCAGGGGTGAGGACTAAGTTGGACCCATGAATTCATAATGGGCTAAGTCTTTAAAGTCCTCTGGCCTGGAGAAGCAGCAGGGGTGGGCACCAGGACTGGGGAGTTGCTTGGCATGTTCATAGCAAGGTTTCTGAGGAGGCAGAATTTAAGATGGCAGTGAAGCAGCTGGCCCTGAGGCCAGAGGTGGAGGGAAGGGCCGCAGAGCCAAGCTGGGCGCTGGTTGTCAGCCAGAGTGAGGAGGCAGAGGAATTACAGGCTCCAGTGAGAACAGAAAACAGGTTTGGAATGTGAGGGATGAGCAGTAAGGAGGTTATTGAAGAATTTAATTTTAATTTTAACATTTGGCAGAGGCTGTTTTTACTTTTAATTGTTTATCTTTGTATAATGTTTGGATGTTTTTTACATGGGCATGTGTAATCAGTAACATTTTTAAAAGTAGAGTAGAGCTGTGCCTTCAGGGTATGGCTGGGTTGCTTTGAGGTGGACGAAGGAGAAATGAAGATGCAGGAGGATCATGGAGTGTCACTTGATAAGGTGTTCAGGCTGTGAGGAGCCTCCACGTGTCAGCCGGTAGCTCCTGTGGCCTCAGCTTGTCACTACAGAGTGGTGCCCAAACCACCAGCCCTCATCTACCTACACTCCAGTAGGGTTTTAAACCGTCCCTAGGCTTGGCAGTCATATCTTAGACATGCTGCCATGTGGGTCTGGCTGTTTCCAACTCTCTGACCAGATGCCCTACTGAACCATGCCTTTCTGGCCTTTGGGAGTGGAGGTTCTTCCTCCAGAGAGGTACAACCCCTTGCTAGGGATGCAGTTTTGTGAGTGGAGTGTGAGTTCCATCCCTCACTTATCCTTTCTGCTAGGTGCTTTGTGCTGTGTACAAACTGTACGACTGTCTACAGCAGCCCTGCTTCTCTCTTACCTGTTATGGAACTTGGCCTAAGGCCCTTGCCTCCTCTGACCCCTCTCCTTCTCATGTCCTCCTAGATCATCCACTTTGACCCTGACCCTGTCTGACACCGTCAGTTGTGGCCTTTATTTCACCTACTGGATTCACATTACCTTCATGGTGCACAACTGAAGCCATTTACACAGCTAACCGTGCAAAGCAATCACAGGGGCTGATACCAAGGGACTGAACAAGGTGGAAACGTGGAAAGTCAGGTGCAGGAATCAGCATGAGGAAATGGAAAAGCTGGGGCTTCCTTCTTTCCAGGGCCTTAAACTGAGTCTAAACCTTGCCTGGACATTTTGTAAATGCTGTTTCGTTAAAGCCAGGACCAAAGCCAAAGTATGGCTCCCTGCCAGTCCCTACCAGGAAGGAACAAACAGCTTGCAGTGCAGGCCTCAAGCCAGGTAGAATAGGAGCTAAAGTGCATTGTGTCGCATGTGGAATTAAATGGGTTATTTGTTAACATAGCCTCCTGCCACTGTTCTTTTTTCTCCTAGTCAGCCTAGGTGAGAATAATTAGCCCTCAGCCCATAATTAGGTAAAATGAAGAGGAAGACTACACCTGATGACTGCAGTACAGTAAAGAATCTTGAACTTGGAGCTAGGGGACCTGGGCTTTGAGTTACAGGAGCTTGAACAAATCACATCTCCTTAATCCCAGTTTCTTTGCATATGCTGTTCCCTCTGCCTGGAACATTCTTTCCTGGACTTTTTAGCTTACTTTCCTTAATTTCATATGTCTTGGTCTTAATGTCATTCCTTTGGGAAGCATTCCATGATTTCTACCCCAGCTCCACACTAGGTAAGGGCCCCATGGCAGCATTTTTCAAATTGTGTATCACAACCATTCACTATGGATCACAACCATTAATGGTCTGTGAGATCAATTTATTGGGCTATAACCAGCATTTTAAAAATGAATAGACCAGAAAATATCAGAGTGTAAGAATTGTTTAATGAAACTTCTGTTATATTATATATGTCTTTATGTGTGTTTATATAGATATAGGGTTATAATGTAAAATATATTTTTTACTGAAAGATTGAGAGCCGCTGCTTTAAATATACTCAATCCCTGTATTTTTCTTCTGTAGCACTTAATGTGCTATAGCAGCTATAGCAGCAACTTATAATTATATAGTTCTTTGTATGATTATTTTATTACTGTTTATCCGTTTCACTAGATAACAAGCTCCATGAAGCAGGCACCATATAAGACCTAGTAGTAGTTAGGGCTCAACAAATAACAGCTGAATGAATGGCTTTCTGAGGTATGTTTTGTTGCTCTTGGTCCTTAGTTCTGTGAAATGGTTCCTAGAAGTGAGTGGATAGTGACTGCAATAATAAACTTTTGAAAAAGCCCTCACATTTGTCCCTAATGGATAAGAGTATCAGCAAAAACAATATTTTGACTTCTCAATCTCCGGATTGGGAGTGGCACTGGAAACTGAGAAGGCCCATACGAGTTCCTGTCAGAGGGAAATGGGAAGAAACGAGAGGAAGACACCACTACCACTATCCTGTCCAATGAGGCTTCACTTGGGCAGAGTTAACTTTCCAGTAAGACAGAGCCATAGACATTCAGAGACTGAACCTACCACATAATCTATGCCTACATACAGAAAAAGTCAACATGTTTAGTGTCGGGTCGACTTCCTACTCTCCTAGGTATGGATGACCACACACCCTGATCCCAGAGCCCACTGGGTTCCAAGCATAGGCTCCAGAACTCCTTTTCTCCCTCTTTACCCCCCCCAACCCCTGCCCACCAACTCCTTCCAAGAACTGGTCTTCCTGCAGTATCTCTGAACCCAGCCAGGCTAACAGCAGGTAGAATGAGTCCCCTGTGCCTTCCCAGATGTATTATAACAAGCCTCTGATTGTGGCCCAAGAACTTCTCATGGCCTGGAAGGCTCCATTTGCAAGACCCAGCAAGGCACTGCTCTGGTCCAGAGCTGTCCCAGGATGCATTAGAAGGTTATAACTCAAGAGGACTCACATCTCTGATGCCCTCTTGAAGGATATTGGGAACCCAGTGATAATGCAGGCCCTGTCAGCAGTATTTAAGAAGATCCAATTTGTACCTTTATCTTTGAAATTCATCATTTGAACTCAGATGGTTCTGCCAGCATCCAGTTGTTCTGTGGAAATCATGTTGGTTGCTGCCTAGAGCAGATGACCTCTTCAGGAGGGACTAGAGAATAACTAGTTGCTTTAGAGCTCCCAGAACTGTTAACTGAAACATCTTAATATACACATTCCTTTCAGCTTGGTTTTCTGGAATTGACAGCTTCTTCTAATTCCAAAGAGGCTGCCTGTCAGCTTCCTTAAGAAGCTTTCCAAGACATCTAAGCCACAGTTGAGTTGTTGAAGGCAGGAGGCAAGCTAAGAGAAACAACTGAGGTGCCTTTGACTACAGGTTGTCCCTGGGCAGCACTGCCTCCCACTTCTGGTCCCTTCCCCATGCTGAGGACTTGGGGTTTGGAAAGGCATTCCTCAAATGACTGCCAGGCCCGCAGTTATTCCTCTGAAGAACACTCTTGAGAATTTTTGTTATCACTTGTCTCACCCTCACCCTAAGAATGGTTGCATGCGTGCATGCATTAGCTTTCCCACGAATTTAAATATATTTATCTATTATTCTCAAAATCACTATAACATTGCCCATATTTTCAGAGAAACTTCTAAGATCAATGTGTGTTTAATGCCTTTGGTGTAATCATCAAAAACCCCCATTTTGGATGACAAGTATAATTCAAAATTGCCTTTAAAATTAAATACTTTATAATTAAAACATTGCAGAAATGAATAAGTCAGAAAGTAGAAGTCCTTCATAACCTCGTCCCCCAAAGAGAATCACTGCCACTATTTTTGTTGAATATTCCAACTTTTTTCTGTACACATACTAGCATGTTATTTATTTTTAAAAACATGGAATCTTACTATTTTTCATTTATAGAAAAATTAGAAAAGATAGAAAAGAGTAAACAATAAAATTAAAACCACTTATAATTCTACCACTCAGACAATAGTGGCACCAAGAGGTGGCTTAGGTGGGCTTTAGCACTGTCCCCTCCCCCAAAACTGCCCCAAGTAAACATACAATCCAAATACAAATGTGTGCTTATTCTGCAAATGCCAGCTTCAAGACGTTTGTCTATCTCCCTCTTCCTACCAGATCACCAACCCTAAGCCCCTCCACATGGAAAACCTGTTGCTACATTGCTGTTTACTGTGGTGAACATATTACTGCATTTTCTTCCAGTCTTACATATATCTTTTAACTAAGTTAGAATCATATCCATTTATAGTTTTTCCAACAGTCATTTCAAGTCCCGGTGCAAGATACATATAGACAGCACTTCCCATTGCCCCAGATAACATTGGTTTTGGTTTTGTCCCCAGTAGCAATATTTCCAAGACACTGAAATAACATGTCAGGAAACTGTTTTGAACTCACCCCTGGGAGATGCTTTCGAAGCTGAAACATAGGGGAGATGGTAGAAAGATGGGGGTATGAGTGGGAGTGAGGCAAGATGAAGTTGTCCTTTTAAGTGAGGTGATGGGAGCAGAGGTCTTCTACAGTACTCGCCTTTGGGTTAGCCCCGTAGGGGCATTCTGTGCAGCCATCAGTCAC
This sequence comes from Daubentonia madagascariensis, assembly GCA_023783475.1. Lineage (NCBI taxonomy): Eukaryota > Metazoa > Chordata > Mammalia > Primates > Daubentoniidae > Daubentonia > Daubentonia madagascariensis. Next base: position 22,936,181 of record JAKFHU010001035.1, read on the forward strand.
AGAGCTGGTGCCTATGGAGACACTGGCTACTGGAGATGATCCAAAGGATGAGTCACAAGAAGTATACATGGTATGGGAATTAGATGTGATGGGGCAAGTTCATTTTAATGGGAGAGTTATAGGGCCTGTGGGAGATGTTAGGGAAGATGGAAGTGGTTCGTGTGGAGAGTTTGTCAGAAGGGAGGGTGAGAAGCCAAAGAGCCACTGTCTGAAACACTTTTCCATCTAGAGGTAAGAACTCGGGAGGAAGCAACCCAATAATAGTTGCTCTTGATGTCAAATGGAACTACTCGAGAAAGTCTGTATCTACATCAAGGCCATCAAAAGCAGAGTTCCCATTCTGCCCATGCCTGTCTCTCTAGCTCTGGAAAAGAATGATTTCTTCCTCAGAAGTAAATTAAACTTCCTCCTTGAAGAGGATGAGAAAGCATTAATTACTAATGCTTATTTTCATATTTACAGATGAAAGGCATGCTGACTTCAAAGAGGTAGAGTTGGGACGGGGGAAGAGAATGAATTCTCAACATTAAAATTATCTGCTAGAAAACACTAATGCCTGTTTTGAAAAATTTCTCATGGTTGACTATAAAGTTGGAGAATTTCAAAAAATAGATTTGACAACCAGTAAAGAGATCAGATAAGAGTCTCTTAGAGCAGAAATATTTGTGTTCCTAACCACCCAAATGCATTTCTAGGACAAGGCATTAGACAAATGTGTCAGCAAGCAGCCACCTCCTACATGCTTGTGAAACACTAGGAGAAGTTATGGTGAATGCTTCGGAACCTTGCCAAATAGTTAATGGTTTAATTCTGCTTCAGCTCCTCTTTTTATAACAGGTCTGAGACTCCAATTAATGAATTTCACTTTAAAAAGAAGCTTGTTGGATACTTGCTCTAATTTAGAGCATGAAATTCAAAGTAGGGGACACAGAAAGAACCCATCCTCCTGGGGCCACCTCTCTAAACAACATCAACAGCACCCCATAGGCGGGCAGGCCTGCTGGAGGCCAGGTTTTAACCACCAGGGCCATTGTGACATGGTATGTCGCTTGGCCCACTGGTCTGAGCAGCCACAGCGACGTGATACCAGTATCCTTCATGAGAAAAGCACCCTGACTTGGTCGAAGGGGAGGCTCCTCCTTGACAGTTTTTAAATACAAGAACATTCCGGTGTCTCAGCATTCTGTGACGGTGTGAGGTAATATCTGTCCTAGTCTCTAGCTCTTTTTTAAAATTTGCATATCAGATCATCAAGAAAAACACTGCATACATTTAGCTGCTTTTTAAAATGTTGGCAGAAGAAACCAATTAGCTAAGTGGTCATTAATAGCTGCAACCCATCATTGAAATTTTTTTCAGCATACCTCTTTATATTTGTTTCCCAAGTTGCTTTATCCCATCACAACATTCTGGAATCCAACCAGAAAGAAGACTGAAGCTTCCGGAGATGAGGGAAAACAGCAGTGTAAAAAAATCATGCTTTGCCATGACTCAGCTTAATACTGGTCAGGCCACTGCCTGATTAACAGTGACAAGAGCAGTGCTGGTAAATGGGAAAATTCTGTATGTGTTCTCTAGAGCAGGGCCTCTTGAGTGTGGTAGTACTACTGACTCACCAAGAAAGCCTGTGAAAAATGCAGACGCCTAATCCCCAGCCCACATCTGTCCCTCTCTGGGGGTGGAGCCAGGAATCTGCATTAGTAATAGGCCAGTCAGGTGACTCATATGCACCCTAAGTTTTAAGAACCTCTGCCCTATGGGAGTTTTCCTTCTTGAAGTAAATGGGGTCGATCTTGGCTTGAAGGGCTTCACCCAAAGGCAAAAGTGACCCCTGCCACTCCTTGACAGAAAAATTATTCTGCACCTCTATTTGTAGCCCCTTGAGCCTAGGAGAGAGTTGTATACCAGGTCAGCACCTCTATATGTGGTGAAATCCTAGGTTTATCATTCATTCTTGCTGTCCGTCAGGTAGGCAGCATCAACATCTCAACTTTTTCATGAATAGCCGTCTAATTCCAGCACCCTGCATCCCAAATTGATGCAGAAGCTAAGTCTTAAGATGCAACCATCTTCTCCTCTTTTATTGTGTGATGGCATTCTGAAGTTTTTCTTGACACCCTAAGAAGAAAAGGCTATGAGGAATTTCTGACAGCTTTTTTGCAGAACATCAAGGAACACCCACTGAGCTCCAGAGCCCCGGGCAGTCCCCTCTAGGTTGTGGTCAAGGGGAGAAATGACTTGTTTCTGCATGTGCTGGGCAAGGTGCAAGATGCTTTCCACACACTGCCTTAATTAGTGAGAAAAGCAACCCAGAGTTCGTGCACTGCAGGGGAACAGAAAATAATGTCATGAACTGAATGCAAGGCAGGCTTGAATTCTGTTCTCAGCTTCAGTGTTGACTCACCATGGCAGGAAAGTCAGTGCCTCCGTTTATCCTTCTGTAAAATGAGATTATTACCTGTTCCCATTGCCCAATCATGAGGTCAGTGTTGGGAGTACTTTGAACTTCTCAGATGAAAGATGATATAAAACTACAAAGTGAAGAGTTGGTGTAGGAGAGGATGGTAGAAGACTAAAACTGAGATGGCTGAGTGAGAGCAAAATTTAAGGATGTCAAGATGTTCTACTCTGCTGCCATGGGGACTCTCTGGACCTTCATTTGCCTTGCTTGTCTTATGAAGGATGGTATGAATACACACTATCATATAAGGAGAGGCAGCCTAGTGTCATGGTTAAGAGCAAAGACTTTGAGGTCACTGGCCTACTAAATCAGAATCTTGAGTTAAGGATGGGGCAGCTGCAGTTTTAAGAAATTTCCAAGGTGATTCTGACGCACACTAAAGTTTGAGGAACAGCATGGCCTCAGACTACTGGTGGTTCCCAAAGAGGTTGCATATTTCCACACCTCTCTCACATATGTGCTGTCCTGCTCCCTGAGCCACCTTCTCCACTTAGTCCCTCCCATGCATGCATCAAGCATTATCTCTGGGTTTCCTTCTACTAAATGAGCTCCCACTCATCCTTCGAGGCCAGATTATACATCACCCCTTGCCCAAACCTTTAACCTTTGCAGAGGAATGAATTATTCCCAGATACACAAGAATACCATGCAACCACTACAGAGAATGAGGCAAATCTCTATACCCCACATGGAAAAGTAACCATGGTATTTTTAGAGGAAAAATAAACAGTCACAGAACATTTATATTTTGATTCTACTTTTCTTTAGACAACTGTACAAATGTGTGTATATAGTTTGAATATATATATACAAAGGTCTAAAGAATACATATACCTGGTAATAGAAAGTACTTTTTTGTTTTACACACATCTGTATTATTCGAATTTGCATACTTTTGTAATTTTTCAAATTTAATGACAAGTAGAGTAATTATTACCAAGAGATTAATTGCTTGAGTAATTAGCAGGGAAGCATCAATTGCTGTTATAGCTCTTGTATATCATGTTATCTTTGCCTGTGTCTCCCTCCACTGGTCAGCTATGAGCTCCTGAATGGCAGGGGCCTCATGCTATTCATCTGCCTGTCGCCAGTGCCCAAGCACTGTCCCTGACACTCAGTGGGTGCATAGCACATACTTACTGAATTTAAGAGATCTCAAGCAGGCTCTGGGGACGCTTGGTTGATCAGCCCCGGGGATGGTTAAGTCTGCCACTGAGGCGCAGCCTATGGTCACTTGGCATGTCTTGTCCTAGTAGAGAACAATAGCAGGAAGTGATAGTGGTGGTTAGAACAATACTGCCTACAGCCTCTACCACAAAAACAATGAGTCTGATGGTGGTGGTAGGGAAAAGAGGACTTTGGAAGTGGCAATGACAGCAAACGGTCTGTGGGTCACTGCCACTCGCTTTTTTTAAAAGTCACAACTCCAATCTTATGACCCATGTCTGCCTGCTCCAAAGTAATCCCTACTCTTTTTCAAAACAGAATAAAACTCCCCATTCACTTTGTAGAGCCTCACCTAAATAAAATAGGTATATTTTCACACTTTTCCTTAGTATCTCCTTTCTATCTCCATCCCTTCAGAATCCTGCAGTCATGAGATTGCCTAAATGTCCTCTCTGGAAGGCCTTGGCAACTTTTAGGCATCCACTTTCAGTCTTAGATTTGTAGATCAGACTCTCAAACTCTGAAGTAGCCCGGATGTAATTAGGTAATGACTGTCTGTATTCTTGCTCTCTCCATTCCACTAAAAGCATTGGGCATTCCTCCTCTTCTTCCCTTATTGAAATAACTGTCATAAATCATGCTGGACTTTGCACCTTGATCTCCTTGGATACACGTGTGAAAATCACTCCCTGTCCTTTCACTACCACCACCACCACCACCACCACCACCCCACACGTATCCTTTGTACCAAATTCCTAGGAGAAATTGGATGTGTATAATTTGTAATCTCATGATTTTAGAAAATCAAAACAGTTATTACTCCTATAACTAAGGGAAAAGAATAAATGAGATATATTCATATTTATTGTATTTATATCCAAAAGCTATAGCAAAATGTTTTTGACAAAAATGTAATTTTAAAGTCATATTGTAGGGGAAATATAGCATTCCTTCTCAATGAGTAATGTTTTAAAATAGTGACCTGTTCTAGGAGTTTAGGATGGATGTTTGAGGGGTAGAAAAGACAGGTCACTCAACAAACATTAAGCAGCCTACTATGGCCTAGGTTTGGAATTTTAAGATGACAAATTTGAGAGACTGTCTCATCCCTGACCCTCAATTCATGTTATAGTTTTAATATACCCTGCTATAATCATGGAAATGTGGTATAAGTCCCATAAAACTAGAATCAAATAAGGATCAACTGCATCTTACTCATTGATATCCTTGTGATGATACTATATAGGCCAGAAGTAGGGAGACAAATTGAAACCCTCCTGTTCCCTGCATGGATTGTTGAATCTGTATAATGTGTTACTTCTCTTCTGAGAAATCCAGGGTTCTATTTTATTTTCTGTTGCACATGTTGTACTTTCATGTCCTTTTTATATTCTGCCACTTTCCTTAGCTTCAATTTAGCCATAGGGATTGTACGGCTCCCAGTTTTCCTTTCTCTGGAAATACTATGCATGTTGCAACTGGAAGACCCTGACAAGTTAAAATGTTATGGTGTTATTAAAATAAAACCAGAAACTGGTTTGTTACAGCTCCTTTCTCAGTGCTTTCTCAGCCATCTCTTCTATCAGTCACTTCAAGCTGTTTGGTGTCAAAATTACAAAGAGTCCCCTACCATATTACACCAATTTCTCTACTCAGAGCCTAAGTCTTTCTCCAGGTCACAGAAATAAGTTGTTCCAGGGACAGAAAAGCTTCCTCTTAAGAGAAAGTACTGGGGAGATCAGAAGGATGTGTAGCTCTTGCCTGACAGCTCTGGAATCTTCAGGTGGTAATTGAGCTCTTGGTGTGGATGTGACTTCCTGATCCATGAGATTGCCAGGTTGAAGACCAGCTGAGGAGCCCTCTGCCCCCTTCTCTGCCCTACCAACTCTGATGTTTGCTGGACTTAGGAAATAGGGTGGTTCTGATCCTTTATCCTACTCCTGTAGGCCCACCTTGGTCATGACCATTGATCAGGTCCGAAAGTTCGTGTCTGGCGGGAAAGCCAGGACTCGAAATGAATGTCTTGAGAACCATGGTTTCCTGAGAAACCCTAGGGTGGGTTTCTCCCACAGACAGAGACTGACGTTAAGGAATACCCTAGAATTTGGCGTCCAGGATACCCTAGAATTTGGCTTGATCCCTAATTGTTGTTGGTGGGAGCTGTCCAACATTTCAGCATACTTGTGCATCTGCCTACTTTGAAGGAAATGTGATGATGATCTGGTTGTCTTGACTGTTTTATTATGTACCTGTTCTAAGGAAATTGACACAGTTTAGCATCTAGCCTCTAAGGCAGCAGTCCCCAACCTTTTTGGCACTAGCACCAGTTTCATAGAAGACAATTTTTACACCGACTGGGGGGTGGGGGAGGGGATGGTTTTGGGATGATTCAAGTGCATTACATTTATTGTGCAGTGAAACCTCTCTGCTAATGATAATCTGTATTTGCAGCTGCTCTGTATTTGCAGTGCTAGCATCACTGCCTCAGCTCCACCTCAGATCATCATGCATTAGATTCTCATAAAGAGCGTGCAACCTAGATCCCTCACACGTGCAGTTTACAGTAGGGTCCACGCTCCTGTGAGAGTCTAATGCCACCACTGATCTGACAGGAGGCGGAGCTTATGCGGTGATGCGAGCGATGGGGAGTGGCTGTAAATACAGATGAAGCTAACCCGCTGCTCACCTCCTGCTGTGTGGTCCAGTTCCTAACCGGTGCTGGTCCACAGCCCGAGGGTTGGGGACCACAGCTCTAAGGTGTTTAGATCTAATAATTTAATGATCAGCTCTTCTTAAGGTCACTGAGCCCTGAGAAAACTGACATATTTATTTGCTCAGGCACATTTGTACCAGAAAGTCAATTTAATACAGTAAGGGATATACTTCTTCTCTTCATACTTCATGGTGCCTTGAAAATCAGAAAGGTAATGAGAGCTTGGTTTGTGAGCATGAAGTCAGAGAAAATATCATTGGAAGACATTAAGAAATGATGTGTCATGCACACCATAGTTAAGCTTGATTAATTTTTCCCTCTCTACTAAAGGAGACATTGTCCATCCTAGTGATCAGAATACAAATTCCAGCTAAACAGGATGCTACTCCACTGGACAATGTTAAAATTACACTAAAATAATTTTACTTTACTTTCAAGCCATCATTTTTTTTCTAGATTCAATAATAACCATCCCCACTATTTATAATTGCCATTACAACCAGATTCTACATCATGATATGTTACAGTTTTCCAAGTTTGTAGCATATTTTACCTTGATGAAATTTAAGTCGGCACTGCCCTGGGACATCTAGTTTTATTTACATATGGTTTATTTACAATATCTCCAAATCACACTAATTCTCATAATTGGTAATCCTGTCTATAACATGCAGATAGTTGTTAGCAGGGATTGGCAGACATTTTCTGTAAGGGCCAGATAGTATATTTTAAGCTTTGCAGGCCATATGGCCTCAAGTCAAAACTACTCAACTCTGTTGTAATACAAAGCAGCTATAGACAGTAGGTAAATGAACGGGTGTGGCTGTGTTCCAATAAAACTTTTTTTTAACCAAAAAAGGGGCTCTCTAGCTTATAATTTGCCAACTCTTGCTTATTAGTCATAATCACAGAGGGTGCTCTCTCTTGTTCTTGCCTGGCTTTGCTGCAGTATTCTTTTATTCTAAATATTAATATGATCTTTAAGTCTTCAAAAGTGTAAAAGTACTAGGAATCCTTAGAGAAATGGCTTGTTCCAAAACTAGGGCAAGGAAGATACAAATTGAGCCTGGAACAAATTTTTGTGCCAGAAAGTGAGGAACTTCTCAAAGAATTATGGGATGTGTCAAAAAAGACACAGGAGCCAGCGGGACGGGGCTCCCACTGGCCAATACTGGGACAATTTGAGTATCAAAACAAATGACAGTAATGTGCTATAACCCTTTGAATAAAATAATGATCTATGAGTTTATGCTGATTAAATAGATACTTGAAAAATAAGTGGAGAAGGAAGAGAAAGCTTTTCCTTAATGATGGAGTGAGGAGAAAAGAGCAGTTCTCAAACAGATTGGAAGGCAAATCAGAAAAGGAACTTTTTCAAACACCTGAGTCTCTTTCTAGAGAGGTGTGTGTGTTGTGCACGTGTTGGAAAATTCTCCAGGAGACACTAATGGACCTTTTCTGAGGACCCCTGATATTCGGGCCACAGAAGACAATATAAAGACAGCAGAGGGAGGTGTCATGTCTTCAGGCTGTTGGCCCATTCATGCCTGCCCATCACCTCTATTCCTTCTGTAATCTTGACCAATATGTTTGGTCTTCTTAGAACCTGCTGAGTCCAGAAGGAAGAGCTCCTGTCTCAGCAGTCCTTGGGCAGCTATAATAAACAGATGACACATTAGAAGACAGTAGTTTTCTTAACTAGCAGAGACTACTCCCTACAATGTTTCCTTTTTAAACCCTTCACCTGAGGAACAGAAAAATACCTAGAGAAAAAGTGTCTAGTGAAGAATTGATTCTCACTTTCCAGAGAATCGTCACAAGAAAAAAGACAAATCTATTAGCAGAAAAATTAAATTCAAGTTGTGAAGTAAGCACTTAAAACACTTTTATTCTATTTTGAACAAGGGTACACATATGGAGACAAAGATGTATAACACATGGTATGTGATCCCTGACTTCGAGACACTTATTATCTGTTTGGGAAGATGTTAGGGAAAAAAATTAAATGGCAGAAGTATAAAGGATAGATTGGTAACTTAAATGCTGTGTGGCAGAATACATATATACTTAATCACCAAATGAATTATGTAAACTCATAAAATTCACTAGAGAGGAATAAGAGATTGCTGAAGCCTAGAGAGATCAAAGAAGACAGAAGCATAGAATTGTAACAACTATTGGAAGGGACCTTAAGAAGTCACCTAAGAATAAAATCTCACCTAGTCCAGCCTCCAGTCTAGTACTTGACCCCACTAGGACATCCCCACAGGGTGGCATCAGCTTGAAAACTTGGCGTGGTGAGACCTACTCTTTGCTGGGGCAGCCATGCTGCCTTTAACCAGTTCTGCTGGAGAAGTTTTTCTTCAATGGGTCAACATCTATTTTTCTCTATCTTCAACACTTTGGTCACAGTTTTACCCCTTATGTTCACAGAAAATAAGTCTAATCCTTACTCTTCCCCTGGTAGCCCTTAAGTAATTAAAGGCAGCTCTCATCTCACTGTGAGTTTTTCTTCTGTCTGTAAGCGAATCCCTGGGTTTCTCCAACAGATTCTCGCAGAGGGGAGCAATATTATCACCTTCCTCATTCTAGAAGGACTTTATAACCAGATATCTGGTTTCAAACCAGTTCTGTTCTTACTAGCTGCCTTATCTTGGGCAAGTTACTTAAGCTCTCTGAACCTTAGTTCAGTTCTGCTAATATTTGAGAGCATACCATGTGCTGGGCACCATGCTAGACAACAGGGATGCAAAAACTTAATAGCAGCCCTCAAGAACTCCTAGTGAAGTAGAAGAAATAGACATGGTGAGTACTATCTGTGTTGGAAATGTGCCCACACAGTAGTACAGAAGTACCCAAGAGGCTATCCTCAGGGAAAACTTTCCAGGGGAGTTGACACTTGAGATGGGTCTTGAGAGTAGGTGAGCAAGGAAGGGAAGGCATTTCAGACAAAAGAAAAGTATGAACAAAAAGCTCTGAGGTGTGACTCAGCCTGGTGTGGCTCCTCATAGCTGGAACATGGAGTGGGAAGGGGGAGTGGAGCTGGAAAGGCAGGCAGGTGCCAGTTGTGGGGAGAGTGCTGGAGGGCAGTGGGAAGGCGTGGAGTCAGGGTTACTTAATGGTAGTCTGCAAAGAGTGGATATGAAGCCCGTAAAGTGGGGCTAATGATACCCTCAGCACATCCACACCTCACGATGTGGAGAGGTTCAGATGAGATAAATACAGTGCACAGTAGGGCAGGAACGTCATAGGGGCTCAGTCATAGGGGCTCAGTAGCGGCCCTTTTCCCCAGCCTCCAGCAGTGTAGCCTTTTGTCAGTCCCACCACAATGGCAGCTCACACTTAGCTCCTGTCAATTTAAAATCCTTATGTATTTTGCACACAGTGTTGCAAATCCTTGTATTTTTTGCTAAATATCTTCCTTCCATTGTTTTTTTTAAAGATCCAAATAGAGAACCTTGTATGTATTTCCTTTGGGTGGTTTAGCTTCTTCCCATAGCCTGTCACAGCAATTTGGGATCCCGATTTGGTCAGCTAGTGCTCATAGAAATGGAGGAACACAAGCTTGGCCTCAGAAGGAGGAGAGCATTCAGGTACCATTCAAGGCAGGGAGGTATTCATATTAGGACGGGGCGGGGGGACAGCAACAATCTGACTGAAGCTGAAGGGTTGGAGGTTAGAGATGTCGGGAAAAGGTTTGGGGAGAAGGAAGTGGAATGAAATTATGAACACAGGCCAAGAAGTTTGGTCTTTATCCTACAGAGTCTATATAGATATAAAGGGCTACTGGAAGTTGGGGTAAGGAGGGTAATTAAAGCAGTGTTTTTGGAAAGTCTGTCTTGCAATGAGGGGCAAGAAAAATTGAAAGAAGAGAGTAGAGGCAGGAATGCTGTCCAGCCATAAAATGGCAACAGTCTGGACAAGGATGATGTCAGTGAGAAATGAAGGGATAAGATGGGTAAGAAAAGTCAGTGGCTTGATGACAGCTTGGCCAGAGGTAGGATTTGAGACCAACTACATGTGCTTTTAAAGTGGAATTTCATGGATCCTTGCAGACTTTCTTTTAGCATTTTAGTGGACAATATAGGTTTAAAATACAAATTAGTTCTAACATTTTACCATAAAATATTTGTTTCTGCATTACCGTTATTAATGTTTCCATTTGAATTCTGAATATATTCCTCAACATTTTAAAACTGCAGTGTGAAAGAAAAAAATGTTTTTTCCAAACTACTTATCTTTCTACCAATTCTCAGTTGTTGGTTCTTAAAAATGATTTCATAAGACCTTAATTTTTAGATGCAAGGAACAAATTTCCACTTAATTATATGGATGGCTGATTTTACAAATAAGTGTGCGTGTTTGTGTCAGTATTGTGCTTCTCCAGATAAAACAATAAAACAATAAAAGAAATTCTAGTAATAACAAGTAAACATTCACCAGGGGTGAATACTGCGAGACAGGTGTTATGAAAGGCCCCTGGGGGTTGAAAGGCAGGGTCCTTGCCCAGGGGGCTCACTGCTGAGCAAGGGAGAGGGCCGGTCATGTGAGAGGTGACAGTGGTACCAGGCTAGGGAGACCCAGTACGTCCTTGTTATATCATGGCCAGCTGAGGCGGAAGGAGGGAAGTGGAAAGAAACAAGGGAAGAAAAGAAAGAAGAAGAGTGAAAGATTTAAAAAACCAGGAGGGAAAAGAATGGGGAGGAAAAGAGATAAGTTACAAGAAAAATAACTTGCCAGTTGTTACACTTGATAATGTAGGAAGTGCTTGCAGGTAGCTTATGTCATTTGATTCTGCCAAGAAGCTGAGGAGAGAGCAGGAAATGAGAGCCCAGGAGGAGGAGAGGAGAGAGGTGCAGAGGTGCACTAGGAAGAGCTCTGAGCCCCTGAGGCCTCCCCGGCCATCCCTGCTGCAGGTATCCTGATGTAGGAGGGGGACCTCAGTGGCCCTGGTTAGAAGTTAGTGAGACCTTTTATAATGAGAGAACTAGCATAGAGATTTGAATCGCCTGGACAAAAAGCAACGGAAGCCTTGAAGTGGTTATTTTGACAGCTGTTGTCAGGGACTTCCTGCTGCCTGACTACTACTTCTGCCATTACTTCTCTACCCTGTTTAATTTTTTAAAAATATGTTTTTGCCAAGCACAGTGACTCACACCTGTAATCCCAGCACTTTGGGAGGCTGAGGCAGCAGGATTACTTGAGGCCAGGAGTTCAAGACCAGTCTGGGCAACATAGCGAGACATCGTCTCTAAAAAAATAAGAAGAAAAATTAGCCAGGCATGGTGGCATGTGCCTGTATTCCCAGCTATTCGGGAGGCTGAAGCAGGAGGATCACTTGAGCCCAGGAGTTTGAGGCTGCAGTGAGCTATGATCGCACCACTACACTCCAGCCTGAGCAACAGAGTGAGAGTAAGACCCCATCTCTAAAATATATACACACATACACACATATATGTATATGTATAATTTTTTTCTCATCACAAAAAGAATATATGTTCATTGTAGAAAATTTAGAAAATCCAGATAAACCCAAAAAAGAAAGTAAAAATCCCCTATAACCCTACCATCAGACAGAACCACAATTATAATTTTAGAATATATCCTCACATTATTCTTCTATGCCTGTTGGTATATATACAGACATATATTACCTAATGATAGGGATACATTCTGAGAAATTCATTGTTAGGCAGTTGCGTCATTGTGCAAACATCATAGAGTGTACTTAAACCTAGATGGCGTAGCCTACTGCATACCTAAGCTATATGGTATAGCCTGTTGCTTCTAGGCTACAAACCTGTACAGCATGTGACTGTACAGAATACTGTAGGCAATTGTAATACAATGATAAGCATTTGTGTATCTAAACATATCTAAACATAGAAAGGGTACAGTAGAAATACAGTATTATAATCTTATGGGACCACCATAGTATATGCAGTCCCTTATTAACCTAAACATTGTTAAGTGGCTCATGACTGTGTTTTCCCCCCCACTTAATATACTGTAAACATCTTTCCATGTCTGTCGGTTGGGATTGTGTTTTGAAACAAGGTAATGGCCAAACCTATTAACAATGGCTTGAACAAACAATGGGATATTTTGCTCACATGACAGGAGTCTGGAAGTAGGAGGTCCAGGCCAGTAGAACAATTTAAGGATGTCATCAAGGACATTCCAGCTCCCTTAGGCTGTTATGTCCCCTCATGGTCTCAAGGTGGCTCTTAACTCTAAGGAAAGCTGGGAACACAAGTATTTTAGAGACAGGCAAAGAAGAAGGGTGTTGGGATGGGTGCTGAGTCAGCCAGACAACGGTGCCAAAAAGTCATTACATACTCTAGAATATCTCTTTTTAAAGCAGCTGCATAGTATAGATGTACCATGATTTATTTAACAGTTCATCGCTGGACATTTCAGTTGTTTCCAATTTTTTCTGATTATAAATATGCTTATATCTAAAGTTTTGTATGTATTTATAATAATTGATTTAGTATAAAATTCCTAGAAGTAGAATTAAGGACAAAGAGTATATAAAATGTAAAGGCTTTTAATATCTTTTTTTTAAAACCAAATTGCCCTCCAAAAAGACTACTAAATTATACTCTCACCAGTCGTGTTTAAAAGAGCCCATTTCCCTGTACCCTTCACAACAGGTTTTTTGTTTGTTTTGTCATTAAGCTATTATCCTATGACCATTACTGTGGATTTAACTTTGTATTAGCCCTGACCAGACTCTAAACTGCCCATTGGCTTTCTGGAGCCCAGAGCAGGGACCCTGAGAGCCTTAGCTAGCCCCCACTCTTCTCCGTTGCTGCCCGGGGGTGAGGGTCTATGGGCTGTCCTGCACACCCATGCAGGCTGCTAGAGGTCCTTGTCCTGAGGTGCATCAGAGGACTTGTGGTGTTTCTCGTGAGCATGTACCTCACTCATCTATTCTTTTTTTATTTTTTCTTTTTTTTATTTTTTAAAATTAAATATTTCAGGGCTAGTTGATTCGGCAGGTGAGTTGTTACACACTCCTTAGCGGATTCCAACTTCCATGGCTAACGTCCTGCTCACTCATCTATTCTTATTTGGAAAGTCCTTTCTGCCACTGAGAAGTCATTATTTGTCCCATCTCAGTCCTAATTCAAGGCCATCTTGTCTTGTTTTAGATTGAGATGCACCTGGGATCTGGCCTCTTTTGAAACAGCGCTCCCCACATCCTCGCACATCACCCTTACCTTATCTACCTCAGGCACAGTAGCCTCATAGGTGTACTTCATAATCTGTAACAGAGAGAAGGCTGAAAAGACAGTATCCATAGATTCTGGGAATATTCTAATTGTATTAAGCTGCTTTTATGACATGCCACCACTTCCTGGGGAGGTGGTCAAAAAAGTAAATGATCCCCAGGCATCACCACGCTTTGAAATACTTACTAAGTAGTGAGCAGTTAGCCACTATGTGCGGTCCTTCTCATCAAATGAGGACTCATCCATGGGTGAGAGAAGGATCCCCTGAACTGCAGGCCTCTGGCCTCTCTGCATGTAGTGGTGCTTAAATATTCATCTGTATAGGCATGTAGTCACATGTGAACATGTGAGTGAATGATGAATCCAAGCAAGACTTAAGCTGAATGTAGGAACATAGGCCCAAATCACTACCCATCTAAAATAAGAAAAAGATAATTCCAGAATTCTGATTCCAGGAGGAAAATGATAAGGATTCTATTTCAGTGCTCCCTTCAAGACCTTACCCTGACCTCCTGAGAGGTAACACCCAAAGTGTAAGAAGCACTATCTTAAGGAAACTCACCTCTCTGTGAGCTTTCCTTATAGGATATGGTTTTATGCTACTCTGTTGGTTATCACCACCACTAGGGAAGAGAAAGCTTGATGAAGCACCTGTTGTCAGTCCAGCTAAAGCCAGAATCATGATGCTGCGGCCAGTCATTACTGTCAAACTTCCAGCTCATGGCTTCTACCCGAATTCTCACTTTTCCCTCTAGAGAATGCTGCCTCAATATGATACCCACAAAATCAGTCCCAGGCACAACTTACTTTGTTTAACAACGTCACAGTCCCCAGTCTCCTTCTCCCACCTGATTTCATTGTTACTGGCCCTATGTCACAGACTTTTAAAAATTCCCTGTCAGAATTGCATCAGCAGCCTCTGGCCTATAACCATCACTAACCTGAATTGACTAATGTTAGGTTCTGTGTGGATGCTCCACTTGGGTTAGCTTTGACCTTCACAACAGTATGGCAGCACAGGTATTTTTAAATTACTAATAAAGTTGAACATGTTTCATGTGTTTGTTGGCCATTTACACTTCTTCCATGAGTTGTCTGTCTGTTCAGAGTATCTGTGCATGTGAGCCATGCACATAGTGATGTCCAAAAGGCATTTCTATTTTACAACAAGAAACTCAGTCTGAGAGAGGCCACCTTTGCCCAGTGCCTGGAAGATCATGAGATGCAGAGCTGGAGTTGGGTGCTTTGGAGTCTTTTTCACCACCTTTTCCATGCACCATGCTGCCCATCCACATGGCTCAATGTGCCAGTATATTTCTTAGGAAATATACCATAAGGCTACCTATTTTGGTAGTGCAGTAAAAGTTTGCTTTCTGAATTCTCTATTTCCCCTACTTTGAGCAGAATCTTGGGAAATCCTAAGTCGTTTTCCCTTTCTTAACCCTTTTCTCCCCCAGACCCATTTTCTAGGCAAAAATATGGGAGAGGAGTAGCTTGGATAATGTCTAGCTTTGTTTTAGTTCTCTGGTAATGTGCATTTTCCCCATTATTACCAAACTTCCACTTTTTCCATCTCAAAATACATTTCAGTATAACTGGAGTATGGCAACAGTATTTTGTTTTCTTTTAATATTTACCTTAGGTGAATCTTCAAAACTTTCACATAAGGACATTTTCTAATGTCTCATGCTTAGAATAAATTACATGGAATATCAAGGATTTAGTTAAAAAAAAAAGTTAATGCCATGGATATGTCTGGGGCCACTATAAATTTATCCCAGGATGCTAGATCTTCAGTAGAAGGTATGAGTGGTGAGAATTCATCATCAGGACTTCTAGATGTTTATTAGACATGATCACAAAGATGGCTTGTGGGTCCTCAAACCCTACATCCGAAAACAATTCTCAGAAGAGTAAATATATATAGGTAATAAACATGGAAATATGTTCTCCCTCACTAGTAATCAAAGAAATATTATTTAAAAGAATAAAATATCATTTTTATTAAATCTCCACATTTTTAAAAATAATAACACTCAGTGTTGGTGAGTGTGTTGAAATGGGCACTCATAAACTTCTAGGGAAAAAATGAGAAGTACAGCTTTTTTGGAAAGCTGTTAGGCCTCAAAAAATATGTCATGCCTTTTGACCCAGTAATTCCCTGCCCAAGGAAGTAGTCATATATTTAGATAAAAATTGAACTTTCAAAGGTATTCATTCCAGAACTATTTAAATATCAAATATGTCCAACTTTCCTTCTCCACTCCCACTGCTTTACTTGACTAGCCTGAAAAAAAAAAAGTCCAAAAAGTGGACAATGATTTAATAATAGAATGGAACGTTATTCCCTATTAAACACGATGTTTCCTAATATTCTTAACTATTCTTTGCAGTGTCCATAGTATAATATTGAGTGAGCACCTGGTGAAGACCCTACGCTCAGACCTGCTCCTCCTGTGGTCTTCCCCATCCCCCCAGTGGCTTGAGCAAGAAACCTTGGGGTTATTTTTGACCTCTCTCTCTCACTTCCCACAATATTCTGCAGCAAATCCCGTCGGTTCCACATTTAGTAGGATTCTCCCTACTTTCTTGGCCTTTGGTAGAGCATGAACTGAAAAGGCGTGAGGAGGAAATAAAGCAACTCTGAATTCCCCTGAAGTGGTTAGGGTTTGGGTTCCTAAATTAAGGTCCAGTTTTTCTCCTTCTTGAATTAAGTTATTTAACAATCTTTTTCCTAGAGCAGAAACCAATGGGTCAGGTGGCCTCATTGAGAACATGACATCTAAAGGGAGCGTGGCAGGATTCAAAGTATTACTACAATGAACAGAGGTACATGAGGGAGAAAGTAATAGGATTCATTGGTGGTAAGCCGACTTGCTGAGAAATGTTGTGTATTTGCAGTGAGCAATACATTTTGTACAGCATGAAGGATCATCAAATTTAAAGGAGACCCTAAAACCGAGTGTGTGGAAGCCTCCACTAGCTCAGCTGCTGTGGCTATTAGACAAGTGAGTAGGCTTTGCCACTAGGTCAGGAGAGACGTAGTAGTCTATTGATGTCTGATGATTCACATCATCCGGGAGGAAATATTTCTTCTCAGCCTTCATAAGTTCGTAGCAGGGGCAGACCCCTGTAACAGAAGACAGATTAGCAAGAGAAAAACAAGCAAGTGTATTAACACATGCAGTGCACATAATGCAGGAGAAACCTCAATGAAAGGTAACTCAAGGCAGTGGCTTCAAACTGTCTTAACAAAAAATGATAAATTTCTGGAGAAATGACAGGACAGAGGAAAGCAATTTTAGGCTTCCAAAGGTGGGAAACTGTGGGAAGGTAAACATATGGGAAAAAGCTAATGAAGTAAGGTTTGTTTGTAGGTTCCTCTGGTACCATCTCTGGGCTGACAAGAGCCATCTCCAGTAAAGGAGAATTTGTTAATATATCCTGTCTTGAGGCAGCAATGCAGAAGGATGGAGAGAGAGCTCTTCCTCTGTTTGCTGCTTCTTAATTGCCTTTAACTCAAAAATAATTTTTATGTCAAAGAGGCATATTTTTGGGTGACACGTTCCGGTTTCCTTCACCATGAAGTTGAGTCATAACACCAAAGGTTTATTGATATCTCGTATGTACAAATAGATAGAAAGGTAAGATAATTAGGTAAGCCCAGAGTGGCAGGTTATTGAAGGGCTGATTTAATTTACAAAAGACCTATTCATGTTTAGATTCCCAAGGAAGAAGTTTGTACTTGGTTAAGTTATAAGTGTGATGATATCAGAAAAGTTGGAAACCCACTGCCTGCATTAGCCAGGATTCTTCTCAATTGTCTTCTTAGGAGTAATTGGGAAAGTTTTGAATGGCCTATTGTCTGTCAGAAGTAAAAGATTTACCTCCCTGGGGTAAATTATGTTCTCTGCGTGATGAATTTTGACACAATTGGAACTTCTCTCTGAAAACCTTATGCCCTTTCTGAAAGAAAACTGTAGATAGCTGGAATCAGTCTTAGAGCTTACCTCATCTTTAGAACACAACAAAAGGTCATCCATGTATCAAATATGAATAAAATAACAGGGAAACTTAAGGTCCTTGAGATTGTGGTTGAGGACTTATGAAAAGTAGGAGGGGCCTTAGTAAATTTTTGGGGCATAACAATCCAGGTATACTGTTGATTTTCTCAGGAGAAGGTAAATAGTGACTATTTAGATCTAAAGGAATGCAGAATATATGTCTACAACTGTAAAATATGCACCCTCAGGAGGCACTGGAGATAAAACAGTATTTGGTTCTGGTAGGGAAATCACTATTCTATTTATGACCCCAAGGTCCTGAGCAAATCTATATCCCTCCCCACTGGGTTTTTTGACTGGGAGGGTAGAGATGTTACACGGACTGTTCAAAGTATGATGAGTCCTTTTTCTATCCTATTTTTACTATTTATTTTAATCCTTCTTTAGCCCTGGCTTAGAGGCTATTGGGCAAGTTTGGCTAGAAATTTCGATTAGTCATTCTGGACCCTTATGGATTCAGTCCCAATAATCCTGCAAACAACTGCATGTTTGAAACTTTGTTCCCTTTTTATTCTAAAGTGCCTCTCAAACAATTTTGTTCATTTCAAAGATTCCTCCAGCTGGGCAGTAAAATTCTAAATTATCCTTGGTGAAATTATGCTTTCTAGAAAGATAAGGCCACAAATTTGGGTGATAGTGTAAATGCATGTAAGAAGCAGGAATCTTCTGAGGCAGGAGTACAGGCTTAGGTTTAGACGGAGACAAAGCCATAATTCTGGGAACAGTGAGTCCAAAGAGTTGCTTGTGCACCCCATGTTTAACCCCTCCTCCCCCAACCAAATGCTTGGGCCTTCAAACTACAAACCCCAACCAGATTTGCAGTTCCCAGAGCCAGGCTCTTATGGACAAAGCAAGAGAAGACTGAGGAAAGTTCTCATAGGGTTTATTTGTAATCACCAAAACTTGGAAACAAACCAGATATCCTTCAGTGGATGAATGGGTAAACTGTGGTATATCCATACATGTACCATTGCTTGGAATACTACTCAGCAATAAAAAAGAGCTTTTATCCACACAACAACTTAAATGGAAGTCAAAGGCATTGTGCTGAGAAGAAAAAAAAGCCAATCTCAAAAGATTACTGTATGATCCCATTTATATAACATTCACAAAATGACAAAATCATACAGTGACGGAAAACAGATCTGTGGTTGCCAGGGGTTCGAGTTGCACGGGGAGGGCACAGCTATAAAGGGGTAGCATGAGGACGTTTCTTTGAGGTTGTAGAACAGTTCTGTATTCTGGTAGAGTGGTGACTACCTGACTCTATACATGTGATAAAATTTCATAGGCTGTACACCAAAAAAAAGTACATGTAAAAACTGATGAAATCCAAATAAGGTCTGTAGTTTAGTTTAAAATGTACCAATGTGAATTTCCTGGTTTTAATCATTGTTATGTAAGATGTTATTGGAGGAAGCTGGATGAGGATACACGGGAAATCTTTGTTCTGTTTTGCAACTGTGAGTCCGAAATTATTTCAAAATTAAAAGTTTACGAAAAAATTGGAGGGATGCTGATTTCTGTAGCACCACTTGGGAATCATTTCAATTTCTACTAGAAAGGATGATATAAAATAAAGCCTCTGAAGAATTATAAATTAAATGCAGTTTCTAAATGCTGTAATTTCATTTGTTATAACTTTGATTTGGAAATTATTTTTAACTATATATTATTGCCAATATTTTGTATTGTTACAAATATATTGTATACATGAAAAAAAGATTATTTGGTGAGTTTCCTTTCAGGATAAAATAACTCATTAACCATGATGTATAGCATTCCTGGTGAGGTGGCTTCTGTCTGCCTTTTCAACCACATCTCCTCTGCCCCAGCATGCATTCTGGGATGAATTATTGGCAGTACTTTCCCTCCTCCCCATACATTCCCCTTTCCTCTTGACTCTTAGTTTCTTGATGAGCGTCCCCTTCAAGGCCCAGTTCAAACTCTGCTTCCTCTACGAAGCTGTCCCTGGCCCAGGAAGCAGAGTTGCATGCTCTTCCTGTATCTGGGGTTGGAGTGAAATGTGTTGCCCTTTGGTTATTTTGTTCACTTGTCCACCTCCCACCTGAATCCATGAATTCCTCAAGGGCCCAGACTGGGTCCTGTACCTTCCTTTTGGCCCTGTGCCTGGCACATACTCCATAAATGGCGATGAGTGAGTGAGTGATCTGAGGCTCTGAAAAGTCCTAGGAATCAATTTCGTCTATTCTTCCCTGACTTAATACAGTAATTTTCCACAAAACTAAAGATCAAAAAGGGTTCTGATTAACCACAGTTAAACAAAACAGTAAGTCAATATTTAAGACATTATTTTCCAAAACATTCAACTTATTTAAGATTTTATTCAACATTTTTTCCCATTTTTCTTTTCATTCATGACACGGTGTTGTGAGTAGCTGGAGAAAGATCACGAGGTTACACTCGTGAGCATCCCTGGGCAGATAAGATCTAGGACTTAAGGGTAGGATATGGAGTCTGAAGGAAGATGGGTGGGATGTCGAGATAAAGAGCACAAGCCTAATTTTAATCTCTATTTTGTTTCAAAATTTAACTAAAAGAATCAAGATGTTCTCTGCCCTGCAGACAGTCACTCACTAGTCTACCTGAAATGCTTGAAGACAAACCCCTGCTTTCCTTCTCCAGCATCCTCATGGGCGGATGATCTGGGACTCTATAACTGTCTGCAGGTCTAGCTTTTGTCCCCACACTCCAACAAAATGACTCAGAGTTTCACCATTTCTTATTGCACAATTTAATGACCATTTCCCCACCTCAGGTCTGGTAGCTTCATTCAACAGGCAGATGATCTCCTCTTTGAAGCTGGCCCCTCCCTTGGCTCCCTCTCCTACCTCTTCTCCTTTCATTGCATCACCTAACATTCCTCCAAGATTGAGTCATTGGTCTAATGCTCATTTTTAAAAATAAAAGTAATAATAAACATGTTTCCCATATCCCAAATTTTCCATTTTCTCTTCACTGCCATCTGACATCCTGTCATCCTTAAAGGCCCAAATTATGTGCCACCTTCCTCCAGAAACCCTCTAACTGTTGAGCCACCACTCATCCTTTACGTGTGCCTGGAGCACTTAAAAGCCAAATGTACTTTCACTACTTAGCACTTCATATATCCTGCTTTGTGGCATTCTTTGTTATTTATGAATTACTCTTATCTCCTCCACCAAACAAAGGCTCCTTAAAGACAAGACCCATGCTTTAAAATGATCTCGTGTCCTCAGTGTCTCACGGGGTGTTTAGCACATTGTATCAGTGGTCAGTAAACACTTGCTGATTGAGATTAAGGCAATGTTGCAGTAGCTTGGAAAGAGAAATAAAAAGAAGAAAACCTCTGACATTTCCTTTTCCTCCTCCTAATTCTCAGGGGGCTAAATCAGAATGACCCACCCTGTCCTAGAACCGTGCAAAATGAAATTGCTCTTCCTGCCCCAGAGTGGTGGTGTGGCAAGAGCATGGGATTTGGGTTCAGATGGCCTGGGTTTAGCTCTGACCTTGCCATTAAGGAAACATCAGACCCACCAGGCTGCTGGAAACATGCATGTTCTCTTCCCAACACGTCACATTGGCCACTGTAGCTCCCTTCCTTCTCTGTCCTCAGGCTAGATGTAGATGGGCCAGCAACCCACCCCCCAGCACAGGCCACCAGGTCCACTCTTGGAACCATCCTAAAACCCTGCTATGAGGAATATGTGCATCAGAGGAAGATTTTTAAATCTCTTGCTGAGAGTCCCAAGGCTTCGTGCAGCATCTGGCTGTGTGCGGCCAGAGAGTGCAGCTAGCATTCTACCCTGCACCCTTCTCTTCATGTAGCCAACAGCACCTCCTCAGCATCAACAAATAAGAAAGGAGACCAGAAGACCACTCTGATCGAGCCCACCTGCCATCTGAGCCCCCCACACCCCAGTTTAACCTCTCCCATTCATTCATTCAATAAATAGGGATTGAACAGCTATTGTGTATGTACCAAGCCCTGAGCCAGTACTAACTGAAGAGAGAAATGGACAGCATAGCTCCAAAAGCTCTGTCTTTCTGCCTGAGGCAGCAGAGAATGGAAAACCAAGCCTGTCCCTGCTCTCCCTGCTCAGGACCCTGACCAGAGGGTCTGTGGGGGGTTGGTTCAGAGTGCTCGAAAGAACTTGAGTCTGATATGGTGATGATTCTGTCGGTAAAGGTTGCTCAACCCCCAGGACAGGGTGACAATGAACCTTTGGTTCCCACAGGCAGTATCTCTTACTATCCTCACAACAACTCCATGCTCGATAATACCATCATTCTGATTCTTCAAACATGAAAACTCAGGCTTGGATGCCTTCACTTACTTGCCCAACATCTCACAGGCAGTGAGTGGCAAAGCCTGTAGCCAAGCCACACCTTCTGCCATCAAACCTTGTCTCCACTGCACTGCCTCCAGAAGACCGGTGCTAGGGGCCTTGGATTGATGGGTGGTTCCGTGGACATTTGTTAACTTAAAAAGTAGGTGTCTGAGGAACTTAAAGATCTCCAGTGAAGAGCCTTTAGAAAGAAAGTGTTGCCTTCCTATGTGCCCACCTAGATGGACCCTACTAAAATGGATTAATTTTTAGCAATGAGAAGGAGTTCTGTTCACTACACTCCTGGGTTTCCATTAACCCTTGGAGTTCTGATCAGATACAGCAACTTAGCCAGAACTCCCCCTAAGGACTCTGTCCCCTGGCAGTAGCATCCCAACCAACCTGGGAAAACTTTTGTAAGAATTCAGATCATTGTTCAGCAGGACATGTCTAGGACCCCAGTGGCTACAACCTCTGCAGGGCTCAGGATATTAGGGAACAGCTATGTGACTTAAAAGTGTTGTGAGAACAGAATCCTGGAGAAGCTCCAGTCCCTACCTGACCTACAACCGTCCAGATCCCTCTCCTGGATCTGCTGTAGTGGGCACATGCTGGTGCCCCGGCCAGCCCTGGAACTACTCCATTTCCCCCAGCTGTACCTTTGACTAATCCAGCTTTGAGAGGCTGAGCCTGTCTATGAGTCAGGTCCTTGCCGGTCCACGAGAAGAAGGTGATTGGCTGGATCTGGCAGGGCTTTGTGACCCGCTGGCAGGCCTCCTACAGCCCCTCAGAACCCTTCATCCCTACCTGCACATATTGCCTCCATGCAACCCTAGAATAACCTGGATGTGTGACCCACGGGGGCAAGGGTAGCAATTTTGCAGATTTTCCAAACAGGTGACTTCAGCCCCCCGGGCCTGGGCAGGAAGGGGTAGCCCAGTGACAATGGGCATAGCCCCACGTCAGGAGCGGGAAACATTTTGGCAGGCTCCGCAGAGTTCTCTCTCCTCTGATCCCACAGCATCTGTTCCAGTATTCCTGGCCGGTAGGATGGCATCTACAAAGCAGAACCTATGGGAAATCTGGAGTCGGGGAGGGATCGTGGTCAGAGCCCAGCTCAGGAAGTCCAGATGGCTGTCTCTAGGCAGAAGGGGCAGAGAAAAGCACAGTTCTGTAGTCTGTCTCCCTTCTGGACTGGCCATTCCATGGTCTTAGAGACCAGAGGCTGGCTGTGTGTCAGGCGCCTGCTTCTCAAGTGCCCTCGGATTCCCACTGTCTGCCCCAGTAATATTGATAACACTTACCAAATATTGTTTGTATGCCAGGCTGTCTGCTCAGTGCTTTGTGTACATGGATCGCTTAATCCTCATAACAGTTCTATGAGGTGGGAACTGTCACTGTCCCTATTTTATAGATGAGGAAACTGAGGCCTAAAGTCAAACAGCTAGGGCATGGTAGAGCCAGGATTTGAACTCAAGTATTCTGACTGGAGATCCAGTATTCTTAAAGCACTGCCTTTTTGCAGCTTACTGGAGATATGCTGGCCACCTCCTACAGAACTGGAAGACCTGGCGTGTCTTTCATAGCCATGCTGGGCAGAGGGTGGAGGCCTGGGAACTGCAGGGGGTTCTTCCAGGAACCAGCCAGAACTGGGCTGAACTTGGGGTAAAAGGAGACCTAGAGAATTAGATAAGACTGGGGGCCCCTGAATTATCTTCCATACATATTTGTAGAAGATAGATTTCCACTGAAGATTTAAAAACAAAAAGCCAAAATTAGATTTAGGCTGGTGATAAGGTTATTAACTATTAGAATCTGACCTTTCAGAGTTATGCGAACTTATTGTTCATCTTTATGATTTAAGGATATAAGTGCCTAGATCGAAGTGCTGTCCTAGGTGTCTGGGAAGGAACCGATGGTTTCTAGGAACTCTTCTGATCATGGGATAGCAAGATTTGGTCTTGATGACCCTTTTTCAAGGCTTCAGTGTGCAGAATGACCAGAAGCTTCCCCTCTGCCAATGAGAGCTGTAACCCACCTTCCCCATTGCTGGTGGAGGTACCATGAATCTTATGGTCCTAGCATAGGAAGTGGTTTGGCAAAGTCACCAGATTAAACCTCAGCTTTTCTTTCCCTTGACTCCAGACCTGGTAGCAGGAGTCAAGGCCCTGCAGAGCAGGCTTATCCCAAGGACAAGTCTTGGTCTGATCTTTAAGTGGGGTTTCCAGCCAACCTGGGTGGTGGCATGCCATAACCCAATCAGGGGCTGTTTCCCCTGACAGTTACCATGTGCTAAAGATGATGCTAGAAACATGGGGACAGGCTTGGAAGGCCCTGTGATTGCATCTCTTGGGACAGAGGCTCCCCTCTGGGTGGTGACCTACCATTCTCTCAGGTGAGGTGAAGGCACTCTTGGTAACAGGTTTATTATCACTAAGTGTCTCCTCAGCCTATATCTTTGCTATAATTGGAAGCAGCTGGTCCACTTAGATCTGGATGCTCAGGCAAATACTTTCTATACCTCTGCCCCTGGCAGCTGGTCTTGTTTGAGTCCAGGCCCAAGTCAACTCTCAATTCAAAAGGCCATAAGAAGTTGGACCAATTGTGTTCAACTTGTGGCTTTGGGGGATAGGGAGGCTGGTTTAGTTCAGTCCAGAATCTTAGAGCAGACCCAATGCCCTAGGCCACTCCAGCCAGCCCAGCTCTTAGGGTACATCTGGGCCAGGAATAGGCTTTCCACCCACCCCCTTCCCTGACATCACCAGGTTTTGACTGAACCTGGCTTCCTCTTTGGGGACTAGATCAAAGTTAGGCACTCTCCCTTTTCTAAATTGAGATCAGAAAAGGGGAATTTGAGGATGGGGGAACAAAACATTTAAAGGAATCTTTGCTGAGGACCTGGGTGCCACCTGCTGGCTGTGTTTAGTTCTATTTACAGAGCCAAATCTAGGAGAGGAAAATTAAAAGGGCATCCTGCTCTCCCCAGCATAATGAGGGACAAAGAAATGAGGAGGCTGGTTTCTTCATGCAGCTCTAGCAAGTGTGGCAGAGAATCCTTGCAGAGACCCCTGGGTGCCCTGGATGAGCTCTCCTGAGTCAAATGGACCTTAGCCAGAACAGAGAGAAGCACCCCCTGAGAGGACCTGAGCCAGTCCTGAGGGAGACTAAGGCTCTGTTCCTAGTATCAGCTGCCTCTGCCCCAGAAGCCCTATAGGGGGTGACAGCATGATTGATTGCTGCTCCCTGAAAGGAGCCATTTTTTCCAACTTTCTTCTTACAGGCACTGTTGCCACTTTTGAGACCCTAGAATCAGACTGATCAAAGGTGTGGAAAATGCCTTCCCATCATCAGACACTGATAGAACTGGGAATTTCTGGCCAAGCTTAGAAGACTCAGGCATTTTTTCAAGTAGCTATGTAGTTCTTGGTGACTTTTGGAGCCCTGATAGCAAGGTCTTTAGTTGTATTCTAAGCTCCAGGGAAACTGGAGATTTTTCCTATGTACCAAGAAGGAAGAGGGCTAACACCTTCCCCCGCAGGAAGGTGACAAAACATCCCAACATCCCAGCCTATGCCTTGCAACATAGACCAGGATATCCCAGCTAAACACATGTATCATATGAGCGCTATGGTTCTCATATCTGGCTGTGTACCAGAATCACCTGGGGTATTTAAAAAAAAATACATATATATAACAATATGTGTATTTATGTTGTATATACATTTTTATATAAGAAATTATATGTATCATGTATATTATATATTACATGTAATGTATAATAATATATATAGTAAATATATATATTATACACACATGCTTGGGCTTCACTCTAGCCTATTGAAAAGGCTCTGCAGGAGAAGCTAATGTATTCTCCTAGTAAAGAACCTCTGGAATGCATGGAGCAGGCTGAACCATCAGCAGGTCCAGTCCTGTGGACCCCAGGGAAGCTGCCCTCAGGCTGGAAGACCCCTTGAAGCACAGATGATTTCAGTGGAAAACTGGAGGACAAGTTTGGACTGGGACCATCGCCTCCACTTTTCCTCAAACAGAACAAAATCCCTAAAGTGGCTCAGGAACTCCCAGGGCCAACCTAAGATGACCCTCAGAACTCCCCCTGACCAGCCCAGACCCTCGGAGGCCTAGCAGAGTGTCAGTCACAGCCAGCCCAGAATGACCATGCCCCGGGGGCCCCAAGGCCTCTTGGAGAAATGAGTTTCTGAGCCTGCGGAAAGCTCCCAGATAGTCATTCTGGACAGTTACCAGTATAGCTTGTGCCCTCTGCACCCAGGCCCTGGCAGGCCTCTGCAGACCCCCTGGAGACCTGGCAGAGGCTGACCACTTATATTAATACTTTGGGGCCATTCAAATCCATCTCTCTCTAACTGCACACTCTCTCCTTCCTGACTGAGGACTTACTGTTTTCACCACACTTTGGGCATTTGGTTATACTGTTCTCATGTGTGTTTGTCTCCCCAGTAAGATTATGAATTCCTTGAGGACAAGGGCAAACCTTTTCAATTTCTCACAGTCTGTAACAAAATAAATACTCATCCAAATAAAATGCTCTTCACTTAACCCTGCCCACTCTGCCTCTTTCGCAAGCTCAGTGACCATCCACCCCAACCCCGTCCATTCCTCCTGCTCTTGTTGCTTTAGGTCTGTCCCCAGAAACTCAGAAACACCCTCCTGATTCCAGTCTCTGCAATTCCGTTCCACCAACATGGTTAGGCAATTGTTGTTCACTGAGAATTGGTCTGGAACCCAAAAGTGAATGGAACATAGCCTGGCCACTGGAGAGCTTACTGTCAGGGGAAGGGACAGACACAAGTGATTTCAAGAGAGTGAGAGAACGCAGTGATGAGCTGTGCTCAGTGCTGTAGGAACAGGAGGGGCCTATCTCCACATAGGGGTTCAGGGAAAGTTTCCTGGAGACAATGCCAACTCCATTGCAGAGTCTTAAAGGTTGAGTGGGGGTGGGGGACCCAGGCCAGAATGTGATGAAAGACGATTCAGAAAGAGAGGACATAAGGAGGTGTCACTCAATCGTTTAACAGCTTTTCTGAACACATTGCCTGTTACAGGCCCAGATACTCTACTCCTGGCTTCAAGGCACTTCCTGACATAGGGGGCAGACATTTAAACAGTCCAGTGGTAACCCTGAGGGTTGGGATATAGGGCGGTGGGCTCAAAGCCATTGTGTAAGAGAAGACTCAAGGGCAGTCATAATTACCCTCGGAAATCTCTGAAACTGCCAGGTCCTAAGTCCTTACAGGCTCCCAAGACAATAATTAATTTTTGTTTCTCTTGGCTTTTTGGCCCTGCCTGGCCTCCCTTTCCCTGGGCAATGAAGGTCAAGGTTTATTTTTAGGAAGAGGAAGGACTAGGAATAAAAGGGTTTTCTCTCATGGTTTTTCTTCAAAAAGTTCATGTAAATGTGCATATAATGAGGTTCTATTATATATGCTTGGGGTCAGGAGAGGGGGTGTGAGGGGAACACAGCCCAGCACATGCCATGCTGAGCCCCGCTCTAAAGCAGTACTTCTCAAACCTGACCATGCCCGCAGATCCTCCAGACATCTCAGTCAGAGACAGATTCTGATCCAGTAAGGTCTGGGGTAGGGCGAGAGAATTGGAATTCCTAACAAGGTGATGCCTGTCTAACCCCAGTGATGCTGTCCTGGGATCTCAGTTTGAGAACTGTGGAGTAGAGAATTAATGGACTTTGGGGTGGGGATGGCATTCCAGACAGTGGGTGAATGGGGAGCTGCCTATGGCTCCTAACTTGGGGAGCAAAGTGGGGGAAGGCTGATGAGATGGGGTCCATTTAGGAGTCTGATAAGTGGTAGGGAGGGGTCACATTATAACAGCAGATGCCTACAGGGGACAGGGAAGTGGGCTGGGTGTATTCTTACTTTACAGAGACACTTTACATGGTAAGCCTGGAGAAAATTCTTCATTCACTCCAGAAATATGAGCTCTCACGATTCTCGGAATACACAGTCCTTTTGACCTGTGTTCTGTTTCTCTATTTCTGATAAGGACCTAGTTATAGGAAATATTTCCCTCTCAGCAGTGCAAGTCAGTGACCATCAGCCCCTGACACTTGGCCTTTGTGGGGGGGGTGGGGTGGGAAGGAGGCACTCGCCTGCTGGCTCAGCTCCAGTTGTTGGTTCCCGTGCGGGAACATAGGCTCAGAGTCACCAAAAGAAGCCAGAAATCCCAAATTGTTTGTGTGAGACATACCAGCTTGAAAATATTAGGCACTAATTTATTTATTTATTTATTTTTAATTCCAGAATATTATGGGGTACAGCCACTTTGCTTACATATATTGCCTACGCACTGCCCAAGTCAGAGCTACATTTGTGCCCATCCCTCAGACAGTGTGCCCTGTACCGATTAGGTGTGAGTTTACCCATTCCCTCTACCCCCTCCCACCTGCCTGAGCCCCGATGAATAGTATTTCCATATGTGCACGTAAGTATTGATCAGTTAGTACCAATTTGATGGTGAGTGCCAGTGGTGCTTGTTTTTCCATTCTTGTGATACTTTGCTTCGAAGAATGGCCTCTAGCTCCATCCAGGATAATACCAGAGGAATTAATTCACCATTGTTTTTTATGGCTGAGTAGTACTCCATCATATACATTTACCACATTTTATTAATCCACTCATGTGTTGATGGGCACTTGGGTTGTTTCCACATCTTTGCAATTGTGAATTGTGCCACTATAAACGTTCAAGTGCAGATGTCTCTACTGCTAGATCTAGACAACATAATAAACAGAGCAATAGGCACTAATTTAAAACTGTTTCCAACACCGTGAGTGCTAAACAGTTCAAAGGCTGCAAGGCAAATTCAGCCAACTGGCATCTCCCTTGTGACTGCTGGCTGAAAGGGCTTGACGCTAGGGAGTGGGGCAGCCAGGCCTGTGTTTAGATAGACTCTGAACGCAGTAGCGTCAGGGATGGCTTAGGAGGACGGGGGCGCTGGAGGCTGGAAGGCCTTTTAGGAGGATCCTGCTAACGTGAGCTAGAGAGAAAGTACAATAGTCAGCCCTCCGCATCTGTGGGTTCTGCATCTGTGGATTCAACCAACCGCAAATTTAACCAACTGCAGATCAGAAATATTCGGGGAATAAAATGGGAGTTTGCATCTTTGCTGAACATATACAGACTTTATTTCTCATCCTTATTCCTAAACAATACAGTATAACAACTATTTATGTAGCATTTATATTGTATTAGGTATTATAAGTAATCTAGAGATGATTTAAGGTATATGAAAGAATGTGTGTAGGTTACATGCAAATTCTATACCATTTTACACAAGGGACTTGAGCATCCATGATTTGGTTATCTGGGGTTCTGGGAACAGTCCTTTGCAGAGAGCAAGGAATGTGTACACTCTGAGGGTGAGAGGAACAGGGCAGATTGAGGGGCAGGATCCAGGACTTGAGGAATGGTTCCATGGGAGCATGAGGGGAACAGGCCGTCTGGGTTGACCCTGCTGGTTTCTAACTTGGGCGACTGGTGGCTACTGGTGACATCCACTGGGGTAATGAATACAGGAGAGAAGCCTGTGTGAAGGAAAGGGTCTGGACAAGCGGAGATTAGGTACTTGTGGTCAGCCAGCAGGCCACAGGCCACAGGAATATGGAGTCTGAAGTCAGAGGAGAGGCAAAGTTTAGTTGGCTTTCTAAAACACAAATCTGGTCAAGTTACTGTCTCCTTAAAATCTTCTAATGGCTTCCTGTTGTCTAAATAGAAAGTCCAGCCTCCTCCTCATGGTAAATAAAGCCCTTGCAATCTGTCCCTGCCAGCCTCGTTGTGCCACGCCCAACACAAAAACCTGCTCCCTAGGCCTGCTGAACAACTCGGTTCTGGAATAAGCTGTGCCTTTGTTCTTGCAAGTCCTTGTGTCTGCAATGCTCTTCTACCCCTTCCCTTTTTATGTCTGGAAAATTCCTATTCCTTTCAGGCTCCAACATCTCTGCTCTGAAGCCTTTACTGACCCTGCCAAGCAAATGAGATCACACCCTTCTTTGTGCCATCCCTGAACTTTTGTGTACTTATTTTTACAGCCCATCGCTCCCTACTGAGGGTGCTTGCCTATCTTTAAACTCCTCAAAGGCAGAGACCATATCTCAGTTAACTTTGAACCACCAGTTCATCTAGCATATGGTAGATACTCATTAAATATTTAAAGAATGAATAAGTACTCCCTTCTCTAGGGGCTCAACTGACGGGCCGGTTCTGGAGGGAATGCGTGTCACTTCCCCAGGGGTCATGCAGCCCCTCCTCTCCTGACAGCTAAAGAACCGCACGAGGCCCAGGTGCTGACCTCGCCTTTCTTCTTTCTTTGCAGCTGGGGTATGGCCGTCAATGTGTACTCCACATCTGTGACCAGTGAAAATCTGAGTCGCCATGATATGCTTGCATGGGTCAATGACTCCCTGCACCTCAACTATACCAAGATAGAACAGCTCTGTTCAGGTAGGAGGTGGGGGATAGGGGAAGCAGCCCTGCTGGAGGGAAAGGAAGGGGAGGCAGGACTGCAGAGCAGCCACAGCAGGGAACGTACAGTCATGTGTCACTTAATGATGGGGATAATTCTGAGCAATGTGTTGTGAGGTGATTTCGTCATTGTGGGAACATCGTTGAGTGTACTTACACAAACCTCAATGGAACAGCCTACTACACACCTAGGCTACGGGCTATTGCTCCTAGGCTACAAACCTGTACAGCAGGTTACTGTACTGAATACTGTAGGCAATTTTGTAACACAATGGTATTTGTGTATCTAACCATATCTAAACATACAGTATTATAATCTTATGGGACCACAGTCATATATGAGGTCCATCATTGACTGAAACATTATGCAGTGCCTGACCATAGCTTGTAATTAAGATTAAGGAGGAGAACTGAAGAGCCTGAACTAGTCAAGCTGTTTGGAGTAGAAGTCAGGAAATGGCAGAAGGAAAAGTGGAAAGTGAGAGAGGCCCAGTGAAGGGCTATGCGGTGGGGGCTGGGGGACAGTGGGGAGCCGAGAGCCAGGACAGGCAATGAAGCCACAGGTTAACAGCACGACGTCTGGTCTAGCCACTCGGGGTCCAGCTCTCACCTCTTCTGGTAGTACAACCCTGGGCAAGTCGCTGTACCTCCCTAGGCCTCAGTTTTCCCATCCATAAGATGGAGATAATATCAGCAACTAACTAGCCTTGCTGTTAGCATTACACTACATACGTGCAGTGCCTGGTGTGGTGCTAGAACATGATATGCTTCAATAAATAGTCATTGCTCTTATTCCTGGAAAGCTGGGGGGATTCTGGCGATATCTATCCTAAAAATAGGACTGGCCCCAACCCCGGGACAAAGAGAGAGAAGAGGAGAGCAGGTTTGGGGGAGTAGATGAGCGGAGGGCCTGGGAAGTGAAAGAGAGCAGCTCAGCAGAAAGAAAGCAGCAAGACCCCCTTAGCCAGCCGTGCCTCTTCACAGGGGCAGCCTACTGCCAGTTTATGGACATGCTCTTCCCTGGCTGTGTGCACTTGAGGAAGGTGAAGTTCCAGGCCAAACTAGAGCATGAATACATCCACAACTTCAAGGTGCTGCAAGCAGCTTTCAAGAAGATGGGTGTTGACAAAGTAGGTGCCTGTGTTCTGGGGGGCCCTGAGGAGCTGTGTGTCCCTAGGGAAGAAGATGGCCCGCCACCTGGGGCCACAGGGGCTGCTGGAGTCATTCCAGTGCTCACGCCTTTCTCCACCTCCTGACTCTCCAGAGGGAATGTGTTCCCCCAGCTCAAGGCACAGTGGAAGATCTATAACACTTGACATCCCATCATGACAACATTCCTTTCCCTTCCTCCCCTCTGGACCCTACCCATCCCAGACATTGGGGCTCTGTGTACTGCTCCTATTAAGTTCCATCTCTCTGTAGGGCCCAAGAAAAGTCTCTTTGCTCACTGTCCTGCCTTGATGGCCACAGGGCTGTGGGTCCTGAGCCCCAGCCCATATACAGGCAGCAGAACAAAGGGATGCCTCCCCACACAGTTCTTCCTGTGCCTATAGGAAAGGGATGTCTCTGGATCCGAGGCCAGGGCCTACCAGCCTACTTGTCTGCTCTGGTGCCACGGGAGGGGGGCAGGTGGAGAAGGTGGAGGATGCTGCAGCCCAGGGGCTGGCTTTCCTGAGAGTAGTGGAAGGCAGCCCTACAGCAGCAGGTAGTTAAAGTGCTCTGCTTATGTGGTCTATTTCAGATCATTCCTGTAGAGAAATTAGTGAAAGGAAAATTCCAAGATAATTTTGAGTTTATTCAGTGGTTTAAGAAATTCTTTGACGCAAACTATGATGGAAAGGATTACAACCCTCTGCTGGCGCGGCAGGGCCAGGACGTAGCGCCACCTCCTAACCCAGGTGATCAGATCTTCAACAAATCCAAGAAACTCATTGGCACAGCAGGTAACGTGCCCGAGCCGGGGGAGGGAGAGTGGGGGGCCGGGCCGGCAGGGCTCTACAGCCAGGAGTGCCCCCTGGGCCACCGGCCCGGCCCTGCCAGCCTGGAGGAGACTGTTATCACGGAGTTCAGATGACGCCGCCTGCTGCCCACTTAGACTGGGGGAGTGACAATAGGGGGTGAGAAGGCTCCAAAAATTTCTAAGAGGAGAGCCACCAGCACCAGCAATGGTGGCAGCTGGTAGCAGGAGGCCCAGGGCACTTCATTTCGTAGCATGAGCTAGCTTGTTTGCCTCTAGATGGTGGGGCAGTAAGGCCTGGTTTCTCCATCCATGTCCATCCAGGCCAAGGGCCTGGTGCCAGCACCACAGCCCCTTCTTGCCCTGGCACACTGGATGCCCAGGGGCAGGAGTTAGCCAAGCTGAATCATGTCTTCTGCCATTCCAAAAGCCCATAGCCCTATGTCCTCCACTGATGAGTCTCTAGAAATAAGACTTTGTGTGGGTCCCAGAAGGGAAAGGAGAAGAGCAGCCCCAGCCCGCGTCGGACCCCGTCATAGCAGAGCCCCCTCCTCCATCTATGCTGCTGTCCCCTCTCGCCTGCTTGCTTTGCATTAGAATCAGCCTGCTCTGTCTAGGGAGGTGCAGGCGCTAGAGAGCAAGTAGCCACAGCATGCCGGCTGTGCTGGGAAGGAGCTAGGGTCCCTGATTTGGCCACCGCTGCGTAGAAACCCGGTCCAGCCCGGCAGAGGGCAACAGAGCCCATCCTGAGCCGGGAGGGGCAGGGGCCAGGCTTCTTGTGTATCCTCCAGTCAGGAAACTCTGAGGTCGCCTCCAGGGAGGGTGGCTTTGGGCTGGGGCGTCTGTCAGGAAAGACCCTGCACCAGCTGCTTTTCATCAGGCTCTGGCTGGCAGTACAAAAGGGCCCTGAACCCTCCAGCCCCACTTCTCCAAATTCGCTGTTCCGGTTTCTCTCTCCCCACCCAACACCTCACACCTTCTTTTACTTCTCTATAGTCCCTGCTCTCCCAGGCTTGCCAAAGGGCTGCCTAGCTGCTGTAGTGTCCCATGTGGCCCAGGTTTGGGGGCTAGGTGTAGAAGCCCTTCCCGAGTGGCTGGGAGGGGAGCAGGGTGAGAGTGCCTGCCTGTCGCATGGGCCTACCCCCTGCAGTCCTTACACCAGGCTGTCTCCTGCCACGTGCTCTGTGGGCTCACGTGGCCTCACCTGACTCTTCTCCTCTGTGCAGTTCCACAGAGGACATCCCCCACAGGCCCCAAAAACATGCAGACCTCTGGCCGACTGAGCAACGTGGCCCCACCCTGCATCCTCCGGAAGAATCCCCCATCAGCCCGAAATGGGGGCCATGAAACTGATGCCCAAATTCTTGAACTCAACCAACAGGTGAGTGGGATGGGTAAGAGTAGCTCAGACAGCCCTGCCACAAAAGCTGGGCCCTTGGGGTGTTTGCGGGGACAAGAGGAGGGCAGGCAGGGGAGTGTGAGTCAGGGACCTCTGGCTATAACACTGCCTTCTCCCCAAGCAGCTATTGGACTTGAAGCTGACTGTGGATGGGCTGGAGAAGGAGCGTGACTTCTACTTCAGCAAACTTCGTGACATCGAGCTCATCTGCCAGGAGCATGAAAGTGAAAACAGCCCTGTCATCTCAGGCATCATTGGCATTCTCTATGCCACTGAGGTGAGTGTACCCTTTACCTACCAGTGTCCCTGGCTTGCTGCACCCTCTCCATTCTGGCCTGGCCTAAGACCAGAAGCATAATAGGACCGGAAGGGACCTTGGAGAACACTTACTGATGAGGGGAGAGAAGTGAAGTTGCTAGTCCAGGGTCACATAGTACCAGTAGCAGGGAAAGCTGGACTAGAACTCTGGGCTCCTGGGCCCTGGGACCCTTGCTCCTCACTTCCTATAGAACCTGACACCTCAGCCTGGCCTGCCTGGCCCACCACTTCCCTCTCCCTTCCCACCCTCCAGGAAGGATTTGCACCCCCTGAGGACGATGAGATTGAAGAACACCAACAAGAAGACCAGGACGAGTACTGAGGGCGGCTCCGGCCCTGGCTGACTGCACGGCTTCCCGTGCCTCCCCTCCCTGCTCCCACCCCCACATTATAATCCTTTCCTTACAGCCAGGTCGGCCGGGTGCTCTGTGTCAGTGCTGCAGCATTGGGGAGCTGGGCAAGCGGGGCTTGGGGGGATGGGGCAGGTGAGCAGGCAGAGGCCCGTCCTTATCCTCAAGTGGCACTGGCCCAGCGGGCAGGACCCCTGCCCACTCCCCACCCCTATTTATTTCCGTTGTCTCTATGCTGTGTCGGCCAACACTTCCCAGGGTGCTGCCGCCACCCACCCCAGCCAGCCACCTGCTCCCCGACAGCCAGCAGCTGTATATTTGACAAAGTCATTGGTATATTTTTACTTACTGGATTTTCCTTGCACTTTACCTGTTCTTTTCCAGGGCCGACAGCACGGGCTTGGGCAGTGTGCCTGGCTTGGCTTCCCTTCCCCATGGCTGGGGGCTGAGGCAGGACTCATCAATTCTTATTTATTTTATCTTCTGATTTCCCAGTAGTTGAGGGGAAGGCTGATGTCAGGAGAGGGAGAGGGGGCCTGAGGAGGTGGTGCTGTAGGCCCTGGGGTCAGGGAGAAGGGAGGGGAGCATGTGAGGGATGGAAATGACCTCCTGGCCCCGGGCTCCCCCACCCGAGGCCCCTGCCCCCAGCGCCGAAGCCCAGCACTGCCCCGAGGCCCCTAGCCACTCCTTCCCGCAGCCTGGTTCACACCACACAGACTCTGCCCGGACCCTACTATATGTCTGCCTCCCACCCACCCCTCCCCACCCCTGCCCCTCGGGCACCAGCCTGCATACGTGTTCACTTTTATTTAAATAAACTTGTGTGGTAAAAGTCCATGCCATGTCTCCCTCCACTGGGCCACAGCCTGGGTCTTGGTGCTCTCCGCCTCCTGTGCGCCCCTCTCTCTCGAGGTGACGGCTGTGCAGCACAGCCTTGTTATCGGCCTCTCGCAGACCCAGAGGCTGACCTAGTCCTATCTCCCAACACTGGTGACAGGGCTCTAAGGGAAGGCAGGGGCCCCAACCCCCAATCCCTGAGGAGGAAAAATCCCTGGGGCCATGGCCATGGTGAGGGGCAGCCCAGTAAAGTGGCTGCGGGTAACAGGGTGGCCTGGCCAGCAAGGACTTCATTGTGGTCTCCTTTGGGCCAGCTGGACTGCATGTTGTCCCCACCCCTTCTCAGAGCTCACACAGCTCAACAACAGTGATGCAGCTGGGGACAAGGGCTCATGTGACAGAGCTGGGAGGGTTACAACGAGCAAGCAGCTCTGAGCGCTGAAGCCCAGAAGGACAGCAGTGTCTAAGCAATCCCTTCTATAGTACAAGTTCCAATGGGAACAGGGAATCAGGAACCCTCCCATGTCATCCACACAGCCCCATTTCTGGGGTGTGCCTGACAAAGGGCCATAATAACCAATGTCTTGGAAGCCTGAGAGGGACCAAGAGTGCTGAAATGAATGTGAGAGCCTTGGGGTCACCTAGGCTAGCCCCTCATTTACTGAGGAAGAGTCCGAGGCCCATGTGCATGACTCTGACAAGGTGATAGAAACCTGGACTCCAGTTCAGACCTCTTGACTCAAGGTTCAGTGCTCACTCCTGAAGACCACACAGGTGTGACCTTCAGAGTGTTCCTCTAGCCTCAGGCTAGCCCTGGTAGATATTTCCTCATGGTCTTGATTATGAGCAAGATGTAGTTGGGGCTGTGTCTCTTCTGTGACCCCACCCCATGCCCCTCCTTCGGGACGACCACCATTTCTCTAATGACTCCAGATTCGAGCCTTAAATGAGAGAGATTCACGTCTGTTCATTCCTCATTCACTCCTCTTCCTCCTTTTGACTCCCACCCCCACATACATAGATACTTCTGGCCTTACTCTATCTCTGGTTTTCTCCTCCACCAAGTTCCTTGCCTGCTTTTATTTATCTTGATGATTTTTAACTCCCTTGCCTAATTTTTAAAGGCTTTTCCTTCATTATTACAGGTAGATACTATAAAAGGATAAGGTAATTATTCTTCATTGCCCAGTGTTCATTTCCAGGCCAAGACCTCACCCTGACCATTAAGGTGGGTATGGCGTGCAGAATAATGCCTCCCCCCAAAGACATCCACGTCATAACCCCTGGAATATGTGAGGTTACGTGGCAAAGGGTTATTAAGGTCACGGATGGAATTTAGGCAGCTAATCAGCTGACCTTAAAATAGGGAGAGTAGACTGGATTATCCAGA
Organism: Daubentonia madagascariensis; assembly: GCA_023783475.1. Lineage (NCBI taxonomy): Eukaryota > Metazoa > Chordata > Mammalia > Primates > Daubentoniidae > Daubentonia > Daubentonia madagascariensis. Next base: position 22,972,919 of record JAKFHU010001035.1, read on the forward strand.
TGGATCCAATATAATCACAAAGGTCCCTAAGAATAGAAGAGCGAGACAGAAGAGGTCAGAGTCATACAATGTGAGAGTGACTCAACCCACTATTGCTGGCTTTGAAGACAGAAGGGGGCTATGAGATGAGGAATGCAGACAGCCTCTAGAAGCTGGGAAAGGCAAGGAAACGGATTCTCTCCTAGAGCCTCCAGAAAGGAGCACAACCCTGCAGACAACTTGATTTTAGCCCAGTGAGAACCGTGTCAGACTTCTGCCCTCCAGAACTGTAAGATAACAAATTTGTGTTGTTTTAAGCCATTAAGTTTGTAGCAGTTTGTTTCAGTAGCAATAGAAAAGTAATACAGTGGGACAGCGCTTCAGTGAGCTCACCGTTCTTCATGTCCCCACACTAGACACCCACCTGTCCTCCTTGACCCAACATCTTTTGGGTCTTCAGGCCCCATGGGGGACCTACCCAAGCCCACCTCCATGGCTAGTGTCTAAGGTGGCTCTTTGAACACCTAGAGCTCAGGGATGTAAAGCCACTACCTTTTCCCCCACCTTTTCCTAGTACCTCATACTAAGTGTATCTGTACTCTGGAACACTTAAGATGGTAAACTGTAATCTTCTGTTTGTACATTTGCCTCCCACACAGGCTTCAAGTTCCTCACAAGCAGGTAAGGTGTATCCCCTAACTCTACCTAGCACAGGGCCTGACACAGAGAAGGTGCTTAGGAAATGCTGCTGAATAAGTAAATGAATGACTTCTATCCCCTAGATGCCAAGTTACAACTGATAACCTGCCAGACTATTCCAATGAAAGACAGAAAAGAAAGTCCCTCCCCCATCCTTCTATGTGTGTCCACCTAGCAGCCCCTCCTTTGCCTCTATGGAAAACTAGTTCCGTTTCTCTTCTGTGATCATACGTGTGACACAGAAGGAATCAAACAAAGAGAGGATATTGTTGTTGGTCTCTGAGTAGAGATCTGAAAAATGAATTGATTAATGATCAGCTCAAATATGGTTCTTGGCAAAAGCCCTCCATCTCAGAGCTACCTGATGCTAACCCAGCCACAGTCAGGGCTGGAGGACAGGTGGAAGGAGGCCACAAGAGTTGATCATCTCCTACCTCTTGCCTTTCCCCCTCCCCAACCCATCCTTCACACAGCCTCATTTACCTTTCCAAAACAGTGGATAATGCCACCTTCCCTCTGGCTTCCGAGGGCCTGAAGGATAGTGTCCAGAGTTGGCAGGCAAGACCCTTGTCATATGGGCTCAGATCCCTTTCCAACCTCATCACCTCCAAAATCCCATTAAGCACTGTCACACTGAACTCCTTCCAGTTTACCACCCTCTAGGCGTTTGTTTAAATCAACAGATCCACACAACTGGTGTATTCTCTCCACCCACCCTGATCCCCAACCAATGAAAATTCTATTGTTTAGGACCCATCTCAACTGCTATCTCCTTCAGGAAGCCTTCTCCAATCTCCTTCCTAAGGAATTCATCACTCCCTCAGCTGTTCATCCTGTAGGACTTTGCACTCTATTATAGTTCTTACTATAATACCTCAGTATAGCAGGTATGAATCTCATCCTCACATATAGGTGTACATGAAACAGTACATTTCCTTAATCGTGATAAATCATTTTCATCACCTTCCCTCATTCTCCTCTGCTAGGATGCTTCAGGGTTCTGAGGTCTCACATCATAATAAAAGCATGGTGGGAGGCTCTCCACGTGGATGTCTGAGCAGTAACCTGTCTGTGTGGTTCCTCAGGTCTGGGGCTCTCCACTACTGACACATCTGGAACTTGGGATCGACTTTTGTGGTGGGAGACAGAGCCGGTTCTTTCCCATTTCCTGGAAGGGGAAACCCGGCCCTGGATGTCCCAGATTCCCAGACTTTTCTCGGCCTCCCATCAGGACTCTCCACCGCTCCATCTCCTCCCCGACAGCCCCCCAACATTGACTTTTCCCTCAAGCCCCATCCTCTTTCTTATTCTTTGGCAATAGATTTGTATATCCCATTAAACCCAAAGTTTAATCACTAGCAACAGAAAAGCCAGCACTTTCCTAGAAGGACGAAAGCGTTTAATTATCAAACTCTCCCGGGAGGTGAGGAGAACTACTTCCATTCCATCCTTCTAGCGCTACTAGAAAAGAAAGCAAAATGGAAACAGTTCCACCCAGTCACTCAGTGCAGTGGCCTTCACATGGGCGCTCAATAAAAGTTTTCGGAATGCAATCGCCTCTCATGCCAGCTTCTTGGCCTGAGCAGAGGAGGTTGCTGCAGGGAGCCTCTGCCCCAGGGAGCCTCTGCGCCACCCACTCCGCGCCAGGGCGAGCCTGACAGCGCCGAGAAACTACAAGACCCAGGCTGCCTTGCGGCGGGCGCCGCGCGCGGGCCTGAGAGGAGACGTGGCAGAGCGCGGCGCCCGCGCGGGACCGGAACCGGGAGGTGGCCGGGAGGGAGGGCTCGGAGCCATGGCGGCGAAGGCGGCGGGCGGGGGGCGCTGGGAGATGGTGAAGAAGGGCCGGCGGCCTGCGGCCGGCGGCGGTGGTCGAGGCGGTGGCGGCGGCGGGGACCGCCGGGCGCTCGGGGAGGCGAACGGAGTGTGGAAATACGACCCGACCCGTGAGTACCCACCCGGCCCCGCCGCCCGCGCCGCCGCCGACTCCGGGCCCGGCCCGGCAGGGTAGCAGCGAGCAACTCCCAGAGCCCAGGAGGGCGGAACACCGCCCGGCTCTCCGAGCGCGAGCTCGCAGGCTGACCCCGGAGCGCCACCCTTGCGCTGTCTCTTTGGAGCCTCACGAGAGGCAGGCAGTGCAAGGGAGGGTTGCCGTCCTCACCTCTCAGATGAGCAAACTGAGGCCCGGTGAAGTTTGACACCTTGCCCAGGATCACGTGTCAGAGGGAACTAGATTCTGGTCTTCAGACCCTCAGTTCACTGCGCACAAGCCTCCCAGCTGTCCCGGGCCCTAGCTGGTCTCTCTGGGCAGGTGTCTGAGAGCTGGGAAGAGGCATCCTGGATCATTATACGCGGTTCCTCCTCCTTAAGTAACCAGTGGGGGTCAGGGTGGGGGGGCGTACGGACAGGAGGCCAAGCTGGGAGGAATGATCCGCCACACACTCAACACCCAGTAGGTATTATTCTAAGTGGTGCCTGTTTCCTCGCTGTCTCCCAGAGGAGTGGGAAAAGCTTGCCACTTGATTATAGAGTTGGCATGTCTGAATCAAGAGGCATTGGGGTAGAACCAAGATGGGAAAAGCCTGTCTTCCCAGACTAGTAGCCACCTACCAAAGAAGCCAGTTGTCTGCATCCCACCCTTCTACTAGTTCCCGCATACTCTGATTTGTTTAATAAAGAACTGCCCCATCTCTATGAAAGAGTGCATGGACTCAAGAGCTGTGATGATGAAAAGAAGCGACCTGGAGGACTCCCTGCCCTGCTGCTTAAGCGCTCCAGCAAGAAGGGGTTTTGAGACAGGCTCCTCCATGCAAATGAATTAGGGGACAGTGTGGGGGGAAGGGACCACTGTTACTGTGAGGCCCTGGGACTCAAGGGTGGCCCCCCTTTCTCTGCCTGTCTTCACCCAGCCCCAATCCAGACCACAAGCACTCTTTATGAGCGGGGCTTTGAGAAAATCATGAAGCGGCAGAATAAGGAACAGGTTCCACCCCCTGCTGTGGAGCATAAGAAACCAGGGAACAAGAAGCAGCCGAAGAAGGTGGCAGCTCTCACCAACCAAAACCAGAAGCAGGGCCGCTTCCGCAGCCTGGAGGAAGCGCTGAAAGCTGTGAGTGTGCCTAGTCTTCAGGCACGGCAAGAGTGGGGGTTGAGGTGTAGAGAAGAGGAAAGGAGGGCAAAAGGGACAGGCAGCTGAGGGACCTGTGGGATTTGGGACACTATCAGTTGAGAGGAGGAGTTCCAGAAAAGATGAAAACCCAGGGAACAGAATGTTTGCACTTAGAATAGAAAGGAAATGGGAAGTTTATAAGGAAACATAATTGATGAGAGGAAAGCCTTGAAGACCCCGGAACGCCAGGGAGTATATAGGGAAACTGGTTGTAGTTCCCTGTCCCACGGAAGCAGTGATCTTTCATTTTCTATCTTGTCCTCAGTTTTTCCCTTGAACACATGAAGGGCCTAAGAGGATAGGGCCTTCAGATGCGCATTCTCAGCCATCCTATTCCATACTTCCTCAAGATCTGGATGCAGCAGAATTACAGCATTCCACATACTTATGCTTAAAACAGAAACCCTTCTTCCTACCACTATCTAGTTCAACCATTTTCCCACCCCTACCCCATTTCCTTACCCCTCACTCACAACTCACCATGGTGGATGGGTGGGGGGGATCCCTGGCAGCTGGATGTGGCAGCTCTGCAGAAGGAACTGGACAAGAGCCAGAGCGTGTTCTCTGGGAACCCATCCGTGTGGTTGAAGGACCTGGCCAGCTATCTCAACTACAAGCTACAAGCGCCTCTAAGTGAACCCACACTGAGCCAGCATACTCATGGTAAGTCTTCCTAACTCCCTCAGCTCAGACAAGTTTAAGAAAATTCTAAAGAGGCTGTGTGTTAGTCACAGAGTCCAGTGCCCCCACTGTCCTGATTTACATGGGTGATTTGAGCTGTTCTCAGATCATCACAGCTGTGAACGTTTCTGGGCCTCATTGGAAGAGGAAGGATGCCAGCCTCAGTGCAGGGACCTTTGCCTCCATTCGTGTTCTCAGGGAGAGCACCAGAGTTCCCAGACTGGCAGGGAGTCTGGTCTAGACCTCATGTGGAGGCCCATGGCCCCAGATTATCCCTACAGCCTGGTGAGCCGCGAGCTGCGTGGGATCATCCGAGGGCTACTGGCGAAGGCAGCAGGGTCTCTGGAGCTCTTTTTTGACCACTGTCTGTTCACCATGCTGCAAGAGCTGGATAAGACACCAGGTGAGAGGGGCCCACGTGGAATAACCATCTTGGGAGCCTACTCCTTTATTCCTGCTTCCAGGATGCTAAGTGGTTCTCTTTCCAGTAGAGAAATGTGCTAATCTTGACACTCTTTGGAAAGGTAGGAGGAAGTTAGGATTCACTGGGCCAGGGCTTTGGGCTCCCCACTGCCAAAAGGGAGATTTCAGGTTTGGGATGCCAAGTAGTGGGAGTAGGACTGAGAACGTGTATCTCTCCAGGGGAGTCACTGCACGGTTACCGCATCTGTATCCAGGCCATTCTGCAAGACAAGCCCAAGATTGCCACCACAAACCTGGGCAAGGTGAGCTCTGGGTGGTGGGGACACCAGGAGGCTAGGACTGGGGAGGCTGGGCAGTTATGGGATAGTGGAAGACCCTGTAAGACTAGTAATAATAGGTAATACTATTGGCACTTACTATGTGTCTGCTTTGGATATATATGAGGTAGGTACTGCTATTATTCCCATTTTATAGTTGGAGAGATTGAGCCACAGCAGGGTTTGGTAACTTTCCTAGGGTTAGTCAACGAGTAAATGGCAGAGTATAGGAGAAGCCCATGCTCGGAACACTACATCATGCTGCCATAGTGCTCCACTCTTGCTCAGCCTGCCCCTCCTCTCCCAGTTGACATCTCCCTTCCCACCTGGCTTTGGGGGCTCCTGGTTCTTTGCCCTATCCCAACCTGCCTTCCCCACTGGTCTCCTCAGTTCCTGGAACTGCTGAGGTCCCACCAGAGCCGACCAGCAAAGTGTCTGACCATCATGTGGGCCCTGGGTCAAGCAGGTTTTGCCAACCTCACCGAGGGACTGAAAGGTAACGAGGAAGTGGGGAAGAAAGAGGGATGCTCTTGGAGCCAGGAAGCTCCTGTTCAATGTCCCTGGTGAGTGCCAGCCTGAGGCTTCCTCCTGCCCTTTGTCTCCACAGTGTGGCTGGGGATCATGCTGCCTGTTCTGGGCGTCAAGTCTCTGTCTCCCTTTGCTATCGCTTACCTGGATCGGCTGCTCCTGTGAGTAATGGGGGGACAGCACAGGGAAGGCCCAGGGTGTCTACAAGTGGCTGTTTCAGCAAAATAGGATGCTGTGATCCTGGTCTCTGTAGGTGTGAGGAAAATCAGGACCAGCCCCTCCCACCTCAGAATGTGATGGTGAGGAAGGGAAAGGAGGGAGCCATTGAGGGCTGGGGTGGGTGGAGTTTATGCCCTTTCTCCTAGACGTTGGCTTAGCTGGGGTCATGGCCAAAACAGCTGGCCTGGGTGATGGTCTCCAGCAAGCCTGTTTGTTCCTTCCCCTGCAGAATGCATCCCAACCTCACCAAGGGCTTTGGCATGATTGGCCCTAAGGACTTCTTCCCACTTCTGGACTTTGCCTATATGCCCAACAACTCCCTGACACCCAGGTAGGACTGCTCTGGGCACACCTGCTGTGAAGGGATCCCAGTGCCGGGGTCAAGACCAGGCAATACATTCCTGTCCCTTCTTCCCCAGCTACCCTGGCTCTGAGATTCATTAGTTGGAAGTTCAAAGGTGGGTTTCAAGGATCAGTGAACCCTTAGAATTCTATGGACCATTGGGTACGATTGGCCTATGGGCATTTTCTTAGGGAGAGGGTCTGTGGCTTTCAACAGGTTTTCCAAGGCATCTCTGAGTAAAAAAATTCAGAGCCATTGCAAGGCCCTTAGTGACTCTACCTCTCGGGAAGGACATGGGCTCTGGAGCAGGCAAAAGGCTCATGTTACACAGCTCCGTTTATAGCCTGTACCTGGCTCTCCTCCCCACCCCGACCCCAGCCTGCAGGAGCAGCTGTGTCAGCTCTACCCCCGACTGAAGGTGCTGGCGTTTGGAGCAAAGCCGGACTCCACCCTGCATACCTACTTCCCTTCTTTCCTGTCCAGAGCCACCCGTAGCTGTCCCCCTGCGATGAAGAAAGAGGTGAGGGAATGGGGGGAGGCTTCTTTCCCTTTCCCAGGGGTCAGCTGCGGTGGTTTCTGTCTGCCTTGTCGGAGCCCATTTCCTGAGCATGTCCTGAGCTCGCTCCTGACAGCCACCTGCCCACTCACTCACATTCTGCCCTCAAAAGAATGGACCACAGAGGGCAGCACATTCCGGTCCTGGTGGTGTCTGATGCCCTGTCACTTGCAGACGCATGATCTTTGAGCTCAAAGCTCTAGCTTGGGAGCCCCAGCCTCCCCCTTTACAGCTTTTCAGAGAGCTTTGTGGAGTCTTGACACTGTTTCTCCACCCCTTACAGTGGATGTGTTGCCTGGGTGGCCTCACTCAGGGCGGGTGCTGACCTTTCAACACTCTCCCCCTCCACCAGCCCCGTGGCCCCAGCAGTGTCCCCCTCTGTCCCCCTGTGCAGCTCCTGGGCAGCCTGACCGAGTGCCTGACTGTGGACCCCCTCAGTGCCAGCGTCTGGAGGCAGCTGTACCCCAAGCACTTGTCACAGTCCAGGCAGGTGGGGGTGGGAGGTCACCCGCCTCTGATCCGCACAGAGGAGCTTCCCAGTCTGAGGCTGGCCTGTCCTTGTGTTAGAAGCAGAAGGGGAACATGGTCACTGTTCTGCGGGTTTGTGCCTCTCTGGTTGAGTGGGAATATTGGTGACGTGGCCTCTAGGAAGCTGCTCCCCTGTGGATGGGTGGGGTGGGTCTTTCAGTCTGAAAGAGCCAGGACAGGAGGATGGGCAGGGCCAAGCTAGCCGCCTGATTGGAAGGGGTTGTGCTCTCCCCACAGCCTGCTGCTAGAGCACCTGCTCAGCTCCTGGGAGCGGATTCCCAAGAAGGTGAGGAGCTGGGAGGACACAGCAGGCTGAGCCTTGTCTGGGTTCTGAGTTTGTGCCTCTCTGCCACTGTCCTCCCTTCCCTGAGAACATACTCTGTTGGTGCACCTGGCATGGAAAATGAAGCAGGATGGAGGCTCAAGATTCTCTCACGGGTTAGATCTTATGTTCTCAACCCAGACTTTTCTTATCCTATAGGTGCAGAAGTCTTTGCAAGAAACCATTCAGTCCTTCAAGCTTACCAACCAGGAGCTGCTAAGGAAGGGCAACTGTAACAACCAGGATGTTGTCACTTGTGATGTGGCGTGCAAGGTGCTGGCACCCAGCCCTCTCCAACCCACACACTGTCTTGCATCTCTGCCTCATCACATCCCGGGTTGGGCCCATATCACATTCCCGCCCCACCTGTCTGTGGAGTGCCCCCCTGCCTCCGGGGTAATGTGGGGGCTTGGCACTCTTCCTGGAAGGCCTGGCTTGAGGTGTGCCTTCCCACGCAGGGACCAGCCCCTCTCCCTTCTGACCACTGTCTCCTCCCTGCTCCCCCCAGGGCCTGTTGCAGCAGGCACGAGGCCCCCGGCTGCCCTGGGTACGGCTACTCCTGTTGCTGCTGGTCTTTGCCACAGGTTTCCTGTGCCATGACTTCCGGTCACACAGCTCTTTCCAGGGTAAGCAGCGATTGGCAAGCAAGGAAGATAGCATGGTGGTGGGGCACAGAACTAGGTATAGCAACCCCTCCAACACACACTTTTGTCCTGATGAGTCCTCAATACTGCAGAATAAACATTTTTCAGACAGATCTTTCTGTCCACAGATAAGACATCATCATTCAGATTAGTATTTTGCAGTGTAGAAATGCTTGCATATTCATGGTATCACTTGAGTAGGTGTTATCTCCTTTTAACTCCTGAGGAAACTGAGGCTCAGAAAGATTTAACAACTGGCTTTAGGTCACAGGTAGTAAGTAGAAGGGCAGACCCTCAACCTGAGGCTTCGTGATGCCTGAGTCCAGGGCTTCATCTGGCGGCCCCATTCCTGCTCACCTGGCCAAGCAGGAGAAGGGGCTGAGGCCCCAGCCTTGTGTGCCTCCTCCAAGCATGCTCCAGAGCAGACTGGAGCCGGCTCTGCGACCCTGTGAGCACACAGAGGTCTGCCCCATTGCCTCCCAGTGTCTGCCGAGCCCCATAGTGTCTGTCTGCCCAGTCCCGGCCCTCTCATCTCCCAGCTCACCACAGGCCCCCTTTACTCAGCCTCCCTCACTGGCCGGTTGCTTCGATCGTCTGGTTTCTTGCCTGCTAGCCAACAAGTGTGTGCCAAGCTCTACTCCTACAGCCTGCAAACTTACAGGTGAGCTCCTTCCAGGGAGGGGAAGGGAGAGGTGTGAGAGAGAAAGCTTAGATGTCAGGGAGGTGACGGTGACTGGGGCAGGCGTCGACAGTCAGCAGGAAGTGCTTGTAGTTCTCCTTTCCCGTGGCCTCCCTTTCCCCAGCTGTTCTTTGGGAACCTAGCTGGCCTGAGGAATCTCAGCACCCACTTCTCTCCCCTCTGTCTTCTACAGCTGGCTAGAGGAGGCATTGCCGGCCTGGGGCTCCCACCTTCTCACCGTGGTGCAGCCCAGCTTGCAGCTGGCCTGGGCTCATACCAATGCCACAGTCAGCTTCCTTTCTACTCACTGTGCCTCCCACCTTGCCTGGTTTGGTGACAGCCTCACCAGCCTCTCTCAGAGGGTAAGCCAACGACAGGGAGTCAGAGAAGGGCCCGTCTTCCCAGGGGCAGAGTTCTTGGGAAGGGGCAGCCCCACACAGACTGGGCCTTAAGGAGCAGGATGCATTCCCTGGGCACTCTGACCCCATCCATTCTCCACGTTCCCCTACAGATCCAGCTCCCTGATACCCTGAAGCAGCTGCTCCATTATCTGAGGGACTTGCTCCTGCTTTTCTACCAGAATGTGCTGCTGCCATTGTGGCATCTGCTGCTTGAGGCCCTGGCCCGGGCCCAGGAGCACTGCCACGAGGCGTGCAGGTGAGACCTTTACCCAGGGCTCCGGCAGGATCCCCAGTGGCCCCACTCCCTGCCCCGCACTCATCCCTGGCCACTCTGCCCCACTTGTGAGTTGCAACCTCGTGAGTTGACACAGCTGCACACACGCACACCCAAAAATGTTCTCCTTTCCTTCCAGAGGTGAGGTGACCTGGGACTGCGTGAAAACACAGCTCAGCAAGGCTGCCCAGTGGACCTGGCTCTGCCTGCAGGACATCACAGTGGCTTTCTTGGACTGGGCACTCGCCATGATATCCCAGCAGTAGGCCCTGCCTCCCTGGTCACTGCTTTCTGCATGGGCAGGCCATCTGAGACTGCTGGGGGGTGGGGGGTGGCAGTTCTGCGTGGGAGTCTTTTTTACTTGGTGCCTGAGTTCTATCTCTTAGGCAAGTGGCCAGTCGCCTCTGCCCCAGTTCTTCCATCTTTGGTGGGGACTGAGCCCAGTGGCCTCTCAGCTCACCCACTTACTCACGATTCCACTTAACACTTCCTTGGCCCTGTTGCACACAGCTCCCAGCGCCATCCTTGGGCTGGCAGCCTCTCACAATTCCTCTCTTGCCTGCTGCTCTCCACTTCCCTCTCTCATTTCTAAATCCCCAAACAGCTCATCTCCAAAAGGAAGGGACTCCCAGCGAGTGGCTTCTGTATTCATCTGACAAATGATTCCTGCTTCCAGACTACCAGCGTCTTGTTCCCGTCTTAGTCACAACTGTAGCCACAGCAGAAAAAGGAAAGGGACCTGCAGAAGAATATAGCATCACACTGGGCAATGGCAGCTCCATCTCTACCCGCAGTCTGGCTTTGGCTGTCAGTAGACATGGAGGCTGGATGGAAATGCCTCTCACCTCAAAACACCCAATGTGGGCCCTATGATGCCCCTCGCTGTCCCCTCCATCATAGTCCTACTTCCTCAGCTCTCCTTTCCCCTTCACGCTGGGGGGTTCTGCCTCAAGGCTCAGCTACTCTTCACTGCCTACTCTACCATCCATCTAGAGAGCAGAGCCCAGATAGTTGTGTGCCTTGGGCCCAGGGAATTTTCCATCAGCCTGTTGAGACAGGATCAGCATATGGCCCTTGCGTGTGCCTACTAGGCAGAATAAAAGACACAGATTTGGCTTCTGGCATTCCTTTCTGCATCCTCATACAGAAATTCCCATGGTTAAGGTATAGGACAACAAAATATTGGGCCCCTGCCCTCCTGGGGATTGTAGTCACTGGCTATAATTGAGCTGCTGGCAGGGAAAGCCCACATCCACCATTCTAAAGTTTGGCCTGTTGGGGGTTCTGGATGCTCTTGCTCCTCTGATTATATTGTCTGACTTGTCACTGTGATTCATATCCCAAGGTTCGCCTTGGTAGCTTTATGCTTGGAAAAGCAGTGGGGAGTCTCCTAGGGGAATTCTTCGCCAATGATCAGGAGGTGTCCTTCCCTTGCCAGGACCTTAATTTATTAATTGGTTTGTTTTATAAGGCAGTGAGTAAAAGATTTAGAACTCCAAGAGACACACAAGTGCACCAAACTCCCTTTTTATTTTTGATATGAGACTATAATAAGTCAGATAACGGCTAGTTTTTCAGTTCTCACCAGTTTCTTTCCTTGAATGTTTCAAATCTAAGCAATACTAGAGATTCGCTGTCCACTTCACTGCCCAAGGGCTGGTTTCTGTTTCCCTCGTGAATTCCCACACTGATCAGCTGGACCCACAGGCTGGCTGGTTACCACTTTCCTCTCACGTGGTGCCCTGAGGCTTTTCCAGTGGTGAGATTATAAAGTAGCGAGTGTAGAAAAATCTTGACACAAAGTGAGGTCACAGAAACAACAGCATCTCCCATTTTTGCTACTTTTCCTTTTGGGAGTTAGCTCATGTCAGGCAGACCCCCTTGCTCTCCTAGTGGCAGTTAACCAGGACTATTTTTCCCAGAGAAAAGAAACCCTGCCTGGCAAAGGGCCCAGGTCTAGGACAGCTAGGCAGGATAACTGGGCTGTTTTCAAGGGCCTGGGAGAAAAGGAGCAGCTGTGGGGCACAGTGGACAACAGCACAACACAAGGGAGATGACACAGCCCTGCGATGAGTCCGAGGCTGCTGGGCTGAGTCCTTTCCATCCAGCAACTCGGGAAATGCCACGAGTGCTGTGTTGGCATCTAGTGTGTGTACTATATTTACCTCATTGGGTTCATTTAATTTCTGACACTGTAATCCTGGATGCAACATTTTCCTTCATCAATTTAGATTAATTGGGGTCTCCGCAGCCTCTCACAGGGACACTGACACTAACCTTAATTGGCTTTATTTGATAGAGTTTTTTGACCCAGTGTTGAAATTATCCAGAATATTTCCCGTCAGGACTAGTCCAACGCTGCACCCACTTTCCGTTTCTGCAGAGCTGTGAACACAGGAGTCCAAGCCTAGCCAGTAAATTAAGCCAGTGTGGACTAGCAGAGTATACTCCAGTGGTGCCGACGGGCGGGGCAACCACTCTATAACTGGTGGTGATGTTATGGGAAGAGCAGAAGGAAGCTGGCACCTGAGAGAGTTACATCTGGACCTTGTAACTTTCCACACACTGCTGAAGTTTAACAGATAACATGCCATAAAACTGAAGGGCAGTTTGAGTATGGTTCTCTCTTACTAACTTTAGTTATTACCAATTCTTGTATGTGCCTGAAAATAATACGTGACTCATTTTGAAATACTTCTTTCCATTTTTCTAAGTCTCAAGTGAGTTTCCATATTACTCTGGTTATTCATATCCAGGCAACTCTTCTGTTTTAGAGCAGGGCAGCTTAATGGGTCGCCTGACTTACTATGATGGATAATGTGGCTGGGTTCACACCTGTGGCATGGCCAGTCCATTCTCAAAATGCCACTACCGTAGGGTGAACTGTTGGCCACAGAGACAGGCATGCTTGCCCTGCCCTATTCCAGAATAACCCAGTTGTGGATCACAGACATTTCAATGGTTGGATGGCCTCTGAGCATTTTGATGTCTTATGTGTCCTAAAGGAGTTTGGATTTAAGTGGACACTGACAGTGATGTATCTTTTTACTACATACCCTTCACAGTTCTGCTCCCAAAAGGGCTTGAGGGGAGAAAAGGCCTTGTTTTTCCCTATGTGGTATTCCATTTATACTGAGCAGTTTTGTTGCCCTAGACTTGAGGTATAAAAAGAAATTTGGTGGAACTTCCACCATTCAGGGTATGAGTGAATATTTATTGAATATTAAATATTCTGCCCATGAATAAAAACATTTAGTTCAAATGTGTTGTTGGGTGAGTCTTGACATAATTTTTTACTATGTTAGCACATCAGTTATTAATTTTTAACAGACTTTTTAGAGCAGTTTTAGGTTTACATCAAAATTCAGCTAAAGTACAGAGTTTCCCCGTACTTCTCCCCTCTTCCCCTGCACACCTGTACACACACACACACAGCCTCCCCCACCATCAACATCCCACACCAGGGTGGCACGTTTGTTATAATCAGTGAACCTACATTGACACATCATTATCACCCAAGGTCCATAGCTTACATTAGGAGTTCGCTATCTGTGTTGTACATTCTGTACGTTTTGATAAATGTATAATGGCATGTATCCACCATTATATAGAATAGTTTCTTTTTACTGCCCTAAAAATCTCCCATGCCCCATCCATTCCTCCTCCTCCTTCCTCCCAAACCCGTGGCAACCACTGATCTCTTTATTGTCTCCAGAGTTTTGCGTTTTCCAGAATGCCATATAGTCAAAATCATACAGTACATAGCCTTTTCAGATTGACTTCTTTCACGTGGCAATTTGCCTTTAAGTTTCCCCCATGTCTTTTCATGGCTTGATAGCTCATTTCTTTTTAGCACTGCATAATATTCCATTGTATGGATGTACCACAGTTTATCTACTCACCTATCGAAGGACATCTTGGTTGCTTCCAAGTTTTGGCAATTATGAGTAAAGCTGCTATAAACATCTGTGTGCGGGTTTTTGTGTGGGCATAAGGTTTCAAACGCATTTGAGTAAATACCAAGGAGCACAATTGCTTGATCGTATCACACGGTAAGAGTATGTTTAGTTTTGTGAGAAGCTGCCAAACTGTCTTCCAAAGTGGCTATACCATTTTGCATTCTCACCAGCAGTGAATGAGGGTTCCTCTTGCTCCACATCCTCACCAGCATTTGGTGTTGTCAGTATTTTGGATTTTCACCATTCTAATAGGTGGATAAAGATATTGTTCCTTTAATTTGCAATTCCTTACTGAAGTATGATGTTGAGCATTTTTTCATACGCTTGTTTGCCATTTGTATGTCTTCTTTGGTGAGGTGTCCATTCAGATCTTTTCTCCATTTTTTAATTGGGTTGTTCATTTTATTATTGTTGAGTTTTAAGAGTTCTTTGTGTATTTGGATAACAGTCCTTTGTCAAATATGCTTTTTGCAAATATTTTCTCCTAGTCTGTGACTTTTAAAATTGTTTTACTTATTATCTTCTCCATTATCTACAATAAAACATTTATCCCTTCCATAGTTTAGTATATTCCCAAATACCTTAGCCTTCACCCACAGATACTGTTCAGATATATGAGTGGGTGCTATTTATTAACAGATCATCTCATTTGCAAGGCTAGGAGATATCCAATCCATTTTAGACAGCTCCATAAGAGGTTACTAAATATATTTTAAGTTATAGTGCCTCCCACCAAAGAGAAAATATTTATGTTCTGGGTCCCAAATGAGAGAGGGATTCAGATGAAGGGAGATTCTAACTCTTGCTTGTAATAGTCATGGAGAACTAACAGGGTTAGAAAGCCATAGTGAAAAAGGAAAACTCAACTAAAAATTGCTTCATTTAAATGAGGATTTGATAGTACTTTTACTGTGTTCTCATTTGGCTGCATATTGCATAATTCCTGGGCCCACAGCCACTTCTCCTCTTGGTGGTTTGGCTCCATATCTGTACACTGCTGAGGGACCTGGCATTATGGACATTTATTCAGGGACAGAATGGTACCTTGGAAGAATCTGTCCGATCCAGTAGGGCGTAAGACAGTGGGGTTGAAAGTGACACCCAAAAATGTTTTCTTGAGGCATCAGAGGAAAAGCAATACTGTCTACTGTTGGGCCTGGGTGTCTGTGGGGTTAAAGCTATAAAGAAAAGAGTTGTTTAGTCTTCACATATGGTCCGACGTCACTTATGGAATGTCACCTATCCAGATCAAGGACTATTGGAAGAAAATGATATTGTCTACACACTCTAGGGTGGAAGAAAGAATAGTTTTAATAAGATCCCAGTGCGATGATGGTTGGACAATTCCTGAAATCAGTGGGAGGTAATTTAAAATTTCTCTCTATAGTTCACTCAGTACCTAAATAATAGAAGTGAGATTCCCGTAGAAGCCAAACCAGGGCCAGCAGGAATGCTAGCTGGAGAAGTCCTCGCTGAGGATGATGACTATGAAGTTATTGAGACTCTAATAAAGTAATGAACCAGGACGGGCCTGCTATCACTATCATTACTAAACTTCGTGTGAACATTCTAGGCTACCAGTTCTCAAAGTGTGGTCAGTGGACTCTGGGGATCCTTGAGACCCTTTCTGGGATTCTAAAAAGTCAGAATTATTTTCATAGTAATACTAAGATGTCATTTGCCTTTGTTACTGTGTTGACATTTGCTCTCCTGGGTGCAAAGCAAGTAAAACTCCTAGTACATTAGTATGAAGCAAGGCAGTGGCACCAAAGTGTATTAATAGTTGTATTCTTCACCACCCCGTATTCACATTATTAAAAAAATCCAATTTCACTTAGGAATGTCCTTGATGAAGCAGTAAAATTTATTAATTTTATTAAAACATATCTCTTTAAATTTCTTTATGAAGAAACAGGAAGACTGCATAAAGCACTCCTGCATACTGAAGTACAGTGGTTGCCTCAAGGAAAAGCACTTGTATGCAATTGTTTGAGTTCCAAGCTGAACTAGTCACTTTTTTCATGGAACACCTTCCTTATATTTTTTTAATTGAAGTGAAATTAACATAACATAAAATTAACCATTTTTGCCTGGCGGGTGGCTCACGCCTGTGACCCTAGCACTCTGGGAGGCCGAAGGGGGGAGGATTGCTTGAGCTCAGGAGTTCCAGACCAGCCTGAGCAAGAGCGTGACCCCATCTCTATAAAAAAAAAAAATTAACCATTTTAAAGTGAACAATTCAGTGGCATTTAGTGCATTCACAATGTTGTATAATAATCACCTCTATGTAGTTTCAAAATATTTTCACCACGCCAAAGGGAAACTCTACATCTATTAACAGTCACACCCCATGTCCCTCTTCTCTCAACCCCTGGGAACCACTAATCTACTCTCTATCTCTGTGGATTTGTCTATTCTGGATATTTCATATAAACAGAATCATCTGATATGTGACCTTTCATTTCTAACTTCTTTCACTTAGAAGAATACTTTCAAGGTTCATCCAAGTTGTATACGTACCAGTGCTTCATTTCTTTTTATGGCTGAAAAATATTTCATTATATGTATATACCACAATTTGTTTACCCATTACATCCCTTGATGAACATTCAGGGTGTTTCCGCCTCTCAGCTATTGTGAATAGTGCTGCAATGAACATAAGTATACATATATTTGTTTGAGTGCCTGTTTTTAATTATTTGGGGAATATACCTAGGAGTGGAATTGCTGGGTCATATAGTAATTCTATGTTTAATTTTTTGAGGGATCACCAAACTGTTTCCATAGTGACTGAACCATTTTACATTCCCACCAGCAACCTACAAGGGTCCCAATTTCTGCACATCCTCCCCAACACTTGTTATTTTCCTCATGGTAGTTTGGCTCCATCTCTGCACACTGCTGAGGGACCTGGCATTATGGATATTTATCCAGGGACAGAATGTTGCCTTGGAAGAATCTGTCCATTTTTTGATATAGCTGTCCTAGTGGGTGTGACATGGTATCTCATTGTGGTTTTGATTTGCATTTGATTAGTGACCAGTAAAGCTGGACATCTTCTCATGTGCTTCTTGAACATTTGTATATCTTCTTTGGAGGGATGTCTATTTAGAGCCTTTGCTCATTTTTAAATTGGCTATTTATTTGTCTTTTTGTTGTTCAGTTTTAAGAGTTCTTTATATAGTCTAGATACTAGACCTTTAGCAGATACATGGTTTGCAAATATTTTTTCCCATTCTGTAGGTTTCTTTTTCACTTTCTTGGTAATGTCCTTTAACACACAGTAGTTTTTAATTTTTTTTTTTTTTTTGAGAGACGAAGTCTCGCTCTGTCACCCAGGCTGGAGTGCAGTGGCCCAATCATAGCTCACTGTAACCTCGAATTCCTGGGCTCAAAATATCCTCCCGCCTCAGCCTCTTGAGTAGCTGGGACTACAGGTGTGCATCACCACATCTGGCTAAATTTTAAGTTTTTTGTAGAAACGGGTCTTGCTATGTTGCCCAGGCTGGTCTCAAACTCCTGGCCTCAAGTGATCCTCCTACCTCAGCCTCTTAAAGTGCTGGGATCACAGGCATGAGCCACCATGCCTGGCCTTTTTATGAAGTCCAACTTATCTATTTTTTTCTTTTGTTGCTTGTGATTTTGGTGTCAAATCTAAGAATCCATTGCCAAAACTCCAAAGTCTATGAAGACTACCCCTATGTTTTCTTCTAACAGTTTTATGGTTTTAGTTTTATATTTAGGTCATTGATCCATTTTGAGTTAGTTTTTGTATATGGTGTGAGGTAGGGGTTCAATTTCACACTTTTGCCTGTAGATATCCAGTTGTCCCACCACTATTCCTTCCCCCTTTGAATGGTCTTAGCACCCTTCTCAAAAATCAACTGGCCATAGATATATGGGTTTATTTCTGAACTTTCAACTTTATTCCAGTGGTCTATATGTAAGTCCTTACACCAGTACCACTCTGTTTTGATTACTGTAGCTTTGTAGTAAGTTTTGAAATCAGGAAGTGTGAGTCCTCCAACTTTGTTTTTCTTTTCTAGTATCGTTTTGGCTATTTGGGGGCTCTTGCAATGCCATACAAATTTGAGGATTGCAGTTTCCATTTATGCAAAAAAATTTTTTTGGAATTTGATAGGGATTGCATTGAATCTGTAGATTTATTTGGGTATTACTGCCATCTTAACAATATTAAGCCTTCCAATCCATCAACCTGGGATATCTTAACACCGTTCATTTAGGTCTTCTTTAATTTCTTTTGGCAATGTTTTATACTTTTCAGTGCATGAGTCTTCTACCTTCTTAGTTAAATTTATTGCTAGATGTTTTTATCCTTTTGGATGCTATTGTGAATGAAATTATTTTCTTAATTTCTTTTCAGATCGTTCATTGTTGATGTATCATGCAATGTTGGTGTAACACAACTGGGTTGTTTTTTTTTTGGCGTGTTGATATTGTGCTCTGCAACTTTGTTGAATTTGCACTAATCATTTTTTGGCAGATTCTTTGGGATTTTCTACATGTAGGATCATCTCATCTGCAAACAGGGATAGTTTTTACTTCTTTCTTTCCAGTCTGGATGCCTTTTATTTCTTTTTCTTGCTTAGTTGCTCTGGCTAGAACTTCCAGTACAATGTTGAATGGCAGTGGTGAAAGTGGGCATCCTTGTCTTGTTCCCGAGCTTAGGGGGAAAACATTTTTCAGTCTTTCACCATTGAGTATGATATTAGCTGTGGGTTTTTCAAAAATGCCTTTTTGTGTGTTGAGGAAGTTCCCTTCTATTTCTAGTTTTCTAAGTGTTCTTATCACAAAAGGGTGATGGATTTTGTCAAGTGCCTTTTCTGCATCAACTGAGGTGATAATGTGGGTTTTTTTCCTTCATTCTATGTGGTGTATTACTTCATTAATGTGGTATAGTATACTGATTGATTTTCTTACGTTGAACACCCTTGCATTCTTTCAATAAATCTCACTTGGTCACGGTGTAATCCTTTTAATATGCTGTTGGATTCGGTTTGCTAATATTTTGTTGAGGATTTTTGCATCTATATTCATAAGGGATATTGATCTGTAGTTTTCTTGTGGTGCTTTTGTCTGGCTTTGCTATCGGGATGATGCTAGCTTCATGGAATGAATTAGCAAGTGTTCCCTTCTCTTCTATTTTTGGAAGAGTTTGAAAGGATTGATGTTAATTCTTCTTTAAATGTTTGGAAGAATTCACATTGAAGCTTTCTGGTCCTGGACTTCTTTCAGTTTGGGGGTTTTTGATTACTGATTTAATCTCTTGGTGTATTTCTTTTCAGATTTTCCATATCTTCCTGAGTCAGCCTTCTGTGTAATTTGTATGTTTCTAAGAATTTGTCCATTTTATCTAGGTTATCTAATTTGTTGGCATATGATTGTTCATAGTATTCTCTTTTAATCCTTTTTATTTCTCTAAGGTCAGTGGTAATGTCCTCA
Source organism: Daubentonia madagascariensis (assembly GCA_023783475.1). NCBI lineage: Eukaryota > Metazoa > Chordata > Mammalia > Primates > Daubentoniidae > Daubentonia > Daubentonia madagascariensis. The sequence goes on from JAKFHU010001035.1 coordinate 22,992,100, forward strand.
CTTTCCTTTCTGATTTTAGTTATTTGTGTCTTTTCTCTGTTTTTCTTTGTCATTCTAGCTAAAGGTTTGTCAGTTTTGTTGATTGATCCTTTCAAAGAACCAACTTTCGGTTTCATCAAATCTCTTTACTGTTTTTCTATTCTCTATTTTATTTAACTCCACTCTAATAATATTTCCTTCCTTACACTAGCTTTGGATTTAGTTTGCTCTTCTTTTTCTAGTTCTATAGGTGTAAAATTAGGTTACTGATCTGAGACCTTGTCTTCTTTTTTTACATAGGCATGTACTGCTATATATATATTTCCCTCTGAGCACTGCTTTCACTGCATCCCATAAATTTTGGTATGTTGTGTTTTCATTTTCATTTATAAATTTCTAATTTTTTAATTTCTCTTGTGTTTTTTTTCTTTAACCCGTTGGTTGCTTAACAGTGTGTGATTAATATCCACATATTTGTGAATTGTGGAGTTTTCCCTGTTATTGATTTCTAACTTCATTCCATTGTGATCAGAGAAGGTAGTTTGCATGATTTCAATCTTTTCAAATTTATTGAAAATTGGTTTGTTGCCTAAGATGTGATCTATCCTGGAGAATGTTCCATGTGCACTTGAGTAGAATGTATATTCTGCTATTGTTAGGTGAAGTGTTCTATGTATGTCTGATAGGCTAGTTGGTTTATGGTGTTGATCAAGTCCTCCATTTCCTTATTGAATTTCTGTCTAGATGTTCTATCTATTGCAAAGTGGGATATTGAAGGCTCTTACTGTTATTGTAGAACAATATTCATCTTTTTAATTCTATCAATGTTTGGTTCATTTATTTTGTGGCAATATTGTTTTCACACGTATATGTTTATAATTGTTATATCTTCTTGATAAATTGACCTTTTAATCAGTATATCATGTCCTGGAACACTATTTTTAATTGAAGGGACAACTGACAAACTATGATTATTTAGTGTGTATTTGACAGACTTTTTTTTAATGAACACACTGAGCCTTTTACTAGGAAAACAACTGGTAGTATTTGTGGCCAATAATAGAATTTGAACTTTCAAATAAAATTAGCATTTTGGAAAACTTGTACCTTCCTCCATTAGCTTGGCAGCTTCCTAACACTAAAGCCTTTTCTGATGAGACTAGTAATATTCATGAATGTGATTTTTTGATACTAAATAATAAAAGGTGTCAACATTTAGAAGATCTGCAAAGCTAAGTCAACCAATATTTTCCAAATGACCAATGCATGATGTTGCAAAATAATGCATAAGTAAAAGATCTATTCAAATTACAGGATGGACCAATGCATTTTAATATAAAAGATGTTGAAAATTGAAATTTTGATGTGGTAACAAAGAAGAATGTCAACAATAATCTCAAAAGTCATTAAAATACTCTTTCCTTTTCCAACTACATATCTGCAAAACCAGGTTTTCTTTTTCTTTTTCTGTTTTTTTTTTTTTTTTGAGACAGGGTCTCACTCTGTTGCTTGGGCTAGAGTGCAGTGGTGTTATCATAGCTCACTGCAACCCCAAACTCCTGGGCTCAAGCGATCCTCCTGCCTCAGCCTCCTGAATAGCTGGGACTACAGGTGCCTGCCACCACTCATGGCTAATCATATTTTCTTTTTATACCTCAACCAAAGCAACAAATAATAGGAGATTTAATATAGAAGACACAAGTATACAGCTGTATTGTATTAGACCAGACAGGAAAGAGATTTGCAAAAATGTAAAATAATGCCAATCTCATCAAAGTTTTTTTGTTTCTGAAAATATACTTATTGTTTATTTATAATGCTATGGAGTATTCATTGCTATTGATTGATTAAATACTATTTAAAAATATTCTCACTTTAAATTTCCAATATGATAAATATTGATAGATATAATTCACATAAATCAAAACTCTTCATGATCCTCAATAATTTTTAATAGTATAATGGGCTTCTGAGAATTGCTGTTGTAGCCAGAGCAATAAGGCAGGAAAAACAAATAAGCAATGTAAAATAGTACATAAAATCAATTGCAGATGGAAGGGTTTTGTTCCTAGTTACTCTTTAAAAAAAACTTTTGGAACTAATAAGCAAGTGGTAAATTAGTTGGATATGAGAAATAGAAATTAAAAGTTTTCCCATATTCTGTGATAACCAGTTGGAGAATAAAATGAGGTAAAGATTCAATTCAAAAAAGCAACAAAAAATATAAAATTCTTAAATGCTCTTAAAAGGTACGCCTTCCTGATTTACAAGAATAAAAATACTAAGAATACTAAGATCAGACATTTTTTAATAAATAGAGAGCAATAGTATGTTCCTGGATTTCAATAATTAAATCAAAATCTCTGGGGGCGGGACCTAGGCATTAGCATTTTTAAAAGCTCTCTAAGTGATTCCAATGTGCAGTCAAAATTGAGAACAAGTGATTTAGTTTTTAAATTCACTTCATATACATAAAGAAATTTCAAACAGATTAGAGTTAAATATTAAAAAATTTAAAAGGAGAAAATAAAAGTGAATATTTAATCTTGACATGGGGCTGAATTTTCTAAATTTTAAAGCAGTGGGAAAAGATCTTAAAGGAAGTGAATGATAACTGTCACTACATAAAATTTTTAAATGCATATATATCAAAAAGCAACATAAAAGAAAATTTAGAAAACAAAAAACTAGAGAAAAATATTTGCAGCAAATATGTAATAAATACTTCCTTAATGTTAAAGAAGTGTTACAAATCAATAAGAAAACCATTAAACACAGCAACAAAAATATAAATAAAAGCCATAATTCATAAAAGAAATGCAAATGAACAATAGACTTGGAAAAAGGTCAACTTCATTGGTAAAGAGGTGCAAATTTAAAATAAGATAGTTGTCTAGCTTTTGACTTAGAGTGAGAAAAAGGAAAAAAAATAATAAAATAAAGTAAGATACCTGTCATAATGACAGGGTTATAAATAACAACAAAAAAAAATAAAAGAAGATACCACTTACTTTTGCCCATTATGTCAACAAAGACTTTTTTTAATGATAATAGACTCACTGAGTGCCATGATAGAAATTAGTATATTGTTTCTGGGAAGTAATTTGGCAATATTTATCATAAGGTTAAAAAGGTTCATACTATTTGACCAAGTAATTCTACTCCTAAAAATATATTCTAGAGAAGTAAGCAGAAATATAGACAAAGATTTAGGTATAAGAAGATTCATTGTAGTGGTATTTATAATGAAAATTTGGATATAAACTAAGTGTCCAATAAGAAGATGAATATTTCAATAAATTATGGTGAAAACAAAAGATGGAAAATGGCTATTCAAATGGTGATTTCATAATGTTTAAAATTCAGGGCCACTCAAGCAACAAACACATGAATTATATTACTATACTCCCTACAGGGTGCATTAACTGATTCAATTCATTAAATGAACCTGTCAACCTAAAAGGAATTTATACTTGGATTATTTCAAAGCAGATCATCTGGCCAGATTTTCAACCTCAATACAAAACTTTTAAGTAAAGGCAGAATACTGAAACCCTCTCAAATGTTAGAGTAAATTCTTAAACTCTTCTACAGGTTTTTCTACCATTTTTCACATTATGAAGATGGCAATCATGGCCAATTTAAATTGTACATGGCAACTCAAAGAAGATTAGAAAGATTTCATGTGAACCAAGTAAATGAATCATGATGGAAGATGGAATTCTATTTCTAATACTGAAGCCCCAGTGATCAAGAGTGGAGCACTTATCAATTAAATTAGACCCTGAAGCTGCATGATCTTATCCAATCTTGGAAATACCTGTTCATTCAAACTACTTTCAACATCTCCTATTTTTAAAAAGGGATTTTAACCTAACTGATAACCACTATATTAAAGCTCACACTTTAATTCATGAGTGTTAGCCCCTAGCTTGGTGCCAAAACTGGAATGTGTCCTGACTTGTTACAAATTATTATTTAGCTAAACTTTCTCCATCACGTGGTGATTTTCCCAGACTTTCGTACAACTGCTATTAATAACAGAATTGTTAGAATTGTGAGGACTCTGACACATAAGAAATTGCTGTTCAAATTCTTTTTGCATGAAAGTTCCATCTTGTTCTGGTCCCTGCTTAGTTTTCTTTTGTCCTGTCTCCATGACCAGGGTCCTATATTTCCATCTCCCAGTGATTGTTGCCTGATGACTACCCTACTGAGTGTAAATCCTACCCATCTTTCAAAATTCAGCTTCGCTCTGTCACCATCTCCTCTGAGAAACTGATTTCCTCTCTTCCTCCCTCTCTTCCCCTTTCCACAATAGCTCCTCTATGTTTCTGTAGCATTCTATACCTACCTTTATCAGAGGGTCAGCTACAAACTACAAGGAAAAATGTTTTAGCTGTTTCAACAAGAATGTATCAATGATTAGTTTTTAATAAATGATGTCCATAAAGGCAAAAAATGGTGGTTTTAAAGTGTTTTAAATTACATAGGAGAATGATTAATTAATTGAGCTCAGTTTACTGAAATATTGGCTATAATTTTTTTTAAAAAAACAGAAAATAAGTGTTGGCATGCATGTGGAGAAATTGGAACTTGATACATTGCTGGTGGGAATGTACAATGGTTCAGCTGTTGTGGAAAACAGTTCAGTGGTTCCTCAAAAAGTTGAACATATAAATATGTGACCCAGCAATTCCACTCCTAGATATATACCCAAGAGAAATGAAACATATGTCCACACAGAAACTTGTACACGAATGTTTATAGCACCATTATTCATAATATGGTGGAAACAGCTCAAATGTCCACCAATAGATGAATGAATAAACAAATTGTAGAATACCCATACTGCAATGGAATATTGCACATGTTGTGGATGTCTAGGTGTCTTCTGTGGAGTCATGGACTGACATACAATGGAATACTATTCAGCCACAAAAAGGAACAAAGTATTAATACATGCTACAACTTGGATGAGTCTCAAATACATTATGCTAAGTGAAAGAAATCAGACACAAAAGGTCACATATTTTATGATTTCTTTTATATGAGATCTCAGAATAGACAAATCCATAGGGACAGAAAGTGGATTAGTGGTTGCCAGGGGATGAGGGGAAGTGATGATGGGGAGTGATTACTTAAAGGGTCCAGGGTGTTCTTCTGGGGTGATAAAAAAAAGTTTTGAAACTAAAGAGAGCTAATATTTTACAACACTGTCATTGTACTAAATATCACTGAATTGTTCGCTTTAAAATGGTTAATTGTATGTTATGTGAATATCGCGTCAAATTTTTAAAAAGACAAAATAATAAAATATGTTCTGCTTCCCAGCCAGAGAGAGAGAGAGAGAGAGAGAAAGAGAAATGAATATACCACTTACAGTACTAAATACCGTGCCAAGAAAACTACCCCAGGCTACAGCTCTCAGACACGATGTCAGCATTTGCACCAGCAGAATGAAGTTAAACCAAGAAATCAAGGGGAAGATGGTAACCTCTTGCTTTGTGGATGGGCACGAGGGAGAAAGCCGCGTTGCCCTCTGTTGGCAGATAGCTTTGGATTTAAAGCTCGGCCTGAGAGAAACCATCAAATGTTGGAGCTGCAAGGGGCGAAGCCATCGCCCGACCTGGATTTGCCCAGGCAAGGGTGGCTGGAGGTAGCACAGGCAGTTGGCCAAGAGCTGGAAACCGAGGCCAGATCTCCCCGCACTCCCACCCCGCCAGACTGCAAAGCAAGGCTTCACAGAGGAGTTGGGGTTTAGGTTCTCTTCTTTGTTTTAAAAACCCGGTAGCTTGCGGTGAGCAAAGGATTGTGGACTGACATTGCAGGGCCATGGAATAGAGAGGCAAATGTGTGAGCGGGCTAGGGACAGAGGTGGGGGAAGACATGTGGCCGGTCCATGGCCCCACAGAAGACATCTAGACATCCACAGTGGCAGGGGAGGGGCCCCAGACGAGGTAGAAGACCCTTCCCTGGCCCTGGGGAACCCACGACTCCCGAGGGTAAGCGGACCTGTGCATAAACTCACAAGGGAGACCAGTGGCCTGTGCTGGGCACTGTAGGGCCGCCCCGACCCCCACCCACGTGGGTCTCCATCCCTAGGCCTGCTGCAGAGGAATCCTCTTGGCTTGTAAGCACTTCTGAGGGCAGGAAAACCTGTCCTCCAGCCCCCGCGGCCCCACGCCCGGCGCGTAGCAGGCGCCCCAGCTCCCCGGCCTCGGGGCCACGCCAGCCGGTCCCGGAATCCCGGGGCCACCTGCCGGATCCTGCGCTGCCCTGATGCCTCGAGCGCCGCGTGGTCTGTGTCTTTCTTGTTCTAGTCAAGATGGATAGATGCTGACAAAACGTTAGTTAGTTGAACGAATGTCCTTCACATCAGGAGAGCATGCATTTTACCGGCACCCCAGGAGAAACTGAAGGGAAATTTGGAGCAGAAACAGCAAAAGTGATCCATCGGCTTTGCAAACGGGCTTTGCGCGTTGCGGCCCTAAAGCCAGTGCGCGCTGGCACAGCTGGGGGAAAGCCGCCCAGGGGCTCCGGGACGCCGGCGGCTCGCGGAGCGGTCGCCGGCCTGCCGAAACTACCCGGGCGCTGGCAGCGTTTTGTAAAAAGCAGAGAAACGTCCGGGAAGCGCATGTCCCGCGTTTCCTTCGTTCCGGGCTGAGAACCTGGTCTTTTGGCAGCGTCCTTTTCTCGCCTTTCCGTCTCCAGCTTTCTCTGCTCTGTGAGGCCCAAGGGGGTCCAGCCTTGGCGGGCTTCCTTAGCAAGAAAAAAAATGGGAGTGAAATTTACCAAAAACCCCTCAACTCCTGGAAGAGTGCGGCCTCAGTAAGCATTAGAGGGTAATCGGCAGATTCTCCAACCAGCGGAGCCTTCGATAGCTCAGTTGGTAGAGCGGAGGACTGTAGTGGGGGAAGTGCGGCAATCCTTAGGTCGCTGGTTCGATTCCGGCTCGAAGGACTTCGTGCAACCTTTTTGGCGTCAATTTAATCCGATTATCACACGGGGAGACAGGTCTATTTAGAGGCTGCCTGTGACTTGGCATAGTACTGCTGATATTTAGTAAGACACGTGTACTAAGTAGTCAGTGTACAGTAAAGCTCTGTTGGTCGTTAGATGCAAAGATATAGTAACATGTGTTTCAAAATTAGTCTTTATTGCTATTAGGTGTATCATTATATGCCTTATTTAAAAAATCTTGCTCATAATATTCTCTGCTAAATAAATATCCTAAATTGCTGTTCATCCCTGGTCTGCGGGCATCACAAAACAACCTGTAAGATAAAGGGAAGGAAAGCAACGCCAGCTGGGGGATTAGCTCAAATGGTAGAGCGCTCGCTTAGCATGCGAGAGGTAGCGGGATCGATGCCCGCATCCTCCACTCGGCTTTTGCCCTCTCACGAGAGCATTGAATAGTGGGAGTGAGAGTCCCCGAACCAGTGTTTTACTATGTACATAGGAGCGCGGCAAGCGATGAATAGCGTCACACGACGTCCTTTTATTTCACAGGTAAGTCTTTTCCAGTTTCTCGCTCCGTCATCTTGTCTTTTCTGCCTCCCGGCCGGCAGGCCGTTAACCGTCTTAGGAGAAGCCGCGGCTAGAATCCTCCCGCTGGGCCTGCCCGCCAGGGACCCCAAACGGCACTCGCTCAGGTACCCACTAACGTGCGAGGAACCCTGCGCCTGACCAATGGCAGTGAGCTTTACTGGGCGGGTAGCCAGCTGCAGCCGCGGCCAATAGGCGTGAGACTTCTTGTTTCCTGGCAGAGCGGGGTCCCGGCACCGCGGAGCTCTGGTTTTGTTTGGGTCCCGGGTGCAGGGCCCAGGTGCCGGGGCCCGAGGTGCCGCCTCGCTAGCGGGAGAGGGAGCGGGACCGCCGGCCCGGAGAGAGGTGAGGGGCTCTGCGTGACTGCGGGCCCCGCCAGCCCGGCCCCGCCCCCTTCTCTCAGCCCCTTCAGCCCGAGACCCTCTCGAATGCCACCCCGCCCCTCCCTGCCCCTCGGCGCGGCTTCCCAGGCCCCAGCCCCACTCCTGTGGCCTCACCTCTGACCCCCAGGCCCTGCCTTCCTACCCCGTCCAGTGTGAATCTGTCTCGACCCTCCCCTGCCTCCCAACCCCACCCTGCCCAGGGCAAGCCCGGTCAGTATGAGGGTCCTCGAGTCGAGGGTCGAGAAGCTACCCCCTTGCCCCCGAGTGGGACTCTACCATCCCACCTTTTTAGGGGTGCCGAGGACACCCACTGCTCACCCACAACTACCAGGGTAGCTTTTGCAGGGGTCCAGTGCTTTCAGGGCGGGAGGGAGTTGTATAGACCCGTGCCCTAACTGGAATTCAGATACAGTCGCTAGGTGAGCAGGGGGCATCTGCCCAGTTTCCTTTGGCTTGGCAAAGGCCACGCTTTTCTAGCAGGCATAGGGTAGGAACAAAAAAAGGAAGAACCAGCCCTTCCAGGGCTCCTAGGGGGAGCATCAACGCAATGTCTGGTCAGTACTTGTGAGGACAGAGGGATGAAGACAGGAAGCTACCTATTTAAACTTAAAAACTTGGTTCGTCTCTTTACCCTGCGCTGGAGAGTGCACAGCCAATCTAGGAAACAGATCCAGAATGGCCCATCTCTAAAGATGGCCATGTGTTGTGGGTGTATCTTGGCTAGGTTTGAGAAATCTGACCTCTCTGATTATATTCTCTAATCTTTGGGCTGCAAAGAAGCTTATTAGAGTCTAGTGTTTCTCAACATGGTTAAACCACTGAGTATTTGATTTGGGAACAGCCAAGATGTAGTAAAATGGGGTCCCTTTAAGTCAGTTATAACCCTTAGAGTGGGGGACAAAGTGCTAATTTCTCTGCCTTTGCTGGAAGCCCCCTCGGTTTTCTATGGGGGAGAGAGCCTTTTGCTTCATGGGGCACTCCCTAAGAATAGCTCTCAATTACCCAGATACCCAAAAAACTTGTTTCCATTTTTCTTCCCTTTCCTCCATACCCCCACCCTCATTTTTCCCCAGCTCTCAGGGCCAGAGTGGAGCAGGAGGATGCTTTCCCAGCCCCACCATGGAGCTGCGCTGTGGGGGATTGCTGTTCAGTTCGCGCTTTGATTCGGGGAACCTAGCCCATGTGGAGAAGGTGGAATCTGTGTCTAGTGATGGGGAAGGGGTAGGAGGTGGGGCATCAGCCCCTACTGGTGGCATTGCCTCTTCCCCTGACTACGAATTCAACGTGTGGACCCGACCAGACTGTGCTGAAACGGAATTTGAGAATGGGAACAGGTATGAGGAAAGAAATGGAGGGTGGAAGGAGGAAAAGACAGGGAATGTCCAAGTCCCCAAACCCATGCCTCAATTAGCCCTTTGACATGCCTGTTCATACCAGCAAGCTACTCTTCCTCTTCCGACCCCTCCTTGCTAAAGAGCCCATTCCCAATTTGGCTTGCTCCAGCTCTCCCACAGATCCTGTCTCCAACCCTCCCATATATAATGGTGTATCTCTTCTACTCTGGCCCTCAGGTCATGGTTCTACTTCAGTGTCCGGGGAGGAGCTCCAGGAAAACTCATCAAGATCAACATTATGAACATGAACAAGCAAAGCAAGCTGTATTCCCAGGGCATGGCCCCCTTTGTGCGCACACTGCCCACCCGACCACGGTGGGAACGCATTCGAGACCGGCCTACCTTTGAGGTAAGTTTTCCCTGAGGAGGAAAGAAAGACTTGGGTGCTGAAAGTAGAGAGGAAAGTAAAAAGGAGTTTGCCCTTGATACAGAGTATGAGACAGGCAGGACACCAGGTTTTGGCTTTACCTTTCCCTCCAGTGCTAGCCAGAGTCCAAGATGAGCCCCTGCTTCAGGAAGCCTAGAAGGAGCTGGTTGTCACATGGAAAGTATCAGAGGGAGGGAAGTTGGCAAAGGTGATAAGGACGTGGGGTCAGTTCCTGGTGGCCCCAGTAGTAGCTCAGTTCTGACACCGATGGCATGTTGCCTTTCCCTCTTCCTCCTCTGCTCCTCAGATGACAGAGACGCAGTTTGTGTTATCCTTTGTTCACCGTTTTGTGGAGGGCCGTGGGGCCACCACCTTCTTCGCCTTCTGCTACCCCTTCTCCTACAGTGACTGCCAGGATTTGCTAAACCAGCTAGACCAGCGCTTTCCGGAGAACCACCCTACCCACACCAGGTGCCATCCCCATTCTTACTCTTGCCACATAGTCCTGGATTAGACAGCACCTCTGTTACTTCTGGAATTTGCCCTAAGAGCTCTGAACCAAAACTTCCTCAGTCTTTTCTTTGTACAGAATGTGGGAATTAGGGTGCCTTTGAAAAATATATTTCTGTGTTGCCATGTTCTCAGCATATGTCCACCTACACTCCACTCTTTCACCTGTCCAGTTCATGCCTTTTACTATCCCAGCTCCCATCAATTATCCAGAATTCAGCCAGCACTGCCATTGCTCCACACACCTTTTTTATCTGCCTCCATAGAGAGCAATTTTCTTTGTCTACATAAAGTAATCTATGCTAGGGAACCACACTGATGAAAAAACAGTAAGTTTACCCTGTCCTGTACTGTGCATTCTGGCAATGCAAACCCACCCAAATCATTAGCCTCGTTTGACATTGTGAGGGACTGTTAACACCCCAAAGGTTAGGGTGAAGGACAAGATTTTATAAATCCTGAGGTGATGGCAAGGCTCATCTCTTGCTGGATACTTCAGGGACTTCTCCTGGCTTAATGAGTTTTATCCCTACAGCCCCCTGGATACCATCTATTACCACCGAGAGCTCCTTTGCTATTCTCTGGATGGACTTCGTGTAGATCTGCTGACGATCACTTCCTGCCATGGGCTTCGAGAAGATCGAGAGCCCCGTCTAGAGCAGCTATTTCCTGACACCAGCACCCCCCGACCATTCCGTTTCACAGGCAAGAGGGTGAGTGGGAATAGCATAAAGGTAGTTCTTTGGCTTTCCTCTAGCTCCAGGCACTGTTGATAGCTTATGGCTATGTTGTCTCCAGGCATCTTGGACACAGCCTCAGCCTGCAACCTGAGGCAAGGGTGATGGCTCCTGCTCGACTTGCAAACTCAGCCAGCTGGAAATCCCATGGCCATCCCTGCCTCATCCATGCCCCCCTCCCCCAATATACTGTCAGAGTAGGACTGTGGGATAACTAACTTAATGTCTGCTCTCCTCTCCATCTCAGATATTCTTCTTAAGCAGTAGGGTACACCCTGGGGAGACTCCATCTAGCTTTGTCTTCAATGGCTTTCTGGACTTCATCCTTCGACCTGATGACCCACGGGCCCAAACCCTACGTCGCCTCTTTGTCTTTAAGCTGATTCCCATGTTGAACCCTGATGGTGTGGTTCGGGGCCACTACCGGTAAGTGGCCTCCCCAGCCTGTCTGGACTGTTCCCAGTCCCCCTCATGCACTGCATCTCAATGAAATACTGTCAGCCTTCTAGCTTCTCCTGTGTTCCCCGTCCTCTTGCACCCTAGCAGGGGCAAGCCCATCTCATCTTCCAGTGACCTGAGAAGGTAGATCGCACCTAGTAGCACTCTTGGGAAGGAATAAAACTAGGATGGTTTGTAGGCTCATCTGGATAGAGGAAGCTATCTGTAGGTTTCTGTGGTAGGGTGACAGCAGATCAAGGAGGGGGCCTGTCTTCAATTCTTTCTTTCCTAATGCAACTTCAGCCTCTCATTTGATAAGTTAGTCTCCCTCTCTCCTTTTCATCTACTCTAATGTCTCTTCACTGCCCAGTCTTCTAGACCCTGCTTCAGTCGTTGTTTTCCTACAGCACAGACTCACGTGGAGTGAACCTGAACCGTCAGTACCTGACGCCTGACGCCGTCCTGCACCCAGCCATCTATGGGGCTAAAGCTGTGCTTCTCTACCACCATGTGCATTCTCGTCTGAACTCCCAGAGTCCCTCTGAGCACCAGCTCAGTCCCTATCTCCCTTGTGATGGTCCTCTTTCTGACCTTGAGAAAGCCAACAATCTCCAAAACGAAACTCACCATGGGTGCTCATCTGATGGGGATAACCCTGAGGCCTGGAAACAGACAGACCCAGCAGAACAGAAGCCCAACAGTGTGTGGATTATGCCACAACAGTCTACTGAGCTTGAGGGGCCAGCCCCTGATACCATCCCCCCCAAAGAGAGTGGGGTTGCTTACTATGTGGACCTGCATGGACATGCTTCCAAAAGGGGCTGCTTCATGTATGGAAACAGCTTTAGTGATGAGAACACCCAGGTAGGAGTCCTACGAATGTCATGTGAGTGTGGGAAGTGCTGCAGGTTGGGAGATAAGGGTTAGAGCGTGAACAGAGGGAAGGTAGCCTTAGGTAGCCTTCTGGCAGGAAGGCCTATGTAAACTACCTCTGAATGAGCTTTGAAGGGCCAAGAAGAGATGGCATGGGGACTAATGTCCCAGTCATTACATCATGACCTTTTAGTGAGGGTCAAGCTGTCTGCATCATAGTCTTTGCTAGAGTTTGGAAATCCAGGGGAGAAGGAAAATTTTGCATTGTTGAAGGGAAAAAGCTAAGAACTTAAAAGAAGTGGAATTGCTTCCCAATACCTAGAAATAGTGTCCAAGAGTGAGAATTCAAGAAACGTTGATTACTGGATGGTTGTGACGGTATCTGCTGTGTCCCATACTTGCCATCTCTTCCTTGCCCTGTGTCCCTTCTTTCTCTCTGTCTCTCCTTCTGAGTTGGCTTTTTCCTCCCCAAATAGGTGGAAAACATGCTATATCCAAAGCTCATCTCCTTGAACTCAGCCCACTTCGACTTCCAGGGCTGTAATTTCTCAGAGAAGAACATGTATGCCCGAGACCGTAGAGATGGCCAGTCTAAAGAGGGAAGCGGCCGTGTTGCAATCTACAAAGCCTCAGGGATAATTCACAGGTTGGGTGGAAACTGGGATATGGTTGATGAAATAGCTTCCCTAAACAAAGCAATATCCAGTCCAGGGTGTTCAGAGGCAATGGATAGGCTCTCAAAAGAGAGCCTCACAATTAGCATTATTGTCTTTTGTCTGTGACTCTACTTCTTTGGGACTTCCTGGATATATGGTATATTGCCAAGGTCAATTGCTAAGTTGCTGGGGATTATTAGCACTTTCTATTTGTGTTCTCTTTTTTCCAAGTGATTACCTTCTTAGACTATCTAAGCTGTCCCCTGTGGTTGTGTCCTGATGTCTGTTCAGGCAGGACACTGATAAAGGTCTCTGTCTTAGCTACACACTTGAATGCAACTACAACACTGGACGCTCAGTAAACAGCATCCCTGCTGCCTGCCATGACAATGGGCGTGCCAGCCCTCCTCCCCCACCGGCTTTCCCCTCCAGATACACTGTGGAACTATTTGAGCAGGTATGAATACATGGGATAAGCGGAAAAAGGGGAACCTCCAAGTCTAGAAAGGCCTTCACTCCTCTGCCTGACTCTAAGATCCTATGAACAGATGTTCACCACTATGGTCTTCTCACTGCTCTGGTTACTTTCCTCAGTAACAGGAGCATGACTCTGACTGTCACAGTATTGAGAGGATGAATAGGCGCTGTTTCTGACTCCACACCACAGAAAATCCCCTAGCACATCTGAGTCAGATTCTTTGCCTCTGAGCTTGTCTTCCTCATTCTGTCGGGTTTATTCAGTCCTGGGCTCAAAAGCACCCCCAGTACGGTGGTCTTGATGACTTCCATTATCCTAGGACACATTAGAGGAGTAGAAAGAGCTGCAGGTTACAGAAGAGAGCCAAACCCCTTCTGCTAGGAGAATTCCTTCATGGTGCCAGACAGAAAGCACACCTTCCCGTTCATAAAGGATGAGGGACGTAAAATGGGCAATGGTTTAGGGAACAGCTCTAAATCCACTTGAGATAAACAGCCTGGGCACAAAGGTTAGGGTACCCATTGAGCAAATTTTAGGTCTGGCCTCTCCTTCCCTTCCCCTGTGCTGTGCACCCCACCCCCACATGGCAGCCTAGACTGGAGGACCAAGATGCTAAGCCAGACTGGACTTCCCCACAGGTGGGACGAGCTATGGCCATTGCAGCTCTGGACATGGCAGAGTGTAATCCATGGCCCCGGATTGTGCTGTCAGAGCACAGCAGCCTCACTAACCTACGGGCCTGGATGCTAAAACATGTGCGCAACAGCCGAGGCCTAAGCAGCACTGTGAATGTGGGTGTCAACAAGAAGAGGGGCTCTCGAACTCCACCCAAAAGTCACAAGTAAGACGGGCAGGATGGAAGGGAGAAAGGGTAGGAAAGTGGGACAGGGCTCTAGAGCTAGGAGTTCCAAGGGATTTTTGTATTCTGTCCCTCCTCCTAAAAGTACCACGTGGTAAATATTTTCAGGATAAACTAAAATTAGTAAGATTCGTTCACATTTTGAGAATGAGATCCTTTTCCCTTTCCCCTGAAGCTATTTACTTCTAAGATATCTAAAAACTAGGCTAGGGAACTCCTTGCTCCAGAGCCCTGCACAAAATCAAATATAATTGTGGTGGGGGTAGGGCAGTGGTTGTGACTGACTGACTGAATGGAGTTCAAGGGCCAGTGCCAAGGCAGTAAGGGGGACATTCATTGGGAGGTAAAGCTGCTAAGGGATGACCCTTATGACATTCTGAGATTAGCTGATATGCCCCAGGTTAGATACCTCATCCATGGATATGAATTCCTCACTTTGCCCTTGGAGTGGGTCCCTATGCCTTTTTACCCCAGAGGTGAAGCTTCACTGAGCATCAGTCCCTGGGGAAAGCCTTGGGACACAACCTTCCTGGCCCAGGGCTAACTGGCATCTGCTTCTTTGCAGTGGATTGCCCGTTTCCTGCTCTGAAAACACCTTGAGCCGGGCACGAAGTTTTAGCACTGGCACAAGTGCTGGTGGTAGCAACAGCAGCCAACAAAATTCTCCACAGATGAAGAACTCCCCCAGCTTTCCTTTTCATGGCAGTCGGCCTGCAGGGCTGCCAGGCCTGGGCTCTAGTACCCAAAAGGTCAGCCATCGGGTGCTGGGCCCTGTCAGAGGTAAGCCAGTCTGGGAGCCCCTGCAACATGTGTTCAGTTGTTTGGGGCATTGCTGGGGGAAGTGAGAAATTGAAGATACACACTTGGCCTGGGACCAAGGGGTGAATCAATAAAATTAGTTTGTAGCAGAATCTGCAGCCTCTCCTACGACCTTGGTGTTCCTTGCGGCATGACTCCGGAGTGGTATTGTGTGTGGCCACAGGTGGGAGTCCTGGGTATCTTGGGCTTCAGCGCATGATAGGAGCCAGGGAAGTTTCCAAGGATGAAACACTAGCCAAAGCAGTGCCAGAGACATGGAGCCTCCATGTCAAGGAAAGTGTCAGTGTGTCTTCTTGGGGGCAGTATAAGGTGGGGACAGTGTAAGAGAATGTTCTCAGAATCCAAATTGCAGCACTGTAGAATGATGGGGAATCTTATCCGTGGTCTCTATGGGATGAAATTGTTCCTGGCTTCAGAGCTTATTCAGAATATGATATCAAAAGGATTCCAACTCTTCCAAAGAAAAACGGAACAGCTGCAGACAGCTTCTATTCTAGGCATAGAATGCAACAGTCTAGCCCTTCCAAGCAGTGCACACAGTTGCTCACCTGTGCACAAGTACTCCTAGGTTTTGCTTGATGAGACCCTGCCTGATAAGAGTTTCTAGGTCAAAATTATACACCAGAAACAGATGAGCCTTTAGGGAAAAAGAAGAGAAAGTAACGAGAGTAACCTGGATTGTGGAGGGGGGAAAATTGTTGTTGTGCCACTTCTGGAAGTAAACCACAGATCGATACTGGACTGGCTTCTGGGCTGCAGAAATCCTGCCAGAGTATGGAGGCTTATTAGCTGGAGCTAAGAGCTTTGCTGGTCTTCAAGCTCTACTCATCCTTGTTAGCATTTCCCAGCTTACAATAAATCTGACTGCACTAGTTAGAGAAGCCACAGAGGAGAAAGCAATGGTTCTTACCAGCTTTGACCACTGAGATGTTCTATCATGCAACCTGATTATCTCTGCTTATATTCCAAGCCCCATTCTTTGAGATTCTGTCTTCATTGGGAAAGGACACTTTTGCATACTGAGCTTGAGAATATTAAAGTAGTAATAATGCATCATATTTAAATAGCATTTAACAATGAACAAGACAGTATCACATACATAATTTCATTTAATCCTCACGAGGACCCTATGGGATGGATGGTGTTCCATTTTTCTGATAAAGAAACTAAGGCTGTTTAAGAGTGGCTTGTCCAAGATTGCACAGCTGTTATTCAAATTTGTCCTTTCATGCTCCAGTATACCTAGTTTCTCATGTTAAATCAGGATGAAGTTTTTCTTTTTCTATTTCTTTTCCTTTCTTTCTTTTTCAGTCAGCCTCTCCTAGCTCTTAACTCATAGTTTGTGGGAACTCTTTCATCAGCACCACAAATTTTCCTTCCCTGACTAAAAAGGGAAATAGTAAAGAGCCTTTTCTATGTTGTCCCTGGAAAATTCTAGGCAGTTCTTAATTAGTATTTTATTGACATCCTCCCTGCCCCTCTCCCAATGCAAAATGCTGCATTGAGCTCCTTGATATGTATTCTGTTTCTCTGTTATTTCCCCAGATAAATAATAGAAAATATACATAGTCAATACTATGTACTTCCTGGCTGATTGACTTGAAACTTAATAGGGGAAAAAGGACAGTAAATCCAACATAAAAGCACACATACTATAAACATCCAGGGGACTTGGGGAGCTAGTGTGGTAGATAAACACAAGAGTGAATAGCCAAAGAAAGTTCAGCTAAGAAACAGTTTTGAAGAATGGGTAGTATATGGTTTGACAAAAACATTCCAGAAATGAGAAATGACAGCCAGAACAGGAACAGAGCTGGTGGGAAGAGAAGACAAAAAGCATATACACCTAGGTGGTGTGCAAAAGACCAAGCCCTTCACCAAGGAAATTAGGTGAAGAGAAGTGAGAAGTTGTTGAAATACTTTGAGAACAAGGATTAAGAATTAACTGAGACATATAACAATTGTGTGCTTCTAAGAGAAATAGGAACAAAAGTAAGAGACTGGCCGGGCGCCGTGGCTCACGCCTGTAATCCTAGCACTCTGGGAGGCCGAGGCAGGAGGATCACTTGAGCTCAGGAGTTCGAGACCAGCCTGAGCAAGAGTGAGACCCTGTCTCAATTAAATTAAAGAAATTCAGTATAAAAAAAAAAAAAAAAAAGTAAGACACTTCCTATGAAATGTACATATTGGACAGGAAAGGGAAGTAGGGGCCTTGCAGTAGTTTACACATGAAATGACTACAGCCTGCCTGTACCAGGGCCTGGAAAGGAGAAAGAAATACAAGTATTAGAAATAGAAGTGGCAGGATTCAGTGATGGAAGGGAGAGGAACTAAGAGGGCTTCAAGTCTACAAGCTAAAGGAAAAAGTCATGGTGACATTAAGACATTTGTTGGAAGAAGTGATGAGTTATCTATTTTAGACATGCTTGGATGTCATGGGCTACCTATATGGAGATGCCCTGCAGACAGAAAAGGACAGAACTATAGAAGAGAGAAGATGACAGGGTTGGAGATCTAGGTAGGAGTCATCCACATACAGGGCCCAGGTAAAACCTACTGAGAGAAGGTATGTTCCCCAGGTGAATGAGTTTAGAAGCAGAAAAAGAGAGCTGGCTTGAGTACAGAGACACCCCAGGAACTTGCACAAATATTTGTAAGGACTAGGAAACTATGTCTCTAAAGTCAAGGGGTCAAGACGAGGGTTACTAATAAGAAGGAGGAATACTATAAGGAGTTGAAAGGTGAGATCCCAGGACTCTTGACTCCTGTGTTCCCCTGGGCATTTGCTGGTGCTGATTTTTGCAGCTTCATCTCTTAAAATCCCTGTTATGACCCCAAAATGGGAGACTGGCCCTGGTTTGGGACAGGGGCCATAATGCAGACTGTGGCATTTGGACTTGGCATCTTCAACCAACACTTGGGAAAACATCTTTGTCTAGTGTGATCTGTCCTATACTGTTGCTTTGTGACATTTCCTGGTTGTACACATCTGGCTCTTTGGCCTCTGCCACATCTAGATGTACTTTGTTTTCCAGGCTAGGAAAAACATGACCCCCGTATCTCAGAAATCTAACTGTAAACCAGCTATACTTTTCAAACCCAAAATAGGGATTGTGATTTGCCAAAGGATTTTTTTTTTTACTGTGAATTTATTTACAAGAAATTTTCCAGTAATGTATAAAAATTATATCACATTTAACTTTATATTTAATTAATGACTGTCCTTTATTGGCTAGAACAAAACATGAGATTGGGTTATCCAGGGAATTTCAGAAAAGATCTAGGCAGCCCAGCCAGAAGTTTAAGGCAAAGATTCAGGGAACTAGTCTGGTAGGTTCTATCCCAAGAGGCTGGAGGGATGGCATTTTAGAAGGCCAATAGGAGACTGGAAGAGCTCAGAGTAAGTCTCAACTCCCAGCACCCCCTGACCTTAGTGCCACAATCTTCTCTACTTAGTTCTCCCTAGCTGCAAAACATGTTCTAAATACCCCCTTCCCAGACCTGTAGTCAAGTTCCCATCCACCTGTCTCAGAAGGGCAGCCAGTACTATCAGTAGCTGCTGTTGCTGCAGAGGAAGAAGAGGCCATTGGAGAATAGCTAATCCAGTGATGGAGTGAGGGAAGTCAAAAGCCTGTAAGATACTGTGCAACAGCAGATGCAAAGACAGCTAACAGAAGGGCCTGCTGGGGAGAGGGTGATAGGTAAACCAGCATCTCCTTCTCACAGTTATGTACTGATTAAAGCAGAGCAAGGACTGGGGGAGGCACAGGAGGCACCTAGGACACAATTTAAGGAGGTACTCACTGTCAGGGTCATACAAGTGCTTCCTTGAAATTCTGCACCCTAGGTGTCTCACTTGCTTCATCCTAGTACTTACTCAGTAACTGGAACTTACTCCCTGGCCCTCCAGCCTACCCAGTAGAGTACCGATACAAAAGACAAGGTCCTTAAGTATCAAAGCAGGAGCCCTCAGCTGTCACCCTACCACCATTACTCTCATCCTTCCCAGCTCTTGTCACTTAAACTTGAGGTTACTAAAACTCTTTCCTGGCCTCTGCAATGCCTTGGCTCAGCTGACAGATAACTTTTGATAGAGCAGCCAACATCTAATGGTGAGTGGAGGTTCCTCTGGAATGAGTCACCAGGACACAGGAGGAGTGCCTCTATCACTGTCGCCACTTTTACTTTCTCCACTGCAAACAAAAGTTTCCACTGCAACAGAAGTGTCTCCTAACACATCTTATTCCCTTAGCACCTAGCACTGTGCTTGGCACTTATTAAGTGATCAGCAAATATGTATTGAATGAATAAAAGGCAAGAAGTTGGAAGCCAAATGAATACTTGCCTCACCTTTCTACCCCTTACAGGGCATAAATCACATCTGTGATCATCCCAGGGATTCAATAAGATCTGGGGTACTACACGTAGGGACAGTTCCAAAGATGTTCAGGGGGGATGATACAGGACCTACGCATGAGTCAAATAACTCCTCCTCTAAACTTTAAGACCTTGGAGTATTCATTCTAACTCATTCAAGGGGAGGTCAGTCTGGCTCAAACTCTCAGATCTTTGCCCCAATACAATCCTGCCTCCCCCAAAATGGAACCTATAGTTGATTACCATAAAATATCATCTCATAACCTCTGGAAGCAGAGCTGATTACGTATCACTCCTGCACTCAGCCTTAAGCTGCTGTTTCTATAGCTCAGAACCAAGAAATTTAGAGTTGGGGCTCCTCCTTTTACTTTTTATCTCAATGGGGACTGAGAAGGCCTAGATTATACCAGGGGACAAAAGTCAAAACATGAGAAATGAAGCTGTGTACTCAAATTCACAAATTTGCAGGCAAGCCTGGCCAGGTCTTAAGATGGTCTTTTAAATGATGATTGAAATGCCATTTTAAAATACCTTATACTTTCCCTGTCAGGTCTATCTCCTAAATCAGACTGTCTCCTACCCTGAAACTCTCATTAGGGGCAGGATTCCTGGGTTGTACCTTCATGATCCCTACTTCTCCATGTTGCATAGGCATTTTTTACATCATTTGCCTGTTTTGCATCATACCTTCTTTCTTGAGTATCACTCAGTTCCTGACTACAACCTGCAAATGTCCCACAGGCTTTCACTCACTTTCTTGTTTGTTCTTTCTCTCAGCATCCTACAAAGGATGTGTAGGCTGGAACCACAGTGGGAAGGGCTTTGAATGTGCCATGTTAAAAGGTTTAGACTTTATCCTTTAAAAGAGCTTCAGTATTTCCCCCTTGCCTGAGCCACAGTGATTTTTGATCAGGTTTTAGAAGAATAATTTCTGGCACCTATGTGAAAGATAGATGGCAAGAGGGAAGAGATTTAGTTCGGGAGACCAGTAGGGAAATTTTTTCAAAAGACTGAATGAGAGTTAAATACCTGTATCTGGACACTGGCAGAGACAAGGGAGAGGGAGAATAAAGGAAGAACTCAGGTGCATGCAGAGGTACAATTGTCAGGATTTGATTAAACACAAATCTAAGTGTCAAGGAGGAGTAAGAAGATGAAACAAGGTTCCTAGCAGCTAGGTTTTCCACCAAGAATGAAAGGAAGGGAGAGAATGAGTTGTCTTGGTCACAGAGGACTTTCAGAGAGAAATGTCCAGTGGACAATTAGAGCTGGATTTCAGGAAAAAAGGGCTAGAGAGAGACTTGGGAGTTAAGAGGAGCAGTTAGAGGTAAGAGGAGAACCTAGGAAAGCTGTGTTTTAGAAGCCAAGCTCAGTAACTTCTTTGCCAAAAGAATGAACTGGTAGGATGAGGGCTGGCTGAGAACTGGATAATTAGATCTTTCCACCCATCTTACAGTTGCTTCAGAAGAAGGATGCTGGTCTGATGGCAAGCTTGAAAACAGGTATCTTCTGAGCAAGGAGAGCCAGCCGGTCAGTGAAGCCGTTCTCAGTGCCCCACTTACTTGCCTTTTTATCTGCTTGTGTCCCTTCCACTCAGAGCCCCGAAGCCAGGACAGGAGACGGCGGCAGCAGCCACTGAACCATCGCCCTACTGCAAGCAGCCTGGCCCCATCCCCAGGTCCTGCTAGTTCTGGCCCAGCTCCCTCACGCAACCTGGGCTCCTGCCTACTCCCCAATTCACTCAGCTTATCAGGTCTGTACCCACTGCCACTGAAATCTGGGTTGGCCTATCTCCTCCCTTACATACCTCCCAGGGCTTAGACCAGACTTGAAGAAATCCCCTCAGCCATGCTGCCACCTGACCTGGACTTCCTTGACTTGATGTAATGCAGGCCACTCCAGACCAGGGCCATCAGTTATCCTCCTGGTATCCTAAACCCCTAACACCGGTGCTTTTGTACAGGAAGCTGGAATTTAATGAATGTCTTTGTATAATAAAATAATAGTTAACATTAACTGAGCGTTTACTATGTGCCAGGCACTGCTCTATGCACTTTATCTCATTTGATCCTCATTTTTACAGTTGAGGAACCTGAGGACTTTTTCCACCTGCAAAGTGGTACTTACCCAAGTTCCCCGACTCCAGGAGCTGGGCAACAAAACTGGAGAATGAAAAAAAGCATAGGCCTTTCATCTGTCATCACTACAAGTGTTGTGTGTAACCATATCATTCACACAAAACTTAAGCTGTCTACTTTCCTTTTAAGTTATAGACCCAGCTATGTAAAGGACTGGTTGGAAATGATTCTAAGATTCCAGTCCAACATCTTCCACCTCAGTCTGAGCCCGCTATTCCCAACCTGTTGACTCTCCTCAATGGATGCCCTCAATCCACCAGTCTTGCATAGAGCTGACTTGATCCTTAAATGCTAAATGTATGATTGGGGTAGGCCCTAAAGTCTATAAATTTACACAGTAGTTAAGCTTGGGTGGGTTCTGATTCTAGTTCCAAGCTGCTGCTCCACCCCTTGGACCAGACTGGAGCCTCAACCAGGGTCAATTTTGCCTCCAGGGGATATCTGGCAATGTCTGGAGACATTTTCCATAGTTACATTGGGGAGGGGGCAGAGGAGGAAATAGCATATATTGGTTAGAGGCTAGGGATGCTGCTAAACATCCTGCAACGTACAAGACAGCTCCCCACGACAAAGAATTATCCAACCCAAGATGTCAATACTGCCAAGGTTGAAAAACCCTGATCTAAAGGAAGTTACCTCCTCTTCTCTGTGGCCCCTACCCTGATGATCACTCTCCTGTGTTCTCTAGGGAGCAGCTGCTCACTGTTGTCCTCAGGGGACAAGCCAGAGGCTGTCATGGTGATTGGGAAAGGTCTGCTAGGGACTGGAGCTCGAATCCCCTGCATCAGGACTCGATTGCAGGTAACATTTTTGGGTCTTCCCCAGTCCCCAGCATAACAACTCTTGGCATAACCTAGCAAGGCGCTGTTCCTCTGGGTAGTGGTGGGGAGCAATGCTCAGCACTTCTCTACAGCCTCTACCCCCAGCCATTTCAGAGAGCTGCTCTGGTGCCTGAGTGCATGCCTGTCTAGTGCCCTCTCCTCCCACCATCCTCACCAGCCAGGTCTCTTGCTTGCTTCCAACCCGTGTCCCTGCCAGATGCACTGCAACCTCAGCCTGCTAGCTTTGGCTTTCCCTGCCCCTGCCCTTAGCTTCTCCTCTCTTTCTGCCCAGACCTGCCCGAGGAGAGTTTCCGCCAGGAGGGGTCCCGGATTCCCCAGGTAACACATCTGGTTGCTGCTTCTAGAACAGTCACCAACTCCGATTCAGTCCAGATCCCCATGCTAGGTTAGCTAAAGTTGAATATAGGCAGAAGCTGACTGGATGGGTGAAGCTTAAGCTGCTCTGGCAGGGGCTGACGCATAGAAGGCTCTGAGGGAGGTCTACCAACCCTCTACCATCTTTCTACACATTGCTTCTCTACTCAGCAGACCTTGGCCACGGTATAGCCATGGAGATTAAATACTGGATCCTTTTGCCACCCCTAGTTAAGACATGGAGTGCATAGTTGTGAACGGAATCTAGGCGTTCTTTGGCTGTTATCCTACCTCACCCCCTCAGACAGTATCTAGGAATTCAAGGTCCTAGTACCTCTGTTGACCCCTATACTACACTCTCATGCATGGAAACTCTAGAAGCAAACCTAGAAGCAAAAAAGCTCAGGGAAAAATCCCCCCGCTTAGCCCACCCCCTGTCCTCACAGGCTAGGCCCAGGTTGGGCCGGGGCTCACCGCCGACTCGCAGAGGGATGAGAGGCTCCTCAGGCCCCACATCCCCTATTCCCCGGACCAGGGACAGCAGTGAGCCGGAGCCGGGACCCCGCTCTGCTACACCAGGGTGAGCATCAGGGTCCAGGCCCTCACTCCACCCCTCACTTCTAGCCCCTCATTCCCATTTCTGCCATTCGGATAATTTTCTTCCTTCTCTACTCCTTGACCCTAAAGACTAAATGTACTTTCATTAAGAACTTCGTCCCTGATTTTTTTCCCACCATGGCCTCAGTCTTCACTCCAAAAGACAAAAAAGCAACTTCTAGTTAGGGCCTAAGGCCTAGGAGCTGGCTGGTTCCAGCATCAGACCACTGTGCAATAACCAGCCTGCTATCCCCTACCCTTCTTAACCTCTCTCCTTTCCCCTCCCAGCCCCTGGCTAACAGGCCAGAAGAGGGGCAGAGTTTTCACTACCCTGATTCCTCTCTCTTCTCTGTTGCAGGCTGCCTCAAGCCAGGCCCCCACGGCCCCGCTCTGCCCCTGCCTTTTCTCCTATCTCCTGTAGTCTGTCTGACACCCCATCCCGGATTTGTTACAGTGGGGGGCCCTTGGGCCAATCTGAGGTTTGTTTTGTCCCTAAAACCCCCCTACTCACTGTTTCTCCCCGGGTCTGATAATGCCTTTACATTCATGCCCAGGATATAGCCCTAATGGGGAAACATGGTGAAAAATATGCCAGTCCCCTCCCTCAGCTGCTGATTCCATGTGACAGCCATAACTCCTTGGAATGCCAGCCACACTGTCTGAGGCATTGCAGAGCATCACCTTGAGACAGGACAAAACAGGACCCTACCACCCCTTCCCTCCCTCCACAGCACAAGATTTTGGGACCACAAAAAAATATATCTATATTTTTATATTGGGGGGAGGGTGTAGAAAAGAAAGCAGCCCCTATACTGGGCCCTATTCAGTGGCAGCTTCTTGTTCCATAGGGTTAAGGAAGACTTTGAGGAAATAAAAGTTGTTTGGAAAAATCCAGGTGTAGTTGCTTTGTATGTTGTGATGGGTAGAGGGATGAAGTGAAGTGTGAAGGCCCCTCACACCCTCCATCTTGCCTCAGACTATGTCCTGGAACCCTAGAAAAGAGGGGGAAAGACCTGAGGTAAGGAAAATGCTGCAGCTTTCCTCTGGGGAATCCTTCAGGAGTCAATGCCCATTCAGCCTGTTCCCCTTTACATTTCTGACCCACACTTAAACTTGGTTCCCAGGCCAACTTCCCCTCCCCCCACGCCTCCACTTCTCTATGGCTTGGGTCTACAGTAGCCAACCCCTCAATCAGTGCCCCTGGCCTCAGAACATGGAAATAGAATTCTACATCTTTCACCCCCTCACCAAAAAATTCTGCCTAAATAAGGCTTAAACAACCTTGGGAAAATGAGGGCTATTTAAGTGAAGAGCCCAAATCCTCAGTTTGGAAGGTATCCTCAGTACTTTTGTTCCTACCGGTGTCAGTGCCTCCTTGTAACCCTACCCCCAACTTGGGCATCTACCTACTGAGGACCACAAAAAGATGGGGACTGAGGAGGGTTGGGAAACCCACTCCCATTGTAGCAGGGAGCAATTTAGGGGGAGGGGGCGAGGCACTGCAAGGCACTATCTACTCTATGTGGATAAAGGGCCCAGTTCTGGACTGTATCATGCTTGGCCCGACACTTTCTGATTGGAAGTTTCGAACCCTGCAGCCCTGGCGCGGCCTCACTGCTTGGCTCTCTGGGGGCTGGGCGCTACAGCCCCGGATCGTTACCTGGGGCGCAGAAAGCGCCACTTTCATTCCTGCTTCTTGGGATTGTTGACGGCCACATAGTGATAGAGAACGACAAGCAAGAAGAGCGACACGCCCAGCATGTTGGCGAAGATGGCGAGCTGCACGTCCGTGATCATCCTGCGGAGAAGAAGAGGGACTGAGCCTCGGACCGGCGCACCCCTCGCCCTCGCAAGGACCCGTCCTCGCCCCCACGGGCCAGCCACGGCGGCGCTGGCCACGGGACTGCGCCTGCGTGCCTCTCACCTGATCAGCTCCGCTCGGCTCCAAAGCCGTCTGCTCACAGCCCGAGGTAGGAGACCCGGGCCGGAACTTCGTAGCACCAGCTCAGGCCCAAACGAGCCACTTCCGGCCGGACGGCGCGGTCGAACGGCCTCTCTAGCCCGCCGTCTCGCCTGCTCCGCGCGACCCTCCCGCCCTCTCCAGGGGCCGGGTCTGGGGCGGGGTGTGGGGCGGGGTCTCGGGCGGGGCTGCGGTGGGAGGGCCAGACGCAGGAGTGGGGCGGGGCTGGGCACCGCACAGCTGGCCGCAGCTGGCCGCAGCTGGTGCGGCCCGGGACCGCGTTAGCGAAGCGGCGGTGGCCGCTTCCCCGAGCCCAGGAGTGGTCTAGGGCGAGGGTGCGGCGGTGGGGCTGGGCGGGATACTCGGCTCCAACTCCTCCTTCCTGCCCCGGCCCCCCGAACTGCTGCCCACCCTTCGCTTCCCGGCCCGGCCCAGCCAGGTGCTTCCTTTGGGTCCTGCCCTCAGTGTTCCCTCCCTGACTCGGGCAGCGGGGACGGGGGTGGGAGGTGAGAGGCGATGTAGAATGGGGACAGGCCTGGGGCTGCCGAGTTGCTCCTCTCTCCGGCGCCAGCCTTTCTGACCCACATCCAACCAAGTAGAACGATGCTGCCTGCCTGTGGTCTGACTAGTGCCTGCCTTACCCGGGCCCCCTCCCTCCACCCCACTCCGCGAGGTGGGCGTCGGAAATAGGGTGGACCCTCCCGGAATCAAAACTCAAACTGTAGGACTTCGGCCAAGTGGGAAATCACCCCCCGGATGTGAGGGAGGGGGAAGGAGGGAATGGCGAAGGGGAAGGAAGGCTGGGCCAAGCAAGAGGGGTCGTGGGTTCGGGGCAGAGTGGGTCGCCGAGGAGAAAAAAGAGAGGTGGCTGCAGGTACAGAACTGAGGGTCTCTGGTGAGGAAGGAGGCACCCTGGAGCTCTACAACCATCTGCCCAGCCAGAACCTTCTCCCCCCTCGCTCTTTGCTTTCTCTCAGCTTCGCCATAAAAGGGAACGGCACAGAGCCAGGCTGGGGCCGGGGGCTGGGCTGTTGCTCTGGAGCTGTCAGGAGTAATGGAAGCCAGTTGCTTTGCCGTAGGGGGGGGCCAGGGCTCAGGGGAGGCCTCTGCTTCTCTGAGCCAAAGAAAACTCTACAGGAGCTGCCATGGGGCTGGGACAGGGGACCAACTTGCTGTCTGTGTGCTCTGAGCTGGGGATGCACTAGCCCAAAGTGGGCTTCCCTGGCCTGACCTGGACTATCAGCAGTTTGTCCTCATGCTTGAGCCCAGGGGCTCCTAAGCACATTTTCTGCCTTTAGTAGTCTGTAGTTCTCCTGGCCTCCCCCATCTGACTCCCAGCCCCCACCCACTATTTCCCAAACGTTTCTTACTTATTTATTTGTTTTTTGAGACAGAGTCTCGCTCTGTTGCCCCAGCTAAAGTGCAGTGGTGTCATCATAGCTCACTGAAACCTCAACTCCTGGGCTCAAGCTGAGTCCTCCCGCCTCAGCATCCCGAGTAGCTGGAACTACAGGTGCATGCCACCACACCACAGCTAATTTTTTCTATTTTTAGTAGAGATGGGGTCTTGCTCAGGCTGGTCTTGAACTCCTGAGCTCAAGCAATCCTCCCACCTCAGCCTCCCAGAATGCTAGCATTACAGGCCCGGCCAAGTTTCATATTTAGAATCCCAAGCCCACATTCCCTCCACATAAAATTGGTGAAACCCCAAACAGGTACTCCCTTATGCATCCCTAAGTGACAGTCTGTTCCCAGCTCTGCTCTGGGACAGTGAGGGTCTAAATTTTAAGGATTGCACATCATTATGCTTCATGTCTCCTGGAAATTTGAAGTAGATCCAAGCCCAACCAGACACTTAGGTCTACTGTTGAATCAGAACTAGACCTCCCTTTTTAAAATAAGCTCTACCCCTAGGCTGACCCTGGAAGTTAAACATTCTAGACAGCAAATAACATGAGAGAAAGCCTTGGAAGTGTTTCAGATTTCCAAGGCAGTCCTAAAATCAACTGACCCAGGTGCATAGTATCCTGGACTGTCAGAGCAGAAGGGGGCCTTCAAAATAATTTTATAAAGAAGGAAACTGAGGCCCAGAAGATAATTGATTTGACCAAGGTTCCAGAACTGGTTAAAGACAGTTTCACCTACTCCTCTTACCTCCATTCCACATTCCACGACTCAATAGGGTGTCCTAGGATTAGTGACAAGAGGAAAAGGATTTGTTTTAGAACCACCCAGAAATGTCCTTCACCTCCCAGAACTTCCTGTGCCTAGGTCAGCAAGTCTTTATCAGCCTTGAATGGGTCATTTGGCCTAGTGCCTGGAAGAACTGAAATAAAAAATGGTCTCCGGGACTGAACTAGACTCAACTAAGAACGACAAATCTTGAAAAAAGTTTGGATAGAATAGTGTGTGGGAAGTGAGATGGGCGAAGCCTAACCCTGTGGGGACTTGCGGGGATGAGGGGGGTGGCACATATGGAGCCGAATCTCTGATTAGTGTGACATTTTCAAGGAAAGGAAATGAGGCTGGGATTAGGCTCAGAAGTGAGAAAGCAACAAGACCTGGGAGAAGGGAGACTGAGTACAGGGAGGTCGCCCTCTAAAGTATTATAGCTGGAGGAAGGGTTGGAAGGAAAAGGAAAATGTATGCATTTGGGGAAGGGTGGACTTTTGCTCAAAACTCCCCTCAAGCTTCCCAGATTCCTATCTGGGTTGACATGACCCAAGGCCCAATTCACATTATTCCCCCTTTTTTCCCTCCCAATATTCAGTCCTCTGACAGAGGGGTTAGACATAAAATGCTTCTTAGTGCTGGTGCCCCCTGGCTGTCCTGACCCTGGGAACATGAGCTCATTGCTCAGTCAGTGATGGTTGAATGAATGAGTTAGTTGCCTAGTATGGCCAAGATTTCCCACTGGCACTCAATCCTTGGAAATCCCCCATCTTGGAGAGGTTGTAAAATAAATCCTGTCCTGGTGCCCCAGGAACTTAGCCTTTTTTGGTATCAGGAACTCTTGCCAATTGCTTTGGATACTTGTGGCTGCCTGCCAATACCACCACCAACACCACCACCACTGCCACACCACTGCCACATCACCACCACCACTGCATTCTACTTAATCTTCGTCTCCATTGCAGCCTGCTTGCCCATTTTCAGGCCAGCAATGGGAATTTTCCTCCCCAGTGAACCCAGAGCCACTGATTGCTTTGTGACCTCACAAATATTCATGTCAGCTCCTAGGTTTTGGCTCCTAATGACAAGACTAAATGAAATGCAACCTACTACAAATGTATTTCAATGCCAACATTTTTTACTTGACATACTTGAATTGTACAACAGATTTTTAAACTTCAGGGGGCAGGAGAGGGAATGGGTGACAATTGGGCGGTGATACGATGGCTGGGATGACTTTTCAGGTTGCCAGAGGCCCCCAGAAGGGAGAGGAGAGGGGAAAGAGAAGAGAAAGCAAGCCTACAGCAGCAGCTGGGGCAATCTGGAGGGAAGTGGGTTGGCTTTCTGCCAGGGCCAGACTAGGGTCCAGAATGGATGCAGAGACCAAGGACAAAGCTGCAACCTTCCACTGACAACGTCTTCAAAATCAGGATCTCCTGTGAGCATTTCCTTCAACTGTCCCTGTGTGCTGATCCCCAAGCTTCTAAGGGGCAGCCACAAATTTCTATTTCTGTTGGTTCCAGCATTTACTTTCTCCACCGTTTCTTTTCACCAACACTTCTCCCAGCCATCCAGGTCACATTCTGAGCCATAGGACATCAGAGGCAGATCACTTAGAGTCACATTGAAGATTTGGTGGCATCCATTCCCATGCCTTCCAACTATTGCCCTGCAAATGGTTCCCAGAATCAAGGTCCACATTTCTAACTATCTCCTGGACATTTACGTCCACTGGGATGTGTTACTCTCATCTTAAATTCAATATATCCAAACTAAGGTCACCTTTCTTTCCTCCAAACCTGTTCTCTTCTTGACTTCCCCATCCTGGCTTAAACCCTGGAATTTTCTCTGGTGTCTCTTTCATCTGGTCCCTCATGACCCAGGCAGTGGCCAAGCAGTCACAACTTTTCCTTCCTTTCCATGGTCACTGTTACCACCAGAGCCCAAGTTTGCATCACTTTGCAATGCAGAATTTGGAAGGGACCTTGGACAACACACAGACTCCCATGGGATTCACTCAGCTATAATACTAGTTAGTGGCAGAACCAGGCCTAGATTCCTGTGCCCCGACACCCTATCCATTGCTCTCACTGACGATAACTTCTTCTTTCTGTGTATGTATATATTCTTTTCCTGAAAAACTTGTAATCTAACCTCCTAACTAGTCATTTGGGCCTCTCCCTAATTTGTCCCCAATCTACCTCTCTGACTTTCTGTCCCACTTCTTCCTGACAGAAAAAAGAGGTAACACTTATTGAGTATTTACCATTTGCCAGGCACTGTTCTGGAATTAATGCTTTGCATGCATTAATTTATTAATCCTCACAAACCTAGGATGGAGAGTACTGTTATTATTCCTATCTTACAGATGAGGAAACTGAGGAAGACCACTTTTCCTGAACCGGAAATCTCTCTCTTCCCCTTGTCTTTGTTCTTCACTTCTCTGCTCCCCCCCACATGGTTTAGGTTCTATCTTTTCCTTCAGCTCTCCTCTGACTACCTGAAGCAGCAAACTATCTTTTTCCTCCTCTTAGCCAGAACATGCATCATCCCCCTGTCCTGTCCCCTTGGCACTTGGTCTATCATGCTTGTGGCAGTTCTCTGTTTGGGGGCTTGTGTCCCATTACCCAACAGCCTCAGCTGCTCCTTAGTGGACAGTGCCTTTGCTACCTGGACACCTCCACGGAGACTGGTACACAGCATCTCCCTGTCTCCTCCGCTTCTCTCTCCCAGGCATCTCACCACATGGGAGACTGGTCCAGAACACAATGCTGAGGGCCAGGTGGTGAAGAGGGGCCACACTAACAGGTCCAGACATCTCATGTGGAGCTTTCAGGTCAGCCTGATGGTTCTTTGCCCTGCTACAGAGAGGCCATCAGACTTGCCTCCAGGTTAGGGAGTGACTTCCTTTTGTGCTCTACAGATAGGTACCAATTTACCCCCATATGCCCCGCCCAGTTATTGCTTTACCTTCACCAAGACCAGCCTGGGACTCGTATTTATTTGGCCCTTTAAGAAAGATTCTCATCTTGCCCATGTCCCCTCCGTTGCTTGACAGAAGACTGCTCCCCATTTCCAGATTCCCTTCGTCCTCTTCTTTCTTCTCTGGATTTCCTGCCTGTCTCAGTGGAGTCCTTTTCCTTTTCTTCCCTGGCCCAGGAGCCTGTTCTCCTCTCCTTCTTTCTTCCAAATCACAACCTGGGTGTGAGCTCAGCCTTACCATTGACCTTGCTGTGTTACTTTGGACAAGTTACTTTCCCAGAGTAGGAAAGTAACTCAATTTCCACATCTCTAAAAGGAGGCAGCTGGGCTAGATGGTGAGTGATGTCCTGCTGAGCCCAAGTTTACTCTCCCTTGCACCAACCTCCCTTCCTGCTCTCCCCTCTGGGCTCCCTTGCCGGGTCCTCTCTCCCAGGGGAGGCCTGCCCCAGCCCCGGGAGAACTATGGCTCTGGCTCCCATTCCCTGTCTGAGTGACCAGCCCTGGGCCTCCTCCCCTGCTTTGGCCCCGGCTCCATGTGGCCCGTCTGAGAGGCTGGCCCCAAGCCCCGCAGCAACTCCACATTTCTCTGTTTTTCCTTTTTTTTCCCTCTCTTTCCCGGAGTTAACAAGAAGCAGATGTGGCGCACCATGGTTGGCGAGGTAGGGGGAGGAAGGGGGAGGCTGGACCGCCAGCCAGACGGGGGGAGGGGAGGGGAGTGAGCGAGGCAGGGAGGGAGGAGGCCTGGGCCCGCCCCACAGCCACTCTTGCGCCTCTGAACAGCCACAGGGGCAAAGCCCTGTCATCCCCAGGATCCAGTCATCAGGGAAAAAGGACGGGGGGCCAGAAGAGGGCCAGCTGGGGCGAGGGGGCAGACGCCCAGGAAGCAGCATCTGACAGGGGCAGGGACCAGGCACAGGAGGCCAGGGGCACAGAGAACAAACTCCCCTTAGAAGTGGAGAAGAGGAGAGCGGAAGGAACCGAGGCAGGGACAGACGGGAGCCTGGGGAGGAAAAGGGAGGGGGAGAGGGGTCAGGCCAGGCAGCCAAGGAGGAGGCGTGTGGCTGGGGGCTGCCGGCAGGAAGCCGGGGACAGGACTGGACTGGCTCGTGCTGTCCTGCAGAGCAGCGGCATCCCCGGGGGCGGGCAGAGGCGCCAGTGGTCAGGCCGGGATGTGTCTCTAAGGGCTACTGCCGAGCGCCTCACCATGGCCCCCAGCACCATCTGGCGCTGCTACCTCTGCTGCCTGCTGGCCACAGCTGCGGGGGCAGCTAGCTACCCTCCTCGGGGCTACAGCCTCTACACTGGGGCCGGTGGGGCCCTCAGCCCCGGGGGGCCCCAGCCCCAGAGCGCCCCCCGGCCTGCCAGCCGCCACAGGTAAGAGTCTGGGTCCTAGCCCAAGGCTGGGGTGGGCGAGAAGGGCACTGGGAAGGTGGGTATGCTGGCCACTGCCTTGGCTGCCCTTCCCTTGCTGTGTCCCCTACTGCAGGCAAGAAGGGGAGAGGAAGCCCAGCCATCAGGTGGCTTCTCACGTGCCCACCTTCCTGCGGGGCCTTTTCCAGGGTGCCCAGCACAGATATGTGCCCTGGGTAACCTAAAGGATCAGCTCCCACATCCTCCCCACAGGGCCCCGCTTTTAGATGCCTTGAGGGGCATGGGCCAGGCCTTCCTGCCAGCTGTATAACAGCCCCGGATCAGATCCTAGGTAGACCTTTGTCCCTTTCTGAGGCTTCCTCGGCCCCATCCAGTAATCCGTAACTCTGACATCACTCCTCCTCTGCTGCCATCACCTCTCCAGCCGGACACAGATCAGCAGTGGCATGAATGGGGCCAAGAGTACAGAAATGAAAGCCCCCAGGGGGTCAGGGCTCATCAATGGCTTATTTTCTATTTAACCCTCTGCTGGACCGCAGCCTGCCCTGTCCTCTCCCCTGAGGGGTGGGTGGAAGCCAGCATCTAGGGGATTACCCACAGGGACCCGCTGGCCGGCTTGCACATGGCAGGCCGAGCTGGGGGTTGAGACAGGGCCAGAAAGGGACTCAAACGATTGCGTGAATTCAGAGGCTCCCCAGGACCCCACAGCCGTGAGGACTGACTTCTCTGTGGCTGTGGTTTCCCATTCTGCACCTCTCCCCATCTTGAAAAGTCTTTATCTGCTCCTGCTACACAGGAAAGTGTGGGGGGTGCCCCTGCCAAAGCCCTCCCACTGATCTCCAATGGCCCTTCATCTTTTGACCTTTCCTCAGCCCCTCTGGTAGCCCCTGGGCCCTCCTTTGGGGCATGTGTCTCTAGTCCTTGGGCTCAGATGGGGTTGTGCCTACAGGAACTGGTGTGCCTATATGGTGACCCGGACAGTGAGCTGTGTCCTTGAGGATGGAGTGGAGACCTTCGTCAAGCCAGACTACCAGCCCTGTGGCTGGGGCCAGCCCCAGTGTCCACGAAGCATCATGTGAGTCCCCAGGGCCAGGGGATGAGCACTTGGTGGGTGCTAGGCCAGGGCGGCTTTTGAGCAGATGCTGAGGCAACAGTTTGGCTGGTGGGATACTGAGGGCAAACTTACCTTACCCAACAACCCCCAAATGCCTTCTCTGGGATGGGTCACCCTTCGGGAGAAGAGCTCAAGGTTCAAGCACAGGGCAAGGGGAGGAAGAACAGGGATTTGGCCCTTGGCCAAAGAGCTGACAGCTGTCAACTCAGCAAGGCCACGTGCTGGACAGTAACAGGGACCCAGCCTGAGGGACAGGCCTTGCCCACCAGTGGTTGCCCATCTGTGAGGACAGGGGCCAGGACCACCGACGGCACAGGGAGAAATCAAAAGGCCTCCCTCTGCCTCTGCCAGGTACCGCAACTTCCTCCGCCCTCGCTACCGCGTGGCTTACAAGACAGTGACGGATATGGAGTGGAGGTGCTGTCAGGGTTACAGGGGCGACGACTGTGGCGAGGGTCCTGCTCCAGCGCTGGGCCCCACACCTTCCACCCCACGCCCCCCGCCCCGGCCTGCCCGCCCCAACCTCTCCGGCTCCAGTGCAGGCAGCCACCTCAGCGGGCTGGGGGGAGAAGGTGAGGACCACCGCCGTTGGGCGGGAACGGGAGGCAGTCGGGGGCCAGGGAAGAGAGGGACAGAAGGGAGTTGGTGAGATCCATGAAATTCCCCATGTGAGTGTGTGGTGAGAGGGAGAGACAGAGAGAGACAGAGACAGAGAGAGACCAAGAGACAGAGAGACTGAGAGGAAAAGAAGGCAGAGAGCGAGAACGTGCTCACACATGCCCACGTGTGGCCAAGATCCTGCCCAGCAGGGAGCAGCTGCGGGAGGAAGGGGACAGACAGCAGAGACTACAAGTCCTAGCATGCACTGCACCTGACTACAGGTCCCAGGCCCCTCCCTGGCTCTGGAGACTGCAGGTCCCAGAATGCAGCATTCCCCCCCCCCCCCCCCGCCGTGCTTGTTTTCCCTCGTGTGTGCCGGGCACACCGGATGTGCTGTGTTGCCCTGCCAGCGAGATAGCCAGACTATAATTATGGAAACAGGAACTTCTGGCTGACTCGCGGGCCATCCACAGACCCTCACTTGTCCCTGTGGTGTTGTAGGAAGGTGCTACCCAGTAATAGCTGATGTTGCGGTGTCCAGCGTGCCTTCCCCACATTCCACTCCTCTTGACAGCCCTGTGACAGAAGACACATAGTATCATTCTCCTTTCACAGAGGAGGAAACAGTTTCCAGGAAGTTAAGAGGCACTGGACAGGTGGAAAGGACATGGGCTGGTGGCCAGACAGTCTGGGTTTGAAACTAGGCACTGCCACTTGTTTAAACTTGTGATTCACGGCCAGTGACCTAATGCCTCTGGTCCTCTGTTTCCCACTCTATAAAATGGGAAGAGTTAGTGGTATCTGCCCAGGGGAGTTGTTGTAAGGAAAACAGACCCATGGTTTAAACCTGGCCTAGAAGTATTAAGTGAATGGAGTGTCCTGTCTCCTTTTCTTGCCTAACTCACCCGAAGGAGAGGCAGAGCAGGCCTGGGGTGAGCTGGGGTGAGCAGGGGCTAGGAAGCAAGCCCTAAGCTCTCAGGTCTGGCCTCTCTTCCCTCTGCCTCCCCTCCTCTTCAGGTCCAGGGGAGTCAGAGAAGGTTCAGCAGCTGGAGGAGCAAGTGCAGAGCCTGACAAAGGAGCTGCAAGGCCTTCGGGGGGTCCTGCAGGGACTGAGTGGGCGCCTGGCAGAAGATGTGCAGAGGGCTGTGGAGACAGCCTTCAATGGGAGGCAGCAGCCAGCAGATGCAGCTGACCGCCCTGGAGTGCACGAAACACTCAACGAGATCCAGCACCAGCTGCAGCTCCTGGACAATCGCGTCTCCACTCACGACCAGGAGCTGGGCCACCTCAACAACCATCACAGTGGTGGTGGTGGTGGCAGCAGCGGTGGAGGTGGCAGCAGGGCCCCAGCCCCAGCCCCAGCCTCTCCTGGCCACAGTGAGGAGCTTCTGCGGCAGCTGGAGCGGCGGCTGCAGGAGTCCTGCTCTGTGTGCCTGGCAGGGCTGGATGGCTTCCGCCGGCAGCAGCAGGAGGACAGGGAACGGCTGCGAGCACTGGAGAAGCTGCTGGCCTCCATGGAGGAGCGGCAAAGGCAGCTTGCTGGGTCGGCTATGGGCCGCAGACCTCTTCAGGAATGCTGCCCTCCAGAGCTGGGCCGGCGACTGGCAGAGCTGGAGCGGAGGCTGGACGTAGTGGCTGGTTCAGTGACAGTTCTGAGCGGAAGGAGAGGCATGGAGCTGGGAGGAGCTGCCGGGCAGGGGGGCCACCCCCCAGGCTACACCAGCTTAGCTTCCCGACTGTCTCGCCTGGAGGACCGCTTCAACTCCACCCTGGGACCCTCAGAGGAGCAGGAGGAAGGCCGGCCTGGGCGTCCTGGGGAGCTGGGCCACTGGCTGCCTGCTGCCCAGGGCCGACTGGAGCAGCTGGGGGGACTGCTAGCCAATGTGAGCGGGGAGCTGGGGGGGCGGCTGGATCTGCTGGAAGAGCAGGTGGCAGGGGCTGTGCAGGCATGTGGGCAGCTCTGCCCCGGGGCTCCTGGGGGGGGCAGTGAGATCCTCAGTGCCTTGGAGCGCAGGGTGCTAGACAGTGAGGGGCAGCTGCGGCTGGTGGGCTCAGGCCTGCACAAGGTGGGAGCAGCTGGGGAGGCCCAGCAGACCATGCTGGAGGGACTGCAAGGGGTCGTGGGCCGGCTTCAGGATCGTGTGGATGCGCAGGATGAGACAGCTGCAGAGTTCACACTGCGGCTAAATCTCACAGCAGCCCGGCTAGGCCAACTGGAGGGTCTGCTGCAGGCTCGTGGGGATGAGGGCTGTGGGGCCTGCGGTGGCGTCCAAGAGGAACTGGGCCGCCTTCGGGATGGTGTGGAGCGCTGCTCCTGCCCTCTGTTACCTCCACGGGGCCCTGGGGCTGGTCCAGGTGTTGGGGGACCCAGCCGTGGGCCCCTGGATGGCTTCAGTGTGTTTGGGGGTAGCTCAGGCTCAGCCCTACAGGCACTGCAAGGAGAGCTCTCTGAGGTTATTCTCACCTTCAGCTCCCTCAACGACTCATTGCATGAGCTTCAGGCCACCGTAGAGGGCCAGGGTGCTGATCTGGCTGACCTGGGGGCCACCAAGGACCGCATCATTTCTGAGATTAACAGGCTGCAGCAGGAGGCCACAGAGCATGCTACGGAGAGTGAGGAGCGTTTCCGAGGCCTGGAGGAGGGACAGACACAGGCTGGCCAGTGTCCCAGCCTAGAGGGGCGACTGGGCCGTCTCGAGGGAGTCTGCGAGCGGCTGGACACTGTAGCCGGGGGACTGCAGAGCCTGCGCGAGGGCCTTTCCAGACACGTGGCTGGGCTCTGGGCCGGGCTACGGGAAACCAACAGCACCAGCCAGACACAGGCAGCCTTGCTGGAGAAGCTGCTGGGGGCACAGGCGGGCCTGGGCAGGCGGCTTGGTGCCCTTAACAGCTCCCTGCTGCTCCTGGAGGACCATCTGCAGCAGCTCAGCCTGAGGGACCTCACTGGTGAGGGGGCAGGAGGAGGCATGGGGGCCCGCTCAAGCCCCTTCCTTTCCCCCTCCCCACAGCAGCCCAGTCTTTCTACCTCATCTACTCTCTCCCTGCTCTGCACAGTGTGAGGTGCATCCCCAACCATCACAGTTTGTCCAAAAGAGATGATGCAAGTCTTAGCTCCCTGCCCTCCCTCTGGCTGCGCACATAGGCCCATGGGTGGAGGTGGGATGTTGCTCTGCCAGCCAGGTGTCCAGCATGGGCAGCAAGGGTCCCCATTTCCCCCTCAGCCTGCAAAGCCCCACTTGTTTCATCCCTCTCCCTGCCCATGGAGCCATCACCTTCCTTGTCTGTTGGAAACCCCTTTTATGGCTCTCCTTCAACTTAATTTTGTCACTGTAGGGCCTGCCGGACAGGCTGGGCCCCCAGGGCCTCCTGGGGTGCAGGGGCCTCCAGGCCCTGCTGGACCTCCAGGATCTCCAGGCAAGGATGGACAAAAGGGGCCCATTGGGCCACCAGGTATGTGGGCTGAGACCCTTACTGTGGCCAGGGTTGCCACCCCCCACCCCGGGAAGCCCCAGGCTTGACATTCCACTCTGTATTTAACAGAAAAGGGGAAAGGGATGAGGAATTAGGGTCCTATGTGGCTGATAATGGGAAGATAGAGGAAAATGAGTAGGAGCTGGGACAGTCATTGTGTTTGCCTAATTGGGTATGTTGGCCCTACTGCCATATTGGAGACTAAAGCTGAGCCTAGAAGGGTTGTCTGGGGCAAAAGAGGCTGGGGGCTAGGGCTCAGGGCCCAGCAGTTGAACAGAATGGACTTCACCTATTCCTCCTTTTCTTGACACCCCCATTCCTACTTTGAAGTCCACATAGCACTCAGCACAGCAAGAGAGACTCAGCAGATGTTTGCTGAGTGACTTAGTGAGAGTTGCCCTACTCCTCACTGCTCCCTTTCCTCTTCCCACAGGTCCCCAGGGTGAACAGGGTAAGTTCCTCTCATTCGATTCTCCCTCATTTGAGAGAGGAGAACTGAACTAGGGGTTGGAGGATGGAAGTTCTCAGGCAGCCCTGGGGTAGAGATCCAGGAGGGACAGGGGGCTGGCAGCTCTGCCCTGAGCATCCACTCTAACATCTACCCTCCCCCACCCAGGAGTGGAGGGGGCACCAGCAGTCTCTGTCCCCCGTGTGGCATTTTCAGCTGCCCTGAGTTTGCCCCGGTCTGAGCCAGGCACAGTCCCCTTCGACAGAGTCCTGCTCAATGATGGAGGCTACTATGATCCAGAGACAGGTAAACCTGGGAGGGGGCTGGGTTGAGCACTTGAGCATACGAATGAGGCTGTGCAGTGATAGCTTCCCATTCTTGCCTCTTCAGACAATATAAGTCTTTTCATTCTTTGATTTGGGGAGACCCCTACTCTTTCCTTCATTTATTCACTCTTACCACAGCTTGGGCTGGGGATGGAGTGGGGAGGGTGAAGAGTCATTCATTCAACAGATCTTTATTGAGACCTGCTTTTGCCCAGGCACTGTTTTAAGTGCTGGAGATGCAGCAGCAAACAAAACACCAAATTCCCTGCCACTTACATTCTAGTGGAATAGATGTGAAAAGACCCAGCAGGTCCCTCCCTGTTCCAGGAGTTCTGGGCGGGCTCCCCGAGGCCTTCCTGGCCCAGGCCACTGTCTCCCCTCCTGATTGCCGTCCTTGTCCCTAGGCGTGTTCACAGCTCCACTGGCCGGACGCTACTTGCTGAGTGCGGTGCTGACTGGGCACCGGCACGAGAAAGTGGAGGCCGTGCTGTCCCGCTCGAACCTGGGCGTGGCCCGCATAGACTCCGGTGGCTATGAGCCCGAGGGCCTGGAGAATAAGCCGGTGGCCGAGAGCCAGCCCAGCCCGGGCGCCCTGGGCGTCTTCAGCCTCATCCTGCCGCTGCAAGCCGGGGACACGGTCTGCATCGACCTGGTCATGGGGCAGCTGGCGCACTCGGAGGAGCCGCTCACCATCTTCAGCGGAGCCCTGCTCTACGGGGACCTGGAGCTTGACCAAGCGTAGACGGGGGCCAGCCCGACCCGCCCGAAGTATCTATACGGGCCAAAGAGCCAGCAGGGCGGGGCTCCCCGGGGTCCCCGCCTGAGACGGGGTGCCGTCCGGGACACCCAGCCCTGGGCAAGCCGCCGCACCCGGACCCGCCGCAGTGCAGGAGCCCGGAGCGCGCCGGCTCGGGGACTCCCGGGTCCGCGTCCAGACTGACCGCCGTCCCCTGCAGAACCCCCTCCAGGACCCGGATTGCGGAGGAGCCGATCCTCGCACTTTTGCTCCCTCAACCGGCCCTCTGGGCCGATTCCCTGGGCCGCAGGGCTCTCCCAAGCGGGCGCCGGCCCCCATACCGCCTGCTAAACTATTCAGGAATAAAGACACTCGGTTTTTTCTAAAAAAAAAAAAAAAAAACATTCTGCTCCAATACGTGGTCGGGGTAGGCAGCAGGAGTACACAGGGGACGGGGCGGGGAGAGACGACGACCTACGGAGGGGACCCCGGGTTCCGCACGGCGGTCGCCCGCTGGGCCCGGCCGGCTCCGGGCGGCTCTACCAGCCCCCGCTCGGAGGCGCGGCCCGCTGCCCCTCCTCCGGGCCACGCCCGGCTCGGTGGCGCCTCCCGTCACGTGACGTCCGCCGCCCACTTAGCGGGCTCCGCTACTCCACGGCAGAGGCGGGGCCTCGGCTGGGAACTGCCCGACCTCTGGGAGCGGGACGGCTGCGACAGCTCGAGCCGCGGCTTGGCTCCTGGGACAGGGCTGCGGCGGCGAGGCTTGGCCCTACCCCGCAGGTCCAGGGTCGGGAGTCGGGGCCGCAGGTTCAGGAGAGGGCAGGGCAAGTGGCGCATTTCTAGTGCACGTTCTGTTTGCATTGGCGAGATTGCTTAGCCGCGCTTTGGAGAGGTTTGCATCAGCTCCGAGCTCATCCGATCAGTGAGCAAACTGAGGCCGAGAAGCAGGAGGCAGGCGCTGCCATCTGCAGGGTCAGGCAGGGGAGACTGGGGACCAAGACTTCGGGGTCGGTGCTCCCAGGCCAGCTCGGGTCGGTGGGCGTCGGGAGCAAGGGCCCTGCTCCATTCCCTGCACCCCCCCGCCCCATCGCACCCCTCGCTACTGCAGGAGGCTCCCTAGAGGGGGAGCTCCGCACGCGTAGGAGGAGCCAGGGAGCCCCTGGGAGTGGGGACACAATCCTCTGGGATTAGAAGCAGAGCCCGGGAGGAAACCCCGTCAGCCGGGCAGGCAGAAAGCTTCGGGAGCAGCCTCATGGAAGAGAAACAGATCCTGTGCGTGGGGCTGGTGGTGCTGGACGTCATCAGTCTGGTGGACAAGTACCCTAAGGAGGACATGGAGATAAGGTAGGGGCGCCCGGGCCCCTCGGACACCCCAGGGGCTCCTGCAGCCCAACGTTTGCGCCCAAGGCCACCGGGCCCCGGTGGCGAGGCTGTGAGAGTCCGGCGTCCCCTGCCTGGGAAGGCTAGGGGGCTCTCAGCGGGAGAGAAGAGAGGAAAGAATTGAGGCCTTTAATAAGACCACCCAGGATTTGGATGGCACCGTGTTGGCCAAGTCGTTTCAATCCTGGGACTGTGCAGGCATCAGGGTCCACATTTTACTGATAAGCAAGTAGAGACTCAGAGATGACGGGATTGATGCAAGGGCACGCAGCTAGTAAGGTGCCAACCAGTTTTTTTCTTCTTCTTCTTTTTAACTCCAAGCCTGTGCACCTGCCTCTCACCAACATTTCCTTCTAATGTGTTTACTACATGCATGTTTCACCTGTTTCTGAAAAGGACTTGGGGTAGCTTGTGGTAAGAGGTAGGTACAGTTAAACTATTCAGGAACATATAAAACCATGGTATTTGAGCTCTGACCACAGCTCAGGGCTTGCTGGCACTGGAGGCAATTTGGAGATGCCATGGGTTATGGAGAGAGCTGGTCCATGAGCCACAGCAAACTTTTTTCCCTGGTGCTAAATTTCAAAAGGAATCTGCCAGAAGTCCTTTTTACAAATGTCAATGAACAACATACTGTAGTGTAAAACATCCTTCTCAGTTGTCTAGTAGAAGTTGAGTCATTTGTTGGTTCTTTTTTTTTTTTTAGGCAGAGTCTCACTCTGTTGTCTGGGCTGGAGCATAGTGGTGTCATCATGGCTCACTGCAACTTCAAACTCCTGGGCTCAAGCGATCCTCCTGCCTCAGCCTTCCCGGTAGCTGGGACTACAGGCGCGCACCACCATGCCCACCTAATTTTTTAATTTTTTGTAGAGACAGGGTTTCACTCTTGCTCAGACTGGTCTCGAACTCCTGACCTCAAGTGATCCTCCCGCCTCAGTGCTAGGATTACAGGCATGAGCCACTGCGCCCTGTTGGTTCTTATGTTTACTCTTGATAAGGGCCCCCCCATTACGCTGTAATGCCATGAAGGCATTTCTGTGGGGCGGGATACTAGCTTTCTCTTGGCACACTCGAGCACTTAGAACACTGAGAATGGCTTCTTGTTTATCAGTTGTCTCAGCAGAACTGGATAAGCAGAGTTCAAGACTGAACTCTGGGAGGACACTGCAGGGCTGACAGCCCTGAGGCTGATGGAGAGGAGACACCCGGGCATTCTCCAGGCTCTGGGTCCTCAAAGCACAGTCCGAGTATTAGCCATACTCTCCTCCCAGCAGCGCATGGGAACTGCGTAAGGATCAGTCAAATCCTTTTCATAGATGAGGAAGCTGAAGAGTTGGAAAAATCAAATGAGTTTTATAAGGCCACACAGTTAATTAGTGGCAGAGCAGTAACTAACTCAAGTCTCCTAACTCAGAGTTTAGTGCTCCAGCCCTCTGTCATCTCCTTTGCACCCTACCCCTTTGCTGCCTCCCATCTCACAGAGTTGACCCTTTGCTTTGGTTTGCCCCTTGCCAGGGGAACAGGGACAGTGGAGGGGGCACAGGGTGTGCTGCTGTGTAGACCTAGCCCACTTCCCAGGACACGGTGGGACGGTGAGGAGTTGGGCTTCTTCTCAGGAAAGTAGTGCAAATTCTGAGGCCACAGGTTCTCCAAGGCCTGTGGAGGGCCGGGCCAAGGGCTGGAGTACCCCTTTCTACAGTGCTGAAGTCCCATTCCCTTTTAGCTTAATTACGTCGGGAGGCTAGGAGAAGGAGGTCCTGCTAGCTCCCATGCTGCCGAGCGGGTTCTGAAGGTGGCTGCTAAGTGAGGCACCTCTCTAAAGAGCCCCTTCCCACGTTTGCCATGCTCCCCACCCCACGGCTGTGCTGTTCTGCAGGCCAGCTCCTGGACTCCGGTATGCCTCCCAGGAGAGCACATCTGAGTGGGGACCCTGTCCTTTCTGGGTGTCTCAGCGACTCCATCCCAGGGTCTCTGTGCTCGACAGGGAGTTGGGCACTCTCAGGAGCTGCCATCTGGAGCTCAGCCAGGCCCCTGAAGAGTGGCCCGTGCCTCCCAGAGTCCATGCCGAGGAGAGCCTTCTACAAAAGCATCCTTATGCTCAGCTGAGCATTTCTGCACAGGAAGTGTCAGAGTGACCTTGAAGAGTTTCCACAGAGGAAAAGGCCATATGCTTTCTTAGAAACCTCCTTAAAGCTTGGGCCTAGCTACTTTTCATTTAAAAATGCAGAGTAAATAGCAATGGCTTTGGGGTCAGGAAACCTGGGTTCTGATATCAGCCCTGTCATTAACAATTGGTGTGATCTTGAGCAAGTCAGATCCTTCAAGACCTCTCCTTTCTTTGCATGAAAATTTCTCTAAAGGACACAGCTTGAAAAATCTTTGACCCTTTACAAATTAGTATCTTTTTTGCTAATGAGATCATGCTCCCCTTTTCGCAAAGCTGATGGGAACTTCAGGATTAAGTTCTGTGTACAACTAGACCTTAACCTAAAAATTCTGGTCCAGTTATTTCTCTGAATTAGTGCTTCTTTGGTACTTGTTCCTTTTATTGTAAGCTGCCACAACTATTATCATCTTTATTTGGGGGAACCGGCACAAGAGATACACCTCCACTGTTCTTACCTTGCAGTAACAACACTGTTCACGTCACAGTATTACTGGAGCACAAGTGGGAAGTCATTTAAGTGCTTTGACTCTGTGGGCATAAGTTAGCATTTTTGTTGTTGATGACAGTGAAGCCCTTGGGGTTTATCTTATTAGTTTCCTTTTGATAGATTTTCAGTAAAGATGGAGAAAAACCAGTCTGCACCCAATAATCTTTTTAACTTTTAGCTCCTCTCCCCCACCACCACTTCTTAACTGATCAGGGTCTGGGTTTGCTCTGCTGTCTCGCTCATTTTATTTAATGGCTCTGCGGTTATCATTGAAGTAGGCGCTCCTGACAGAAGCAGGTGTAAACGTGGTACCTTTTGGAGGAGGCACTTCATCTCCTGGTCCTTGAGCTGACGCAGCTCTCAAGAAGGAGGCTGAAGGTGCAGCCCTCCAGGAGCAGCTCTGATGGGGGAAAGCTGGGTTGGTGACATTGAGGAGGAGAGGACCCAGAGTTAGTGTGGCCCTCAGATTGTGATGGACCCAAATGAATGGCTTCCTGATGCCCTAAGAAGAGGTGGAAGCCTCGGAAGTAATCGCTGTGAGCTTGAATTTAGCCTGGGCTGGGGAGACAGACCTGGCCCTGGCCAAGCCCCTTCCCTGGGCTGAGCCTCAGCTGTCCCATGCAGAAAATGAGACAGAGGTCTAGACGCTTTCTGAGGGGATCCCCTGGCCCTTATATTCTGTGGGCCCCTGCACAGGGGACCGTGGTTGGTCCTGCTTATCCTGGGACCAGCCTGCCAAGGCTGCAGAGACCCTCCTGTGCTTCATAGGTGCATATCCCAGAGATGGCAGCGTGGAGGCAACGCATCCAACTCCTGCACCGTTCTCTCCCTGCTTGGAGCCCCCTGCGCCTTCATGGGCTCACTGGCCCCCGGCCACGTTGCTGAGTGAGTCCAGGAGGGAGCACCCACAGGGGGAGGTTTGCCTGCAGGGTGGGGGGAGAAGAAGGATGTCTCAACCCTGGGGGGGGGCAGGGAATAAGAAACAGTTTGTGGCCACCAGAAATGGGTGGGAGGGGGTGCAGTGGAGTGCCAGGCTCCCAGGCCCTCCCTAGAGCGGCTTATCTGCTGTTCAGATGTGAATGCTGCGCTGGTGAAGGTTTCATTTCAACAGCTTGTTTCCTGGCCACTCTCTGGAGCCTGCTTAAGCTTCCTCACCTTCTCCAGCTTTGCTTCCTACAGTCTCTCTGCGGTGCATTTGCCTTTGCCCTTCTTAATTAAGTCCCTTATCCTGCTGTGCTTGAGGCAGAAGGCAGTTAGGGACACTCTGTACCTGTCCTCCAGCATTCATGGTCCCCGGGTCCAGGCCCACAAGTTTATTTCTGAGTTGAGAGGCAGGGCTCATGTCCCTGTTATTCACTGAAGCAGCAAGAGTACCCTGCCCAAGGACACCATGAAGCCACGTGCTAAAGCTGGGCCCAGAACCCATGCTTACCAGCTTGCTGGCTGTCGAGGCTATGGCTGGTAAGTGGTCCAC
The DNA here is from genome assembly GCA_023783475.1 of Daubentonia madagascariensis. NCBI lineage: Eukaryota > Metazoa > Chordata > Mammalia > Primates > Daubentoniidae > Daubentonia > Daubentonia madagascariensis. The sequence continues at coordinate 23,036,137 of JAKFHU010001035.1, forward strand.
GTGCCTTCTCCATGTTGGCTGCTGCAGGGACCCAAGAGTCCTTTGACCTCTGGTGCTGCTGACTCAGCAAGCACTTATCAGAGGGTGAGGCCCACACTTTGCCCACTGTGGGCACTGGGGCAGGCTGCCAGGTTGCTGGCTTGTGAAGCACAGCCCTTTGAACCCTGGTTTGAGGGGAGCTGTTGCCAGAGCCCAACCACTTGAGCCACAGCCAAACTCCCTGCCTTGATGAACTGGCATAAAGCAAATAGAATCTGCCCTGTGAGGTGAGACGGAGAGACTCGGAGCCAAGGGCTATACTTAAGCCCCTTCAATAGCTCCTTTCCTCCAAGTTGGAGACAAGACTGTGGCTCTTGCTTAGGGTGGTAGACTCTCCTTTATGTAGCAATGATGCTGATGGGTGGGCCATTCAGAATTCTACCCATGTGTTCAACAAATTTAATGAGCACCTGCCATGTGCCAGGTACTATGGGGTGCACAAAGTTATTTGGCAAACCAAGCCATATTTCTGATGCTTTGGGAAAGCTACTATTTAAAGGATCCTTGAGTTGTAAGTCAAGGAATGGTGCCCTGACTTGGTACCTTTATACAAATCTGTATTGTCCAGCTTTGGTTTTGCTGAAAGTGGGGTCTGGCCATAGTGAGAAAAGCCAGAATGGCAGCTGGACTGCTGGGCATAATCGCCAGCTCTTGGGCACAGAACAGCACATTTCCAGAGAGGGCTGGGGCTGGCCTCCTGCTGGTGCAGTCTTCCTGAGGAGACGCCCCTGGGCTCACTCTGCTTGGAGAGCATCCTGGGAAAGAGTTCTGGACCAGCCCATGCTGAGTGGCATCAGGCACTGGAAGCCAGCTCATTGCTGGGAGGGTTCGCCTGGCTGCGAGAGGACAGGGCAGTGAGCAGGCCCGCCAAGGCAGTACCACTTCCTGGCTGGGCATCCTGGAGGCAGGCAGAGAGTGAGAGGGATCACAGCTTTAGGACTGGAAGGGACTCCAGAGAGGAGAGCGCATGGCATGAGCACATAGAGGGCAGCTGGCGGGGGCAAAGTGTTGCCTTGGTGATTAATGATTAATTCTGCCTGGGCATTGCATGAACCAGGCCACGGTGCCCCCACCTGCCTAGTTCAAACAGCATACAGGCCCCAAATATACCCTTGTCTAGCTTATGAGCAGGATCAAATCCTTTCCAGCTTAAGTTGGACTGAAAGACAGAGTCAGGGTTGGAGTGCGCTTCAGTCGGGACCTAAAAGGATGTCCCTTAGTGTTTCTCTCTCTCTACTCCCACTTCTCCTGCCCCTTTGCACGGCCTGTGACAAGACTGTGCTTCCCAGGTCTCTCCTAGCCCCTTCTGCTTGCACCCCTGCCTTTCAGGGTCCCTAGTGGACCTGCCAGCTACTCTCCAGTCCCCCAAATCCTTGTCGAATGGCACCTCTCGCGGGTTACTCCGCCCTGGCAGTTTTGTCCTGGATGACCTCCGTCGCTATTCTGTGGACCTACGCTACACAGTCTTTCAGACCACAGGCTCCGTCCCCATCGCCACGGTCATCATCAACGAGGCCAGTGGTAGCCGCACCATCCTATACTCCAACAGGTTTGTACACCTGTCTACACCTTGCCAGCTGCTATCGCCGTCACCAAACTCCCAGGACAGGACCCTTCTCTCAGAGGCCGTGTGTTCCAGCACTCCCTCCCCAGTCCTGTGGGAGGTCTAGGCCACTTGTAGGCTCTAATCTGTGTCTCCTTGCCCTTTCCCTGGTTCGGGCTCCACCCCAAGCTTCCTGGTGGCTGACTTCAGGCGGCGGGGAGTGGATGTGTCCCAGGTGGCCTGGCAGAGCAAGGGGGATACCCCCAGCTCTTGCTGCATCGTCAACAACTCCAATGGCAACCGTACCATTGTGCTCTACGACACGTAAGGCCCCCTGGCCTCACCCTGACACAACCCACCAATCAGTTCCTTTCCTTGCCACTGTGGGCATCCCAACTGCCCCGCTCTGTACCAGAAATTGTCCCCAAACTGTTCAGTGATTTCTGAATTGCTTTCAATTAGGGGAGAAGTGAGGTGGGAAGGGATGGGCTTTGCTCTGCCTGGTGACTTGGCCTTGGTCAACACCAAGGATGGGCAGGCAGGCCTGTATAAAATGTAATTTATGATATGATTCTTCCATAATTAGTCAATCAGTAGCTTGGGTGTGGGTGTGGGGAAGTTGTCCTCAGGACAGAGGTGTAGGAGATGTGATTCAATCTTTCTTAAGCCCTGAAGGCTGGGGGGATCCCACTGGGATTTCCAGGGTCAGCCCCAGAGTTGCCAGCCTGCAGCATGACACCAAGGAGTTGGGGTTTGGGTGTTCTAAAGAGATGAGCCCCCCAAAGGTCCCAGCATGATGAAGCCAGACCAAACATACCACCACCATTTGCAGCCATTGCTGAAGGAGAGGGAAGGGGAACACTGGGTCAGCAGATCAGGGGCACGTCATGTGGTGCTAACCTGGAGGGATGGGGCATTCCTTCAGGGTCCTAAGCTACTTGGGAGAGACCCTGTAGCCTAGACCCCTCTTGTCACTCACAGACTCCCTCCTGAAGGATCTCAGAGGTTTGGTTTACTGTGAACGCAGTATGTGCCAGGTACTATGTTAGGGATGGAAGAGCCCAAGCCCTGCTGCCCTGGGGTTCAGGCTGTCCCCACTGCCCAGCATGACCACTGGACCTGGGGGAGTGGGGCAGTCTTCCCAGGACAAGCTTTACAGTCCTGGGCTCTGTATATGCCAAGCAGTGAGTGGGTGGGGACATGTGCTAGACACGACCTTCACATTGGGCAATCCTAGTCATCTGCCCATTAAGCAACAATCTGTAGCAACTTTGATCAAGGACACAACATGGGTATTCACAGGAAGGAGGGAAAGAAGCTTTCAGGAGATACGTTTATTGTCCACTGGCCTCAGTCCAGGCATATTCACACACATTACCTCCAACTGCAGCAAGCCAATGAGGCTGGGGCTTCGGCCCCATTTACCAACGGGGAAGTAGCCTCAGAAAGGCCAAGGTCACACAACTAGTTAGGTGGACGAAGGATTTGGCCACAAAACATAGAGGGAGGACACTGACTGTGTGTAGGTCTCCTGCCAAGGACGCAAAGCCCTTCTTGGATCTCCACGCCTAGGCCAGCCAAACATAAACTCTTCCTCAAGGGCCAACTGCTTTTTGACCTCAGAGTTGCGACAGGCAGCTGCCAATCTCAGGACAGAAGTGCTACGGGTGCCACAGGCAAGCTCCCAACGCTGGGACGCCAAAAGAGAGTGGGACCAGCCCCAGCATCGGCAGCGCAGACACAGAGCCCGGCCACGAGCCTCGCCGTTTGCCGCGGCATGCTGGGAGCCGTGCGCTGCCGGCAAGGGGGATTCTGGGAAGTGTAGTCCCGGGCTCTTGGTGCATTCTGGGAGATGTGATCTACAAGACGCACAGAACTGGCCCCTTGACCCGTGTTGCAGTTAAGTTTACCCTTAGGTAATGTCACAGCCTCAAGCTCAGGAAGGGGCACCCCAGCAAACTGGGACAGGGCCCATCCTGGAGCTGAGCCTGAGAATCCTGCGCTGTGGGTCCAGCACAGGGTCCCTGGCAGCCAGTTAGAGATCCTGGCCCTAGCTCACGCCATCATGCTCCTTCTCTGTCCTCTCCATCCTGTGACCTAGGAACCTGCCAGATGTGTCGGCTAAGGATTTTGAGAAAGTTGATCTGACCCGGTTCAAGTGGATCCACATTGAGGCAAGCCCCACCCTACCTGTGTTTGGAGGGGCTCAACCTGCCAGCCCCCTCCACATGTTCTCCCTTCTTGGTTTCTTTGAGCCATCAAGTACCTTAGAGATAAGTGAATCCTACCCCCCTCATTCCCTCTCCATTGTTCCTTAATTTTGCAGGTGAGGGAACTAAGATTGGGTGACTTACTCAAGGTCACACAGCAGGATGTAGGCACAGCTGGCTCCAGGCAAAGTCTGGTGCTTTCTGTGTTATGGGCTGCCCCACCACCTCCAACTCTGCCTCTGATGGGAGGCTGACCCATTACCTCTGGGAGAGCAGGAAGGAGAAGGCCTGACCCAGCTCCCAAATAAAAGGAAATATGACCTTCACTCCAAGAGAGGTTTTGGGGTCTGGGTGGAAGGAAACCTTGAGAAGTCCTGTGTTTTAATCCTAGGCTTGTCATTTAACTTATTGTATGTCCTTTGGAAAGTCTCTTTTATTCTTTACTCTCCTCATCTGTGAAATGAGGCAGCTGGTTGATAAGGTCTCCAAGGTCCATGACAGCTCTAGAATTTTGTAACTTGGGATGCGGTTCCAGCCCAGCCTCCCCCAGCCCCTCTCCCTCCTCACCCAGAGTTCCAGCAGGGAAGGAAAAATGAGCCAGATCAGCTAGGCAGTGCCCAGCAGTCCTGAGCTGCCCTGTCCTGCCCCAGGGCCGGAACGCTTCAGAGCAGGTGAAGATGCTGCAGCGGATAGACGAGCACAATGCCAGGCTGCCTCCGGAGCAGAGGATCCGGGTATCCGTGGAGGTGGAAAAGCCCCACGAGGAGCTGTTTCAGCTATTTGGCTACGGAGACGTGGTGAGTGCCCCATGCAGCCTCTCCTTGACACATCCAGCTAATTAGGTTCTTTTTCTTTCTTTTTTTTTTTTTTTTTTTTGAGAGCCTGGGTCTCGCTCTGTCACCCAGGCTAGAGTGCAGTGGCATCATGATAGCTCACTGCAACCTCAAACTCCTGGGCTTAAGCGATCCTCTGCCTCAGCCTCCAGGGTAGCTGGGACTACAGGTGTGCACCACCACACACGGCTAATTTTTCTATTTTTTGTAGAGATGGGGTCTCACTATGTTACTCAGGGTGGTCTCAAACTGCTGGCCTCCAGCGATCCTCCTGCCTCAGCCTCCCAAAATGCTAGGATTACAGGCATGAGCCACTGCACCCAGCCCAATTTGGTTCTTAAAGGGAGCCAGGGAATCCCCTTGTCCTGCCTACCATGCTCAGAATGGCAGTTTCTGGCTCAGTGGTGTTGGAAGGTGGGGGGCAAAGCAAAGACACAGATCCCCAGCTCTGGGCTCCAGTGCAGGCCTCAGCAGTGTCCAAGGAGTAGAATTTCTCCACCCCAGGTGGGTGCATAGGTATAAGGATGCCCAGAGAGCTTGGACAGGGCCAAGACAGCCACAGGGCAAGCCTGCATGGAGGCACCTCCTTTCTGGGCCTCCTCAGTCTTTCCCTCGCAAATGAGGGCATAGAACTGTTCTTTGAGGTTTCTTCCAACTCTAGGGTGGGTGGCAGGTCGTGGGAACCACTAGGGGTGAGGGAGGGTGGAAGGGAGACTTGCACGAGGTAAATTTGGGCAAGACTGGGATGTAAATGGAATTTGGGAGACGATCCCAGCATCATAGCCAGAGCTGGGGGAGACCACCTGGTCCATTGGTCCTCAGCCTTGGCTGTATATTTAAAAATATGGATGCCTGAGCCCCACCCTCTCGTTTTTTATGATTGGTAGAAGTAGAGCCAGGGCTTCGGTATTTTTTACCAAAGCTATCTCTGGAGATTCTAATGTGTAGCTAGTGTTGAGGGAGCTCTAGAATACCTACCCGCCCCCGCTTTTTTTTATAGATGAAGAAATCAGACCCAGAGGGCATAGTTGTGTGGGGAAAAAACACAACAAAACATGCTCCTGAGAGCCAGTACAGTGCGACCTGGCGGTGATAGATTCCACCCCAAGATGGCGCTCAAGGCTTTCTCTGGGTCTTTAATTCATCTATCCTGGAACAAATGGATCAGGGCTTTTGTGTCACCACTTACAAGGCTGTATTCTAACATATCTTAAGCACATATAAAAACATCTTCCTGTGGGACAGCGAGATGCTATGTTGGGGATTTACGTGGCCATGTTATGTTGGGGGAGTCATCTTATAACGTGAGGGCAACACCAGGCTGCTCTTGGTGAGTGACCAGAGTTAGAGGTGACCGCCTTCCACTGCCCACAGGTGTTTGTCAGCAAAGACGTGGCCAAGCACTTGGGGTTCCAGTCAGCAAAGGAAGCCCTGAAGAGCTTGTACAGTCGTGTGAGGAAAGGGTGAGCCGGGGAAGCCAAGAAGGGGCCCTAGGGGTGGGGGGTGAGGCTGGGTTCCTGGGGTCTGCCCTGGCAGGGCATGGTCTGGGGGAGCAGTGGGGTAACACCCAGCTGAGGGGAGTTGTCTTGCAGGGCTGTGCTCATCTGTGCCTGGGCTGAGGAGGGTGCCGATGCCCTGTGCCCTGATGGCAAATTGCTCCACTCGGATGCTTTCCCGCCACCCCGCGTGGTAGATACTCTGGGGGCTGGGGACACCTTCAATGCCTCTGTCATCTTCAGCCTCTCCCAGGGTGAGTACCCCAGAAGGAGGGGACAGGGCTGAGGACTGCCCCGACCCCAAACACCTGGCTGACACAGCTACTTGTCCCTCCTCCAGGGAAAAGCATGCAGGAGGCACTGACATTTGGCTGCCAGGTGGCCGGCAAGAAGTGTGGCCTGCAGGGCTTTGATGGCATCGCGTGAGAGGTGTGCGGCAGGAGGCACCAGGTCACCACCTCCTCAGAGGCTGGCATCACTGCTGCCATTGCCTTCTCCCTTCCGTCCAGCCTGGCATCTGGGCTGCCCTGCTCCTTGGGCAGATGCAGGTTGTGGGGAGGATTCTGCTTGTGTCCTGTGTCCCCCACACATCTCTCCCTGTGGAGGCTCCGAGCAAATAAATCTTCCCCTGGGCCAGCTTGCTCTGGCATTCTCTTTGTCCTTCTTGAGGTCTGAACTGATCTGGTTGGGGATTCCTGAGGCTTTAACAGTCCCACTTCTTTTTGTCCAGTCCCCCAAATTAACCTTCCCACCCAGGCCCAGAGGAGGGGCTGCCTAGGCCAGAGCAGCAGGAAGTGCCCCAGGCTTGCCACCAGCTCTGTCCTCAGAGCACAGGAGGCTCAGCCCTTCCTGGTGAAGTACAGCCACAGCAGGTAGGGAGGCCTTTGAGCCTTCCTGGCTGGGGAGGACACTCAGCTCCCCACACCCCAGCGAACCTTCCATATAACCAGCAGCGCAAGAATGTTCCTCTGGGCCCCTGTGCTGTGTGGACTCTGCACCCATGGCCCCAGGAGCTGGGAGCCCACATGGCTGAGCCCAACTGCCAGGCTGGTGGGTAGGGAGCCTCCTCTGTGCTGTAGTGAGGCCTTTGCAGTCCAAAAATACTTCCCCTGTGGACTGCCCCAGAGCCTGGAAGCCCCACCTGTGGAGCCTGCCTTGTAGTTAAGATGGTGCCTGAGCCACAAATGTGACCCAGGATACAGACTGTTGCTGTCCCTTGGGGTGATCAGGTCTCCAAGGCATATTGGAATTGGGGGCCAACTCCAATATAGGAGCTGGGGAAGGGTGGGTAAAGTCCTTTATAACACGATAGAAGGCATGGGCTTTAGAGTCAGATGGACCTGGATTCAAATCTGCCATTTACTTAGCTGTATGTCACCTTAGGGTACAGTGCTGAGCTCAGGCTTTCTCAATGTCCTCATCTGTCACATGGAGCCAATTCTGCCTGATCATAGAAAATCAGAAAACATATAAAATGCCCAGCATGGTGCCTGGTGTGTACTAAGACCTCAAAAAATGGTAGTTATTATTAATATTACTGAGGGTGGGGGGCAGATACAGGGGGGTGGGGACCATCTGCCCTGAGCTGCAGGAGGGCACAGGGTGTCTGAACACCAGGTGAAGAGGGAACAGGAGAGTATTTGGGCCTCGGGATAGACCGAGCTTTCTTCACAGGGTTGTCAGCAGCTCGCTAGTGGCTGGTACTATACACTCTGCTGTTTTAGCACCACTGGGCCTGGACACACTGGGAAGACTGAATCCCTGTTCCTCCAAGAGGCCTGTTCAGTCCCCAACCCCGTGTGCCCCTGAGGGGGTCTGGGCAGGCTGGACCAGTAGACAGATGGCCCAGGGGGGATGAATTCAGTTCTTTATTTGTTGTCTGGGCCCTAAAGCTGCCACTTAATGTAGGGTCTCCCTGAGCTGCACAGAAAGACCTGACACCTACTGGGGCCAGAAAGAGGACACAGAGGTGGTCCCAACATACATGCCTCTCTTAGGGGCTTATGTTCTGGCACTGAGACTTCGAGGGGTACAAGCCTGTCTCCCCAAGGTTTATACCTCATCATTCTCCAGTTGAATACTATGAACCTCAAACTCATTTGGGGTGTTCTTAGATGCCAGTGTTTCCCCTGGAAGCTCTTTGGCTTCCTCCCCATTGTTCCTGGCCTCTGCCTGGCCCCCAGCCTCCCCTCCGGGACCTGGGGCATCTCCTTCAGCCTCTGCCTGGCCCCCAGCCTCCTGGACAGGCTCCAAGGACGCCTTTCTGGCCTCTTCCTGGCCCCTAGCTGCTTCTCTGGGATCCAGGGCTTCCTGTGTTTCTTGTCTTAATGGGATTTTAGCTAACAGGGACTGCCTCCCAAAAGCTTTTGGCTCCTGGGAAGATGGAGCAAGGGGCTCTCTGGGCTCTGCCTGCCTGGGGGCCTCTCCCGGGAAGTTGATGAGCTCTGCAGGGGTCATGAGTCCGTCCCCATTCAGGTCCTGGGTCTCGAGCACCTTGTCCACTACCAGGACCACCTGTGGAAGCACGGAGTCACTGTGGGGTCTCCAGTGGCCAGAGATGTCCCCAGCAACCCTGTCCTTCCCCAGCACACCCCTGCATTTCTGCCATGCAGTCTCTGAGTCCTCCTTTTACAGGGGATTCACCAAAAGAGTCATGACAAAAAAGACCAAAGCCCCAAGGAGAATGGAGTCCCCACCCAGCAGAGCTCACCGGGTTGGTGGGAGGAGAGTCAGCAGCTCCAGGGGCCAGGGCGGCTGTCAACAGGGACAGCAGCTCCAAGCCATCCAGCTGTCCACTCTGGTCATAGTCATGAAGGGCAAAGAGGTAGAGGAGAACTAGGGAAGAGAAGCTGGGTTAGAAGAGGTGTCCAGGGACAGGTGGAAAAGGCAGGAGTCGATGGGTGGCCAGAGGTCAGTCCCCGCTCTGGCTGCCCAGGGCCTCCCATGCACCAGCCCCATCAGCCCAGCCCCTCACCTTGCTCCCGGCTCAGGTGCTCTGGCTCCTCTTCCATCTTTTCTAGTCCCTTTAGGTAGCCCTGCAGAAGTCTGTCAGAAAAGTGGAAAATCAGCCCCAGACAGGTGAGTGTACAGCCCTAGGTCTGATCTACTCACTGAAGGGCCCAGCCCAGCCTACTCACCGGAGCTGCTCCTGGTCTGGCTGGAAGGGGTTGGGCAGGAGCTGATGCTGCACTTCAGAGTCCAGCCTGGAGGAGGGAGGGAAGGACCAGCTTTGCAAAGAGCCTCCCTGTGGGCCAGCCTGCCAGCCTTCCACCCCCAGTCTCCCGCAGAGTTCTCTCCCCAGACCCGAATTCCCAAAATCTTTGTGGAGAAGAGGCCCTTCTGGCCTCCTTGGAAGCAAAACCTTACTCTTCTGACTCTGTTTTTGCAGCTGCCTAACTTAGACTTAAAGTGAAGACCCAAATAAAATGTCTGGTTCCATAGAGGTGAGATGAGGCCACACCTAGTAGACACAAGTTTGAGTCCCAAGAAAGCAGCCCAGTGAGTGGCAAGACAACATGGGGTCACAGCTCCCCCCTTCTTCAATGCTGGGAGCCGAGGGGCAGGTCCCTGGCTGAGTCCCGTGGCACTGTCCAGTTTCATACAGACCTAGTTTGCTCCACGACCAAAATTGGCTCTTACTTTTTCAAGCAAAGGGTGTATGTGTTGGTTTCGGAGTTTTAGTCAGTTCGGGATTTCTCTGTCAGTCTCTCAGACTCCAACTGCGCTCCAGCTCTGGACAGCGCTACCTGTTTGCCCAACTCAGTCCAGACCCGGGGTGCTGGCGAGCCGGCAGGGGATGCTGTGGCAACTTTTGTCATTGCAGCCAGTCCTTGTGGCGTGTCCTGTATCTGTCTCTCCTCCTACCCAGCATGCCCACGATACAGTATTAATACATGAACCCTTCAGAAAGGTGTTCAAATAAAATAGAAACCATGTGCTAATCATCTCCATTTCTTTGGTGTTCCCACTATAAGGTCTTGATAAGAGAACTGCAGCCCCTTTCCTGGCCCATAGCCTCCTCTCTGTGCTTCACACCACACTGGAGCTGAGCTCCCTGCTCCCAGTGGGTCCAGTAAGCATGCACTGAATGTTCACTTTGTGGCATTCTGACAGGCACACAGCAGGAGGCCGAATTGGGGGGATACAGACATCAGGGAGCCCACACCCATCTCCTGCTTCCCAGAGGGGCCCACCACACCCTCAAATTCTCTAGAGACTCTCTCTGCTCCCAGCCTACTGCCCTGCCTGCATAATCCTGTTACCTCGTGGCTCCATCCTTGGGAGCAGCCTGACCCAGGGGCAGCAGCAGCAGCAGCAGCATCGACACTCTCATCATCAGATGTAACATCCTTCCTGAAGCTGGAACTAGGACAGAATTGGGGGGTCGGGGGTAAAGGGTGTCTGCTGAGTGTTGGGGATGGGTCAGGTTAGACAGAAACACCCTCTCTCCCTGCCTCTCCCTGCGGCCCAGATGACAGGACTCCTGCTCAGGGAGGACTCACACACGGACATCAGCGATCCCCTATGGAACTTTGCTAAGAATAAATCTTCCTCCAGCTCTAGTACATCAAGCACATAAAAGCAGACCTGCTCTGGTGGAAGCAGTGCTGGGGGAGGTCCCCCCTGCCTCCCATTCCCTTTGTACCTGCCAGCCTCCAAGGTGCTCAGAAAAGTGCAGATTTGGAATGTCTGATCTTACTCAGCCCACTCATTTAACAGATGGAAAGGAGCTCAGTGAGTTTAAAAGAAAGGCTAGATTAGAAATGCAAGGAGTCACAAAAAGACCAAGACTTAAATAGAGAGGCAAAGAGGGAAACAGATGGTTAGTCTGTATTTATTAAACACCCACTGAAGAATAAATCAAAAGAGCCTCAGACTCCTTGAAATAGGTCTAAACTCAGGTACAGACTGAAAATACTACAAGAAAAGCAACTTCTGAGTCCCGCTGAGGCTTTGCAAAACCTTTCAGGCTCCCACAACCTAGCCACAAATTGCCTTGCTCCTCCCCCCACCTCAGTGGCGGTGGAGATCAAGAAACCCCCTGGGAGCTACAGGGTCCCTCCTAAAGCTTGAGGCACTCAAGTACTCCACCTGGGAGACCAGAGTCTACCACAGACACAAAAGAACATCTCAGCAGCTGGCTCTATCACACAAACAATCAATCAAACAATCACAGGGAGAATAATGATATAACTCATCATAGCATGTTCCAAATCAAGCAAACAGGGTGTGGCTGATTCACACTCACAAGTACCATCCACCATCACTAAGAGTAAGGTGGGGGACCTAACTCACTACACTCTCTTGGGAAGAGATGATAACAGTAGGTGAGAAGTAACCCTAGAGGTACACCAAACCTGCTAGAGACCCCATAGGCAACTCAGGACCAGCACTCCTCTCCCTGGCACACTGAGGGATCAATCTTTGGGGACCCGGAGACAGGCCCATAAGCCAGGCCTAGCACCCCCAGGTCTCAACCAAGAGGCCAGATGAGAAGGAATCAATGAAAGAACTCCAGAAACATGAAAAATCAGAGTGAAAGGACACTCTTTCTCCCCAAAAGAAAACAATAACTCCTTACCAGTAGACACCAACCAAAACGAAAAGATTGAAATGACCCCAAAGATGGATTGTAAGGAAGCTCAATGAAATACAAGAGAAAATAGAAACTCAACACAAAGAAACCACAAAAACAATGCAGGAAATGAATGAAAAATTGACTAAGGAAATTGAATTATTTTTAAAAAATCAAACAGGACTTCCAGAAATGAAAAATTTATTCAAGGAAATACAAACCACTGTGGAAAGCCTTAAGAATAGGCTAGATCAGGCAGAAGAAAGAATCTCAGAGCTTGAAGATAACACATTTGAGTTAAACCAGTCAGTCAAAGAGAAAGATCTGAGAAGAGGAATAAATAAAACCTACAAGAAATATGGGATTATGTAAAGAGGCCTAATATAGGAATCATAGGCATCCCTGAGGGCAACGAAGAAAATACACAAGGGTTAGAAAAACTATTTGAGGAAACAATTGAGGAAAATTTCCCTGGCCTTGCTATAAATCTAGATATCCAGGTACAAGAAGCTCAAGGGACCCCTGGGAGATTCATCACAAAGAGGCAATCACCACAACACACAGTCATCAGACTGGCCAAAGTAAATATGAAAGAGGCACTTCTATGAGCCATAAGGTGATAGTAGCAGGTAATTTACAAAGGAAAATCTGTCGGACTAACTGCAGAGTTCTCAACTGAGATCTTACAAGCCAGAAGGGATTGGGGCCCCATTCTCAGTCTTCTCAAACAGAATAATGGCCAGCCTAGAATTTTGTATCCCACAAAACTAAGAGTTTCTCAGACAAGCAAACACTGAGGGAATTTGTCAGGACCAGACCTGCCCTTCAGGAAGTACTCAGAACTCCATTACACACGGATCAGCACAAGAGACACCCACCAGTGTAAAATAACTGCAAAACTAAAGTTCAGAGCCTGGATACCACAATGGCTCAGAGGTAAAACAAAGCAATAAAATTCTACTAAACAGGAGGGACAGAAATCCACCCCACTTATGAATTATTTCAATAAATGTGAATGGCTTGAACTCCCCACTCAAGAGACATAGTCTGGCTGAATGGATAAAAAAATACAAGCCAAGTATCTGCCATCTCCAGGAAACACATCTAACCACAAGGACTCATTCAGACTCAAGGTGAAGGGATGGAAAACAATATTCCATGCAAATGGAAACCAAAAGAAAGCTGGTATAGCCATTCTCATATCAGATAACATAGACTTCAAATCAACAAAAGTAAAGAAAGACAAAGATGGTCATTATATAATGGTGAAGGTAGCAATTCAACAAGAAGACATAATAATCCTAAATATTTATGCACCTAACACAGGTGCACCCAGATTCATAAAGCAAACTCTACTTGATCTAAACAAAATGATAAACAGCAGCATGATAATAGCTAGGGACTTCAACACCCCCCTGACAGAATAGGACAGATCCTTCAAGCAGAAAATAAGAAAAGATACGATGGATTTAAATGGAACTCTAGAATATATGGGCTTAACAGACATTTACAGAACATTCTACCCTGAAACCACTGAATATACATTCTCATCAGCTCATGGAACATTCTGTAAGATTTATCACATCCTATGCAACAAAACATGTCTCAACAAATTTTAAAAAATAGAAATTATAACATGTATCTTCTCAGACCATGGTGGAATAAAATTAGAAATCAATTCCAACAGAAACACTCAACTCTACACAAAGTTGTAGAAATTAAACAACCTACTGTTAAATAGTTATTGGGTCAAGGAGGAAATTAAGATAGAAATCAAAAGATTCTTATAACTAAATGACAAAGGGGATGCAAGTTAGCAAAATCTGTGGGATTCAGCAAAAGCAGTCCCAAGAGGAAAATTCATAGCCTTAAATGCCTCCATCCAAAAGACAGAAAGATCACAAATCAACAATCCAATGAATCATGTCAAGGAATTGGAAAAGGAAGAGAAAACCAATCCCAAACCCAGCAGAAAAAAAGAAATAACTAAGGTCAGAGCAGAACTAAATGAAATAGATAACAAAAGAATTATACAGAAGATTAATGAAACAAAAAGTTGGTTCTTTGAGAAGGTGAACAAAATCAACAGCCTCTTGCTAGATTAACTGGAAACAGAAAAGAAAGGACCCTAATAAGCTCAATCAGAAATGAAAAGGAGATATTACAACTGATACCACAGAAATACAAAATATCATCTCTGAATACTATAAAAATCTCTATGCACATAAACTTGAAAACGTTGAGGAAATGGATGAATTCTTGGAAACAAACAACCCCCCAGGCTCAATCAGGAAGAAATAAACTCCTAAACAGACCAATATCAAGTAATGAAATTGAAGCAGCAATAAAAAAATCTCCCCCCCAAAAAAAGTCCCAGACCAGATGGTTTCACAGCCAAATTTTACTAGACCTACAAAGAGGAACTGGTATCTATACTGCAGAAATTATTTCATAAAATAGAGAAGGAAGGAATCCTCCCCAACTCATTCTACGAAGCCAATATCACCTTGATACCAAAGCCAGGAAAGGACACAACAAAAAAAGAAAACTATAGACCAACATCCCTTATGAATATAGATGCAAAAATTCTCAATAAAATCCTAGCAAACTGCATTCAGCTGCGCCTCAAAAAAATAATCCACCATGACCAAGTGGGCTTCATCCCAAAGATGCAAGGATGGTTCAACATATGCAAATCTATAAATGTGATTCACCACATAAATAGAAGCAAAAACAAAGACTATATGATCCTCTCAATAGATGCAAAAAAAGCACTTGACATAATTCAGCACCCTTTTATGATAAGAACTCTTAAACAAAACAAGCATAGATGGAACATACCTCAATATTATAAAAGCCATATATGACAAACCCACACCCAACATCATACTGAATGGGGAAAAATTGAAAGCATTCCTACTTAGAACTGGAACCTGACAAGGTTGCCCACTGTCACCACTTGTGTTCAACATAGTAGTGGAAGTCCTAGACGGAGCAATCAGGCAAGAGAAGGGAATCAAGGGTATCTAAATGGGGAAAGAAGAAGTCAAACTATTGCTCTTTGCTGGCAGTATAATCTTATATCTACAAAACCCCAAAGATTCTGCCAAGAGACTCCTGGAATTAATAAATAAATTCAGCAAAGTCTCAGTTTACAAAATCAATGTACACAAATCAGTAGCATTCCTATACACCAGCAACAGTCAAGCTGAGAACCAAATTAAAGACTCAATACCTTTCACAATAGCAACAAAGAAAATAAAATACCTAGGAATATATTTAACCAAGGAGGGGAAAGACCTCTACAGGCAGAACTATGAAACACTGAGGAAGGAAATCACAGAGGATGTAAACAAATGGAAAAACATATCATGCTCATGAATCAGCAGAATCAACATTGTTAAAATGTCTATACTACCCAAAGGGATTTACAGATTCAATACAATCCCCAATAAAATACCAAAATCATTTTTTGCAGATCTAGAAAAAAATAATTCTACACTTCACATGGAAGCAGAAATGACCTCGAATAGCCAAAGCAACCTTAAGCAAAAAGAACAAATCAGGAGGCATCACTTTACCAGACTTCAAGCTATACTACAAGGCTGTAGTAACCAAAACAGCATGGTACTGGCACAAGAACAGAGACACAGACCAATGGATCAGAACAGAGAACCCAGTTATAAAACTATGCTCATATTGCCATCTGATCTTTGACAAATCAGATAAAAACATACAATGGGGAAAAGAATCCCTATTCAATAAATGGTGCTGGGAAAATTGGATAGCCACATGTAGAAGACTGAAACAGGATCCGTACCTCTCCCCACTAATGAAAATTAATTCATGGTGTATAACAGACTTAAACCTAAGGCATGAAACAGTAAGAATTCTAGAAGAAGAGGTTGGAAAAACTCTTATAGATATCAGCCTAGGCAAAGAATTTATGAAGAAGACCCCAAAGGCAATCACGGCAACAACAACAAAAAATAAATGGGACCTGATTAAATTAAAAAGCTTCTGCACAGCCAAGGAAACAATCAATACTGCAAATAGACAACCTACAGAACGGGAGAAAATATTTGCATGCTATACATCTGATAAAGAGCTAATAACCAGAATCTACAAAGAACTCAAGCAAATCAGCAAGAAAACATCAAAAAACCCCATTAAAAAGTGGGCAAAAGACATGAACAGAAGCTTTTTAAAAGAAGATAGACTAATGGCCAATAAATATATGAAAAAATGCTCAATGTCTTTAATCATCAGGGAAATGCAAATCAAAACCACAATGAGATATCACCTAACTCCAGTGAGAACGGCTTTTATCAAAAAGTCCCAAAACAACAGATGCTGGTGTGGATACAGAGAGAAAGGAACACTTATACACTGTTGGTGGGACTGCAAACTAATACAACCTCTATGGAAAGTAATATGTAGATACCTCAAAGAACTAAAAGCAGACCTATCATCTGATTGAGCAATCCCACTACTGGGTATTTACCCAAAGGAAAAAAAGATATTTTATAAAAAAGACACTTGCACTCGAACGTTTATAGCAGCACAATTCATAATTGCAAAGATGTGAAAACAACTCAAGTGCCCATCAATACATGAGTGGATTAATAAAATGTGGTATATGTATACCATGGAGTATTGCTCAGCCATAAAAAATGGTGAACTAATACCTTTCGTAACAACCTGGATGGAACTGGAGGCGATCCTCCTAAGTGAAGTATCGCAAGAATGGGAAAACAAACACCATATGTACTCACTTTTAAATTGGAACTGAATTATCAACGCTCATGTGCACATATGGTAGTAAAATTCAACGGAAATCAAACAGGAGGGAGCGGGGTGGAGGGGATGGGTAAATTCACACCTAACAGGTACAATGCACATTATCTGGGTGATGTACATACTTATAACTTTGACTCAAACTGTACAAAAGTAATTCATGTAACCAAAATATTTGTACCCCTGTAATATTCTGAAATAAACAAGAAAAAAGAAGAAAAAAAGAAAACACAACAAATCAGGGTCAGACCAACAGTGGCCCCAGGAATTGCTGTTCACTAAATGCAGTTAGGAAAACCAGATCCCAATATAAAGGGAAAACCAGAAACTTCCCCTTAGACCTACATTGCATAGGCCCATTGTCAAAAAAATTCATTCAATTATATGAAAACAGTCAAATATAGAATGAACCAATCAAAAACACAAGAGTATGAAGCTCTGCCTAGTCCTGGGGTGTGTACAGATAATGGGAGTTCCTGAGGAAGCAGAAGCCCACCAAAGCTGAGGCCTGAGACCCCAAACCCACCTCTCAGAAGAAAAATTATCAGATGCTTGATGGTCTAAGCAGACAACATGGTACCCTACATTCTGGCTGGCACTGGATTTTCCTAGAGGAAGGTTCATAGCTTTCAGCAGTTTGTCCAAGAGTTCCATGGCCCTATTAAGGTTCAGAACCCTGCCAGGGTGGACATCAGTTTCCTAAGGGATGAGGGGTAGAGCAGGTGAGCATCTGGCTAATGAGAAGATAAACAAAAATTCTGCCTTTTGGAGCTGCCTTGAGAAAGATGCAGCAATGGAACATGGAAGTCCACAAGAAGATGAAGCTACCTAGAATCATAGAGCCTGTCTTCATTTTTCTGTGCATACAACTGGCCCCAACAGGTTTAGTGAATACACATAGTTTGTTGGTATCTATAGCCCCAGTGGCCAAAAGGATGCCAAAGCCATACCTGCTCTGAAGATGTTCACCAACATTAGCTGGCAACATAGATCCTTGGGTTTTAGTTGTGCCCAGGAGAGAAGGCAAGGTCTTGGGCCCATTCAAGGTAGGCAGTTGGAACTGAGATCTCCATGTCAACCCTCAAAGGGACGCAGCCCAGTGAAGGGTGGACTAGAAAAACATCCAGACCTCCCTGTATGGGAGTATGGTAGTAAATGTCCCAGTGAAAGTAACTACAAAGCTGGATAAAAGTAGTATTTTTTCCAAATCATTGAATTTGCAGGAAATTCTCAAAAGTACAAAAGCACAGTGAAAACGGTAATCTGGGGGAAAAGTGAGCTTTCTGTCAACTTTTGCCTTAAAAGTATCTGCCAAACCAAACCCAGGTGAACTTGAGCTATTAGTCTGAGTGCTTGCACAGTGGAGGAGACCAGAGATAAAGCTTGGGCCCACCCAATATGAAGAGACTAATAGGAGATTCCCTATACAAAGTTGGATTCCAAGCAGCATATTCTCAATATTAGGGTGAGCAAAAAGTAAATTTGTCATGAAGAAGGGCAGCAAAGAATCTTGTCTATCTTGACCTTGGTCCTGGATAGAAGGGAGAAAAAAATCCTCCCTGAGAATTTGTAACAAGCTTGCTCTAATGTGGGTTTGAGGCCTGAATTAATGCTACCTGTATGACTCAGAAAACCTAAAGCCAATAATATATTTTAAAGTGGTACCTGGTTGATAGTGCCCCCAGATGACTGACGGAGGAAAACATACATGTTCTCACTCAACTCCAAAACAGGCCTCAGAGAATTTCCATAGGTGAAGTTTCAAGGAACATGAACTCACAGACAAAAACTTATAAACATACAAGGAAATAAGACACCATGAGTAAGAGCCAGCAAAACGGCAACAAGCAAAGCTAGACTTGGAAAAACTAAAAATGTTGGAATTATTACACACAGAATATAAAGTAGGTATATTTAATATGCTTTAAGAAATTAAAGGGAAACTCGAAATTATGAGAAAGAAACAAGAGGGCATAAAAATGACCAAGTAGATTTGAAGATTCAGAATTACAATAATTCTGAATTCATGTGCACCTAATAATATAGCCTCAATATTTTAGAAATAAAAGATTGATTCAAAAAATGCAATTGGTGAGTTAAATAGATTAGATACAGCTGATATGAGAATTAATGAACTAGAAAATAGATTTAAATAAATTATCAAGAATTAATTCACTTGGTCAAAGACACAGAAAATATAAAACAAAGGTTAAATATAAAACAAAGGTTATCTCCTCCATCCTTCATGGAGGAGATAATAGATAAAATTGGCTAGAAGCAGTATTTAAAGAAATAATAGGTAAGATTTTCCCAGGTCGCAAAATACTAATATGCTGATCCAGGAAGCCCAACAATCCTATGCAAATTAAATAAACAGAAATACTCACCTAGACCTATTGTTCTGAAATCATAGAACACCAAGAAAAATAAAAGATCATAAAAGCATTCAGAAAGAAAAAACAAATCATCTCAGAGGAAAACTAATTAGACTGACAGCTGATTCCTCAACATCAACAGTGATGCCAGAATACAGTAATATAGTATTTTAAGGTGTTCAGAGAGGAGGGTGAATTACTATTCCAGAATTATATTCTCAGCAAAATTATCTTTCAAGAATGAGGTGAAGTAAAAAAAATTTTTAGATAAACAACTTACAGAATTTATCACCAAAATACTTTAATTAAAGGAAATTCAAAGGAATATATTTCAGGAGAAAGATCCCAGAAGGAAGGTTTGAAATGCAAGAAAAAATGTTAAGCAAAAAAATCAGAAAATATGTCAGTAAATCTAAACAAATACAGACTGTTAAAACAATGATAATTATGTTAATACACAGGGCAAAAAAGGTGGACTGAGCTACAATATTGGACAACAATAACATGTAAGGCAAAGATGGTTGTTGTAAACATATTGATTAACTTTGTTAAATATGCATGTTAAAATTTTAAGGATAACCACTAAAATATAGAAATGGAATGTATAACCTCAAACCAGTAGCCAAAAAAAGAATGGAATTTTTAAAAATCTGCTCAAAGGAAGGCAGGAGAAGAGAAAAAAAGAAACAAACAAACAAAAAAAGACAATAGAAAGCATAAAATAAGATGGTAGCAATAAAACCAAGTATACCAATAATCATAATAAATATAAATAGTATAAATCCATCTGTTAAGAATCAAAAGGTATACAAAACAAAATACAGTTATATCCAGTTTTTAAGAGATTAACTAAAGAGTAAAGACCCCGAAAGGTTGAAAGTAAAAGGATGGAAAAAGGATATATAAGGCAATCCTAGTCAAAAGAAAGCTGGTATAGCTTTATTGGCATCAGACAAAATAGAATTTAAGGTGAAAAGCTTATTATAGGTAAAAGAAGGCCATTACAAATGGCAAAAAGTTTAATCTAGGAAGATATAATAATTCTAAATTCATGTGCACCTAATAACATAGCCTCAAAATACCTGGAAAAAAACTGGCATAACTACAAGGAAGAAAAACCTAATCTTCCCTTTATGGTGAGAGAATTTAACATATTTCATTCAGTATTTGAAAGATTAAGCAGACTAAAAATTTATAAGAATGTAGAAAATTTGAATAAACATTTAATGAGCTTGACCTACTCTTGAGCCAATGAACCTGTATAGAACCCTACTTCAATCTTCTTCTTCTTCTTTTTTTTTTTAGAGACAGGGTTGCCCAAGCTGGAGTGCAGTGTATGATCATAGCTCACTGAAGCCTTGAACTCCTGGGCTCAAGTGATCTTCCTGACTCAGCCTTCTGAGTAGCTAGGACTATAGGCATATGCCACCGAACCTGGCAGCAAATACATATTCTTCTCAAGCACACACAGAATATTTGTAAAAACTGTTAAGTAACAGACCAGAGAGTATGGCTCAATGAATATCAAACAATCAGTCTCATGCTATGTTATATGATCAAAATGCAATTAGACTAGAAATCAATACAAAAATGATGAAAAAAATCTCATATATTTGGTAACTTAAAAAAGCATACTTACATATGGATCAAAAAAGAAAATCATAATAGAAATTGTTAAATACTTAGAACTGGATAATATTAGGAAAATATACATCAAAATAAGATATATAGCTAAAGCAGTGTCAGAGAAGAAATGTACAGACTTAAAAGCTCATATTAGAAGAAAGGCTAAAAATTAATAGGTTATGTTTCCACCTTAAGAAGCTTGTAAAACAGAATAAACTTAAAGAAATTAAAAGAAATGAATAATAAAAAATATCAGAAATTAAAAATACAATAGAGGAGCAACAGAGCCAAAAAACGGTTGTTTCTTTAAAAAGACTAATAACAGCCAGCTGTGGTGGCTCACACCGGTAATCCTAGCACTTTGGGCAGCTGAGGTAGGAGAATCACTTGAGGCCAGGAGTTCAAGACTGGCCTGGGCAGCAAAGTGAGACCCTGTCTCTACAAAAAAAAAATTTTTTTTAATTAAAAAATTAGGTGGACATGGTGACACATGCCTGTAGTCCCAGCTACTCGGGAGGCTGAGGCAGGAGGATCACTTGAGCCCAGGAGTTTGAGGTTGCAGTGAGCTATGATGACGCCACTGCACTCTAGCCCGGGCAATAGAACAAGACCCTGTCTCAAAAAAAAAAAAAAAGACTAATAAAGTAGACAAATTTTTGAAAATTTTCATTAAGAACAAACAGAGGAGGCACAAATATACAATATTAGGAATGAAGATGGGGACATAACTACAGAAAGCAGAGATTTGAAAATTTAGAGGATATGGTCAATTTCCTAGAAAAATTTAATAGTAAAACTAATACAAAAAGAAATAGCAAACTTCAATAGCTCTATAACCATTAAGGAAATTGAATCAGTGAGTATTAACCTAAATTGCTTATGGAACTATAAACCTGAAAGGTTTTTAGAGTAATCTATAAATGTGCATTAATTAATGGGCCATAAAACTCTGACCCAATGATAACATCTTGGGGATTACACAAGGAAGAACACAAATGGAAAAGAAATCATTAAGGTATTTATAGCTATGCTATTAATGTTAGTGAAATAAATGTAAACAACTCAAATATCTAACATTTAGGCAATGGCTAAGCAAATCATATTATATGATAGAGCCATTAAACATGATAAATATTCTAAATTCACAAACTTTCAAGGAAAACATGAGCAGATCAAAAGTTTAAACTTCTGTATCATGAAAGACACCATAAATCAAGTTTGAGGAGACAAGTGATAGAGGACTGGAGGAAATACAGCTAGGGTTTGGAGGCTAGCAGGGTCCTCAGAAGGGCAGGGCTCACCACCACCTGGGCCTCTGCAAGGGGTTGAAGGTGGAAATCTCAATAGAAACCCCATGGACACTGAATGGAGATCCAAGAACAGCAGAGATGCGCACGTGCCTTGTGTCCAGGAAAGTTAGAGAGAAGGCCCCACCCACAGGGAGCCTGAGTGGTCAGGAAGCAATGGCTGAAGGAGAGTCCAGGCCAATGGGCTGGACGGCCGCCTCACCCAGGTCTTTGTATCCAGAGTACTGCTGTTTGAAGAAGTGGCTCGGGGGCCAGCTGAGGGTTCCAGTCTCCATGGTGGAAGGAGGGGTGCATAATGGCTGAGAGGGCCAGCTGGCCAGAAGAAGCCAGAAGAATGCCAGAGGATGGACCCTAGGCTGGATGCCACAGACTATACCACAGGAGGCACCAGCAGATGCCACATGACAAAGACCAGGAGGGCAAGGATCCTCCGGGAAGGCAGGTGTAAACACAAGTTTGTAGAATAGGGATAAACATTATTCATTTCCTTAATGTTGTTGAGCACCTACTATATGTGAGGCACTGTGTTATCAGTAAGCTGATAGCTTAAGGTAGAATTACCTATTCTTGTTCCCCCTACAGCTTGCAAATATATAAGTAGGAAAAGACACAAAGTTAAAACAATTAAGAGAAAAATAGAGAAACACAGGATTGCTAAGGATTAGGTGGTGTAGCCCAAAGTTTAAGGGTATGGGCCCTAACCTCAGGCTGCCTAAGTTCAAAGCTGGGCTCTGCAACTCACTAGCTGTGTGACTTTTCTGTGCTTCAGGTTCTCTATCTGTAACGCAGGGCTGACAAGAGCACCTCTGTGGTGAGGCCTTAGGGAGATGAGGTGTGTAAAGTGCAGTGCCTGGTATACAATAAGGCCTTTTTCCTTCCAAAATTTGTCCTGGACCGCTCTGCAGTGGCTTCACACATACCCCAACCCCCGGTCTTCCCAGCTGGATCCCCTCAAATTGCTTTCTCCTCCCCATCTGTTTACTGCCAGGACCTAGGCCAATAGGAGGCACTGGAGTAATTTAAATCCCTCGGAGCTGTCAAAACACATCATCCAGGATTAATGTGTTATCATTCACTAGCATGTGCCTTTAAAACAAGGACATTTGTGAACTCCAAAGAAGGAGGCCGGGTGTGATGGGTGACTCACACCTGTAATCCCAGCACTTTGGGAGGCTGAGGCAGAGGACTGCTTGGGGCCAGGAGTTCAAGACCAACCTGCGCAACATAACAAGACCCCCGTCTCAACAAAAAATAAGAAAAAATTAGCCGTGTGTGGTGGCATGCACCTGTAGTCCTAGCTACTCAGGAGGCTGAGGCAGGAAGATTACTTGAGCCAGGAGGTCCAGGCTGCAATGAGCTATGATCAGGCCACTGCACTGCAACCTGGGTGACAGAGCAAGACCCTGTCACAAAAAGAAAAAAAAGTGTTTTAAAAATGAGTCTCTGGTGGAAGCAGTTCTGACATAAAACTCAAGCACCCCTTACTCATCTACTCATCGTTAGGCCAAGTGTGGTGGTTTTAAAAACCTGTCTACAAATTCTTTCACATTCTTTCCCACAAAATGTGGACTCTAATTCACCTCCCCTTGTATATGATCTGGACATAGTGACTCACTTCTAATGAATTGCTCAAGTGATGCTACATGACTTCCACGCTGGGTCATAAAAGTGACATAGCTTACGCCTGGTTCTGGTTCATTTTCTCTCTCTCTCCCTCTGTGTGTGTGGGGGGGGGGAGGGTGCGCGCGCGCGCGCCTTCCTCTCTCCCTCTCTTGACATGCAGACACGCACCTCTGGAGCCTTGAGCCACCATGGAAGAAGTCTGGCATCCCTGAAGCCACCATGCTGGAGAGACCATGTGGAGAAACCACAGAAACAGAGATGCCTGAGGAGCCTCCAGCCGCTCAAATCTTCCCAGCCCAACGACCAGACAAGTAAGGGAGCAAACCTTCAGATGATTCCAATCCCAGCCTCCGAGCTGCCCCAACCATCACTGAATGGGGCAGAGACGTGCTTGTCTCCACAGCCCTGCCCAAACTGCACTCATAAGCAAAGTCAATGTTATCCTCGTATGCAACTACAAGGTGGTTTGTTAAGTTGCCATAGTAATAGGAAGGCCAACCCTGCAAGGGCTGGCTTCATAGATGTCACACAGAGCCCTTCTCTCAGAGAGGCCCTATGCTTAGTCTAATGCCCTGCTATCACTGTCTTGAAACTCTCAATCATTTTTGTACTGGGCCCTGCAAATTATGTACCTAGTCCTGAACCCTATCCCCAGAAATTGTTATCACTCTACTCCTCTTGGTCCTATGTAGCCCTCACATATGTAACTATTTAGTATGTTCAGTGGACAGAGAACAGAGCTTTGGAACCAGTCAGACCTACTTTCAAATCCCAGCTCCAGCATTGACTGTCCCTCTGACCTTGGCTAAGTAAATTATCTTCACCAAACTTCACTACCTTATCTGCATACTGGAGATAATAATATTTACCCTATAGGGTTACAGTGAACATTAAGTGGATAATGCATTACTTCTTGCACATACTAATATCGTAGCCTTTTACTGTTGTCCCTGCCTCTGGTATCTTCTCCATTTAAAGAACCCTCAATACCCATATCAGATAAATCTTTCTTTGCTAGAACCTCACTACTCCAAAACTTTCAATGGCTCCCTATTTCTATTATAGTCTAGAGTCCTCACCTGGGTATTCAAGGCCTTCTACAATCAGATATCAAGTTACCTTTGACTCATCTTCCAGTGCTCTGTTACACTAACACTCTGCTTCAAACAGAGAGGTTATTGGAGTCTCCTGAAATACTTTTCACTTTTACTTTTCAGTGCTTTTGCCCAACCTACTCCATCCTCCACCTGGAATATTCTGGGTCCTCCTGACAACCTTAGCATTCACTTGCAGTCCACTTCAAAAAGTTAAATAATTGCATGTGGACTTTTAGTGTAATATTCTCTTACGTAATGCTTCCAACTGTGACATTTTTAGTACAAGTAACACACCACAGTTGTTTAAAGAAAGCCAGGCTAAAGCACCTCATGTAATGTATAATGATGTTGGTGTAATGTGATTTGTTCATACTTGCACATTTCTAAGTATTTACAAAAGCTTTTGTAAGTGACAGAAATACAACAGTTATCAAACCACTGCCTGCCAAATAAAAATGTCCCTAACCATTTCTTGTAACTATTAATATAATGTGCAAGAACATAATTACCCTAATAAACACAGGAAAGGCACCATAACTGTTAGTTAACAGTTGTGATGTAATTCAATAAAGCTAGTCACATCATACACACACTTTCACAATGACCCTCTGGCCTCAGATTAATTCCAGTCTTTCACCAGAGCACGGGAGGGGAGAGCCTGGCCTTGGGGTTAGACATGTGATCAAATCCTGCCTCTGACTCTGCTGACTGTATGATGTGGGCAGGTGTCCTTACCTCTCTGAGCCCCAGGATATTCATTTTAAAAATGAGGATAACAGTATCTGTCTTGTAAGGGTTTGGGGAGGATGGATGAGATAAGGTAGGGCAAGTGGTGGCAGCAAGCAGATGCTCCTTGAGGATTTCAGAGACTCTAGGACGTGGCAGGGGCCTTTCAAGGTTATCTCCTGTAACTTCCCATCCGGTGCAGAAAAATTTCTTCCACAGCTCGCTGTCAAATGGCCACGCAGCCTCTGCTTGAATCATTCCAGGACAGCAGCCTAGCACCTCACAGCCCATACGTTCCATTTCTGGCCGAGTCTAACTGTTGGGAAGTTATTTCGACCTGAAGCCTCTCCCTTAATTTATCCCCCCTCGCCCACCAGGAGAGAAGGAGCCCACACCTGGGAGCTGGGTCCGGCGCTGCCACTTCCAGCTAGATGATGACCTGGGACCTCCCCAACCCTCCCAGTCTTCATCTGTCGGATGGGGATGAAACTCGGGCCAGCTCCCCCTCCCCCAGGGCTGTTGGAACAACGAATGCGCTACCGGAGGGGAACGCGCCTGGGGAACCGGGAAGCCCCAGCATCAAACCAAAGGGCCCGGCACTCGCGTTCCAGCCCCCTTGCTCTACCTGCCCTGGGCAACCTCCCCCCAGCCGTGCCCAGAGGCCAGGGCCACCGCTCTGGCCGCGTCCAAGCCGCGGGGACGCCAAGGGACTGCGCTCCCGGGAGCCGGACCGGAGGCAGGTTGCCACCTCGCCCCGCGGCCCCGCGGCTTGGCGACCGGCTCGGTCCGAAGCCCGGCACTGTGCGCGCCCCGGGCGGGGGCCGACCCACCTGCTGCGGCGGCGCGCGCGGGGCTGGGCTCCGGCTTCGTGGGCGCTCAGGCTGCTGCGCCGCCCGCCCTCCCCCGGGCCGCTCCACGTGGCCGCTCCACGTCGCCCTCCCGGCTGCAGCCGCCGCCCTGGTCCGGGCAGAGTCTGGAGCCAGTGCCAGCAGCCACGGGGAGGGCGCTCCTCCGCCGCCCAGCCCTCCGCAACCCGGGAGGACGGGCTGTGGGTGTGTGTGTGTGACACAGAGACACACAGAGAGACAGATGGCGAGGCTGGGGTGTGTGTGTGTGTGTGTGTGTGTGTGTGTGTGTCACAGACAGAGATACACAAAACTAGATAGAGAGACAGATGGTGAGGCTGGTATGTATGAGGGGCATGTTTAACTGTGGTGACGCTGTGGGTGTCACTGGCTTTACCTGAGGGACCCAGATATATGTCACAAAATACAATGTAATTTACTGTTAGCTGTTTGTGATTGTGGCTGGTATATGTGGCTGTGTGTATGAGGACCCTATGATACAGTCAGGGCATTGTGCACAACTGTGTGTCCCTATGACAGTGTGGGCTTGAGAGGGTATGGCCGACGTGTGACTGATTGGCTAGGTGTGTGGCCATACAGGGTATTAGCAGTATATATATTGGGGTGTCTGGGTGAACTCTTCCTGAGCTGTAATGCTCAACTGTGAAGAACACTGCTATGGTCTGAATATCCCCCCAAATTCATGTGTTGAAACTTAATCCCCATTGTAGTGATATTAAGAGGTAGGACCTTTGGGGATGTGATTGGATTAATGCCCTTATAAAAGAGGCTTCTGAGAGAGTTTGCTCCTCTTTCTCTCCCTTCCATCATGTAAGGATACCTACATGGTGCCATCTATGAGGAACAGACCTTCACTAGACACCAAACCTGCTGGCACCTTGATCTTGGACTTCACAGTCTCCAGAACTGTGAGAAATAAATTTCTGTTATTTATAAATTACCCAGTCTGTAATATTTGTCATAGCAGCACAAACAGACTAAGATGTTTGTGAAGATGAAAAGAGAGATAGGGGTGATGCTTCTACATTCCAAGGAACGCTAAAGATTTCCAGCAAACCACCAGAAGCTAGGAGAGAGGCATGAAAGAGATTCTTTCTCATAGCTTTCAGGAGGAACCAACCATGCGGACACCTTGATCTTGACTTCTCATCTCCAGAGGTGTGAATCAATGAATCTCTGTTGTTTAAGACACCCAGTTCATAGTACTTTGTTACGGCAACCCTGCAAACTAATACACCATCGAAATGCTGATGACTACCAAATCTCTAACTCCAATCTCTAAGCCCCAGACCACTTCAGGAACTGAACATCCTACTGATTTGTTCCTGGGTCTTAATTTATAAAGGTGGCTGAGTGAGGACACAGAGAGGTCAATGAAAGAAAAGTTTAATGTTACTCATAGTTCCCTTAGAAACAAGAAGCAGGGCCACAGGGGAAAGCACCAGTGTCACTCAGGAGGCAGAAAGGAGGAAGGGGAAGGCATAGGCCACAGTATTTACTAAGGCTTCCAAGGGAAAGACAAGGTAGGGCAAGGGAAGCAGTTTAGGATTGGCTAGTTTGAATAATTCTGGCAGGCTTTGGAGCATAGGGGCTTGTCCACAGTTACCTGGCCCTGGGTTGATTTAGGGCAGGGGAAATACTGGCTTAGGGTGTGAGAGTTAGATAAAGGAAGTGGCTCAGAGTATGGGCTCTGGATCGCAAGGGAAATGTAAACAACTTTGGCCATTAGTTTGGCCCTGTGATTAATGGATGCCAAATCGATGAATACAGAATCTAACAAAACACAGTTAAAACACTACCAGCTTTGGGAGGCCATGGCAGGATGACTGCTTGAGTCTAGGAGTTCAAGACCAGCCTCTACAACAAGACCCCTGTCTCTACAACAAATTAAAAAAAAAAAAATTAGTTGGGCATGGTGGCATGCACCTGTAGTCCCAGCTACCTGGGAGGCTGAGGCAGGAGGATTGCTTGAGCCCAGGAGTTTGAGGTTACAGTGAGCTGTGATGACACCACTGTACTCCAGCCTGGGCAAGAGAACAAGACCCTGTCTCAAAAAAAAAAAAAGAAAAAGAAAGAAACCTGGGGATCATCCATGTTCCATGTTCCTCCTCCTCCCCCCACCTCCAACCTACTATCAGGTCCTGTCAATTCTGCCTCCTAACTTGAAGATCTGCACTCCTCTCCCGCTATCCCCAGTGCAGGCAGCCATCTTCTGTGCCTGCTAACAGCCTCCCAATTGGCCTCCCTGCTTCTACTTTCATCCTTCTCCAACCCATTCTCCAAGTAGCCTGAATGGTTCTTCTAACACATAACTCTGATTATGTCACCCATCCCTTCTTAAAACCCTCTGATGGCTTTCTGCTGCTCTTAGGATAAACTCTAACATCCTTTTTGTTTGTTTGTTTGTTTGTTTAAGCAACACATTCCATACCTATCTAACATCCTTGTGTAGCTGCTCACAGCCATGCTCCAGCTACATCAAATTTCCTTTGGATCCTTTAAGAAGTCTCTCACCTCCAGGCTTTCACTCATGCTGTTCCCTCTCCTGGAACACCCCTGCCCCCCTGAAGTTCCCATTGCAGCTAGTACTTCCCTGATCTAGCACCACCCTCTGTTGCAGGGGTTCAAACCTGATGACACATTTGAACCTCCTAGAGAGCTTTCCATTATGTTGATACTTAGGTTCCTCTCCAGACCAACTAAAACTGGGCACTGGTAGTTTTTAAAATTCCTGGATGATTCTGATCTGCAGTCAAGGTTGAAAGCCACTGTACTAGTAGATGACTTATGCCTATATGCCAATGAAGACAGGGACAAAAACCCTGGGGTGTCTATGTCAAGTGCCTGGTACAGAGTGGGTGATGAGTCGATGATCTGTTGTAGGATGGCTGTGTGGCTGGGGTTGTGAGACAGAGTAACACTGCAGGAACCTGCATGTGTGCGTGTGTGTCGTATGTGTGTGAAATGCCACCACTGAGCAGATGAAACCTGTGTATGTGACAGTGTGGGATGTCACAGCTGGACAGCGGTTGTGTCCAGTGGGAGGGTCACTGTGAATGGCTGTAGTCTGTGTGACAGAGCAGAGTATCACCACAGGAGTGGCTGTGTCCTGTGTGTGACTGACTGCGAGTGGCTGGGGGACTCTGACCAGGCTGCTTGGCTCGGCCGTCGCCGGGCAGCGCCTGAGGAAGCAGGAGCAGGAGATGCGACGCACCAAGATGGCAGCTGTGGGGGAGGCGGCTGGCCTCGGGCGGCAACGCGGGTCACAGCGGAGAGGAAGCAGGAGGGGGAGGGCGGGAGGCCGGGTGCGGGTCGCTCGGGTCAGACCCGCGCCGGCCAGGGCGCAGCCCCGCGGCGTCCTAGCGCCGCCGGGCGGAGGAAGGGGGCGGGGGCGGCCCGAGCCGCGGGCAGCGGAGGCGGAACCCGCACAGGCCGCCCAATGGCGGGTAACGGGCGGGGCCCGGCGCGCACCTGCCGGCCGCCTAGTCCAAGTCGGCGAGCCGGAGCCAGCGCAGGGCCTGGGAGTCAGAACCCCACCAACACAAGATGCTGAGCTCCTCCCTGAGCCCTCCAAACGGCACCTGGGCAGAGACCTTCCCTCTGCTCTTGGCTCTTGCCGTTGCGCTCTACTTGGGCTACTACTGGACATGTGTGTCCCAGGTGGGTGCGGGCCCAGCGCTCTGGCCGGCGGGGTTGGGCAACTCGGGTGTAGGGGGCGGCTTCCAGCCGCGGGCTTGAGCCCTTCGTGGGAGCTAGGATGGCTAGGTCTTCCGCCCCAGGCGAAATTTGCTATCGTCACCTAATGGAGAGACGGTTCTTGGCCTCCCGGGATTCTCTGCATCCAGCGCGCTCCCCATGCCACCCGGGCCTTTCAGGCACCAGAGGGGTGCTGCCCCCTCTGATGTGGACAAACATTTGGGGAAAGGCAGGGCGGAAGGCATCCTGAGGTGTCGGGGAGATGTGCACACCCTGCTTTCCTTTCCTTTTTAGGTGGTCTGAGTTTCTCATTGGCACTCTGATTGAAGGAACCAGAGGCCTGTGGGGTTGTGGCTAACTCCCAGCACCACCGCCATCAGCTTAGTAGGGCCTCGCTTCCCTTAAGGGCTGGCTGAGGTTCACAGTCTAGCTCAGGACCGATGGATAAGCCTAACTATCCTGGCTCATTCAGCCGTGTTTTAAATTCTAGGCTTTCCATGTATAGTGTGATGAGAAAGTCTAGTATGATGACGAAGTCTAAAAAGGTTGATTTTGATGAACTTAAGAGATTTTCTCACTGAAATTTAGATAAAGAACATAATTTACATATCCAGGAAAGGCTAAACCTTTTAATCTTCATTAAACTCTGTTCTAGGTAGCTGAGTCTAAGAAGAAACCTATTGATTCAAGTCCTTTAAAAAGATCTATAGGAGATTTTAGTGTTACCTAGACTTTTCAGAGATTTCTACCTTAGCATGTATTGTTTATAAAACAAGACTTCCTTAATAAAATAATTAAAAAATTCAAACCTCACAATACTGTGCAAGCCTCACCTTATACAGATTTGCAAAGTCAGTCACTTCAGACCAGAACTGTCCTTAACTAAACATTTTCCTTTGCTTGCAACCAGCTACAAAGAAATCTGGGCCCCTGTCACTTTATACTCCAAACCCTTTTTTGGCTTCCAAATAGTGGTTAAAATGCACGGGAAGTACCATTCTGGAGGCTCTGAGGACATGGAGTTTGGGCTGTCCAGCATGGTAATGGATTGATACTGATTTATCAATAGCAATCAATGGCATATTACTAAATAATTCTCAGGAGTGAGTCAAGAAATACTTTGCTAGAGTTAGAATGAAAGCAACCTACATAAATCAAACCTATGAACTAATTTACTAGCCTTGTTCTATACTACTGAGCTGTTTGACCAATGATTTAATACACTGATAGCAACTCAAAATCTTGGCACTTAGGAGGCAATATAGTGCAGTGCCTAAACTGCACAGGCTCTTCAGTCAGAGACGTGGGTTTGAATCTCCAGTTCTGCCACTAGCTAGCTTTGTGACCTTTAACATGTTATTCAGCATTCAAACCTGTGCACACAGTACACAGCACAATGCCTGGAACATAATTTTACCTACAAATTTTACCTACAAGTATTAGTAGTAATATAATTATTAATTCTGCTTTGCCTCTTGCTTGCTGTGTGACTTTGGACAAACCACTTAACCTCTGTAAATTATAATTTCTTCACTTATAAAATATCTTATAAGGTTGGGTTTAGCCCAGTGACTGAATATAGCACACAACTCATAGCTGTCATTATTCCAGGGCATAAGGACCAAGGTCCAAGTCACATTTTCCAAGTCACACTATCAACTTGGCCTCTCTAGTTTATCATTTGTCCAGCCCCCTTTGGAGTATTGAGACTATAGAGGAGATAGAAATCTGGTCCTCAAGTTCCTTAGGGCCCTCTGCAGAAAGGCAATTTCTATTATTAAGCCTGCAGGCATATTCCTCCTTCATAAGGCTTCTACGTGGTGAGGGGCCTAGGCCCTCTCATTCACTTGATGTCTATCCAGAAGAACCAGGGAAGTAGAAAATCAGGGCTCAGTGTCCACTGACCTCATTTGTCCCTGTTATTCTATCCTTTTTACTTTCCCCTGCTGGCACGAAGGAAGAAAAAAATCTGTTCACATTAGGATTATTCCCCCTTTAGAGCACAGGCAAATAGCAGGGGCCCCACAAGTAAGAGAAAATGAGGTGCCCTGGTAGAAAGAAGCCCTTCAGTGGTGAGCAACCACATTAAGGAACAATAGGAAAGTGCAGATGAGGAGGTGCTAAAATCAGGAGCAAGAGTGGCCAAAGCCAGTCTCAGGAAGATGACTGTGGCTAATTCAACTGCAAGGCAACAGTCACATATTGAATGGTGCTGCATTTCTTCAGGCCCTGCCCAGAACCACCACACTTCCTGCAGGGGATCAGCTGGGTGCTGTTTATATTACCCACTCTCTCCCAAATGGGCTTGGGGCATGGACAGGCTGAGTGGGGGAGTCAGCACCCAGTCAGTGGCAGGAGCTCCAGTTCAGGATCAGTTCTGGAGAAGTGACACTCCAGAACTGGGGTTCTTTGGGGCTCTAACTGAGCTGTATTATCACAGGTGACTTGGCCATTGCAGACTGAACTGTGCTGGATCTCTCACCCCCAGGCAAAGCAGTGTCCTCTAGGCTGGCCTCTAGAGAGGGGCTCACTCACCCTCTGGTATTGGGTGCCTCACTAGCTTGGTGCAAAAGTCAGGGGAGTGAGGCAGGTTGTGTTATGTGATTACAGAGGCCTCGACTGGTGGCTGGGCCCCAGTTTCTGGTCTTCCTGGAGCAACACTGTTCAGTCACTCTGGAGACTTTCTACCCTACGCCATGGTGTTTTGAGGGGCGGCTACAAAGCATCTTCCGAGTCTTCCTACAGTCCCAGCCCCCAGTCCCTTACCAGAGGTAAGAAGGGACAGAGCAGGGTGAACATGAAGCTGCAAGTATCTAGGGGAAACCTATATACTTCTTTTAAAATGAAGGTAATCTTTGCCCCATATCCCTCCATGTGTTGAGGGTACAATGACAGTGGACTTATGGAAGGGCTGTATAATTGCACAACCATGAGGTAATATTCAGTCTTTTATGTCCCCATTCCACCTTGGCCAAGCCTTACCGTTTTACATGAAGCATGCCCTCCAGTGATGCTGATGGGAAGTTACGGGACTTGTTTGTAGGTGGGACAGGAGGTAAACCTTTTTGAGATACATCAAATTCCTAATAGTATCTTTGTGTGTCCCCCTCTTCAAAACCAGTGAAGTCCTCCAAACCTCAGATGGGGGCCAGGTCCTGCTAGACTGGGCTGAACAGCCTGACAGCAGTCAATACCCTGACCCCACCACCCAGCCCACTGTGTTGCTGCTTCCTGGCATCACTGGAAGTAGCCAGGAGTCATACATCTTGCAGCTAGTTAACCAAGCTTTGAGGGACGGCTACAGGTAAGGATGGGCAGTTGGGTGGAATCTGAAAACTTGTACTAAGGAGAAGTCAGCTCAGACCCTGAGAGATACGAAGAGCGCTATATAAAGGGAGTCTTTGGACAGAGGTCTTTCTGAAGACCACCAAAAGGGGTGAGGGGCTTTTAAGCAGGGTCTACCTAAGACACACCTGTGTGTGCCACAGGGCTGTCGTGTTTAATAACCGGGGCTGCCGAGGGGAGGAACTGCTGGTGAGTAGCCTCCTTGCTCATAGCAGCCCTTCACCCATGCTCTTTAGAGACCCTTGGCCCTGGGCTCTTCCCGCTACCTATCCTCCCATTTCGCCTCTACGTCCTGGGCCCTTCCACTGTTCTACCTTCTGACCAGGGCCTCCCTCCCTGCCCAGTGATCTGGTTTGCCCTCAGACCCACAGGGCTTTTTGTGCCAGCAATACTGAAGATCTAGAGACAGTTGTGAAGCACATAAAACACCGCTACTCCCAAGCTCCACTGCTGGCTGTGGGCATCTCTTTTGGAGGGTAAATGTTGCCTGGGGTAAACCCAGAGGCCCAGTCTTCCTTCCTTTCTTTCCTCCTCCATGTCCTCTCCCTCTCCTCCTCTGACCTGACTCACATTAATACAAACCCTTCTCTCCCGGTCCCTCATCCATTCCTATAGGATACTGGTGCTGAACCACCTGGCCCAGACCGGGAAGGCTGCAGGGTTGGTGGCAGCGCTGACTCTGTCTGCATGCTGGGACTCCTTTGAGACCACCCACTCCCTGGAGACCCCACTCAACTCGCTGCTCTTCAATCAGCCCCTCACTGCTGGGCTCTGCCAACTTGTGGACCGGTAGAGTCTTGGGAGGTGGGAGAGGGCCAGATGGCAGACATGCCACGCTCACCCAGCACCTCAGTTCTCTATCCAGGCTTCCTCACACATGAGCTAATGAGACAGAGGCTGGGGCTTTGGCTCAAGTCCAGAGTCAAGCCAAACCCCATGTACTCTTGCAGAAATAGAAAGGTGATTGAAAAGGTGGTGGATGTAGACTTTGTACTACAGGTATACTCTTTCAGCCATCTCCCCTACCCCCCCAAATTAGTCTTCCACTACCTTCCCACTCTCTTATCATCTCAGCCTACCCTGCCTCCACCACCTGCAGGCCCGCACAATCCGCCAGTTTGATGAGCGCTACACATCTGTGGCCTTTGGATATCAGGACTGTGTTGCCTACTACCAAGCAGCGAGCCCAAGAACCAAGGTAGATGCCATCCAAATCCCTGTGCTCTGCCTCAATGCAGCAGACGACCCCTTCTCCCCAGCCCTCGGTGAGCACTCTGAATCATGACACTTTGGCCCCAGGGAATATGGGCCATGAGGTATACGTGGAGAGAGCCTGGGCTCTAAGTAAAGGACAGGGTTCCTGACCTCCTCTCTGACCTTCTCCCAGCCCTTCCCATACAGGCTGCCCACCACTCTCCCCACGTTGCACTGCTCATAACGGCACGGGGTGGCCACATTGGCTTCCTGGAAGGGCTGCTCCCGTGGCAGCACTGCTACATGAGCCGCCTCTTGCATCAGTATGCCAGAGCCATCTTCCAGCACCCAGAGGAGCTGCTTGACCTCAGGGCTCTCTTACCTTCTGAGGACAGAAACAGCTGACAAGAGTACCATTTGGGGTCTCAGTTCAGTCTTCCCTTGTTTATTAAATATCAACTTTTACTGCCTAATAGGCTGAGATTCATTCTCCCTTTCTTCAAGGCTGGGGTAGACTATCCAGAAACTTATTGCATATTTAGCCTGGCTGGCTTGGTGCTACCCACCTGAACACACAGATTGCTATTCAAGTCTTCCTTTTGCCCCTTCTTGCCCTAATAGCAAGTACAAAGCTGGTCCTTGCCCCAGCAAATGCCAGGGGCTTCCTATGAAAAACAACTGGCTTTAAGGGGAGGAAGAGAAACCATTTCTGTAGGAAGGACAACAGAGCCCAGGCTCCAGGCATCTTCACGTGTTTCTAGAGAAAGGACAAGCTCAACTCTGGAGCCTCTGATAGGCAGAGGCAAGGAGGCAGAAAGTGTGGCCTGGGTTTCAGACCCCACTGTGCTCGGTGGATCCACAGATGATAAATGCAGGGTTCCCAGGACCCAGAGTCACGGGAGGCCACAGCCAAGCTTTAACTGGGAAGGGCAGGCAGTGCCCATCCGTCTCATCAGAGGCAACCTCAGCTGTGGACCCAAATGGAGTGAGCAATGGGGGTCCAGACCTCCACTCTGCTCTAGAGGGTGGCAGTGTCCAGGCCCCTGATTCCCAGGGAGCAGGGAGGCTAAATAAAACCTGGAAAGGCACTCTGGAGCAGCAGGATGGTCAGAACAATAAGCCCAACACACAGCAGGAGCAGCAGCCACACAGGAACACTCCCTGCAGGAGGGGTAAGGAAAGAAGTCAGCAGGCAAAGAGGCAGGACCAGGACTCTCAACCTATTCCATTCAAGGAGACAGTGGATGGCTACAAACAAGCAGCTCAGTCTCCAGGGGGCAAGTTTTCACTCTAGCTAAAGGTGGGGTAGTACCCCCCGCAATGACTCACGCCGTGAGGGCAGCAGGTGCAGCTGGCATCGACTATCCACAGCCACAGAGAACAGGGCAGTTTCATGGGACCCGAGGAGCTCTGGACCACGACCCTTCTCAGGTAGAAAGGCCACATCCGTCACCACAATGCCATGGGCTTCCCTCGCATAGTAGAGGCACTGGGGCAGAAGGAAAACCAGTGAGGAAAGGCCTAGTTGGGAACCCTCCTTCTGGAAAACATGCTCCCTACCCCCACCTCTACAAAGTGGGCCAGACTCCTTCTTGCACACTCAGGCTAGAGACAGGCCCACAGTCCTCCCACAGGGCTCTACCAACCTCTGCCCATTACCTGGAGAGAGAAAGCTATGTAGATGGCAACAGAGCCAGTGACTGTGCCCAGGCCTAGGAAGGTGCCCGATTCACTGCAACAAACAATAAAGTGCTCATTGTCCTGGAGGCATGTGCAGTAACCCTCACTCACCAATATCAATCCTCAGGTGGGACTCCTTTCTAAGCTCCCCCAGGAACCCCCTATCTAGCCAAGCCAGCACTGTCTCACACCTGACATTGAGGCAGGAGATGACTTCATGACCACAGGGCTTGGTCCGAAGGGGCAAGAAGGTGGAGCCATCCCAGGCTGTGAGGTAGCAGGGCGGGGGCTGGCGGAGGCGCTTGTGGGGAATCTGCACTGTGAAGAGTCGTAGCCCAGCAGGCTGGTCTGGAACCTGCCCAAACCTGGGAGTTGGGTGAGAGGATGTTCAGCTCCTGGGCCCTGCCCAACCCTCCTCAGCGGTTTTTGCCCCCCTGCACCCTGGTCAGGCCTGGGGTAACACCCAAAAAGGCCACAATCCTCCCCAGCTCCCCCCTACCACAGCTGGGCTGTGCCTCTTTAGCCACCCTCCAGGGTCTTCACACCTGCAGGCCTGGTAGCGATAAGGAGTGCTAGAAAAGGTGGGTCCATTCTCTTGCCAGTGCAGCTGTATCACTAGCTGATCCTTCTGCCACACGCAGGCCTTACGGTCCCAGCCCACAGTTACCAACTGGTCAAGGATAAAGATTCCAAGGATGGACTGTTAGGGGATCCACTTACTGGGGAAGCAGCATAACCACCCACTTTCTCCTTTTTCCAACCCCCTTCCCCTCACCTTGCCATCAGGCCCCAAAGCCAGGTCTTCAATCTCCCCTTCGTGGGCTTTGAACTCCAGAACTTTCTCCAGACTGGGTACCTACAACCGAACCACCACCACAGTTAGACCAGGTCCGCAGCAAGAGCGCTAAGATCCCCACCCCGTTTCTCTTCTAATGGCCACTCAGTGCAAGCTTCACTCACAAGTTTCCCAGCACCCATGTTCACTGTCTCACCATTTTGGTCTTGCTGCTACTGACATTCATCCTCCTTAACCCCACAAAATCACACCTTCCAGACACGAACGTAGCCATCCGTCCCTCCAGTGGCAAGCAGGGTATTATCGTGGTTGAAGCACACAACTTTCTGCAGTGGATCAGGGCCGAAGTCTGTCTGTACCGCCTGCAAATTCTCTACCCTGAGTTCTACCCCCTCACGCTGGGTTTCAGCTCCAGATTTCTTCTCTGCTGCAGCTGCCCCCTTCCTTTGTCGAGGCCCCTGCTCCTTAGAGCCTGTAAGACAAACAGCTTGCCAGGTTCCAGGCTTCTACATACTACTTTTAGCCTGCTACCACAACCCCACTTCCACCCCTACCTCTATAGACAGACCAAGATGAGCGTGACCTTACTCATTTAACCCTTTTCACAAAGGGCTAGAGGGAGTTCCTCACCTGCCTTCTCTGCCTTGTTGTTGCCCTTCTGCTGATGGACCTGGAAGCGCAGGAGCTGACAGTGGGCATCCTGCCCTGCAGCAAGGATGTCACCAGCCAGTGCCAAGTTCATGGTGGCCCGTGTCTCTGTGTCATGGGAGTGCAGCAAGGAGGCGCTCAGGCGCCCGTTAATCTGCTCTAGCTGCAGAAAGTGCTGTGGGACAGGGAACCAGGATGGGCAAGGTTCAGAGGTGCCCAGACAGCAGGTCAAGGGAAAACTTACATCCCATAGCCTGATGCCTTACCCCTTTGCTTACTGCACTTTCTAGTTCACAAGGCTTTCTCGAGTCTTTTTTCGCTTATTTGGGCCTCACAAATCTGTACAGCAAACAGGGCTGGGATTATTACGTTCATTTTACAGAACAACAGAGCAAAGCTCAGAAGAGTGAAGGAAACTCGCCTGAAGACCGAGCGCACCACTCTTGCTGCTGCATTGAAGGCAGGCAAGACTGTATGGCCTCTCCGGAAAAGGCCAGCATAAGACCCCTGGAGCTGCTCCCGAGATCGAGCTGATGTGATCCCGCCTATGCACCTCTGTATACCGTTTTCACTGTATCTTAAAAGTCTCTCAACTGCCCGCTAAGTTCTTGGCTGAAATTCGCGCCTAGACGCCGGGAATGTCGTGTTTTCCCACCGGAAATGGGGTGCTGCCCGCCCCCGCGACCCCCGGCCACCGTGGAATCGCTCTCAGCCCGCGGCGTGACCTGACCCCCATGGCCATGCGCTCTCACCACGCCATTCTTTATGCCTGTCTTGGCGGCACCTCCTCCGCCCGCAGCGATGAGCAGCCCCGCGCGGGGGTCGACCTGAAGCGCGTACAACGGGAACGGAGCCCGGTATAGCTCTGGCGCCCGGCGCCGGCCCATCCTGCCCGCCGCGCGTTCACTGCCCGCACCGCGGCACCCAGGACATGCCGCGCCCAGCCTTCCACTACTGCCCCATCCGCTGCTGAACTTGGTCCCGCCGCCGCGGGGAGCACGCCCGACCCCTCTCACACCCGCTGGATGGCCAACAGCGCTAACCACCCGCAGGCAGCCGTATCACCACTCCGGTCCGTCCAAGTCGGTCGCGCAGACACGCAGTGCGCACGCGCACCTGTTCCGCGGCCCGCTCTGCGCAAGCGCAGAACCGCCGATATGCGTCAGCACTGGCCTGCCGCGGGGCCCCGGAACCCCGGGGCGGGGATGCGGATTTCCGTCCCGCCCCGCAGGTCTCCGCCATTTTTGTGCGGGGCATGGGAGGCGGGGGTGGTAGAGCTAACAGAGATTTCTAAAGGTCAATAAACCTTTAATAAAGAAATCCTCAAATTAGGACTGGCCCCATTCAGCAGTGATAGGCCGAGTCATACAAGCGCAGCCTTTACTTTCACCCCAGAGAGGAAGTGGTTTGTCCAAGGGCACACACCAGAAGTCTCTTGCCTCTTAACGGAGGAAGCATAGGCTTGAAAATAGACTTGGCTTAAAATCCCCGATCCTCGGCTTCCTAGTATGGGGAAACCACTATCAACTTTAACAGAACACCTATCCTCCACGGCTGGCAGAGGTGGCAGTCATCATTCCCTTCCTTGTGGGAGGGTTGGTGGGTGGGGGCTGCTCCCTTCTGCCGGCCTCAGATGGAGGCAATTTGGTTCCTGGACAGGTGTCCTCTGTGCCTGACATCCCACCCCACCCTGCTGAGGGGGCCTTCGGATTTCTGATCTGTGTGAGGACCTCGGTGCTCCCCTGCAAGTGGGCACTAGGGATGCCCTTCCTCGCAAGGAGACACCGACTGCTGCATCCCCCTTAACCTGAGGTGCACCCAGAGGAAAGGGCCCAGTGATTTCATCTTTGGGGATACCAGTATCTGTCCCACAGAATCGAATTACATGAATGAAGGGCCCAGCCGAGCCCTCTTTGCATCTCAGGTACTTAGGACTTATGGGTGTTTTGTCCTCCTTGGACACATGGCACCTGCTCTCCCTGGCCTCTCTGCTTTCTCTGACACACGCACCCCCAGGGCCTTGTTGGTGACCAGCATCCCTGTAGTTACAGCCACCCATTCTCTGGGCTCAGCAGAACCTGAACACAAGTTTCACAGGGTCAGGCTTTATTGGATACACTGAAGGCTGAATGGGTCCTCAGGTGCCCCTGGTACTCTTCAGCCAGGAGAGAGCAGACTCCACAAAGGGCTTCCAGGGTTCAGGGCAGGAGAGCACACCTGACCTCCGGCCAGCCAGCCCTTCAGGGTGTCTCGGGGGTTCCCCAAGATCTGGGGCTTGGTGGGGAGAGTGGGGTTTGGAAGGGGTGCTCCAGGGAGCCTCCGTGGCTCTGGAACTAGGATGGTGACTTTTGGAGAATGAGCTCTGGAGAGGCAGGCCTCTTTGGGGCAAGGGAAGGTCTGGGCTTCGGAGAGGCAATGGCCTGTTTTGGTGCCTGAGGTGGAGGCCTGGAACATCGGGTGGAGTTTGGTGATTGAGGACCTGAAGACCTGAGGCTCCCGGTCTGGGAGGGTGTGCTTGGGGCTGGATCTGCCCTGGCCTGAGCCACTGTGTTTCGAGCTGCTGGAGCCCGAGATGTCCTCGATTGATAACCACGGGCCTGAGCAGCCTCGCCCTGAGGCCCTGCTTCCTCTGGCCTTCTTTCTGGCAACAGATGCAAGGCCCTGGCCTGGCCCCGAGGCAGTCGGAGGCCGAAGCCAATGCCTATGCGGAGTGGCCCAGATTCCTGGCCCTGTGCACAGGGCAGTAGTTGGGGGAAGGCAAGCAGCCGGGGTCCAGTCTTGTACCTGGGGATGGGGCAAGAGGGGCTGCGGGGCCGGAGGCACACCAGGCATATAGGATACTCCACGACCGGGGCCTGGCCTGTTGTGCCTAGCCACAGGCGCTGCAGAAGCAATAGCCGCAGGTCGTGTGCGATTCTGCGGTGCCCCAGGTGGACCACCAGGGCCTGGGCCAGGGCCCCTGGGTCCCTGAACTCTGCAGGGTCCCTCTCGCTTGCCACGCATCCCCCCACCACCCCAGGGGACCCGGTGTCCATGTACTGATGCCAGTGCCATGTCTGGCTGTTAGAGTGGACCCTACGAGAAGGTGGGCTGGGGCTTGGAGAAGTGAGCGTGGAGCTAGGTAGGTCTTCGGGGTGGGAAGGGGACTGGCAGGGTGAGTAGGGGAGGGAGGAGTTCTGAGGCTGGGAGGGAGAGGAGGAGGCAGTGCGAGGAGGAGAGGGGTGATGCTGGTGGTGGTTCGAGGGAGAGGAGGAACGTTGAAGGGAGAGAGAGAGGAATTTCTGGTGATAGAAAGTGGGGGAACTTGGGAGAGAGGAAAAATAGGGATGTGTAGCAAAGTCAGAATTTGAGTCAGATGAGTAGAATCGGAAGCCAGGAGAGCGGGACAGTGGAGGAGGGGAGAGGGGGAGGTGGGGTCGAGCGGAATGGGGTGGTTGCTGGGGAAAGAGAGGCTGTAGGTTGGGGGAAGAGGAGTCCACAAGTTGTGAGAGGCCCTGAGGGGGGCGCCCTGGGGGCACTGCGTTCTGTAGCAGCACCTGGTCCTTGTTTCGAGGCAACATTGCCTTGAATCCAGAAGGGACTGGGGTAACAAGACCAGGGTTCAGAGACCTAGCAGAGTCACGACTAGTATCTCTGAGGCTAGCTGCGCCTGGGGAATCAAGGCCACCTTCTGTGCACAGTGCTGCTCCAGCCTGGTGTCAGTGGCAGGCCAAGGAGACACCCAGCCCTCTAGCACCAGGCTCTCTGGGTGCTCAGGCAGGAGCTTGGGTCTAAGCTTGGCTTCTCACTTCTTTGCAGTTAGCCATTGAGGAGGGAAGTGTGGGGATGGAGAATCAGAGCTGCCCCCTGGGAGCTGAGGGGCAGCAGCGATTATCTGGGCGGGGCAGGGAGGGAGACAGAGCCCATGGGACCTGTGGAGAAAAGAGAGAGCCCAAGATACTGGGAGAATTGTTCCATTTCTGGCTCTGCCTCGTGTACCCAGTTCCAGGCTGAACTCACCAATAACCTAAATGCATGTGCCTTTGGGGTCAGAAGAGTGGGCAAAATGCTCCAGGGAAGATGAGAAGCGGGGGGGTGAGAGGAATGGCCGGAGGTAGGATGGACCTGGGGGGGACGTGAGGGCTGAGATGGGACCAGGAATTGAGGGTGTTCTGGTGCTGGGAGCTCTTACCAACGAGGATTCCTCTGGGCTGTTTTCACAGGCACTGCAGCTGCCAGGGGACCTGGAGAGAGAGGAGCAGAAGAATCACCAAACAGTGGACACACCTCCCTCTGCCCCCAGCGTCGGTCACCCTAAACTTGCTCTGACCCAGATTTCTGTCTGAGCCTGGCCCTCAGTCCTCCTCAGCCAGGCGGAGGTATTCTCTGGTACAGGTTCTTGTTCTCCTAATCCTGACTCAGGGATTTTACGTGCATCCTGGTTTCCTGCCACTCTGGTTCCTCAACCCAGGGTTGTCACCCCTAGTGCTAATGTCCTCTAGCTCAGCCTGGCCCTGACGGAGATGGCTTATCACATCCAGCAGCAGCAGTCGAAGTGGGGCCGCTGGTAAAAGCCTCTGGAAGACTGGGACTTTGTCTAAGGGGCGGCGACCCTTGCGCCGCCCCCAGTGGGAGCTGGGGACCCCATTCCCTGAGTGTACTTCTCCCTGGCATCGAGTGCCTATGTCACAAAGGTCAGGTGCTGACATCATAGAATCTCCTCAAGGCTCTGGGACCTTCTTTCAGAGATCATCCAAAGGCTGACCTGTGACAAAACTGAAGCAGGCAAAATTCTTTAGTGCACTCAGTTTCCCTTTCAGGCCCTGGCTCTGCCTCTACTCTCTGTCCATATATTTTACAGGTCCCACCACCTCCTCCATCCATTGTTCTCCCCAATTGTAGAGCCTGTCTGAGCTGAGCTGATGCTCCACACCTTTTTCCCCCTTGGAATATACTTATTTTATGTTTTAATAACTATTTTCTTAACAGCTTTATTGAGATATAATTCACCTACCATTTAAAGTGTATAATCCAGTGTGTTTTAGTATATTCAGGATTGTACAACCATCTACACAATCTAATTTTAGAACATTTTTGTCCCCCCAAAAAGAAATCCTGTTTCTATGGATTTGTATATTCTAGACACTTCGTATAAGTGGAATCATACAATATGTGGCCTTTTGTTTCCTGATTTCATTTGCTTAGCGTGTTTGCTGTGTTCATTCATGTTGTAGTGTGTATCATTACTTTATTCCTTTTTATCCTTCGTATGGCTATACCATATTTTGTTTATCCATTCATTAATTGATGGATATTTTGGTTCTTTCTACCTTTTGGTAATTATGAATAATGCTGCTATGAACATTGTTGCACAAGTTTTGTGTGAACAGATGTTTTCATTTATCTTGAGTAGATACCTAGGAGTAGAATTGCTGAGTTACATGGGAAATCTATATTTAACATTTTAAGAAACTACCAAACTGTCTTCCAAATTGGCTGTACCAATTTTCAATCCCACCAGCAAGGTATAAGGGTTCCAACCTTTCCTTATCCTCACCAAAACATGTGTTGCTTGTCTTTTTCATTTTAGCCATCTTAGTGGGTGTGCAATAGTATAATATTGTGGTTTTGATTTACATTTTCCTAATGACTAATGATGTTGAGCATCTTTTCATGTGCTTATGGGATATTTGTTTATCTGCTTTGGAGAAGTGTCTATTTAAATCTTTGGCCCTTCTTTTAATTAGTTTTTTTTGTCTTATTATTATTGAATTATAAGAATTATTATATACTCTGGATGCAAGACCCTTATCAGATATGTAATTTGCAAATATTTTCTCTGATTCTGGAGGTTATTTTTTTACTTTCTTCTTGGTCTCCTTTGATGCACAAAAGTTTTTAAATTTGATAAAGTCCAATTTATCTGTTACGTCTCTTGCTTGCTTTTGGTATCTTATCTAAGAAGCCATTGCCTGCGCCTCCCTCTTGTTTCTTGGACCCGTTTGTCCTTGTAGAGTTTCCTACAGTCCACATCACCATATTCTCATGTATCCCCTTCCTTATAATTCCTAATATTTGGTAATTATCTCTAGTAAGTAGATTCTGAAGACTATTTTTCTTTTGCTTTTTAAAATAATTCTGTTATTAAAAAATTTCAAACATATTCAAAAGTAGCAATAAAAGTATAATCTCCGTGTACATTTCACCAGCTTCAAAAATAAATTGTAGCCCATCGTGTTTCATCTGTGTTTCACTCAGATTATCCTGAAACAGATTCCAGACATCATATATCGTCTGCAAATACTTCTGTAAGTAACTCTAAAAAGGGTCTTTTAAAGAAATAAAATCACAGTAGCATAATTACAACAAAATGTATAATTCTTTCAAATTAAATATTCAGTCACTTCTCACATTATTGCAATTGCTTTAAAATTGTTCTCCAGTTTGTTCAGTTGAGTTAGGATTCAAAGGTTCATAAAATGTAATTGCTTGTTAGATACAAATTTTAAGAATTGCATTTAAAATTTTTTTAAATTATGCAAAATATTTATATGACTCCATGGTCAAACGTGCAAAAGAAGGTATTGTATATCCACTAATTTCCATTCTAGAATCTGACTCCTTCAGAGGTAATTTGTTTTTGATTTGCTGGGTTTTTTCCCACACTGCAGAGACCGTCCCCACTCTCCCCATAGCTGGTTACTCTGGACTTTTCCCAGGTCTTCCACACACACCCTCCTTTCTGTGCACCTGCAGGCTGGCACTTCCCATTAGTGACGTTCCAGCCGCCCAGCGGCATCCCGACCCCCACAGGCGGAGACCCAAATCAGGCCGCCCGCAGGGATTGCACAAACCCCTGCCTCCCAGACCCTGGAGCCTGCACCTCCAACGACCAGACCCCCAATGCCCCCACCCCGCCCCCAGCCTGGGAAGCCCACAGCAACACCTCCCCCGCTGTCTTTCCATTTCTTAGGTTTCTTTTCTTTCTTTTTTTTTTTTGTCGCATGGGCTAGAGTGCAGTGGCCTCATTGTAGCCCACTACAACCTCAAACTCCTGGGCTCAAGCGATCCTCCTGCCTCAGCCTCCCAAGTAGCTGGGACTACAGGCGCGCACTACTGCGCCCACTAATTTTCTATTTTTTGTAGAGACAGGATCTCGCTCTTGCACAGGTTGGTCTCCCACTCCTGAGCTCAAGCAATCTTGCCGCCTTGGACTCCAAAGTGTCTTTTGTTAAATTCATTTTTAAGTATTTTATTGTTTTTGATACTATTGCTAAGGAATCATTTTTTAATTTCATTTTTATATTGTTTATTGCAAGTGTGTAGAAATACAATTGGTTTTTGT
Organism: Daubentonia madagascariensis; assembly: GCA_023783475.1. Lineage (NCBI taxonomy): Eukaryota > Metazoa > Chordata > Mammalia > Primates > Daubentoniidae > Daubentonia > Daubentonia madagascariensis. The sequence continues at coordinate 23,080,933 of JAKFHU010001035.1, forward strand.
ATATTGATCTTGTATTATGCAACTTTGTTGAACTGGTTTATTAGTTCTAATTTTTTTTTTAAAGTAGATTCCTTAGGTTTTTCTGTATATAAGATCATGTTGTCTGTGAGTAGAGATAGTTTTACTCTTTCCTTTCCAGTTTGGATGCTGTTTATTTCTTTTTCTAGCTTACTTGTCTTGCTAGAACATCCAGTACAACATTGATTAAAAGTGGTAAGAGTGGACATCTTTGTCTTTTCCTGATCTTATGGAAAAAGCATTTAGTGTTGCACCACTAAGAAGGGTATTAGCTGTGGGTTTTTCATAGATGATCTTCATCAGGTTGAGGAAGTTTGCTTCTGTTCCTATTTTGCTGAATGGTTTTATCATAAAAAGGTATTGCATTTTGTCAAAAGCTTTTACTGCATCTGTTGAGATGATGTAGTTGTCCTTTATTCTGTCAGTACAGTGTATTACATTAATTGCATTTTGGGTGTTAAGCCAACCCTGCTTTCCTGGTATAAATCCCACTTGGACATGGTATATAATCCTTTTTATATGTTGCTGGATTCTGTTTGTTAGTATTTTGTTTAGGATTTTTGTGTATATATTCATAAGGGATATTGGTCTGTAGTTTCCTTTTCTTGTGATGTCTTTGTCTGGTTTTAGTGGAAGGAAAAACTGACATCATAGGATGAGTTGGAAGTGTTCCCTCCTATTCTGTTTGTTGGAAGAGTTTGTGAAGGATTGGTATTCTTATTTCAATATTTGGTAGAATTCACCAACAAAGCTATGTGGTTTGGGGCTTTTCTTTGTTTTATATATTTTCAGATTTTCTATATCTTCTTGAGTCGGTTTTGGTAATTTATGTCTTTCTAGGAAATTGTTTCATCTAAATTATCTATTTTTGCTGGCATGCAGTCATTCATAGTATTTCCTCATAATCCTTTTTATTTACGTGTGGTCAGTAGTGATGTCCCCTCTTTCATTCCTTATTTTAGTAATTTGAGTCCCCTCTCCTTTATTTTTGGTCAATCTAGCTAAAGTTTTATCAGTTTTGTTGATCTTCCAAAGAACCAATTTGTGATTTTGTTAATTTTTCTCTATTGTTTTTCTATTTTCTATTTCATCTATTTATGCTCTCATCTTCGTTATTTCCTTCCTTCTGCTTGCTTTGAGTTTAGTTTGTTCTTCCCTCTTGGTTTCCTAAGGCGGTTAGGTTATTGATTTGAGATCTTTCCTCTTATTTATTTATTTATTTAAATTTAATTTTTTTTTTTTTGGGACAGAATCTCACTCTGTTGCCCAGGCTGGAACACAGTGGTCTGATCATAGCTCATTGTAACTCGAATTCCTGGGCTTAAGTGATCCTCCTGCCTCAGCCTCCGGAGTAGCTGGGACTACAGGTGCATGCCACCACGCCTGGCTAATTTTTAAATTTTTCTGTAGAGATGGAGTCTCACTATGTTGCCCAGGCTGGTCTTGAACTCCTGGCCTCAAGCAATCCTCCCACCTCAGCCTCCCAAAGTGCTGGGATGAGAGGCACGAGCCATGACGCCCAGCCTCCTTTTTTAAAATATAGGCATTTACAGCTATAAATTTTCCCTCTTTTCCACTGCTTTAGATGCATTCTGTAAGTTTTGGTATACTGTGTTTTTGTTTTCATTCATCTCAAAGTATTTTCTAATTTCCCTTGCAATATCTTCTTTGACTTAGTGATTATTTAAGGGGATGTTGTTTAATTTCTCTATATTTGTGAATTTTCCAAATTTAGTTATTGTTGATTTCTAATTTAATTCTATTGTGGTTGGAGAACATGCTTTGTATGATTTCAATCCTTTTAAATCTACTGAAGCTTGTTTTGTGGCCTAACATATGGTCTCTTCTGGAGAATGTTCCATGCACACTTCAGAAGAATGTATAGTATTATGTTGTTGAGTAAACTGTTCTTTGATGTCTGTTAGGTTTACTTGGTTTATATTGTTGCTCAAGTCTTCTTTTTTATTTTTAATTATTATGGGTACATAATAGTTGTATATCTTTATAGGGTACTTGTGATGTTTTGATACAGGCCTACAATGTAGATTAATCAAATCAGGGTAACTGGGGTATCCATCACCTCAGGCATTTATCATTTCTTTGTGTTAGGAACATTCCAATTCCACTCTTTTAGTTATTTTAAAGTATACCCTAACTTACTATTGATTATAGTTACTTTGTTGTATTATCAAATATTGTTCATTCTATCTAACTAACTATATTTTTGCACCCATTAACAATCTCCATTTTATCCCCTCTCCCTGCTTCCCTTCCCAACCTCTGATAACCATCATTCTATGCTCTGTCTCCATGAGATCAATTGTTTTTAATATTTAGCTTCCACATATGGGTGAGAACATGAGAGATTTGTCTTTCTGTGCTTGGCTTATTTCACTTAACATAACATTCTCCAGTTCCATCCATGTTGTTGCAAATAGCAGTTCATTATTTTTGTGGTTATATAATATTCCATTGTGTATATATACTACTATTTCTTTATCCATTAATCTATTGATGGACACTTAGGTTGATTCTAAACCTTGGCTATTGTGAATAGAGCTGCAATAATCCTCCTTGGCATCACTTTGTCTTCACACCTCTGTTGACAGCCAATCCCACCCAGATGGGACCGTGTGCGGGCTCCTTCCTTATCCTGCAATAATGGGAGCTGATGGTGTTGTGCTTAAATGGAACCCAGAAGAGGAGAACTTGCCATGAGTTCTAGAGGCCACAGTGGAAGCCATAAAGCCCAAATTCCATGAGCTGGACCAGTACCTGCGACCCTACCTATGTCATGCTCTCATGAAGTAGATAACCCTGACCACCTTCAGAAAAGGATGTGTGATAGAGAAGCTGTGCTTTCACTGATCTGCTGCCTGTGTTCTCTATGAAGCCCATTCAGGACCACTGTGGCAGAACCTATTCTGCTGTATCCGTGGCCCAGATGCTGGAGATGAAGCTCAAGGCAAGTTCTTACAGAGGGAACTTTCTCAAGAAAGTTCACAGAGCTACCCACACACATGCATCCAGGTGGTACTATACCAGCAGACACAGCCAGACACAGCCAGGCACAGCAAGGACCTGAGCTATGTCCTGGAGAGGATTCTCAGCACGCAGAGCCCCAGCAGCCTTCGAGATAAGCTCGCTGAGTCCCAGTCTGCCTTCTCTGCTGCCTGTAGGGAACGTGTACCATATACTAGAACATTAGAATGGCCCTTGCACCTCTTGGAACAGGAAGCACCACCCCTGTACATCAGTCCCACTCTATCCTGTTCACTTGGGGCTTTATGAACACTGTTTTTCACTGTGTGTGTTTTCCTGTTTTCCTTCTTACTCTGATATCTCTGCCGTGAACACAACCTGATGTGAAAGGCTGAGAAGTCTCAGGTTCACCTGATTATGACTTTGCAGTCCTTCCAAGGATTGAGCCCTCATGGTGAAGGAGCTCCCTGAAGGTGTCCATGCCACCTAATTCTTGGAGTCCATGTGGGTATAAGAAGATCTCTTTCCACGTAGCTGCAGGTATGGCTTTAATACTTTCTCCCTTCCTACTCTGTGTCCTACCAAGGCAGTGGGCTTCTGCAGGTCAGGAATTCTATGTGTGAGAGCAGCTTAGTTGGGTGATCCCGGCTCAGGGTCTCTCGTGGGTTGCACTCAAAGTGTCAGCCAGGGCTGCCATCATCTGAAGGCTCAACTGGAGCTGGAGGACCCGTTTCCAAGGTGGCACACTCCCATGATTGGCAAGTCAGTGCTGGTTGTCAGCGAGAGGCCTCAGTCCCATGCGGGCCTCCCCACAGGGTCCTTGGGTGTCTTCATGGTAGCAGTTGGTTTCCCTCAGAGTGGATGATTCAAGAGAGCAAGGAGGAAGCTGCAATGTCCCTTATAACCTAGTTTCAGATGTTACACACTGACCTTTCTGCCACATTCTATGTGCTAGAAGCAAGTCCCTAAATCTGGACCACATTCAAAGGCAGGGAGATTAGCCTCCACCTTTTGAATAGAGGACTGTCAAAGAATTTGTGTACATATTTTAAAACCATGACACGTATTATTGGAATGGGTGACTGTGACAGGGGAGAATAATGGGAATGGGGCAAAAGAAGAAGGAAGGAAGGGAGGAAGGAATGGATGGAGGGAGGGGGCAGGCTAACAAGAGGCCCTGTGTACACTAAAGACGACAATATGCTGCTAATTGAGGTGTGTGTTTCATACTCTGTATCTGAGTTTTAAAACACTAAGCCACTTGGAGGGCATCTTTCCCATCCCCTTTCTATACATTCACATAAGCACATAAACCTTTGCACTAATATCTTTTATTTTTTGGTGTTTTTTACTTGGCTGGGATCTTAATATACATATTGATCTACAACTAGGTTTTTTCACTTAACTGTGTATCTTGGAGAGTTTTTTCGTGTCACTATACAGAAGTCTCTCTTTTTCTTTTTATTACTGCACGTTATTATATAGTATAGCTATACCAAAATTTATTTACTTCCCTACTGATGGACATTCAGGCTGTTTTTACTTATCTTTCTTTTTTCCCTTCTCTCTGGTTGGCTGGGCGTCTCTCACTGTACATCTGCCTTTGTACTTTCTCTTTACTTATTGTGCCTCCCCTGGAGTTCAAGCTTGGGGGCAAGGGACATGCAGGCTGGAACCTGCTGCAGGCAGAACTTGTAATGTGAGGACAGCAGGGGCTCCTGTGGAAGATTCACTATTCCTCAGCCCACCTCCTAAGTAGCTACTGGAGGATGTGATGCAACTCAACAAACGTCATGGTCCCTGCCTGTGCTCTAGCATGAGGACAGACATATGAGTAACCCATGGGAGGCAGGATAGCATAGGGCAGGGTGTAGCTTTCCAAGTCCAGCTGACAGCCTGGGTTTTCATCCCGCCCCACCACTTACTAAATGTTAGACATTGGGCAAGTTAGTTCACCTCTTTGCTATCTCAGTTGCCCCACATCTAAAATGAGTCTCTTTTTTCTTATAAGGTTGCTCTGGGAAATAAATAAGATAATATGATAAAGTACTTAGAACAGTGTCTGGCACATAGTGACCTATGAAAGTTGAGCTGTTAGGAAACTGTCCAGGCTGTGGTCATACCAATCAAACAGGGACACACGGGCTCTGGGCTCTGTGCGGTTTGCAGAAGTCCTCACAAGTGGAGGTATAGCCCTGAAGGGCGAGCAGCACTCCCTGGCAGAGCTGGAGGGGGTATTCCAGGGCGTGGAAGGGTAAATGGGAAAGCCGTGGGTTGGAAGTGGGAGGCATGTTTTGGGGGTGGGAGTAGCACCATGTGGCTGGAAGGTCACCCTCACTGGCAAGGAGAAGAAAGGCCTTTCAGGGACGTATGCGGGCAGCCTCTGGCACAGAGGAAGGAGGTCAGGACCTCTCCATGGACTGGAGCTCCAAACATGAAGTCACAGGTCCACCATGGGACTACTGTCCAGGTTAGACATGGCCTAGGAGGCGCTCCCTTCCCCCAGTCCTCCTGCCTTCTCCAACATCAGCCTCCTCCCAGGGCTTGGCCACTCCCAGTATCCAGCGCCCCCACCCCTCTGCCGGGTTGGGAGGCGGGTGGAGGCTTTTCGTGGGGGCTGTGCCGGGTGGGCGGTTTTCCCGGAGCAAGGAGCAAAGCAGGACTGAGTTGGCGCCAGCTTCTTCAGATCTAGACATTACTGGCTTGATAACCAGCCTGCCCAGCTAGCTGGAGCCCAGGGGCCCCCTCAGGCACTGTATTCCTGCCCTGTGGGCAGCAGCCTTGTACCCTGGGGGGTGGCGTGTCACAGAGGGCAGCCAGAGGGGCACCAGCAATGCCAGCAGTGGGGCATAGCCGGGCTAAGGCCAAAGCACGGTTGCTGCCAGGCACCAACAGGAAGAGAAGCTGTCTCAGCAGGACAAGGGAGGACCTGTGGGAAGAGACAAGCTGGAGCAACCAAAGATGGAGCCGAGCTGCCCCCGGCCCTCGGGGGGCCAGGGCTAGAGGCCTGGCTTTTGGCAGGGTAAGGAAATCCTGGACCTGCAGAGGGAGCTGGGGAGGCAGGGGGTCAGAGGGCGGGGAGTTGCCACCTCTGATGGCAGAGCCCCACTCAGCATTACCGTCCCTGCCCTAGAGAGGGGACACTGGCACCTTAGATCCCAAAGTGCCATGCTTGGGGTGGATGGGATAAATCAGAGCTGGTCCTAACCAGAGTGCAGCTCAGAGAGTGGGCCCAACTTACTTTTGTTGAGGAAACTGAGGCCCAGAGGAGGGATGTGAGTTTCCCAAGGTCCCGGGGCAGCAGTCAGCGGCAGGGCCAGGACTTCAGACTGCGTGTTTTGACCCTGGTTCGAAGTCCTTTCATCTTTAACACAGCAGCCTCTTCATCTTGGGACCTGGCTGGGTCAAGGGTCAGCCCTGCCAAACAGGGTGTGGGTCTGTACCCCCGTGGCCCCAGGTCACTGTGATAAGCAGGATTGGGACTTGGGTGTGGGATGGAGCAAGAACTTTGAGGAGGCCTTCGTGGAGCAGTAGAGAGAATGCAGGCTGAACGCTGCCATCCTTCGGCCGTGTGACGCCAGGGAAGACCTTCCCTCAACTTCCTCAGCTGTAAAAAGGGGCAGGGTGAGAACGACAAAGGTGGGCTGAGGCACTTTGGTGTCTGCTCTTTGCACCCTATACTCTGGCAGGAGGCCTTGCACAAGAATGTTAGTAGAAGTCAGGGGTGGGGGTGGAGGGGTCCTAGCCAGATGCACTCACCAGGGCTCTCTGTGCAGAGCGAGTCCAGCCCTGAGAATGCTGCGCGGGAGCGGAGCCGGGTGAGGACACTGCGCCAGGCCTTCCTGGCCCTGCAGTCCGCTCTGCCTGCTGTGCCACCTGACACCAAGCTCTCCAAGTTGGATGTGCTGGTGCTGGCCGCCAGCTACATAGCCCACCTCACCCGCACACTAGGCCACGAGTTGCCCGGCCCCGCCTGGCCACCCTTCCTGCGTGGACTCCGCTACTTGCACCCTCTCAAGGTAGGCCATAGCCCTGGGACTTGGATGTGGGGATCTTAATGCCCAGGGCCTTGGGGAAGGGGCTTGGGATGGGGGGACACTGGACTTGGGCCCCCTGGCCGGGGCAGAGCTGACATCGGGGCCTGCTTTTTCTGCTGTCTCAGAGGGAAGAAGGCTCTTGGGGCTGGCCTGACCCTGGTTCTCATGGGGTGGTGGCTGGGAATGGCTTCACGGACTCTGGGGTTCTTAGTGTCAGGGGAAAAAAATGAGCAGGTTCCAGGGCTGGGGCCTGAGAAAGGAATCGCACCTAGGAGTGTACTAGATCTCTGTGTGGCTTCATCCCATTTTACAGTGCCTCCCTCGGTGTTCTCTGGGCTTCTGTTGCAGGAGAGATCTGCCCTCTGGGAGAACAATGGTTTAAGAGAGCATCACTCTGGAAGCAACCAAGCTGGGGGCCGGGGGGCAGAAGGGTAGCAATATGGGGTCTGGGTTGGGAGGTCCCTGCATGCACCGCTGCCAGACTGCAACCCAACTTTCCTGAACCTCAGTCTTATTATACATAAAATAGAAGCCAACAGGAGCCTTACTTCTCTGCCAGAGTACAAAATGAGATGATGAAGGGAAAGTATAATTAACATTAATCACCACTGCAATAACAGCTAACATTATTTGAGTGCTAAAGATATGCCAGGAGGTGGGTTAAGTGCTTTAGTGCATTTTTTCTTTTAATCTGTGTAAGAACCAAATGAGGATTACTTTACAGATGAGGAAACCGAAACTTAGGGAGGTTAAGAGTCTAAATGCAATTTGAACCCAGGGGTGTCTGACTTTAGACCCCATGTTCACAGCCACTAAGCAGACTGCAGGGTAGCACTGTAAGGAGCTGGCGGGAGAGCGTGCTGGGTTATAAAGGAAGGCTCGCTTTTGCACTCTGATGATAACATTGTAATGGGGTCAACTTTATTTTTTTGGAGGATACTTTTTGCCATCTCTTTCCCCTAAATGTCATAGTCAGAAATGTCCTTTTAAAAAGAAAGAAAGAAAGAAATGTCTTGAAACTTGAGATTTTCCTCTTTCATGCAAATATACCTAAAATGCAAGAATTTGAGACTAAATGAGGCAATTCTGAAGTGCCAATGGTGACACCTGGTGCAGGGTCCTGGGGTGGCATAGCTGTATTTTCCTTAGCTGCAAAATGGCAACAAAGGTAAAGCCCTTGCATGCAGTAGGTGATTGCTAAATATGCGGAAGAATGAACAAGGAGCGCCCCGTGGGAGGGGGGTAGTTAGCCTGGGAGTAGCTCCCTCAGCCCCCAGCTGAAGGGGCTGCCAGAAAGGAGGGCAGACCTCCAGGTAAAGTCACCTTGGCATTTTCTGGGACTTCCCCTGCTCCTGCTGGAAGGATGGACGACCCTTGGAGGACCCTACTTGGAGTTTTTCCCAGCTCCACTGCTCTGCCCATTGCCTGGCCCCTGGCTGTTGCCACCTCTGCCCAGGCCACCTGACCTCCTGTCCACCTCCCTCCTCCTTCCCGACTGAGTGCTGCTGCTCTTGGGGCCCTCCCTCTCCTCAGATGGCACCTCCTGTGTCTCTCAGCCAGGCTCAGGGTGGGGCCATACATGGTGGTGAGCCAGAGACCCCTGCTATCAGAGCAGCGACGGCTGGGGAAGGCGTCAGGGAGGGAAAGCCAAGCTGTGGATGTCGAGGATTCTGGACTACGAAGGGCTGCAATAGTAGGATTGCTCACTTCCCATCCCGTGTCTTGCAGAAGTGGCCGATGCGATCTCGTCTTTATGCTGGAGGCCTGGGGGGCTCTGGCCTTGACTCCACCACAGCCACCGCCTCTGGCCAAAGAACAAGAGATGCAGAGGTGGGGTCCCAAGTCTCTGGAGAGGCAGATGCTCTCCTTCCCACCAAGCCACTCTCACCGGCTCTTGGTCACAAATAATGGTCACACTCACCCTTTTCTCCTAGACTGCAGCTCACGCTCAGGGACCTGGACTTTCTACCAGCCCTGCCTGTCTTCACTCTGACTCTCAGCCACCGGGTTTGGCTCAGGCTCAGCTCCCAAGGTCCAGCACGCAGACCAACTGAAGCAGTGGGCACTTCTGTGGTGGACAGTACAGAGGAGCACAGGATGGAGATCCTCCTCCTCAGCCCCTAGCACGGGACTCCCCAGTGGTTCTTCTATGGCAGCTACTGGGAAGTGGGAGTGGAAGGGGTTAATTGGGTTCAAAGTTGAGTTAGGGCACCACCCTTAGCTTTTCTCCCTTAAGGTGTCTACAAAGCCTCTGCGGATAGCAAGAAGACTGGTGCAGAGGGAGGGGCCGGGACGGCAGCCTCAGGTGCTGATGGGAAAGCCAGGGACCTGAGAGGCTCTTGGTGGCTTTAAGTGTGAGCAGATCTGAGCTGGGGTCACATAGCCAGAGGAGAAACTGAAAAAGGGAATGTGCTTTTTTTTTTTAATTGCACCATGAGATGCTTACCCAATGGCAAAAAGGCAGTGAGGAATTCAGGATTCCTGCCTCCGCATTGCAGGTCTCTCCAGCTGCCCCTCATCCCTACACTCTCTCCCTCCCTGGGCTCCTGCACCCTTCCACTCTTTCCTTCACATGAGTTATAGCTTCGGGTTAAGCCATAAAGCTTACATTGCTTACATTCCAGTTTCCAGAAAAACTTTTAGATAGTCCCAGCTGCCCAGTTTGAGGAGATCTTATCCTAGAGGCAGCTCTACCTTACCTGAACCAAACAGCAACCTAATGCCTTGCACAGGAAGGATATTAAGACTCATTACATCCTCCAAGGACCTTAAAAGAAGAACTTGTATCTTTTCCACAGGGTGATAATTACTGTCTTCTCTTTCCATTATGTTAGAGACCTAACCTCAAGGAAAAACAAGACAGGCCTAGATTCAGCAGGTTCCTCATATAATTTTTGCCCAAGGCTTCACTGGCTCTGGAGTTATTCTTCTAGTCTGTCCACAAATTAGCTCCCTAGGGCCAGCTCCTCCCCTTAGGGAGGGGCTGCCCTCCAAGGCTTTGCCTAAATCCTGCCACAGGTGCTAGAAATGTGATAGAGTTTTAATGAAATTCACCTTTGGCCCTAAAGAAATAATTTGAGGACTAATCACAGAGTCTACACACACTGAAAGTAACTTTCCAGATCAGGTGTAACTTCAAGCCTCATACCTGAAGTCCAGACAGGGAAGGAACTACCTTTTTGTTAAATTTTCAGCGCTTCAGAGTGGGAAGAGATGGGCAAGGCAGACTAGAGTGCCAACAGGGTCATCCTAAGACACAAGCCATCGTTGTCATCATGAATGCAAATGAGTCTGGGCAGGCTGGGAGTGGCTGGGGTCTGGCTCTGGCACCATCAGCCCGGTTCAGGGCTGGCCAGGGCAGCAGGGGAAAGAAGGCAGAAGGGGTGACTCAGCGAGTTGGAGTGGAGGTAGAAAAGGAGACACAGAATGTCCCAGCCCCGAGCTGATGGGATGTGGGAGAACAGCTGGATCGTGGCTGGGAGCCATGAGGAGAAGCCCTCAGCCAAGGCTGAACTCATAAATCTGCCTGGGACCAAATCTCTGCTGAGAGACCCTGGAGAGCTTGTGCAGAGCTGCTCTGGGCAGCTGCACAGGGCCAGGCAGGGGCAGAGACCAGGTGTGGGAGGGCATGAGCACAGTGTTCTTCACAAGACCATAAAAGTCCTGCTAGAATGTTCTACTTTTAAAGCCAAATAGCAGTATCTTCCTGGTTGCATTCCAGGGTGATAGGAAGAAGAGCAGATGAATTTGCTCCCCAGTGAGTGGCACACAGTCTTTTTCTGGGGATGAAGGGGAGCTGGCTTTGGGCGTGTGTTGGGGTCCCCTGATAGCATGGAGTTTCTTCTGATGGCTGAGTAGACTTTGGTTTGCAGCTTACCCTGCCCCACCCTGCTCAGACTTGAGCCTTTGCCTACTAATATCAGACCCCTTGGGGTGACCGCATCACCCTAGTAGAGAAGACAAGGAAGGCACAGGAAGGAAGCAGGGGGAGGGCTGAGGAAGAGCAGGTCCCCTCATTCCAAGTTTCTCAGGCTGCCTCAGGCTCTTTCCAGGCAAAGTTGTTCTCCTTAGTGCCTAGGACAGTCCTGTGGGGTCCAGAGGCCATCTCCTCCAGCTGGACAGCACCCAGCACAGTCAGGCCAGGGTGCAAGAGGGGCTGCTGGGGGGCAGGGTGAGCCAAGGGGAGGCCCAGGAATAGGAATCACCAGAGGAGAGACTGGGCCTCTCTCCCTGGCAAGCACCACACTGCCCTTGGGACATATCCTATCAGACACTCAGATCCACAAATGAACCAGAACCAGGAGTAACCCCCTTTGTCTCTGCAGCAGAGGAAGAAAAACACCTGCTCACTGGGAGGCTTTTACTCCCACCAGGGCTGAAGGCATGGGGCAGACAGGAGCAGTTGGAGGCAGCTGAGATTCAGGTTCAACAACCTGCATCAGCTTTTATCCCCTAGGAACAAGGGTATGTGGGAAAGAAGCTCCGTCAGAAAACAGGAGTGGGGATGACAAATGGCACTAGGGTGGCCTGGCTCAGGAGTCAGAGGGATGGGTGTTCCACGGGGGACCTGGCCCACATGGTTTTCTTGCACCACCTGCTCCATCCCCAGGTACCCAAAACTCATGTGGGGCTGGAGGCAGAGATGATGAGGAAGATTCCCCGCTCCCTCCCTCCGCAGAGCTGGTGTGCTTGTGCTTTCTGGTGAGCAGGGCAGCAGCGCCACAGGGCAGAGGCTTAGATGGGGCTGTGGGAGAAGCACAGCGGGCCCAGGGATATCTAAGTATTATGGCGGAGACTGTATATTTTACCAAACTGGGAACTAGAGAAATTAGAAGTAGAAGATTTAGTCTTCTCCGAGAAACTCCTTTTCCCTTCCTCTGGGAGGAGCCTGGCTAGGATGGGTCAGGCACAAGCCTTTCCTTTTGTGGCACAAGCCCTAAATCCAGGGCCCCTGCAAGCTTATTCTGTTCTAGATCAGGGGTGGGCCAAACCCAGGCCCCCACCTATTTATTGGAATATAGCCACACCCATTTGTTTAAGTATTATTTATGGCTGCCTTTCTGACACCCTTGCAGAGTTAAAAAGCTGAGACAAAGACTGAAAAGCCTAAAATATTTACTATCTGGCCCTTACTGGCAAAGTTTGCTGACCACTGTTCCAGATCACAGGTATTCAAAATGTGGTCTGGGAGCCCTGGGTTGGGGGGGTCCCTGAGGCCCTTACAGTGCTCTAAGTGGCCAAAACTATTTTCATAATGTAAGAAGCTCTTTGGGTTTTTCACTCTTAGTCTCTCAAGAGTATAGTGGAATTTTCCAGAAGCCTCATGCTGTGATATTGCAACAGATGGAATGTAGCAACAGCTATCTATTGTGACAGACATTAAAGATATTTGCAAAAATGTAAAGCACTACCACTCTTCCCACTAAATATTTCCCAATATGGAAAATAATTATTTTGCATAAAAATGTATATGTTCACATATGATGGGTTAATTAACTCATGTTATTTTAGAATAAATATTTTTTAAAATTCTCTATTTTAATTTCTAATGTGGTGACTATCAATAGATATAACCCACGTAAGCAAAATCGCTTTGGAGTCCTACTTTTTTTTTTTTTTGTATTTTTTATAGAGATGAGATCTTGATATTGCCCAGGCTGGTCTCGAAATCCCGGCCCCAAGCGATCCTCCCTCCTCCACTTCCCAAAGTGCTGGGATTAAAGGCATGAGCCACTGCACCCAGCCCACTTTTTTTAGAATGTAAAGGGGTCCTGAGACCAAATGTTTTTAGAACCTCAGTTCTAGAATAGGCTGGTGATGGTCAAGGAAAGCTCCTACCCTCAGCCACGCCCCTGTATGGTGACAGCTCTGCCCTCTGCCCAGAGTAGGCACAGTGAATTGATCCTGGCCTTAGAGAGACAGAGGACTCAGGGGAGGGGTAGTGCCTGGCAGAGTGAGGACAGAGGCTGGAGTCCTGAGTCCACATCACGGGGAGGTCTCCTGGAGGACAAAGGTGGGGCTGCTCCCCTGGTGGGCCCAGCCATTCAGGGCCACCACCTCCTTGTCTCTGCTGTCCCTCAGCACACATTCTCCATCTTCTCCATGGGGAGAAGGCATCAGCCAAGGCTGAACTCATAAAGCTGCCCTGGACCAAATCTCTTCTGAGGGACCTTCGGAAACGGTCGGTGTCCATGCGGAGGGTCCTGGGGGACATGCAGAGCAAGGGGGGTGGACCTACTGAACATGGACACTGCTGGTGAAGGGATTCATGCAGAAAAGTTCCCTGCTAGAGGGAGGGCGAGGTGGGTGGGGAGGGGGAGCAGAACACCTGGGCTGAGCTCTAAGAGCTCTAAGGAGCCCTGAGATCCTTCTGCCCCTGAGCCAGTGCAGCCCCTGCGGTAGCAGCTGGGACAGCTGCTGTGGGACAGCCAACAATTAGCAGCTCCTCAGAGAGAGGGGCGCTGGGGCAGGGGGAAAGGAAAGGGGTGGGAGGGAACCTGAATGGTCTGGTGGCATCTGCAAAGGGAAGGGAAGGGACTGTTTGGACAGCAGGTACTACCTGGCCATAGCTCCTGCAGCAAAGCCGCTTCTGACAGGACAAGGGCAGGAGGGCGAGGAGTCTTGGCAGCACTGGGTAGATGGTGCCAGGGTTCAGGGGCTGGGCCCGCATTCCCCCTAAAGGCAATGGCACTTCTGAGTCTCCTATGTGAAACCATCCAGAGCAGCAAGCCCTCTATTCCCCCTCCAGGGCCCAGAGGCCCCAGCCGTCTCCCACCTCCTAGATCTCAAGCCTGACTGTCATGGACACCTGAGGGCTCAGAGGGCGGGTCCCCTCTTTGGGCAGACTGCAGAGTCCCCAAGGGCTCTCCCTCAGCCCCTCCTGTTCCTCTGCCCTGCAATCCCACACCCTCACCAGTGAGCAGATGCTGGGTGAGCCCAACTGGCAAGTGGCCTCCAAAAGAACTGCCACCGTCCCAGCTTTGTCAAGGGCCAGCCCCAGGAGTAAATACCAATCACCTCTTGGTAGCATCTGGGTTTCCTACTTCCCCTGACCACAACCACGGGTTTGGGAGTGTGAGGATGGGCACCTCCCGTCTCTGGGGCTCTGCCTCTCCAGCCTGGTGTGGGAGGGGAGCCCCCCAACACAGCAAGGGGGTTAGTGATAAGCAGTGGAACAGAGGACAAAGGGCCCGCTCCAGGGTTGTGAATAACCTACCAGAGACACTGGAAAGAGGGAGGAGCTGACCACTGGTGAGACACTGGGGAGAGAAGCAGGAGCTGAGAACCAGCGCCACTGAATACACTAAGGAGTTATGTTGGGGCAAAGGCGATTGCATTTTTTTAACCATGGAAAAATTACAGGAAAGTGTGATCCAGTAATCAGAATAGAAACAATCCTCCACGTTAAGGATGGTGGGAGGAGAAAAACACGTTGAGTAAATCAGGCTGGCCTAAATAACTTGACAGTTGTATCAAGGCTTTGGTGGCTCAGAATCTCTGTGTCAGGTCCAAGTTGGATGAAAATAGATTCTATGTCCCACATCCCAGGAAGCACAGCTAACTAGATTGTGGCTGGTTGGGCCCCTGGAGCTTGGGGGTCCTTGTGCACTCTCTCTAAAGATTTCTAATGGGGCTTGGTGAGGGAGCCAGCTGTAATTGGTGCACACACAATAGGTGAATATAAAACTGTCAAGATCTTGATGCTCTGAGAAGAAGTGCAGTAATGTAAACCAGAAGTTGAAGCAAAATTCAGCTATAAGCCCTGAAGTGTGGGTATATGCCAGGCCTGCTGGGAAGGGCTACATCTCATCACAAGGAGCCACTGGCCCTGATACTAGGAGGGCAGCCAGATGTGGGATGTGCCAGTCAGCAAAGCTCCTCTTCCTTTACACACCAAGGCTGGCTTTCATGTGTCTTGCAAACACAGCTGTTGATACTCCACCAACGGGCCAGGCAAGTGAGACTCCCTTTTGGCCAGTGTCACCAGGTGCCCATCAGCAACAACATGCCACCACTGTTATGTCCTTGGACTTCAGGGCAGACCAAGAGACACCTGTTTTGCTTTTGGAAGGTCATCACAAAAATATGCCATTGACTCAAACATACAAGCCCCTCAACTTTACTATAAAATGAATATTTGCTTGTGCCTTTGAAAGGTGGAACTCTACATGGAGGAGAAAATGGTGTACTAAAATATTATGGAAACCCTAAGCTGTATTTTGGTGACTACAGGAGCCAGCATTAACAGGATTTCATGGGGTTCCTGTTATGTATGAGCCATGGTGGGGAGCTGGGGAAGAGACTGAGTAGCACTCTTTGAAAGGCAGTGTCACTGGAGGAACATATTTTAAACACAGGCTTTGAAGGATTCCCATGGATACAATTCCAGCCAACTTGTGCTTATAGCAAACAATTATAAAAATCAGAAGGAAACATGCCACCATAAACAAGCAATAGCAGAAACATTGAATTATAGAGTCACACTTACAAGTACTGCACATACTGTAATTTTTAGGTACAGAATATATATTAAAGATATTTAATATGCTTAAAGAAATAAAGAGAATTTCTAAAACCCAATGCAGGAATAAGAAGCTGTCAAAAATGACATGCAGGATTGGGGAAAAAATGGAATTTCCAGAAATTAAGAATATAATATTTTAATTAGAAACTCAGTGTATGATTAGACACTGCCAGAAGTAGATGTAGCAAATCAGAAGATAGACCTGAAGAAATTACTCAGAATTCATAACAGGGAGAAAAAGATAGAAAACATAAAAAGAAGAATATAATATAGGAGAATACCTTCATGGCCTTGGGGTAAGGAAATGTTTCTTAAAGAAGACACAAAAAGTTAAAAAAAAAAAAATACCAGTTAAGGTGTTGGGTTAAAAAAAAAAAAATAAGAAGACACAAAAAGCCCTAACCTTAAAGGAAAAGAGTGATAAATTTTTTTTTAAAGCTAGTCAAGTGAAGCGGTGGGAGTGGAGAAGGAACAAAGGAATCTGTGACGGGTTGTGATCAATTAGTTGTAAACACCACTGCTCTCGTACCAGCCAGGAGTGATAAATTGTACTGCATAAGATTAGGAACATCTATTCATCACAAGATACCACTGAGAGGGTGAAAAAGACACATTGACAGACTGAGAGAAGATATTATTTGAAATACATATAATCGAAAGGGCTTATATCAAGAATATATTAAAAATCCCCACAGAGCAATAATAATCCTGTAGTAAATGGGCTAGAAACTTAATCAGGCACCTTTCTAAAAAGGATATCCAAATGGCCAAAGATGTCAACTTCATTAGTAATTAGAAAAATGCAAATTGAAATCTCAAGATACTATAACACATTCACCAGAATGGTTAATATCTGTATCAATTAAATTCTGTAAGTACACTGTCAGGTTTATACTCCCCAAAATGAGTCCACAAGTCATCAAAAGATAGGTGCAAGAATGCTCATAATAGCATTATTTGTAATACCCCCAAATTGGAGCCCTGTATTCATTTCCCATGGCTGCTGGGGCTGGGATTCTGCAAGCCACTTTCTGCTTTGCCAGCTCCACCAATTGAGGATGCTAGAGGAAGCCCGAAAAATGGGAGGAGAGAAAGGGGACTTGCTTCTTATTTCCTGTGCCTGAGTGTCATGGTGGCAACAGCTTGTTAACCCAGCAGCTTCACTTGCCTCAAGTTTCCAGCTTTTTCCCACTCTCAGAACCAGCTTTTATTGTGCCTCTCAAAGATGCCAGCACCAGTTGTACAGCGCTCCTTCCCCAGACGTCTGAGGTCCCCCTCCACGGGGCTCCTCCTCCAAGCTCCTAGGTTCCAATAACTCCCACCTTTTCCTTTGGTTAACCTGCATCTCTCTGGGGACTGTAACTGCTTCCTTCACTTGCCACCTCTGTGCTCTGTGGCATTTCCCTTTTACCTTTGCAGTCCTTATAATAAATTCCCTCTGTTAAAATAACTGGTGTGGTTTTTATGTTTCAAATTGGACCTTGACTGATGCAACAGCCCAGGTAAGGTTCTTTTGCCATCTGACCTGCCTCCTGACCAGGAATACACTGACTATTACTCCCCTTTTAAATAGGGCAACTGAGGGCTACAATAAAGTTTGCAGATCCTCACAGCCTTGAGTGGTTGAAAGTCTGCGGCATCTTGACATGGTTACAGAAACAAACCAGAGCTGATAAGACCCGAGCGTCTTGGGTATGACTGCCTGCCATGAGGACAGCTAGGGTCAGGCCAATCTTTATGAACACTACCTGGCTGGGCTTTTTTTCCCTCTCCTGTCAATGTGCATGGATACAATGGCATCTTTCCTAAAGTCTTCATGGCTCTCCTAAGTTGCTGTTGCAACTGAACTTGAGAACATACAACTCCAGAGGCACACCTTGCTGTTACTTTGGCCACCACTGCACGTGTGTGTGTTTAATAATGTCATTGAAAGGGCTGATTCTTTAACCAGATTGTAAATATACGTGCAGGGGTTGCCCAGAAACCTAACAGGAAAGTTGTGCAATTTGCAAGCAAAACAGCATGAGCTAAGGCCTTGGTGGGCCATGATCTTTCAGCATCCTTCCTCTAGCAGGCTGGTAGCAAATATTACGAATTATTATAAACCCAGTACATCCTCCCCCACCCCAAAAAAAATCTCTCATGGTATATAATTTTCCTAACCCAGTGAAGTACACACCTCCATAATTCCCATGATTTAAATCTGTGTCTAAATAAAGCAGAAGAACATAAACTGCTTATTTTAAAATCTATTTTTACTTATACTTAGAGCCAGAATATTCTCTTAAGAGTTTCCTAATGTATAAATACTAGATTGTGCCAATCTTTTGGTTCTGCCCAGAGGCATGAGATTGGGCAGAAATGGATAGAAATTTCCTCTACGTCCCTTCAGATGACATGTTTTATCACCCCTGATGTATTCTGTAAGCCTGTTTTTTGATTTTCAACAAAAAGTGGGACCTGCTCAGTTCCATTAAGGCCTTCAGAAATGCCTTTCAGCCTGGAGCTTGGCCATGCCCATCCTGGGGCAGAGTGACCCCTATTAGTCAGAATAACTCCCTGCTTAATGCCTAATCTTTGTGTCATCAAATGTATTCAGCAGGCACTCATGTTATCCCTGTGGCAGTGGTACACCCTGTGAACCCGGTCACCTCCAGATCTAGACCAGATGCCTCCTGGGGTCCTGGTTGTGTGGCCTGGCTATCATACCCTTCTCAGGAAAAACTAGTATTACTAGCTCCCTTTCTTGCTTCCTTTAAGGATCTACACTGGTTTCTCTGGAGTGCCACTGCACAATGCTTCATCTTTCTAAAATCTCTCAGATCCAAAAGGTGAGTTAAGTCTCCTGTGAGTGCTAGTGTGTGCCTGAGGATCTGTTCTCCCCTGCAGGGGTAGGTGTGGTCTGCTATGCACCAGATACAGCTTGTCTGTGGGCTCCTTTAAAGACTAGTCAAGGAGCTGAACACAGTGGCTCACATCTGTAATCCTGGCTAAGGCAAGAGGATTGCGTGAGGCCAGGAGTTTGAGACCAGCCTGGTCAATAAGCGAGACCCTAGCTCTAGAAAAATTTTTAAAAATTAACTGAGCATGGTGGCATGCACCTGTAGTCCCAGCTACTATGGAAGCTGAGGCAGGAGGATCCCTTGGACCCAGCAGTTTGAGGCTACAGTGAGCTATGATCATGCCACTGCATTTCAGCCTGGGCAAAAAAACCAAGACCCTGTCTCTAAAAAAAAAAGACCAAAACCCCAGAATAACAACAGTCACAAGTGCAGGGATGGGAAGGTGCTGGCCTGGATGCACTCTTCATCACTTACCCTTCCCTATGCCCTCACAGGAGCCACCAAATAACCAAAGTAAGCATTCTAGCAGTGCCACAGGCCATAACTTCTCTCAGGATCCACAAGGCTGAGACAGTGTGGGACTTTCTTCTTTATGGCCCTGAGCATGACCACAGGGATCATAGTAGAGACAAGCCTTCCTCTCCTGGAAGCCTGAGACAAAGACTGTAAACTTCAGGGTCCCTGAGGGAACTCATCTGGTCCCAGTGGATCCCCCCAGAGAGGGACTGGGGCCTGCCCCACCACTTGCTGGGTCCTGGAAGGACACTTATGATAACACGGAACAGCATCACCAGGCATCCGTTGACCTATTTGAATACTTTCCACTGGATCCATGATTTGGCTATGTACTGACTCAAATTTTTATCAGCACATCAGCTAGCACTGTTAATCACTACCTTCACCAGAAGCATTGACATCAGTTGGATGTTTTTAGCTGCTAGGCAGAAAATGGCTTACAGTAATGACAGCCATTATCACACATAAGAAGATGTCTAGAGGTCAGGTAGTCCAAGGTTGGCTCAGTGCCTTGACAAGGCCATCACAGATCCAGATCCACCAATGAGTCCATCTTTCTGCCTTGCTATCCTCAGCATGTTGATGATGGCTCCACTTGGGGTTTCAAGATGGCTGTGGCAATTCCAGACAATACGTGAAGACAAGACTTCATCCAGCAAAGGAAAAAAGAGGTGGTTTTTCTCATGCATTTCTTTGTGTTAGAATAGAAACAAAAACTTCCTAACACATCATTTTAAGACAACAAATATGCTATATGAGTGATTGTATTACTAATTCTTTGACAAAAGGAAAAAGAAGCAGGAAAAGAAAACTAAAAACTCATTTGGCAAACAACAATATCCAGAAGCTTAAGTAGCTGATCTACACATCCAAGACTAAATGCCATTTTACAAGATAATTTATTAGCAAAGCTTAGAGATTGATAGCTGCATTCCATAGGGAATAATGTGAAACTTTTGGAGTCCAAATGTCTGCAACAAAGTTCTTACAAATTAACGGAGAAAGACATTTTTATGGTTACAGAAAAAGAACAAGAAGATCAGAAGATATTGCACAGGTAAAAATTTCACAACAGGGTTCATTTCCTGAACATAGGTCTGCTTAGCTCGCCATGACTGGATATACATTCAACATAATTTCAGGGGTGGTGAAGTGGTCCGTGTTTTCTGAATGGCTTCACAATGAGTAATCCTGGAAGAAGGATTATGTTTGATTTTTTAAAATTGAGGTAAAATTCACATAACATAACATTTACTATCTTAGCCATTTTAAAGTGTACAATTCATATTCAGTGATCTTGAGATATTAAATTAAATTGAAATTGAAATTGAAAGTGTACAACTCAGTGGCTTTCAGTACATCCACAGTGTTGTGCAACTATCACCACTGTCTAATTCCAGACTATTTTCATCACCCCAAAAAGAAACCCTTAACCATTAAGCAGTTGTTCCTCATTCCCTACTCCCTGCAGCCCCTGGCACTAATCTGCTCTGTCTGTATGGATTTGCTTATACTGGCCTTTTCATATAAATGGAATTATACAATATATGGCCTTATGTGTCCAGCTTCTTTCATTAGGCATAAAGTTTTTAAGTTTCATTCATGTTATAGCATGTATCAGTACTTCATTCCTTGTTATTGCCAAATAATATTCCATTTTATGGATATACCACATTTTGTTTATCTATTCATCAGTTGATGGACGTTTGGGTTGTTTCCACTTTTGGGCTATCATAAACAAGACTTCTATGAACATTTGTGTACAAGTTTTTATTTAAACACTTGTTTTCAGTTCTTTTGGATACATATCAAGTAGTAGAATTGTTGGAATTGTTGGGTTATATGGTATTCTATGTTTAACTTTTTGAGGAACCACCAAACTGTTTTCCACAGCAGATGCACCATTTTACATTTCCACTAGCAATGTGTGAGGGTTCCAATTTCTCCATTTCCTTGCCAACACTTATTTTCTCTTTTTTGTTTTGTTTTGTTTTTAATAATTAGGGCCATCCTAGTAGGTGTGCAGTGGTACCTCACTGTGGTTTTGATTTGCATTTCCCTAATGACTAATGATGTTGAGCATCTTTTCATGTGTTTGTTGGACATTTGTATATCTTCTTTGGAGAAATGTCTATTCAAGTCTTTTGACTATTTTTAATTGGGTTGTTTTTCTTTTTGTTATTGAGGTGTAACGGTTATTTATATATTCTGAACACTAGACCCTTTTCAGATACATGAATTGAAAATATTTTCTCCCATTCTGTAGGTTGTCATTTTAATTTTGGGGGAGTGTCCTTTGATGCAAAAAAGATTTTATTTTGATGAGGTTCAATGTGTCTATTTTTCTTTTGTTTTTTGTGCTTTTAGTGTCATAGGTAAGAGTTCATTGCCAAATCCAAGGTCATGAAAATTTATCCCAATGTTTTCTTCCAAGTTTCTATAGTTTTAGCTCTTTAGATATTTGATCCCTTTTGGGTTAGTTTTTTTATACTGTGTGAGGTAAAGGTAACTATTCTTTGAATGTGGTTATGCAGTTTTCTCAGCATCTTATTTTGAAAAGACTATTCTTTCCCCATTTCATAATCTTGGCATCCTTGTCAAAAAATAAATGGACCACAGATGTATAGGTTTATTTCTGGATCAATTATATTCCATTGATCTGTATTTCTTTTTCTTTTTTAAGACAGGGTCTCACTCTGTCCCTGGGCTAGAGTGCAATGGCATAATCATAGCTCACTGCAACCTCAAACTCCTGGGCTCCAGTATTCCTCCTGCCTCAGCCTCCCGAGCAGCTGGGACTACAGTCACACACACATATGATCACATCCGGCTAATTTTTCTATTTTTTTGTAGAGACAGGATCTTGGGATCTCACTTGTGCTCAGGCTAGTCTCAAACTTCTGGCCTCAAGCAGTCCTCCTGCCTCAGTCTCCCAAAGTGCTAGGATTACAGGTGTGAGCCACCACACCCAGCCATTGACCTATATTTCTATTCTATGCCAGTTGATGCATAGAATGCCAATTGCATTCCACACTGTTTTGATTAATGTAACTTTACAGTAAGTTTTAAAATTGAGAAGTGTGAGTCTTCCAAATTTATTATTCTTTTTCAAGATTGTTTTGGCTATACAGGGTCCCTTGCAATTTCATGTGAATTTTAGGATCATGTTGTCATTATCTGCCATTCCTTGTTGGAATTTTAGTACAGGTTGCATTGACTCTGGAGATCAATTTGTGGAGCAGTGCCATTTTAACAATAGTAAGTCCTCCAATCCATGAACATGGGATGTCTTTTCATTTGTTTAGATCATCTTTAATTTCTTTCAACAAAGAAAGAAATTCTTTTGTAGTTTCAGTGTACAAGTCTTTCATCCCCTTTGTTAAGATTATTTCTAAGTATTTTTTCTTTTTCTAAATGCTATTGTAAATTGAATTGATCTCTTAATTTCCCTTTCAGATTGCTCATTGCTAGTGTACAGAAATATCTTTGAATTTGGGGTATTGATCTTGTATCCTGCAGCTTTACTGAATTTATTAGTTCTAATAGTCTTTTTTGTGTATTCTTTGGGATTTTCTATATACAAAATCATGTTGTCTGCAAATGCAGATAGTTTTACTTCTTTCTTTCCAATTTGGATGTCTTTTATTTATTTTTCTTGCCTAATTTCTCTGGCTAGAACTTACAGTACAATGTTGAATATAAGTGGAAAAGCAAGCATTTGTTTTGTTCCTGATCTTAGGGGGAAACCTTTCAGTCTTTCACCATTAGGTATAATAATGGTAGCTGTGAGTTTTTCCTAAATGCCCTTTATCAGGTTGAGGAATGTCTCTTCTATTGCTAGTTTGTTGAGTGTTTTTATCATGAAAGAGTGTCTTGTCAAATGCTTTATCTGCATCTATGGAGATTATCATATGATTTTCCCCTTCATTCTATTAATATGGCATAGTACATTAATTTATTTTCATATGCTGAACCACACTTGCGATCCTGGGATAAATCTCAGTCATGATGTAAAACCTTTTTTACATGCTGCTGAATTTCTCTTGCTAATATTTTTTGAAGATTTTTTTTAATCTATATTCATAGGGGATGGTGGGCTGTTGATTTCTTTCCTTGTTATGTCTTTGTCTGTGGGGGATGGGGGCATGGGGTGTTACCAACAGAGGAACACCTTCAGATTTGTTTCTGTTGCCCCTAGTCATAGAATTATGAACTACAGCTGGTAAGAATGTGATCAAGGTACAAGGATTTTTATTTGAATGTTGGATATGGCACCAAATGTCAATTTTGACAGCTTAAGAGAGCCTACAATTAACCATTGCTCAGTTTGAGAAGCTGAACCAGCAAAGATAGTTATGCAACAAAGAAACATTATACATGCTAAAAGGAAAAGCAGCTAAAAAAGAGAGTACTGTTAAAAAAAAAGTATCCATAAGTTTTGAAATGCACCTTTATGGCTACTGAGTCCTATATGTTCCTCTGCAACAATATTTTGTGTGTGTCCATATTCTGGCATGACTATTTTAGGGAAAAACTAATTAGAAGATACTTTTTTTTACATTGAAAGGGTGATTAAAAGAGTACCTAAAGTGCCAGAAAAAATAACCTGGTGCAATGGCTGTTTGGCAGCCCTTGCACAGGATGTTACAATACCGTTCCCAAATATTCTGATGGGAATTCTCCTGGCAACACAGAGTGATGATGAGTTTATCTCATGCAAAATGTGTGAACTTGGTGGCTGTGGATGACTTGAGAGGCAGAGCAGGGGATGAGGATAAAAATGCTCTCATTAAACATTTCCAGCACTAGAATTTAATATCCTTGCCATCATTCGAAACATGATCTGGCCAAGCAAGAGAAGCAACATGATCAATGAGGGAACCCCAAATATATGGCTTCTAAAATCAAAGCAAGATATTTGGACCAACCACAGTTAACTTTCTGATTTGTCATCGCACCCTCTGGATCAAGTCCCCAGATGAGTTTCTAGTTTTCCATGACTCCTGAAAGAACCTTAAGACAACAGCAGACAGACTGGAATACTACCGCATCTGACGGACATTCCCTAAGAACCATTTTTTCAAATTGGAAGCACCAGCTGTCTTTGCCTCAAGAAAATGTTAGAACAGGATTCTGTTAGGAAGTTATTCCCCAGGACATCGACTTCTAAAAGCTTGTCCCTGTGTGTTCTAGGAACATAGAGCTGTTGCAACTGCTTGTTCAGTCTGGCTTTGCCAGAAGAAAGGTGTCCTGAGAAGAGCTTGTGGCAACCTCATCTCCAGAAGTATGGCTGTTCGTGTACACCCTCAACCTTTAAAGAGTAAAGTACCTCTCCTGTCACAAGGATCTGCATCTTTAAAAGATGGTCCAAGATGATAAAGCATCTGGGTGATGGTTGCATGACCCTCAAAACCCAGAGATGCAACAGTTAGGCAACTGCGTTTTGATTTTTCTATCTTTTAAAAATGATTTTTCCTATTAAGCATTATTTTGTTGATTCTCTCTATATATTTACATCTGTTTCTGGGCTTCCTTCTGTCCTACACATCCATCTGTTCCACTAGATAGTAAGGCCAAAACCACCTCACTGTTCTTCTATAACATTTATCCATCATTCTTAGACTTATTCTTCTATATACATCTTCAAATCATCTTGTCCAGTTCTCTCCCCCTACCCAAAACCTACTGGCTGTTATTTTAAATGTTATTCTATTCATCTATTTAATCATGACGTGGAAATCCTCGAGAAGAGATCTGGAGAAGTGTATCTCTAATTCTGCATATGAACTGTCACAAGTTCAGGGCTCACCCCTAAACTATGCATGTGCAGAACATGCTCAAAGATGCACAGCAAAGGCTTTGAGAATGGAACTAAAATATAAATATAAATCAACATCCAAGTCCCAGACCAACCCCTGAATGGTCCATGAAGGAACAGACCCAAACAGCAAAGTCTTCAAAAACAACTGATGTGGGAACCCACAGAAGACAACATAGAACTTGTGACCTGAATCTCACTGGATTGGTGGCCTACTAAAACAAACAAACAAATGAAAATCAACATTATCCAGAAGATTTAACAGGACCCAGATCCTCAGAACATAATATTGCATATACAAAAAAACAAGGAAAATCTGACCAGTTCTCCAGGGGAAAGGCAACCAACAGATACCAGCCCCAATGCTGGGATTATTAAAGACTTTAAAGCAGCTATTATAATCATACTCCATGAAGTAAAGGTGAACATTCTTGAAATAAATAGAAAGATAGCCCCTTAAGAGATGATGAGGTCATGAGCATTCTGCCCTCACAAATGGATTAATGTTGCTCTCATGGGAGTGAGTTCATTATCTTGAGAGTAGGTGTTAAAAGCTAGTTTGGCCCTCTCTTGTGCTCATGCTCTCCCTGTCTCCCCCCTCTCTCATACACACACACACACACACACACACACACACACGCGTGCGTGCCCTTCCGCCTTCCACTGTGGGTTGATGCAGCAAGAGGCCTTCACCAGAGGTGGCCTCTCAATCCTGGACTTCTCAGCCTCCAGAACCTTGAGCCAAATAAATTTCTTTTCTTTATGAATTACCCAGTCTCTGGTATTCTGTTATAGCAGCACAAAACAGACTAAGACGCCCCGTATGCTTTCAGTTTCCAGAACTGTTTTGACATATCTTGACTCCTGTCATCATTTCTCCCTTTTCTTTAACCCTATGGGTTCATGGTCCTTTTATTTCTTTCTTGTTATTATTTCTTGTTATTGCATTTGGGAGGGAACAGATAAATACATAGTCAATCTTTCATGTTTACTTACACAGCTCTACTTTAATCAAGTCTACAACATAAACATAGTTTAGGAAATGGATACTATTTTCTCAGGAATATGTATAAAAGGTTTATCTCTGGTGCCAGCTTCTCTAACCAGCCTCAGAAAACATAGATGTTTGCCAGACATGATCCCAATCCATGCAAGCCATTGGACTTTTCTCTCCCAGGGGAGACACGCTTAAAAGAGTTATCACACGGTTTCCAGCCCAGCAGCCAGAATTTCCAGTGCTGCGCGGGCTGTGTGCCAGAGTTCATGGGGTCTGACAAACAAGTGGTTTCACACAAGTGCTATGGGAGCTGGGGCAGCCCACTCACAGTGGCAAGCTGGTAACTTGGCAAAAGAGTTGTGGGTTTACGTATGTCTCTGAGTAGCATCCCAGTATTCACACATATAATCAGTACCCAGAAATGCCTTTTCATTACTTACATCATAATCACCCCCTTATATAAAAACGTAAAAATAGCTTTGAAATGGCACTGACTCCCATAGGAAACATTCTTGTCCCTCCTCATTTCTACAGCACCTTCAGTCCCAAGTGGTCTTTGAAAAGGCAGTAATGCTCAATTAAGTCTTTCACACAGGGAAAACTCCACGGTCTCAGAAAGCAGTTGGGCTGGTGTTTCACTCTTTTTTAGGTGCTGCAGCAAAGCTAAAGAACACTAGGTGGTGGTTTGGTTTTTTTTTGTTTTT
The DNA here is from genome assembly GCA_023783475.1 of Daubentonia madagascariensis. Classification (NCBI taxonomy): domain Eukaryota; kingdom Metazoa; phylum Chordata; class Mammalia; order Primates; family Daubentoniidae; genus Daubentonia; species Daubentonia madagascariensis. The sequence continues at coordinate 23,107,372 of JAKFHU010001035.1, forward strand.
GCTTTTTTTTTAGAGACAGGGTCTGGCTCTGTCGCCCAGACTGGAGTGCAGTGGCACAATCATAGCTCACTGCAGCCTTGAACTCCTGGGCTCAAGCGATCCTCCTGCCTCAGCCTCCCAGAGCACTGGGATTACAGACATACATGAGCCACTTCGCCTGACCTGGTGGTTTTTAACTTTGGATCCCACAAATATAAATGATGGATTGTAACATGCCCTACGTACATTTTTTTTAAAAAAGTCTATCACTGTTCATGTTAGCCAGCTGACCCTGGAAATTTTGGTTTTATTCTGTAATATTATAAAATTATGACCTTGGATCTCCCCCATTGCCTACCTCCTCACCCCACCCCCACCCCCTGCCTCCAACACACACACACACACACACATACACACACACACACACACACGAGACTGGGCACCCTCATGCTCATGTGAAAACCCTGGGCTGTACAAACCAGAACTTTCTTGACTAAAGCTATAGGAAACCTTGTGAAGCAATGAGGCAGACTCTATTCATTGTTACTTTTAGGCATTATGTCTTTCTTCTTGCTAATGGAACTCTGATTTCCAAGTGTGGCTGGCAATGGGCTCAGAAAAGATGGGGGTGTCCCCCAGTAGAGTTGCCAGATTTAGCAATAAAAATACAGGACACCCAGTTAAAACTGAATTTCAGATAAACAATGAATAGGCAACCCTGTTCCCCAGACACTGAGGATAAACTGTGATTAAGCCAGGTGGTAATACTCTCCCCCTTGCCAGTGATTGGTTTGGAAATGGGTGTACAACACAATTTTGACCAATGAGGGCTGAGGGGCAATCTTCTGGGGTATTCTGGGTAAGATTTCCTCCCTGACTAAAAACAGAGAGAAAGTGCAATGTGGGAAGTTCTTTGTGCTTCCTGCCTTCAGTGATCTCATGTGAAGATATGGTGCTGGGAACAGCAGAGGTCATCTTGTCACCACGAAGGGAAAGTCATGAGAAAGTCAAAGAGGCTGAACCAGAGCTCTGACATTGCTGAACTTCTGAATTAGGCAGCTCTGAAATTCTCTTCTCCAGACTTTTTGTTATGTGAAATAATGAATGTCCTCACTGTTTGAGTCACTTGCAGTTGGGTGTTCTGTTTGTGCTGCTGAAAGTATCCTCAATGATTCAGCTGAAAGTTTTCAAAGCTCACTCAACAAGTGTTAAATTGCTGTGGTTAGGAGTCCCAGAATTCAGCTAAAGAACCTTATCCTACCCAGATAAACAAAGTTATTTTATTATAAGATCTACTGGCCTAGTAGTGTTGCATGGGTCTTTCTCAACTTCTCACACCTTAGGAATCACACAGACTTTGGAGGGTGGATGGGAGACAAGATGGAATAGTCATTCTTGTTAACAGCTTTCTATGTTCTCAATGTCATTGACAACTTCCGAGATCTGAACTGGATGCATATGGAAGTGCTAGCCAGGCAGCCAATTTTGTGGGACAGATGGCTGCTGTTTTACAATTGTAGGCATGAGAAGGGCAACCTTTATCCGAGAAGAAGTTTGGTTGGTGATGCTGAGATATCATTAGCATCTATGACCTCTGTGCTGTCACTTTTGATCACAGTGTGGATAATACCCACTATTTGTTGGTTTTATTTCTAAACATTCTAAAATGAATAAAATTTATCAAATGTTTAATAGCATGATTCTGATGTATGACAACCATTTTAATTTTTTGGTAATTTTTTGCATAGATTACATGTGCACATGACATATATAGAATTCAGACCAATAGGTCTCCCTTCCCTCCTAGACTCCCCTTTCCGTTCTATAGAAACAACCATTGTTATCAGTTTTTTGAGTTTCTTTCCAGAATTTTGCAGATATGAACAAGTATATATTTTTAATACAAATGGTAGAACATTATACACACTGGCCATATCTTGGAGATCCTCCCATGTCATTACTTGTATTAATAAAACTATTTTATTCTATTCAAGGGCTGCATAGTATTCTGATACATGCAGGTGCCATGATGTATTAGCCAATCTCCTACTGATAGACAGCATAATGGACATTTGTCCTGATTCCTGTCTGACCAGCTCCTTTGGAACACTTCTAAGGTTTGTGGAAAAACTCACTCTCTAGTCTTTGAAGTTTCAGTGACCAGTTGCATCCTTGCCAGTCTCCAAATCAGAAGTGGACCCTAGAATGAAATGGGCCCCGGGCAGGGCATCCATTTACAGGCTTATTGCTTTGGGAACTGTAAGGGCTACAAGGCAAGTTCCTGCTGCAGAAGAGACATTGATGGTGCTGGCACCAGAAACAGTTGCAATTGCAGTCAAGTTCTTGGTGGCAGTGCAAATTGTGGCATGTAGTTCTCAGTCACAGCACAGCGTTCTGGGCATTTTCCTCATCCGGATATTTCTGTCTGTGGTGTGTGGCTCTATTGCTTGAGGGTTAGTATCAAGCCTCTTCTGCAGCCCTCCCAACGCTTGTCTCTATAGTAAACAACTTTGAGCTCATCAACCAGAATCACATCTGCTGCTTGCAACCAAGGGTCCAGTCTGAGACAGACATTTTGTTGTCCTTCTAACTTTTTTTTAGGATAAAGAAATCTATAATGATTATCCTTCCATATACTTCTTTGTGCCTGTGTGTGGGTAAATCTGTGGTATAAAATACTAGAAATGGAATTGTGGCATCAAAAATAATGTGATTTTGGTGGTTATTGCCAAATTGACCTCAATGTGATTTTACCAACTTACGCTCCTGCCAAAAATGTATTCTCACACCCTGCTTAGCACAGTGTATTATCAAACTTTTTTAAACCTTGCCATACTGAGAGGTGAAAAGGATATCTCATAGTAGTTTGATTTGCATTTGTCTCATTAGAAGGTAAAGTTTTAAAATGCTGAAAGATATTTGTATTTCCTTTTCTGTGAACTGTCCATGTTTTTGCCTATTTTTTCACTGAGTGTAGGTCTTTTACTTATTGATTTGTTGGAATCCTTTATCCTTTAAAAAATTAGTCTAATCTTTAATTTTTATAGAGTCAAATTCAGAAATTACTTATTTTATGACTTCTGAGCTTTAAGCTTAGAAAGGACTTCCCCACTCAGAGATTATTAAATAAAAATCTTCCAGATTTTCTTCTACTACTTTTTTTCTGCTTAACAATTTTTTTCAATTTTTCAATTTTTTAATTATTTTATTTTATTTTATTTTTTGAGACAGAGCCTCACTCTGTTGCCCTAGCTAGAGTGCAGTGTCTGTCATCATAGCTCACTGCAACCTCAGACTCCTGGGCTCAAGTGATCGCCCTGCCTCAGCCTCCCAAATAGCTGGGACTACAGGTGCATGCTACCACGCCTGGCTGATTTTTTTCTATTTTTAGTAGAGATGGGGTCTCGCTCTTGCTCAGGCTGGTTTTGAACTCCTGAGCTCAAGCGATCCTTCCGCCTCAGCCTCCCAGAGTGCTAGGATTACAGGCATGAGCCACCACACCTGGCCAAATTTTTCATTTTTATATACAGTAAAATTCACCTCTTTTTGGTGAACATTTCTATGAGTTTTCACACATGTAAAGATTCTCATAACCACCACCACAGACAAGATACAGAACAATTCCAATACCCCAAACAATATCCTTGTACTGAGACCCTTCCATGAACCCTAACCCATGACAACCACTGATTTCTCTGTGACTATATTTTTGCTTTTCTCAGAATGTCATATAAATGGAATCATACAGTATACAACCTTTGAAACTGGTTTCTCTCATTTAGTATCATTAGCATGATACATTTGAGATTTATCCATGTTCTTTGTATGTGTCAATAGTTTGTTCCTTTTTATGGTTGAGCAGTATTCCATTGTGTGGATGTTTTGCAGTTTGTTTATTGACAAAAAATATAAAAATTAGCTGGACATGGTGGTGCACACCTGTAGTCCTAGCTACTTGGGAGGCTGAGGTGGGAGGATCACTCAAGCCCAGGAGTTCAAGGTTACAGTGAGCTATGATTGCTCCATGCCACTCTAGCCTGGGTGACAGAGTGAGACCCTGTCTCAAAAAAAAAAAATGGTGCTGGGACAACTGGATATATGCATGCAAAAAAATGAATTTGGATATCTACCTTACACCATATATAAAAATTAATTCAAAATGAATCAAAGGCTTAAATGTAAGAGCTAAAACTATTAAACTCTAAGAAGAAAGCATAGATGTAAATCTTTGTGACCTTGGATTAGGCAATGGTTTCTTAGATATGACACCCAAAGCAGAAATAATAGAAGAAAAATAGTTTATCTAACATCATCAAAATTAAAAACTTTGTGCTTCAAAGATGCCATCAAGAAAATGAAGAGAACACACAGAGTGGTAGAAAAATTTTGCACATCATATATCTGATAAAGGACTATTATCTAGAATACATAAGGAACACTTACAACTGACAACAAAACGACAAATAGTGCAGATAAAACATGGGCAAAATCTTCCATCTGCCCTATGTTAGCCTTACTCTCTAGTATGTTCTTTCCACGTGATGAGAAGGATGACCCCTAGTAGCTCTGGCTTCCATGATCCTTACAACTTATCATTTCAGGAGAGAGAGCCTTGTCTGACCCAACATCCACATCAATCCCCTTCAAGAACCTTAATCGACCCTCTCTGGGTCATGTGGGCATGTCTGCACCAATCATGGCAAAGAATACTTTATTTGAGACTATTGCAATAAGGGTCAGGACTATTGCAATGGGGAGAGAGATTAAACTCAACTCTGAATACAACAAGGGCAGCTGGGGATTCATGGTCAATAGGCAGTGTGAGGGCGAGATGGAGAATTACTAAGAGGAACTTGGTCAAGTTTCAAAGGTATAGGGAAGAGGAATTGGATTGGATGTCAAGAGTGGGGGAATTCTTTCTAAAACTGGGCTCAGCAGGCCAAGCAAGGATGAGGCCTACTCAAGAAAAGGGCTCAAAAGAACCTGACTATAGTTTGGACAAGGAGGGAGGTCTTGTCATAGGGAAATTAAAAACAAAATCACAACGAGACACCACTACACTTCTAGTAGAATAGGTTAAATCCAAAACATCAAAAACACTGGTGAGGATGTGGAGAAACAGAAACTCTCTTTCATTGCTGATGGGAATGCAAAATGGTACAGCCACTTAGGAAGACATTTTGGCAGTATCTTACAAAGTTAAAAATAACTCTCACCATGCAATCCAGCAATCACACACCTTGGTATTCAAACGAGTTGAAAATTTATGTTCACACAAAAACCTGTGTACAGATGTTTACAGCAGCTTTATTCATAATTGCTAAAGCTTAGAAGCAACCAAGATGTCCTTCAACAGAAGGATGGATAAACATACTATGGTAATCCATACAACAGAATATTATTTAGTGATAAAAAAGAAATGTTATCAAGCCACAAAAAGACATGGAGGAATCTTGAAAGCATATTGCTAAATGAAAGAGAATAATCTGAAAAGGCTGCATAGTATATGATTCCAACTGTATGATTTTCTGAGAAAGAATGGAGACATTCTGGAAAAATACTATGAAGACAGCAAAAAGATCAATAGTTCTGGGACAAGGAGGGAGAAATGAATAGGGGAGCACAGGGGATGTTTGGGGCAGTGAAACTGTTCTCTTATGTATGGATACGGTCATGGTAGCCATATGTCATTACACATTCATCAAAACCTATAGAATATACAATACAAAGAGTGAACCCTCAAGTAAACTATGGAATTTAGTTAATAATAATGTGTCAATATTGGTTCATCAATTACAACATATGTACCTCACTAATGCAGGATGTAAACAATAGGAGAAATTGTGTGCTCAGGGATAGAAGGTATATGGGAACTCTTTGTACTCTCCTATCAATTTGCTTGTAATCCTAAAACTGCTCTAAAAATAAAAATAAAATACAAAAAAAAGCTACAATGAGAACTACTTCATACCCACTAAGATAAAAAAGATGAACAATAACAAGAGTTGACATGGAAAAACAGGAACACTCATACATTGCTGGTGGGGATATAAAATTTGCAGCTGGTTTGGTAAACAGTCTGGTAATTCTTCAAGAGGCTAAACATAGAATTACCATATGACCCAGCAATTCCACTCCTAGGTGGAGAAATGGAAAGTATGAGCAATGGAAACATGTGCACACAGAAACTTGTACACGAATGATCATTGCAGCGTTATTTGTAATAGCCAAAAAGTGCAAACAGCACGAACGTCAATCAACTGATGAACGGATAAACAAAATGTAGTATATCCATACAATGGAATATTATTTAATGATATAAAGGAATGAAGTACTAACATGCTGCAACATGGATAAACCTTGAAAACATTATGCTAAGTGAAAGAAGTCAGGCACAGAAGGCCACATATTGTATGATGCCATTTATATAAAATGTCCAGAATAGAAATCCAGAGTCACAAGGTAGAGCCCCACACCCACAATGTCACTGGAGACCACATGGGAAGCACCCCTCCCCCTCCCAGCCAGGGTGTGTCAGCAGAGGCCTCCTGGGGAGCCTGAACTTAACACCCTTGCCTGAGGGTAATAAGGTGTCGACAGGGGCTCTGTTGGGAACCGGGGTTTGTACTCCCACCTGATAACAGCAAGGTGATTAGAATACCTGTACAACCAGCAAACATAGATTTGGGAAAAAACACAACTGATTCTTGGCAAGTGTACAACTCAACTGTGGGAGCCATGTATGTGTGAGCAGCTGTGGGATTTTAGTGGGCTTTGACCACCAGTCAGTAGGTTTTGCAGAGTAAATGGAAAGCTTCTCTTAATCACTTCTCTGGAGTATTTTTAAGCTTCCAGATGTACAGGGCTTTTAAAAATATTTTAGTATTGGTAATACACGAATTGTTCAAAATCAAATTATATACAAACGTGTAAGGGATGAGAGGTGATGAAGTAGAGTTGGTTAGGATTACTACTGCATTTCTGCGTGTAAATGATGCAAGTTAGCAGGCTTTTGCATCGGAGCCAGCTTGCACTTTGATGTTATAGTGTTTATCCAAAGAGTGACAGGAGCCCACGCTAAGCACCATCCAGGCTTTGGATCCTGCTGACCCCTTGTGGACAATTCAGACAGAGTGCGGGCTCTTTGAGATTGCCTGTCAGAATCAAATAACAAAAATTCACAAAGGAAACTCTGAATGGAAAGCCATTCAGATCTGGTAGTCACACCATCCAAGAAAAGCAGTTTCTATGCTATTGTCATCTAAGACAATCAAATCAATCTATAAATTTGATGCAATCCTAACTGCATCTTAACATCTTAAATAATAAAAAATGTTATTTTTAAAGTTTTTTTTCTTTTAACCTGACTGAGCATTCTTGGAAAGGATTTTTTAAATTGGAACTTGAGAATTCTGACAAAATATTCAATAGCAGCCAAAAAAAAATCTGAAAAAAAAATTATTGAGTGAGAATTTGCCCTACAGTATATGAAAATGTAGCCATAAATACATATCAATCTATAGAAATGTAAATAGATTTTGCAATATAAGTGTAGCTTATGATAGAAGTGACATTAAAATCTGTGAAGGAAAGGTGGCTTTTTCAATAAATCATATGAGCTGATTAGCTATTCACTGAAGAGAAAATAACATTAGAGTGAAACTTCTGCCCCATCACTTCAAACACAGATGGTATAAATAATTAAAAATTTAGAGAAAAAAGTTAAAATATTTTAAAGATTTTTAAACTAAGTCTTTTTATAATAGGTGGTGGTGAATACCTTCCTAAATAAGATATAAAATCCGGAAACCATAAAAGATGGAGAGATTTGTTCTCATAAAATTTAAAACTTCTATTAAAAGAAATACCAAAATCAAAGTTAAAAGAAAAGGCAGTGGGAGAAAAAATTGTTGCATCAAATTACTATCCAGATTATATGCATAATTCTGACAATAATTTAAAAAGAAATTTTTTTTTTTAGAGATGGGGTCTCACTATGTTGTCCAGGCTGGATTCAAACTCCCGGGCTCGAGTGATCCTCCCGCCTCAGCCTCCCGAGTAGCTGGGACTACAGGCGTGCGCCAGCACACTCAGCACCTGATAACAATTTTTTAAATTGACAAAGAATATGACCAGGAAGTTCATAGAAAAAAAATCTAAATCAGAAAAAGAAGAAAAAGGAAGGGGAGGAGACGAAGATAAGAAAAAGAAAGAGAAAAAAAATAAAAGGTGCTCAAGCTTAACAGTAATCAAGAAACACAATTTAAGTGAGACTTTTCCCCGTCAGATTGTTCAACCTTTAAAAGATTGCCCATCTAAAGCCATAGTTTTAGCTATATGATGTTCTAGTTGCAGTACCTTTCTAAACGGTTTATAATTTCCAGGATGATTTTCTCTTTAATGCAGATGTTACTTAGGAGTCTTTTAAAGCTTCCAGAAGTTATAGGGCTATTAAAAATATTTTGGTATTGGTAATACATGAGTTGTTCAAAATCTAACTGTATACAAATGTGTAAGAGAGGAGAGATAGGCCTTCTCTTACCCCCGACTGCCTTCTTCCCATCCCTTCTCACAGGTGTTCAACTTTGTTAGTTTCTTCGATACACTTCCAGAGATAGTTGATGCTTACACAAACAAGGATGGTGTATTCTTTTCTTCATCATCTTTACTGTAGATGGTGCCATATTATATACTATTCTGCACCTTGCTTTTTTTTCTTAATAATACATTGAAAATAGGCAGCTATGTCAATGACCATCATATTATATTAGTAGATTAAAAATATTTATTGTGAGATAATACATAGGGCATATAAAACATATTTGTAATGTTTAAAGTGAACCTCTATGATATCTGCACCCAGTTAAGAATCACAATTTTGCCAGTGCCTTCAAAGCCCCTCCCTGATCACATCATCCACCCTCTTCCCTAGAGGAGCCTCTATTCTGACTTTGGGGTTAATCATTCCATGCCTTTCTTTGTGGTTTTACCACCTTTGCATGACGCCATGAACACTAGAGTTTAATTTTTTCCATGTTGAACTTTAACAAATGGAATCCCAGTGTTTTCATCTGTGACTTGCTTTCTTTCGATCAACACTTTGTCCTGTTGATGGGTGTGGTTGTGGTTAATTTTTCACCATTGCTGCACAGTATTCCTGTAAGAACATAACACTCGTTTTTTACGGACTTTTGGGTTGTCTCCAGTGTGAGGTTATTATATTATTATGAAGGTTCTTGTATGTGTCCTGGTTTAGGGCAATGGTTCTCAAAGTGCAGGCCACAGGCCCCTACGGGTCCCTGAAACCTTATCAGGGGGTCACTGAAGTTAAAACTATTTTCTTATATAATAATACTAAATTGTAATTTGCCTTTTTCACTCTGTGGATGTTTGCACTGATGGTATAGATGCAATATGGGTAAAAGTGTAGCCACTTTAACGTGAATCAAGTCGATGGCTCCAAATTGTATTTGGAGTCATTCTTTGCCAATCTGGTAAGTACATAATCATATCCTGTTTTGGTTTTAGTTGGCATAAACTACTAAATTAGCATAGAGTACTAATGAGATTGAATTCCTTTTTACATGTTTCTAGACCACTTAGATTTCCTCTTTGTAAAATATTAATTCAAATCTTTTCCCCATGTCTAATTAGGTGACTTGTCTTTTCCACGTTGATTGTTAGGAGTTCTTTACGTCACATGTTATTTACCTCATTACATGTGTTACAAATACATTTCCTCTACTTTTTGTATGTTGTCATTTTCACTCTTTTAATGCTCTTTTAACTGCTACATTGAAAGTAGTTTTTTATTTTGATATTATCAGATTCATCACTCTTTTCCTTTATGTTTATGCTTTCGTGTGGCTGTGTTGACTATCAAGCACAGTGTTGCATAGAAATTGTAATAGTAGGCAACCTTATCTTGTTCCTGATGTCAAAGATCAACACTTCACCATTAAATATTTTTCTTCCACTGTTTCCCTTTTCTAAAACTTTGATTATAATTAAAAGAATTAGTTAAATTATTTTACCTTTAACTTTGATTATAGTTTACAAAGGGTTGCTGAGGATTTTTTCACAAATACCCTTAATCTGGTTAGGGAAGCCCTTCTAGTACTAGCTTTTCTCATATAGGAATGTTGGACTTTATGAAACATCTTTTCTGCACCTATTGAGATGATAGTGACATTTTTGTTTTAAGCTCTTAATGTTAAGAATTGTATTATCAGAGGTTTTTTTATTGTTGTTGTTTGGGTTTTTATTTTGTTTTGTTTTGTTTTTTTGGAGACAGGGTCTATCTCTGTCACCCAGGCTGGAGTGCAGTGGCGTCATCATAGCTCCTGGGCTCAAGTGACCCTCCCACCTCAGCTTCCCAAGCAGCTGGGACTACAGGTGCACGCCACCATGCCCAGCTAATGTTTGTACACACGGGGTCTTGCTACGTTGCTCAGGCTGGTCTTGAACTCCTGGCCCTAAGTGATCCTCTCACGTTGGCCTCCCAAAGTGCTAGGATAGTGGCCTGTTGCAGCAGCTTGCGCCTGTAGTCCCAAAGTGCTGGGATTACAGGCATGAACCTCTGTGCCCAGCCTTGAGTGTTTATTGTTAAACCAATCTCTCATTTTAGACATAAACTCGATCAGTGATGATATATTATCTTTTTTATATACGTTGATGGATTCCATCTACTAATATTTTATGACTTTACATCTATGTTCATGGGTGAGATTGACCTATACTTTTCCTTTCTTACACTGTCTCTGTCTGGTTTGGTATTAGATTGATGCTATTATAAAAAACACATTTTAAAATGTCATGATTTACATGCTTGTTGCTGGTACATAGAAAATACATTCAGTACGGCTCCTTCTTCTGTATTCTGGAATCCTTTGTGTAAATTTAGAACTATTTATTCTTTGAAGGATAAGTAGCATTTAGCATTGTTGTTTTTTAGAGACGGGTCTCACTCTGTCACCCAGGCTGGAGTGCAGTGGTGGGATCATAGCTCACTATAACCGCAAACTCCTGGACTCAAGTGATCCTCCCACATAGCTGGGACTACAGGCACACAGGTGTGTGCCACCCTGCCCGGCTAATTTTAAAATTTTTTGTAGAAATGGGGTCTCACTGTGTTGTCCAGGCTGGTCTTGAATTGGCCTCCTGCCTTGGTCTCCCAAAGTGCCGTGAGCCATTGCACCCAGCCATAAAACTATCTTTTAAAATAACAAATAGCTAGATTAATTTTTTTGCTAAATCAGAAATCTATGACTTATGGTTTCATTTTACATATTCATATATATTGGGATTAGTGATATACTTGGATTTACTCCTGCCAGATCATTCAGCTTTTTTTTTTTTTGAGACAGAGTCTTGCTCTGTCACCTGGCTAGAGTGCAGTGGCATCATCATAGCTCACTGCAGCCTCCAACTCCTGGGCTCAAGCGATCCTCCTGCCCCAGCCCCTGGAGTAGCTGGGACTACAGTTGCATGCCACCACTCCTGGCTAATTAATATTTTTAATAGAGATGGGGTCTCACTCTTGCTCAGCTGGTCTCCAACTCCTGAGCTCAAGTGATGATCCTACCTCGGCCTCCCAGAGGTGTGAGCCACTGCGCGGGGCTCCTTCAGCATTTTTATTTAGCGTGCTTTTCCCCCTATTCTTTTTCCACCTTTGCTTGGATTAATCAAGGGGTTTTGTTGTTGTTGTTGTTCTATTTGATTTTTTTTGCTCTAATGGTATGGAAGTGAAACATTGTATTTCTATTATTCTGTAAATTGTCTTTAAATGTTTAGCTCACATCTTAATTTTTCTGTTAGTTATCTGGTGTTGGTCTACATCCTATTCTCTAAAAAAGAGAAAAGAGAATCTTTGTTCAATTTGCTTCCTTTTGCTTCTTGCTCTGTCATCACCCCCCAATATCAATATTATCTTAGGTTTTATTTATTTATTCATTTATTTATTTATTTTCAAGATGAGGTCTCACTGTATTGCCCAGGCTGGAGTGCAGTGGCGATTCACAGGTGCAATCATAGCACACTACAGCCTTGAACTCCTGGGCTCAAGTGATCCTCCTGCCTCAGCCTCCTGAGTAGCTGGGACTATAGGCAAGCGCCACCCCCACCCAGTTATCTTGGATTTTAGTTCCAGATTATATTGATTTTAAAAATAAACCATGCTCATTTAGATGTAATAGTGAGTGTTATTGGTTAAGTTGTTCATCTTTTTTTAAAATTTTTGCCCACACCAATCATTCTGTCCAATAATTCACTTCTTCTGTCGAATTCATGTTTCCTTCATGTCTTCTCTCTCTGGCATACCTCCCCTTGCAATTCTTTCAAAGAACATCTATAGTTGGGAAAACTTTGAGTCTTTGCATATTTGAAAAGTCTTTATTTCACACTCACGTTTGGATGATGTGTGTGTGTGTGTGTGTGTGTGTGTGTGTGTATATATATATATATATATATATATACTTTTTTTTTTTTTTGCGGCAGAGTCTTGCTCTGCTGCCCAGGTTCAAGTGCAGTGGTGTGATTATAGCTCGCTATAACCTCTAGCTGCTGGATTCAAGTGATCCTCCCACCTCAGCCTCCCGAGTAGCTGGGACTACAGGCACATACCACCATACCCAGCTGATTTTTCAATTTTTTTGTAGAGACAGGGTCTTGCTTTCTTGACCAGGCTGATCTTGAACTCTTGGCCTCAAGCCATCCTCCCGCCTCAGCCTCCCAAAGCTCTGGGATTATAGATGTGAGCCACTGCACCCGGCCTGGATGATATTTTGATTGAACGTAAAATTCTAGGTTGATAATTTTCCTTCAGATAATGAATCCAAAGGGTTTATTGCTTGGGAGCTAGAACCTCTGCGGATGGCTTAGTGACTCCCTGGAATGGTTGGAAGGATTTTCTAACTGGCAAAAATGGTCAAATGGACTAAGACCCTCCCACCACCAACCCTGACATGGAGTCAGCTGCTTTCCATTCTGTCAGATGGAAGGGGCCAAGGCTGGCAGCTGGGACTGAAGGCTGATGGGCCCTTTGTTTCCCACAGGAAGGGGAACAGCCAGAAGTCACTTCTCGGAAGACGTGGCTACTTGAGGAACATAGAAAATCCATGGAGGCCTCAGAATTCTGGGACCACTAGTGATGGGAAGCAGGAAAGAAACAGATTCCATGTCAGAAAGCTGGGAAGGAAGCCGAGGATCACAATGTTTTTCAAACAGTGGTTTGCAACATATCAGTAGTTCATGCATGAAATTAATTACATTGTGTGTCTCCTACCAACAAGAACATTATCCTACCTAACCACAATAGAACCATGAAAATCAGGAAATTAATGTTACTTCCATCTGATCCTCGGATCCCATTTAAATTTCACCTATGGTCCCACCTATGTCCTCTATTGCAAAAGGATAGAATTCAGAGTCACGTTGCATGTAATTGTCGTGTCACTTTAGTCTCCTTCAGTCTGAAACATTTCTTCAACCTTCGATTGACTTTGACTTTCATGACTTCACACTTTTCAAAATTACAAATCAGTTATCTCATAGAATGTCTCTCAATTTGGTTTTGTGTGATGTTTCCTTACAATCAGATTCAGGTTATGCATCTTTGAGAGGAATATCACAGAAGTGATTATATGTTTTTCCCATTGCATCTTATCAGATGGTGAAGGACTTTGATTTGTCCTATTACTGATGATGTCAATTTTGATCACGTAATTAAGATGGTGTCTTTCAGGCTTCTTAACACAAAGGTATTCTTTTGTGCAGAGGAAGGTATTTGAAACTATGTAAATTCTGATTTATTCACATATTTTTATCAATATAAACTCATGATTTTCTTCATTTATTCAATGGGATATAATCCATTACTATTATTTTGATGCTTAGATTGTTCCAGATTTGGCCAGCTGGCTTCTGTGTCCTTTCAATGTGATCTTATCAATCCTTGAGAAGTACTTTGCTTTCTGGCTAATTTAACTTAGAATCTTTAGGATGGAGAGCACCTCTTCAATGATTAGGAGAGACACAAGATGGAAACAAAGATTATATTACTTGCAGGTCCTGGGAGGAGGTACAGAGCACACTTGGAGGACCCACACATGGAGGTCAGGGAGTGCATGGAGAGAAACAGAGAGAGGGACTGTAGGCCAAAGCCTTTATTGGGGTGCAGGGTGTTATCCAAACAGGTTTCCCACAGGGAGTTTTAATTGGTGGGTTAAAGCAAGCAGTCACGAGTTCCGGGAGGTCATGCTGTGACTGAGAAGTAGTCACTGTGGCATATCTGCACAGTCCACGCAGGGTGAGAGGATCAGTGGGGCCAGTCACGTAGGCTGTATCTAGCTGTCGCATAGGGAGGTGGTCAGCAGGAAGACATTGTGTAAGTCAGATACTGGGACCAATTACATTGAGGAACTGGGAAGAAGTAGAGAACTGGAAACTGTGCCAAGGGTAACCGAGCCTTCTGGTATGAGAAATTCCAATTTACATTCAAAATGAATGCCAAGGCGGCATAAAATTATAAGAATTCACCACACCAACACATCTTGTACTCTGGCCCCAACTCTAGAAACATCTATGTCTCCAAGTAGCCCTGGACTTTAAAGTAGAGAATGATATTTAGAAGCCAAGATCTAGACACAAAATACTCATTGCTATTGGGGTGCTGCTGCTCCCAGGCCCTCTCAGTAGATGGAGCTACTTCCAACCCTATTTATTTCTATATCTAAATAGTCATGTTGAAAACCACAAATACATGCCAATATCTCCTATTCCAATTCACCACCACAGGGTTCATTCTTGCTTTCTCCCTTTCTATACACCTAACATCCTTCTCCAATAGTAAGAAATATGGCTCACATTACCCTTAATATGCTTATTATTTGATTCACTCTCTGTATGCAGCCTAAGCCCTATCACTGTCTCTTGCACAGATGCTCTCCTCACCCTACTCAGGCTCCAAAACCTTGCACTGGGCTGGCCCCTACGGGGATGTCCTCATCACCCATCTTAGGCTCTGACACCCACTCCAGGCTGCCTCGATAGTGGATGACTTCCTCACCCTCCTTGAGCTCCCACCTGCTGCCAACAGGTCTTCCTTCCATGTAGATGTTATCCTCACTACATGCAGGCTCTAACAGCCAGGTAGGGCTACTCACATGTGTAGATGCCCTCTTCATTCTGTTTGGGTTCTGATTCTCCATGTGGGATACATACACAGATGGACACACACACACACACACACACTTTTTCAGGTTCTGACTACCCACGCCAAGCAACCCCCCTTGTGGATGCTCTCTTCATGATGCTTAGGCTCTGATACCTCCCATCAAGCTACCTCCATGGCCAGATGCAGTGGCTCATGCCTGTAATCCCAGTGCTTTGGGAGGCTGAGGTGGGAGGATTGCTTGAGCCCCGGTGTTCCAGGCTGCAGTGAGCTGTGATCACGCCACTGCACTCCAGTCTAGGGGACAGAGTGAGATCCTGTCCAAAAAAAAAAAGCTACCCCCATGCATGGACCCCCTTCTCACTCCACCCCAGCTGACACCCACACCAGGTCTTCTTCCCTGTGGGAATTCCTTTCTCAGTTACCTCGTGTTCCTACATGCCACACTAGGCTACCGACCCACATGGACCTTGGGCTCCAACACCCTACAGCAGGCTGCCCCTCTGTGTGGATGCCCTCCTCACCCTGCTCAGGCTGACATCCCAAGCTGGGCCACTCCCAGGCACAGCCTCCCTCCTCATTCACTTGAGTTCTGACATCCCACACCAAATAGCCCCTGCGTGAATGCCTACCTTGCTCTGCTTTAGGAGCAAGGTAGACATAACATGGCTTTAGGACTGAATTATTCAGGAAGGGGAGGGAAGAGCTCAGAAAATATTAACTACACCCCAGGGGTATTTTTTCATGAAGCTCTGGTTTTAGTAACATGTATGCAATGTATGTGTGTATTGGACAATGATGTAAAATGTATTTCTTACTGTAGGTCTCAGCCAAAAAAGTTTTTAAGCCACTGCCCTAGAAAGATTCTAGAATGATGGTGCTATTGCCCCCCATGTAGTGCCTCACTGTACTCTGGAGTGCTGTCTCAGGAGACACCCTGTTGTCTGTGTGAACACCCTATCCAAAAGGACGTTGCTTTCATGGCAACAGAGATCCAATTTGGTGGGCTACAGGGAATCACAGACCCTCGTTTTAGCTCTGCCTCAACCACTTACAAGTAATCCGGTTACCTTACATATTAAAAACACAGATGATATAGGATGTACATCTCTCCCAAGGCATAAACTCAGGTAGTATATGAAAAGTGCTTTGAAAACTACAACAAATAATCATTACAACAATAACTGATATTGAAGGAATGCATATACCTATATATGTGTACATATATACATGCAATATAATTTTGAGTTCTTAAATAACACTCTGAATTTCACATTTAACAGATGAAGAAACTGAAGCTTAAGGAGGTTAGATGGATGAACCAGTATTTGAACTCATGTCTGTTAGACTCCACCCTTATAACCATTAAATAGCACTTTTTAAATGTTGTGTGAAGAAGAAAGTTTACTACATTAGAAATGAAGGAGCATCCTTGTTGTTATAAAGTTTGAATTATTTGTATGAAGAATTGGACCTTTTTACCATTTTCCCTTAAATATCACAACTCTTAAAAGTTTTGAGTCCTTTGGGGTTCTGATTTCTTCTTCTATGCAAATACAGCTGAAATGCAAGAACTGCAGATTAAATGTTGATGGTGGCACCTGGTGAAGGGTCCTGGGATGGTATAGTAGTTTCCTTAGCTGTAAAAGGTAAAGCCCTTGCATGCAGTAGGCAATCAATAAATATGCTGAACAAATGAGGGCCTGGTTAGGTCTAGAACTCTGGAAGAATTAGCTGAGTGTGGTGCGCACCGGTAGTACCAGCTACTCAGGAGGCTGAGGCAGGAGAATTGCTGAAGCCCAGGAATTAGACAGCCCAGGAGTCTGAGGCTGCAGTGAGCTATGACGACACCACTGCACTCCAGCCTGGGCAACAGAGTGAGACCCTGTCGGTAATTAAAAAATAAATAAATACCATGTTGAGTAATTGGGTTAAAAAAATTAAATAACAAATAAAAAAGAACTCCAGCAGATGGGTGGGGCAGGCGGCAGGTAGTTGGCCAGGGAGCAGTGCCCTAGGCCCCCAGCTGGAATGGCTGCTGGAGAGGAGGCAGACCTTAGGGCAGAGTCACCTTGGTATTTTCCAGGACTACCATGCTCCTGCTGGAAGGATGGATAGGCCTTGGAAGACAGAGGGAACAGGCAGAGGCCATGGAGCTTGGAGCTAGGCAAGAGAAAGAGGTCAGGGTTCTGAACTCAAGGGGCTGCAATTCTGGGCATTACTTCTCACCCCCATTTCTTGAAGATATGGCCAATCTGATTTTTTTTTTCTTTATGTTAAAACCCTGGACAGGGTGCCCCGCTCTCCACTCTCCTGCAGCCACTGGCTCAGCCAAAAAATGAGGGGTGAAGAGGCCAGGCCCCAGGAATTCAGAGATGATCTTGTTCCTTTGCCAGTTCTTGGTGATGTACAATCACCACTCTCTCCCTCCTCTATGGCTTGAGCCATAAATCTTCCACTTCTGGTTTTCATAGATATTCTCAGTTTCTGTTGCCTAAATTGAGAAGAGCTTGCCCCAGAGGCAGCTCTACCAGGGCACCTGAACGAGGAAACAAATAAGGCTTGAATTTGGAAGAACCCTTTTTTCAATTACCTTCCTAAAGAATCTGCAAAGGAAAAAGTGAATCTTTTCTAAATAATTTTAGGCTTATCTTCCAATCATTAGGATTTTAATCCTCCAGGCAAAACAAGATAGGCCTGAGTCCAGGGGCGCCTGGTATAATTTTTGCATCTGTCCTCTCATGTAGACTCACTTCTACCCTAGCACAGCAAATTGAACTCTGGGGATATCATTCTCCCCAATTCTCCCTGGAGCCCCGCCCAGGTCCATCTGAGATGTGATAGCTTCAGTGGACATCTCTGCACTGTCAAAGTAACTTCCCAGGCCTAGAATAGCTCATGGCCAGATACCTAAGGCCCATACTGAAAAGGAATTTTTATGTTCAATACCAAGCCTTGTGGACTAGAAAAAAATCCAGGGCAGTAGGTTTAAAGCACATTAGGAGCCTTCATTGTCATCATGAGCATAAATGAGGTGTGGGCAGACTTGGAGTGGCTGGAGTCTGGCTCTGGCACTATGAGCCCTGTTCCTCCACAGGGCTGGCCAGGGCAGCAGGGAAAAGAGGGCAGAAGGGGTGACTCAGCGCGTTGGGGCAGAGGTAGAAAAGGAGACACAGAACGTCTCAGCCCCAAGCCGATGGGAGCCATGAGAAGGCCTCAGCCCACGCTGAATTCTCAGGTCTGCCTGGGACCAAGTGTCTGCTGAGGGACCCTGGAGAGCTTGTGCAGAGCTGCTCTGGACAGCCACACAGGTCCAGGCGGGGGCAGAGACCAGGTGTGGGAGGGCATGAGCAGTGTCTTCACAAGACCATAAAAGTCTAACTAGAATGTTCTGTTTCTAAAATCAAATAGCAGCATTCTTCCTCCAGCCTCAAAAGTGAAAATCTCAGAGCAGCAGACATTGTTCTGGCAAAGGACAAGTGGGGCCAGAGAGAGGCCAGACCAAGCCACAGGGGATGACAAGCCTCAGAGGGAGAGAGTGTGTATCTTATACCCTGGGGAGCACAATGCTGTCCCCTGTGACACAGTGGCCACAGAGACTTGAAGCCACAGCACTAGTCCTCTTTGCCCCTCTCCTCAGCAGAGGAAGACGACCTGTGCATGGGAGGTGGCTCTTTATTCTCTCCAGGGAATGGGGCAGGGTGGACAAGAGCAGTTGGAGACAATACAGGAGCCCAGATTCTAGGTCCAATGGCAACCTTTATTCCCTAGGAACAAAGATATGCAGGGAAGAAACTCCAAAAAGAAACAGGGCATGGGTGAAAGAATGACACCAGGGTGGCCTGCTTCAGGAGTCAGGTAGATGGCTGCTCCACAGTGGACACGGTCATAGCCCTAGTTTCTTGGATCTACATTTGCCCTGTCCCCACATGTCTGTCTCAGAGGTGGATGACGGAGGCAGTGAGATGGAGAACTTGCCTACTCTATACAAAGGAGACACAGGTCCCTGCCTATTCCCAGAGGCCCAGGGACACCAAAACCTGCCTCTCAGGAATGGAGGTAGACAGATAAGAATGAGAGGGGCTTGGGTGTCACAGATAGCCTGAGAGGAATCACAAGGGCCCACTGTGACTGGCGGAATGGGTGCTGAGATGGGACTGCACGGGAAGCAACAGCTGGCAAGTTTTGTGGCAGAAACAGTCACTCTTCCAAATTGGGCCCTAAAAGGGCTCTGGCTCTGTTGAATCAGAAGCCATTATCCCTTTCCCAGAGGATTCGCTTCTACTGCTACTTCTGGCATGATCCTGCCCCTGCAAGCCTGGTCCTTTACAGAACGGCAAGGAATGAAGAGAAACCCTGCCCTACCCTTACACACTCGAGATGTGACAGCTTCTACTGCAGGCGAGAACCTCTAAGAATAAAGTCCTTTGGTGTGGGCCAGGTCATCCAGGCCCCTCCCTGCAGAACACATCAAGTGATTCATCCTTGTACTACAGGGTGGCCCCTGGCTGCTGCCTGGCAGAGTGAGGACAGAGGCTGGGGTCCTGAGTCCACATCACAGGGAGGTCTCCTGAAGGACGAAGGTGGGGCTGCTCCCCTGGTGAGCCCAGCCGTCCAGGGCCACTGCCTCCTTGTCTCTGCCGTCCCCCAGCACACCATTTCCCATCTTCTCCGGAAACAGGTCAGTGTCCATGGGGAGGTCCTGGGGGACATGCACAGCAAAGGGGGTGGAGCTGTTGAACATGGACACAGGGTGGTGAAGGGATTCATGCAGAAAAGGTCCCTGCTAGAGGGAGCCAAGCAAGGCTGGGTGGGGGAGGGGAAAGCAGGGGGAAGAAAGGGAGGAGCAAAGCATGGGGGGAGTTGAGGGACATGGGGAGGGGAATGGAAGGCATTTGCAGGCTGAGCTCTGCCCCCACCTCCTCACCAGCGTGGCCCTGTAGTAGCAGCTGGGACAGCTGCTGTGGGATAGTCCACGCTTAGCAACTCCTCAGAGAGAGGGGCGCTGGGGCAGGGGGAAAGGAAAGGGGTGGGAGGGAACCTGAATGGTCTGGTGGCATCTGCAAAGGGAAGGGAGGGGACTGTTTGGACAGCAGGTACTACCTGGCCATAGCTCCTGCGGCAAAGCCGCTTCTGACAAGACAAAGGCAGGAGGGCGAGGAGTCTTGGCAGCACTGGGTAGATGGTACCAGGGTTCAGGGACCGGCCCCGCATTCCCCCTAAAGGCAAAGGCACTTCTGAGTCTCCTAATGTGAAACCATCCAGAGCAGCAAGCCCTTTATTCTCCCTCCAGGGCCCAGAGGCCCCAGCCCTTTCCCACCTCCTAGATCTCAGGGGGAAGCCTGACTGTCATGGACACCTGAGGGCTCAGAAGGCAGGTCCCCTCTTCCAGCAAACTGCAGAGTCCCCGAGGGCCCTCCCTCAACCCGTCCTGTTCCTCTGCCCTGCAATCCCACACCCTCACCGGTGAGCAGACTGATAGTCAGGCCCACGACAATGACTGTGGTAGAGTTGTGGGCGCTGTACCACAAATAGGACAGGGAGTAGAGCCGCTGCAGCCCTGTGGGCCTGGGGAGAGTACAGAAGGGAGGACAGGTAGTTAGCAATTCATTGAAAGGGTGTCCCTCAGGCACCAGGCTCCACCCCCCTGCATGATCCCAGGGTCTTGGGACCCAATACCCAACATTACTCTGAGGCCTCTGGTGGCCCAGGCCTTAGCAAGTCCCCTGTGATATCCCTCAAAAATGACCTCCTATCCCCAAGGAGAAAGACAACAAGCCCCGCCTCACTTGGAGAGGGTAGTTGAGGGCATCAGTGTGGTCACAGTGGCAGTGGTCAGATTGCTGGGCAGGGAGAAGCTGGATCCATTAGGGGGAGAGGGGGCCACACCGGAGCCCATGCTGGTCACTATGCTCCCGATGCCAATCCAGAAGGCCATGATGAGTCCAGCCAACAGGCCCACGATGGCACCCTGCCCAGAGACACGGCGCAACCTCCTGTCACAAGGCCAGACCTCCCAACCTTCACACCAGTCCCCAGACCTCCTGGTGAGAGCCCTCCCAACCCATTCCCCAGGCCCATCCCACTGCACATGACTATGGAGCCAGATGCATCACTCACAAGAGGGTTGGCACAAGGAAAGAAAATCCCAAGACAGAAGAGTCCAAGCAGCGGCCCCCCAACCATGCCAAAGATGCTGATTGCTGCCTGGGAGGACGGGGTTGAAGGGGAAAAAAAAAGAACACACAGCCTTAGAGACCTCCAGCCTCATAGCAGAACACAGCCACCCACCATTGCCTCAGAGCCCCAGCTGTCAGATCTGTCTTTTCTACCTGGAACAATAGAAGTCATGAATCCAGAGGGCAGGTGTGGTTAAAAGAATGTGCTTTGGGTTCTTCTCTAAGGCTGATCCTTAGATCTCTCTGCACCCAGATGTCCCAGGAATGACCCCAGGGCTTTTAGCTACTTGACAGTCTGTTCACAATAAAGGTGGTCTATCAAAGGGAAATTTCTGACACTTGCCCCTCTGTCATTCTCCTCAAAATAGCTGCCTTCCTCAATCAATTCCTTTCCTCCCTTCAAAATTGCTTCCGCCCCTCCATAGCCATTACCTGCAGCACAGGTCCCATCTGGGAGGAAATATAGGCCATTCCCAGACAAAGCAGCCCATAGCCAAATGCTGGGAGAAAAGGAGAAGAGAGGAAATAAGCAAATGTGAGTTAACACAAGACAAAGAGTAAAGCGAGGCCCCCTGGCCAGCCAAACTGCCACCTCTGTGTCCCTGGAAACAAGGGCATAGTACCTCGTGCCCCAGCTCCAGACCCCTCTCACCAAGTCCTCACTCCTACATGACTCAGACCTCCCAGGAAATGCCCTGAGATGTCAACAACCATGGAGGGAAGTTTCTGTGCTTCATTAGGCAAGTGCTGAGCTCAGGCTAAAGCGGGTGTTTACAGCAGACTGAGGACAGCAGTCAGGGTGTAACCTAGAAAGAACCAGACTGAAGAGATGAGGAAGCATGATCTCACCAAGGCTTCTGGAAAGCATGATGGCCCGGGCTTCAGAGAACTCAGGGAACCAGGGTCGAATCAGGTCTTCCATTGTAACAGTTGCCAGTGAATTAAAAGCCGAGGATATGGTGCTGAAAAGAAGGACGAGAAGGAGGAGCTGCGCTGAGTCTGGAAGCTGAGAGAAGCAGAACTAACACGGGACTCTACAGAGGGACTAACACGGACTTTAAACCCTAAAGGGCGGAGAGAGGACCTGTACTGCCAAAAACCTCCTCAGAGCTGGAGCCAAGACCACCTCAGAGGGGGCCTGTAGGCAAGGACACAGTCCTTTCCTGAGTGTGGGTACAGGTTTTGTTCAAGTAGATCGATTCCTGGTATTGTAAAAGAAGAATCCTTAACCAAAACGCGGGTATCTCCTGGGAGAAGATGTGTTCTGTCCTGCACAGATGAGCTGTCCCTTGTCATCCACAGTGGATGGGCAGAGTGAGAAAATCAAAGGGATCCCCTCCTCCACCTGTCACCTTGTACCAAGCAGGGGTCAGGGGCACCAAGCCTGAGGGAAATGGTCGAAGGAGGTACCTGAGGGAGCCACTGAAGAGGCAGGCAACAAAGAGCCCAGGCAGGCCAGGCAGACCTTTCAGGAGATCCATCACAAAGTACAGGACGAACTACAAGCAGAGCAGAAGCCCAGAGCTGTCCTCAGAGGGGATGCCTTCCCCAGGGCAAGCCATTTGGGGAGGCTCCCTTTGCATGTGAATGTGTCAGTACTGAGACTGGGTGCAGAAGAAAGGGGAGCCAGGCACTGAGGCATCTCTCCCGACCCAGGCGACTCCACAGTAAGTGGAGAGAAAATGGGCTCTGGAGAAAGATGCAGTTCATCCCCCAGCTAGCAGTGTGACTTCCACACACTGGCTACCTCATTGAGCCTGTTTTGTCCTCTGTGAAATGAGTCTGTTGGGAGGCTTAGGAGAGACCAGGTGTGTAACAGCTCCCGGCAGGGCACGTGGTGCATGGTGGGGCGTCAGTCAAGGTAGGTCTCCACCCCAGCAGTGTCAGTGCTGTGATTGGTGATGCTAGGGGCTGGGATCCTCACATGCTAGACTGCTAGCATCTCAGAGTGGGAAAGGATTTTGCATTCATCTGCCACCCAGGGTGACAGTGCTTTCTGTAACCCACAGACACTCCTCTTGAGTGCCCAGGCTGGCCCCTCACAGGCACAGGAGGGAGCCAGGAAGGCCTTCTCACCTGGTCAGGGGCTGCCTGAGACTGCTGAGTGCTCATGGGATATTCCTGGTAATAAGCAAACATGACCAGGCCAATGAGGCAGCCCATGCAGAGGACCACCTGCTGGCAGGGGAACACCGCGTAACAGGACCTGCAAAAGAGGCCGGTGCCAAGGGGAGAGGTGGTATTCACAGACACCCTCAGCACGACCCGACCCCAATGAGTGCGTGTACTCTGGCATCCTGCCTCACCCAATTACTTCCGGGAACCCCTCCCCCAGCCCATGCTGGATATCTTCCTGTCCCTGCACTCACAGCACAGCGGCCTTCTCCGTGCGGGAACTGAGGTAGCGCTGCACCTGGGCCTGGTTTACCCCATACAAGGAGAGCATCATGAAGACACCCCCGAAGGCCAAGGTCCAGAAGGTGTGCCGCACAAAGGGGTCCAGATCCAGCCTGTAACAGACACCACTTGGTCACTGTGCCACAGCCCCAGACAGAGACTCAGCCTTCCTGCCCTCCTGGCAACATGGGTCAGAGGAGAGCAAAGCAGAGACACCACTACCACTGCTAGGGCCAAGGGCAAGAAGCCGGGTGCACTCAAGAGACAGCACAGGAAGTCAGAGGGAGGGTTTCACTTCTCCAATCCCTAGCCACATTCCAGGTACTCATCCCAGGTAATGTCCTGACCCCTCTTAACACCAGACAGGCACCTATAATCACCCTCCATCACTGCAGGGCCAGCTTCCCACTGTGTAGTGTTGCGCCTGAGGCTTCCCAGCCCGCCCTCTGCTTACTACAGCCCCGAGACCAGGCTCTAGGATGGGCAAGCTCCCAGGCACTGCAGACCCCAGCCAGGGGAAGGGGTATACTTACTCGATCCCAGAGATGCGGCCATGCTGGGAAGCCACGGCCCACACATGCCCCAAGCCGCCCACCTTGGCTGACCCCACGATGATAACTGCCAGCTGCCCTAGGAACATGACCAGTGTCTGGAACACATCGGTCCAGATGACAGCCTTCAGCCCACCCTGCAGGGAAAGGACAGCACACCACCACAGAGGTCTTCTAAAGCATCCACCGTAAGGACACAGTACCTTCAGCAAGGAGACTATACTGCCATCGGGGCTGTAATTGCTCAGACCCAGTTGACATCACTCCCGCCCCATCCTCTACCTTCATGTGCCAGCCCTGCTCCTAAACCCCACCCTAAATTTCATCTCATCTCATCCCACCCTAGGATTTCACGCCACCTCCTCACCTAGATGCTTAGCTCATCCCTTCTTTTCCTTCTCCTCCCACCTCCCCTCCTTACTTCATCCCTTCCCCTCCATCCCCCAGAGCTTACTCACTTACCAGAGCAGTATAGACAGTACAGACAATGCCTAGGGTCAGCACTGACAGCCACAGATCAAAGCCAGTCACTGTAAGCAGATAAAAGTCACACTCCTATCCCTGGAAGAGGGTTTCCCAGGAGAAGCCCCAGTAGGGCAGCCAGGTCACATCACAGAGATGAAGTATTTGGTCATTAACAACAAAATCAATCATTCACCACAATGGAAAAAAAATGATTGCAGAGCTCCACCAAAAGGTGTTGATTAACCAGTTCAGACGAGGCATGGTAATGTCTGAGTAGCTTTCAAATGGTATGGACAAGCCTGCCTGTTTTTTCCCTCTCTCTTCTCCACCTCTGATAGAGACCAACCCAAGGGCCCACGCAGTGACTTAATTCCCTGTCCAAGGTCAGATGCATTTCTGCACTCTCCTCTGTCTGCCCCTCCCAAAGGTGCTTTCCCAGCCTGCCATGGCTGGAAGCCAGGGGCTGTGACTCCTCACCTGCATTGAGAGCCAATGATGGTGCATAGAGCACAACCCCCATGTAGATCACCTGTTGGATGTGCAAAAGAGAATGTGCCGGGGAGAGGAGACAAGGGTGGGAAGAGAGAGTAGGAAAGATGGACCTCAGCTCCAATATGCCAGTAGCTTCCCCTCACCTAGGCTCACGTCCCTCTCTCTTCTCCTCCCAAATTCTGGCTTGCTGCCACCGCCATAGCTGTGCTAGAATTGGAAGGAACGGGCAAGCAGGTGCCTCTGGGTGCTTAGGGTATGCTGACCCCTAGCAGGAATCCTGCCAGTCTGAGAGCAGGGAAGGCTCCAACTCCCTCAGC
Source organism: Daubentonia madagascariensis (assembly GCA_023783475.1). Classification (NCBI taxonomy): domain Eukaryota; kingdom Metazoa; phylum Chordata; class Mammalia; order Primates; family Daubentoniidae; genus Daubentonia; species Daubentonia madagascariensis. Next base: position 23,132,921 of record JAKFHU010001035.1, read on the forward strand.
ATGCTTGAGTTCAGGTTCCCCTGCCATTCATCAGGCTCAATTTCTTTGGTTTGTTTTTTCCCTTTCAAATCTACATCTGCAGACCCAGGCTCAATTTCTATCCTCACTCTACTCACCATCTGAAAGATGAAGGTCACAGTTCCACAGACCCGCACAGTTTTACTGAATCGGAGCTCCAGGTACTGGGTATACAGAAAAAAGGTATTCCTCCTGACTCCACCCCCACAATTCATAGACAACTTCCCTCGAGAGGCTCAGGAACATCAGGGAATATCCAGCGCATACCCACTCTGAGCCACACTCAGCAGAGCACTCTCCTTCTCCCCCCACCCCGACCTCTTCCAGAAAGAACTACCAACACAAGGTTAAGTTTCTGTCACTGTCATTAGACGGAGAAGATCCAGGGTCCCAGATCCTTCATATGTGCCCTGTTCCTCTTCTCCATCCCTGACCCTGGTGGCCCCATGTGCTCCTCCCATGCTCACCTCATAGGCACTGGTGAGATGCAGGCGGTAGAAGATAGGGATGAAGATGTGTGCAGGAATCAGCAGCCCCAGGAAATAGGAGCAGCCCAGGAACCAATACTGGGTCCCAAACCGGTAGATCTCAGACGGCACACCCAGGATGGCCACGGCTGACTGGAAGGTGGCTAGCAAGGACAGCGCCACAGGTAGGCAGCCCATTTTGCGGTCTGCCATCAGCAGCTGGCCAACCGTATGCCGGCCCCAGCCACGATAAGCATGGTAGAGCCCGATGGCAAGGGAGAGAACCAGCAGCAGGATGAACACCACATAGTCCACGAGGGAGAAGGTGGACATAACCACACTTGTGTCTGAGGCTGGGGGGAGGGGTGCTGCAGTGCTTACCCCTACATTCATATCCTCACTGTGTCTGTGATCTGCAGCCAGTTGCTGCTCCTGGGCTCTGGGCTGCCACTCAGCTGGGCAGTGGTGGGCAAGTGGCTACAACCTGGCTCCCAATCACGGTCTCACAGTCCTCCTTCTGCCCCGTGTGACACTGTCCAGGGTGAGCTGCAAAGGAATCAGCTTCTAGTCAGGCCTAGTCTGCCTTCATGGCCAACCCCCCTCAAGTCTTGTACATCCCAAACCCACTGGACTTGGACCAGCCAGTGTGGTGGCAGCCCTGGAAGGTCTGGAGCCCTGCTATGGGTTTGGGAGGGGAGTTAGGTGAGGGAGGAAGCAGGAGAGAGAGACAGCCAGGAGACAATAACTTGGCCAGGAACTTTGGTTATGCAGAGTTATGAAATTTAAGAATCTTCTTAGGTCTCTAGCCAAGTAGCAAAAGAAAAATCAACTCTAGCCTAAGTTTCTTCTCAGAATAATTCCCTGCTCCCACTTGCAGGCACAGACCCAGTCACTACAATCTACTAAGCCAGCAGAGCCCTGCCTGGCGCCACAGCCCAGCGGGAAGAAGACACAGAGACTAATGACAGCAGGGCTTCTCCTGTTCCCCCTGGCCTCGGCCCCCACCTCCCATGATCCCCAGTGTGACCCTCCTAAGTGATCACCAGGGAGATTGCCTCTGTGGCAGCCCCAAACTCCATTCTATGCATCTCCAGGCCAACCACCTCATGACCCTTTCTTAAGGTTCTCCCCAACACCCCTAGATAAGCCCTGCCACCCACCTCTTGGACCCTCTACCTGCCACACCACAGTCAATAGCAGATGCAGGAAGAGCAGTGGGACTCAAAAGTGAGAAGGGCAAGGTGAGAGGACACCATACTGAAGCCAGGGGTTCAGAGTTACGATCCCAGGGCCATTTTGGAGAGAAGCAAACCAGCCAAGGAGCTGGGGGACAAAGGGACCAACCAGGGAGAGTGGTCCCATCCTGCTGGGGGTAGACACCTACCTGGAGAAGCAATCCCTGTTTAGAGGCAGAGTTGCCTGGAACTGGGCAGAGGCTGAGGATCTGGTTCTATAAGTGGCTGAGGTGAAATCAGGAATTGGGGGCGGGGTGAAGCTCAGCAGTCATTTGTTCTGGCCCCTTAGGGTAACCAATAGCTGTGATCCAAATGGCCCTATCACCCTATGGCCCCCACCCCCAACTCAGCCCTAGAGCCTCCAGAATAGGGAGTGGGGAGCTCACATTCAACAGCATTCCTAAATGGATTAGGCTTTCAGCCTAAGTTACTCTTGGCACTCTGTGCTGGAGGGAGTTGGAAAAGAGGAACTAAAAGAAGACAGGAAAGTTGATTTTCTAACTTCTACACAAGAAATATTAATCCTCCAAGAATACATCCCCAATTCTCAAAGGAACAACAGTAGGATGGTAGTATTTCAAATCTTAAAGAAATCTTTGGAAATCACTGTTACAAATACCTCCCTGCCATTTCACAGACAAGCACACTAAGGCCCAGAGGGTTCAAGTGACCTTTCCAAAAGCAGAGCCAACTACTGCCACAGGCTAGATTAGAACCCAGGTCTAGTGATTCACCATCCATCCTGCTCACCACGCATATCATATTGTCTTCAGAAGCAATCTTCTAGGGTACTTACTGGTATGGGGGGGAAAAAAAGCCAGAGAATGCCACGAATTTAGATAGCGTAACATAGTAACAGTTAACATTTGTTGAACACCTGCTCTGTAACTCAACAGTGTGTTAGGTGCTTTATAAACCTTAGTGATAATAAATAATAAAGTAATAACAGCTAACACTTTCAAAATATCATGGCTCAGGTTAAAAGATGAATAATCTCTAGTTCTCACAAGAATACTGAGAAATTAAATAACTTGCTTAAGGTTATGCAGCATGATACAAAACAAGGGAGAAACGGTGCTGTATGCGGCTGTGACAGGTGATTCACCAGGGGCTCTGTCCTCACAACTCCAGAACCAGGGCAGGAACAGAGTATTAAATGCAGTCAGTCACTCACAGGACATAGTTCAAATTTCAACTAATCAAGAGACAGATTAATATAAACTGTGTTTTCTGTTCTTGCCCACCAGGAGAAAGATCAGGCTGTCCTCTGACTCTACCACACTGTGCTCTTGAGAAGGTGCCACGTACTTGGCAAGATATGGTCTCATGCAGACTAAACCTGAACTCTGAACCTCCTGGGGCCAATGAAGAGAGGAAATCAGAGCTGGCAACTCTTGGATCACATGTCCTACAGAGTCACAAATGCTAGAGGCTAGAACAAGGTTCCCAACAGGCCACTCTGGTTTAACCTAAAGATGCACTGGGCCTTTGTACATTGCAACACTCTTGAGTTTTCTCACTCGTCCTTGGCAAGTTTTTACTGCTAGGATAAAGATGATGGGGAGTGCTGGAGAGTAAAAGGAGAGAAGATGTCTGCTCTACGCAAGTAACATGTAGCACTAACAAGTTAGTGGTATGGATAGGCAGGTGGTCGGAGAAAGGAAGAAAGGCCCCAGTACAGGATACAAATATACAGAAATGGAGACCCTCTACTAATGGGGCTTCCTGATAGAATTCTATTTGCATGATGTGCAGAGAACCCTTCTGGATGGCTGAAGAATGAGCTGGACAAGACAAGAAAAACCTGACCCGGTAACAAACCCTTCATCTGACACAATTCTAAGAACAGAGCAGTGATCCAGACTTTACGGACTTGCGTCTCTCTGAGAGTGGGAGCCAAAAGGAAGAGTTGAGTTGTTTCGCTAAAACTGTAACACACTAGGGCACAAACAGCAGGTTGTGGGGCCCCTTTTTAAAAACCTAACTTACTTTGTCACACATTGCACTGGATTGCTTTGACTCCTACAAAAGGCAAAGGGATCATTGCAGGACCAACTGTCCCAAAAAAATTCCCTCAAAAACTGTCCTTGTGCCTTCCTCAGGGTCTGAAAGGCTTTGGGGGCCCTCATTAAAATGCTAATAGCTACGAACACCTTAGAAAATTTGCCAGCCACCTGAATGTAAATCCTTTCAGGAAATTTCAGGCAGAAACCAGGGAGTATGTAGAAGGGAAAAGCCTGGCTAGGCTACTCAAGATGAGCTCTGGTCGGCTTTAATGAGCTTCTGGCTGGTCCTAACTAAATCCAACACTCCGTCCCTCACGCGAGCGTGGCTTCTACGGCCCTTCAGTCAGTGCCCCGGCCACCCTGGGATAGCTGCCCTCCCTTACCTCCGTGGTTCAGCCAGGGCTAGGAAGGTCCCTTCGTTCTTCCCGAGGTCAGCATCGTTCCCTTTTTCTGGGAAGGCAAAGATGAGGAGTTAGGGAAGTATCTATCCCGCCCCTACCTCCTCGCCAGGCTCTGGGACGCTGCGCGGTGTCAGGACACAAATGAAGGAGACTTGGTGCCCAGAGCGTTCCAGGCTCGCGTCCTCCCGCTGGGGTTTGCGGTTTGCCCTTCGCCCTCTGCTCCTCATCACTCTTACCCTTTTTCCTTCCTGGTTTCCCTCTTCCCGCCACACGAGCGGAGACCACCACCTAGCCACTAGCACTTCAGGTCGTTCCAGTCCCCACGTTGGTGGCCAGCTCACTCCGCCCCTCTCCTCCTCTCCGCCCCCGCTCTCCCGAGCCTCTCAGCACCTGACCACACCCTCCCGGCCCACCTGCCGGGTCTCCCCACGTGGGTCGCGGGAGAGCCGGGCCGCAGCGACCTGGCCAAGTGACAGCGAGACCCCGCCCCCTGCCCGCCCCACGCCGTGCCGCCATGTTTACTGAGGGCAGATGGAGTGGCCCGAGCCTCTGCGGAGACGCGACCTCGGCGTCTCTGTGCGGGGAACGCAAGGCTGAAGGAGCCTGCAGGAGGCTCGGGGAAGCCCAGCGGTGACGGGAAAAGCCTTCGCTAAATGGGGAAATGGAGAGCGGTTCGGCCAGTGTCCCCGAACTAGGGCTGGGGCGCATGGAGACGAGCGCTAGCCTCCGCGAGTAAGAGCAACCCACACCCCGCCCCAGGGCGACTGGACCCGGCCTCTGAGGCCACGCGGGGAGGGGGCGTGACGCACCGGGGGCGGGGCCGCGCACGCAAGTCTGGCGTGACTCCGAGAAGGATGTAGGGAACGGAAAATGGCGCCTCGCTGGTCGGGCAGTCTTACGAGCCTGGCGCCCTGGGTTGCGGCCCTGCTCCTCGCTCTGGGTGTGGAAAGGCCTCTGGGCGTGCAAAGGGCTCTGGCGCTACCCGAGGTACAGAAGCAACTTTGAGGTCGGGCTGAAACAGGGTTGCCGGCCAGCCGTGTGTCTCGCTCGCCCGCGACTCTCCCCTCCCCAAAGCGGGTCTGCATTCTTCATTTCCTCCTTGAAACCTCGGTACCCCAGCAGGGTCCTGTTTCCGAGCACTCAAGTTGCGCAGGCCTTCCATGCCCCCGCCCTGCCAACGTTAAAAGACCTGTGAAACTTGATCTTCTTGTTCCTTAGTCTTTGAATAACTTTTAAGTTGTTCTTTCTACAGACAAGTCTTCTGGCTCTTCTGCAAGCTGTCCTTGCACGAATACCATATATATCGTGCGGTGGTAGGACTGTACTTTCTGTAATGCTTGATGCGTTCTTTTTGTACCTGCAGTCCTTTTACACCAGGCCAAACGGGTTGTCAGATTAGGTCTCTGGAGAGGGCGTAATAAATATGTTCGAACAGTGATCCTCAAAGATGAGGACCTTCACTGGGCGAGGTCTTGTACTAAAAGTCTCTGGTGAGCTGATTCCGCGTCCGGCTCTAGGGGAAGAAATGGCATCTCCTAGTCTAGGCAGATACAAGGATAGGACACGAGCCGTTTCTGTGCCCTGTGTTAGAGGAATTCTGGAGAGGTGTGCTGGCAGTTAATTCTTGATCCTTGTTTGTTCTTTTCTTGGCTTTTCTTTCTGGAGTTCTAATAAGGTTTTTTCTCTCCTGCAGATATGCACCCAATGTCCAGGGAGTGTGCAAAATTTGTCAAAAGTGGCCCTTAATTGTAAGCAGACGCCAGAGCTAATGCTGCATGCCCGCTGCTGCCTGAATCAGAAGGGCACCATCTTAGGGTGAGGGAGGAGAAGACGTCTTTGGATAGTGGATACAGGCCATTGCCTGGCTGCTTTTCTCCCTTTACACTCTTTTGAGATTACACCTATTCTTATGGCTTTAGCTGTAACCACTATGCAGGTGTCTCCCAAAACTAAATCTTTTTTAGTGTCCTTTGGCCTCTTCACACTCTAGGTGTATGTGGTTACCTCTGGCTTCCTTTTAAACATTTCCTTTTGAGTACACCCTAACTTCAAACTCAAAATGTCATATTTTGCTTCCATTCTCTTCTTTCCCTAGTCTACCTAAATATTTCTCTGTATTAAACTTTACAAAAACCATATTTTTCCATTATCATTCTCTTGCTTTAATACTGTATTTGATAAGTGTCTGTTGCCCTCAGGATAAAGTTCAAGCCGTGAACTACCACAGACTAGTTCCAACCCAGTTTTCCAACATTATTTCTAATTGTCCACTCAAACCCTCCATCAGGGTCTGGCTCCAGCCACACTTGCCTACTCCCAAAGGCATTCCACGTTTGTGTCTTTGTTCAGGCCACTCTCCATACCTGAAATTGCCTTCCTCCACCATATTAGGACATATCCATCCTTCAATTCCAATATCTTTTGTGTATACTCCCTACTACTAAATCCCAGAGTAATACCTTTTTTTTTAAACTTCCTCTAATCCTTAGTGTCTATACCACCTAAATTTATTTATATACTATCCTATGATTTCTTTCATATTATAATTTAATGTTTACATTGTTTTTATTTTTGGTGCTGGTCTTATTCCCATACTACATTGTAAGCCACTTGAAGGCTAAGATACTCAGTTATGTATATTTTATATTCTCCCAATTTTTGCAGTTTGTAGGTACTCCATAAATATTTGTAGAATAAAAGAATGCACAGAAATAGATATTGAAGAAAAAATATAATGTGGCATAGTCCTTCACGTCCAGAAGTTAAGAACCAGTCTGTGGTAGGAAGTACACTTGGAAGAAACTTTTATTTATGTGACTTGCATTTTTTTTTTCATTTAAAGGCCCTCTGTGGATCTGAAAATCATAATACGAGATTCGTTAATGTAGACAAGAAACACAAATTTCTTTCCATATATGCACAGACACATAGATATACTGATAGAATAGTGCTGGCCAATAGAACTTTCTGTGATGATGGAAACATTCCATATTTGTACTAACCATTACAGTAGCCACAACGTGGTTATTCCATTTGCACTTGAAATATGGCTAGTACAAATGCACTGAATTTTTAGGTTGAATTAATTTAAATTTAAGTAGCTAGTGGTGACTGTATTGGATAATGCAGTATTAAAATGTCTACTGTAGCACCTAGTTAGTGGCTCTGAACACAGCTGTGTTCGATTGCTATTAGCTGAGAGGGGGATTGTATAGTCAAATACAAATCTTGCCATGGATGAAGAAAAGGAGAGATACATAGTTATGTTGATTATTTTGTTTCCTCAGGCTGGATCTCCAGAACTGTTCTCTGAAGGACCCTGGTCCAAACTTTCCTCAAGCACATACTGCCGTAATCATGTAAGTGGTTAGGTACCCTCCTGCCCCAAAGGCAAATATGGCAAAAGGTTAATGGGAAAGTCTTTGGGGATAGACTCTTAAAAAGATGGGTGAATATTAATGTCTAAACTTAGACAACTCAGGATGACGATTAGCTTACCAGTATGGGAAGATGTATGAATATAAACAGGGTGCTTTCCTGAGCAGATTCTAACAGTGTGTGCTTTGCAGAGACCTGCAAGCAAACCCCCTCAAGGGTGACTTGGCCAACATCTTCCGTGGATTTACCCAGCTCCAGACGCTGTGAGTAAGGGAACGGGAAGAGAATCAAAGAGGGGCAGTGCTATGAACTTAGCAACTGTGGGCTGTATTTTATGACTACCTGTGTTGTCTTCAGGGTACTGCCACAAGATGTCAACTGTCCTGGAGGTATTAATGCCTGGAATACTATTACCTCTTATATAGACAACCAAATCTGCCAAGGGCAAAAGAACCTTTGCAATAGCACTGGGGACCCAGGTATGCTGTCTTACCTCCAACCTTCTGGAAACTGCCCTTCCTCCCTTTAGAGCAGAAAAACAAAGTTGTTTAAGTGCCTTTTGTTCAGAGTTCTAAGCCCTTGGAAAGAAAAGGTCTTAAAATATATTATTGTTATTGTTAATGTTCTTATTATCTGGAATCTTCTTTCCTCTACCTTTGACCTAGAAATGATTGAGAGAATCTAAGTTGAAACAGATAATTGAGAAACATACCTAATGAGGTCCAGTGATAGTCTCTATTTGTCTCTGGCTTTCAGAAATGTGTCCCGAGAATGGATCTTGTGCACCAGATGGTCCAGGACTTTTGCAGTGTGTTTGTGCTGATGGCTTTCACGGATACAAGTGTGTGCGCCAGGTGAGGAATTAGGCCTTCTAATTAGGGATAAGAGGAACGCGTAGGGCAAGATCTCTCTGAGAGGAAAGCCACAAGACCGGGAGCTGATACAAATACCTAGAGGTGGAAAACTATAGGAGAATTGCCCTAGGTGAGGGGATAGGTAAATAGGAAAGAACTAAGTGTTAGGATGTAGCCCTCTGTGTAACGCCGTATGGGATGTTCTTGGTCTGTTGTTCACAGGGCTCCTTCTCACTGGTTATGTTCTTCGGGATTCTGGGATCCACCACACTGTCCATCTCCATTCTATTTTGGGGGACTCAGCGCCGAAAAGCCAAGACTTCATGAACCACATAGGTCTTACTACTGACCTAAGATCATCCTGATCCATCTTAGCCCTTCCAGGGAGATCTGCTTCCTAGACAGACATCATTGGCCAGCAGATCCTCCCCAAGTTTGAGGCCATTAGAAGGAAGATGAAAATTGCACTACCCTGGAGTGGACTAGTACCAGTTCCCATTTGTGCTGTTGCCTATAATAAACTTTTTTTTTCTTCTTCTTTGTTTTTTCTTTTTAGGGAAAGGCACCCTGCCTTTTTGTCTTTCTTGCATGGGGTGGGAGGGACTGTTTCAGAGCAGCTGGTGTTTTCAGGGTTTCCCCTGGTCTTGCGGTGCAGAGACCACCGGACTCACCCCGCGCGGCTCCGCTGGCCCCGCCCCTTACGTGCGCGGCCCCGCCCCTTACGTAGTCGGTGCCCGCGCCGCCGCAGTCACTGCCGCCGAGCGCGCCCGAGGCTTCTGTGCCTGCCGCGCCCGCCTTCTCTTCGGCGCCCCGCGCAGTTAGCCACGTGGACCGACTCCGGCGCGGCGTCCTCACGTGGTTCCAGTGGAGTTTGCAGTGCTTCCCGCTTCTCCGTATTCGCCCCCGCCTCTGAGCTCCGTTCCCATGGCGGCCCTAGTGTTGGAGGACGGGTCGGTCCTGCGGGGCCAGCCCTTTGGGGCCGCTGTGTCGACTGCCGGGGAAGTGGGTAAGCAAGCCGGGGCAGGCTGCCGACCTTATCCCACTCTCTGATGCCCCTCTCCGCTCGGCCTTCTCCGTCCAGACCCCGCCATTTTCCCGCCTGCACACTCCCTCGTCCCCATTGCGTGCCCATGGCCCCAGCCCTTTTCATCCCTCACGACCAAGGCAGCCTCCACAGGGGCATGCTCATCGCGCAGGGCAGTGTTCCAAAGGGTGCCCCGCCTGAACCCAGTCCTGCCTCTTTCTTGCAGTGTTTCAAACCGGCATGGTCGGCTACCCCGAGGCCCTCACTGACCCCTCCTACAAAGCACAGATCTTAGTGCTCACGTATCCTCTGATCGGCAACTATGGCATCCCGCCTGATGAAATGGATGAGTTTGGTCTCAGCAAGGTAGCCACACCCAGTGCTTTCTCTACATTCCTCTTCAGATCAGTAAATTGTTAGTGAAGTGGGAGACATTGACACCCTGGTGGGCATCCTGGAGAGAACAGAGATACCCACTTTAGTGATAAGTACTAAGAAGACTAGTTAGGTGGGGGTTGTTAAATACCTTGAGAGGCACAGAGTGTTGGAGGCCTCGAAGGAGAGAGCTACCCCCTTTGTTGGGGGTATCAAGGCTCTAAACATAGTTGAGAGTAGTGTATGTAGTGAAGGCATGGATCAAGGAAAGTGGCAAGAAGTAAAGGGAACAACGTTGTCCGATTTGTTAGGAATGCAGAAGTTGTGAGAAAAAAGCCCACAGACAGGTTAAATACAGTGGGCATGGAGGGACTTGAAGCCAATCCAGAGAATGAGCTCAATTTGGTAAGGAACCATTGAAGGTTTTTTTAGCAGAAGTCACATGATAGGAGCAATGCTTTAGGACTATGCAAATTATCGGGAAAGAGACTGGAAACTGTAGGGTCACATACTTCTCAGTGACAGTGCCAGTTTACCTACAAAACCAATGATATTATCATCATCTAGACCTACTTCGGTTGCCTTGTCTGATTTTCTACTTTTTAGTCCTGTTCTTACCTCTAGGTAGGAAAGCTCAGTTTCTTCCTACAGTGAGGTTTCCCCTATTCCTTCGCCTCTGGAATTTGGAAACTAAGTTGCCCTCTGAGAGTTCAAGTAATAAAATAAATCAACATATAGTAATTCAGGTAATAGCAGAAGTCACTATAGCCTAGATGTGGTATTTCTCAAAACTAGTTTTGTCTGGATTGCAGACATATTGAGCCTTTAGTTCCTAAATTTGCCTTCCTAGACACCCTAGCACTGAGGACAGGAAGCTCTGGATGAGGGACACGTTTATTATTATTCCTGGATGGGAATTTATAAATTCATCATAAACCTATAAATACACTGCGTTCTAGTTTCTAATGCGATATCTTGTGAATCTGGGTAACATATGTCAGTCATCAGCTTTGTCAACTCTTAAGTACACTGACAAAATTGAGTTTATAAAACTAAAATTGAGACCCTGATGGAACCAGGATGAGGCCTCCTAGAGCCACCGGCCCAGCACTGATACTGTTGTGGCACATGTGCTGTACATGAACTTGAGCATGAGCAGATTATTCCACCTGGCCAGGGAGGATTCTGCCAAACTGTCCTTCAGATTCCTGAAGGATAATGTCAACATGCATATTCTTTAAACCTTTCACCACTGAGCTGAATGTTGTTTAAACATACCACTCCCTCCCATGTAAACTGCCTGTTTCTGTTTAGTTATTATATGCCTATCTATTGAGTAACAAATTTATGTTATCTTTTTTTTTTTAATGGTAATTCCAAATGAAGTTTGGGGGGAATCTAATCATGCCTAGTATTGTGCCCTGAACCTTTTTTTTTTTTTAGTAATGTATTATATAGCTACATATTTTATAACTCAGTTTTTAACACACTCTATAATTTATATCTTGTTTATTTAAGTGTTACCTTGTTAATTTTCTAGCTCCTGACATCAGAAATTAACATCATGAAGACAGGGACCTCATCTTTTCTTGTTCACTGCTTTTTCACCAGCATCTGTTACAATGTCTGCACCTAGTAGGCATTCAATGAACATCTGTTGGCTGACATGTGCCTTGCTCTTGAGGAGTTCACAGTTTCATGACAGGGTGACAAATACATATTCATAATACAACGTAAATAGCAATAGAGAGGTGGAGATAAAGTGTTCGGTGAGCTCTAAGCTGCAGTGGGTGAGCAGAGGTGGCTTCACAGAAGAGGGGATTTGTGATCTCAGCTTTGAATAGTGTCATTTTCAGTTATCAACGCGGCAGCCTGGGCCCATGTGTTTAGTGTTTCAAATGGAGGACAGCATTGTTGGTAAAGGGAACTATCTATGCAGAAGCACCAAATGCTTGGTATGTTGAAGGAATGACAGGTCATTCAGTGTGGCTGAATATAGAGTCCACGGCCACACAATGGGGGGAAAATGCCATAAAGAGATGCTTGGCCCTGAGTTCCTCACGATCTCCTTCCATCTACAGTGGTTTGAATCCTCAGGGATCCACGTGGCAGGACTAGTGGTGGGAGAGTGCTGCCCTACACCCAGCCACTGGAGTGCCACTCTCACCCTACACGAGTGGCTGCAGCAACATGGCATACCTGGCCTGCAAGGTATGGTGGCAAGCACAGGCATGGCTGGGCACAGCACAACATGCCTGGATGGAAAGAATCGAGGTTTCTGTAGTCTGTTGGGACCTGAGTCTAAGGTTGTGATAGACGGTTTAGAAGGTTTAGATTAGAGTCTGGGGCTGGGGGAAAGAACTAAGCTATTGCTCAGATGGAAAATTTTCAGTATACAAATGAGTGAATAGTGTTATGAACTCTCAGCTTCCATAATCATCAACTTGGGGCTAATCTTACTTCATCACTACCACAACCACTCCTAAATTATTTTGAAGCAAAACTCAGACGTCATATCATTTCATCCACAAGTAGTTCAATATCTATGAGAAAGGGATCTTGTTTAAAAATATGACCACAATAATATCATACATTTTTAAAATTAATAATTCCTTAATGTTCACATATCCAGGCAATGTTTTAAATTTCCCTAATTATCTAAATTTTTGTTTTTTTATTTGAACCCGGCTGTAAGTAAAGGTTCATAGGTTATATTTGGTTGATATGCCTCTTAAATGTCATTTATGGACCTTGAACCTATTTGATGAAAACAGATCATTTTTTCCTTAGGAGTACCCCATAGTCTACATTTTGATTACATTCCTGTGGTGTTATTTAGCATGTTCTTTTCCACCTTGGTATTATTTTCTGTAAATGGATAGATCTAGAGTTGTGGTTCAATTCGGTTTTGATATTTTTGGCAAGAATGCTTCATGGTAGTGTACTTCCACCAGGATGGCCCTGGATTTTAATGCCCATAGAACAGCTGTGTGTGACTCAGGGCTCTGGAATGGAAGTGCTTCTGGAAGTGTAACCTCACGGATGACTGAGTTAGGGGAGTGTGATCTCTGAAGCTGTGCTGTTTTTGACAGGAGTGGACACTCGGGAGCTGACTAAGAAGTTGCGGGAGCAAGGGTCTCTGCTAGGGAAGCTGGTCCAGAATGGAACAGAGCCTTCATCCCTGCCATTCTTGGACCCCAATGCCTGCCCCCTGGTGCCAGAGGTCTCCATTAAGGTACAGAGGTAGAGTGGAGAGAGTATTGCAAGCTGTAGCACAGTAGTTATATTCTGTCCACAACTGGGGTGAACACTGGAGGGAGAATCAGAGGAGACCTCAAAGGTAGGGGCTGGTGTGGGCATATCTTATACCCACTGATCACAGCTGCCAGCTGTTGCCCTGTATTCCTCTATTCCTCAGACTCCACGGGTATTCAATGCAGGGGGTGCCCCTCGGATCCTTGCTTTGGACTGTGGCCTCAAGTATCATCAGATCCGATGCCTCTGCCAGCGTGGGGCTGAGGTCACCGTGGTACCCTGGGACCATGCATTAGACAGCCAAGGTGAGTAGTGTGGGCTTATCCAGGACCTCAAATAGCTTGGGTGGGAGAGCTGTCCCTTGGTCCGGTTGCTAAAAGTCAATACAAGTTGCAGCGAAGAAGATAGAGATCAGGCTTTCATGGGAAGGGCTAAGGGTATGTCTTGTCTATTTGAAATACTGGTTTTGACATCGTCTTTTCTGCCCACTCCAGAGTATGAGGGTCTCTTCCTAAGTAATGGCCCTGGTGACCCCGCCTCCTATCCTGATGTTGTATCTTCACTGAGCCACGTCTTATCTGAGCCTAATCCCCGACCTGTCTTTGGGATCTGCCTGGGACATCAGCTGTTGGCCTTAGCCATTGGGGCCAAGACTTACAAGATGAGGTGGGACTCGTGGGGAGCAGAAGGGGCCCACACTTGTGACATGAGAGGTGGAGTGTCTTGGGAACGGGAGGAGAGTCGGTATTGATAGTGTTGAAGCAGGAGCAGGGCTAGTGAGGACAGTGAGATCAGCGAGGGCTGGGTTTGGGACAGTGGTGAAGAGAGAGTGAGAGGGGCCTGTGACTCAGCACATTTCCATCTCCAGATACGGGAACCGAGGCCATAACCAGCCCTGCTTGCTGGTGGGCTCTGGGCGCTGCTTTCTGACATCCCAGAACCACGGGTTTGCTGTGGAAACAGAGTCGCTGCCAGCAGGCTGGGTTCCTCTCTTCACCAATGCCAATGACCGTTCCAATGAAGGCATTGTACACAACAGCCTGCCCTTCTTCAGGTGAGCCACTCTGGCAGGGTGACTGTGGGTCTGTGCAGGTTTGAAGCCCTGTGGGCCTAGAAATGAAAAGTAGACCTGAGTCCTCTATCCCACTACCCACCTCTGTGGCTGCCAGTGTCAGGCCAGTGATAGCAGGTTTTGTGATCTGATTTCAACAGTGTCCAGTTTCACCCGGAGCACCAAGCTGGCCCTTCAGATATGGAACTGCTTTTTGATGTCTTTCTGGAAACTGTGAAAGAGGCCACAGCTGGGAACCCTGGGGGCCAGACAGGTAAGTCCCTGAGTAGAACTGGGTTGTGGAACTAAGAACACGGTTGGCTCCAGGATGTGTATAAGATGGATATGCCCCAGGCACTCATATATATTTGGGAGGTTACAGTTAAGGGGATGGGCCAAGCCAAGACAGTTTATGCTGCTTCTATCAAAAGGAACTCCAGCGTCGTGAGTCCTGGGTTCTGGTCCTCCCTCTGGTACTCACTAGATGCGTGATTTGCTCTAGACTCTTCTGAAAATGAGGGGGTTTATCTGGGTGATCTCTCGGTCCTGCCCAGCTCTAACGTTGTGTCATTCTTCTTTGCTGCACAGTTCATGAGCGGCTGATAGAGCGCCTCTGTCGCCCTGGGATTCCCACCCCGGGCTCTGGGCTTCCACCACCAAGGAAGGTTCTGATCTTAGGCTCAGGGGGCCTCTCCATTGGCCAAGCTGGAGAGTTTGACTACTCAGGCTCTCAGGTAAGGCCTGTCCATCCCACCCTTCTGGGTGTGGGTGACCCTCGGGAATGGATAGCGTGTTAAGGAGAAGAAGGGCTGAGGCATGAACGTTGGTTGTGGGAAGGAAATGAGCCAGGAGATCTGGGGAATGTACAGAAAGATGAGGTGGTAAGGAAAAGAGTCAATTATTAGAGATGAAAAGTACAGGGAGGGTAAGAAGAAGAGGAGAATGGCAGTCTAAGACTGTCTGAGGTCTTGCTTCTGCAGTAAAGGCTGAGATGCCATTCTTGTCCTTTTAGGCAATTAAGGCCCTGAAGGAGGAAAACATCCAGACGTTGCTGATCAACCCCAATATTGCCACAGTTCAGACCTCCCAGGGGCTGGCCGACAAGGTGTATTTCCTTCCCATAACACCTCACTACGTAACTCAGGTATGGCTGAGGCTGGACTGAGAAGGGGACTCGTGGGCAGGGAGGTTCAGCAGTCACTCTGGGTTTCCAAACATCTTTGATCCCCTCTTTACTCCTAAGGTCTTAATGCCTGTTACTCCTTTCTCCTTCCTCAGGTGATACGTAATGAACGCCCAGATGGTATATTACTGACTTTTGGGGGCCAAACCGCTCTGAACTGTGGTGTGGAGCTGACCAAGGCCGGGGTGCTAGCTCGATACGGGGTCCGGGTCCTGGGCACACCTGTGGAGACCATTGAGCTGACTGAGGATCGGCGTGCCTTTGCTGCCAGGATGGCAGAGATCGGAGAGCATGTGGCCCCCAGCGAGGCAGCAAATTCTCTTGAACAGGTTCGAGAGGTGGTTGGGTAAAGGTAGAATGGTGTTATTTTCTTTATGTATCATTTTCTCTGGGTCTAGGCACCCTCTGGGCAGCAGAAGGTGACCTGTTTGTTCATCTCTTTTACTCATTGTAGGCCCAGGCAGCCGCTGAGCGACTGGGGTACCCTGTGCTGGTGCGTGCAGCCTTTGCCCTGGGTGGTCTGGGCTCTGGCTTTGCCTCCAACAAAGAGGAGCTCTCTGCTCTTGTGGCTCCAGCTTTTGCCCATACCAGCCAAGTGCTGGTAGACAAGTCCCTAAAGGGATGGAAGGAGATTGAGTATGAGGTGGTGAGAGACACCTATGGCAACTGTGTCACGGTGAGTGATTGGTGGGAGTTGGTGGGGGCCGGGCCGGGGCGGGGGTGGGGGTGGGGTCATGTCAGGCAGCCTGAGCTTTTGGAAGAGCAGAGCCCCAGGCTGAGGTCTTTGAAGGTTCTGTGTGTCCCTCAGACCTAGGTTAGGTGCAGCCCCAGAGGTAACAGGACCCTGGGATGTGACCTTCTGCCTCCTGACTGCCCTTGGCAGTGACCGCCATGGTGCCCCCCTTCACAGGTGTGTAACATGGAGAACTTAGACCCGCTGGGCATCCACACTGGTGAGTCCATAGTTGTGGCGCCAAGCCAGACGCTGAATGACAGGGAGTACCAGCTATTACGGCAGACAGCCATCAAGGTGACCCAGCACCTGGGAATTGTTGGCGAGTGCAATGTGCAGTATGCCTTGAACCCTGAGTCAGAGCAGGTGAGGCCCTGGACTTGATATTCTGGCTATTACTGCCTCTTCCTTCCATAATTTTTGGGCTTCAAGGTTAAGAGGTCTTTTGGCCCTACAGGCCCTGAAGTAGAAGCTGGGATCATCTTTGCTAGGGTTGGGCCTTAGGAAGGGCTTACTTTCTCTCTTTTCTGAGATCTAGACAGGGTTTTCTGTCTAGATCTCAGGTGACTCTTTTTCTTTATTCTTCCCCTTTGCAGTATTACATCATCGAAGTGAATGCCAGGCTCTCCCGCAGCTCCGCCCTGGCTAGCAAGGCTACAGGCTATCCACTGGCCTATGTGGCAGCCAAGCTGGCTTTGGGCATCCCTTTGCCTGAGCTCAGGTATGAGGGTGGAGGAGAAATCATGGTGATGAGCGGGTGGGGAGCTGAAGAAAATACTCACGGGACAGGGAATATGAAGAGGATGTTGGCCTGGCTTTGTGAGGATGGGGAGAGCTCTCTGGAGCTCACCCTTTACACCTCCCTCTCTGTCCTTCTGGCACCCCTGTCTGCGGCTCCCAGGAACTCTGTGACAGGGGGAACAGCAGCCTTTGAACCCAGCCTGGACTACTGTGTGGTGAAGGTCCCTCGCTGGGACCTCAGCAAGTTCCTGCGCGTCAGCACAAGGATCGGGAGCTGCATGAAGAGCGTTGGTGAGGGTCGCTCCGCGGACTCCCCGCCCACCAGGACCAAGAATCCCGAGCGTCAGGGTTCCCTGGTGCAGCCTTTCAGCTCCTGTATTAGCAGCTGCTTAGAAGCATGGTCTCTGAGAGCTACTAGAGACATTTCAAATTAAGATAGGTGTCCTCATCAGGGGTGGGTCGGGCATCGGAATCTACATTCGAGTACAGAAGCTCTGGGATGGGGTGCAGCTGAGACTGTCTCATCTCATGTTTTACAAATGAGTAAACTTAGGTGCCCACTGGAGGAAAGTGGCTTGGCAGAGGGCCCACAGATGAGCACAGGGCAGGGCCATCAACTGCGGCTAGACCTGGTTCCTGGCTGCCTCTCTGTTCCACTACATTGCCTGTTGTACGAGACCAGTTCTGTGGAACTCCACCCACGACATTTCGTCCTCGTGGCGTTTTGCCCATGGCCTCATCAGTAGGTTGTTAATGCCAGTGACATTTTATTCACTGTGTTCATTTAAATACTGATGTTTCGGGAAAACAGTTACTGCCTGTTTTCCTGTGAGCCCTTCTAAGTCCAAGTAAGCACAGTGATAGCCATTCTTAGCATATCTCCTCCTCTGGCTCTTTCTACCTTGGTCACTAAATGAAATATTTTTTTAACGTGATGTTACGATCAGAGCAGGGCATCAGAGACCTTTTCAATGACAAGGAAATGTATTAGTAAACAATGAATGGGTGTAACAGTTACGCACCAAACAGTGGTAGAGTAGAGCATGTTGGAATTGAGTTAATATGCTTCTTTGTGGTATCCCTTTAGTTGCCTTAGACTATCCTCTAAGACGTTTCAACCAAAACAAGAGTACGTGTACCAAAGTGCCACCAGCTTAATGAATAACAGCACTTCATTGTGCTCTAAATTTCCACTTAGAGTAATAGTAGCTTTTAAACAAGTAAGTCTAAGCTCAGATATTATTTCAGAATTTTTAGAAATTCTACGAGACTGCCAAATTGTTCCTTCTGGACATGAATTTCTGTTATATGAAAATTAGAATAAACATGGGAATAAAGCCATAATTAAATTGTGGCTAAAAGAAGTGGATTGAAAATAGGGCAATCAAAGATTGATTCCAAGATGAGGCATTTAAATGTTTTGTATCTATTCAAGTATTCTTGGAATGTGATCTTCTTTGGTAACTCTTTGTAATTTTTGTTATACAAGTAAGATACATAAATCATTGAAAAATGAGAAAAGATAGTTTAACCAAAGAAAAATAATCACCTGTAATCTTGCCATAAAGAAATGGATTAATGTGGCTATATAGAGATTATTGCAGAGATTTTCTTTTCTTTTTTTGAGACAGGTTTTTGCCTGGGCTAGAGTGCAATGCTGTCATCATTGCTCACTGCAACCTCAAACTCCTGGGCTCAAGCAGTCCTGCCTCAGCCTCCCAAGTAGCTGGGACTACAGGCGTGTGCCACCGTGCCTGGCTAATTTTTTCTATTTTTAGTAGAGACAGGGTCTGACTGTTGCTCAGGCTGGTCTCGAACTCCTGGCCTCAAGCGATCCTCCTGCCTCAGCTTCCCAAAGTGCTAGGATTGCAGACGTGAGCCACCATGCCCAGCCCTTATTGCAGAAATTTTCTAGATGTACATGTGTGAGTGTATTGGATTTCTCTTTTTTAAAAAATCCCAAGGTAAAAGGTTTTGTGATATAACTACAGTACAAGAGATTTGAACAAAATCATTCATAATCCACTTCTTAGCACTACTGTTAGCATCTTGGTGTTTTAAAATTTTTTTAAAGAAATGTAAATGTTATAATAGGTTTGTAAATAGAAAAATATGATTGGTAAGAAATACTTGGAGCCTCTAGTGTAAATGGTCAGAGGACATGAACAAAAGTTTACAGAAGAGGAAATCAATAAGCAAACCTGGAAAAAAAATGTTTCCTCTCATTAGTAAATAGAAGTCTAGTTAAAATAAGATTGTTTTGCTTATTAATGAAAACCATCTAAAATGATTATGCCCACTTCTTAGGAGGTTAAACTTACATTTTGTATTATAAAGCACAGACTTTTATAAAGCAATCAAGGGCCATAAAATTTGCTTTACCTATTGCCCCTACACTTCTGGAAATTTGTCCTAAGGAGATGATCTGGCTGGGCTCAGTGGCTCACGGAGGCTGAGCTGGGAGGATTGCTTAAGGCCAGGAGGGAGTTTGAGACCAGCCTGGGCAACAGAGTGAGACCTCGTCACTACAAAAAAAAATTTTAAAAATTAGCCAAGCATAGTGGCTCATGCCTGTAATCCCAGCTACTTGGGAAGCTGAGGAGGAAGGATCACTTGAGCCCAGGAGTTTGAGGCTGTGGGAAGCTAAGATCATGCCACTGCACTCCAGCCTGGGCAACAGAGTGAGACCCTGACTCTTAAAAAAAGAAGATAATCCAAAACACAGAAAATAATCACAGCCTCACTTATAATAATTAATACTTAAAAGCTAAATGTCCTTCAGTAAGGTGGCAGTTAAATTATGTTAAATCATGCAGGAATTAAGCTGGTATTTATGAGGTCACACAGGAGTGGGAAGGTATGTATGATGAGGGGAAAAGTGGATGGAAATTGTACATACACCGTGTTTGTGTAAATTAAGATTTCTTAATAGTGAAACACCATGAATCCCACCAGCATGGGACCTGCTTTGAGAACCTTCCAGAGTCTTGACTGTAAACTATAGGCATTAGGGGCCTTCCCTACCCCTCCTACCTGCAGGCCCTCAGTCCTTCCATCCTCTTCCCCTAGGTGAAGTCATGGGCATTGGGCGTTCATTTGAGGAGGCCTTCCAGAAGGCCCTGCGCATGGTAGATGAGAACTGTGTGGGCTTTGATCACACGGTGAAGCCAGTCAGCGATATGGTAAGCAGCTCCCATCCCCCAACAACACACCTAAAATAGACCCTGCTTCTATCTTCCCTCAGGCCAAGAGCTTGTCACCAGTAACACCACTAGCAGTCATCATTGGACATTTGCCGTGTTGTCACTTTGCTGAGAATTTTGAGATGTCTCATTTATCATTACATGAGGATGTATCGTTAGACTTGTTTTTACAGATGAGGAAACTGAACTAGAGAGGTTGTGGAAATTGCTCAAAGTCTCACAGCCTATGCCAGGATTTGTATCCAAGTATTTGCAATTGCAGAACCTGTACTCTGGTGTACAGCTTCCCTTTCTTAGCACAATGGCAGCCACTCATGCTCTCAGGCTTTTAGAGGTGCTGGCAGTAGGTTGGGAATATTTTTGCTTCATATTCTGACATCTTCTGCCTTGGCACAATACTTCTATACCTATTTGTCTGCCCTCTCCCCATCAGGAGTTGGAAACTCCAACAGATAAGCGGATCTTTGTGGTGGCAGCTGCTCTGTGGGCTGGTTACTCGGTGGAGCGCCTGTATGAGCTTACACGCATCGACCGCTGGTTCTTGCACCGAATGAAACGCATCGTAGCACATGCCCAGCTGCTGGAACAACACCGCGGACAGCCTTTGCCCTCAGACCTGCTGCACCAGGCCAAGTGCCTCGGCTTCTCAGACAAGCAGATTGCCCTTGCGGTTCTGAGGTCAGAGATGGCGGTGAGGGCCTCGGGCTGAGAAATGTGGGGTGGAGAACCTTTGTACCAGTAAGGGGTCCTTGGGAGAGATGGAGAAGGGTGTGGGGAGCTTTGGAGGCTTCTGACCTTTGTCCGTGGGATAGTTTCCTCTCTAATCCCTGCCCTGCAGTCTCACCCCTCTGTCAGTCCCTACCCTACTCCCAGGGCCTATGTTTTTGACCCTTTTCCTTTAGTACAGAGCTGGCTGTTCGCAAGCTGCGTCAGGAACTGGGAATCTGCCCAGCAGTGAAACAGATTGACACGGTTGCAGCTGAGTGGCCAGCCCAGACAAATTACCTGTACCTGACATATTGGGGCACCACCCATGACCTCACCTTTCGAACGCCTCATGTCCTGGTCCTTGGCTCTGGTGTCTACCGTATTGGCTCTAGTGTTGAGTTTGATTGGTGTGCTGTAGGCTGCATCCAGCAGCTCCGAAAGGTCTGAGAGTTCCTCTTTCGTCCCAGTTTCTCTGCTGTTCAATTGCCTAGCATTCATCCTGGCATTCCCTATTAATGGCTACCCCTTATTTCTCTCGTAGAACTTTGGTTTGGGGGTGGGGGGAGCCTCTTAGGCCATCTCTAATGCCCCACACAGTGCATGAATCTCCTTCCCAACATTTTGTACCTTCTTCCCTCCCAAGGCAGATGTCCTGTACAGCTGTTTCAGAGGACGCTGGGCTAGTACTCTCTGAAGTAGGGGCTTTGGCTTAGTTTCTCCATGATCTTCCTCCCACCTGATTGCTAAGCATCGTTCCCCTCCCTGTTACAGATGGGGTATAAGACCATCATGGTGAACTACAACCCAGAGACAGTCAGCACTGACTATGACATGTGTGATCGACTCTACTTTGATGAGATCTCTTTTGAGGTAAGAGGGACAAGGGCTGCCTGGTAGCCTGGGTGGCCAGGGTTGAGTGGGACTGGCTGGCTGACCTCAGATTCTTTGGGACTTGGTGTGGCAGCAGAGGGAGCATGAGCAAGAAGGCTCAGATCCCTGACCCCTTCTGCTGCCACCACTTGTTTCTACCCCTGCACTGTGTAGGTGGTGATGGACATCTATGAGCTGGAGAACCCTGAAGGCGTGATCCTGTCCATGGGCGGGCAGTTGCCCAACAACATGGCCATGGCCTTACACCGGCAGCAGTGCCGGGTGCTGGGCACCTCTCCTGAAGCCATCGACTCGGCTGAGAACCGTTTCAAGTTCTCCCGGCTCCTTGACACCATTGGTATCAGCCAGCCTCAGTGGAGGGAGCTCAGTGACCTAGAGGTGGGCTGGGGCCTGGTGGGAGACCTGAAGGCTTAACGATGTTCAGGAATTAAGTGTGAACAACCCAGCTAAGCTCCCTGCCTCCTGTAGTCTGCTCGCCAGTTCTGCCAGACTGTGGGATATCCCTGTGTGGTGCGCCCCTCCTATGTGCTGAGCGGTGCTGCTATGAATGTGGCCTACACCGATGGAGACCTGGAGCGCTTCCTGAGCAGTGCAGCAGCCGTCTCCAAAGAGCACCCCGTGGTCATCTCCAAGTTCATCCAGGAGGCCAAGGTGGGAGGCCACGGACAAAGAAGTCTCTGAGAGCACTCTCCCAGCCCTGGAGGAGACTCCTCTCTCTGGCCCTGCAGAATTGCAGGCACAGTGGGCTGGAAAGAGTGGGTTGTGTGGGGGCTATTAAAGGAAGAGAGAATCCTAGGGCAAGTGGGAGAAGAAAGTGGCCCTTGCCCTACATTACACTGCCTATGTCCCCCACCCCCAACTAGGAGATTGATGTGGATGCTGTGGCCTGTGACGGTGTGGTGGCAGCCATCGCCATCTCTGAGCATGTGGAGAATGCAGGTGTGCATTCAGGTGATGCCACACTGGTGACCCCCCCACAAGACATCACCCCCAAAACCCTGGAGCGGATCAAAGCCATCGTGCATGCTGTGGGCCAGGAGCTACAGGTCACGGGACCCTTCAATCTGCAGCTCATTGCCAAGGTAATAAGGCTAAAGGAGGAGACTAAAAGGCCACAGCTCCTCCACATTCTGTGCTGGCCACAGTGCCATGAAACCCTGAGCTGTGTCCTGCCCTCATCTGAGTAGGCAGGAAAACTGGAGGGAAAAGGCCATAGCTAGAGCCCACAGTGTTGGCAGGGTTTGTGACAGTTAGTCACCCTGAACCCTGCCCAGACTGATTACCCACAGACTAAAGAGGGAAGGGAAGAGTCAAGGTCAGTGGAGTAGTGGCCAGGCTGCTGAAGGCCTGACTAATCCTTCTCTGCTCCAGGATGACCAGCTGAAAGTTATTGAATGCAACGTGCGTGTCTCTCGCTCCTTCCCCTTCGTCTCCAAGACACTAGGTGTGGACCTGGTAGCCTTGGCCACACGGGTCATCATGGGGGAAGAGGTGGAACCTGTGGGGCTCATGACTGGCTCTGGAGTTGTGGGGGTAAAGGTAAGAAGAATTGAAACCCTTGGGTTTAGCAGAGAAAGAGTGAGGGGAGCTCACTCACCACGCACAGTTGTCAGTCAGCATGTGCCCAGGCACCAACAGCAAGGCATTGGCCAGCCATGAAGGTGATGAGATGGTCCTTGTCCCTTAGGAGCTTATGTACACTCTATGGGAGGCAAGAGAAGTTGAATCCCAAAATAGCTTTGGCATAGAACAGTCTGTGATGAAACTACATATTCAAGATACAAACAAAATACTACAGGAGTTTAGATACAAGAGATGCCGCTTCCAAAAGAGGTGATCTGGAAAGGCTTGAGAGAAGGGGTGGTATTTGGATTGAGTCTTAGAGCATGGTTAGGGTTTGTTTGTTTGTTTTTTTTTGAGACAGGGTCTTGCTCTGTTGCCCAGGCTGGTCTTGAACTCCTGGCCTCAAGTGATTCTCCCACCTCAGCCTCCCAAAGTGTTAGGATTACAGATGTGAGCCACCACACCTGGCCTGATTAGGATTTTTGACTTGCAGAGCTTGTAGGTCAGGGCACATCCTGAGCAGAAGCCGAGGGAGGACCTGAAGTGTGTTTGGGAAGCAGTGGGGCACACGGAGGGTAGCAGCTGGAGGGCAGGTGACCCTGCTGTTTGTGTCTGCCTCTCCTGGTGAGGGGCGGTGGTCCCCGCACACGTTGGCCCCTTTCTTCCATCCTGCTCCCTCAGGTGCCTCAGTTCTCCTTCTCCCGCTTGGCGGGTGCTGACGTGGTGTTGGGTGTGGAAATGACCAGTACTGGAGAGGTGGCCGGCTTTGGGGAGAGTCGCTGCGAGGCCTACCTCAAGGCCATGCTAAGCACTGGTTTCAAGATCCCCAAGAAGAATATCTTGCTGACCATTGGCAGCTATAAGGTACCAGAGTCCAGGGAGGGTCGCCCAGGTGGCCTTGGCTCCCTGGGTCAGGCTGACCTTGAGATGGAAGGCAGGGGAAACACAACCTCGTCATCCTTCTGTTTGGTTCCAGAATAAAAGTGAGCTGCTCCCTACTGTGCGGTTGCTGGAGAGCCTGGGCTACAGTCTATATGCCAGTCTGGGTACAGCTGACTTCTACACCGAGCATGGCGTCAAGGTACGGGGCTCCGGCAGCCCACTCTGCCGCTGCCCTTCCCCAAGACAATGAAAACATTGCACCAAAGACCTCTCCCTGTTCCCCTGCTTTTGTTACTGCTTTTATGATACTAATAAGATATATTCTGCATAAAACAAGTAGAATGTGCAGAAAAGCAAAGAGAAAAAGAACCCCTTATAATTTTTCTACCACTGTTAACATTCTGATACTTTTCCTTCCAGAATTTCATCTGTGTGTACGTGTGTGAGCTCATATTGCATGTAATCCTTGGTGACCTGTCTTAGTTAACGTAGTATAGACATTTTTCCTGTCAAGAAATATACTTTGCTAATAACAAATAGAGGGAGCCCCTGGTCGTCACCCTATGGGTCCTTGGTCTCCTCACCATGGGCTCCTGGGCCAGCTCCCCTCCCTTCAGGCTGGCCTTCCTGACCCCTGCCAGGCTCAGCTTGGTCCTGACTTTGGTTCCGGGTTGGCAGGTAACAGCCGTGGACTGGCACTTTGAGGAGGCCGTGGATGGCGAGTGCCCGCCACAGCGAAGCATCCTGGAGCAGCTGGCTGAGAACCACTTCGAGCTAGTGATTAACCTGTCCATGCGTGGAGCTGGGGGCCGGCGTCTCTCCTCCTTCGTCACCAAGGGCTACCGCACCCGGCGCCTGGCTGCTGACTTCTCTGTGCCCCTCATCATTGATATCAAGTGCACCAAACTATTTGTGGAGGTAACTGAGCCCTGGGTGCTGGGGGGAGACAGCCAGCGACAATGGGAGGAGGAGGGAGTTGGGAAGTCACAGTATGGAACAGCCATGCTAATAAAGCTCTGGCTGCAGGGGGAGAGAAGGTGGGCATAGAGTATGGAGCCTGGTTTATGAGAAAACCCAATCCCTACCTACAACCCCCCAGGATCTCCCCTCCCTTACATCAAAGCTGACCATGCTTTCCATTCACAGGCCCTAGGCCAGATCGGGCCAGCCCCTCCTTTGAAGGTGCACGTTGACTGTATGACTTCCCAAAAGCTTGTGCGACTACCTGGTAAGTGCATCTTTTGGGAGAACTTGGCTTCTGGACACTGGTAGCAGCTGGCATGGAAACCCTCGGTGAGGTGAAGGGTGGCTGGGGGGCCCACTCTCTGCCATAGGCTGCAGAGACTACAAAGGCCCCAGAATCTCTCACTCTGAGCTCTTTCAGTCCTTGATCCACTGTGCCCTTGACTGAGGAACCTTGCCACCTCTCACTTGTATCTATTGCTGCTAATTTTCCTGTTACTACAATTTACCTCTTTGACATCCTTTGTGTTTCCAAATCTTTCTCTAATCTTGCTGCCCCCACGTTCTCCCAGGATTGATTGATGTCCATGTGCACCTGCGGGAACCAGGTGGGACACACAAAGAGGACTTTGCCTCAGGCACCGCTGCTGCCCTGGCTGGGGGTGTCACCATGGTGTGTGCCATGCCTAATACCCGGCCCCCCATTATCGACGCCCCTGCCCTGGCCCTGGCCCAGAAGGTGAGCCACTGCACTCTTGCTTCCTGCTGTCAGAGACCCACATAAACCCACAGCCCACCTTTGCCTCCCTGGGCCCTTTTCCCTTTGCCCCTTACCATGAGCCCAGACCACTGGTGCCAGGCTGGCCTGTGTGGACATGGATGCCAACAAGCCTTATCTTGTATGTACCTTCTCCAGCTGGCAGAGGCTGGCGCCCGCTGTGACTATGCTTTATTCCTTGGGGCCTCGTCTGAAAATGCAGGGACCCTGGGCACTGTAGCCGGGTCTGCAGCTGGGCTGAAGCTCTACCTCAATGAGACCTTCTCTGAGCTGCGGCTGGACAGTATGGCCCAGTGGATGGAGGTACGGAGTGTGCATGTGGCAGGAGGCTGCCACCCAACATCTCCTGGCTGTAAGGCCCCCACCTAAGTGGGCTGACAGCAGTGAGGATTTAGGGGGGTGCCTGAGGGTTGTGCCCCTTGATAAGCACGGGCAATCAAAGGCTCTGCACGCTCCCTTATCAGTTTTTTCTGCCCCCAGCACTTTGAGACATGGCCATCCCACCTCCCCATCGTGGCCCATGCAGAGCGGCAGAGTGTGGCCGCCATCCTTATGGTGGCCCAGCTGACCCAACGCTCAGTCCACATATGTCACGTGGCGCGGAAGGAGGAGGTGAGAGTGTGCCAGCGGTCTCAGTTATTCTTCAGTTACTCGGTTGCTTTCCCAGTAACACCAAAGTTCAGGGTAGTCCTTCCGGGCAGGAGGAGAGCTGCAAGCTAGCACTCTTGCATGTCTGCCTTGTCATTTCCCAACCAGGGATGTTGGCCAAGGGGACTTTGTGGGACAGGGCATATGGGGCGGCCTCTTCTGGATCTCTATACTCTCCTCCTAGATCTTGCTGATTAAAGCCGCAAAGGCACGGGGGCTGCCAGTGACCTGTGAGGTGGCACCCCACCACCTGTTCCTGAGCCATGATGACCTGGAGCGCCTGGGGCCTGGGAAGGGGGAAGTCCGGCCCAAGCTTTGTTCCCGCCAGGACATGGAAGCCCTGTGGGAGAACATGGCTGTCATCGACTGCTTTGCCTCAGACCACGGTGAGAGGACCCAGTGTGCTCCTCCTCTGCTCCAGCGGGGCTTGTGCCCCAGCTCAAGAAAGCAAGAAAATGGGAGCCGGGCCAGGACTCTGGGCTCCAAGAGGACAGGGTCTTGGTCTATGTAGGACCCCAGCCTGTAATACAGTGCCTGGTCTGTGATAGATGCTTCATAAGTAGTCATTGAAAGGAGGAATAAGTGATGAGTAAAATTGGAAATGAGGGAGTATATGGGTAAAAGTGTGGGCCTCAGGAGACGGCAGCTGTCCTGTTTCCCACGTTTCCAATTCCCAGAAGAAATGAGGTTGCTGGAAGTGTAGTGCTGGGGCGTGTGACTTCCCAAATGTGGGGGTGATTGGTCTCAAGGGTAATGACTCTCTTTCTCCCAGCCCCCCATACCTTGGAGGAGAAGTGTGGACCCAAGCCTCTGCCCGGCTTCCCAGGGCTGGAGACCATGCTGCCACTGCTACTGACAGCTGTGAGCGAGGGCCGGCTCAGTCTGGAAGACCTGCTGCAGCGATTGCATCACAATCCTCGGCGCATCTTTCACCTGCCCCCACAGGAGGACACCTACGTGGAGGTGTGGGGATGAGGCCCAGAGTGGGTGGGGAACTCTCCAGCCCTAGATCTGTTCCCTGGCGTGGCCTTTCCCTAGCATAACCCATGATGCTCTGGGCAGGTGGATCTGGAGCATGAGTGGACAATCCCCAGCCACATGCCCTTCTCCAAGGCCCACTGGACACCCTTTGAAGGGCAAAAGGTGAAAGGCACCATCCGCCGCGTGGTCCTGCGAGGGGAGGTTGCCTACATTGATGGGCAGGTACGTGGGTAGACCCTACCTGATCTCAGTGTGACCTCCTCCACACCACTTTCATTGTCTTCCCTGCCCAGCACATGTACATGGTGCCACTCCCCCCTCCAGCTGCTCTACACCTAGGGCAGGGGCAGGGGTGGGGGCGCAGCTCTCCAAGGCATTTCTGGTTCTTGCTGGCATCTCCTCCTTTAGGACCCCAGTTGTGGCTCTCTCCCCCCTTATTCCCTTGCCGTTGCCTTGTGTCTGCAGGTTCTGGTGCCTCCGGGCTATGGACAGGATGTACGGAAGTGGCCTCAGGGGGCTGTTCCCCAGCCCCAGCCCCCGCCCCCAGCCCCTGCCACCAGTGAGATAAGCACGGTACCCACACTTACTTCGGAACTGTGGCTGGCTGGGAGGGCCTGGGGGTGCACCCAAGGGCAGGACTAACAGCTTGAACGTTTACATTGGTGGTTCGGGGGTGGGAGGTCTGCACTTGACAGTTGCAGTCACCCCAACCTGTCTGTGTGCTGCAAAATACAGAACTAACTCCATTTAAGAGACTACCTGTGGGAAGCACAAGCCCATTATTAATTCAACCAGAGTAATGTCTGGGGCCCTGTCACTGGGCGAGCATATACCTTTAAGAGGCCAGCTTGTCTGCCACTTATTGACAACACACTGGAGGAGTGGAGCTGAGGGGAGGTGACGTAGAGTGGAATCCACGTGCACGAGGGATAGTTGGGCTTTCCCTGAGGGATTGAATTTGCAGTGAGGTTGTGTCACCTTTTCAAAATGCTGGGCCAATGTCACCACTCCAGACACCTGAAAGGCCTCGCCGGGGCATCCCAGGGCTTCCTGATGGTCGCTTCCACCTGCCACCCCGAATCCACCGAGCCTCCGACCCAGGTCTGCCAGGTAAGAGGGGAGATTCCTGTGACTCAGATGTGTAGGGACAGGGTCCTCTTCCTCCTGGCACCTCTTCATCCACTCACCCTGCCCTTCTCTCCATCCTTCATCCTAGTCTGATTTGTCGTACTTTCCTTTGCCTAAATAAGTCTCCCCAGCGTGAGTAGACATCCCACAGTGTCTCACAGGCCCTTTTTTGTTGTGGGCAGCTATGTTCCTCCGCCCGGAAGCTGGGATCCCACAGGGCAGCAGAGCGTGGGGTAAATCCCGGTTGTTGGTTGGTGTGAGTCTGTCTCTTCCTCTTGCTTAGGATCCCTTTGCCAACTGGGAAAGCCCTGGGAGGGCACCACTGCTCCCACACAGCACAGCCCCTGTGGGAAATCTCATGTCTGTCCCCAGAGCTGCTGTAGTCCTTCCTGCCCTCCCCTAACCTGCTGTCATTACTGTGGTGTGCATTGGTTTAACACATACACTGTGATCCAGCATTCTTGGGAATATGGGATCTCTTTCCAAACCTCAGCCACAAACTTACATCTATCCTGTTGTCCTGTTTACAGCTGAGGAGCCAAAGGAAAAGTCCTCCCGGAAGGCAGCTGAGCCAGGTGAGAGGCTCTACCCTGACACCCACTTACCTTGGTGACCTCTGTGATCTGGCCTGGGTCGGAGGAACCCTCTGACCAGCCTCTCCTGCCCCGTCCCTCACTGCAGAGCTGATGGGAACCCCTGATGGCACCTGCTACCCTCCACCACCAGTACCTAGACAGGCATCACCCCAGAACCTGGGGACCCCTGGCCTGCTGCACCCCCAGACCTCACCCCTGCTGCACTCATTAGTAGGCCAACATATCCTGTCCGTCCAGCAGTTCACCAAGGATCAGGTGCCTGGGGTGGGGAGGATGGGATACCCAGAGCTTTGAGGATTTGGAAAGTTGGGGCTAGGACCTCTGGGGACTGCTTGCTGCCTTTTCAGCTGATTCGTGGTCTTTCAGCTGTCCCACCTGTTCAATGTGGCGCACACACTGCGGATGATGGTGCAGAAGGAGCGGAGCCTCGACATCCTCAAGGTCAGGATCAGGGCTGGGGGGCTGAGGGTCTTGTGGCCATGGCAGGGCAAGGCTGTGCATTGGTCAGAGTAGGTCTTCTTTCCCCTGCCATCAGGTCCCCTCATGTGAGTCAACCCCCTACTGTCAGTAGCTCGGCCTTCTCTGCTGCTCTAGATCTTCCCCCTGTTTTTTCCTTCCTCGGAGCAGGATTTGGCTGACTTGGGAGGCCCTGGGCATCACCCCATTCATAGGGCCATCTGGTGTGTGCTGCTGTAGTCATGAGACAGCTAGTGTGTTTCCTTCTCACAGGTCACTCAGACACGTAACCATAGCTTTCTGGACGCAGAGCCTTTAGGTCAGAGTGATGCTGATGTTGAGGCTCTGACAAGTCATTGGAGGTTTGGGTGGAGAAGGGTCCTCTCAGAGCCCCACTAGTGTAAGCCGGGGAGGCAGGTGCTGGCCTGTGTGCTCCCCAAGGTGAGCATGCACACACACACCTCCCACCTTGCCCTCTCCCCAGGGGAAGGTCATGGCGTCCATGTTCTACGAGGTGAGCACGCGGACCAGCAGCTCCTTCGCAGCAGCCATGGCCCGGCTAGGGGGCGCTGTGCTCAGCTTCTCAGAAGCCACCTCTTCCGTCCAGAAGGGCGAGTCCCTGGCTGACTCAGTGCAGACCATGAGCTGCTACGCGGACGTCGTTGTGCTTCGGCACCCCCAACCTGGAGCGGTGGAGGTGAGGCCGGCCTGTGTGCTGAGATGGGGTTGATAAGGCTGGACTTGGGGACATGAGGTCCTTTCTGCCCACATTTTCTGTGACTGCAGGTCTCAGGTTGGGCCAGATGAGTGAGGGGACCCCAGGAGAGTGGGACTGAGGTGGGGAGGGGCTGCAAAAGACAGGATTCTCCCTCCTTGTCCGTTTTCCCAGCTGGCAGCCAAGCACTGCCGGAGGCCAGTGATCAATGCTGGGGATGGGGTTGGAGAGCATCCCACCCAGGCCCTGCTGGACATCTTCACCATCCGGGAAGAGCTGGGGACTGTCAATGGCATGACGGTGAGGCTGGTGGCAGGGGTGGGAATCAGGGCCGGGTCTGGAGAAGGAGGCAGTTAGGAAGCGGTTTCTCCAGTCCAGGACATGCTGCATCAGGGAGGCCTAGATCCCGTTGCTCCTTAGGCTTTTGAAAGCTTTGAAATGGGAGGAGGGGCACTCAGTCTGGGGTCCTTGTGGTGACTGGGTGTCTCCCTAGATTACAATGGTGGGTGACCTGAAGCATGGACGCACAGTGCATTCCCTAGCTTGCCTGCTCACCCAGTACCGTGTCAGTCTGCGCTACGTCGCACCTCCTAGTCTGCGCATGCCATCCACCGTGCGGGCCTTTGTGGCCTCCCGTGGCACCAAGCAGGTGAAGACTGTCACGGCCCAGCCAGAGGCCGTGGGGATGTGGGTTGGGCAGTCAGAGCCCAGCACTGCATTCACTGTGGCTCCATCTCACCCTCCAGGAGGAATTTGAGAGCATTGAGGAGGCACTGCCTGACACTGATGTGCTCTACATGACTCGAATCCAGAAGGAACGATTTGGCTCTACCCAGGAGTATGAGGCTGTGAGTGCCGGGCTTGAGGAAGAAGCCAGGGCAGGAGCAAGAGGGCAGGAAGGCTGGGCACTGGGGCTGGGTCAGAGCCATTAGGCCTCAGGCCCCTCAGTTGCCACAGCTGTGTGGGGGTGTGGGGGGCTCCTGGTGGAGTCCAGACTGTGTCCTCTGTAGCCATCCCTGTGCCAAGGCGCTAATGAGGACCCTTCTGCCTTGCAGTGCTTTGGTCAGTTCATCCTCACTCCCCACATCATGACTCGGGCCAAGAAAAAGATGGTGGTGATGCACCCAATGCCCCGTGTCAACGAGATCAGGTGATGGAGCATCAAAATCAGAGACTACCACAGGGCTGGCTGTAGGGAAGGAACTGAGGCCTGGACAGGCCATCTGTGGGCTGCATGGTAACTCTTTTCCTTCTTTTGCAGTGTGGAGGTGGACTCGGACCCCCGCGCAGCCTACTTCCGCCAGGCCGAGAATGGCATGTACATCCGCATGGCTCTGTTAGCCACCGTGCTGGGCCGTTTCTAGGGCCTGGCTTCCTTAGCCTTGTCTCCTCAGGCCCAGGTGCTGGGCAAGGAATGCAGTGCCCCCCACGGGGGCAGCACACTTAGTAGGTACCCTGGGGCCTCCAGATAGTTCACATGTGCAGACCATGCTTCAGGCCCTGGGCTGGAGCTCTCTAGCATGGGGATGGAGCCTCAGATACTGGGGCCCAGTCTGCTCCATCTTCATTCTTGCACCTTAAATCTGTACAGTCGCTTTTATACTGATGTAATAAACAGCTGAGCTGCCTCTAGTTCCTGCTTCCTTGTGAATATCATGCCTGTAGCATAGGATACCGAATGTAGTAGAACAGAGCTTCCTTGTAGAAAATGGGAACAGATTCCCAAATTACAAGAGCAGTTTCACCGGGCAGGGCTCTGGTGAGCAGCTAGGCTCAACATTTTCAGAGTCATGGCCCTTTAGGACTCCAGGCAGGAGTGTGTTGTTCTGTTTATGCTCTCTGAGTCCTGTGTTACACTGGTACCAGAGCTCACCTGTGGACTCTGGTTAGTGTCTAGCCCTCCTTCCTCAATTAAGTTGCGTTAGAGTCCTGACAGACACTTTTGCCTTGTTCCCAGACACTGGGAAAGTACCCGAGTCATGGTGAAAGGAAGGCTGGGCGCCATGTGTGTTCTGATGTGGTGCATTATCTTCTAGGCCTTTACTCTTCCCACTTATTTCTGGTTAGTCCTCTCCTCGGTGGCTAAGGCTGCCGTGATGTTCTCAAAACCTGGCCCTGGAGTTCTCCAGCCACCATCACTGTTTGGAACCCCTCCTACCTGCCATGCCTGGGAGCCTCTGCCTGACACTGGACAGAGGGGCAGGTGCCATGGAGAGCTGAGGAGAACTTTGGCCTGGAGACCCCGGGGTAGGGGTCCGAGTGGAGTAGCTCATGTGTCGTTGCAGGTGAGGGCTTCTGAGGAGCTATTCCAGTCTGTGAACTTCAGTAGCATTGGAGAACTCTCTCATTTCTTATTCCAACAGACTTGAACTTAGCACCCTCTGGGTCCAAAACACCATGTGCAATGGGAGGACGAAGACAAGATAATTCTCACCCTCAATTTTCAGCCTCAGGTTGTAAGGCATCCAGTGACTTATACAGGTTAAGCTGCCACACACTGGCACATGGTGGTCCAAACTGCTGCGACACCATTCAGGAAGAGCCTACTTCAGCCAAAGAACTATTAGCATGTTGTAGGGATGGGGACAGGAGAATGACCTTGTTTTTTGAAAACTTGGTGTAAGCAGGAGCTTTATATGTACTTCTCACACAGCCTTCCAGCTATTTTACAGATGTGGAAACTGGCTCGGAGAGAAGTTACTGGGTAGCTTGCCAGACCACTAGTCTCAAGACTTGTTTACACAAGATTGTTTGACTTCAAACCCACCTTTCTATTCAACGAAAAGGAAAAGGCCATTTCTGGCTTTGAGGGCATTCAAAACCAGTGGGAAAGACAAGCCCCACGAATCTTAAGCAGCCAGAGAGCAAGCCTGAGGTGTCCTGTGGCAAGCCAGCTTTCAGCAAAGATCAGCACAGACAGGGAGTCAGGAAAGCCTCATGGAGCGGGTATTTGAGCTGGGTCCTGAGGAAGGATGTGCTTGGGCAGGTGGACAGGAAGATGAAGAATCTTATTTACAGAACAGCTTGACATAGCGTTTGCAGTACAGTGAGGAGGTACACCGGACCCAGCAGAGGATTCCTGCTTCGTATTGTTGGGGTCAAGAGTCCCACAGACCAGACCGAGAGGTTTGGATGTCAATTCCAACAGAAATGCTATTTCATAACCTCAGCAACTATGGGAAGAGGGGTGGGATTAAGTATAACGCTCTGTCCCTGAGAGGTGAGACATGGCTCCGGTCCCACTAATGTTAACCTTTTCCAGTCTTTCTAAACCCTCATCCTGCCTGACAAGTTCTCCCTCACGTACCTGGAGGACTTTGTTGGTTGGAAAATAGACTACCATTTTTAGAACTCTTTTCTAGCGCTTTGGTTTCCCCGCTTAAACTATTCAGACAAGTCAGATTATTTTCCCAAGTACTCTTGAGTACTTGAGACTCTGTCACACACAGATTCCCACAGAACTTGGAGAGTCACCCTCAAGTAGAAGCAATGTTTGCTGCCAAGCAGCACACACATTCTACTCAGTTGCTAAGTGGTGGGAGGTGTTCCTGCCCTGATCCTTTCTTTGGCTCTCCTAATCATAACACAGCTCTAAGTTGAATAAACTTCTTTCCCCTACAACTAGAAATTAGATCTTATTATGTTGGGAAATATAATAAAAAGCTATCGGCAAAAAAATAAAAACCGCCCTTTAATAAAGCAAAATAGCCCTGTCTGAGCCTGTTCCACATCCACTGAGAAATAATATGCTCCGTGTGATTGGCATTAGCCATAAAAAGTTAGTTTCCTGGTTTCCTTTCCTCCTTAGATACCTATGAGGTTTGATCTATTTCTTTAAAAAAAAAAAATCTAATTATGCGCCAAGCACTTTACAAATACTAACGTTCCTTTTGACATTTTTGGATGAACCCTTTAAATCTATCTCCCTCCTGCCCCCATAAAAGAAGTCTGGCCTAACATCGGCTTATTACTGCAAAGTCATTTCTCCCCAACTCGTCACTGTCTACCTAGTGAAGGAGAACATCCCCTCAAAATAGGTAGTCCACTTGGAGCTTTGCCACCTGCATCCTATTCCTGCCTCTTCTAACTAGCTGCAATCATGGGCAAGTCTGTGCACCTTAGGGCTTTAAGTTGAAAGGGTAGAGTTGGAAGTTCGCAGTTGATAAAGTTGATAGTAAGTCCGTGCAAAATTCCAGAGACAGTGGGGGGCCATTGGCTGGGGGATTTGTGGAGCAGAGGATGAGGTGCAGTGAGTGCTTACGGAAGACCAGTCGCAGAAGCACCTAAAAGAGGTGGGGAGGGGAGCATTCTGCCATTGGAAAGCCAGCTAGGAAGTTGTTGCAGTAAACACATGATGGGTGAAGAGGGTCTGCGCTGAGGAATGGATATCATAAGACACCAGGGGAGAGGAGGGTGAAGAATGAGTCCGCAGTGTGAGGCCTTGAGACTGGGGGAACGAGGGCGGGTGAAGATAGATAGAAAGAGCAGAGCAGTCTGGGCTGGGGGAGGTGGATTCTGTGTGGACGTGATACTCCTCAGCGGTGGGCCATCTGCGTGGACATGTCATGGAGCTGGTGAATTGGAGCAAGCTGCGACAGAGACAAATATGTGCGATTTATGAGTGATAACACAAATGCCTTGAGAACAGGGACTTTATTCACTAATGTATCCCAGCAACTAGAACAGTGCTGAGCACATAGTAGGCGCTCAATAAACATTTGTTGCCTGAAGCATCAACATAAAGGTAATTGACACTTTTTAAATACACATCTGTGTTAGTTCAGGAGAAAGGAAGCCAAGAGAGATGAGCAGGGGGCTAAAGCCCGCATCCCAGAAAGGGCGGGAGAACTCAGAAGAAAGCCCTCTGACAAGGCCAGAATTTCGGGCGTGTAGGGTATAGGGGAGGTGTTGGTAGAATCAGATCCTGTAGTAGGCCAAAGAGAATGAAATCCGAGGCAAGGACGTTGTCACAACAGCTGTTAGTTCGATGCTTTGTGGTGGTAAGGTGGGCGCCAGGTTTCACCGGGTTACTGAGGAACTGGCTTAGAAGCTGCAGTCATTTGCCAAGACGCAAGGACAAAATGTGTTGGCGTTGGGATCTGAAAGGGTCTAGAGAAGGTTGGGAAAGCTGTGGTGAAGCCACAGGAGATTAATGAGAGCGTCTAGCTTCTCATTAATGAAGGGGAAACTAGACATTGTGAATATGTGGTGGGGCTGGGGGAAGCCAGGTCAACCATCCTGTAGGACCGTTGAACTAAAAATTACTGCCTCTATGAGAGGCACCTGAGTAGTTGCCATCAAATGATTCTGTGGAGTGACCTGGGGAAGTCAGCATGTAAGAAACTGGCTTGTTGGCCCATTGGTGGGAGCTGGGATTAGAGGATATGTTATGGGCCTTGTATTGACCGGCGGCTGGGGCGGGCCACTGGCCCACATGCCCCTGGTCACCATCCTTCACCCATTCATTCCTTCCCCAGCAGGCATTACTGAGTGTTCACTTGGTGCCTGGCTGGGAGCTGGGAGGTGGGGAGGCAACCCTGAGGAAAGCGTGTCTTCCTTTAAGGAGCATGCGAGCAGCAGGGCACTCCCCACCACCATTGCCCCCCCAGTCCTGCGTGACTAAGGCCTGGGCCAGCAGATGGTGAGATGAAAGGGAGCAGGGAGGTGATGTTTGGACAGACTTCACTATCAGGGAGAAGCAAGTTTGCTGTTGTAGGGTCTGAAACCTGCTTATTTTGGTAAGCTGTACCATCTTTTTTATTTTCTGAATCTGGTTCACTTTTGTTTCTCCCCAGGCTTTTGGTTACAGTCCTTTTAAAATTTATAGCCCATCATTGTTGAGCCAAAGGGAACAAGACAATGGAACTGGAGGTTAAGGTTGTTTGGATCACCTTCTCTGAGTGAGTTTAGTCGGGTCTGGGCTGCTTCCTGTCCTCAGCATGCGTAGCCAGAGAGCAGGTGAGGGGTGGGACACACGGGGGAGTGACAGGAGCAGAGAGAGGCTGGCAGCCAGGGCTGAAGGAGGGAGGCACAGGCTCTGACAACCTGGGACCCTCCTTCCTACCCACTCTTCCCATGCACTTTCTCTCACCAGGCCTGGCAACAGGGCCCACTTTGTCTATGGGATCATTTGTGATCACAGCTGCATCTGGGACCTCAGGCTTGCCTGGGGCCTGGGAACTGCCCAGCACCCCTTGGAGGTGCTGGTGGGATGGCCCTGGGGTTCAGGCCAGGGACAGGGAGGCCCTGGGAACTCCCAGAGTTGGGGGAAGAGAGGTTGGAGAGTTGACGGGGAAGAGTCCTTCAACTATTAAAAAAAAAGGCCCCAAAGACTGTTCTTCACAGAGGGGGTAGAATCTTCCTGGCAGAGGGCAGGGGATCTTCCCATCCTGACTCCAGTCCTGAGATTCCCTCCAGAGACTTCGGCTGCTGCTGGCAGGGCCCGGACCATAGCAGGGCACTACTGCCCCGACACTCTGGCTCTGGGCCGCCAGGGGGCGCCCGCAGCTCCTCCTTTAGACTGGCCTGCACCGAAGTCCTGAAGGCAGGGCAGGGTGGCCGGAGAGCCCTGGGCCCCGCTTTATCGCCCTGTGCTTCCTCTCGACCCACATGGGCTGCTCCCCTGTCCCACCCGGCCCCCGCCTTCTTTTTAGACGTGGTGCAGGCCCCAGCCCGGGCCTCCCCAAGGCAAGCAGCCCAGGGAGGAGGGCAGGACGTGCTCATCTGCCGGCTGTCCCCTTCCCACCCTCCCAGTTTCTGCAAGCACGAGGTCCCTCAAATCCACACCCTGCCATTCTGGCTTTTCCATCTGGCCCCTTGGTCTCAAGTCTCTCTTCTGAATACTCCTGCAGCCCCTACAGCTCTCAGCATGACAACCCTGTCTCTCTCTCCCCCTCGCTCTCACCATCGCACACTTTCTCTGCTCTCCCTTTTCTCTGGCCCCTCCCCGCCTCTCCCTCAGTTAATCAGCCAAGTAAAGAGCTGCCAGGGCTGGGCTAAGGGCTGGACCCTCCCCACTGCTCCAGCCTCCTCAGGCCTCCCTTTGTCCCCTCCCTCGACCAGCCCCTTCCCCCCAACACATAATTTATCTTCAGGACAGGACACCCAGCCAGAAACGGGCTTCTGGGTAAGGTGGGGCGGGGATAATGGGGGAGTGCAGGCAACTCTGCAGATAAGGATTCCATGGGCTCCTGAGGGAGAATGCTCCTGAGACATCTCCTGATCCTCCTGCCTGAAGGTGAGTGGAGAAGCAGGGTGGCATGGAAAAAGGACTCCGACTTCCAGCAGCCAGGACCCAGTGTGAATCTCAACTCTGACAGTTACTAGCTGCATGACCATGGGCAGGCAAGCCTGTTTCTCCATCTGTAAGGGGCACATGACACCATCTAGCTCACAGTGCCTTGCACAACGTGTTAAGTTCATTCCTTATGAATGACCTGTTGGGGGGTGGGGGGGAACAAAGTGTAAGCTCAGTGAGTGTTGGTTTCTGTCCCTGCTGTCAGGGTGCTGGGCCATCCTGTTCCCCTGAAATCTGTCCCCTGCATCCTGGATTCAACCCAAGAACTAACTCCTTTGTACATGCCCTCTATACCAGGCACATTCAAACCCATAACGTCATGTAATCCCTATTTTATAATTAAGAAAGCTGAAATGCAGAGAGGTCAACTGTGACCAGGGTATTACTAGAAAATGGAGTCAGAACCAAGAAGCCTGATCCCACAGCCCCAGGACTGGGAGTGCCAGCAGCAGCAGGTTGCTGCAGGAGAAGCTGATGAAAGGTTTGCTGAGAAACTCAACTGGGCAAGAACTCCAAAGGCACCTGCAGTAGGAATGAGAGTCTGGGCTCTGCCCCTGCCCTGTCGCTTGCTGGGTGTCCTTGGGAAAGTCCTTTTCCCTCTCTGAGCCTCAGCTTCGTCTTCCTCATCTTGCAGGGGTATGGGGAAAAGATGGACTGGATGCTTGGTGAGGTCTCTTTCTGCCCCGAGCATTGTGTTCCCTCCCCTGCGAAGGGACCTGGCTGGCATGGCACATATAAGACAGGCTGTGGCTTACAACTGTTTATAGGGTAAAATCGAGTCCTTACCTTCGCCACCCCCATCCTGTCCCTTGGGGTCTGTAATCAATGAGTCGTAAAATGAGAAAGTATTAGGAACCAGCAAAGCATGGCGACCAGCTGGGGCAGTCTCGCCTGCTGCCCAGTGTGATGGACCGCCAGCCCTCCGTCTCACCCAGCCTCCACACATGACTCGAGCCAGTGGGCCAGCAGCGACTCACCCAGCCTGAGCCAAGGCTCCAGCTGGACATCAATGAGGAAGCCAATTTTCAATGAGTCTAAAAGCCTCACCTTAAAAAGGAATGAAATCTATGTGCCTGGACATAGAAAGATGTGTCCAGGATTTATAGTTGCGTCATAAAAGCAGGCTACATGATCTCACCTATAAAATGATCCCATTTATGTTACTATATAGAAGTGTTGGTATGTACATAAAAAACGGGTGGTAGACTCCAAATTGTGATTAGCAGTTATCCTGGGAGCATGATTGTAGGGGAAACATTCACTTTCTACTTCATATATTTTTCCTTTGTTGGACCCTTAAAACAAGTATATATTGCTTTAAAAAAGGATAATCTTATAATAAAAATATTTCTATTATGGAGGGAAGTCTCACAGAATTATGCATGGGCTAATGAAAATGCTCAGTGTTTGGGCTGGAATTTTATCAAGCTAGGGTGGGAAGGCCTAAAGTACTAAATCAAAGCACAAAGAGTTTGATTTTTTAAAAGAGAAAATCAACAATCCCTTAATAAGACTGGTTTGTAAAGAACAAATCTGTCAAAATACATGATTCTTAAGACAAAGGGGGAGTAAGTGTAAAAGAGGTCCTTGGTGTCCACAGCCCAAACCTGGACTCAGGGTTGGCTGCTGTCAGGGGCGGTCAGGGCTGAGGGTGCCCTCCCCCGGGATAACCAAGTGCTGTGGTCCAACCTGGACCTCCCCTGGAGGGGACCCAGCTCCCCTCCAACCAGCCTGAGGGCCCCTGGTGTGCTGGAGCCTTTGGGAATGAATGACTCCCCAGGACCCCCTTGGCTCCTTGCCTTGCAGCTTTCTCCTGCAACCAAGCCCGGGTATGTGGGGACTCTCCCAGGAGCAAGGACCTGGGCTCGAGCATGCCCTGAGATAGGGGAAAGGGAGTGAAAAGATGGGTGGACTTTAGCCTACATCTGAATGGATATCTGACGGTGGGGCGCTGGGAGAGGTCACTCCAGCTGAGGGATTCTGCAATTCCCAAATGGCCGATTTGATTTCCCCCTCCTGAGGAGTCAGCACAGCGGGTGAAAGATGCAGTGAGACACAAGTTTATTGGTGGAGCTGCAGAGGAGTCCTCCCTCTCTCTGGGATAGCCGAGGGTACAGCACCAACAGAGGAATGGACAGACAGACCCCAAACAGACACACGGATAGAGCAGACTCAGAGAGACCACAGCACAGCCACACAGGTACAGAGACACACAGGCCACAGCACCAAGAACACACACACACAGAGACAACACCACAGGGCTAGGACACATGGACAAAGTGCAGGCATTGGGGCCCCTGCATAGACAGAGCGAAGGCCACGTGGGGAGGGGGCCCCTGCTGACCTCCCCCAGGCATAGGCACACCAATAGCACACAGACAGGCAGATGCCCCCAGCCAGCCAGCCTGCCACACAGACGAATGGACTTCACGGAAAGGGGCTCACGGTTCCCCAGACGGTGG
Source organism: Daubentonia madagascariensis (assembly GCA_023783475.1). NCBI lineage: Eukaryota > Metazoa > Chordata > Mammalia > Primates > Daubentoniidae > Daubentonia > Daubentonia madagascariensis. The sequence goes on from JAKFHU010001035.1 coordinate 23,172,913, forward strand.
GGATCAGGGACCACGGGCCTTTCACACACCCCCACTGCACTGAGGCCCAGGAGTCCCTGCCCCTGAACTGGTCACATCTGTTCAGCCTGACTCCCACCACACTCCCCCCCACACTTTGGTCTTGCCCACGGGGGCTGGGGCTGGGGCTGGGGAGTTTGGCAGGTGGAAGGAGGGGGAGGGGAAGGGGTATGGGCCCAGCTTGGTCCCTTCTCTGTGATCAGGGAGGCAGGTGCTGAGAGTCCAGGGCTGAGCTTGGGCCTGGCAGTGGGGTGAGGACGGGGCTGTGGCTCAGGCTTGTGGGGGCTCCTGGCAGCGCAGGCACTGGGCCATCTCGGGCTGGTACTGCTCGACCTGCAGGGTGCAGCTAGAGAATCCAAACCGGGAGTAGAGCCGGGATGAGGCTTCAGCCAGGACAGCTTCAGGGTCAGCAGTGGAGTCTGTGGGAGAGTGATAAGAGGCAGCTTCAGTCCCCAGGGAGTCAGGAACAGGCAGGGGCTGAGATAAGGATGCATGAAGAGGCTGAGGGCTGCACAGCATTAAAGCCATGAGTAAATACAGAGCTTGCTTTTCTTTCTGTACTATATGAATAGCGTAAAATCGTCAAAGAAAATGTTGGAGACACTCACCCCTAATCGACCATGCTAACACTCTAAACTGTTCCTAGTCTTCTATTCTCTTCTGTCTTTGAGTATCAATATTTCAGCAGCCATACCACTTGATTTCCCAGGACAATCCAGATGTTAAATATTCTGTCCCATTGTCCCTCTAGAGTTACCATAAAATATCCCACAAATTATAATATTTTTGGCACCCAAATTGCATGTCTCTGATTGCTTCTTGCATCTGGAAGAAACTCAAAAATCCTTTGTCAGCTCATGAGTCACCATATATATTTTTAATAGTTGAATCATAATGTAGATGTAATTTTATATTCAGCTTTTTTCTCCCAGCATTATACCGTAAACATTTTTCCTAGTTGCCATACATTCTTCATAATCATCATTTTTAATAGTTATGTGATACCCTAGAGTAGAGGTGCCATAATCTATCTAACTGGGCCCCTATCACTAGACTTGTAGGTAGTAGTAATCTTTTAAAGGGTTGGTGGTTTCCTGTGCTATTTCAGAGAGGGTGAAACCTCCCCCAGAACACCATGTCCAGGACTCCTTGTCTCCAACATGCAACATGTGCGCATATGTGTGTGTGTGAGAGAGAGAGAAAGGGATAAAGACAGAGACAGAAGAAAGAGATCAAGAAAGACTGAAACAATCCAGTACTTCAAGCTATTGTCCATGCTGGGGGTAGGGGGTATGTGTGCAGGAAGTAATTAGCTGGAGCCAGTGCAGACTCACCGATGGCCAGGTGTGCAGAGGCAACGTGGTAAGTGAGCGTGAGGGCCCAAAGGTGCAGCTCATGAGTTGCCCGGACTCCTGGCACTGACAACAGTGTATCCCGCACGGGTTCAAACCCCACACTGCGGGGGGTACCTGCAACCAGCACCAGCCATGTCTTACCACCAGGGACGTTCCTGCCAGGGGCAGCCCCCTAGCCTCCACCTCCCCAATCCTGTATCTGCTCACCCTGTTGACCCCCACAATTCATCCTATGCCCAAATCCTCCCATCAGGCATTCTCACCACTCTCTTCAGAGAAAGGAGAGGTGGCCCAGTGCTAGAGGGAGGTCAGGGAGGGCCCCAGGGTGGGGAGCAGTGGTGTCTGATTCACCTTCCATGAGGATGCGAAGAACATCCCGGAGGGTGGGCGCGGTGGATCCGAGGGCACAGATGGAGAAGAGGAAGGTACTGATGGGGTCTGCTGCCTTGTACTGAGGCTGTAGAGAAAGAGACCCTGAGCTCAACAACCAGGGACCTTTCAGAGCAAGACCTAGGGGCATCCTGATGATAGGACCTGAGAGGCCCCTGAGAACCCGGCAGAGAGGAAAGGGAACACGATCCAGGGCTGGGAGAGTCCTGGGGAGCTGGGAGGTAGGAACTCGAGTGCCAGGGAAGGAGGCTGAGAGTCCTGGGAAGGAGGGGACTGGGTTGTGGAGTTGGGGAGAGGAAGGCTGGGGCAGGCCCCCATGGACGATACCTTGAAGTAGATGAGGATGGAGGCAGCCAACACCCCAAGGCTCTGCAGAAGGTCGCCCAGCACGTGCACAAAGGCTGCCCTGACGCTGGTGTTCCCCAGGGGCAAGGGCTCCCCAGGCCCCTCCTCTAGCGGTGCATACTCCGCCCCCCTAGACCCGTGGCTGTGGGGGGGCCCAGCCTGGTGCAGCACAAAGGCCATTCTGAGGGGAAAGCAGAGCGGCTCAGCCCAGGAGACCTTCCCCCGGCCTCCTCCACCATTATGTCCATGCCTCCTCCTCCCACCTCCCCAGTAGCTTTTTTTCCACCTATATTCCCAGCCCGAGGAAGAAAAGAGCACTGTCCAGAGAGATAATGTGGGCTGGGGGACAGAATACTGGACTTGGTGCCAGAGACATGGATTTAGATCCTGGCCTTGCTACCTAAATAGCTATGTGGCTTGGACAAGTCACCTGGTCACCTGTCAGGATCTATTTCATTAACAGTAAACTAGGGGTAATACTACCTACCTCAAGGGTGGTTGTGAGGTTTAAATGAGACAATACTGATGAAAGCCCCCATCAGAGTGGCTGGTACACAGTAGGCCCTTAACAAATGTCTATTGACTCTGAAGTTTAGGTCTCTATCCCAGGCCCATCACAGGCATGCCCAGGGCAGACAGTTGAGAACTGTGTGTGCATGTCTGTGTGTCTGGCAGGGGAGGGGAGAGCCGGCTCTCCCATCCCAGAGGAAGACCCCTCACTTTGAGCCCCACATGGTGCCTGCTCCACACTGGAACGTACAGCAGATTGGCACAGACTGCGATGCTGGCGGTCAGCAGCATGGCACCCCCCTCGATGTGGTAGTCGCTGTGCAGCAGGCGGATGAAGGCCAGGTACAGGAGGATGCCAGTGACCATCCAGAGGGAGACCACAGAGGCCAGAGCCCCCAGAGTCTCTGCAGGGGGAGACAAGCTGTCAGAGACCTGCTCAGGACCCTGACAGGTACCCTCTGGCAAGGCTGGCGGGTCACCAGTCATGCAGGGGCCTTACCTGAGCGGTGCCAGCCAAAGGTCATGGTGCGGGTGGCTGGACGTGTGGAGAGCCAAAGGGAGAAGAGGCTGCCCATCATGCTGCCCACGTCCGCCAGCAAGTGGGCTGCATCGGTCATAATGGCCAGGCTGTGTGCCAAATACCCGCCTGCCAGGGCAAAATGAGGAACAGTGCTGGTTCCATTTAGGAAACATCAGGCAGTATGTGCGTATGGGCATGGAAAATAAATTGGAGGATATACACCCAAATGTGAATTGGAGTTTTCCTGGGTGATGGGATTACAAGTAGTTTTTATTTTCTTCTTTTCACTTGTCCACATTTTCTAGTTTTTCTACAATGCCATTTTTTTTGAGATGAGGTCTTGCTATGTTACCAACTGGCCTTGAACTCCTGGGTTCTTCCCGCCTCAACCTCCCAAGTAGCTGGGATTACAGGCATGTGTCACCATGTCCGGCTTACAGTGAAATATTTTATTTTAATAACAAGAAAATAGGGTTTTTAAAAGCCCAGTTAACACCTAGAAGTCAGCCCTAGCCCATGGGCCCTGGGCCTTGGCCCAAATTCCCCCTGGTGCTCTGTCCCTCACCCACTCCCACTTCCTGAGTCCTGGGCACCCAGCTCCCGCATCCCAGCCATCCCCGTCTTCTCTGCATCTCCACCCAGGAACATCCTGGGACTCTGAGTGGAGAGTGGCTTAGGCAGGTGTCGGGAGGATGCTCTCCAACTTACCGACCACCTCCCCGGCCATGAAGACGAAGCACACAGCACAGGCGGCATACAGCTGCCTCCGCGCCTGTAGCCTCTCGGGGGTGAGGCCCTGCTGCGGGAGGGGGTCCCTGTGGCAGTGGTGGAAGGGCATCTCCACAGGTTTGGGCTCCTCGGGGAGGGGCTCTGAGTGCTCTGTAAAGAGACTGAAGCAAGCAACGCGGTTCAGCCTAGGCCTGACCCACACGCTTGCCTGCTCACCCCAGGTCCTCCATGCCCCAGGCTGGCCTCATCAGATGTGGCCCATCTCTGGCTCCATCCCAAGGCCTGGTTATACCTGGGAGCCTTGTGGACAGAGGGCCATGTGAGAGATGGGGACCAAATGAACAATTCAGACCCCAGCCTCCCTCTCCCTTCCATACACAGAGCCATAGAATTTCACAGCTGGAAAGCACCTTACACACAGTCTAGTCTAATAATTTATTAAATAAATTAGAAGTATGAGGCTCAGAGAGGGAGAGGACATATGAAGGCCACACAGCCAGTTGGCAGTAGAGCTTAGACTGGACCACAACCAAATTGATTTATTAAGCTGGTCACCACAAGGAATACAAAATGACCAGGACATTCTTTCTGATTTCCAGGAGCCCTTGGTGAACAAGACAAATGTGTACTAAATGCTACAATCCAGAGCAGAAGGTGGCCATTGCCATTAGAGCAGTTAAAGTGCTATCTGGGCTCTGAAGATAGAGGGACAGTTTAATTCTAATGAGGAAATCAAGGAAACGACTAGAGGAGGTAACATGAGAAAGGCCTTGAAGAATGGGAAGGATTTTGATAAAGACGAGGTGAACATGCCAGGCAAAGGCAGTATGAAGAGAACCTGGTATGACAGTGTGGAGGTGGACTGAGCTTGTGATCCTGGCCTTAGTGCACCTCCCTCCCAGGCCCATCCCCCAGTGCCTCCACTCTGAGATCCTGCCTCTCCCTCTCTAGACATGCAGCTAAAGTGGGGCCGTTTAAGAGGGGAGTGGAATGTTGGGACCCAAAAAGTCTGAGATTCCAGGCACAGAGAACTAAGGGCTAGATTCCAGAGCTAGGGTTGTCATGGGGAGGTAGGGGTGCAGACTGTTATGGCTGGGGATGATAGTGGTAGGGGCACTGGATTTGGAGTCTGCTACACATTTACTGGACCTCAGTCTGACCACAGGCACCCAGCAGAGGCCACCTTAACTGCATAGTGTCATAAGCCTCCTCTGACAGATGAATGGGTCTGGGGGCCTCACCTGGGATCCCAGAGGTTGAGCTCAGGCTGAATGAGTTTTAGGTCCATTCTGGGCCAATTCTCACCCCCACCACTACCCAACCTGAACCCCAGCAAGTACAGAACCTTCCACAGAATAAAGGCCATGAATAGAAAATACAGTACTAGAAATACTCATGGAGGTGTGACAAGAATACCCAGGAGTGAAAACAATGCCTCCAGATAAAAAAGTGAACACAGCAGCAGAATGGGGAGGGATGCCTGGGGCCTTCTGGTGAAGAAAGCTCTGCCAAGTGGGTGAAATGAGGTTTGGGGGAGGTGGGGGGGACATTTGGTGCTTGTAGGGAAAATGCAAGTGCTTCTAGGTAGACTAATTTTTCGAATTTCAAAAGGCCCATCCAAGACTTAGAATCAGGTGTGTATGGTTCTGGGTGTGTTTCCAGAGGAGACGGGGATGAAGGTGGCTTTGAAACCCATCCTCACTCGTTCAGTAAGGTGTGCCAGACAGTGTACACATAATGAAGCTCAGCCTAGTGGGAGAGACAGATGTGAAACAAATGACTTACTATGCAAGGAGAGGCTGGTGCTGGAAGGGTTATGAACAAAGGACTTTGGGGCACAGGGGAGGGAGCACTCATTCACAGGGGGTGAGGAGAACTTCACAGACATATTTAAGGAGATGAGACCTAGGTGGAGAAGGGTGCTCCGGACTTGGAGAATGACAATGACAAGGTTTTCGGCATGGAGTTTAAGTGCGAGGCACCAGGGGAAGGGCTGAGGAGGAAAGTGATGGGCTCAAAGAAATATACAGGGAGACACACTGATTGCTTGAACCAGTATTTCCTGAGCCCTGAGATGACCTTGCTGATGGGAGGAAGAGAGGAGAGGAGAGGAGATGGAGGGGTCTAGAACAGACCAGGCCAGAGTCTCCTGACACAGAGTTTTAGAGGAGAGGCAGGTAGGTTGGGAAGTGCCTCTTTCCGAAAATGCTGCAGGATTTGGTGACTAATGGTCATATGAGAATGAAGACAGGCTCAGCTGGGAGTCCAGATGCGGGTCTGAAGAGCAAACCAGGCTGTGTGGCTTTGGGGCAGTGGGCAAGATGGCTCCCTTGGCCTTGAGGTACAGTACAGTCAGCAAGGTAGCCACCCATCAACAGGCTGCTGCCTTTTGCTCTGCATAAATTGGGCACTGAAGAAGCCTCATTGTTGGTGTGGGGGGGGGCTGTGTATGTGGGGTGACTACATTCTGCTTAGAGAGGAGGAAAGGCTGGTTCCTCCCCCTGGCCCTCTGAAATCCCCAACAAACAACAAATAACATTGAGTGGGGAAGAGGGGTGAGGTAGGGAGGGGAGAAGAGGCTGAAGCAAAGTCAAAGGAGATGCAGCGATGCCAGCTGGGGCCATGGCTGGAGCCCCCACAGCTGCCCAGTGTGCAGTCCCCTGCAGGAAGGGGTCTCCACTCCCTTCTGTTCACCCAGGTCCCCGCCCACCCAGGTTTAAGGCCCCTACCCAAGGAAAGAGCGAGAAATACACTGAAGCACCACGTCAGAGACAAAGGGAGAAGGGCTGGGAGAGAAACAGAAAGATTGGGAGAAATGGGGGAAGAGAAAAAGCCGGAGACCCGGCCAAATTCCGGAGACAAACGGACGGTCAGCCAGCAGACAAAATGGCCAGCGGAGGTCGGCCGCTCCGAGGGGCAGGGCGGAGGGCGCCGGCGGGCGCGGGAGGCCGGCGGGGCGCGGAGGCGGTTCTCCGGCCGCCCCCGGCCCGCTGTCCCGGCCGCTCGGCGCGCCTCATTTCACACCTCGCCGCCCCCGGCCCCGTCTGTGCGGAGCCGGGAATACCCCCGCCGCCCAGATCGCACCTGCTCCTTCCTTGCCGCCCCCTCGCTTCCCGGCGGCCGCCAGCCTCCCAGGGGCCTGGAAGACCCCCCGCTGAGCCGGGGCTCATCCTCGGCCCGGGCGCCCACAGCTGGCCGTGGCTGGAGGGGGTGCCCCGAGCCCCGGCGCGCGGAGGGAAGGACCCGGGGCCTACGGATGGGGCTCCGACTGGGCCCGGAGCAATGCGGACATCGGGGCCCCCAGCGCTGGCTGCGGCCCGACGGAGCGGCAGCGGCTCCCAGAGAAGTCAGACGCGGCGGGGGCGGCGGAAGGGTCCCAGGCGTGGGACACCGGCCGGGGGCCGCTTCGCCGGACCGGGAGAAAATTAGGCGGCTGGGAGGAAGCGTAGCTGGCTGTAGAGGGGCTGGGGTCGGGGCTGGCTGGGCGGGCTGGCAGGGGCAGTGGGGCGGGTGGTCTGTGCGGCCTGAGGGGACGGAGCGGGGCGCGACAGAGCCAGGCGCAGCGGCGCCGAGGGAGCCGCGGTGCGCTGGGGCGGGCAGCCAGGGCCCGCGCCGAGGGAGACAACGAAATGGACCGAGGGTAGGAGTGTGGCACCTCTTGGCCGAGCGCCAGCCAAGGTCTGTCCTACCTCTTCAAACGCAGGCCGCCGCCAGTGCCGCCGAGGTCCCGGGGGCTCACCAGACGAGTGGTCTCCGAGCCCCCTGTGGCGGGAGAGGGCTCCATGTCCACGCTGCCCCGACCGTCTAGGCCCGGACGAGGGAGGGAGACGCGGGGCCGGCCCCGCGCCCAGTCCGAGCGGCCCGCCGACCCCCGGACTCCCCGCAGGGCCACGGGACCACCAGAGAGGAGGGAACTGCAGTGACTGTGGCGCTTAGAGTCCGAACTGCAGATCCCGCGGCCGCTGGAGCCCCGCCCCGCGTGGGGCGAGCTCCCCAAGCCCCGCCTCCAGGCTCCCAGGCCTCTCTCCCACGCCTAAGCTCCGCCCCGGAGCCCCGCCCCCATGCCCAAAGCCCCATTTCCCGACCCAGAGCCTGGTGGGGGAGGCCGCAGCGCCCCGCCACCCGGGTTCTAGAGAACGCCTATCTCCATAGCCCCGCCCCTCGGCGAACTAGCCCCGCCCCACCAAGTCCCGCCTACCGGTTCCAAGCCAAGCTCCTCAAGCCTGGGGACCTCCCGACCAAACTTCACCCAAGGTATATAGCCCTTTGCATGCAAGTGTGGGGGCGTCGCCCCGTCACCTCGTTACCTGTGGCCCCAGCCCCCATGCGGAGGCAGAAACAGGTGCGGACCCATTACCTATCTCGAGAGAACCAGAAAGAATGTGGGGTGATTGGTGACACGTCCTGGAGTACTCCAGGGACTCCAGCCAGAAACCCCTCTGTCGAGGATCTGGGGTCGGAATTCACGAGCAAAATTTGCTGCCAAGCACTGTATTGCTAATGATCATTAATTTTTATACAGAGACATTGGGTGACAAAAAGCTTCCTGCTCTCCTTCAACCCATTATTATCCCTGCTTTTCGGATGAGTAAACTGAGTCCCAAAGGAAGAAGTGTCCAAGGTCATGCAGACCGTGAATAAAGGGCTCGAACTGGAACCCTATCCTCTTTCCCTCCCGGGGTCAGGACGCCGCACTGACGACTGAAGACAGTGTAGGTCACTGTGCTCTCACAGGCTGGAGCAGCCGGTGGAGTCCGTGCCATCTCTCTGGGGTCACAAGCCACTGCTTATAGAGGGAGGCTGAGGCTCAGCTTGTCAGCTGGTGGTTCCTAACCTCCATACCTGTAGCACCTTCCCGGGCATTACCTCATTTTGCCTCATTTTGGGGAAACTAAAACCCAGGGGAAGGAGCGACTTACAGCAAAGTTGGTGGCAGAACCTGGAGTCGAAGCTTCAAATGCTCAATGTTCTCTGCCCCTGGCACCTGCCGCCACTGTAGAATGAAAAGGGGGTGGAAACTGGATTGTGCACTCTATGCTGTGACAGTCTGTGAAGAGGAGGGTCCGTAGGAGGAGGGGAGAGAGTGAGCAGGGATGGGGAGCGCGGAGGGTGGGAGTGGTTAGCGAGCCCAGGCTAGAAACCCGTCAGCCGTATCCTTCAGAACACACTGGGCGTCCCGAACTGAGGGTTCTGGAGATAGACACCTGCCCTCGACATTGTTATTCCAAACAATAAGACCTCGTGCGCACTTACAAAAACAAAACAAAACAAAAAAACTGGCGCACGTGCCAGACAGAGTGGTTGGAAACGACGGGGTTAACCTGGGAGAGCTTCGCGGAGGTGGTGAGGCTTAAACGGATTTGGCAAGCTGGGCGGCGGGCTGGCAGCGGAGAATGGCTCGGCTCGTGCCAAGGTTTGCGGGCGGCGTGTTCGAAGTGATCGTACTGCGCCACACAGGAGAACCGAAGGGTCCGCGGGCGCCCTCGGCGCCGCGCCTCCGCTCACGCCACGCTCCCGGCCGCAGCCAGCCTTTCCTCGGCGCCTGCCCTCCCACCACTCCCGGCCGAAGGCCCAGCCCAAAGTCCAAGCGGGGCGAGGGGGCGCCTGGGTGAGGGAGCGAAGGGGGGCTTTCTCCCTCCAAACTTCCCTAGAGGCGTGGGGCCAGAGGGACCTCAGGTCACAGGGGGGCAAACTGAGGTGGCGAGAGGGGAAGCCAGCGGCCAAGGTCACCTCGTTGGCCCGCGTCAGAGCCAGGGTGGAACACATGTCCCTGCGCGGCTATGCCAGGGCCCCCGCACGTCCCTCCCGGTGCCGTCGGTTTTCTAAGTTCCGCGCCCATCCTAGGGCTTTCCCCAATTCTGAGAACCCTGGAGCTGGGATGTGGAGGGGCCACCGCGCACTCCAAGGCTCCGATGCGTTAGCCTGGCCCGAAGCGGCTGGGGTGGGTGAGCTGGACAATGGGGAGAAACCGCGGAGCCCTATGCGGGGAACGGGCTTCTTGGCAGGCTCAGCTGATGACGACAACAGGGGACAAAACAACAATGGCTTCCTCCGGGATTTCCCTTCCTGGGCAGCCCGCAGCGCGCGGACAGCAGCCCCGAGTGCCCGGGAGGGGGCGTAGAGGCTGGCACGTGCCCAACCCGCCACCGAGCGGGGAGCTAGCAGGCGGGGAGGGGAAAGGCACGTTGGAGCTGACCGCCGCGGAACGTGCCGCCTCCGGAAGCCAAGGGCCCCAGCAATGAGAATACCAACCTTCGCTTGGAAATTTATGTAAGGAAAGCTTGGCAGCAAAACAGGGCGCTCGCACCTGTTTCTCAAAGAGCCATCAAGTGGCCTTATGAAAATCTTTGCAAAGGGTCCTCGAGAATGCCAGGCCTGAGGAAGTCATGCTGCACCTGGATAGGAGCTAGGAAAATTAGGAGTTGGAAGGTCAGCTTAGGGCTGGTGCCCTGTATGGAACTGTAGTCTTGTAAGAACTGTTCATTCAACATTTACTCAACATTTATTCCCTGCCATTCCCTGCTAGCCTACCTGGGGACTGGTGATGAACAAGATAGACACGTTCCCTCCCCTCCTGACTCTAACTTCACTGCACGAGATTTCTGCTCTGCCATCCTTTGTTACTGATTAATCCACATGCTGTTACTGCCTGTCCTGTCCTGCCACAGGTATCGGGAGCTGCTTCTCTAAGGTGAGTCAAGCTCTAAGGTAGCAGTCTTCTCTAAGGTAAGCTGCTCTTAGTCCCAGAGGCATGACTGAGGCAAAGCCCTGGATGTCCCAGGAGGATAGATCAGTGCCAGCTTCCAGAGGGCGTCTGGCAGAACAGGCCAGAAGAGGGCTGCAGGGGGACCCAGGCTAGAAGTTCATGCTGGACCAGTTCATAATGGGAGAGGAGAGCAACACCCAGCACTGAGGTCAGAGTTTAAGCTGGGTTAAATTTGTAATCTAAGCATGTGTGCAAGAGTTAACACTTGAGAGGTCCAAGCCAAACTTAAGGGTATGGCCAGAGGCAACCTGGAGGTCCAACTTCTACTCCATTCTCTGCCCAGATGTCACCTCCAGGAAGCCTTTCCTAACTTACCCCAGGCTGGGTATGTGCCCCTCCCTCCCTGGTTCTCTCAAGGCTCATCTGATCAGAGCTCTGGCCACATTGTAATGAAATCCTCTGCTTGTCTGTCTCCTCACTAGAGCACAAGCTCCCTGAAGGCAGGAATTGCATCTTTCTCATACTGTGTCCCCAGTGCCCCACTAGCAGCTGGCATATAGTCCTCAATTAAGCCATCCCAGAAAGGAGGAGCTGGCTGTCAGAATGGAAGCAGGATGGAAAAGGTAGGATTTTAGCTGGTCATAGAGAGGATGAGGGAGAGGACTTCCCTGGCCCCCAAACTAGGTTAGTTCTCGTGTCACACATGTTCATTGCACAGTACATTTTCTTTCTTAGCAGTTATCATACTGTAATTGAACTGTTATTTGGGAATTATTTGTTTCTTCATTTGGCTTCCAGTATACCATAATCTGGTTTTCCTTCTGCTTCACTGACTGCTTATTTTCAGCCCTTTGCTGGTCCCTCCCCTCCTCCTCAATCTCTAGTGCTGGATTAGCCCAGGACTGGTCACCCTCTTCTCTTACCTTTCTACACTCACTCCCATGGATGTATCATCCAGTCTTCAGCCTTTAAATACTATCAAGTAACGTAACAGCAGAAAGTAATGGTTGTTGAAGCTGGATGTTGGGTACACAGGGAATCACTGTACTACTCTCTCTGTATTTGTATGTATTACTGTGCTACTCTGTCTATATTTTCTCCCTGTATTTGTAAATTTAAATACAGAGTACTGTATTTAAATACTCTGTATTTAACATTAAATACAGAATACTCTGTATTTAAATTTTCTATTAAAAAGCATTTTTTAAAATGGCATCTATATGGTGATGATTCCCAGATCTCTCACTTGGACTCCAAACTCAAATACCTAAATGTTGGCTTAACATATCTTCTCTAATCTCTAACAGACAGGCACATCAAGTTCCATAAGTCCAAAACTGAGCTCCTGATTGTCATCCCATCCCAAACCTTCACTTTCTGCAGTCCTCCCGTATCAGAACATGGTAACTCCATCCTTCTGCTTGCTCAGGCCAGAAACCTTAGGGTCATCCTCAACTCCTCTATCTTCACCCCATATATAAGCTGTCATTAAATCCTGCTGTCACCCTTGTCCAAACCACCATCATCTGCCTTGTTGATTATTGCAGTGGCCTCCTAGGTGGTCTCCTTGTAAAGGTTTCCACCTTTATTGCCCTATAGTCTGTTGTCAATCCAGCAGCAACATAGGTCAGATTTTGTCACTCCTCATCTTAGAGGACCAGCCAATGTCCTTCTAATAGTCTACAAGGTTCTACACAATTTAGCTTCCTCTGCTCTCATTTCATACTCCTCCCACCTCACTCCCCAGCCCCCCTGGCCTTCGTGTGAGTCCTGCAACACACCAGGCATGTTCCTGCCCCAGGGCCTTTGAATTTGCTCACCTCTCTACCTATAATGCACTCTGCCAGATGTCTCACAACCTACCTCCTCACATGCTTCAGGTCTTGACTCAAATATCACCTTCTCGGGCCCTCTCTGCTTGTCTTTTTAAAAACTGCAGCCTCCCCCCAAACATTCTCTTTCTCCATTCCCTGCTTTATTTTTCTCCATAGCCACCATGACCATCTAACATACTATATATTTTATTTACTTTGTTTACTGTCTATCCCCTCCCACCAGAAGGTAAGCTCCATGATGGCAGAAATTTTTGTCTGTTTTGTATGCTGCTGTACCCCCGGCAGCTAGAACAGTGTTGCACCCCATAAATATTTGTTGAAGGTCTTAATGAATGTCTGTCTCCCATATTAGGCTATAATCTACATGGGCAGAAAAAGAATTTGACTGCTTATCATTGTATCCAAGGTACTAGGCGCATAGCAGTGTTTGATAGATATTTGTTGAGTAAGCAAACTGATTAAGGAAGAGGATAGTTCATGGGGGAAAATGGTGTGAGAGCAACTGTACAGAGGCAAGAAAGAACAGGAATATTTAAGGGGGGAGACCAATTTGTTGTGCAAGGTTCACTTTAGGACAATAGTAGACAATGAGTTTGGAGGAGTAAGTTAGTATAAAGTTGTAGAGTTCATTGCCAGATTTAAAAGGTTGTTTTGCATCCTGTCGGCTATGAGTAAAGGAGTGGTAATGATGGAAGCATTGCTTTAAGAGCATTGATCTGGTGGCAGTATCCAGGATGAGACCAGCAGCAGAGAGAACAGTCAGGAGGCTAGGACAACAGCCACTGGGATATGGAAATCTTTTAACTGGGGTGCTTCGAGGCTGTGGGAGCTGAAAAGAAGGGACACATGAAAGAACCAATTATTTTGAAAAAACATTAAACAGACTTTTTAATCTGAATTTGGGAAAAATAATACATCTACATCCCAGTGATGCTTGAGTTTTGAACTTCATTATCTTGGAAACAGTCATAACATTAACAGAAACAGAGAAACCAAAGGGAACAACCAGTTTGGGGGCAAGATGTTGAGTTCGGATTTTAGAGTGTGGTTTTGAAGCAATGGGATGCTAGCATGTGGATGACCCCAAAGCATAGCTGTGACAGCAGAATCCATGGGTTCAGACTGGATCTCGGAAGAAGAGAAGAGAGAGCAGAAGCAGCAGAAGCTAAAGACCAAGCCATAGAGAATATCCACAGTCAGGAGGCGAGAGAAGGAAGAGAGCCAGCAAGGAGACAGGAACCTTACCAGAGATGTAGGAGGAGAACCGGAACCCTGTAGAGCCCAAGATATGAGAGGATATGCAATTGGTGGGTTGAACAGAAAAGAGAGAAGTGATTTAAGGGCCAAAGTCTCTTCCCAAAATGTAGCCTGATGTTTTTTACTTCAATTAGTCACTCTGCCTGAAATTCTACCAGTTACTCCTTTTGCTTTAGGGAGAATTAAGAGGATGTGAGGTATTGTCTCTCTTACCATAATCTAAATTACAGTGTTTTAATCAGATTGCTTTCTACCTAACCTTTAGGGATGAGGTCATTCTATGGAGGCAATAGTTGTATTAGAAATGTTGAAAGGAGAGGAAACGAGAGTGGTAATTTTGGAGTTTGGGCTGCTTGGGGAAGACCATGGAGGATGTTTTGGATCGCCAGAGGGCAGCATGAGGGCACTGGGTAGGGGAACAAGAAAATGGGGTTCCAAGAGGCTGGGACAAGGATGTAGAAGGATGGAAAGACACCAATGACAATTTGCAAATCTTATAGGAAAGACCATGATTTTTCTCTTCTTCCCAGAGACAAAATGAAAAGCAACTTCTCTCCTCATAAAACTGGGAGGAGACAGGATAGAATTATTATAATAATAGTAGTAATAATAAAGCACTTACCACATGCCAGGCACTGTTCAAATTAAATATTTAATCCTCATAACAGTTGTAAGAGGTAGACACTATTATCTTCAGTTTACAGGTGAGGCAGGTGTGATGTTAGCCTGGCGTTAAGTCTGCAGAGTTGGGGGTTGCGGGTCAGAGAGGACAGGGACACGAAGCAGCCTCTCTAGCTGAGAGCTCTCTACCTCCCACCCCAGATGTCTGGCCTTGGGAGGACAGGCAAACACAACTGGGCTGGTGGTGCTTTTGGTTACATGTAGTATACATGCCTTCTACGGAGGGAAGGGAGAGAAAGACATTACCAGACATCACCCACGAGAGGACATGAAGATCCCCCACACCTTTGGGCTGTCTCCAGATCCAGATTTTAAAATGGAAAGGGAGCTGGTGTGTATAAGGAGCAGTCCAGTCATGGTGTAGACGCTGAACTTGGAGTCAGAAGACTTACGTCAGACATCACTGGGTAACCTTGAGCAGGTCAATCCTTTTCTCTGGACTGCACTTTCTTCAATTCTATTAATAAAATGAAGGCATTGGATTAGAGTTAAATCTCCGAGGTCCCTTCCAGCTCAAAAACTGTACAATTCTAGAACCTGGTGGTTGAATTTGACAAATTATGATCTCTCTCTCCCACTGCATATGTTCCAGAGTGTGGTATTTTGAGTATAAATATGCCAATGTCTGCTGTCTGTATGTGTGTGTATTCCAGCTATATGACTACAACTCTAGTTGTTTGTGGGTAAATAAGGGATGCTTCTTGGTTTTCTCCAGGAAAGACCAAATGGCTCTGGGGGGTAGTAAACTGTAAGATCACTGACTCAAAGTATGGTGGGAGGGCAAATGATTCAAGAAAAGGATTTAGTCTGTAATCATTCTTTGGTATAGTCATTTTTGTTTTTTCCATTCAAGTCTTGACATCAACTCTGTGAAATGGCACAGGTTTTTTATAGAGAGGAAAAAAAGACTCCAAGATTAAGTGACTTGTCCAAGATCACACAGCTTGCTAGAGCCAAAGCCAGAGTTAATATCTATGGCTTCTGACTCCTGGCTTGTGTGTTGTTCCTAGCACTGTGCTGGGTGTCAGAAGAGACCCTAGGAGCCTGAGCAAGAATGAGACCCCGTCTCTACAAAAAAGAGAAAAATTAACCAGGCATTGTGGCACGTGCCTATAGTCCCAGCTGCTCAGGAGGCTGAGGCAGGAGAATTGCCTGAGCCAGGAGTTTGAGGTTGCAGTGAGCTATGCTGATGCCACTGCATTCTAGCCCAGGCGACAGAACGAGACTCTGTCTCAAGAAAAAAAAGAAGTAGAAGAAGAGACCCTAGGCATAGAAAACAGAATCACTGTCTAGGTGAAGGCAATGTGGAGAGCCTCTGGCAAAGGACGCCAGGCCAACATGCCTGCTCAATTCCCATCTCTGTGGTTTGCTGGCTGCAGTGTCATTTCATTCAGAGCAGAAGCTCCCAAGACTTAAAGATAATGGCTATTTCAAGAGCCATGAACTGTGATTAATTAGAATGTCAGAGGGCAATGATAAGAAATAATAACATTCTGGAGCCTCTGGCAAGATGTGAAAGATGTTTACTAACTCCTCTCAGAACTGAATTTGCCCTCTTTCCAAGGGCTGGCTTCTTCTATGAAGCAGGGATGTGATGACACCACCTCTCAGGGTTGCTGTGAGGACCCAAGGAGATAATTAGGTAAAAGTGTAAAGCCACACATATGTCTGCTCATTCATTCAATCAACCAACATGTTTGAGCACCTACAATATCCCAGGAATTGTGTTGGGAACTGGAGGAATACAGAATCATGTTACCATCTCCCCTCTTACATTCTTTCTGCATCCTTGTCTCTTCTTGCCTACGGCCATATGAGGGAAGATGGACACTGTAGTCCTGACCAATTCCCCAGCTAAGCGCTTCTGTCCTAAGGAATTGTTGCTATGGCCCAACCTTCAGACTTACACTGGATCAGCAGAGGGCTCCCTCAGTGAATTAACAAATCGTTAATTCACTGAATGGGGGCCAAACATGGTTCTAGGTGCTAGAGATACAGTGGTGAACAACCAACCAAGGTCCCTTTCCTCCTGGGGACTCACTGTCAACTGGGGAAGGCTGCCCTTAAATCAATACACAAATAAATATATATTCACAAACCATGGTGAGGGTACTAAGAGGTAGGAAGAGAGGAGTATAACCCAGCTTAGAAGGCCTCTCTGAGGAGGCATGAAGCTGAGATTCTTGAAGGATGAGAAGTCGGCCACACAAACAGCCTAGGGGAGCAGCCCTCCAGGCAGAGGGAACAAAATGGTCAAAGGCCCTTGAAGTGGGAGGGAACACAGTGTCTTCAAGAACTTACAGGAAAGCAGTGGGGCAGCACCCAGAGCAAGCAAGATGGGTTCTCAACTGGAGTGAGAGGCAGGGGCAGGACTTTGTTGACCGAGGTAAGGAATTCCTTCTAATGTCTCCTGCTCTCGTCCCAGCGCTAGTGAAGAAATGAGCTGGCTTGTTCTGCTAGTTCTATCATCCCATGATGGTGATGAAAGGTTGGAAGTTCAAGAAATTTGGCATAGTAGAAATTACCAAAAAGACTGTCAGCTTTGGCTGGGTGCGCTGGCACACGCCTGTAATCCTAGCACTCTGGGAAGCCAAGGTGGGAGGATCGCTTGAGGTCAGGAGTTTGAGACCAGCCTGAACAAGAGTGAGACTCCGCCTCTACAAAAAATTGGAAAACTAGCAAGTCTTGGTGGCGCATGTCTGTAGTCCCAGCTCCTTGGGAGGCTGAGACAGGAGGATCGGCTTGAGCCCAGGGGTTTGAGGTTGCAGTGAGCTACGATGACACCACTGCACTCTAGCGTGGGTGACAGAGTGAGACTCTGTCTCAAAAGAAAAAAAAATTGAAAGAGCTCCTTCTCTTTAGGTGAGTAACCTCTAAACTCATCTGACCCCACAGCCTATGGACGGGGTAGGTGATGCCAAAGGTTTTCATCTCCTTCACTGATCATAGATCTACAAAAATAGATTCATTAATTCTGTGGTCCTTGTTGCATATGGACTTCTTAGTTAGTTTGCTTAGATGGCTCGCATCTCTTCTGGTGGAGTATTGATTTACCACTTAAAACCTAGAAGGGGAGGTAAATATGTACAAATAACTGTAATAAAGGGAAAAGAGTGATAAAATCCACAAGAGGGTTAACAGACGGGTATTATCAAAGTAATAAAGCTTTTTCAATTACATGTTATAGGAGCCTTTGAGTGCTTCTCTGTAGAGAAAACCAACACCACAAAGTGGTAAATTGTAAGTGATGCAAACACTCCCTCCTATAGATCACAGGAAGTGAGGCCAAGTGAAGAAAGATGCTCCCATGCACTGCAGTTGGGGATACAGACTGGTACTTTTGGTACCTTTCCCGGAAGAAAGTTAGCAACAGGGACCAAGGTATTCAGAAAAATTCACTTTGACCCAATAATTCCATTTCCAGGAATCTATCCTTAGGAAAAAATTAGAGATTTGTTAAAGGATTTCCACATAAGAATTTTCATTATAAGGTTATTATACTATCAAATAGTTTAAAACAACTTAAATATCCAACCTGGATCACATAATTACATTATCGTATACACCCTCATGATGGAATGGTATTTAAACGAAGTTTTTGAATGAAGCATAGTAGTGACTTTTGGAAAAGCTCACAATATCATTTTAAAGCGATGTGCAAACTAATCATTACAATGTAATAGGAGAAATGGGTTGACAGACAAGGTGGGAACAACTGGGAGAGTAAAGGAAGGAGTCTCAGGAACACTGACATTGGAGGTGGGCCTTGAATGTTGTGGAGGAGTTTCCAGGTGGAAGGAAAAGAAAAAGCAAGTGGAGACCCCTAAATTCTGAAGAAGACTGGGAAGGTAATACGCCTCTTGAGAAGGGCTTGCAGCAGCCATACCTCTCGTCTGCAACGGTCGGGAAGCCCACTGCCTTTCCTTAAGTGAGTTGGTGAGCCACGACGCCCATCAGGACGGGTGGCGCCCTCCCACCGGAGAAGAGGGGTGCGGCTGGGGGTCCCAAGCCCCGGAAGCAACGCTGGGCCGCCTTGGGCCACCGCCCACTCCGATCCCTGCGCGAAATAAGTCCCAGGCCCAACGTAGCCTCCCCACCCAGCCCTTCCGGGGGCGCCAAAAACGACCCATAGTGTCGGCGCAGTGCGCAAGCGCAGTCAGCTGCTGGACTGGCCGGTGTGAAGTTTCACACCCAGGACGATGAAGGGTGCGTGAGGCCTACCTGGCTGAGGAGAGCGACTCTTAGGTAAAGGGCCCAGCCTAGCTGGGGAGCCAGCACGGGGCCAGGGCCCTGTGCACTCAGAGAACTCCTCCTTCTGAGCTCCTTGCCTGCATTCTCCTGGGCCGTGGGCCTCCCAGGCCTCCAGCCTGCTCCCTGTTCCCTCGTGGACCTCCCCGCTAGCAACCCCTTTCCGCTCCCTTCTTCAGCCCCTGAGCCATCCTTTTGTTCTCCCCACTGCCCTGTCTCTGAGGGGCAGAGGTGGGATGGTTTGAGAGCAAGTCCCTGGCCCAGCTGCAAGCAGCCCCCTCTGGCCTGGCTTCTGGACACCTCACTTCTCTTGGGTAGCACACGGTTTGCTCTGCTTTCTCCCTTGGTAATTGTAGAACTTTCCTGACCACCTCTTCAGGGGCTGGGGCTGCCCTAGTCTTTCAAACCCAGCAGCGAGCGTGGACAGGCCCAGGGCTGTTTACTTAAGATAATAGGAGCTCTGGACAAAATCAAACTCTTCCCATGACTTAGACCGCTCCTTGCTTATGCCCCTTTAGGATGCGGGGTGTCTTGAGGTCTGTGTAGCTGGAGGATGCTGGGAAATGTGAGGGGAAGATGTTTCCTCTTTAAAATTTGAATTTGAATGCCTTTCTGGTCACCTGCACTCTCCTGCTAGTCACAGATCACACTTACTGTTGTCTTTTGTCATCATTTACCTGCCTAGCCCCTGAAGGCAATGAGTTTCCTGTCACTGGAGTTCACTCCTCCATGCTCTTACCTGTGGGAGTTCTCACAGATGCTTTTTCTCCTCTGGCTCAGAGCATGGCTCACGTGGACGAAGCAGCCCGCCGGCTGTCGAAAAGTGGGAGGACCCTCTATGCAGTGCTGGAGCTTAAGAAGGGTGCCTCACCTGAAGACGTCAAAAAGGCGTACAGGTTCAGACCTCAGCCCTTTATTAAACCCTGGAGTTTTCCCCTTTAAACCTTTTTCTTTCTATGTTGCTTCCTGACCCATTTTTAAATCCCAGCAAGCCTTCATTTTGGGGCCAAATGGGGCCATCACCCTCTTCATTGTGGCATGGGAAGGAATTTAGACCCTGGCTCCTTGCCTCCATCCTTTGTACTCGTGCATTCTTTCTGCACTATCCAAAGACCTATCCCTGTCATTCATCCTAGCCCTCCCCAGCCATCCCCCATCCCCTCCCCACCCTCCTTTTGGGTATTGCCTGGGTAGGACACTGGCCTTGAAGTATCATCCAGACAAGAATCCAGGGGACCCTCAAGCAGCAGAAATATTCAAGGAGATCAACACAGCCCATGCTATACTGAGTGACCCTAAGAAGCGGAAAATCTACGACCAGCATGGCTCACTGGGAATATACCTGTATGATCACTATGGCGAAGAAGGCGTCAGATACTATTTTACTCTGAATAGTTGTTGGTTTAAGGTACACAATTCTTTCTAGTCCCTTAAGAATAAGGAAAGAGGGGTGACCCTCCTCTTCTAGGACAAATGCTTCTGTCATCTCATTTTCTGGGTGCTAGGAGGATTGAGGGAGGGGAGCCCAAACGGTCATAACGAAGAACTGCTGGACTGAGGCCATTCTCTCCCACCTTTTAGACACTTGTCATCCTGTGTGTGCTGCTCACTTGCTGCTGTTGCTGTTGTTGCTGCTGTTTTTGCTGTGGAACACTTAAACCACCTCCTGAGGAGGTTAATAGGAGGAAATACCAACAGAATGTCCAGAGAGAGCCCCCAAGGGCAGGTGAGAACCATAGGCAGGGACTGAGGTAAGATCTGGATTAGGAACGCAAGAAATGGTTGGGAGTGGGAAAGACCTGTGAAAACGGCAGGCTCACCCCTAAATAGGCAGTTTCGAGTCTGGCATTGGGGCAAAGTGAAGAAAGAGAAGGGATCGATGTGTTTCTGTGCACCTTATGCCACAAACTGACAGTTTGAATGTGATGTTGGCCTCTCCTGTTAAGCTAAGGAATGGGGTGGGTGAGTATGCCTAGAAAATGCAGTGGCTGAAGACAGGCTTGAGGATGCAGTTTTGCGCGTCTATTCAAAAGGAAGATGAAGTGTCTGAGATTACTCCCACCCCAAAGAGTTCAACTTTAAAATCGTAGGTTGACTGAACTTCACACCAGTGCCACCTAGTGATGCTAATGCGTAACAACAGAGTAATGGTTTTCTCATCAGTAGACTAAAAGTAGTTACTTTTTATATACGTAATCATATATATAATTCCATCATAGGAGCCCAAAGTCATTTTAGAAACGAAGAATATAACGAAGATGATTATTAAGAGATGAAGAAGAGTAAGGTATGTAAACTGAAAGGCAGCAATAATTAATGGATAAGAAAAGCATATAAGTAACTTCACATGAGTCGTTAGTGCAGAGTTTATGTCTTTATAATATGGACTACAAGTGTTTATATTCTTACATATAGGGAGTTTGCTTTAAATTCTAGGTTATTGTTCCTGGTTAATAAGGTGCTACCTTCTTCTGCCACTAGGTGCTGACCCAGTGAGGGTGCCTTCTGCTGCCCAGTCCACTGGACACGTTGAAGAGAGAAGCAAGTAGCCCTGTCCTGACATTGACCCTGATTTGACCCCTCTTCTTATAAGAATCCCAACGTCAGAAGCATTGATGAGGTCTTTCGCAGTAAGGACACCATCTCTGCCCTCGGTGGTACCACTGATCCTGGCCATATGGAGCCACCTGGCTACTCTTGTTTTTAGTCCTCGTCCCAGTTTTACTCTGTCAGAGAACAGCCCTCCCATCCTTACCCTTATGAGGTCTCAGCCAGTGGTGGCAGACTTTTCCTGAGGATTCTATGTACTGTGCCTGCCTTGTTTTTTCAGCCAATGTAAGCTGGTAGAGCCCCTGAGCCCCTTGTGATATCTCTGCCAAGATCCTGATAACTGAACAGGGTGGATCCTGTCTATGGATCTATGGAGCTGCTGTACCGGTTAACTCTCCTTTGTTGCAACTCTGTGTACCAATGACTCCTAGCATTAGCTCATTCCTAAGCCAATATACCTTTCTGGGGCTGGTCTCACTTTCTTCTGGTACCCACGGCCCTTGGCATTGCCATCCTCATTCCATGCCACCATGAGTCAACTCAGGAAAAGTCTGAGTACATTTGAGGCTCAGAGCTAGTCCCATCTTTGGATTTTCCCTGGACTTCAGCTATTAGCACAACATGAATGAGCTTTGGTCCTGCAGGTTGACTGAAGTTCACACATCAGTGCCTCCATCCTTTTTACCATATCTCATTCAGGCTGATCACCATATAGGTTGTTCTTAAAAACAGGGGCATGAAATGTGATAGGGAAAAGATTGTACTTGCAGACTCTTTCCCCATTCTTGCCTGTTTGTGCTGCCTGTTTGCTATCCTCTCTGCATTTGTTTCCCATCCACCCAGGGTCAGAGCCTAGTAACTCCTCAAATTTCTCTCTGCAGACTGGGAGAAGGACTCCAGAACGTCAGTAAATAAAAGAGCTTTTGTTTAATCCCAGTGCATATGTTGGGCCCAAAAAAGACAAATTGTGCCTGGGGTAGAAAAAAGGCTTATAGGAGAAAAAGATAGAAGACCAGTGCTCACGATTGCGACAGGCCTGGTTTGGATGGTAGGAGTCCAGGACAACTGTGGAGTTGGGGCAGAAGCATCCCAGAGCCTTGTGATTATGACTTTGTCAGTGCTCTAAAATTTCCCTGGAGATTGATTCCCTGGGTGCCCAAAATAGGTCCCTGGCATTCAGATCCTTTCCACCCAGCTCAGCTTCTCTCAGTTTCCCAACAAATTTGAAATCCTTGGAGTGGCTCCTGTGATGTGTTCGTGGACTAGAATCCCACACTTTCTCGGGGCATGCTCCTAGGTACTTCCAGGCCCTGGCACAACAGCCACTTCTAGCCTCTTGAGCTTCTTTTTCTATGGTGACATAAGAAAGGCTGAGCAAGAACAAAAGTGAGCCAGAAGTGTTGGACAAGAGGCTCTCTCCCTAGTCTCTGGTGCGGCTGTTCTGAATCACATGGTCTTAAAGAGAAGGGCCAGGGTCACTAGCTAAGCCTGTGGAGGAGGAAACTGTCACTGACTGTAGGTCTAGCAAGATCTTTCCACCCACCCTAAGCCATGTATGGTGCCTCTCACACAGGCCATCTTAGATTCTGTGTCGCTGTCCTGGAAGAAGGAAC
The DNA here is from genome assembly GCA_023783475.1 of Daubentonia madagascariensis. NCBI lineage: Eukaryota > Metazoa > Chordata > Mammalia > Primates > Daubentoniidae > Daubentonia > Daubentonia madagascariensis. The sequence continues at coordinate 23,195,670 of JAKFHU010001035.1, forward strand.
CAGCCACAGCAGGGGTCAAGGGCTCACAGAGGCCTTCCAGGTGAGGGCAAGTGGAGACCAGCACCTTTGCTGGCCACCCTTTTACTGTGAGCAGTGGCACTTACCCCTGCTCTTGCTCAAGGGAGTCCTATTCCTGAGTGAGTCAGGGTCACTCACTCAGTGACAGCTGTGGCTCGCCTTACATGAGCTAAATTAGGAGTTGGAATGTCACACAGATGCCCCTTGTCTCCCCACCCCCACAGTAAAATTAATCTCTCTGGAGAGTAAGGGACAAACAGTGCTGCCCACAGAGTGAACAAGAGTCATTTGGGAAACAAAAGGAGAATTTTACAGGGAGGGAGGGATAGATAAAGCTACAAGTGCCTGGCCAGGGTACAGAGCAAAGAATAGAGACAGAGAAGTATCTGGAGACATCTATCTGAGGACAAGACAAGCTGTTAGAAGAAGGGACAGGAGAGATAGCAGAGCTGTTTCAAGAGTGAGCAACAGAGGGAACATAAGAGTCCGCAGACCGTCTAAAAGTAAACGAGGAAGGGTCCAGAGGCAGTGAGAGAAGGCCAGGAGCAGGGCCCAGTCCAGGGTAGGTACAATCACTGAGGGGATGAACTTCACAGTGGGTTTCAAGCCGCTGCTAGGGGATGCACACAGCATGGACAACCTGGAGAAGCAGCTCATCTGCCCCATCTGCCTGGAGATGTTCTCCAAACCGGTGGTGATCCTGCCCTGCCAACACAACCTGTGCCGCAAATGTGCCAATGACGTCTTCCAGGTGGGCTCCGGGGACGGGGCAGGGCCAGGTAAAGCAACGCAGACTTGTGGGAGTCTGATCAGATCAGAGCTGAGAGCCCAGAAGGTGATGGGCAGAGGGCTCTGGGAGGTGGGAGGTGGGAGGTGGCTGTTGTGGCTGACAAGCAGAAGTGCTGGGGTCCTAGCAGATCCCAAAGCAAGCGTGAGTCAGCAGCTGCTCTGCGGGCTGGCGGGTACAGCCTGTGCATGGGCAGCAGCTGGAGTGCTGGGACCTACCGAGGAGAGGAGACCCAGTAGACGCTGGGAGGGAGGGGATACTATACTGGGCTGCATAAGAACCTGTGCTGGACTCTGCCTTCCAGTTCAGAGTTTCAGACTTGGGGAATGTTGTGGAAAATCTGGAGAAAAGATCAATGAGATAATGAAACATTTAGAAATAAAACAAAACAAAACCAAACCCTGTGAGCCTGTGAGAAAGCTCCATAATGACAGTAGAACTATTTATACTTAAGGCAAAGCTCAATGCGTCCATTGTAGGGGGCAGAGTTAGACACAGTGGGCAGGAGACTGGGAATTCTTCCCGACTTCAGTTCACACCTGCATCCTCTCCAGATTGTTCGGTAAAGAGGCCTACTGGTTAAAGGTGTTGAGGTCACTTGGCAAGCAGAGAAAAGGCAGAAAAGAAATTTTCCTTCCTGGAAGTGCAGCCAGTTTTGGTTTATTTGTGGTCGTGGGGCAAAGCATAGCTAATCAATTTCACAGATAACAATTCAGCTACTGGTTTCAAAAATGAAAGTGACATATACCAGAATCGTTTATAAATGGGCTTTGTTTCCTTGCCCTGTACCCCTGGTGGAGGTTCTAGTAGGCTGTCAAATGGCACAGAGGTCAGGGAGAATGAGGGGCAAAGGCACACACACATAAGAGACCTTGCAAATGAAGTAAAAACCCTGAATAGACCAGAGCTGGCTGGCTTAGTATGCATGTCAGTGATAAGGAACATCATGAACTAGCATTCTTCATCTGTACCAGAAATTGTGAGGAAATGTGTTGAACACAAATGATTTTTAACCTAACCAAAAAAATACTTCCCCTCTTTTAAGTTCTTTGGGGCAGCACGTTTAGGAAAAAGGGCTGGCTAAGTCAGGCCATCCCATGCAGTGCCCTGTGACCCACCCCTTGGTTATCTGCTGTCTGCCATCCTCACCATGTGTCCAGCACCCTGTCATCTCTACTGCCATCTTCCCATCGTGACCCCTTCCCATCTCCTAAGTGTCCAAACCCGTCATTATTTGGCTTCAGAGTATCTCAGAGCCAGTAGATTTCCCCCTCTGGGGCCTGGACTGATACTGTGCCTGCTGATCCTGGACATCAAGTCCTGTATGAGAGGTGACGCCTCGCCCACTGTCTTGGTTTTTCCCTTGGTCCAAGTAACTCTCTAAACATCCTTCAGGCTGAGACACCCAGGAGGGAATGGCAGAAAGATTTTTGCCATCTTTTCTTACGAATTTATAGTGAAATATCCTCTCCTTAGGACCTGAAGTATGTGGAAGCAAAGAGAAATGTTGAAAGTTAAGGTAATGTATCCTGCAGAAGAGTGGTCAGAATGTCAAAGCACAAGCCACACGGTATCATCTGGTAGAGGGACCCAGGAATAGGCCCCATACGTGGAGGCTAGAAGATGTTTAAGTCGCCTCCTTGTTCAAGTCAGCCCTCTGTATCCAACACACTGTTTTGGTTCCAGGAAGTTCTAGAATACTGATCTGGGCCCAAAGAGGTGTGGGAATGGTTTGGGGCAAATCCTGTGCAGAATATTTGGGAGATAGCATGATTCCTAGGGCTTTGGGATGGTTCTGTGGATCTGGAGTGATGTGTACCTTTTTCTTTTTTTTTTTTGTTTTCGTTTTATAGAGATGGGGTCTCACTCTTGCTCAGGCTGATCTTGAACTCGTGAGCTCAAGCGATCCTCCCACCTCGGTCTCCCAGAGTGCTAGGATTACAGGCCTGATGTGTATCTTTTAAAGTGCAGAGCACCCCTAAACCCTCTAAGGAGAGAAGACTGAACAGCTCATTCCTTGTTGCTTAATTTGGGAGGCCTGGTGGGAGGCTGGCCCAGTTCTTTAGCTGCATGTAGGGATATACATCTCAATATATCTTAGTAGATCTCCCTCTGAAAGATGAGCATATTTAGTTTTTTCACACATTGCCTCCACATTTTGACAACTCTAGGCATAATCAGATTGTCTGTTTTCTAAGTATGGGGACAGGAATAGGACTTTTGGTTCCTTTGTCTTCAAACCCCTTAGGAAGAATACCCTTAGAACCTTGCCTAGAAAGTTAACTGCTATCAAAGTGACACCAGTATATCATATTTAGAATTTTTAATTATGTATATATATTGTTTTCAAACAGTATAGGAGTTTATATCATGAAATTCACCTCAGACCCTCAGTGTCCTTCACCAGATAGAAGTAACCATTACCAACTTTCTTGGGAATACTTCCAGAAAATTTCTGTGAATAGGTACATGTTTGCATGGATATACATACTTAAACTAGACTTATTGTCCTTTTATACCTGCCTTTGTTCACTTACCCTGTCAGTGTTCATTTCATATCCACACGTTCAGATCTATGTCTTTCTTTTTATATTTTTAATTTTAATTTTAATTTTTTTTTTTGAGACAGGGTCTTGCTCTGTCGCCCAGGTAGAGTGCGGTGGCATCATCATAGCTCACTGCAACCTCAAACTCCGGGGCTCAAGCGATCCTTCTGCCTCAGTCTCTCAAGTAGCTGGGACTATAGGTGCATGCCACCACACCAGGCTAATTTTTCTATTTTTTGTAGAGATGGGGTCTCACTAAGTTGCTGACGCTGGTCTCAAACTCCTGGCCTCAAGCAATCCTCCAGCCTCGGCCTCCCAAAGTGCTAGGAGTACAGGTGTGAGCCCCCAAGCCCCGCCTGTCTTCCTTTTTAAATAGCTGTATAGTGTTTCATTGTTATGACTGGACCACAGCCTATCTAATCTGTCCTCTAAAACATTTAGATGGTTTCCAGTGTTTTGCTGTCTTAAAAAGTACTGTGATGGACAAAAAACAAAAGTTTTGCTAATTGTGATTTTATAGACAACTGGGAAGCAAAATTTGAAAAGTTGAAACATTTAATTGGAAATGTTGAACAGTATTAAGGGCTTGGGAGGAACTCATCCATAATCCTACCTCCCCAACACAATTATTTTGATTTTTGTATATTATTTTCAAGCCTTTGTCCCTAAACATATTTTTACACAGTGGCCATCATAGTTTAACTAGTTCTCTTTAGAGCTGTAACATCTCTTTCTCTCTGAGTTGAAACAGAATGAAACACCAAAACATCACGTTAACCCCCTCTAATTTCTCCCTCTCTCTTTCCCCACACTTGCTCCCACTCAGCTACCAAGAATTTTGACTACAGGAAAGCTGTTGGTGTGGGACTTTGACACAAACATCTTCCCATGTGTTTCTGTATTTGTAAATTCTGTTCACTCCTAAACTGCTTGAATGCAAGCCTTTGGTTTATTTTTATACCTGCCTCCACTTCACAGTGGGCACTTGTTTATGAACTGCAACCTGTTGTAATTTAACAGATGACCAGAAGGTCTTGTAAGAAGGTTGTTCAGGAACAGCTTTTCTGGAGGATGTCTGTCTAGAGAGGAACTGACCGGGGGCGGGCAGCGGGAGGGGAGGATGTCAGGAAAGGGGCCTCCTTCTCTAACAAAGGGGCGGTCTGGGAAAGAGATGGCCTCTGTTTTGCCCCACCTGAATTCCACTTCTTTATCGGTTAATGTTAGGATCAGGTGTCAGCAGGTACAGGCCTGCTGGTGGAAACCCTACCCCGCCTCCCTCCCTGACCGCTTCCACCTGCTGCTGAGGGCGCCAGGACTTCTCCAGCCCAACCGTGGCAGGTCTCCTTTTTGAGAGATTGGTTCACCAGAACTTTATGAATTGCATTAAACTTGTAGCAGGGTTAGGGATCTTACTTCTGTAGGGAAGAACCTTGGTTGAGTGAGAACAAAAACCTAGACTGAGACTGAGCACTCCTGGGTTCTCCTCACACCGGTCTTGTCATTAACTTGTCATGCGACCTCAATCAGGCTATTTAACCTCTCTGAGCCTGTTTACACATCTATAGGTGAAGAGAGTGTTTGAAACCGGTCTTTAACATCCCTTGTAATTCTAACAATCTGGTTTCACAAATTCAAGAAATATTTTTATGGATTTCCATTTTTAAGGGCTTTCCATTCTGTTACCAGTGTCCTAACTTGGCCCACTCTTCTGCTTGTCAATGCTCCTTTCAAGCAGTACAGACTACTTTATCAACACCACGTGCCAGGTTCTTTCCTGAGTTCTGTGTGCTGTAGCTGACCGTCCACTCAAAATCCCTCGTACACCCACAGCTCAGCTTTTACCGAAACCTGGATTCTTCTGTGACTCTTCAACTTTTCTCTAAATGTCTGGCCTTCTGCTCACCATTTTTCCATGGTTTCTCCAGTGTGTTTCAAGGGTCTGGCTCACAAAACCTGCCTGGTCCATCTCTCATCATTGACCAGACCATCAGGTTGGGGGAGATAACCTCCAACAACCCCCCTTGCATCCGGGGCCTGGGTCCCAAATTAGCATCTCCCTGGGTAGCCAGGGAAGAGGGAAAACATTCTGAGATAAGCGTGGATTTGCAAGAGTAGCTGCATTTACAGAGCATCTTTATAGATGGAACATTTCTATTAGATGCTGTGGAACATTACAAAGGAAATAGAAGGCACCACACAGCCTAAAAGATAGACTGCTCATGGCATGTATGCTGCACAAAAGCCTTGAACATAGCCTAGAATTAAATTCCATCTATTTGTTCCATTCCATCTTATCCTTCACAGTGAAGAAAGAACAGTTATTTCATGCCCTGTGGTTCTGTCTGGTAATTTCTTTTTAAGGTCTAGATTAGGATTATCAATAATCCTTTGTGTTTGTGCAGTGCCTTATAATTTAGAGAGTACCTTCACAAACATGATTCCATTCGAGCTAGATAGAATGGATGTTATCTCCATTTTACAGGGGAGAACACAGAAAACAGGTTATAGTCACACAAAGGGACAGAGTAGGGACATAAATCTAGGTGTTCTGTTTCTTAGAGTGATGGAATTTCGTCTACACATCACATCATCAGTACATGGAATTTTACTTCATGGGGCTGGCTCCCTACAAGACATTTATGGGTATAATAGAACCAATCAATTATTTCTTATTCTTGAAATAGAAAGATACACAGAAGCAGAAGATAAGATTTTGCTAACTGGATATTAGTCAGCTGAGAGATCTATAGCCCAAGGTAGAGACCTATGAAGATATGTTAAAGAGGTTGCCATTTACCCCTTAGAGTATAAAATTCCTATTTGTGATGAGAAAATTTAGGGACTTGCAGTCAAGGCAGAGAGTATTTTTTTTTTTTTTTTTTTGGTGCCATGGACTTATTTGTCAGCCTGTAAAACCTATGGATCTCTTCTAAGAACAATATTTTAATTTTCAATTTTATTTATTTATTTTTTTAGAGATAGGTTCTTGCTCTGTCACCCAGGCAGTAGTGCAGTGGTGCGATCATGGCTCACAGTAACTTCCAACTCCTGGGCTCAAATGACCCTCCTGCCTCAGCCTCCCGAGTAGCTGGGTCTACAGGCGCATGCCACCACACCAGGTTAATTTTTTAAAAATTTTTAGTAGAGATGGGGTCTCAATATGTTGCCCAGGCTGGTCTTGAACTCCTGGCCTCAAGCAATCCTCCCTCCTTGGCCTCCCAAAGTGCTGGGATTACAGGTGTGAGGCACTGCACCCAGCCCAGAACAATATTTTTAAATGCATAAAATATAATACATATGATTATAAAGGAAACCAATTGTATTAAAATGTAGCATGCATTCTCAATGAGAATGATATCACCCCTAGGGGAAAAATACTGATTCTTGGAAGAGGGCAAAAAAATCTTACTCTTTTATGTATAAAGCATAGATATACATACAGTACATAAGCAGATATACAGTATATCTATGGTATTAACATTTAATGGGGGGAAGGGGAGCTATCGGGGGGAAATGTCTAAAAAGTCTCCTGGAGGGGGCAAAAATGAAAACAAGCTTGGGGAATGGGATTATGAAAATATTTAAAGCACCTTTGATAGAGTAATATATGTGCTTCTTGATTAACACATTAAAGAATGAGGTCTAGCAGTGGGCCTGATAACTGTTGTAATTTAGAAGTAATGATAAGCACACATTATTTTTTGAAATTTCAGCAGCAGCTGTGATTTCTGTTGGTGACAAAGTCACAGATGCTACTAAAACGACTGTGGTTTTGTGCTACTCCCCCTATATTGTGCTGCATTAAATGCCCTCTGTTAAAATACAGAGATGTTACCCAGAAGAGGTAATAATTTTATCTACAGAGCCAGTATAGATGACTTTCTGAAGCCACCCAACATTGCAAAAGGCTTGGAACACAAGTCAGACACATTTTGATAAGAGGATTGAGTCAGGAAATGGTTAGCACAAACTCCCCAAATTTCGTTCTCATTTCGCCGTCCCGATTTTTGCCATAGCTATATACCACCTGTACTATAATTTAATAGCTCTATTTTAAAAGACTTGCTTTTGAAGCTTACGTATTTATCCTCATTCTAAACAATAAGACCCGTGGAAAAATCACCAGTTTTATGGGCTATCCTTTTTCTAATGTGCATTAGAATTAACACATGAAAATCTCGAATGTTCATCCTCATACTGCCTAGAATCTTCATGCTTGTTATCAATATGTATACTACATTTTGGGAAACACAGAGGGCCCCAGAAAGTCCAAAAGGTAAACTTTACTATTTTATTACTAGCTGAATTTAGTCCTAGTACCAAAAGGCACGTGTGTTGGCCAGAGACCAGCAGAGGAGGTGGGGTTGGGAGGCAGGTGGGGGCACCGTTGAGGCAACCTCAGAAAAGAAGGGCTGTTCTGGAGGTTGCCAGGAAAGCCAGCCAGGCCAGAGGTAGGATATGGCAGCAGGGATTGGGCTTTGGAAGCGGGAGGGGACTCTGGGACCAGAGGATGAAAGGCCACATGCAAAATACTGAACTGTGGCAGGGAGCAGCGCTAGCCTGAGCCAGACGGTGAGGATGGCGGAGGCACAGCCCCTCCCCACCCCCTGCCCCAGGTGCCCTCAGGCTCCTTGTTCCTCTGTCCCAAGAAAGGGACTCTTAAAGGATTTAGGGTTGGACTGCCTGAGTAATGATGCCTCTTGGCCCTCGGGGCCCCAGGAGCAAGGCAGTGATTAACCAGTGGGATGAGCTGCTAAAGAAGTTTCTTTGGCAGGTGGGGCGTGGTGGAGAGGTGGCGTTGGTGTGCCTCCCCAGCCTGCCTCAGGTCAGCCCTAAAGTCAGGCCTGACTGCGGGGAGTTTGAAGTAAGACTGTTGGCTGAGATAGCCCAACAAGTCCTGATGACAGTTTTCCTTTTTTTTCTATTTTAAACATTGTGGTAAATGCATGTAACATGAAATTTCTCATCATGCCCATTTTTAAATGTACAGTTCGGTGGCATTAAGTACATTGATGTTGTTGTGCAAACATTACCACAGTCCATCTCCAGAACTTTTTCATCATCACAAAGTAAAAGTCCATACCCATGAAACTGTAATTTCTCATTCCCCCTCCCTCTAGCCCCTGGCAAGGAGCATTTTACTTTCTGTGTCTATGAATTTGACTATTTCAGGTACCTTATATAAGAGGAATTATACAATATTTGTCCTTTTGTGTCTGGCTTATTTTGCTCAGCACAAAGGTTGATCCATTTGTAGGCTGTAGTCCTGATCACTTTTATCTGTTAATTTCTACTACAATCTACGCGACTTTTATCAGCGTCATCCATTCTACTGTGTTAAATGGGGATTTTTTTCTATGTTGATAATATATTTTACTTGATTTCTTTCCTTAATTCTGCCAGCTCTTTTCTTCTCCAGCTTTGACCACTTATATCTCTTCTTTAATCAAAGAGACTATGTTTTCTTTATTTTTTTTAAAAAAATGTTTGATTGAAATTGTATTGATTCTTGGAGCATTTCTTCTTCCAAAGGGTATTCTGCATCCATCGTTTGCTTGTCATGCTTTCTTTTTCCTTTTCTTTTTGTTTTATCTTGGGTTGCATCTGTTGGATCCCATCTGCTTATCACACCTCTTTTATGGGGGTGGTTTTATCTGGGGCTGAAGGTGGATTCTTGACTCAACCCACTGTGTTTACCTTGGCTTTGTTTCACTGTTCTCTTAAATATAAGCTGGCTGGCTGGATGTTGTCATTGGTTTGTAATCTCTGTTGAGTCCTTTGGCTTCTTTGGTGAATAGAGGGGTATGACCTGAATTAATAAGTAGTTGAGTGTCTCAATTTGGTGATGTTGTCTCAGAATATTTTTCACACAGAATCCAGTGAATTATCTACCACAGAGGCATGTGCGGATCCATGGGAGGAGGTCTCCCCTGAGATTTGAGCTCTTTCCTCTCTTTTTCACAGACAAGCAGGTCATTCTGGTTGAAAGCAGGGCCCCTGTAGTGGCACACAGGATTTTGATTTGATAGGTCATTTTTTGTTTATCTTTGCTTAAATAACTTCAATCCACAGTTGCATAGTTGATTTTCAGGCTGTAGTTTCTTTTCTCTGTGAAGGGTTGATGTTTGGTCCTTCATTTCATGACCCTTTTACTTTAAAAAAAAAAAAATTCTGTCTCTGCCTGAGACTCAGAGAGATGAATGTTAGCTTTGGGCATCATGTTCATTGGCCTAAATTTTACTGTATCTGACAATGTAGTGAAATGAGTGTTAGGACAGGCTCTCGAGCCAGAGTGCCCAAGTTCAAGTATTGGCTCTGCCACCTGTTAGCTGATGACCACGTGCAATTTATTTATAATAACTTCTCTGGGCCACAGTTTCCTCATCTTTGAAATGGGCTAATAGTAGTGCCTACTTCAGAGGGTTGATATGAGGATTTAATGAGTTAATACAAATAAAAGACTTAGAGTAAATCCTGGTATAAAGTAAGTGCTCAGTAGATGTTAGCCATTGTTATTATATTTCTTGTAGGCTAAGTTAGGGATGAATGTTCATCTTCTCCACAATCTTTACAAGAAGATTTTGAGGATTAAATTCAGTAATGTCGGGAAAGCTCATGACATAATGCTTGACACATAATAAGCCCTTAAAACATTTACTGAATGTTCAGTAATGAATATCCCTGCATTTGTGCCTCAGGAAAAGGAAGGGGTCAGTGAGGGATGGAGGTCGGGGAGAAGAGCTTCCTAAGAGTTTGTCTTTGCTTTGGGCTATAGGTCCCCTATCTTCCCATTCAAACATTCATTGAGCACCTCTGTATGCTTGCCACCAGCAAATCGGAGATGAGTGAGATCCTTCCAGGAGCTGGTGTTCTCCCAACACCTCCTTACTCACTTGGATTCTAAATATTGAAAAATAATTGTATTAAGCAAACAACAGCTAGGTGATTATGTACTTTAACACATTCCCTAAACTGAACTCAACAATTTTCACACAGTTCTAGCTACTGAGAAGGACACATGCACAAACACAGCCTTGGATTATCTCAAACTAATCTGTTCCATGTTTATGATGGGCTAGAGTGTTAACTTCTTATGATTCTCAAGAAATCCCAAGAAAAATGTGCTATATATGGCACATGTTAGTTACTCACCCCAAAATAAGCTGCCCACTTAAACAGTGGGGCCATGTTTCCTGTCTTGCCTTACATCCTTTGCTACTGAAGGATCAAGCAAGACTCTTGACTTAGATGCCCTCTGCGCATAATGGGGTGTTGCTGTGCACACGTAAGGGTCATTTCAAACCTGTCTTCTGGTTGCTGTATGACATAAGGACTTGGAGAGTGGAACCCAGTTGTAGGAAACACATCTGGATATACCAAGTCATAGGTGATGTGGTCTCCATTACACTCTAGGAGCACGTGGTCTTCTAGCCAGTTAGGTTTAGGTTCTGCAGTAAGGGGCAGAAACCCCAAAATAACAGCAGTTCAAAGAAGGTAAAAGTTTGCTTTTCTCTCAAATGAAAGTATGGGTAGGCAGTCCAGGACTGCCTCATCAGAGACCCGCTCCTTTTATCTTGTTGACATTCTCAACATGTGGCTACCGTGTGTCATGGCTCAAGATGGCTGCTTCAATTTGAGCCACCCATCTTCATTCCAGCCAGCAGAAAGGAGAAAAGAGAGTAGGGCATACCCTCCCATTAAAGATACTTCCTAGAAATTGCACAAAACATTTCTGTTTATAGTCCAGAAGACGGTCTCCTGGCCACGCTCAGCTGGAAGAAGGTCTTGAATTCATGGTCTTTATACCATGCGTCTTGCTAAAACTCAGCGCCTCCATCATTGAAGAGGAAGGGGTGAACATCGGGGAACAATAAGCAGTCTCTGCCAGTCTTTCATCTCGCCTTCTCCCCACAAATTGATTCTTTTTCCTTCTCTGTAGACCAGCCTTCTTGTTCATAGTTTTGGACCCCTCACACTTTCCAGAGTGGCCATGAAGGCCAACTCCACAGGTCTTTTCAGTTCCTAAGCAGCACATGGGGTAGCCAGCTCAGCCCCTGTGTCTCAATTCCAAATTCCTGGGAGAGAAAATTTGACTGGTCCTGCTTGGATCAGGTGATCATGTCCTCAGCTCTGAGCCAATTATCTGTGGCCACGGGCATGGCAGGTTCTCCCTTCTAGGATGGGATGGTGCAGGTTCTCCAAGAAAGATGTGTAAGTGGGAAGAAGTGATGGGCATCTCTGGTAAGCCTCCTTCTGAGCGTACCCCTATCACAACACCCATCTCACTAGATGCAGTTGTCTGTTCGCTTGTCCTTAGGGCAGGGATGCATTTTGTTAATATCTTTAACCCAGAGCCTAGCAATTACCTGGCACGCTCACTATTGATGTAAAATGAATAATCCAATTTAGTTCTTAGTTTTACAGAGGTTGTAAAATTTACATAGTAAAAAAAGCATCAGGAGCAGCGTGGACCCAGGACTTCTGACTCCCAGTCCCTGGAGCAATTTCCTCAAATTATTCAGCTACTCATGGCTTGTCAACCCATTGTTCAACACTTGTCTCTGCTTGCACCTCTGCCCACAACTGCAGAGAATCTTCCCCAATGTGGCCCATGAGGGCCCCAAACTGGAGGAGGTTGGCTACACCACTCAGAGTCCATTTCCTGCTCGGCCTTTCTGCCAAGTATCCCCCATAGCTCCAGGCTGGGCCCCTCTGGAGAGGTCCCATCCTGACTAGGCCTTGGACTAAGCTAAGCTCTGGACACAGGGGCACTCGAGGAGGTGGGCTGAGTAGTGATGCAAAGGTGGGAAGCAAGATCCCCATGGCCACCCACCCTGAGCTGCTCGCAGAGGAGGATTCAGCCACTGAAAAGAGCTGATGCCTCCCCCTCCACCGTTCTCATACTCCTGAGCCCCCAAGACCTTTCCTCCTGCCTCCCTCCCATTCTCTCATGCCTCACTGTGCCAGTTCTCATGCCCCCTATCCCCACAGGCCTCAAACCCTCTGTGGCAATCCCGCGGCTCCACCACTGTGTCTTCAGGAGGCCGTTTCCGCTGCCCATCTTGCAGGCATGAGGTTGTCCTGGACCGACACGGTGTCTATGGCCTGCAGCGAAACCTGCTAGTGGAGAACATTATCGACATTTACAAGCAAGAGTCGTCCAGGTGAGCTGTCAGGGCCTCTTGCCTCTTTAAGGGGCAGTGCCTGGACCACAGTCAAGGAGCCCATTCAGGGCCAGGAGGGAGGGAGTGAAACAATAACCTGCCTCTTCAGTTTAGAGCTGAGAGGACTGGACCAGAGAGGGGCGGGAATTGCCCCAGTCTCAGATTCCCTGGCCAGTGCTTCGCCTTAACCCTCTCCTCCTGGGGAGAGGCTGGCAGTCCACCAGCGAGGGCCTTGCCAACCCTCTGTGACTTCCTGTCCCGTGGGACTACCCTGCCCCCTAGAATACAGACTATTCTTGCATCCAGGCTTCCTCCACCTCTGGTGGAAGTGCTCACCTGTTCAGCCTTAGCACTAGCTGCAGGGGCAGAGAAGGTGGTGGTGGTTAGTGTAGGCTGAAGACAAGGTGTTCGTGGGGCCCACCTCCCCCAGGCCTGGCCCCTGGCCTACCCTGCCCCCCACCCACTGCCCTCCAGGCCGCTGCACTCCAAGGCTGAGCAGCACCTCATGTGCGAGGAGCATGAGGATGAGAAGATCAATATCTACTGCCTGAGCTGTGAAGTGCCCACCTGCTCTCTCTGCAAGGTCTTTGGTGCCCACAAGGACTGTGAGGTAGCTCCGCTGCCCACCATTTACAAACGCCAGAAGGTATCGAGCAGGGGAAGGAACAGGCGTGATGGGGGGTGTTTAGGACAGGGTCTCAAATGGCAGCCTCTTACTCCACTTGGTTTTAAAGTCAGGCAGATCAGGGCTAAAGTCCAGCTCTTTACTTGACTCAGTGAGTGACCTTGGGTATGTTCCTTGACCTCTCTGGTCCTCATTTTCCGTAGAATAGGGATAAAAAATACCTACTTCTGAGGATAAAATTAGATAATGGATGAAAGCAGAGACTTCAGTATGGTGGACGAGACACTGTCAAGGTCTTCTCACTATCACACAACTAGATTCTGCATAAAACAGAATTTTAAAATGGTATTGGCTAGCACACAGGAAGTGAAAGGCATCTCCAAGTGGGGGTGGGGTGGGGTGAGGAGGGGAGAATGAGCTGAAAACAGAAACCTGCGGGGCCAGCACAGGAAGGCAGCATTTCCCGGAGGACCAATGCTGGCACTATCACTGAGCTAGAAAGACCAGAGTAGGACTCCAAACCCCTAAAAAGTGGGGGACCTGCAGTCCTGGCGTGGTGGCTCATGCCTGTAATCCTAGCACTCTGGGAGGCCAAGGCAGAAGGATCGCTTGAGCTCAGGAGTTCGAGAACAGCCTGAGCAAGAGTGAGACCCCGTCTCTACTAAAAATAGAAAAATTAGCTGGGCATTGTGGCATTTACCTGTAGTCTCAGCTACTTGGGAGGCTGAGGCAGGAGGATCGCTTGAGCCCAGGAGTTTGAGGTTGCAGTGAGCTATGACGACGCCACTGCACTCACCCAGGGCGACAGAGCGAGACTCTGTCTCAAAAAAGTGGGGACCTGCATCGAAGACTCTGAAGACCCCAGGTTAAACTGGAATCCCAAGAACTAAAGCAGTCAGCTGCTCCACCTGGGTTTGACAGAAGAAAATGCAAATTCTGCCTGAAGGAAAATATCTTCAATTTAAGCCCTCAGGTTTTCCTTAGGTTAAGATCAACAAAAATATTAGCTCACAATTGAAGATACACAAAGAAATGTACTCCATGAGTAAAGTCAGCAGAAGCAAAAATTACAAGGAATTCAGATATTGGAATTAAAGAATAGAAAGTCACTATAAATTGAATGCTTTTTTAAAAAGATAGAGGCCAGACATGGTGGCTTATGCCTGTAATTCTAGCACTTTGGGAGGCTGGGGTGGGAGGATCACTTGAGGCAAGGAGTTTGAGACCAGCCTGGGCAACATAGCATGATCCTGTCTCTCTCAAAAACATTTCAAACTAGCCAGGCGTGGTGGCGCAGGCCTGTAGTCCCAGCTGCTTGGAAGACTGAGCCAGGAGGATCGCTTGAGCCCCAGAGTTTGAGGTTGCAGTGAGCTATGATCTTGCCACTGCACTCCAGCCTGGGCAACAGAGTGAGACCCTGTCTCTAAAAAGAGATGGAATTTAAAAAAAAACAACAAGCAATTATAGAATATCAAAAACGACCATGCAGATTTGACAAAGAACCAAATAGAGCTTTTAGAAATGAAAGTATAACTGTTGAAATAAAATATTCAGTGGTCTGCTGTCTCTAAAATCCAAAAAAGAACAAGAAAAAATTTTTAAGAAACATTCAATGGATGAGTTAAATGACAGATTTCTCTGAAGAGAGAATTAGTGAAGAGAACTGAAACAAACAAGCAAACAAACAAACAAACAAAAAAACCCAGAATGAGCACTGGGAGATGAGAAGGTCTAACATAAGTCTAATCAAATTCCCAGAATGAGAGGATAAAGAGAATGGAGAAGAGGCAATATTATGGGAATGGATAATCACTAAGAATTTTTCAGAATTGATAGAAGACATGAATCTACAGATAAAGCATCTAGCCCAGCACCTGGCATTTAGGGAATGTTTGGAGAATGTCTATTCCTTCCCCATTTGGTGGTGGGGGGTTTCTTCTCTCCCCCTCCTTCCAGAATCCATAGAACACACTTCCATACTTTTTGGATCGTTCCAAGCCTTCCAGATCTCTGAAGGTGCCCTGATGGGGGGTGGGATGAAGGGGGAAGTCCTCTCTTAGGCAGCCTTGGCTGGGGTGAGGGATGCAGCTCTAGACCAGGTCCTCCAGCTCTAAGTGCTGACCTGTATGTGTGGCAGAGTGAGCTCAGTGATGGCATCGCGATGCTAGTGGCAGGCAACGACCGTGTGCAAGCAGTGATTACGCAGATGGAGGAGGTGTGCCAGACCATCGAGGTGAGCCTGGGCTGGGAGGGAAGGGGGAACAGAGACTGGCTGTCTGGAGACTCAGGCTCCCAGGAGAACTACTCCTCTCTGACCTCTGGCCAAACTGGTCAGAAGGTTTCTGGGCTTCTGGGAGTGGTGGGATGTGCTTCGCCAGGTTGCTGGGTTTGAAACCCACCTCTGCTGCTCACTAGCTCTGTGACTTTGGTCCAGTTATTTAACTTCTCTGTGGTTTTGTTTGTTTTTAACTGCATAACACAGTGATGGTAATAATGTAGTGGCTACCTCATGAGGTCTTTTTGAGAATTAAATGGATTAATGCAAGTGAAAACCAGGGCCAGGGATATAGACAGCACTCAGTGAAGCTACTTTAAAATGCCATGTTGTTCTTATTACTGAAAAGATCTGGGCTGGGTTCTGGCTCTGTCACTTTCCTTCTTGGCTCTCTGTGAGTTCCATTAAGTGAAGAGTCAGACATGTACCCGGCGCTCTCCCAGCTATGGAGCCTTAGTCGAGGCGTCTCTCATCCTTGCTCTGGGTCTTTCAGGACAACAGCCGGAGGCAGAAGCAGTTGTTAAACCAGAGGTTCGAGACCCTGTGCGCCGTGCTGGAGGAGCGCAAGGGCGAGCTGCTGCAAGTGCTGGCCCGGGAGCAGGAGGAGAAGCTGCAGCGGGTCCGTGGCCTCATCCGTCAGTACGGAGACCATCTGGAGGCCTCCTCTAAGCTGGTGGAGTCCGCCATCCAGTCCATGGAGGAGCCGCAGATGGCGCTCTACCTCCAGGTGGGCCCTGGGGGAGGGCGCGGCTCCGCACAGTGCCGGGAGTCAGGGCTTTGGCACCTGGAGACCCAAGTTCAAGTCTTGTCTCTTGCACCTACTTGCGCCCCCCCCCCGCCGCCCAACCGGTCAAGTCATCCCCTCTGAGTTCGTTTTCTCCTTGACGATTGGGGTGTGCATCCCCACCTACCCCGCAGGACGGTGGTGAGAATCAGAAATGGGACCTTACCGGGGTTGGCCCAGTGCTTACTCTCACCCTCCTTTTCTCCCCTGCAGCAGGCCAAGGAGCTGATCAATAAGTGAGTAGGCAGAGCGGGAAGGGAAAGGAAGAGGGTGCGCAGCCCCACGGCTCGGGGAGGGGCTTGAGGGTGCTGGGGCGTTGCCAACCGAGCTGTTGTGGCCACCTCAGGGTCGGGGCGATGTCGAAGGTGGAGTTGGCTGGACGGCCGGAGCCAGGCTATGAGAGCATGGACCAATTCACCGTGAGCGTGGAGCACGTGGCCGAAATGCTGAGAACCATCGACTTCCAGCCGGGTGAGGGAGCGCAGGAGGGAGGGAGGGCGGCGGGCCGCTGGGACTGGGCGTTCAGACCCTTTGTGTTGGGGTGAGGCGGCCTGGCGTCCGGAAAGGCAGGACTCCACTTTACACGGCCTTCCTTCGGCCCAGGCGCTTCCGGGGAGGAAGAGGATGAGGAGGTGGCGTTGGACCGGGACGAGGGCAGCGCAGGGCCGGAGGAAGAGCGGCCGGACGGGCCGGAAGGTGAGAGCGGCCGGAGACGCTTGGGGCGGGGTCTGGCTGGCACGCTTCTCTCCCCTCCTCCGGTGATTGCCTCCCCTCCGGCACCAGAGGTAGCGTGGAGCCCCTCCTCCTTTTAAGTGCCCCCAAGCCCCGGAGCCACAAAGGAGCGCCCCCTAGGGCCGGTGAGAGTACACAGTACTCTTGCGTTGCCACCAGCCATTCCTCTGGGCTTTGGGGAGACCGGGTTAGGTCGCTCAGCAGAGGAGAAACCCACGTGGCTGCGGAAAGGGAGGGAGAGGGGGTTCGGGGCTGCCTTGTTCCTTTGGAGCACCGGCCCACTGAGCTTTCTTTCCCGGGCACAGGCCTGCACTGACCCGACCACCGTTCGAGAGCCCGAGAGCCCGAGAGCCCGAGCAGCCCCGGCCTGGCGCTAGGGTGGTGGAGGATCTGCGCAGAGACCACCGCGCCACCCAGCTTGGCGCCGCGCCCCGGGGAGAGCTTAATAAAGGACTCTTACGTCCCAGACCCGTATCTCCTTTCGTTGCCCAATCCCACAGCCTCCGCTTGGGAGGCGACCCCACCACCATCCCGCCCTTCCTTGAACCTGAGACCATTTGGGGGGCGGAAGTGAAATTAACCTCTATTGGGCACGTCCTGGTTGCCAGGGGCAGACTCGTGAGCCCAGTGCCCCGGCAAGAGGGTCGAGGGTGGTGAGGCGGTGCCGGGACCTCTGAGTTCCTGGGGATTTGGGGAGCGATGGGGCCCACAGGAACCTGGCTGAAAGCCGTCCTTCCGGACCTTCTGTCCCCTACCCCCTCCTTGCAGCATCCTGTTCCCTCCCGCTGGCCTGGGAGGCCCCCACTTTCCCAAGGGTTGCTACCCTGCTGTGATTGCCACGCCCCCACGACAGAAGCCAAAGGCTCTTCAGCACTTTTATTAAAAAATAGCCACGCAGAGTGCTTGGGGTGTCCCTGGGCCGCCCTGCCCGCGGGACTGGGTTAGTTCCGGTAGCTCACGTCCCAGCCCCGGGGTCGGGGAAGGGGTCAAAGTTTTCGTGGTCCCAAACCGGGCCGATCACTTGCCCACCGAGTCGAATATGATGCGGTTCTGCTCGGCGCGCTCCCTCTGGCTCTGCGTCCGCGACAGCTCCAGCAGCGTCCGCAGCAGGTGGAAGGTGAGGTCAATAGACAGTGGAGGGTTGTCCCGTCGCGGACGCTCGCCTGCGGTCGCGGATCCCCATCCGCTGTGCCCGCCGCGGCGCGGGAAGCGCTCCGCCAGCAGCAAGAGGAGCGCGCGGGCCCCGCCGCCCTGGGTCCGCGCCCCGGGGCTCCACCGCAGACTCGGGTCCTGGACCCCGGCCGCCGCCGCCTCCGGGCTCCACTGGCTGATCCCGGAGCGCAGCTGTGCCAGGAGCAGCAGCGCCACCAGCAGCGCCGCGCGTCCCGCCTGCCTCATGGTGCCGCCGGCCCTGGACACAGGGGCAGCGCAGGGTGAGGCGCGCCTGGGGCAGCCGCAGGGGGTGCACTCCCCGTCCCGCGCCCTCCGGCAGCCGCCCGGTGCCCACAGCCTGCCCTCCAGCCCCAGCCCTTGCTCCAGTCCTGTTCCACCCCTTCCACCCACCCTCCCTCCCGGCAGCGGGCGAGTTGCGCGGAGTCCTGGTGTGCGGGGAGTCTGGGCGAACGCTCTGAGCCACTCACAGGTTGTCAAGAGAGCGTCTGTACGGCGCAAGTCGGAGCTCCAGTCTCTGTCCCTCGGGGCGGGCTGAGGGCGCCTTGGGGAACACGGGGTCTGTCCCAGGACTGCCGCCACCCTTATATAGCGCGAGGACAGCTCCGACTGACGTCAGCGTAGAACATGCAATGATTGTAGAAGCAATGACAGCCGCAGCTTCGAGTCTGGCGGCTTGCAAGCCCTCTGAGGAGCGCACCTCCGGACACTAGACTTCGAGTCCCTGGGGCTAGCGCTGGAAGCAGCATTGGACTCAGGAAAACAAGAAGCGAGCTGGGGCATAAAGATTGCTCTGGGACCCATGAGAGTCTTCTGCCCGGCTTAGAACAGCCATTACTGACTAGGGCCTGTCCGCAGTCTAGTCCTGGGTCGCTTATTCTATGGCACACGAAAGGGAGGCTGGACCACGGGGCTGTCCATGGTGCTGACCCTGTCCTCTACCTCTAGAAGGGGCCAGAGGCGTTGGGACAACGCTGCGTGGCTCAGACCCACTCCCTAGCCCCAACTATCAGTTCCGCAAAGTGAGGCAATGAAGGCTCACCGCTGGCACTCAGCCAATACTGTCAGACCCACTGAGAAGCAGTCTGCCATAGCCAAAGTCTCCCAGGATTCTTGATCTTTTTCCAGCTCCGAGGTCTAAATTCTGGGCCTGATTGAGGGTCTTTGGCCTCAGGGTGCTTTAAGACTACAAAAGTCTGGTCATTCTGCTTCTGAGTTGCCCAAAGTGGTAGTTTAGCAAGGTTCAAATTTTCTCCTGGGAATCACAGCAGCAGTATTACTATGCCTATGACCTTCAGGTTAGGATTACTGAGCAGGAAGTAAGGAAACTTGGGCTCAAGTTTTCACTCTGCCACTAACTCCCGGTGTGGACAGGTCGCCTCCCTTCTATGGACCTCAGCGTCCTCGTTTGTAAAAGATTGGCCATGGTGGTCTCTAGGCTTCTTTCCAGCTCTAGAAATGTTGACTCCCCAGTAGTTTTGTTTAAAAACTTACTCATTACCTCTGCAGGTTCCAGATTACATATTTAATAATATATTTACTGAGGCACCATATAAAGGGTCCGAGGGGGGTCCCCAAAGAGCTGGAGCTACACTAGGGCTGGGCAGGGTTAGAGTAACAGATGTGTCTATGAAGAGAGGAACAAGTGGCATTTGCTAGGATATGAGCGTAAAGTTGACGAGGTCTTAAGGTTCTACAGATATTTATGGAGTGCCTAGTATGTGGTGGGAATAAGACTGTTAGAAGGTTTTAGTGATTTCAAAAGCACTAAGTTTACATTTTAGTAAGTTTAACATTTCAGGGTGCTAATACCATGAAGTTCTGACCAGCAACCCAATCCCAAGGAACCTGATGTGCCCACTTTGAGGAGGTTGTCTGACCATCCCAGGGTCAAGCTGCATCCCTGCAAGGCGGAAATGATGGAGTGCGGCAGACTTAGAGCTGATGTGCCTTCCAGGACAGGTAGGAATTCCAGATAACAGCGACACACTGGACAACAGCCAACCTAAGGGACAGGAATAGCATGGTGAGGAGGAGCGAGGAGCAAACTTAGGGGTAGGGGTGGGAAAGTGCAGCGGGAGAGAGCTTATCTCAGAGAACATCCAGATTTAGGTCTCCTTCCTCCAGCACTTGTGAAGGGACTGTGGCTCAGACCAGAGGACAACCAGTTCAAATTTTGGTGCCACACCAGAGCTCTGTCTCCAGATGAGACACATAGGTTAAATGTCCTCAGCAGCTCTCTTGCCATGCATGGCTGTTTTTCATACCCCTGTCCAAGCCCCTTCCAAATACATTTATCTATCTTGTACCAGCTGAGGAGATTTTATCTTCCAAAATGATATATAAAGCAGCACCTCCTTTTCTTTATTTTAAATTAACCTTGCTCTAGTTTCTAAGAATGTTGCAAAGGATCCTAATGTTTAGGATTTGGTTCATAAGTCTGTATTCCTTTTACCTATGCTAATCGTGTAAATTTTGGCCATGTCCTCTCTGAAGAGTTTCATATTTCCCTGTCCCCAAGACCTGTCACCTCTAAGCATTTTAACCATTCATCTTGAGTTCCACTAATATTTTTTATTGCAGTTCAGCAGCTACCTTTATCGTGAGAATAAAGTAACACTTTGCAGTGAACTAACCTGGCCAGGCTCCTACTTGGCTTTTTGATCTACCTTTCTGCCTAACCTAGGCTGCAGCACCCCAGGCACTGTCCCTGCAGAGAGGCCATCAAAGGCGGTGAGCTCAGGTGGGATGGAGACAAGGGTTGTGGAAGCAAGATCCTTCCTGGGGAGATGGAAGAAAGTCAGTGGGCAGACACTCTGGGACAGTTTCTGTAAAGGGTAAGAAGTTCAGAATAAAATGCTTGGGAGTCTGAGGAGCTCTGATCAGGGCACAGTGTTCTGACTGGGGATCTAAAGTAGCTCAAGGCTGAAATGAGAATCATTTTGTCTCCAATTGTTGGTAACGTGCATCTTCCTTGATGGGTGGGGTAGGGATCTGTCATACCTGTAATGAAGGGGGACCAAGTAGAAGTTGGCTAGCTGCACGGCAGGCCAGAGCTACAAGAGAGACAAGGTCAAGGTCAGATGGCTGTCCCACCCCCTGACCCCAGACTCACCACCTTGCCTGGCCCTATCCCAACTTATGCACACAAGAAAAAGCTGAAAAACTAGGTGAGGGCTTCCCTGAGTATGGTGCTCATACTGGGAAGGAGAGAATAATCCCAACGGAGGGGTTCCTATGTCACGAGGACCCCCAAGCCCAGGGCATTTCTGGACTTAAGGAAGCAGGAGACCAGGCAGTTGAAGCAGCTCTTACGTAGTAATTGGTGATGAGGGCATCAGGATAGTCCTGAGGAGACAGAGAAGGAACAATAAACACGTGCACCTCCAAGCAGCTCCCATGTGAGTATCGCATACAGACTTCTGTTCACACAGCACACTCTCTCCAGGGCCTGGACTCTACCTGCAATGCCCCCTTTTTCATCCCCATGAAGCCTGTCTCGTTCCCCTGGGCCTCCAGCCTGCCAGCCAGAGACCATCCCCACACCTGCCCAGCTCACCCTCTGTAGTTTGGCCCAATTGTCCTGGGCTGACAGTCCATTGAGTGCCCCTACCAGTGGGAGGAAGCAGCCTAGAAAACATGGGGCAAAGCCTCCCTAGGAAAGAGAAATTAAAGCTCTGTGAGTGCCTAAATCCCCACCTGCCCCCAACACAGCTTACCCTTCCTGACTCCCTTTTCCTTCTGCTCACCTGATCCAACAACATCTTCTTTAGTGCATCCACCTTGGTGGTGCCAGGGATGAACCGATCCAAAACCTTGTACCAGCCTCCTACTACAGGGCCCTGAAAGTAAACCCCAGACAGGAGGCAGGCTGCAGTGAGGGGAGCGCTTGACTTTTACATCACAAAGCTCCTCCCTCAAGTATCAGAAAACAAATCCTAGGGGAAGCAGACACTAAGACAAAAGAGGGTGGCAGGTTGGCTTAGGTGTGAGAAGGAAACTGAAGCATGACTTAGCACTAAGACCACTGTCCAATCCACTGAAGCCCTGCTGTGGGCAGAACTTACCACAAAGCCACAGCCCAGGGATACCATGGTCAGGGTCCGGCCCATCTGATGTTCCTGCAGACCCCGCTTCTCCACCAGCTGCTGTGAGATAATGTCACCTAGGCCCATCAGGGACCCTGTGCAGGGTACACAGGTATTGTCAGGACATCTCCTGAGGATGGGCTCCCATTCCAAGAGGGAGGAAGGTATGTTGGTTGAATGAGGCTCTGGCATTCTGAGCCCAAGGACTTCATTCTGGAGGAAAATGGCCAGTCTGTTCTTGCTGCCTCAAAGCCTTCCTCTCCCCAAGGATGGTGATACCTCATGTGTATCCTGTCAGAAACTGGGATGAGCAGGCCAGGGCCTAAGAACTCTGCATTGAGCAGTAAAGGGAAGTCAGAATCAGAAAGTGCAGATAGAGGAAGGAGAATCTAAGGTTCCAGGGCTGAGAACCACAGACTGTCAGAATTGAGAGGGCTTTCCAGATAATTTAATCCAAAACCCTTATTTTAGAGGTGTGGAGATGAAGGCCCAGGATCTCCCATAACTAGTAAGTGCAATGCCAAAGCAAGAACCAGGTGACTTGCTTCCTAGACACTGTTCTTTCCGGGACACAGCACTATGAATAGGTCATGTGTAGAATGGTAGGGAACCCTGTTTCTTTTCCCCTAGCCCAATGCAAGACCCTGGCCAATGTCCTTCACCTTGGTCTTGAGGTCTCTGTTTGTGGAGAACAAGAATAACTCTTTTTCTAGAAAAAGAGTGTTCAAATGGTCCCAGGCAGGAAGATGACTGGTTGAGCTGGTAAGAGTCCCCACAAAGAAGAGTCTTGGTCACCTCTTAGCACAATCAGCTAAACCCAGACTTCTCCATTCACAACCTCGGATTGAGCAGGCAATGAGTCTAATAGCCATTCCCCTTAGGCCTCTGCACCTGCTTCCCCTCCCCTAATTGCACCGATACCCAGCTCCAAGCAGCCCTATTAAGACACCCACATTCAGAAATCAAGACAGAAATCATCACTATTTACAAAGCCCCTGGTCAGTTATGGTGGCGTGATGGTTTCTGCAAACATACACTTACAGGGATGCTTGGGAGTGACCGTATGATCTCCGGCTTGCCTGTCTATCTCACTGAGTAATGAGAGCCCCCCTCCAGCCCCGCAGCCACCACTGTCCCTGTGCCCTCAATTAGCACTGGGCAAACACATCCTTCAACCCCATTCCTTGGCCCGGAGCTGCTCTGACGTCCATGCTGGCTGCACACTCACTGCTCTGCTCTTCTTCCATATCCTCTGCACAGCCCTGCCACTGAGCAGCCTAGTCAGAAGCAGCTGGGTAAGGCTGGGAGCTAGGGCTGGGCACCCATAGGTGACCTGGCTGCTAGCCACGGAACAGCTCTGGGCACCCCTTCCCCCACAGCACACCCATCAAGGCAGCTCTTCCTCGCCTCTCCCTGAAACTCCCAAAGTGGTGGGGCTCTTCCCAGAACAGTGTTAGACATGACTTCCCAGAGGGCAAGGATAGAATCCTAGATACCTCTGTTCTCCTCTCCCCGACTACACCTAACCAAGCCCTGGGCAGGCACCCAGAAAATAAAGGAAAAATGTCAAATGTACTGCCCCAGACAACAGGACTGCTCTGAGAAAGGGCATGGAGAACTCTTAAGTCTAGCCCAAAGGACCAGGTCAGGCTCAAGGAGTAAGGACCTCAGGGAACTGAAGGCTTGCTTCCCTGGCCCCAGACAGCTAGCACTTAATTCCCTATCCCTCCTCTCTCACACCGTGGGGTCACCAGCTACACTGGCAGGGAGAAGAGGGAGCTGCTGCAGCCATGCGTAAAGGGAAGAGTCACCACAAGAAGGCCAGGGGATAGTGGAGCAGAAAAGGCAGTCACTTCTTAAACGAAGGGCCTAACAGTGTGCCGGTCTACTCTGGTAAGATGTTTACAGTTTGCAAAGGGCTCTCACATACCCAATCCTCACAAAAGGTCTGGGAGGTAGGTGGCCACACCCCCATTTAATGATAATGAAAGGGTCTTTGAGAGATGAAGTGACTTGGTAAGGAGTGGAGTTGGGACCAAACCCAGGCCTTCTCTCAAGGAGGAACAAGGAGGCAGCAGGCACCAAGAGGCTCCTGTGGCTGCTCCTCTGCAGGGGATTCCTGCCCAGGCAAGGCCCCAAAGGGGCCATATATCAAAGATACTTCCTGGACTAAAGCATTTCCTCTCTGTCTTTACTTCCCAGAATTCCATCACCTCTGTTCCTGGTCACCTTGTGGGGAGGGCAAGGAGCAATATTTCTGGGAAAGAAACAGTCAAAGAGAGGTGTGTGTTTTTTACTATTCACAGCTGGCCAACAGTCACACAACAAGCTAAAAGCAGAGCTGAAATGAAAACTCAAGTCCCTGACTTCTAGCCCCATAGTCCCAGAAACCTGCAGCCTTTGAGAAAGATGGATTCTAGGCCCCCAAACATCAAGCCTGAGGGACTACCAAAAGACAGGGCAGCAGCAGGAGTAAGCAGTGTGCAGCTCTGTAGCCCCTGCCAGTTTTGTTCATTTCAGACAGAACAGTGCCAAGGGGTTCTTTCTCTGCCCACAGATGATCAGGCCCCTGAACCTGCAGCAACGCCAGGGTAATCTAAGTCTTTGGTCCAAGCATAGAGCAAGGTCTGCTTCTCTGGTCCAAGTGATCCTTTGAGCAGGAAGGGCTCAGACATCCAGATTCCTCATCCCACCTACCCTGACCCAGAGCCCAAACAGACCCAAACCACCTCTGGGAGCTCTCCTGGACATATCTGGTTTGTCTGGATCTTCCAGTGCTCTAGCTCCTATCTCCTTGGACTTGTTCCCACTGAGTTGGGGCTGGAGGGCTGCAGACATATAACGCCCAGAGCCCTGATGGGGCAGGGTGAGGGGCTGCTGGCCAGCGAACCCCAATGACAGGCTGGGCGCGGAGCCCAGCAAGCAGACGCTGGCGCAGGTGTGACATCATGCCCCTGGGTAGGTGCCAGTTCTCATGCCGTCACTCCCCACTAGATCCAGGGGCCGGGGGAGGGGAGCCTGCCTCTGAGCACAGATTGATTTGGGACCACTTCCTGCCCACTAGTAGAAAGCCCCAACTTCCACACCCTCTTCCCAGGCATGGATGGGGGTAAATTCCCTACTTCCTCTACTTTGTTCCTCTCCTGGCTTTTGTGTAGAGTCTTATGTGCAAGAAAATAAAGCGTTAACAGTAGAGGAGCAGGAAGTAGCTTTTTGGAATGAGGAGCAGGAAGTGTGTCCTTGAGTACAGGAGGCCTAGGTCAGCAGGTAGAGCTGCTGGCATGGAGCCATCAGTGCTGACATTCCTCCCCAGAAGTCTCCAACCATTGACTAGCTGCCTGGGGTAGGGACTTGGTCTGGCACAGAGCCTAGAGGGAGCTGAAGCCCAGCAGCAGGAAGAGTGCATCCTCTGGGACTGGTCTGAATGCCCCCCCCCATTCCTGGCCTGAACCCATCCTACTGCTAGAAAATGAGACAAAATGGATGGTTTTGCAGCTAGTCAGGTATCTAAGCCCAAACCAGCTGGGGCTGCACTCAGCATTTGGAAGCCCCAATAGTCTCAAGTGCAAGCCAGTGCCCTAGGTTCTAATGCCAGCTCTACCACTAACCATGTGGGACCCAGGGCATGTCACTCTGCCTCTTCCCTCAGTTTCCTTCTCTGTAGTATCAGGGGGTGGACTGGATGCTGTAAGTTCTGTTGAGCCCTCACATCCTGGCTTAATTCAGACTCCAGGGAAACCAGTGTCTGCAGGAGCTCAGCTGCTCCCATGGCAGGATCAGGGTGGCCTAAGACGGATGGAACTGGGCCTTGGGCCCACTGGAGACTGCAAGGGCCCTCAAGAAAGGAAGGAATAAGGCTGACTCACACTCTCCACAGAACATACAGCAAACCCTTCCCCAGGCTGCCCTGTCCCTGATGCTGGCTTGGCCAAAACTGGTTTATCAAGCACTTACTACAGTTCAACCTGATAGATCCTTGCTTCAGGCCTGTGCCATACGTGGGACTTTGCTGTCGATGCCTTCAGTGACTATGAGTGTGCAACCTGGTGGTGGAGGGGAGTTAACATCCTATGGGGTGAACCTTTGACCAATGTGGGATGGAAGGTGGTGGATAAAGGTCTCTTCTTTTCTCCAGAAATGACTATTCATCCAGACAGTCCTAGGAAGCATTTCAAAGAGTTTCTCAGTCAGTTCCAAGGGACTGAGCAAGTAATTGCCCTTAGCAGTGGCCAATTTGATAATGCCTCCTTATACTGGTTTTCCCTCTTTCCCTCCATGGGATTAGGTCCTACTCCCTAACAAAGTATCTGCACATAAGCTTCAGGCTCTGCTTTTTGGAGAACCAATGCTATAACAGTTATCCATGTTCAGATTTATGTCACATGGGACAAACCCAATCCAAACACCACTATAAAAAGAATAGCTTGTTTTGCCTGAGTTGCCAACAGTCATAGAAAGAGCCAACCCCTTGAGCATTTAAGTTTATCGACCATTTTTTTTATTTCCAAGGTTTTTTCACAGAGATAGTCCCTACACTGACCCTATGAAATCATATAATTAAACTCAAGTTCTAAATGAGGAAACTGAGGGCCAAAGAGGTTTATTGACTTGTCCTGATTAATGCAGCTACTAAATGCTATGGCTCTGAGATTCAAATCTTGGTCTTCTAACTCCAAGTCTGAAATCTCTGTTCTGTTTTTCAGCGTAAGATCCCATGGGACCTCAGGAACTACAGTGTTCAGGTCCAGAAAAGGCTCAGTGAGCTGAATCCACTTCCCCCCTTTATTTGTAGTTTGATCCAAATACACTGAACTACAGGGAAGAAAAATTCTGAAAGGTCTGGAAAAGTCTGAGAAAAGTGCTAAGGGGCTACAGGTTGTTTCAGGGCTGAGCTGGGATGTCAGCATAGCCTCAGGAAGACTGTGGATATGGAGCCAAAGGGCTCCAGCACTGACAGACCAGAACCCCAGTTCAGCCACATATTTGCACCTGGGCCCCTTGGAGTTCTAGTTCCTACCCCTGTCAGCTGAAGAGCCCTTGGGTAGGGAAATACAAGGACTATCTTTCCCTCCCTATTCTTGACAGCCACGAGGGGGAACCTTCCATCTGGCAGTTACAGGCCCTGAGGGAATCTAAGGCTGGGCAAAGGGCCCAGCGTGTCAGTTCCCATCACAGCCACACTGTCCAGCATGAGTCACCATACACGCAGCCAGGTTGAGTCATGCAGGCTGACGGACACTCTGAGGACAGGACAAGAGGTGGTTGGGCACTGGAGGCTGGAGAGAGGCCCAAGGCAGGGCGAAAGAGTCCGCCGTCTCCTGGCCATTCATGCAGTGAAGTTTCTAGTGCTGATGTAGGACTATTGTGGTAACAGGATCCCTGTTCCACCCTGGCTGTCAGTAGCCACCAATCCCTTCCAACAGTCCTCTTCTCAGAAGCCCACGGTCTGCATTAGAATCCTGTTCCCTTCCTCTAAACATAGGTAAGATCCCACCTTAACCTGATCACCCTTTGCACTGCCCCAATGGTCAGAGGCCTTCTGATCCTTCCCCACACCTACTCATCCCCATGCCATCACTTTACATTAGCCAACCTATAAATGAAGATGGTAACAAATGGAGGTAAGTCACTGCGTTACCTCTGTGAGGCTGCTACTCAATTACTGCATTTGGAGTAAAAAAAACTTTGGTTAGTATATTGTTTAGGGATACATACATAGATAGTAAACTATAAGAAAAGAAAAAGGATGATGTAAGTAAAACTCAGGAAAGTGGTAATCTCTTAGGGTGAGGTGCTCAAGGGATCTCAAAGCTGGATACTGGTACAGGAGTGTTCGGTTTTAATATTATTTAAACTGTACATACACGTCTTAATCATTCTTTTGTATATTTCATAATAAAAAATACTAAGAAAAACAACAGGTAAGAGTCTTGATTCAGCATGTATTAGGTGTGTGACCTAATGGTGACTCAAGTAATCCTAGCTCACCCACCTTTGTGGGATCCCCACAATATAGTGAATATGAAGATACTTTGCATATGTAAAATGTCAGATGAGTGTTTGTTATTGTTAGTTTTCCAAGTTGGGGCCTCCTGGGGCAACACCTTTATCCTTAAAAACTGACTGCTCAGCTTTTTGAGGACTTTCAAATCCTACCGCACAGGTAGGACAACTTAAAAACATCCTTGGGGACCCACTCTCCAAAACAGACGGAGGACAGCTTGGGATGAGAAACAGCCAACCCTTCAAGGGGGCTGAAGAAAAGCAGGAAATGAGGGCAGTGAGGTGGTGTTAGCCTGTGCCTTCCAAATCAGCCTGTTCTGTTCCCATTCAGGTCCCAGAGGGACACTCACCAGCCGTCAGGACCTGTACTTTCCACGGGTGAGCAGCCAGGGCCCGCTGGTATGCCCGCCAGAGTGCCATGCTTCCTGTCAAGCCAAGAGGAGAGGGTGTCACCACCACTGCCCCTCCTCACAATTAAGGAGCTGCCAGACATTCCCTTGTGCCCACTTCCTCTCCCCCTTTCCACTTCCAATATGTCTTAAACGGGCAGAGGCCACAGGAGGGATGCTTCTCAGACAGCTTCTTGTCACAGTGATCGCCTCAGACAACTGGGGAAGAGAGGAGGGCTGTGCGCAGCTATGGACTCCCGGTGGCAGCCACCCACCACCCCAAAGCAGGGCCACCTGTAGGCCTCCATTCCCAACCGAGACACTCATGAGGACAGGCTTGCTCTGACTTCCACCCAGAGTCTGGGTCCCCGAAAAGTGAGCCTGGTCGGTCTCCAGATTCAGACTCTTAGTTGGAACCAGCTCGTATCCTTCCTGAGTTCAACTCCACACCGGAAACAGGGCCCGTCACTGCCCGGGCCTGGATTGATCACATGCCCAGCGGGCGCTCTTGGCGCGCAACGCTTTGAGCCGGTGTCCGCAGATCACCCGCTACTCACCTGCGAGCTAGCTGGGCTCAGAGTATCCCCCCTCACGTGACTTGAGCGGGCCGAGGGACTTCCGCTTCAAGCCCCGCCCCTTCCGGCCGCTGTCCGCCGTCTTTGGGATCCTTGCACCCAGGAGAGGATTGCGGGTCTACTGAGCCATTAATACCCGTGGAGAGCGGCCCTCCTCGGTCACCCACTCTGTGAGCCGCCCCTTTCCCAGTTGGACCTTCGTGTGGGACCCACCAGCCATACTTCCTCCTTCTGCCCCTTCTCTCCCTGAGGGCCGGGCCTC
Source organism: Daubentonia madagascariensis (assembly GCA_023783475.1). Classification (NCBI taxonomy): domain Eukaryota; kingdom Metazoa; phylum Chordata; class Mammalia; order Primates; family Daubentoniidae; genus Daubentonia; species Daubentonia madagascariensis. The sequence continues at coordinate 23,225,088 of JAKFHU010001035.1, forward strand.
TCTCAACCCGGACAGACTCGTTATTCAGCCCATCCCCATCCCCCTACCCAGAACTGGCCAAGGTCCTGACATCCTTCTGTCTCAGGAAACAGTTTGGGAACTATAAGCAAGTTAAGTGCGTGCGTGGGGTGTTTTGTGTCTCTAGGTTCTTCATTAGCTTCAATTGTGAGTTCCTGAGTGGGTGGGACTGGGTCTCGTTGATATTTGTCGTCCTCATAGCAACTAGTTTAGTGCTTTGCCCAAAATAGTCCCTTCAGAAATGCATAAAGATGACTTCCACGGAAAGCATTGGAATTACAGAACCTCAGAAGAGTTTAGGTATTGGCTCCATACCTACCACAGTGTGTAGCCTTGGTCATCACTGGACTTGACCTTAAGGTTCTTCATCTGTTAAATGAGGGGGTTGCAATATCTGTTTTTCAAACTGGGCTCCTCAGTTCTAGGGGTTTATAAGGTGTTTGTGTTGGTGGGGTGAGGGATAGGCTCACTACATACAGGTTCTTCTCTCTTCCTCAACTGTTTTTTAAGTATATATTTTTTTAATTAAAAAATTTTAATTTATTCATTCATTCACTCATTTATTTAGAGACAGAGTCTCGCTCTGTCGCCCCGGGTAGAGTGCAGTGGCGTCATCATAGCTCACTGCAACGTCAAACTCCTAGGCTCAAGCGATCCTCCTGCCTCAGCCTCCCGAGTAGCTGGGACTACAAGTGCGCACCCCCACACCCGGTTAATTTTTCTATTTTTTTTTAGTAGAGACAGGGTCTCCCTCTTGCTCAGGCTGGTCTCAAACTCCTGACCGCAAGCGATCCTCCCACCTCAGCCTACCAGAGTGTAGGATTACAAGCGTGAGCCACTGTGCCCGGCCTAAATATATACTTCTAAAAAGCCATTTTTAACAAAGGGGCCCACAACTAAGTGTTTGAAAACCAGTATATTAGGTGATTTGTTAATCCCCGTCCAACTCTAATATCCTAAGATTCTGTGACTATAGTACAATATCCTTTCTGGGGCGGTGGAAATTTCTACAATATACCTGGCAGTGGATTTGTCAGGCTGGCAGCCCTTGCTTATCTCCAGGGAGCCCACACTTTAGAATGCAGACTCTTACAGGCTCTCCACCTGCCTAGCTGCAGCCCTAATTTGCTCAATTCCTATATGATTAAGGCAAGGAAAATCCTGTTACAAATCCTGGTGAAACAAGAGTAAGGAAGCAAGAGAGTTCAGTGTCAAAAACATTTAACTAAAAGGGTCCTATATGCAAAACACCGTGGTATAGGGAATTTATACTAGTAAATGTAATAGGAGACCATATGTGGTAGGTTGTGAAGTTGTATTCTGAAGTAAGACTATCTGGGTTCAAATCCCAGAGTCACCACTTAGTGATTATGTGACCTTGTTGAGACTGCTTATCCCCTCACTCTTATCATTAAAATGGCAAAACTGGCTGGGTGCAGTGGCTCATGCCTGTAATCCCAGCACTTTGGAAGGCCGAGGCAGAAGGATCACTTGAGGCCAGGAGTTCAAGACCAACCTGGGCTATTGCTGGTAGTAAGACCTCATCTCTACAAAAAATAAAAATATTAACTTGGCATGATGGTGCGTGCCTGTAGTCCCAGCTACTCGGGAGGCTTAGGCAGAAGGACTGCTAGAGCCCAGGAGTTGGAGGTTGCAGTGAGCAATGATTGTGCCACTGCACTCCAGCCTAGGTGAGAGAGAGACCCTGTCTCAAAAAAAACAAAAAACCAAAAAGGCAATACCCACCTCATAGGATTAAGTAACAGACGCAACGTGCCTGAAATGGATCAAGTGTTTAATACTTGTTTATCCTCTTTTTCCTTCCACCCCCTTGGGACTCCATGGGAGGGAGAATATTTTTTACTAGGAGAAAACTGGGAAGCTCTTTGGTAAAGGTGGAATTTGAGCTGGGATCTTGAAGGATAAATGGAACTTAGGTGAAGATGGTGGAAAAGGACATCACTGGATAAGGGAACGTGAGCAAAGGGACAAAGCTTGAGAAATACAAGAACCAATGGACAGTATAAAGTGGATACACTGGGAGGGAGGGTTGGAAGGGGAGTGGCCTGCGAAGAAAAAGGTTTCTGGTAGAAAAAAAGAGTAAGGTCAAGACTAAGGCTGAGACTCAGCCCTGCTGGAGCAGGACTGTCAGCACCAACCTATACAGCTGCAACAGTGTTGGTCCCTAGATCCCATTTTTTCTACCACTGAAAAGTAGTAAAGGGACTGCTATGTAGAATGAGTAAAGCTTCTCTGCAACAGAAGGCACTTCCCTATCAGTCAACTCAAAAAACAAAACTGGCTCAATGTGAGCCGGATCAGAATAGGGCAGTGCAACACTCAGCATCTTTGCACAGACATGGGTTATGTCCCTCTGCTAATGGACCTGGGTTTCCTCCAGGTCTGTTTCCTTGTCTGTACAGGATAGGGATTGAAATTCTTGATTCCCTTCTTCTTAAAGGAGATTTTCTGACATATGATAAAGTCCCTACAGTAGAGAGGTAGAAAGCTATTCCGAGATATCTGGCCAGTCTAGAGTGCCAGAGGGTTTTCTTCCAGGTATCTCCACTCCCTCCAAGAGGAGCTGGCTGCCTATTTTCCTCTACTTCCTAGGTCATCTATTTCCCTCCAAACCCCAGCCTGTACTCCTAGGCATTCCAAGGTGGTTTGCCTGTTTCTCATTGCTGGGGTCTGTCCTTGCTTAGGAGGCAGTATTATCGTCACTGTGAGTCTGCAGCATCTCACAAGAGGACTCCAGTAAGATGAGATAAAACAATACATTACTGCACTTGGGTTCTAAACACCTCCTATATTTAAATAAAGTAGCTAAACATATTTAATAAGTCAACAATGTGACAGCATTAAGGATCAAAAATCATGACGTGTAAAAGAATGGTTGAAGTAACTGAAGATATTTAATCTAGAGAAAAAAAGATTTGGGAAACACATGATAGCTATTGTTAAATACTTAAAAGGGCAATCACAGGGAATAATGACTAAATTTCCTAACATTCATGAGTAAAATTTATAGAGGTATACTCTTTGACTTGATATAAAGGAAGATTTTTAAAAACATGACTGTTCAGGCATGTTCAAGTAGGGTCAGATGACCAGTGATTGGGAATATTTCATAAGCAGGAGCAGGTAAGATCTGAGCCACTGTTCTATAGGTAGGGTGTCTGTGGTGTTCCTCAGTTAAAGAAGTACTATAAGCAACTTCAGTCCAATAAATTACTATCACCCTTCTTGGGCTTATGTGTTGGTTACTCTAGTGAGGAAGTGTGGGAAGTTTGGATCCTGAATAGTCAGACAGGAGGCTTCCTGCAGATACCCTTTTCAATTCTCCAAACACCCACTCACAAGTGGTCTCAAAAACACCCAGTACCTTTACTTAGCTTTACCTACTTAACAATATGCTCAATATGAGCAGTTTGACTCCCAAGCCTAGGTCAGGCCTGACTGTTTCTCGTGAGCCACAGTCTTAGGCTGAGGAGCCTTGAGAGTTTGTGGAGGGAGAGCCCCCTTGCCCGCAGGGGTCTGTGATCATAGAAGTCTGTGGAAGGAGAGGGATCTAAGGAGTCCTGGGGAGGCAGGCCTAAAGGTCCAGGCCTGGCAGCATCACTGTCCAGGAAAGCCCCAGTTCCTATGGCTCTGTGCATAGGGGCCATTTGTTCTTGGCAGACTTCATTCGAAGGGTCCTGTGCGGACCAAGACTAGGGATTGGGCAGAAGGCGATGGCTGGCTGGAGGGAAGCCAGGCCGTCTAGTGGGGGAGGATGGCTGGAACATAGCACTGAAGTGGGCTCGGCTTTCAAGCTGCATACGGTGGCCCAGTGGGGAGGTGAGTCCACGGACAAAATGGATTCGAACCAGCCCCGACTGCCCCCCAGATACCAGCCATCCATAGGAGTCCAAGTTTGGGCTGAAACGTACCTGTGAAGAGGAAACAAAAGAGAGACGCTCACAGGTGGCACTTTAAGGTAACTCCTAGCTGTATAAGCAAAAAAATGGGTCACAATCTGAAAGGACAGGACCATGATGGGGTGAGAGAGGTAAGAATGAGAAGCCAATGAATGAGGTATGTCTATCATGCTCTGGAAGGGGGGGCGGGGTGAAGATTGCCAAAGCTGATTTCCTCCTTAGCTATTTGTTACCTTTTCATCTCCCATTTCCATTTCATTGATTGCAGGCCCAGAGTTAGGGGAAAATGAGACTGGAAGGTGGAGAAGATGAGAGACTACCTTATGAATAGCCTCGAGCTGCAGCCTGTCCAGGCAAAGCTGAGAATGCCCCTCTCCCTCCTGCATGCGCAGCATTGGTTCTCTATGGAGCAGATCCTGGAACGTACCCTGGGGAGGAGAAGGAGAACAGGAGAGACAGTGTGAGCAGCTCCTTAGTTTGCATCTTTATGCTGGAACTCAGGACTCCTACTATAAAAGGACTAAAGTTTTCTACCTTTTCTAATATCACACCCAATTCTCCTGGCCTCAACTTACCAAATCTGTGTCTTGAAAGAGCAAGTAGTGATGACTGACAGTTTCAGCGTAAGTTCGAGCCTTGGGAGGGCTGGGGGCCCCAGAAGCAGCAGTAGAGTGGTCTTGACCTTCAGGACTGTCCTGATAGGGCATTAGATCTGCTTTATATATGGGCTAGAAAGAAGACCAGAAGATTAGGTTCTATAATACTGAAGACAGAATAAAAGCAAAGAGAGAGGAAACTAGTTTGGGGCAGGAAAGACTTAAAGACAGAAGAAAGTAATATGTTTAAATATACACTGAGATACAGTAGGGCAGGGAAGATTATACACAACTCGGTGCCAAGACTTTCAGGGATAGTATCAGGGCTGGGAGACCTAGTACTAATTTTTACTCTACCAGGAGTTGGGAGAGCATGTGGATTAGGATCCAACAGCTGCCGTTAGATGTTCATATACGTACAAATCTTCGCTCTACAGGTCGCTTGACATTTATTGGGTTCAGTGCCATATCGGGCAATATAGCAGCAATGAGCTCCCCGGATATATCTCCTGCAGCTATTGTCCCAAGCCAGTCGGATCCTGAAAGACTCTAATAGGAAGAGACAGATTTCATTCATTCATTTGTTCATGTATTCATTTAGTTCTGTAAACTGGTAACAACTGCACAGTCTAAGAGAGATACACAAACAAAAATGAGTTTATCATAACCCATGTCCCTGATGATACAGTTACCACACACACACCCTTTCCTTCTACTCAAAATTACTGCCTCTTCCTGACTACCACTAGTGAGTAAATGAACCATTTTCCTGTGTAATGAAGACTGCAGAAAAGAGAGGGGCTCACCCAGACAGTGCCTTTTCGGGGAGCAGTGAAGTAGGCCTTGAAACCAAGGTAACCAGCATCAATATAATGAATCCCACAAAGTCCGTAACTGTTAAAGAAAGAGAAATAAGACCTTCCTTTTTCTAAGATTAGGTTCATTTCTTCTCCCCAATTCCTTCCAGAATTCAAACTACCTCAGTGAACCTACTCTCAACCCTCCTCTCCCCACAACAATCCGGCATGCTTTGCACCCCAACCCTTAGGGCCTGTCCCCAGAGCTCCTCCTATCTCCATCCTGCCGTACGAGGCATAGCAGTTGTCCTGAGCCACAGTGACACCATTGTAGGGGAGAAGCCAGGCCAGCTCTGTACTCAAGAAGCGCTTGATAGAGTTTATTGGTTCATAAGGTCGTCGAAGGTCCCAGAATTTGATTTTCCGGTCGCTCCCCGCAGAGACGAGGAAATGACTGTGAAAAGATGGGAGATCAAATCCAAACAAATTTGGAAGAGTTAGCCTGTCCCAGTCTTCACCTTCCCCCTCCACAGATCTCCTATTCTATACCTGTTAGCTTTGCACCATTGAAGGGTACGCACAGCCTGGTCATGGGCTAGGAAACACTGGAAGGGGTAGAGCTTTAAGGAGCCATCAGAGAGCCGTATCCGCTGTAGAGGCGAGTTAGTGGGAAGGTTCCAGAAAACCACCATGCCTGAAGTAAGGACAGAATGTGTAGGGATTAAAGGTAGGTTCTCTCTTCCTGGCTCTAAGTCCTTTCTCTGGGCTTTGTCTTCTCTCAGATCCAAGACACTATGAAAGAACGTGCGGATCATGATTAGCTACCCAACACTCAACCTGAAGTTTCAGCCCCAATTCTCATCAACAAAAAAGTAATAGCTTAGTCTGGAATCTGTAGTCGAAAGACGATATAGACTGAATGCCCCTAGTAGCCTCTACTTCCTACTAAATAAAAGTAAAGGCATTTTTAAAAAGTATAAACCTTCCAGGACAAGGGTTGGCAAACTATAGCCCATGGACCAAATACAGGCTGCCACCTCTTTGGTAAATAAAGTTTTACTGGAACACAGCCACACCCATTCTATATCTATGGCTACTTCCACGTTATAATGGCAGAATTAAGTAGTTCCAACAATGGCCAAACAGCCCACAAAGCCTAAAATTACTAGCTAGATCTTTACAGAAAAACTTTGCTAACTCTGCTCTAAGACAAAGAGAATAGGCAAGAAGCCAAAAGCAACAAAATGCAGAGGAACAGAAAACAAATGGACAAACAGAAACCAACTCAGCTGACCCAAAACAGGCTGGCCCCTGATAAGGCCTGGCAGAGGAGAAGGTACTCAAGTATACTTTGATAAAAATAAAAGATAAATTAAAGAATAAAAAGTTTAAAAACAATAGCTGGGAAAAATATTTGTAGCTAAAACCCCTTTTATACATAAACTCAGGGAACGTAGCATCTATGAACCTTTCTTGAAAAAAACTTCTAGTGAATTATATCTATGTAATATATGAATAAACAATTCAGCAATAGAGGGGGAGACTAAGATAAGTGGACGGGTAGAGATACTCAATCATTAAATAAATTTAGGAATTAGGATAGCAGAACAGCATCAAGTATCATCTGCCTTGATGATGTAAGAATAATATCACCAATAGGAAAATAGAAGATGGAGACAGGGATGACCTAGGGAGAAGAGTAATAGTGCTAATTTCCTTCTCTTCCTAGCAGAAAATCTGAAAATCTGCTTATAATATCTAAAAATGAAACTGTCATTTAAAAACAATAACCTAATAACTCCAACTACAATGTTATTTATTATCTTTTTTTCTTTTTAGTTTTAAAAGTATCTTTGAGGAACTATTATCTCTTGTGGTGAAGGAACAATTATTAGGAGCTTACCTCATGTTTCAGTTTGACTTCAGTGTCTTTTTGTTATATAAAATTAAGGTATAATTAAACTTAATACCTTTTAATTTAGAATAGCTTATATAGTATGATCCCATTTTTATAAATTCTTGCTTTTCTCTAATCCTTTTATCTTTATATATACATAGAGAACTGCATGAACTGATGTTCATCTGCTCAATTTTTTTCTTTTTTTATCTACCCAAGATAGTACTTCAACTACTCAATTTTTTTCCAAGTAGAAAAATTCTAATGACTCATTTCTTTCTTCTTTGTATTTTTTTACACCGCTTGAATATTTCTAACTATATATAATGTCCAGTACTGAACCACAAAAGAAACCACCACCAAAAAACAAGGATATATAAAAAGTTTAAAGAGCAATAGCCCCTTACATTTTACTTTGTTTTTACCATTATAGTATCCAGCAGCCAAGTGGTGGTGGGGCCTGGTAGGCATCCAGGCCAGGCTCAGGCACTGACCGCACTCAGAGGGGTCTGTAGCTTGCATAGACCCCACCTGCAGGGTCGCCACACATTGTACCTATAGGGAAAGAAGAGATGGGACTAGGGTTAGGGATACCGACTGTTTGGAATGAAGGCTCTAATGAAGGTGTTTAATTCAGCAGGATGGGCTACTTTTCAGAACTAGAAGACGACTCACTGTGGAATCAGCAAGGTGAGGCTTTAAGAAGATGAAGCCTCAGCTAAGGTAACACGTTCCTCACTCACCTTATAGATGGCAGGCTTCACTGCATCTGTGAGGGAAGAAGAGCAGTGACTGATGCTGTGGACCCCGAGGACTGAGCTCCTCACCTGGCCTTGCTCTTAAGTCAGCACCCGCCCCTTGGATAATGACCTTCCCTTATCCTTTGGTGAGAAAGCCCTCATCTTTCCACCACCAAATTTATGAACCTGTCTATTTGCCCCCATCTTCTTTCCTTCTATTATACCAGATAGTATCCTTCCTCCTATCAGAATGGCTAATCCCTTCACTCTGCAATCTTCTCATCCTCTTCCGGCTTTTCCAGAACATTGTTCATTGAAGTATCCCTCCTTTCTCATGCATTATCCATTTGCTCTCCCCCTGCTGGGCCATTCCCATATTTCCATGTAAACATGCCCTATTGTCTCCTATCCAAATAAACAAGCAGACAAAAACCTTCCTTTACCCCTATCCACCCCCTGGTGCCACCCTCATGCATTCGTTCCCCTTCACAGCCAAACTTGGAAGAATCATCTATACTTACTGTCTTCCCCTATTCCCTCCTCAACTCACTCTTCCACCAGACCACCAAATGTGGGACTTTCCAGGGCTCAAACCTGGGTGCTTTCTTCTTTAAACACTCAGTACTATTGAAGAACAAACTAATTCAACATATAAGAGCTGCCTTGCCCTGCCCCCTTCCTCTTGCTCATCTTCAGCTCTATATTCTACCCCTCCATTCATATCAAAGAGACTGTGTGTGTGTGGTGGTGAGGGCAGGAGAGGCTGAGAACAGGATGGGGTTGGGGCAGACAAGAAGAGTATGGAAGGGAGATGGGCCCCATCCATCAGCCTCAGACCTTAGTGGCTCTTTATACAGCCAATTAATTGGTAGCAAGAGGGGGAAAGGCTTGAAAGTACAGGAGGAGAGGGAAGATGATGGAGATAAAGGGTATAATGCTGAAAGAGTGCAGTTATAAGACTGCAAAAGAGAGAGAGCTCAAGAACAAACATGTGAAGATGCAGGGGGTGTGGGGAGGTGGCTGAGTGAGGCTTCTCACTAGAGAGACTGGGCCCAGAGGAGTCTCAGGGGAGATGGAAAGGCCCTGCTAAGCTCTGGCCCCCGCTACAGCAGCCCATCCTCCTTGCTGTGCTACTCACCTGGGGACTGCTGAGCCAGCAGGGCCTCAGGGTGGGGCAGACTGAAGAGCAGCACCTTCCCATCTGAGCAGGCAAGAGCCAAGAGACCCAGTCGGGGCAGGAGAGGAGCCTAGAGGGTGACAGCAGATCTGTGCTGAGGCTTGCTGCCTGCAGGTGCCTCTGAGAAAAACTTTGAGGTTCTAGTCCCTGAAAATACAATTATGAAGTTGCTGGAAAAACTTTATCTACCACACTCCAACTGTCCTGCCTCCAACTCTGAGAACTCTTAGGCCTCTTTGTCTTGGCTGAGTCCTAGGACCATCTCACAGTCAACTGGAAAGTACCTTCCGTGGGGTGCCTGGAAGTTCCCATGCTCCACTGGGGCAGAACTTGAGGTCCCAGATGCAGCCGTGGTCACAAGCAATCCCATAGACAAAGTGGGCCCTGTTGCCAGGACTGGAGAGAGAGAGCATGTGGGGACAGTGGGTAGGAAGAAGGGGCCTAGGGCTGCCAGAGCTATGCTCCCTTTGTCTCAGCCCAGTGCAACCCCTTCCCCCATCCTGCTGTCCAACTCAACCACCCCCCATGGCAGTGTCCAGCCCCACCTCACCAGCTTTCTTGCTGCAAGGTCCCAAGGCCCCAGAGCTGGAGCAGCCCAGGGCCCGAATGAAGCTGGCTCAGTGGGTGTGTCTCATTCATGTCAGGGCTGGAGAAAAGGGCCACGTACTGCGAGGCTCCTGCCCCCTCTGGCACTGGGCACCAGTCCAGAGCCCAGAGTGGTCCCCCCGTGAAGAAGGACACATCCCAGCGCTCTGGATGTGCTGTGATGGAGCTAAATCTAGAGAAAAGTCAAAGATGGGATGAAAAAAAAGAGTTAATAAAAAAATCTCCCTAGCTTCCTTTGGTCTGGCTGGCAATGATAAACACTACAAATTAGAGAGGGGTGACCAACTCTAGCCAGGACTCTCATCCTTGGGACCAACAGGACAGGACTAATCTGTCATCCCTTGCAACATTCATTTTTCCTGTTTCTGGCTCCTAGAATCAGAAACAAGGGCTGAGGTGCAATCTTCACCTGTTTATTCGGTAGAGTGTGCCATCTTCAGGTAGCCCTTCCCGTTGTACAGAAAACAGTGGCGACTTCTCCTCCTGGGGCAGGTAGGGAGCAGCCTCACTGAGGGAAGGCAAAGGAAAAGCCTGAATTTGGAAGAGGTTCACCCATCCCAGGATTCCCATTATAGATCCAGAGTCCTCTGTCACCCTTTCATCTCCAGTGGTGTTACCCTTCCTGGGTTTCAGAGATGTAGCTTCAACTTACAGCTCAGATAACAAGTGCCACTTCCAGGCTAAAGGAATCCACTCAGCAAACTCCCAGTAGGAATGCTTCTGTTCTCGGCTGGAGAAACAGAAGAAGCATCAATGGAGGAGAGTGATTCTAGAGCGGCACAGTACAATAAAACTTTCTGTGAGGATGGAAATGATCTATTATCTGTGCTGTCCAAAACACTAGCTGCTAGCTGCAAGTAGCTAGTGGGCACCTGAAAGGTGGCTAGTGCAGCTGAAAAACTTTTCATTTTATCTAATTTGAATTAGAGTTCTAGAGTTCTTGCCTTTGGAGCAGTGCCTTTTAGTAATGAATGTCATCACAGTATTCCACCTTACAGTGCTCCTCTCTTGCCCACGGCCCACTTCTAGACCGTGCTTGCATTCCTCCACCACCCCTGCATCCCCAGCCCCCAGGCCCCATGTCTCACAGGTCCTTGGTGAGATGGAGGCACTTCCAAACAGGAGCCATGATGTGATTTGGTAAACCATTGGGAGCCATTCCTCTGCAGTGTGGCTTCTGCTTCTGAGGATCAAATTGAAGAAAATAAGGGAGAGTACTCTAAGGGTTGGAGAAAGTCCCAGGAGACAGCTCTTTCCCAGGTTTTGCTTTCCTTGGCACTATTTTCTCTCCAACCACTGCCCTATCAGCATCTTAAAAGATTTGTGTTTCAACCATTACAATGACTTCTCCACTTTCTGCTCCTACTCCTCCATCAAAACTGCAAAATCTGTTAACTATTTTCTGTTCACCTTCCTCAACATCTTCATGGCATTTTTTTGTTCTGTACTGTTTGTTTGTTTGCTTGTTTTTTGAGACGGGTCTTACTACGTTGCCCAGGCTGGTCTCAAACTCCCAGGCTCAAGCAACCCTCCCACCTCAGCCTCTCAAGTGGCTCAGACTACAGTATGCCACTCTCCATGCCTGGCTCTCCATGGCATTTGATTCAGAAGACTCGCATATGCTTCCTGAAACTCCTGCCCTATGGGATAGTCTCCCTTTTTCTTTCCACCTCTCTAATATTCCTTTGCAGGCTCTCCTACCTCTGTTAGGTCTGGACAGTGATGGAATTCCCAAGTTCCTGTCTTCTAGCCTTTCTATACATGCTGTCCTGGTAATCTCAACCCACGTCCCATGGCTTTGACTACTATCTATTTTTTTTTAAGAGATAGGATCTTGCTATGTTGCCCAGGCTCAAACAATTCTCCCACCTCAGCCTCCCTCCTGAGTAGTTGGGACTAGAGGTATGTGCCACCACACCTGGCTTGCTACCATCTTCTTCTCCTTTTTTTTTTTTTTGATACAGGATCCTGTCACACAGGTTAGAGTGCATTGGTATCATCATAGCACACTGTAGCCTCGAACTCCTGGGCTCAAGTAGTCCTCCTGCCTCAGCCTCCTCAGTAGCTGGGACTACAGGTGCATGCCACCATGCCCAGCTAATTTTTGTATTTTTTCTAGAGACAGGGTCTCCCTATGTTGCTCAGGCTGATCTTGAACTCCTGGACTCAAGCGATCCTCCTGCCTGGGCCTCCCAAAGTTGCTAGGATTACAGGCGTGAGCCACCATGCCCAGCCCTTGACTACCATCTTTATGCCTGAGTATCAAGTTTACATCAAAGTAAATGTAAGCTTGACTCAGTCTCAACTTTTCTACAAGGTCCAGACACATACAGTGTCCATATTAGAGCCTGAGGCAAAAGGAAAAATCGGTAATTAGTTTAAAAAAAAAAAGCAGTAAAGTTCTTGTCTTTATTTAAAATTTTGATATTTTGTTCATCATGGATTTGTTATATTAATTTTGATTTCTTAAAATGTTGCATCTAAGTATCATTTATCTTGATTACTGAGGGTTTCGGTCCTCCCTTAAATGTTGCACTCGAGGCAAGTAAGGCAGTGGTCCCACATATACAACTGGTGACCAGACATCTCCAGTAGGATGGCCCAAGGCCCACAGGCACCCCTAACTCAACAGGCAGAAAGTGACTCATCATCTCCCCTGCCCACCTTCATCCCCTCCCACATCCCCCACTCTTTTCCCGTGCCCAAGTCCAGTGCATGATGTCACCATCTAAGCTGGAAACTCCTATTCAACTTCTTCCTTTCCTTTAACTCCCGAGTCCTGTTAATTCTCTTACATATCTCTTGAATCTGTCCCCTCCCCCACTTTTCTTCCTTCACTGCTTGATTCAGGACCTCACTATCTCTCACCTGGATAACTGAAGCTGTCTTCCAATTGTCAACTGCAGTTTGACCTATTTTCCTAACCCATCATGTTATTTTTCTACTTAAAAACCTTTGTTGTACAGAGTTTCTGTTTGGGATGATAAAAAAGTTCTGGAAACAAATAATGGTGATGGGTTGTACAACATTGTGGATGCACTTAATGACAGTGCATTTTTAAATGGTTAAAATGATAAATTTTATGTTATATATATTTTACCACAATTAAAAAAAACAAAAACAACCTTTGTTGGCTCCTACCAATCTTTGTCCTTTTATCCTATTTTTTTTTTTAATTTAAATTAAATTAAATTTTTTCTTTTAGAGACAGAGTCTTGCTCTGTGGCCTAGGCTGGAGAGCAGTGGCATGATCATAGCTCACTGCAGCCTGCAACTTCTGGGCTCAAGTGATCCTCTCACCTCAGCCTCCCAAGAAGCTGGCACTACAGGCACATACCACCACGCCTGGCTAATTTTTTTATTTTTTGTAGAGACGGCGTCTCACTATGTTGCCCAGGCTGGTCTCAAACTCCTGGCCTCAAGCAATCCTCCTGCCTCAGCCTCCCCAAAGTGCTGGGTTTACAGGCGTGAGCCACCACACCCAGCCATCTTCTCTATGTAGTTTAATCTCCCCTATAACTTTACGCCAAGTCCTATACTCCATCCATAATCAATTTCTGGGAAAACCATCCTCTCTGGCAAACTTCTATTCACCCTTCAAGACCCAACTAAGTTATTATTCCTTGGTGAAGCCTAAGCAGTTAATCACCCTTCCTCTATATGCCTAAAGCATTGGGTTTGCTCCTAGTGTAGTACTTACTACACTGTGAACTTTGTAAGACAGGACACTGTCTTATTCATGTTTGTGTTTCCTAACAGAGAATAGATACTCAATAAATGAATGAATAATCTTATTTACTACACCCCCCCATCTCCCTAGTATCTCAACTGTTTTTGAAATTGTCCCTTTCTTCTTTTACCTGTTTTGCCTATCATAGTTACCAGGCCAAAGCTATCCTCCTGGGCACCTTGCTGACCCTCTAAAAATTCTACTATTTCCCCATTCACTTTGTTGTCCATTCAGGTTACCCCTGAAGTAGATCCTCGTGGGATGCTTCGGGGCACTGCAGGCTCGGGGTCAGACGAGCTCTCACTTGGGGCCTCACTTTCTTCTCCATCTTCAGCCTCAACTTGAAGAACAAAGTCTTCATCCTGTGCAGTATCATCCTCCTCTTCTCCACCTTGACAGGCTGTGTGTTGCCGGCTCTTCTTCGGTTTGGTGGGGCTGCTCACCTTGGGGCTCTCAGGACAGGATACAGGAGCAGGCAGGGCTGTTGAGAGCTCTTCAGCCAGTTCCTGAAGATACAGAAGTGCCCTGTGGGAAAGGGCAGAGTCAGAACCTTACTCACAAACGTTTAACTGAGAGCCCACTTTGCTAGACTTGGTTGATTCTTATCTCAATGGCTCCTCCCAGTAACCCTGTGATTAACCAATTAACCCTATTAATTTTCCCTTCCCCTTTGACAGATGAAGAATAGAAATCCAGGAAAGTGACGTGACTTGGTGGAGATGATTCAGATCACAAATATGCAATCTGAACCCAGGTTTCCAACTCCAAGTCCAGTGTACTTTTCACTCTACCACGGTCAAAGAACATAGAGGGCAAGGGGAAAGAATGGAAGGGCACATATATATAGAGATATATACTGGACAGTAAAATAGCAGTGAAGACCTGGGGAAAGTTTGTGAAAAATGCGATAAGGCACAAGGCACAGAAACACTTAGATAAACAAAGTTGGCAATAGATTCCGTAAAAGTTGAGTTGCTGTGGTAAAAGCTAAAGGATTGCTCAAGTCCCCAAAATCCAGACAACACCCCTGCTTACCTGATATCTCATAATCTTCTCATATGTCCAACATCTGCCCCACCCCAATCCCTTCACCCAGCCCCCCTCCACCGAGCTGTGCCCCACAATCCTTACACTTGGGCAGCCCTTCGGCGGGGTCGTTCCCCAGAAGGGGTCTCAAAGTCCTCAGGGGGCCTCTTTGGAGGTGGAGACTCTGGCTGATCTAGGTCTTTTGACAACTTCAGTAGTAGCAGCTCTGCCTTGGACTTTCGACCTCGTTTCTTAGGCATGGGGGTAGATAGAGGGTTGGATTGATCTAAGAGACCAGGAACCAGAGGGGCTGATGGAGGATTAGGTTGTTGGGGCCTTTTGGGGCCTTTTCGTGTCCTACCACCTCTCTTCCGGCCAGGCTTTGAGGCCCTAGGCTTTGAGACCTTTGACGTCTCTGAAGAAAGATCTGTAGAGAAGAATATGGGTCTGTGAGATGGGACCAAAGCTCAAACCTCTTTGGAATAGATTATACTGTACCCAGGTTTGTAAAGTCCTCTGAGCTCAACCTGCTCTCGTTCATCTTAAACTACACATGGGGAGATAAAAAGATAAATGGACAAGGCACATACCTTGCTGTTCCAGTCTGGAGAGGCTTTCCTGCTCTGGAGGGAGCCTCATCTTATCAGGAGAATCCTCAAATCCAGGCAAAGGGGTAGGTAATGACATCTCTATGGAAGCCTCCGCACTGGTCATTTCTGAAGAGGCCTTGACATCTAGCTGGTTTAGCATCTCTTGTCCAGGAGAGTCTGCCACAGTCATGTTCCCCACGGGGCCGGCCTCCCCCAAGGCAACATAGCCGACCCCGTAGGTATCCATCAGCACCCCCCAAAATGGCTGCCCCTGCATACAGAGACATACAAATGAGTAGAAAAATGAGTAGAAGTACAGAATGAGTATCTGTACTGGCTCAGATTTTTCTGTTTTCCCATCTTTCTTCCCCTCACTCCCACAACCAGAAACCCAAGTTCTCTGATCATTCACTCATTCAGCAATAATCACTAAGCACCTTCTATATGTCAGGCACTGTTCTAGAAAGTGGTGATATGACAATAAGCAAGACAGACAAGGTCCCTGCCTTCATGGAACTTACATTCTGGTGGAACAGACAATAAACAAGTAAACAAATAATAATAAAGCTACTATCTATTAAATGCTTACTATGTGCCAAGCACTATACTAAGTGCTTTATATCATTATTTAATTTAAAGCTCATGTTTCTTTGTAAGAATACAGCAGTGAATGCACAATTATTTAATTCCTCTCCCTGAAGCCCAGTGAAATGAAACACACACGCATAGACATACACACTCAAAAAAAAGAAAAACAGAAAAAATCATCTATTATGAATCTAGGGAAAGGCCACAACTTCCTAAAATAAACTATAAAGAATAGCTGCCAGATACTATAAAATTTATACCAAACCAAAGGAGGATACCTAGAGCTAACATCCATCTCTGTGAATATCAGTCAAGAAACAGGTTTATTTAAGAAGTAAAAGAGTTCTCTGGTGCCTTGCCATCAGTGTTTCACCTGGATGGGGGTGGTAGGTAGGCTATGAGACAATTAGGGAACATCCTATTACAATAAGAGACCTTTCCACATTGAAGAATGGACTAAGCTGTCATGAATCTTCATTTTCATCAAATCCAGAAGATCAACTGTGCAACCATGGACCAAAGTAAACTGAGAAAAACACTGACCACCAAACCAAAAACCTAATCAACATAGAACTCTGCAAGGGCCCAATTTGTGGCCTGAATAACCTGCTTATTTGTCTGTGACAAAGGGGGAGAGATAGCTCAAATCCCAGGAGGAAACCTCCCATAGGTCTGTACATGCCTTAAGGCTAAAGAATTCATCAGCCTCAGTGGAAAAGTGTGTTAATACAAATCCCATAAGAAAATATACAAATAGGCCAGGCTCAGTGGCTCACGCCTGTAATCCTAGCACTCTGGGAGGCCGGGGGAAGGAAGATCGCTTGAAGCCAGGAGTTCTAGACCAGCCGGAGCAAGCGCAAGACCCTGTCTCTACAAAAAACAGAAAAATTAGTTGGGTGTGGTGGCGTGTGCCTTTAGTCCCAGCTACTCGGGAGGCTGAGGCAGGAGGATTGTTTGACCCATGAGTTTGAAGTTGTAGTGAGCTATGATGTTGCCACTGCACTCTAGCCCTGGTAACAGAGAGAGACCCTGTCTCTAAAAAATCTACCTTATTATATATATACACAAATAAAAGTTTCCAACTGTCTCCCTTGAAGAAGCTACAGTAAACAGATTATGAACTATATCATAAATTATAACAACAGACAACCCTCTAACTCAGTTGCTGAGGATACAATATAACATTATATGCTAAAGATACATTATAACAGTACCAAAGTAAATAGAGGTCAGTGAAAATCTACCTATACTGTTCTTCAGGATCCAGTATAGGACCTATGCACGGATACTACAGAAAGAATAAAAAAGACACAGAGATGAAAATATCCTTTTGAAGAATTGATCCAGAAAACAGAAGCAAATTTCTAACAAAAAAATTCTATACTTTCCAAAAAACCAGAGACTATGAAATCCAAGTGCCATGGTTTGAATGTTTGTCCCCTCCAGAACTCATGTTGAAATTTATTTGCCACTGTAACAGTATTAAGAAGTGGGGCCTTTAAGAGATGATTAGGTCATAAGGGCTCCACCCTCATGGGTGGGATTGGTGCCCTTATTAAAGGGTGAGTTTTTCCCCATCTTGCTCTCTTGACCTTCTGCCATGGGATGATGCGGCAAGAAGGTCCTTAACAGATGCTGGCCCCCTTGATCTTAGACTTTCCAGCCTCCAAAACTGTGAGAAATAAATTTCTGTTCCTTACAAATGGCCCAGTGTCAGGTATTCTGTTATAGCAGCACAAAATAAACTAAGACAATAAGAAACAAGAGATCAAAGAAGAGATAAAATATTGGCAAGGTGAAAACTGAGCTGGCAGTCATAATGAAAGAAAATGAGCAAAATAGGCCGAGTGCAGTGGCTCACGTCTGTAAGCACTTTAGGAGGCTGAGGCCAGAGGATCACTTGAGCCAAGTGGTTCAAGACTAGCCCAGGCGACAGAGACCCTGTCTCTAAAAACAAAACAAAACAATACAAAAATAAAAAAAGCCTCACTTTCCTGAAATTAAAGAAGACCTCAGGCTTACTTTATAAAAGGAAAACAAAATCAATAAGCAATCATCAAGACCAAAAAGATAATAACACCTATGAGCACCTCAGCAGAAGAAACATGTCTCTTACAAAGAAAAAAAAATCAGGCTAGCCTCAGAGTTCTCAGAACATGTGATGCCAAAAGATAAGGGAATGCTTAGAGAGGGTCAGAGAATTCTCTATTTAACTGGGATGTCATTCATGTAAAGGTAAGAGGATGACATTCTGAATATGCAAGTTTCTAGGAATTATAACATTTATGCACCCTTTCTGAAAACAAAAATCCAGTGGAAGACCTAATTTAGCCAAATGAAAGATAAATTGGAAAATATAGGTTTGTTAATACCATTTAGATGTTGAGTAGAACTAAAAACAGTATAGTATATTATTTCCAAAATACCCAATAGGCCACAGGAACCAGCAAGAAAATTTCTTTTAAAGACTACACAATAAAAGATTGAAAATAAAGAAAACACAAGAGAAAAAGAAAGAAAGAAAAAAACGATGACAGAACCAAGATTTTTAAAAATGTATCACAACAATAAACATATATCAGATAAAGTCATCCATTAAAAGAAAGAATAAAGATTCAGTTTGATTTAAAAAGCCAAATAACAACTCTATCATTTTTAAGAGACATCTATAACAAAGGAATTCAAAAAGTTAGAAGTAAAAACATGAATTAAAATATACAGGGCAAATGTAAGCAAAAACAAAGTAGGAGTCTAGATGATAATAGCAAAGTTGAATTCAAGGGAAAAATATTAAATAGGACTAAAGAGGAGTACTTTATAATGAATAAAACTTCAAATCATATAAAAGACACAAATGACATGAACCTTTAGACATCAAATAACAGCACCAAAATATGTAAAGCAAAATCTTCATGAAATAGAAGAACAACTTATACTAATCATTGACAAATCAAGTAGATAATGACAGAGAAGATAGAAATAAAATAATTATTGACCTCTATACTGGTCAAGGATTAGTTGCATAGAATAGAATCCTCTCTAGCCAGTTCAAGCAGAAAGAAATTAGACAGTATCTAATTTCAATTGTTCATTAAGTGGGGGATGTCTAAACAAACTAATTCTACGGAACACCATATAGCAGTTAAGAGGAATGAGATACATGTATGTGTACTGATACAGAAAATCTTTAAACTAATTTCTTATTAATGAAGAGATTTGTACTAGAATATTTATTGCAGTATTGTTTGCAATAGTATTGTAACTAATTTCAAAATTTAATAGATACTGTCAAATAGCTCACCAAAATTAAAACCTATTTATACTCCTACCAACTGTGTATCAGTAGCCATTTTATCACATCCTTGCCAATCTTTTTGCTTTACTGGTGGATGAAATCCCTTTAAGGATTTAAGGATTCACTTCTCATGGAAGGCAGCAGGATATGGTGGTACATTTCCACTTACGATTTTATAATACAAATTTTGGACACACAGTAAAGGAAGGGATGTTTAGTAAATTCGTACTAGAGTTTATAAAATCTTACATTTGCACCCCAACCTGTCAGGTTCCCTTGCTGCAGCAAGTTGCCAGCCTGACCTCCCCAGCCAAGGAAAAATAATGAGACAACACTGCACCTCAAGTATGGAATTAGTTTAAACACACTGCGTGGTTTAATACATTGTTTCCCTACGTGTTCCTAGGGTACAAACTGGTGGTATGCAACATGATTTTAAGGGTACAAAAATGAACATTTTTATTTGACTAATTGTGCTGTTATTTCAACTTGCATAAAAAAATTATAACTAGTCCATGAAGCCCATGGTTTTATCCATATTGCTTAGATCTGCACTAATGCATTTAAACTTTAAAAATAAATCAATTTAAAGAAAACTACTGAGAAAATAGTAGTACAACTAATAGGACAGGATGGCAAAAATGGTAACAATGATACAGGACTGACTTAATTTGTCTAACAATACGCTTCTGGGGCCAGGAGGTTTGGCTATATCGTACATCCCTCCAACAAAGTGAGTTACCTCCGGTAGGGCTGAAGTCGCCACCTCCGCCTTCCCCAACAGACAGCCAACTTGTTGCGGGACAAAAGGACCAGAGAGGGAAACATAACTGGCCCTTGGCTGCGCCAATGGGGTTGCAGCGCGCGGGGCACAACCCCAGGGTCAGGCTAGCCTCCACTCTATGGTCGTGGGTCAGTCTCCTCTCACCCTAACCCTAACCCTAACGCCTTCCCTTCCTCAGTCCCGAACGTGGGGGCAGCTTTCGCCACTAGCCCCAAAACTAGGGAGGGGAGCCCTAGTTTTTCTAAGAATGAGGACTATTGTAGGTTCGCCGACTCTGAGGGTCGCAATGTAAGTAGCGCCGAAGCTGGGACACAAGCTGCCGCGTTACGGACACCGTGTGAGGGAAAGAGCGCAAGACTCGTGGCTTGCAGAGATGGGGGATGCACGGTGGGGAAGGTGGGGAGAATGATGGTGTTCCGTAGGAGCCCAGACGCTGAAGGGCGCGCTGCTGTGGCAGGAGGAAGAGCGGAGCCGGGAGTCGGTTCCCAATATCCTAGCGCTACTGCAAAAGAAGGAGGAGTAATCGTGGGGGCCCCCAGCACACCCCGCTGCGGTACACTCACCCTCGCCAAAGTCCTTCCGGAAGTCCAAGTTCGAAGATGGCGCCGCCTGTCTGGTCGCGGTTTTATGACGAAAGCGTGTAGCTGCTCTTCTTTGACACCCCCACCTCCAGTGCGCAAGGTAAACACGTGCGCTTGGTCGGGGGTTCGTGCCGGGCTAGGTTTTCTATGAGACTATGTATTCCATAATGCAGCGTGGCGAGAGTCCTCGAGCTCTCCGGAGCCGGCGGAGCTCTAAGGCGTCTTCGGCCGCTGCAGGGCCTCATGGGAGTGGCGGTGTCGGGAAGGGGAGATTGACGCCTGCGCGGCCCGCGGGAGCGCAAGGATGAGGGTGCTTGGGCACGGCTGTTGCTCCCGAGCGCAGAATCCTGTCTTTCCTGCTGGACTGCCGGACCTGTTGCGGGCAGAGCCAGGCTGGACTCGAGAGTCTGTACCTGCAACCCCGGCCCCGGTCCGAGCCCAAGACAGAGATTGGGAGACAAAAGAAATCCTCGCTGCCGCCTTTCAGAGAATGACTCCGGCTTTTGCCACTAGCAAAGTCAAGGATGGACCCACCTGGCCTGGGCGGGGACGCTGTACCCTGAGAGTGAGACTGGGCCTTGATCCTCGACCTTAGTTGGAGGCTATGCCTCGTTCCCTCACTGGGAGGTGGGATGCGGTGGAGAAGGAAGGAATGCAACAAGTTTCTGCCCTTTCCTGAGGCATTTAAAGCCATATAAATTTCGCACGTCTCCCTATACCCAGGAGAGAGTGCAGGATTTATAAATATGGACAGGAAGGGGTGGAGTAAACCAACTTTCTCTTCTCAAGTAATCTCACCCATTAAATTCCCTTGGTTGCACAAAACATTTAAGAAAAGTATGGGAGGAGCTAGGAAGACCTAAAAGAGGGAGAAAGGGGACAACCTTGTTCCACTCTCATCCCACCCCCTTAGTGGCCCTAAGACAAGCTAAGGGTATGCTGCTGTCTTTTGGCCACTGGTGGGGTGGGATGGGATGGGAGTGGAATTGGATGTACCCTTCCTCCCCCTTTTAGGTCTTAGCTAGCTCTTAAATGCTTGTGTGATGGCCAGCTCTCCATTTCAGACATTTACTTCTATAATGAACAAATATGTCTCTTCATTCCTGATTAGGCTATCTTTGACTTAAACTATTGCAAAATCTTTCTAAGATAATTTTTTAACTTTATACCCTACACAGTGTTAAAAATCTTTTTTAGATGAATAATTGTATTTATTTTTGAAATGAAACATTCACATGGCTCAAAATTCAAAAGCTACAAAGGGCCGGCGCCGTGGCTCATGCCTGTAATCTTAGCAGTTTGGGAGGCTGAGGCGGGAGGATCGCTTGAGGCCAGGAGTTGGAGACCAGCCTGAGCAACATAGGGAGACCCCCATCTCTACAAAAAATAGAAAAATTAGCTGGGTGTGGTGGCACGGGTCTGTACTCCCAGCTACTTGGGAGGCTGAGGCAGGAGGAGTGCTTAAGTGCAGGAGTTTGAGGTTGCAGTGAGTTATGATGATGCCACTGCCCTCTACCCAGGGCAACAGAGTGAGACTGTCTCAAAAGATACAAAGGGTATAAAGTGAAGACTCCCTTCCATCCCTGTCGCTAGCCACCCAGCCACCCAAACAATTAATCAGTTTCTTGGTTTCAGTCCAAGACATTTTATGTATTTATACTCATATGCAAATACAGTTGTCCCTTGGTATCCATGGGGGATTGGTTCCAGGACACTAGTGAACACCAAAATCCTCAGATGCTCAAGGCCCTTCTATAAAATGGCATAGTATTTGCATATAACCTATGCACATCCTTGAAATCATCTCTAGACTACTTATAACACCAAATACAATGTAAATGCTATATAAATACTTGTTATACTGTATCATTTAAGGCATAACAAGGAAAAAAGTCTGTATGTATTAAGTACAGATGATTTTTTTTCTGAATATTTTAAATTTGTGGTTGGTTATATCCATGGATTCAGAGGGCCAACTGTACATACTTCCCCCTTTTTAATTCAAACAGCAACACGCACACTGTCTTGTACCTAACAACTTTTAACTGAGTGTACTTTCAAGATTGTTCCATTTCTGTACATAAAAACCATCCTCATTCTTTGATATGACTGCTTACTATTTAATTGTATGGATGTGATATAATTTCATTAGTGCCTTATTGATACTGATGGGTATTTAGGTGGTTTCCAGTCTTTTGTTACTATAAACAACACTGCTATAAATAACCTTGTATCTGAGTTATCTCGTGTGTAACTATGTGGGTGGGACAAATTCCCAGAAGTGGCATTGTGGACCAAAGTTTAGGTGCATTTATAATTTTGACTGATAAGCAATCTTTTAACTTACCTGTTTCTCTGCATCTAATCACCAACACTTATCTTTCTAAAGCATAAAGCTGACCCTGTTGATCCTCTGCTTAATTTTGGTAATTGAGTGGTATACCCCATATACAAAAATCCATGAGTTCATAATGATCTTTTTTTTTTTTTTTTTTTTTAGAGACAGGGTCTCCCTCTGCAGCCTGAGCTAGAGTGGCATCATAACTCACTGTAACCTCAAACTCTTCGGCTCAAGTGATCCTCCCACCTCAGCCTCCTGAGTAGCTGGGACTACAGGCATGACCACCATGCCTAGCTGATTTTTCTATTTTTTGTATAGAGACAGGGTCTCACTATGTTGCCCAGGCTGGTCTCAAACTCCTGGCCTCAAGTGATCCTCCCTCCTTAGCCTCCCGAAGTGCTGGGATTACAGGGATGAGCCACCATGCCCCACCATAATGATCTTTAAAAAAAGAGAAAGCCTGCTCAAAGGAAGTCAAGTAAGTAAGTAAGTAAATAAATAACTAAATAAAATAATAAAAAAAGAGAAAGCCAAAATATCAACAACTAATTATACACCAACAGAAGTAACTAGCTACTGATTCCTGAAAACTGGCAAATAAAGGAAAGAATTAAACATTATCTTGCCTTTCCAGTATGTAGTTCAGAATAACTAACAGAAGAAAGGGAGTTCTTTATAGATTATCAACTAGTAAATGTAGAAAGAATGACAGAATTAGGAAAAAAGTCACCATTTTGCTACTCCCAATGAAATAATTCAGGCAAGAATCACCAGTGAATGAAATCACTAGATGAAAGGTATTTAGGAAGCTTTCAAATGCCTGGACCGCACTCATCATTGAAAATGAAACAACCAGTCATTGCCTCCTGATGTGAGGCAATATGCACATAGAACCACTTCTTAAGTATTCTCACCCAAACACTGAATAAAAATACAAAGAAAGAGTTAAATGACACCATAAGAAAGCAAACAGTCAAATCTAGAATGTGCAACATTTTATATGGCAATCAACCTGGTTTCTACAAGCTAATGTCATAAGCAGGGAGACTGCTTTTTAAGAAACATAAGCAAATATAATGTGTGGATTTGTTTGGATACTGATTCAAACAAACCAACTGTAAAAAGCCATTTTTTAAACAATTAAGAAAATTTGTGGATTGAATAATACTAAGAAAGTACTATTTAATAAGCATGATAATGACATTATGGTAAATTTCCGCTTTTTAAACTTTTATGTATTTTTTGAGACGGGGTCTTACTCTGTCACCCAGGCTGGAGTGTGGTGGTGATCAATAGCTCACTGCAGTCTTGAACTACTGGACTCAAGTGATCCTCCTGCCTCAGCCTCTACAGTATCACTTTGGTTACAGACATGAGCCACCACGCCTGGCTCTCAAATGTGGCACATCTTGGTAACTGTTGCATTGCGATGGGGATTCTTTGCATAGTTCACTCTACTTTTGTGCTGCTTGAAAAACTGCAATAAAGGATTGGCGCAGTGGCTCACACCTGTAATCTTAACACTTTGGGAGGCTGAGACGGGAGGATCACTTGAGGCCAGGAGTTTGAGACCAGCCTGAGCAAGAGCAAGACCCCATCTCTATAAAAAAATAGAAAAATTATTGTAGCTGGGCGTGGTGGCATGCACCTGTAGTCCCAGCCACTCAGGAGGCTGAGTCAAGAGGATCGCTTGAACCCAGGAGTTTGAGGTTGCAGTGAGCTAGGATGACACCACTGCACTCAACCCAGGGCAACAGAGCAAGACTATCTCAAAACAAAAAACAAAAAACAAAAACCCTGCAGTAGAACACACAAACATATATATACACACAAAATAGATGAAACTAACCAGTGGTTAGACTCATAATCTGGCCTCAAACTACCTTTGCAGCTTTATCACTCAACATTAAGCCTCAGTTCTAACCTCACTGCACCATTTGACATTTTGAAATCAGCCACTCATTTTAAGGCCTATTCTGTCTTTGTGTTTGAGCTATTTCTTCTGCTGATCTGCCTTACCATTTTTTTTTTCCAACTGGGAAACTACTTATCTCTCAAGGACTAGGTCAGATCTTACCTGTGAAGTCTTCACCAACCTTCCATGACCCAGTGGTATGATCTTTGGTTGCTTCCAAGGAATTTTGTTCATACTACTAGTAGAGTTTATCTCATTCTGTAGATATTGTTTATCTTCCTATACCATAAGTGCTCCTTAAGAGCATATAGCATAAAAGTTAAGGGCACAATCTCTGGATCCAGACTGCCGAGATCACATCCTGATTTAGCTACTGACTAGCTATGTTGCCTTGGGCAAGTAACTTAACCTTTCTGTGCCTTAGCTGTTACCTTGGGCAAGTGACAAAAGTCTAAACCTTTCTGTGTTCCATTTTCTCATCTGTAAAATCTCATTTACTTCATAGACTTGTATTAATCTTCCTAAATGGGTAAGAAAGGGTTCTGAACAATTTCTGACACACAATAAGTACTCAATAAATGCTAGCTTATTACTAAAGTTAGGACTCTTATTTGTCCTCATATTCCTCCTCATACCTAGTTCAGTGTCTGGCATGTAGATGCTTGATAAATGATTGATCATTTGGATAGTTTTTGGTCTCCATACTGACCTTCACTTTGGCCCCAAAGCATTGGCATTGGAACTAGTCACCCAAGAGGGTCTCCACAAAGGTTTGAGGTTAGTTGCAGGTGATAAGAGGGATTGGGGAGTCTGGACTCCTAACTTAAGTGGTGGAAATGCTAGAAGAGATACAAAGGCAGCAAAGTTGCTGAGGGTAGGGAGTATGTTATTTATTCACCCTGTGATTCCCCCCTTACTGGTCACTACTCTTGACTCGTAGGACAACAGGTACAGAACTGCAAGGGATCATCCCCAGCTCTGTGATCACCAGATCCACAAGCTCTGGCGGAGTTACATCATAGACCAGATTCAACAACCGTAGGGATGGGTGGTTCTGCCAGTTAGCCAGGGCCACATGTTCTCCCCGCTCACACTGCAGATCATCAGGGTCATCTGCAATGGAAGGGGTACCCATTGTTACAGTTTGACCTCCCCTCTCTCTCTCAAATCTTCACAGGTCCCTGGAAACTTCCCTTCTGCCCTCCTTACCTAGCTCATTAGAGACAAAGGCATCGGTTTGCACGCGCTCACAGAACTTGTATGTTTCACAGCACACCAGTACTGGCACATTATGGGCTCGAGCCACCAGCGCCAGCTGTGCTGTCCCTACTCGTGACATCACAGACCCGTTGGCCAAGAGTGCATGAGCTCCCAGTAGTACCTTGGAAACCTGTTTGTTTTGGAGAGTGAGGAAGGGGAAAGAAAGAAATGTCACTGGATCGATGCAGAATAAGTCCCCCTACTTCTGCCCAGGATAGCAGTATTAACACAAGTAACAGATCTTAATGATGGCTCTTCTTGGAAAACACGTAACCACTGACTCACCAGATCACCCACAGGAAAACTAAACTTTGAAGTTACTTTTGTCCTGTTCCCTCTTGGTGGCTGCTAGTTTAATAATGTTCTCACAAGAGCTAGACTATGCTATAGCATGTTATAGGTGTTTTTCCTATTAAATGTAAACAGGGCTATATAATCCTAATATTTCTAAATAATTGTAACCTTGGGGAGATGAGATTATGTCTATATTACTACACCCTTTATCTCCAACTTTGGAGTCCCTTTCCTCTGCCCTCACCTCTGGGAGCACATAGGAAGCTGCAGGAATCAGCAGATAGGAGGCAGGGACCCCAGCATGGACCAGAGAACGTAGCGTGTGCCTTCCTTCCAGCCGTGGCCGGCTGTCCACTACTACCACCCGAAACCGCCGGCCCTCTGTCCAAGCTTCCTGAAGAATTCGTGATACCAGAGATGAGCTAGAGTGAATGGAGAGGAAGATTCGGTTGTAAAAGTCACTAACTGATGACTAGCTCATTCTCAAAGGCAAGGAAGTAGTCCCCCTTTTTTTTTTTTAAGACAGGGTCTTTCTCTGTCACCCAGGTGGAAGTGAGGTGGCACAATCATAGCTCACTGTGGCCTTGAACTCCTGGGCTCAAGTAATCCCACCTTGGCCTCCCGAGCAGCTAGGATTATAGGCGTATACCACCATGCCAGGCTAATTTTTTTTTAATTCTTTGTAGAGACAGAGTCTCACATGTTGCCCAGGCTGGTCTCAAGCTCCTAGCCTCAAGCAGTCTTCCTGCCTCAGCCTCTCAGGGTGCTGGGATTACAGGCATGAGCCACTGCGCCCAGCCAGTCCTATCTTCAGATCATTCCACTCCCCAGTTTTCTCAGTCATAGGGTCTGGACCATACCATCCATATACCAGGATCACATCTCCGTTACTGATCTTCTTGTAAGCAAAGCGTGAAATTGCCTGAGCTGCAAGCACAATCTTCTCTTGCACATACCGATCAATGGCTGCTCGAAGTTCTGACTTGGCCTAAATGGAGTAAGATGCTTAGGGAACAAGAAATGGACACATTTCTCCCTCTAATTATCATGCCAGATGCTTGAATACGTACATAATGATAGGCCCAAAGGGGAACTAAGGGAGTCCAGAGGTGGCACAAGTCAGACTGCCCAACCACTTCCTTAACCCTTGACTAGGTCAAAATGGCTTGTGTTGGCCTTCTTGGGAGTTGTGAACATGTTTATTAACTCTACCCACAGGTGCATGCCTTTCTCATTCCTCATACTCATCACCTCCTCTTCCCGCTTGGAGCTGCTCACACCGGTGATTTCCTTGTTAAGGAACTTGATGGCATTGTACATGCTTGCTGACAGGGGACGGCACTGAGTCAGGAAGCTACAACAACAATATCTTATATTTGTGCAACTCTTTACAACTAACAAAACTTTCACATTTAAAAAAATTTCTTTAAAAAGAAAACAAAGAACTGAAAAATGAAAATAGAGGTAGAAAAGCAGGAGGAAGAGTACAAGAAAAGGATTGAGTGAGGTGGGAGTAGACTTGTAGTGGTTGTCCCTACCTGATATAAGGTTTTAGTTTATTCACTAGATCCCTTGAGAGTTCTTCATTGGGAGGTGTTGTGTAATCCTGAATTACCTATAGAGTACATAAGTTGATCTGCAAAATGCCCCCTAATACAGGTCTCTGCAAGGGAGGTGGGGGTAAACTTCACTGAGGGAAAGTTTCATTCCCTCTTTCCCCCACAGATGACCTTGAATGAGGGACACCGGGGTAGTGTTAGGGAATGTGGGGTTGGGTCATAAAAGAGAACAGGATGTGGCATACCTGCTGCAAGGCACGAAGCAGGGCAATACACCGGGCATTGGAGCCACTGACCAGGCCCTGGGAGTACCGCAGGCCGAGTCGCACCATGGCTGGGTGGATCACAGAGGATGGGATGCTGATGGGATGGCGGTGTCACATACTTTGCAAGGGAGCTTGAGCACCTACTGCCCACCTGCCCCTGATAAAAAGGAACTTCCTTCACTAGCACAGACTTCCCCATTTCCTCTAGGGTTTTGCCTTGAGTTCATACTTCTTCCCACAGATCCCCTTTCAAATTTCCAGTCATTTTTCAATACTGAGTTATTAAAACTCCTCAGACTTAAAAGTTATGACAATTTCATAGGATCTTACCTCATATACTGGGTCAGAGAATTTTGTCTGCTGTACTGGGGTAGGTGAGAGAAGAGACTGACTTTGGATCCATAATCCTTTCGTGTAGGAACCTTAACAAAACAGGAGAATAGGACCAATGGCCCAGAGTTTAAAACTTGTGGGATGAAGCTGGGAAGGAAGTGAATAGTAAGACTAGTTTGACCCACATATCCATCCATCTCCAGGGTCTCATTTACCCTGAGCACCTCTCCTCCCTCTAGCCCATCTCCCTAGGCTCTTTCTGGCTATGCACCAAACCCACTTCCTACCTGTTGTCGCTCTGGTTTTTTTACAAGTTTTCTCAGAAGTGTGGGGTCGTCAACCTGAGTGTACTCAGGAAGACGCTTCACTCCTAAAAGGTAATGATTATGTTTTTAAGACACTGCAGGTCTTGAAATGGGTAATCTGCTCTTAGGGCATAAGGGGCATCAAGAAAAATAGGATGGGGTAGGGGGAAGCAGGGGAGGAGAGGGTAAAAGAAGAAATAGGGATAGGATGATGGGGTTGAGGAAACAATTTTGAGCTCTGGGTCCCAAGGTGAGAATGGGAGGGGAGAGCTATTTTGCTAGGGGGAAGCCTGAGCTGGCACGACAATTAGGAGGAACAGAGATCTTAAAAATGAAGGGAATATACCTGAGGGGGTTTCTCCATCTGTGCTGGGGCAGGCCTGAGGGGGTGGCCCTCCTTGTTCCCCTTTTCTTGCCTGTTTCAGGGCCCGCTCAGCCTCCTGTTTGGCTCGCCGCTCAGCACGAAGTTCAGCCTTACTCCGACCAGCTGGAATTTTCTCCCCACGAGTGCCCAGCTGATTGCCAGGTCCTGACAGTTCTCTGGTTTGGCCTACTAAAGGTATAAGTAAGAGGTGCCCAAGCCATAGACAGGTGATATCCATGTCCCAGCCAAAGCTAGCTTCTCTCCTTGTTTATCCAAACCTCTTCATTTTTCACTTGCTCAAACCAATTTTGTCATGTCTCCCCCTCCTCTCTCCCACCACATCCCTCTACCAGCTCCA
Organism: Daubentonia madagascariensis; assembly: GCA_023783475.1. NCBI lineage: Eukaryota > Metazoa > Chordata > Mammalia > Primates > Daubentoniidae > Daubentonia > Daubentonia madagascariensis. The sequence continues at coordinate 23,254,428 of JAKFHU010001035.1, forward strand.
CAGCCCAGCCCTTTAAAAAAAGACCCCTGCACCTTCACACTGGGCTGCAGATACAGCAGAGCCAGTTTCTGGTTCTGCCCCCTTTTCCTCCTTGCGTTTCTTCTTCTGCTGTTTCTTTTCCTTCCGAAGCTGCAGCTTCTCTTCTTGGGTCATCTCTCTCCCCGCTGCCTGAGACACAGACATAGGACACTGCTCTTCCCAAACAATTCCAAAGGCGAATAAACACTCTTGGATGCTTACAAGATTCCCACATGGTTAACTCCCTAATCCTCCCTAACTTCCACAAGCTACAATGGTATGTTACAAGTTTACATCCCACAAGGATTGAAACTTCTCCTCCGGGGTCAGAATCACATATCGTTGGGGTTGAAAGAACTCTGTAAATTCTCCTGGCTATACTGAGAAATACGCTGAAATGGGATGGCAGCTGGGGCAGAATGAAGCTGGCACAGCCCCCTGCGTAGCGCTTGGCAGGAGGCTTGGGAAGGCACCCTTACTTACCCCAGGCCGAGGAGAAAGCTCCGCCTTCATCCCGGATCCCGAGTCTGCATCAGAAAACAGGGCACAAAGTGAGCCAGAGAGGCTCCAGGAGAGCTTGGGGGAACACGACGCAGCTGGCTGCTGGGCTGGCATGACCACGGCTCCGCCGCCAGGCGCAAGGCGAGCGAGGGATCCGCGTGGGGACGCACTGCGCGGCAGGATCAAAGGAGAGGCAGGAAAGCGAGGAAGGACGGGTCACCCAACCTTCTCACAGGAACCAGCCGGTACGCGGCGCGGGGCTGCGCCCGAGAATGTGTAGACCAGAGAGAGTCCAGCGTGCCGCCAGAACGGAACAACAGAGTCCCCAAGGGCTCAGGGCCCAAGCACTAGCCGTCCGAGCTCGTCGGCTCGCGTACCCGTAGCCAGGCCCGGCCCTTCACTCACCCTCGCGAACTGCCAAAGCCACAGCAGCCATCACCCTCCGTCCTAGGCTCCGCCCGCCGCGGTCACCGAGCCGCCCCAGGGCCTTGCTCCGCAGTCACTGGGTCTACAGCGCCACCTGGGGCGGAGGCTAAGCCGCAGTCGCCCGCCGCGCACAGCCCCAAGCTGACTCCAATCCCCGCCGTGCACTGAGGCCCCGCCCCGGACTACGGGTCGCGATGCGGGCCAATTCAACTTTGGGCTCCTAGTCCCAACAGGCTCCTCCTTGCCCCTTAGACTACAGTTCCCAGCATACCTAGGCAGCTGTGCTCCGGAGCTGACGTTGTACCGTCTTCCCACCGCCGATCTCAGGCCCCCCAAAATGGCGAGTGAGGAGGCTGCGGGGACTCACTGAGCAGAGGAAGCGAGCGTCCGGAGCCCTGCCGGGCCCTGCCGTAGGGAACATGCACTTTTCCATTCCTGAAACCGAATCCCGCAGCGGGGACAGCGGCGGCTCCGCCTACGTGGTGAGGAGCGGCCGGAGCCGGGCCCGGCAGGGGCGGGTATAACGGGCCCAAGCCCTCTCGGAGCGGCCTCCGAGGCCTGGCCGCCACTCTTCGGGCCTGGTCCTGGGCCGCCGACTCCCGACGGCCTCGGGATTCTCATGCCTCAGATTCGGGTAGAGTTTGCCCCAGCTCCTGTGGGTCCTTTGTTCGGCTGGGTCGCCTCCCCCAGCTAGGCCGCGGCTGCTGTGGTGGGCGTCATTGGCCTCTTGGGGAGGGAGGCTGTAACGCAAGCGCCCGAGTTTCCCTCGAACTGGCCCGTCTGCTTTGGGACCTGGCCCTTGGGAAAACAGGCTAACTAACCCTCCGGAGATCTCAGCCGGAGTTTCCAACTTCCGGCCAGGGTTATCAAGGAGGTAGCCCAGACCGCGACCCTAAGATGCTTGCCTGCTTTTGTGTTCTCAGGCCTATAACATTCACGTGAATGGAGTTCTGCACTGTCGGGTGCGCTACAGCCAGCTCCTGGGGCTGCACGAGCAGGTGGGACTAGCACCCCTGCCTTGAGGCAGTTTCAAGCCCTTTCCTACACATAAGCATCAATATCTTCCTTTCCGCCCTTTTCGCATTCATGTAAGCTGTAGTTCCCCTTTAATCACTGCCACTGGGGAGGGTCCTGCTTTATCTTATCGTCTGACATTTCCACGAACTCCTTAAGAAGATAACTGTTCCTCCCTACACTCACATCCTCCTTCCAGCTTCTGTCCCGTCGTACTGCTCTTCAGACTTTGCCCCTGCATAGAAAAACCAAACCCCCTTGGCTGCCAGAGAACATTCCTTCTGTCATCTGAGCTGCAACTTGAAATTCTTTTCCCTTCTTATACAAACCATTCGCCAATTTCCTTGTCTGTTCTCTGGCTTATTTCAGTGTGTGTAGCTGTTCCAGTTATCATTATGTATTTGTGATGCACTGTTTCTTTGCCTTCCTCACCAGATTGTGAACTCTGTATTTAACACAGTAGAGAGTCCTGGTTCTACTGAGAATTAGTTGTGCAACCTGAGCAAGTTACCTAATTTCTTTGGGCCTCAGTTTCTACAATTGAAAAATGGATTCCTTGATCTGCAAAATCCCTTTAAGTCCTAAGATACTTTGTGAACATACTTAGCTATTAGTTAACTATTTGTGCACATTATAAATCCCTTTGCTTCCTATGAGGGTTCAATGAACACTCTTGCTAGGTAATCGAGGGGCTTCCTATAGGTCCTGGCCCTATACAAACCCTCCCCACACTGTGGAGGGGCGGACTTGTACACAGTAAGATAGAAAAAAACTTCTATCTAGGACTGCTCCCTTGAGATGCTACCTCCGCCAAAGGAATTGTTTCCCAGATGACCAGGATAGATAGGGGAGCAGGGACTGAGGGAAGGGAAGGGGTGCCCAAGAGAACATGATGAGTCTAGGTTGCCTCGTTTCATTTTCTATGTTTATGTGAAGGGTTGTCTCTCTTTCTCTAAATAGCTTCGGAAGGAGTATGGGGCCAATGTGCTTCCTGCATTCCCCCCAAAGAAGCTTTTCTCTCTGACACCTGCTGAGGTAGAACAGAGGAGGGAGCAGTTAGAGAAGTACATGCAAGCTGGTGAGTGGTTGGAGGAAACTTTAGGCTGTGTTGAGGACTGTGGGGTGAGACATAAAAACAGCTGTTTCTGTAGAAGGTCCTAATTAATTTCTAGATCTGGTAAGTCTGTTTGATTTGTTATTTAATTAGCAAAGTAAATAGCCTACAGGGATGTGTAACTCTGTATACTAGCAAAGCAATTTGGGCACTAACATCGGTGAGAAATACTAGTATAACATTAAATAGTCTTAAAGCAATTGAGATCAGTAGGGAGAACTTAATTTGTATCTGATGTGCTTTAGATTAACATCATTGTTATTTCCCTAGTTCTATACACTGGACTCACCTAGATGGCAACCAAGGGTGGGGCAGGTGAAGAATTTATGCAAACAGTGAGTGAGGTGAGGCCAGCTGGGGGATGTGGCAGGCCACCATCAGCCCAGGAAATGGGGTCGGGGGGACCTACTAAGAAGAGGATGGGGGAGCCAAGAGTGAGCCCTAAGTGTCTGTAACATTGTTCTCTTGTCCCCACAGTTCGGCAAGACCCATTGCTTGGTAGCAGTGAGACCTTCAATAGTTTCCTGCGTCGGGCACAACAGGTAAGACTTTGGGTGGGACCAGGATTTAAGGGAAGGACCTTGCTGGAAGGCCATGTCATTTTAATGATATGGCTACAGAGGAGTCATCCTGGCACCTTTTTTTATGGAATGGAACTTGTGCTGTACCAATGAAATCAAGGAAATCCCAACCTGTATTTAAGCAACTGAGAATAAAGACAATATAGGGATCTAGAAATGGAGAGTCGGGGATGGGTCAAATGTTAAAAAGGCAGTGCCTACCATCCCCATGTGTGCTCACAACAGGAGACACAACAGGTCCCCACAGAGGAAGTCTCCTTGGAAGTGATGCTCAGCAACGGACAGAAAGTTCTGGTCAACGTGCTAACTTCAGACCAGACTGAGGATGTCCTGGAGGTGAGGTGCTTGTTTGGCACTGCCCATCCACCCCCTGCACCCCAGGGTCCTGGGCTAGGGGATGATTGGAACCAGCCAGTATGATGACCTGTACTTCTTATCCCTACTCCAGGCTGTGGCCGCAAAGCTGGATCTTCCAGATGACTTGATTGGATACTTTAGTCTCTTCCTAGTTCGAGAAAAAGAGGATGGAGCCTTTTCTTGTGAGTTTCTCCGGACTTTACTGCTTCATTGTGCTTCCAGTAGTGAGTTTCCCTTCCCATCTCCCCCCAACAATGGAGCATTTCCTCAAGGTGCTTCTTTCTTGATTTCACTTCCTTTGAATCTCATGACATATCCCTTTTTTTTTTTTTTTAAACCCATAGTTGTACGGAAGTTGCAAGAGTTTGAGCTGCCTTATGTATCTGTTACTAGTCTTCGGAGTCAAGAGTACAAGATTGTGCTAAGGAAGAGGTCAGGGCTGGGCCTGGAGGAGGGGGAGGGTGGTGGATTGGATTATTGGGCCACATGTGGAGACAGAATAATCTGGACAAGGAGGTATAGTGCTGGGCATTTCTACCAGGCCTTCCCAGCTTCCTCCCACTGTGCCACCATTAGCACCGGATGGTTCCAGATTGCTCCTGTTTTGCCCTCGTTTTCCATTCTACCTCTTGCCTTACCCCAGCTTAGCCCCGTTACCCCTTTCCACCCCTTGACCTCACAGTTATTGGGACTCTGCCTATGATGACGATGTCATGGAGAACCGGGTTGGCCTGAACCTGCTTTATGCTCAGGTGAGCTTGGAGCTGCCTCAGAACCCTTCCCCTGGAAATGACTCTGGTGTCCCACTCTCCCAGGAAAACTCCCTTCATGTCTTTGTTCCCAGTTCATGGGGAAGTTCCTAGAATACTATGAGGGCTGCTGGCACAACCTCTGCACTCTCTACTTTATAAAGTTGATAAGATCAAGGACTCCCTGCAAAGAGGTCACTCAATTGTGGGACTAGGGGTCAGGCTGGACAGAGGTGACTCTGGACACCTTCCTTGGACCGCTGACTGGGAGCCCCCATCCCTCACCCCTTGTCTCCACTGTAGACAGTGTCAGATATTGAGCGTGGGTGGATCTTGGTTACCAAGGAGCAACATCGGCAACTCAAATCTCTGCAAGAGAAGGTCTCCAAGAAGGAGGTGAGCCCTGCCTCTCTGTCTCCCTCCAGGGGGTTGCTTTTTCTGAGCTGCCCTGTTCCCCCTCCTAACCCACCCTATGTGATGACCATTTTTCAGTTCCTGCGGCTGGCCCAGACGTTGCGGCACTATGGCTACCTGCGCTTTGATGCCTGTGTGGCTGATTTCCCAGAGAAGGACTGTCCTGTGGTAGTGAGTGCAGGCAACAGTGAGCTCAGCCTCCAGCTCCGCCTGCCTGGCCAGCAACTCCGTGAGGGCTCATTCCGGGTCACCCGCATGCGATGCTGGCGGGTTACCTCCTCTGTGAGTCGGGGAAGGAAAGGGAGGCCTTCTGCAATGTGGGTTTGGCAAGACTTGAACTTTAGGAACGCCTGCAGTTGATCAGGAAGGGAGGCAGGCTGGTCAGAATGAATTCAGCCTAATTCCTCTTCTCTTCCAGGTGCCATTGCCCAGTGGAGGCACGAGCAGCCCGGGCCGGGGCCGGGGTGAGGTGCGCCTGGAACTGGCTTTTGAATACCTCATGAGCAAGGACCGGCTACAGTGGGTCACCATCACTAGCCCCCAGGTGTGAGCCCACCCTCAGGCCTCCTCTGGAGCCCCTTAGATACCCAAGTCTAGGGCTTCCAGGACTACATGTGCGTGGGAGCCCTTATCTTTGTGGTGCTCAGCTCAGGATGACCACTCCAGTCAGGCTGAGCACTCTTCTTGCCCTCAGGCCATCATGATGAGCATCTGCTTACAGTCCATGGTAGATGAACTGATGGTCAAGAAATCTGGCGGCAGTATCAGGAAGGTAGGCAGCAGTGTGGGCTAAGCGTGGACTAAGCAGCTGAGTGGTTATGCTCCCCCTGCCTTTTGTCTTAGGTGTGAGGCTTTTCTTGAGAGGCAGAGGAAGTGATCCTGCCCTCACCAGCACCTTGTGTCTGTCCGTAGATGCTGCGCCGGCGGGTGGGGGGCACCCTGAGACGCTCAGACAGCCAGCAAGCAGTGAAGTCCCCACCGCTGCTTGTAAGTATTGCCTCCTGGTCAGGACCCTGGCTCTCAACCTTGCCTCATCTCCCCCAGTGAGTCTCTGACACCTCTGCCTCCTCTTCCCCAGGAGTCACCTGATGCCAGCCGGGAGTCTATGGTCAAACTCTCAGTGAGTTACAGGGTTGGTGAGGTTGGTGTTTGCAGGGGATCACGCAGGCCCAAGCTCTCTGACCCCCACCCTGCCTTTGTTACAGAGTAAGCTGAGTGCTGTGAGCTTGCGGGGAATTGGCAGTCCCAGCACAGATGCCAGTGCCAGTGATGTCCACGGCAATTTCGCCTTTGAGGGCATTGGAGATGAGGATCTGTAATCTCCACTGCTTGGATGTCTGCCCTCTACCCCAGAGGAATTTTCAGAAACTTGCCCTGTGCCTGTGTCCCCCAAGCTGGGGGGGTCTTTTCCTTCCTATCTTCCCCTTTGCTTCTCTTGGCCAGGGGCCTTCTAACACACCTCCCCTTCCCCCCTGGGCTGGCTGCACAAAGGATTGCCCCCTCTCTTTTCAGAGCTGGCCCTCGATGCCAAATTAGCATTTAGTATTTTGCACAAAGTCCAAGGGACCATGGCTACCTGCCTTGGGGGAGGAACCACAGCCCCCCCTCCCCCCGGGCTGCTTCTAGCTTTCTGGAGCCATGGGCCAAGGGCCAAAGGGACGGGCAGAGGTCTATGTATGGTCTGGCCCAGCTCCCCGTCATTAAACTCAGCCTGATTGTTGCCTACCTCTGTTTCCCTCTCACTGCCCCTGCTTCTCCATCATAGCATGGACTTCTATGCTAAGGGTAAAGCGAAACTGTGCTTGCCATTGCCAATTCAGCATAGACATGGCTTTGTTAGTGTTTCCTTTATTATAAAGCACTGAAATAAGTTATAAATAAACAGGTGGGAGGCTGGGCAGTCCTCCAGCCAGTTCATCGACAGTCCCTGGGAGCAATGGAGGCAAATACAGGGCCCTTCTCACTGAGCTCATGAAGTGCACCAGTCAAGGCAAGGCCCCTTGGTCCATATGGGCCCCCCGCCCATGGGGTTTGGCTGGTCCTTAGAGCGCCTAGGTTAGTCTGTGTGGAGCCCCTGGCCAGCGGGGGACAAAGAAGAAGGTGGCTTCTGGTCCGTCTGTATAAAACATGGGGAAGAAGGACCTAGTTCAGGGTGAGTCTGTATGGAGAGCCCGGCTACCAGCAGCACCCAGGGCTGGTGGACCCCGAGAGCTCAAAACAGAAGGTGGACTATGAGGTGGGGCCCAGCCCTCAGAAGCAGAGAGACCAGGCCCTCCTGCCCCACCATGACCATGCACCTTCTGGTGGCGTTTGTAGTTGTCCCAGTGGCCTGTGGTATAGGCGCAAGTGGCACAGCGGAAGGGCTTCTCGCCTGTGTGCCGCAGCATGTGGCGTTTGAGGTTCATGCTCTGGTTGCAGCTGTAGTTGCAAAGGCTACACCGAAAAGGTTTGTCACCAGAGTGGATGCGACCATGACGCTTGAGGTTAGCCAGGTTGCCACAGGCATAGGGGCAGAGGGGGCACTTGTAGGGCTTCTCTCCTGTGTGGACACGCTGGTGCCGTTTCAGGTTATCCAGATGAGCAGAAGCATAAGGACAGCGAGCGCAGCGGAAAGGCTTCTCGCCACTATGTGTCTTCATGTGCCGGGCCAGGTGGTTAGGATAGTGAGTGGCAAAGGGGCAAAGGCTACAGGCAAAGCCTTTGTCACTGGGGCCCTGGGGTCCCCCACTGGCACACCCTCCAGCCTCTCCTCGCATGCAGCGCCCACACATGGCAGCTCCCAGCCGACTACCCTCACCCTCCTCCAGCTCTTGTCCACAGCCCCGGCAGGTCCAAGGGAACAGCAGCTCTGGCAGTGGTTCTGATCCAGTTCCGCAGAGGCCCTCCCCTTCACCCCGCAGCTGCCCACAGTCTGGCAGGAAACTGGTACCACCTGGTGGCACATGAAGGCTCAAATCTGGAAGGAGCAGAGCATCTGTGGGGAAAAGGAGACCTGGGCTATGAATCCAATTATCCTAGGGCTGGCCGGCCACCCACCTGTGTCCCAGATCTTTGGTTCCTGGCCTTTTACCTTCAGGTCGCCGAGGCACTGCCCCCTCCTGCTCTGTGGGACTGGGAGGTCGGGTTGGTCGTGGAGCACAGCAGCGGAAGCCACAGGTCGGGCAGGGAGGAGTGGGGGGCCCTGCGTGGGTACGCTGATGCCGCCTCAGGTTGCCCAGGCTGCTGCAGGCAAAGGGGCAGTGGGGACAGCGGTAGGGCTTCTCGCCAGTGTGGGTGCGGGTATGTCGTGTCAGGTTGACGAGCTGGGCTGAGGCGTAGGGGCAGCGGCCACAGCGGAACGGCTTCTCCCCGCTGTGTGTCTGCATGTGCCGCTTCAGGTGGCTCGAGTAGTGGGACACGAAGGTGCAGAGGCGGCATGAGTACAGTAGCCGTGGGGGCAGCGGGGGCCCCCCACCCGGCCCTCCTGCCCCACAGCACGGCCCCTCACCTGTCGGCCCCCCACACAGCTGGCAGGCTGGGCCTGGCCTCTCACCCCTGGCCTCCCCTGGACCCCTGGCTGGCTCCTCAACTTCACTCTCAGCACTTAGTGCCCGGCCGCCCCCAGACTCGTCGTCGCTCAGCCCATAGGGAAGCCCAGGCCTGGTCCCCAGAGAGTCTCCTGGTGAGACAGACATGAGAAAAGACATCAGCATGGGGTAGGATCAGGCTCCAATCTCCCCTTTTCACTTATGGTCTCCCCACTTGCTTGGCCCCACCATTCTCTTTCTTAGCTTTGATGATCCCTTTAGTTACCTCCTAGGGATCAAGGTCTTCCCCTGCCGTGATTCCAGAAAATTCACCATGAACTGTCTACCTCTGAGCCTGGATTAACCTAGTGATGGTAGCATTGAGCTGTATCTAGTTTTGCTGAATGGAAAAGGATCAGGGGCTCATGGTGGACCACAGACGGAAATGAATCAATAATGTAATTAACTCTTGGGACAAGAAAGTAAAAATACAAAAGGCAGAGAAGCCTAACTTTCTAAGCTCTATATTAGTAAAGGCCCTTTTAGTACGGAGCTGATTATAAAATAAAACCTATCTCTGAGGCAAAATTTGGAGAGAAGTGGAAACAATGAGCATAATGCATGTAATACCACTTGTATGTCTAAAGGACAGATTCACGTTTACGTGGATTCCCTCAATGCCTTTCAAAAACAGCATAAGTGGCATAAGTGGGTAGGCACTGTAGCAAATTAGGGTAGGGTGATGCTGAGATCACAGGGAAGAGCAATGTGGAATGATAAAGACAAACTAAAACCTCTCGATACAAAGGAGCTTACGCTGCAGGTGGAAGGAAGTTAGATTAAAGTACTGACTTGAATGATTTACAGAGGGGCTGCTTCCTTAAACCTCTTAAAAGTAAACACACAAGTAAGGAATGGGCTGGGGAGGGTGACAAGGGCATTTACATTTAGCCAGTTGCTCCATGTGATTCACCCACCCTCCTATTCATACCACCTTTGACCAGGCCCCAGAAATTCGCCTCAACAAAGTGATGGAACTGATTGGACCATTAAACAAATGAAGTAATCTAGCACAAACATAAACTAAACCGGCCCTAAGTTGTGACAGGAAATGGTGTTTTACTCACTGACACTAAACCCTAACCTGCCTCTTGAAGGGCTGAGGTCACCAGCAGTCACAAATCCTTAACCAAGCCCCCAAAACCCACCTTCAGAGTCTCTCTCGAAGCCCATGAGCTGGTCACTGCTGCCGTCACCTTCCTCCTCTTCCTCTTCCTCCTCAAACTCCAGATCCTGGCCTAGTAGCAAATCACTCTCCAACACCAGGGCCCCAGGTCCTTCGTCGAGGGAATCTTCAGTATCCACTGAAGAGGGGAGGGGGGTTGTGGATTTTCCCTCAGGAGCCAGGCCGCGTGGACCACACTTCCCGAACTCGCTGACCCTTTCGGGTTCCCTTAGTACTTCGGTGGTAAGCTAGGAGTCCAGATGGCCCACCCCATCCTTCAGGAGTCCCCCTCCACCCCGCCCTGAACCCACTCCACTGACCCCACCCCCGCTCCTCCCCCATCAAGGCCCCTGACCTCTGACCTTTGACCCCCTCGCATTTCACAGGCTGCGGGTGGCTTTGCTTCCTTCGGGGCATCGTGACCGGCTCCAGCCCGACGCGACTCCGGCCTGCGGCCGCCGGGCCCCGCCCCTCCCAACTCGGCCCGCCTGTCCGCCCTTCCTCTCAGCGCCCGCGGGCCACCCCCTGCGGCGGCGCGGGTCCTGGGCAGCCCCCAGCCCTGGCCCCGGCGCCCAGCTCAGGCCGCTCCCGCCGCCGCCGCCGCTTCCATTCATGGAGCCCCCTACCCCCCTACGGAGACCAGCTGGTACCTCCGTACTCGCTTCCGCTTCCGCTGCCGCAGAGCCGCATGGGACGCGTAGTCCCTGGGAAGCAGCAGGGGCCAGGGCTCCCGCGGCGTGACCAGGAAGTGATTGTGACGACAGTCGGCGGGCGAGCCAAGCAGCGGCCGTGGGGAAACCGGGCTGGCGCGCCCAGCAGCAGGAGCAAGTCTGGCTTGGGAACGCCAGACCCGTCCTGGCCCCTCCCTGGAGGAACTAGGAACTCATTCCCGACTCCAGGGTGAGGGGGAGCCGCGGCGCCAGGCCGGCCTGCTGGCACCTTGCTCGAGTTACAGTGCCCGGCCCCCTCGCCTCTACACGCGCGCGCGTTTACACAGACACAGACACAGACACACACACACACACACACACACACACACACGTGTGCACAGGGAGGAGCTCGCTAGGTGCTACCGACCGGGCCAAATCTGGGGCCACAGCAGCAGAGAAAAAAGGACACCATGGGCACAATTAGGTTTTGGCCTTTAGTCTGAAAAAGTGTTGATTGAAAGTGTACAACAGAGAGCGGGTGCAAGCGGCTGGGGGCCATGGAGCCGCCAATAAAAAAGAATGTCCTTAAATAAAGTGTTCACAGAGTAAAAACCAGAACCGCCAGTCCTTCCCTCCAACACAACAGAGCACAGGCACAGAACCGGTGATGAGCCCAAGGAGCACGGAGGAGGCTGGGGAGGACAGCAGAGGCTCCCAGGCTGCTGTGTGGAGGGAGAGCCCTCTTTGGAATGGGCTGAGTAAAGCCACCCAGCTCCCCCTGCACACCTTATACCCACTGCTAAGGCTAAAGGAAAAAGACAAAACTCAGTCTCAGGTCCAGAGGGCTCAGAACAGTCTAGGTGGGCAGGGGTTTGGATGACTGCTAGTCCCGCTTGGCCTTCTTCTTGTCGCTGTTGCCATTTTCTTCAGCCCCCTCGGTAGAGAGCACTTCCTCTAGTTTCCGCTTGCCACTCTCTGGCTGGAGCTCTGCTGTGTTTCGGGGCTTGAAGCAAATGATGATGCAGGTCATGTTGTCACACCCTGTACCATCCCCAGAAGTGTCTGGTGCCAGGCATTGATCCAACAGCTACAAAAGGGATGGGGTAGCTCAGCCACAGGGTTTGAACACCTTCCTGGGAACCTAGAGTCCCACAAGAGGTCTGGCCCTGCTGAGACAGGGTGGTGGAAAGAGAGGAATGGGCAACAGGTATCACAAAACAGCCCACTTGCTAGTCCCTGAGGCATAAGGCTAAGTCAGGGAAATGATGGAAAGTGGTGCTTTTAGTGAGGGTGTGGTGTCTGTCAGTTATTAATGGTACTCCCAGGCTCTGGCCATAAGCCCAAGTGGAGAGAGTAAACCTTGGCTGTGCAGATCAGAGCACCCTCTCTTCACCCTGGACTCACCTCTTCCACAATGGATGACAATAACCGAAGCTCCCCATTTTCATCACGCTGGCTGATCTTTGATTGAATAAAGTCTACAACTTCCTGGCTGCTCATCACATTCCTGGGGTCAAAAACAATAGTCAGAATCTTCTTTAGTCTCACCAAGGCAGAGTAGAGGAGTGTGGCTAGAAGTGGTGACCCAGACCAATGTAAACACCTACAGAAATTTTCCTTAGCTCTGCCTTAGGCTTGGTGGTCTTGACTCACCAAAAGGTCTGCCTAGGCTCTAACCTTAGAGGAGCTCCATGCCCTACAAGAGAAGTAATGCTGCAGAAAGGGGATTTTAGGGTGTTTCTGCCAGTGCTCACCAGATGCCATCACAAGCAATGACCATGAATTCATGGTCATCAGTGAGAGTCAGCACCTTGATGTCAGGAAGGGCTGAAATCATCTGTTCCTCAGGTGGCAGGTTCTTGTTTCTCTTATAGAAGTGGTCTCCTGAAGTAAAAGAATGGTTGTTTGATGAGTAGTTTGAATACTTACCACAAACTTTGGTTTGAGGCAGGTCAAACTTTGCCATTCATTTCCCTTCTTTACAAAGTTCCATTATCTAGGGGAATGAAGAACTGAGTTCTAGCTTTCCTAGTTTCAGTCCTGCCATCAGGTTGCTGAACCTGAAATAAGTCTGGTCTTTTTCATCATCTAAAAGGTACTAAAGATAATGATACCTAGATTAGTTATTTCACAGATATGTTTAAGGACAGAGGTAGTAGAAATTAAAATATTTTGAAAGGTACAAAGGCTATGAAGATTAAAGTTTGCTACTAGGTAGTCTGGAACAGGGAGCAACACCCCAGAAGTCTTTCCCATAGTTTCTTGGCCCTTACCAATGGCTCTGGAGAGGTTGAGGCCCCCGTTGACTCGCCCATCCATGGTGACCTTGCCACCAGCATTCTTGATGCGTGCTAGCTCTACTTCATCCTCTGGCTTATGATCATAGGACATGTCTAAAGCTTTACCAGCCTCAGATACCACACAGCGAGAGTCTCCTGCATTGGCTACAATCAACTGTTTCCCTCGTATCAGAGCCACCACTGCTGTTGTACCACTGTCAGAACCAGGCTTAGGAGGAAGAAAGGAGCATAAAAATGATGTGAGGATATGAATTCCTCCTTGATGCACACCTAACCATTCACCCATGCTTTCTCCTTTCACTGGGAACCCCAAGAGAGTTTTAACAAACAGGAGGAGCACAGACTTCATCTTTCCAGACACAGTAGTATACTCCCTCCCCATTATTTAGGTAATTCTACCCAAAAGGCTTACCACCTAGTTCCCTATGCAAAATTAATCCCCATGACCATGACCATACTAAAGTATTAAGGGATCCCTGTATCAAAATCAGAATCAGGGGATTCACAACTGCCTGTTGGTTTTTCCAGACTCACTACTCCCCCTCCCCACACACCTCCTCTTTGCCTTCCATCCCAGGCACCATCATCTCTTCTTCTTCTTCATCCTCCTCTTCGGCCTCCTCAGTGTCATCCTCATCTTCCTCATTCTCTGCCTCCTCACTGCTGTAGCCATCCTCTTCTTCACTGCATTCCTGCCAGAGGGAGGATCCCAGACTGTTGAGACTGGGATGACTCCCTGTCCCCTGCCCCCTCCCCACCAACTCATTCTCAGAACCAAGAGGCCCTGACTATACACAGGTCCTCAAAACACTGAAAGATACAACTATGTGATCAGGAAAATCTCGGGGAGGAGAAAGGGCTAGCATGAGTATGACTGACATTCTGAACTGGGCTTAGCAGTCACTAGCAAGAAGCCCTAGGGAAAGCCAGGGCTGCCAGCCAAAAATACCTTCCAGGCAACATGGCCAGAAAATAAATTGTCCAGAGAAGGAAACACCAAAATATCCAAGGTACAACTATCTGCTTGTTCTCTCTCTAGGAGATAGACTCCAAAAGGCCAGAACTAGATCTATTTGTTATAGTATCGACAAAGGAAGAGGTAAGAAGGAAAATGGCACCTGTGATGGTAGAGATCAATGAATTTAAGAAGGCTAAAACTTAGAATATAGTGGGTCTAGGGGAATGATGTCAAAACGGGAGAAGGAAGAGAGAGCTAGAAGCTACAGATGGCAACCAAACAGGCCCTCTCTGCGACTTCAGCATCTGCCTGCCCTCACAGGCCCTTACCTCACTGTCTTCCTCTTCCTCCTCCGCCTCATCTGACTCATCCTCACTGTCCTCAAAGAACTTGGACTTAGCAACTCGAGGCAGCTTGTTGGAGGCTGAAGAGCAGGAAGGCTCAGCCTCACCAGTGGGAGTGCCAGGCTCACCAACTTGGCTTGCCTCAGTCCCACGTTCCGAGCTGGAGGAAAGGCCTGTGTGGGCCTTGGCTGTGGGGCCATTTTCCTGTGAAGGAGTTTCCCTAGATGGGTCCTCAGGTCCTGCCTCCCCATTGAGGCCCTGGGACCCTGGTTCCTCGCCTGTCCCAGCTCCAGATTTGCTGTGGGGAGGGCCCTTGTGACAGTTCTGCCCGTAGCGTGTCAGCAGCTCTTCAATAGTCATGGTAGCCTCTTCATGCAGCAGTGCAGTCTCCTCATTGTCCACTGCAGGGAAGAGGCTAAATCAGAGCCCCCATGCCAGACTCCTCAAGGGACCAGTCCCTCTCACGACCTCGACAGCCCTTGCAGCCTGAGCTCCAACTTCCCCACAGCCTCCCACTCCTAAGTCTCCTCTCACTTAACAGTCTCAGAAGAACATCCCCTAGCTTCCTTCTTCTCCACAGATATTTTTTGACTTTGTGTTTCACCCCCTTCTTAGTCAAAGGAACACTACTAGTCACTATATTTCCCCTCTCACTTCTCATTTGTTATTGTTAAGTTGGAAACCCTATTCTGGCTGAGGACCCAGGAAGCCTACAGTGCTAGTCTAGGCCAACGGTAAAGGCTTAATGAAAGGCTATTGGGGCTAATGACTGCTCCAGTCTTGAAAAAAAAAGGCACATAAATACAAATGGGAACCAGGAAGACCCCATCACAATGACAAAAGATTATGTATATAAAAATGCTTATAACTGAGACACTAGCCACTCAACAAAGGTTAATTCTCTCCTTCCTTTTCCTATCTACATATAGTGCAGGAGAACACCATAGGGTTCTTTAATGTGAGGACTCCCCAGATCCCTAGAAAGCCATCCTCTATTCAAATTGATAAATAAATAATATACATTAAAGAATACTTTTTAAAAATGCTGATTTCCCCTCAAACATGGGGTGCCATACTCACCATCATCTTCATCAGCTACTTTTTCTTTTTCATCTTCATCCTCAGTGGGTCTCCCTGCAATCTGTGCCAGCTCTTTAATGACTTCCTCAGTGGTCAGTTTGGCATCAATAGCTAAGAAGGCATCTTCTAAAGCCTGAATATAAGCAAAACAGTATAAGACAAGTATGGGAAAAAGTACAGTGGGTACAAAATGAATTGCCTATATATTTAATCCTGGGCACAAGGATGGGATGCAAATTGGAATGTGATCCATCACGCTAACAGACACTCACAGGTAAGTAAAACCACTGAGACCTGAGAATAATAAAACAGGTCTAAAAAGGCCCAATAAGCTCATCCGAGGCACAGAATTCTTTAAGAAGGAATGCAGTAAATCAGCAGCTGCTGAGGGCCAAAGAGAAGGGAAAGCCTACACAAGTGGAGAACAGATAGTGTAGGGAGACAGACCTTCTGCAGCTTGCCTTCCTTGTAGGCCTTCTGATCTTTGATGATATCAGGGAGATATTTGGCACAGTACAAGGCAACTTCCTCCCCTAGAAGAAAGGTAAGGAATGTCACCGGAAGTACTGCTTCCCACACATAGAAAGTAATATAATATGTATAAGGCATACGGGAGTGAATCCCAAGGGTTGAGAGGATAAATATCTTAGCATACCTGAAACCTATTTGAAGGACAATGTTTGGGAAGTTCTAACACAGAAAATGGACTTCACCATCACCTCTCTCAGGGGTATATTAATATATCCCTTGTCTTTTCTCACCTGTGTATTTAGTTCTTCAGTGAAAAAAAGATAAATGCTAAGGTAATAAGAGGTTTTTTGGATTAAAACAAGGCCTGGTAAGATTATAAACCAATACGATACTCTGTTGGGATAAAGGAATGGCAGAATAGAGAAAAACAGCACCAGGCAGCAAATGAAATCTGAGGACCAGACCCTGGAAAGTAAAAGAACAAAGGATCTGTTCTTGCCCTGTAAAGTGTAGAATTGGGGTCCTAGAATGTTACCAATATGATCTGCTAAAGTTACCTCCATGTCCATCGTAGACAGAAAACATGGCTGTCTCACTGTCCAGCTCAGGAATACAGTTGTGAGCATCCTAGGAAAAAAGCATAGTCAGCATGTCTCAAGGTCAAAGAATATTCCTCCTTGTGCGCCTCAGGTCATAAGGATCACCTTCACACTTTAATCCCACTAATCCTTCCCTGGCTGGCCTATATGGCCTAGAAATAAGAAAGGAAGATAGGAGGATAAAATAAGAAAAGAAGTACAGGGAAGGAGAAGGGGAGGGAGGTGAGGGAGGGAAGGAGAAGGGGGAAAGGAAGGGAGCATCCGAGGTTACTACCTCTGTAATCTAGTAGCCTCAACCTAGAGATCTCAGTCCAGATGGCAGAATATTTGGCTGTTGGAAATAGACCTGACCCTTTTGGATTTGTGGGAACTTTGGGGAGAACCAGAATAAAGGATCAAAGTCATTTCCAGACCCATTCTTTGAATCCGTGAACTATAAGGAAGAAAATGTTAGGAAAGATATCAAAAAGAGACTTGAGGGCCTTACGAACCTGGAAAGTTTCTAGGAGAATCCTAAAATGGATTAACTGAAAGCACTAGAAATTTGTTAAGCTGTACACATACACTTACACAAAGAAAAAAAAAGCACCATCTAAACAAATTCTTCCCCTCTTTTCTCAAAGCTTAACTCACTCAAGAAGTTACCCTCAAGCTAGGCAGAGGATATATTTACAAAAGAATATCTTCCAACAAATAATCCTATAAAACTAGGCTGTGTTTAGTGCTTGTTAACTGGAATTTACAACACCCCATATAGTCAGCCTGCCCACCTCCTACTCCCAGCAGAACTGAGACATCATTCAAATCTAATGGCACAGCATACCTGAAGAGAAGTTTGCAATGTCCTTGCCATGCCAACATTTTGGTTGGAAGGCTAAGCTTGATCAAATTCTTCTAATAACAAAATTCTGCCACCCCAAACTAATGCTCCAGGCTAAGCCAAAGTTCAGCCAAGACTGTCAGACCTAGGTAGAAGTGTGCTGTGGCTTACTCTGCCCCATCTTGGGAAACAATCCAAACCTCCTTCAGGTACTCTCTACAAACAGAAAGGATATATATTAATCAGCTATTTACTTTGGCTAATTATCCTTGCATAAGTTAATTTCAATCATAGTTCTCCTTCCTCTTTCAGGCACTAGCATTTTAAAATTTCTAATTATATTAATAGCGAGAAAATCTGAGTGCAGTGTTTCCTCTGTTGTTCTTGAAATAAGACTATGCCTTAGTTATGCAAGTCAAAATAATAAAACTTAGTTATTTTAAGGTGGGGAAGGAAAGTATCCAAAAAAGGGCTAGTTTTGAATTTCCCTCTGTCTCCAGGAGAAAGTGTTCAGAAGCTAAGGGGCTGCCACAGATGGTACCTGGTGGCATAGCTAAGGTCAACATCAATGGCACTGCCTCTTAGCCTCATCCCCAGAACCTAGAGAGCACCACAGACCAAAGGTCATCTTCTCCCTCTCCCAACCATGCCACTACCCTCCACGCGAGCCTCCCTTCCCTCTAAGCCAAGGTTTATCTTCCTGGGCTTTCCTTTCTCCTCACCACCATATCAGCACCTTCACACATGCACTTATGATTGTCTATTGCCCCAGCATCCTCTACCAGTGGTTCTCAAACCTGAATGTGCCTAAGAATTCATTTGTTCATTCACTCACTCGTCAAATATATGAATACCCATTATGTGACAGGATGTGTTCTGGGTGCTTGGAATATATTAGCAAACAAAATAAATATCCACACTGCATTAAAAAAAAGAAAAAGCTTACACTCTACTGGGAGATATACACAATAAATAGGAAGTGCTATGGGAAAAGGAAAAAGTAGAACAAAGTTAAGGAGAACTGGATTGGATTTCAAAAAAGCAGTGGTAGACTTAAATCGGCATGGAATACAGTGTGGGTATAGACATGCTAAACCCGTAAGAACCTGTACCTCAGCGGTCACTACCTAAATCATGCTGGGAGTGTCTAATTAGTTTCAGCAAAAACAATTGTGTCACTTTAATGTTAATCTTAATCCTGTTGATTCTGTAGTTTGGTTTGCTGGCATGGAATTTATGTCCAGTTCTATGCTTGTACACATTTAAGTAAGATTCAATTAAAATCATTTTAGTGGTCGGGCGCCACAGTGGCGCATGCCTGTAATCCCAGCACTATGGGAGGCTGAGGCAGGAGGATCGCTTGAGCCCAGGAGTTCAAGACCAGCCTGGGCAACATAGCAAGACCCCAACTCTATTAAAAAAAATAATAATAAAATAAAATCATTTTGGTGAATACTGTAATTCCACCACAAGTATTGCTTCCCTTAACAAAAACAAAACA
Organism: Daubentonia madagascariensis; assembly: GCA_023783475.1. NCBI lineage: Eukaryota > Metazoa > Chordata > Mammalia > Primates > Daubentoniidae > Daubentonia > Daubentonia madagascariensis. The sequence continues at coordinate 23,273,056 of JAKFHU010001035.1, forward strand.
AAAAACCATGAAAGATGTCCAAGATATTTTGTTAAATAAAGAAAGCAAAGTGCAAAACGATGTACATAGTAAGCTGCTTTTTGCATAAGAAAAGGGAAGCACAAGAATAGATTTGTCTTTTCATACTGTAATACTACAGGGATACACAAAAACTAATAAAAGTGGTTATGGGAGGGCATAAGGGTGCAGACAATGGGAACAAGAACCATGGGAATGTTTAACTTTTTCAAAAGTAAATTAAATGTTTTTTAAAAGACTCAATATATTACTAACATGTGAGAAGTTGATCCAACTAATTCCACTTTTTTGGTAGAAGAGGGGAAGCAATCTTCCTGTCCATTCCTTCCAGCAGAACAAGAGGATCAAATGGTTTTTCCCTGTCCTGCAATGCCATTCTAGATCACAGCTGTACCATCTCTTTTGTACCCACATCCTCTATTCAAACCATCTTTTTGACTTCCTCATCTGTTCCTCACAAGAGCTTGTGATTTTGAAGAAGGCGCTAGCCCCAGTGAACATATGAAAAAATATATAACCTCATTAGTAATCCAAAAAATGAACATTAAAACAAATATCCTTTTGTGCAAAATTAGACTGATGAAAAATATTAATAATATCCAGTGGCAATAAAAGCAAAGGCAAAAACACATTCTCATATACTGATTGATAGGAATATAAAGTAGTACAGCTTTCCTGGAGGGCAATTTGGTAACATGTATCAAAATTTCTAATGTGCATGCCTTTTGATCTAATAATTTGACTTCTAAAAGCTTATTTTATGGAATTAGACAAGGGTACAAAGATACATGTAAGAATTATACATAATAAAAAGTATTACTTACAATAAAAAACAATTGTAACCATCTAAATTTCCAGGAGTAGATTACAAATGATACATCCCTCCAGTGGAATACATGCAGCTATTAGAAGCAAATATGTGTTGGTTGACAATGTTTGGCAAAAAAAAGAAAAAAAAAAGAAGCAGCAAATATGTGTTAATTTGGAAATGAGTTCACAATATATTAAGTGATAAAAAGCAAAAAGTAAAAAAAAGTATCTCTATGTATATGTCAGAGTCTGGAAGATCACATACCAAACTTAACAGTGGAGGGTAAGATTTCGGTAATAATTATTTTTGACTTTTCAACATTTATTTTCATTTTTGTACAATAAGCCATATTATTTTATTCTAAACAATGACAACAAGCAAACCTATGAATTGGCTTTGGGTTTCCATTCTACCATATACTGCATGATTTCTGGCCAGCTACCTTGTGGTGTGCCTCAATTTTATCCTCCATAATACGGAATAACAATATCTACCTCACCCACATCATCACAGGACTATTGTGAGGATGATGCAAAACATATAAAAGCCCTTTGTAAACTGGAATCTGCTATATACATATATATATTCTGCTCTAAAATTTAGCACCTGTTTCACATTTTTTCTCCTCTATCCTTTTTCTCAAAGAAAAATACCCACAATAAAAATTCATCTTATATCTTGAGATCTCAGTTCTGAGAACTGTTCCACATTACCTTCTCCTCCACTTCTTGGCGAGGTTTTGTACCTATATTACCACTTGGAACTGCTCCACCTTCTCTAAGCACTTCAATTTCCCCCCTTTACATCTTTGCTCATAACCTTTACCCTTGTCTTTCTTTCTATCCCTTTCTGAGCCAGAGCCAAGTATTTCAACACGGTCTCTTAGCAATCTAGAAAAACTCATCCAACCTTGTATAACCCCACCAACTGCTTTCTTTACCCCTGAATCAGAACCATTAAGTATTGCTAGTCATGAAATGTTATGAGATCACACTGACTGTGGTCACTACTTCCATTCAGCATTTTTTTTTCTGTATTCTATATTGATTCCTAAACACACACAGCCAGCCGCAAACCTTTCCCATATTGTTCGAGTTCTCAATGCTATTCTCCTTTCACCCTTGGCAGATAAGCTCACCTCTTACTTACACTAAGGTCTTATTTCAAGGACTACCTCACCTTCCTCGTTCTACCTCAAAATTTCTCCATAGCTTTATCTAACCTCTCTTTTCCTTACTGCCTCAAACACAGTATTTCTCCTCTCTTCCTAGATTAACATTTCCTCTTGAAATTCCTGGTATCAAATCCTTCTCCTTCAAGACTTTACAGAGAAGGTCATAACCTTAACTGCAATCCAAATAGCCATTCTGGCTGGATGCGATGGCTCATGTCTATAACCCCAGCACTTTGGGAGGCCGAGGCAAGAGGATCACTTGAGGCTAAGAGTTCCAGACCAGCCTGGGGAACATAGTGAGACCCCATCTCTAAAAAAAAAAAAAAATGTTTTTAAAAAGAAATAGCCATTTTGCAGGCTTCATTCTTCCCAGTGAAGGATTAAATATTATAAACCACGTCACTTTTCTTGAAAGTTCTCTTGAATTCTGTGAACTGTAGTTCTACACCTCCTACTGCCTGTTTCTATAGGATGTCCCTTCTCTACTTCAAACTTGAACATATGTAAACAGGAACTCAGCAGTCTCCCAAAAAATCAGAGCCTCCCCTACAGGTCTTATTTCTGTCAATGGAATCTTAACTATCCCAGGCAACACCTAAGACCAAAGCCACCCTTAACTTCCTGGCTATCTTCCACTATCCATCACTGAGTTCTGCTGTGTTTTCCTTGTCAGCTTTCATCATGTTGTTCCTGGATTATTTTGCTTTTTAAGGCACTCAATCATCATTCCTACCCATCTCCATAACCTAATCTCTTCTCTGAACTCTCATACCATTCCCCAACAACAGAAACTACTCTTTTTTATTTTTCTTTTCTTTTCTTTTTTTATTTTATTTTCTTTTTTTCTTTTTTATTTTTTTCGGGAGGGGACTGAGCCTGACGAGGCTGCAGGGCCGCGAGGCCCCGCCCCCCCCCTTTTTTTTTTTTTTATTTTGAGACGGTCTCGCTCTGTCGCCCAGACTGGAGTGCAGTGGCACAAACCTCCAACTCCCAGGCTCAAGCGATCCTCCTGCCTCAGCCTCCCAAGTAGCTGGGACTACAGGCACTTACCACCACGCCCAGCTAATTTTTAATTATTTTTGTAGAGACAGGGTCTTGCTATGTTGCCAGGCTGAACTCCCGGCCTCAAGAGATCCTCTCTTGGCCGGGAGCGGTGGTTCACGCCTGTAATCCTAGCACTCTGGGAGGCCGAGGTGGGAGGATTGCTTGAGCTCAGGAGTTCGAGACCAGCCTGAGCAAGAGCGAGACCCCGTCTCTACTAAAAATAGAAAAAATTAGCCGGGCATGGTGGCGTGTGCCCAGCTACTAGGGAGGCTGAGGTAGGATTGCTTGAGCCTAGGAGTTTGAGGTTGCTGTGAGCTAGGCTGATGCCACGGCAACAGAGCCAGACTCTATCTCAAAAAAGAGAGACAGAGATCCTCTCCCACCTCAGCCTCCCCAAGTGCTGGGATTATAGGCATAGGCCACTGCACACAGCCTCTATTCTTGACATTGACACCCTCCCCCCCGCCCCGCCAAGCAAAGTAGTAAGCATGTCTGTCTCACAGTCTTTCCTTCTATCCCTTCTTCTAACACTTTTTCTTCCCCCAAATTCCTCCTCCCCATTTGTCTATTATACTCTTTCCTCAAGGTCCAGTTAAAGCCTCACCACCTCCAGGAGACTTTTTCCAACCACACCAATACTCTAAACTCTCTCAGAATTTCTTGCCTCTACTATAATTTGGCACTCAGCATATGCCACCTTGTTTTGTTATCCAACATTCCACGGGGGAGAGGGAGTCCTAGGTCCAAAACTGGATTTTAAATCAACATGAAAGCAAAGACTGTCTTAAATCTCTTTACAGCTCTGGGCCTAACACTATGTTCTGCAATACGGCAGGCCCTCCTTGTTTGCTTATGATAGTGAGTTCCCAGCTGCCTTAGAACAACTACCTTAAGGACACCCTCTCCTTCATTTCCTACCCTAAATGCAGAGATACATCATAACACAATAACCACTGAAATAGTCTGAAGGAGATGACTCAGAATACACACAGGTCACCTGAGTCAAGGCTATTAGGCCTTGCCTTACTAAATCATGTATCACACAGCCCTTCTGACCTTCTAGACAACCAACGCTTCTATGTTAATAAAGGGTTGGTTATCCTTCCTGATGTCAATCTCCTGAGGTTATATTAATAAACACATCCACAGATCCTGTGTCCCAGGATCAACCATTTCGATTTATAATACATAAACTTATCTAAATCCTTACAAATCAAGATGAAAGATTTAAAGGTAGTTGGGAAGTGAACTATGTTTTTGGTCTTAAAAAGTCATGTAATACTATCTGACTTTTAAAATTATATGTATGTATTGCTTTGATAAAAAATCAGAATCAATAATACTAATAACCAGTCAATATCATGGGAATGGAGAAGAATTTTTTCCTTGCTTTATCCACCTAAGGAATTCTTTCATTCTAGTTTGGGGAAAGAAAATTAAAGTTTGGGGTATACAAAAAATAATATTTAACTTTAATAATAAAAATAAATAAACTCTTCCTTTCTGGAATAGTCATTTTTTGAAAAATGATTACTATATCATCTTACTATGTGCTTACATCTTCAGGAAACACACTACTATGGCTTTAAGCACTTTCTTAGTTCATAACTGATGGCTCAGAAGAATTTGAATTATTTTCCCTGAATTTCACTACCTGGCTTTGTGCCTGCATAGGCTGAATCATTTCTGATCACTCACATGCTCAAGGATCTTCTTGCAATTGGAATGATATTTCATTTTCAAGTTTGACATCATTCAGGAGATTTTTCCTGTACACAGTGGCCACCCCTCTTCCAATTAATCACTCATAGAAATGCAAACAGCCACCTCATACCCATTAGGATGACTAACATCAAAAATCACAGATAATAAAAACTGTTGGCGAGGATGTGGAGAAATTGGGACCTTGTGCACCTTTGGTGGGAATATAAATGGTACAGTTGCTGTGGAAAACAGTATGGTGGCTCCTCAAAAAGTTAAAGATAGAATTAACATTATGATGCAGCAATTCCACTTCCAGGTACATACCCAAAAGAATTGAAAGCAGGATATCAAAGAGATATTTGTACCCCCATGTTCATAGCAGCATTATTCACAATATCTAAAACATAAAAGCAACCCAAGTGTCTATCAACAGATGAACTGGATGGCAAAATGAGGTATATACATAAAATGGGATATCATTTAGCCTTTAAAAAGGAAGGAAATTCTGACACATACTACAACATGGATGAACCTTGAGGACATTATCCTACATAAAATAAGGCTGTCACAAAAAGAAAAATACTGTTTGATTGCATTTACATAAGGTAGATAGTGTGGGTACAGAGTTTCAGTATTACAAGGTGAAAAGAGCTATGGAGATGGATAGTGGTGACGGCTGCAAAACATTATGAATGTACTTAATACCACTGAACTGTATACTTAAAAATGATTAAGATGGTAAATTTTATGTTATGCATATTTTACCACAATAAAAATAAATTTTTTTAAAAACACACACAAAAAAAACAAGCAAGACTGAACCTAGAATAAATCCCCATAAAAGCCCATTCTATTCATTTACACTTCACCTAGAAGTACCTACTGACTTCTGCTTTCAATATATAAACCTTACCCAATCAAACCATACACTCCCAATCTCATTGGAACTTATCTTTTTAAAAAGTTGCTAATCTTTTGGCCAATTAAACTATATTTCTTTCCCCTTAAAGGGTGTGTGGAATATTTAATAATCCAACTATTACAATAGATTCCTGTGTAGCACTGACTGACAAACCTGTAGGTTTGACTGTACCCTTTGCATGAAAAAGACAATTTATAAGTTTTCTGGTACACTGACTATAAAGGAAGGTAACACATTTCAATCAATTTTTTTTCTGTAGCAGCTTCAACACTTTAAGGTATATACCACTGATTTGTTGAATAGACTTAAGACTTCTTATAATCTACTTCAGAAGATTCTTTAAGAATGTCAATGCAGAGTCATCTTAATATAAACAAAATTATACCTTTTTATAAGCCCTCTCATCTTTAAAAAAATAAATTTTAAAGTAAATCTTTAAAGTATATGTCATTTCTTTCAAGGTGACCTGAAACAAGGAAATTTAATTAAACTTTTAAACTTTCCACAAAAAATAAAATTAAAATATCATACAGCAATTCCACTTTTGGGTATACAAACCAAAAAATGGAAAACAGGGTCTCAAAGAGATATTTGTACACCCATATTCATAGCAGCTTTATTCACAACAGCCAAAAGGTAAAAGCAGCCCAAGTGTCTATCACCAGATGAATGGGTTAACAAAATGTGGCATATACACATTATACAATGGAATATCATTCAGCCCTAAAAAGGAAGGAAATTCTAACACATGCTACAACATGGTTGAACCTTAAGGACATCACACTTCATTAAATAAGCCAGTCACAAAAGACAAATCTGTAAGATTTCACTTATACAAGGTACCCAGAAAACTTATAAATTTCCAGTTATAAATTCACAGAGGCTGAAAGTAGAATGGCAGTAGTCAGGGGCTGGGGAAGGGAATGGGGAATTGTTTAATGGGTATAGAGTTTCAGTTTTGCAAGATAAAGAGTTCTGGAGATTAGTTGCACAATAATGCGAATGTACTTAACAATACTGAACTGTACATTTAAAAAGGTTAAGATACTAAATTTTATGTTGGATACATTTTACCACAATTAGAAATTAAAAAAAAAACTCCACAAAGAAAAGCCCAGGCTCAGATGGCTTCACTGGTAAATTCTATTAAATACCAAATATTTAAAGAAAAATTAATACTAATTATTCAAAAACTCTTCCAAAACACAGAAAAGGAGGCAACACTTCTGAACTCATTCTATGAGGCCAGTATTACCCTGATACCAAAACCAGGCAAAGATATCACAAGAAAACTACAGACCAATATCTCTTATTAATACAGACACAAAAATCTTTAACAAAATAGTAGCAAACCAAATCTAGCAACATGTGAAAAGAATTATACACAATGACCAAATGGTACTTATATACTAAAAGAATGCAAGGTTGGTTTAACATTCAAAAATCAATTAATATAGCCTGGAACGTCAGCGCATGCTTGTAATCCCAGCACTTTGGGAGGCTGAGGAGGGAGGATTGCCTGAGGTCCAGGAGTTTGAGACCAGCCTGGGCAACACAGCAAGACCCCACCTCTACAAATAAAATTTTTAAAATTATCCAGGCATGGTAGCGCATGCCTGTAGTCCTAGCTACTCAGGAAGCTGGGGCAGGAGGATCCCTTGAGCCCAGAATTCAAGGCTGCAGTGAGCTATGATCATGCCACTGCACTCCAACCTGGGCAACAGAGCAAGACGCTGTCTCTTTGGGAAAAAAAAAGAAAAAAAATCAATTAATGTAATATACATATCATAGAATAAAGAACATCTCATCTCATGATCATCTCAATAAAAAGTATTTGGGCTGGGCGCGGTGGCTCACACACCTGTAATCCTAGCACTCTGGGAGGCCGAGGTGGGAGAATTGCTTGAGCTCAGGAGTTCGAGACCAGCCTGAGCAAAAGGGAGACCCTGTCTCTACTAAAAATAGAAAAAATTAAAAAAAAAAGAAAGAAAAAGAAACAAACAACAACAAAAAAAGCCAAGAAGAAAACAAAAAAAGAAAAAAGAAAAATTTTTTTAAATACACACATACAAAAAGAACAAAAAAAAAAAGAAAAAAGAAAAAATTAGCTGGTCGTAGTGGCACACACCAGTAGTCCCATCTACTCAGGAGGCTGAGGCAGAAGAATCAGTTGACCCAGGAGTTTGAGGTCGCATTGAGCTATGATGACACCACTGAACTCTGACTAGGGTGACAGACCAGAGAGTCTTTTCCAATGGTGTAGCCACCTTGGAAAAGAGTTCAGCAGTTCCTCAAAATGTTAAACATGTAGTGACCGTATGCCCCAGCAATTCCTCTCGTAGGTATATACCCCAGAGAAATGAAGACGTATCTCCACACGAAAACTTGTACGTGAATATTCACAGCATCATTATTCATAATAGCCAAAATGTGGAAATCCCAATGTCTATCAACTGATGAATGGATAAACAAAATGTGATATATCCATACAATGGGATAAAAGTAAATGGGCTATTAAAAAAGAAAAAAGAAAAAGAATGAAGTAGCCAGGCATGGTGCCATGCACCTATAATCTGAGCTACTTTGGAGGCTGAGGTGGGAAAGCATTTGAGCCCAGGAGTTCAAGACCAGCCTGAGCAACATAGCGAGACCTTGTCTCTACAAAAAATTTAAAAATTAGCCATGTGCGGTGGCATGCGCCTGTAATCCCAGCTACTTGGGAGGCTGAGGCGGGAGTATCACTTGAGCTCAGGAGTTTGAGGCTGCAGTGACATATGATGACGCCACTGCACTCTAGCCCAGGCAACAGACTGAGACCCTGTCTCCAAATAAATAAATAAATAAATAATTTTTTAAAAATAATAATAAAAATAAATTTTAACAAAAATAAAGTACTGATTGATTCATGATATAACATCAAGACCCTTACAAATATTATGCTTATGTATATCTATATATATCAATTTTAAAGTGCCCAAAAAATTAACAATAATTAAAACCAATCTCCTGCAGAAAAATTGGGAGATGAAAGAAAATTCAAGAATTGTTAAGTCATTAATTTGAGACACAGTACTGGGTCTTTTGCTTCTCTTCTAACAACTAAGTGGGGAGGGTTCCAACAGAAGCAATTGTAGCAACTGGCAGTGCCTGAAAGAAGAAAGACTAGCATCTCTTTCCTCATTGCACAGGCAATGGATTTGGTGATCTGCCTGACCTCTATTGCCTCTCTGAGCAGAGGGAGAGAACTGAAAAACAATGCCCAATGGAGCCTGAACCATCTTGCTGGTACCCACCCAACGGAGTCCAGCAGTTTGCAGTCAGGGATACACAGCAAGTGGTAAAAGCCAAAGGAAGTCTAAAAACCAAAAGTGGGGGAGATCAATTCCCTCCAGCCCAGGCCTGGCTGTTGCTGGAAACAAAGAGGTGATGAGTGACAACTGGATGTGATACTAGAGTTTTAAACAGAATTCCGATTCTCTGTAGCTCTAAAAATGGCAGAAACCCACAAGGCAAGAACCTAGAAAGAAGCAAAAGAAGGCTTTGAGTCAGCAAAATAGTTATTCTTAAATCTGTTGCAAAATAAAGTATGTGAGGTTTTTTTAAAAAAAATTACGTTTATGAGTGAGCTGAGGGTAGAGGGAATACTGGGGATGGGGAGTAGTTTGTCCCTTCAGGGGCTGATGGGGTTTGATATAAATTATTTTTTAAATTATGCTTATTAAAAGCATCCAGATATAAAAAGTAACATTTATTATTCCATTTATATAAAATGTTCAGAATAGGCAAATTCATAAAGATAGAATGTAAATTAGTGGTTGCCAGGGATAAGTGGAGGGGAGATAGAGAATGACTAGTAAAGGGAACAGAGTTTCTTTTTGAGGTGATGAAAATGTTCTAAAATTGATTGTGATGATGGTTGTACAACTCTGTGTGAATACATTAAAAGCACTGAATTGTACCCTTTAAATAGGTGAATTGTATGGGATGTGAATTATAACTCAATAAAATTGCTTAAAAATGGACCTGTATATATATATATTTTTTTCAAATACTATATATGATTAAAAGTTGATATACTCCATCTTTGAATTAGATCTAGACAGAAACAGAAAACAACTGCACTGAAATCAGTACTGTGTCTATAGAATGCCATCAATCAGTGATGCTTTAAGTTCATTCAGTTCTAAAGATTTGTGTTTCCAGATAGCATAATTGTTAAGAGCAGCTTACAATGGCAAGAACTACTGTTCAGATCCATTTAAATTTCTATGCTCAAATTCAAGCCCTTACCTCTCAAAATAGAATTCCAAGATGATACACAATAGAGGATCAGGGGTGGAAAAGTAGTAACAATGGTTAGGAGATCAGGCAATAGAAATGTATGTAAAACATTCCTGAAATCTTGAGGAATATGTTCTGATTGTATCTTTCAGTTGCTTGAGAACTTACAAAAAAGAATGGTATAGTAGAAAATAATTTCTCCAAATTCATGGGCATACATTTGATATAATTTTATACTAGCTTTGAATTGTGAATAGGTACTGCAGGCTAAGCAAATGAAAAGAAGGCCCTTATATAAAAGTTGCTTAACCACATCCTAGACAAAGGTATTCTGATCTGGTTCAGTAAGTAAAAAGTGCTTCAAGCTACAGATATGAGACGTTAATCTGAGGATCAGATAATAAATGCTCTTCAGCCTCCAATGCCCTCGCTAAAGTGGAACCCCATAGCATACTTGTGATATCCCATTTTATATTTTTTCCCATTAATATCCTTTGTATGAAATTGTCATGCAGGTATCTTAAGAACTGTCTACTCAATATTATCTCTATATGCAGGTCTAGATGATCGATTATGAGCATTAATAAGCCAGCTTCTACATGCAGTAAACACATTGCCAACTCAAAATTGTACTGTAGGTATCGATACTGCATTTTTTTTTTCTTTTGAGACAGAGTCATGCTCTGTCACCCAAGGTAGAATGCAGTGGCATCATCGTAGCTCACCGCAACCTCAAACTCCTGGGCATAAGCGATCCTCCTGCCTTGGCCTCCTGAGTAGCTGTAACTACAGGTGCGCCACGACGCCCGGCTAATTTTTCTATTTTTAGTAGACATGGGGTCTCACTCTTGCTCAAGCTGGTCTCAAACTCCTGAGCTCAAACGATCCTCCACCTCAGCCTCCCAGACTGCTAGGATTACAGGCATGAGCCACTGCACCCAGCCTAATACTGCCTTTAATAAAGGTAAAATATAATTTATAGAATTTAAAAAACTCAACTTTCCATAGAAAGCAGTTTTGTCACTTTCAGGAACCTCACAATCAAAAATTAAAAGTACCCTTGTCACTTTAAGACTACATCAACTAAGTTTGTTTTCAGATTTGACTTCTCATTAGCCACCAAAAATGCAGAGCTTTTCCTTATGTATTTCTCAGGGACCCCTCCACACCTACTTCTTAACCCTAAAGCACACACCTCAACCAGCCTGAAAGACCCCTCCAAACCATGAAGAAGAAAGAAGGGAGGGGAACATCAACTGTGGTATTTTGATTACCCCTCCTCAAAGCACCCTGGTTCCACAGCAAGAGGTGCTGGAGAGAGGCAGAAAGTATAAAATGCCAGCTATTCATAGTTTCCATCCTTGTCTCAAGAGAAAGGGTCAAACTATCCTCTCTAAGGCTGAATCTATGCATCAGTCAAGATTTCAGCAACCGTTATAAGGTGTATTGGTATGATAACTTTAAGACAAATGAATCATTAGGACCAAGCAAATAAGGTAAATAGACTTTATTAGTTGGTGGAATTAAGCCCTAAAGATTAAGAGGAAGAGGAACAGGAGTACTGTACACTTTCTGGAAATGTAAGATTCACTTAAGAGGCTACAACTCATAGTTACTTTCTTGCAACAGCAAAGAAACTATGTTATACTTTGAGGAGACAGGAAACAAAGCCAGAAGGAAAAGTATCAATGAAGCAGAACAGGATCCCACACAGTACTTCAAGAGGATTTGATTAGGCATATTTAACTATTTAAACAAGGGTAACTTCAGAAGCAGCACATTAAGACGATTTTAACACCCTAAGCAGTTATCTCTCAGGACAAAGACTAGGATGTGAGGAATAGTCTAGCAAGATCTCTACACACCAAACAGCGCTTGACCAAAAAAAAAAAGTCATTTTCTAATTACCAGAGGAGAAACCAAAAATGAAGGGAAATGCCCTGCAGAGAAGCAGCAAATAGCACAGAATCACTGGGCAAACCAACACAGAAAATTGAATACCCGAGCAACTCAATTCATAAAGAAAACTAGAAAGAAGAGTACCAAAGAAATGACAAAACCACAGGAGAGAACGAAGTGGAAAATATGGAATGAGAAACCTCCAGGTAATCCTGTACTGTGACGTGGGATATTCGCCTCAAACCTCGCAGTGTGAACAGCAAATGCTATAGAAATGAAACACCCAGACTACCTAACACACCCAAACCACGACCTTACATAGGGCTCTCCTTTTGAAGCTACATCCAGATATTTCTAACAGATAATTACATTTACCAAATACTCAGTTATACTGTGTACCACAGTGAAATACGAATGCTATACTTAAGTCTGACACATATGATAACGGTGTCTAGTGTCTTGAACAATTTGATCCAACAGATTCTTTCCACCAAGGCAGTGTCCTAACCTTTCTGGGCCTCAATTTCCTAGCTGTAAGATGTGGGAGCCAAACCAGATTAGATGAACTATAGGATCCCCTTCATTCTTAAAATCTTATACCTAATGATAGAACCATTATTAAAGTCAGCTATGGGTATAAAATTTGAGTCTGAAAACAAACCATTTAAGTTTTTATACTGTCATTCCAGAGCTAACCACAGGGAGGAGCGAGGGATTTGAAAGAATTCCCTAGGGGGACTGTTACCTGAAGCCCACCTAGTTAGCGGATAAACCTTCAATCCCTGGCATAATTAGAGCATTTCCCTGGCCCCCCTGTCTAGACCTCACAATACTCTTCACAAACACACGTCTAACCCGTCTTTCTCCCTTTCCTTCCTACCACAGTTTTCCCTGTTCTTTGTAGTTTCACATCCATTTTGCCCAATACTACTCCTTTTTTCCCCCGGATTTTCCCTTTTTCCCCTTTTATCCAGAGTGAAATTTTCTAAAAAATTAAGTTATTTGTACGTTGTGATGAAAAAAATTGATGAAATGACTGAAAATCAATGAAACTATAACCTACAACAAGCACAGGCAAATGACAATTACTGAATTAAGTTTTGGAGAAATCCCGAGGGAGGAAAAAATACCAAGGATAACAAGAAAGAAATTCTAGTGATTTATACAATTCAAGTTTTCCAAAGTTAGAAAAAAGGCCGTGAAAAGAGAGTAAAACCAGTGACAACTCTCGGAGATCAGGTCCAGCCTCTGAAATTAACATGCAGAGCCCCAAGGCCAGACAACCAACCAGGTGTTCAGAATGTGAAACAGACTATTTGCCCCGGCTTCCTTTCACTGTCAAACTCCTCGCCCAAAGGGATCTCCCACATCACATATTTAACATACAAATAAAAATACAGTTATTCACATCTATTCACCTCTTCCTCAAAAAATAAATGAATACACAGTCCCTCTTTCTGTCTTTACTCCCACACTAAACCTCACACCGTTGATGAGCCTGGAGGACTGGGTTGGCACGAGAGGATGGCGCGAAGGCACGGGGAGAGGGCAGTCAGTGGGCGGAAGGTGCCTCTCCCCACATGGTCGAGCCCTCACCGCCACTGGCCACCGGCACACGGTCCCCAACCACCGGCAGTTCCCTCAAGCCCCGATCCCATGCTCGCTGTCGCCCCCCAAACTGCCACTGCGGCCGCAAGCTCCCGACTGGGACCCTTCACCGGGGAGGACCCCATCCCCCGCTCTCTTTCTCCGTCAGGTTCCCGCCCTGCAGCGGCCAGCCTATGGGCCCCTGCCGCCTCACCTCCATGGAGACGCGCCAGCCTTGCATGGCGGAGAAGCCGTAGGGCAGCGGCAGGCGCGGGGCGCCGACTCCGTCCCCGGAGCACTTCACCGTGTTGGGCTGGGAGAGGTAGGCACCCATGGCGGCGGCTGGCCGGCAGCCTCAGGGGCAGGAGAGCGGGGCGCGACCCGTGCCGGCGCCGGAGCCGGAGCCCCGGGGGCGCGCGTGGCAGGAGCAGGCCGGGCTGCGCGGCCGATGCAAGGTGCCGGTGAAAAGCGCGAGGCCGGCCAGGAGGCGGTAACGGGACAGGACCAGAGAGGGAGCGGAAGCGGAAACGGCGCCGCTCCAGACCCCGCCCGGCCGGCGCGGCGCGGCGCGGCGCTGCGGACAGTCATTTCCTTAGCAACTCGCCCCGCCCACGGGAACAACGGCCCGCCCAACCGCCGCTCCCGCGAGACTGGCGCGGCCACGCCCACCAACGGCCGGGGGCCCACCTCCGGCGGCCTGTAACTGGCGGCGGGTGGACGCCAGCTGGATTCTCGCTGGACCCTCGGTGCACTCCCGCGTTCGTCTCCTGTCCCCGGCCTCTTGGCGTTTTGTCTGAAGCCTTTTTTGTGCGGGACTCGGTGCTTCTGATCCGTCCTCCAGTGTTTTCAGCCCGCTTTCCACCCACCACGCCCTGACTCCGCAAACCCCGCCCGATTCGGTTCAATTAAAGTTAACTAGTATTTGTTCTGAGCTTACAAATTACTTGGCCAGGCCCTGTGAGGCCTACAGGAGAAGAATGTGAGAGTGTCTTTTCTGGCAAGGGAAAACGAAGACCTCGAGTTGCGACATAACCGAGTTAATACAATGTAGAAATGTTTGGTCTATGCTGGGTGAGAAGAGACCAAAGCATGGGAGAACGAGCTGTGGCTTGGAGGACTGAGAGGACTTAGACCCTCAGAGAGGATGCCTCAGGGTTGCATTATGCCGGGGGAAAAGGAAATAAATGTTACAAGGTTTGGAGGAGTGAGGAAAGAATATAAACTTCATTTAGGAAGATTTCTGAGGAAGCTGACTGGCCTCGGAGAATGATTCTAATTAGTAGTATTAGACAGGATAGAAATGATCGTAGGCGCCAAGATGGGTGCCTTGGACTTCATTGTCAGCCTGGTGCAGCATTTTAGGATCTCTGGTCTAATCTTTGTATTCCGTGTACAAGGAGGGAAAGACTCTGGGGCGTGTTAACTGGTTTAGAGGGCTCTTGATCTAAGCATGAAATGAGAAGGGCTGGGACCAAAGTGAGGGCAGGGTGGCAGTGGGAATAGAGATGAAAGGGCAAATTAGACAAGAACAAAGCCAACAGATATGGTAGTAGATTGGATGCAAGTGTTGGAAGGGAAGGGAGAAATTCTCCAAACTCTGAAAAGATTGATTCTTTTAAAACACAAAACTAATCATGGCTCCCTCTTGCTCTTCAGATAGTTCAAGTTCCTTAACATAGTTTACAAGACCCTTCATGCTTGAACAGATGGATTCTAGTCTGTCCCTCCCACTTACTTTCCATTTCCCCTGCAACTCACCGTTACCCTTGTGTTCCCCAGCATCCCTAGCACAGCGATATGTCTTCCAAAGCCAATGCTTTCTCTTCCTGTGCTTTCACCCGTGGAACATCCCTCTCCAGCCACCCACTTGACCATCACTTTCTCCAGTAAGTCTTCTCTAACATCCCTACACCAGTTTGGGTCCCCACTTGTTTTTCCGTCTTTCTTGGTGGACTATAGCCTTTATGAAGGGAGAAACTCCATTGAACTTACCATTGTGTCCCCCAGAATCCCTAGCACAGATGTTATATGTGCTCAGTAATATTTAAACGTTTGGACAAAATGTGGAAAAAATTTTTAATTAAAAAAATTATAATGTTTGTTGAGTGAATGAACAGCACCAAGGTTTTGACCCTGAATGACAAAATTTGGTGGCGCCACTAACAGAAAATTCTGTGGTTTTGGGGGGGAGGGGATGTGCTAGTTTGGGGAGAAAATGGTGGGTTCAGTTTAAGGTGACAACTAGATATTGAAAATATTGGATTGGAGTTAGGCCATGAGGGTGGACAAAGATACTAATTAGGCCTGCAGGCTGTCATGAACCTGGTTGAGATCTCTGACCAAGGCAGTGTAGAGGGAGCATGATATCACTCAGCCACTTATTTTTTTAGATATGGGGTCTCACTGTGTCACCCAAGCTGGCCTCAAATTCCTGCGCCCTAGCCTCCTGGGTAGCTGGGACTACAGGCATCAGCCACTGCACCCGGCTTATGCTCTTAACTTTAGAGTGTAATGTGGTATCAGTTCAATTGTAAATTTAAACATCAACACAAGATTACTGAAAAGTGAAAAGTGTTAATCCAGATTATCTGAAATATGCTGATATGCTTATATTTATATTTAAATAAATATAAATATTTATTTAATATTATAAGGATAATATTTATATTATCCTTATATTTGTATTATAAAAATTAAAACATAAAGTTTTAAAATTCTTATAGAGGATCCAAAGTACCTTGGGAATACAAGACCCGCAGAGGGCAACAGGCACAGATTGAGAAACACTACCTGCCTATGGAAGGTGTTAACTGAGGAGAGAATAAGAAAAGGGTGAGAAATTGGGAAATAAGCCCTCTGAGGCTTTTTCTCCCAGGCGTTTCTTAGGGTTCCTAATTCTGTTTTTGACCCTTCCTTCATATACTTCTTTCATGTACATCTGATGACACTATTCATAAATTACCTTTGGAAACTCAGCAGTTTTGATAGTATATTCCTTCCTAGGTATGGTTAAAGGTCAAAGGTTGATCCAGGGAGAAAAGAAAAATCCCAGGGACAAGATTTAGAACTAAGAAAGAAGGAATACAAATATTTTGAAGTTACTAGAAGGGGAGGGGGGAAGAGTCCATTTCTGAGGTTTTGGGCTGGTCCATATTCCCCTTTGTACTCATTAATTTTAAAAGGGTGCTCTGTTGTATATATTAATATTTTTTTATTTTCTGTATATGATGATGTTTTAACATCTGAAAAAACCCTTTCCTGCTGGGAGTGACTGCTCCTCCCAGGGCTAGCCAATTCTTAGAGATAGCAAAGAACTCACCCAGGAGCATGCCTTTGATATATAAACTGACCAATCCAGAGTCATCCCTCCTCTATCTGGCCTGTACACCCCAAGAGGCAATATTCTTTTGTCTTAATCATTCCAGGCAACTAGAGACCACCCCAAAAGCTTAGAGCCTGCAGGAGTTGTTCAGACTAGCTAATCCTAAACTCTTTTCCCTCCCTTGCCTTTCCCTTGGAAACCCCAGTAAAGGCGTTGGCCCGTACTTTCTCCTTGCTACTGTCTTCTGCCACCTGAAACTTGGTATTTCCCCTGTGATCCTCCATGGCATGCAGTGACCCCCTGTCTAGGACCTGTGAGTATAATAAACTTTGTTTTCTTGTGCTACACTCCACTGACCATCACCTAAAAAAACACAGAACAGGTGCCCAATAAATGAAACTATTTTATAAACCACAACTTTTCTGTTAATGGCTCCACCAAATTTTGTCATTGAGGATCAAAACCTTAGTGTTATTAATTCATTCAGCAAACATTTAAATATTATGTGTTATATTTAAAGTTATATTTTACAGTTGTACTTTTATATGTCTAGAAGGCAAGGCATCAATTAACCTTGGAGCAGTCTGCCTTTACTCAGGAAAGTCACTAGAATGGGCCCTCTATACACATATAAAAGAAATACCCACCTTTATCCTAAAGAAATCATGAAATGACCATTAACCAAAATTCAGATGTTTCAGACAGATATGTTAGAGTTTATCTATTTATTAGTAATATAAATTGTGTCTTTAGCAGGATTGGGCCCTGCTAAGAGAGATCATTTTTTTCTCCTGAATAAGTATATAGACTGAACTATCTCTTAAAATCCTTATTAGTTCTTAGGAGACCTATATATGTTTTTAGCCAAGTGTTTGCTCACAGTAGATCACGAAACTGGAGCCACCCAAGGAGTGTGCCAACTCGATCTCCACATTTCATAGGAAGACACACTGGTCTGAACCACTGGTATCTCACAAGTGGCCTTATGTAAAGCCAGGTTATCCAACTCTGGAAAGTATTGGTGACTCCTGGGATTGCATTGATCAGACCAACGTGGAAGTGAGTGTTTCCCCCTAAAAAAAGAATAGTCCCTCTGCCGGACATTCTAGAAGGGAAATAAGCAGGCCTTAAACTGAAAAAGAAGGGATCTTTTTGGCCCCCTGCCTGGCACTGGCATTAGGATTCCAAGGTGTGACACAGTGTGGATCCTCCTGGTGGGAGAAAGGGACAGGGTGAGCCAGTTCTGTATTATCAATAATCTGAAGAGTAGCCATTTCTAGTGGCAGCTGTGGGCTACTCTTTGTTTTTAATGTCTGTGGCCTATGCATTCTGTTAACTGAACAGCCTGGACTGGGCTGAGCTTTGGGGAATAAAGTGAGAGGATCTATGTCCACGGGGTGAGACCATGTGGAGAGCCTGGAAGAGGTGGTGGCAAAACTCAGGAGGAGCAGTGGTTTGGAGCAAGGACAGCTGGCAAAGGGAGAATAATTTCCAGGGAAGATCTGTGGTGCACTAAACCATTCCTTAGGGATTCCCCAAAACCCTTGAGTAAGAGAATTCCTTTGCCAAATAGACTGATGAGAACTGAGGACATGTAGGTTGAGTCTGACAGATTGGGCCAAGAGAACCATTGTGTGTTACTTAGGAAAGTCCTGCTGCTTCTTGTAGTCATCACTAGGGAAAAAGTTCTTAAAACTGAGGCTCACGGTCAAAGTAACAAATGGTCTCACAAGCCAATAGCTTGGCTCTACAATTTGCTAGGGACTAAATAACAGCAGTAGGCCAGGCATGGTAGCTCATGCCTGTAATCCTAGCACTTGGGAGGTTAAGGTGGGAGGATCACTTAAGCACAGGAGTTGGAGACCAGCCTGGGCAACATAGCAAGACCTTGTCTCCACAAAAAAAATAAATACATAACAGTAGTAGAAGCAAACCTGCCAGGTGGAATCCTGCTACCCTGTCCACCCAAATGGCTTCCTCTCCACTGCCTGTCTCTGTCTCCTGGCTTCTGTCAATGATGTCTTCTGACTGGTCTATCTGCTCCCTGTGGGTTTTTTTTTTTGTTGTTTGTTTGTTTGTTTGTATTTCTATCCTCATCTTAAAAATATCTCAGCAGGCCAGGCACGGTGGCTCACACCTGTAATCCTAGCACTCTGGGAGGCCAAGGTGGGAGGATCACTTGAGCTTAGGAGTTTGAGACCAGCCTGAGCAAGAGCAAGACCCGGTCTCTACTAAAAATAGAAAAAAATTAGCCAGCTGTCATGGTGCGTGCCTGTAGTCCCAGCTACTGGGGAGGCTGAGGCAGGAGGATCGCTTGAGCCCAGGAGTTTGAGGTTGCAGTGAGCTATAATGACGCCACTGCACTCTACCCAGAGTGACAGAGTGAGACTGTGTCTCAAAAAAAAAAAAACAAAAACTCAGCAAATTTGAAATACCTAGCGAACACCCCCAGTCTTGTTATCATTATCTAAGGTTGTAGTTTCAACTTATTTTTTTCAAATTTTTTTATTGTAGTAAGATATACATAACATTTATCATTTCAACCATTTTTAAGTACACAGTTCAGTGACATTCACATTGGTGTGCAACCATCACCACTATCCATCACCAGAACTTTTTCATCATCCCAAACTGAAACTGTGTTTCAGTTACACAATAACTCTTCATTTCCCAATCCCCACCTCCATAGGCAACTACCACTATACCTTCAGTCTCTATGAATTTAACTACTCCAGGTACCTCATATAAATGGAATCACACAATACTTCTCCTTTTGCGTCTGGCTAATTTCACTTAGTGTATGTCTTTAAGGTTCATCCATGTTGAAACCTATGTCAGAATTTCTTTCCTTTTTAAGGCTGTGTGTATATACATCGACACACATTTTGTTTATCCATTTTATACATGCCACATTTTGTTTATTCATTCATTCGTTGATGGATAATTTGGGTTGTTTCTACCTTTTAACTATTGTGAATAATGCTGCTGTGAACACTGGTTACAAACATCTGCTCGAGTCCCTGCTTTCAAGTCTTTTGGGTACATACCCAGAAGTGGAATTGCTACATCATATGGTAATTCTATGTTTAATTTTTTGAGGAACTCTACTTATTTTTAACACAAAAAATTAGTTCTCAGTTTTATAATCCACATTTACACTTGCTAACATATCTTATCACCCTGTATACTCACAGTTAATTTCTTTTATCTCACATCTTCCCTCACACTTCCTTGCCTGGTAATTTTTGACTGAATAACCGAATTTGTGAATTTTACATTGTTGAGTGTTAGATTTTTTTGTATTCATTTAAATGTTGTTAGACTTTTTTTCTGAAATACAGCTAAATTATTTGGAAACTTAGCTTAGTTTTAAATTTTTTTAGGATTGATCCAGAACAGACTTTAATCTATGGAAAAATTTAACTCCACTACGTAGGCAGTACCCTTCTGTGGAGTGTATCTGATGTCCTGTGCACTGGGAGGCCTTTCCTTTCTGACTGGTGGGAACACAAATTATTCTCAGGCCTTTATGTTTTTTGGAAGATTATTCCACCTACTCCTTTCACATGGTTCTTTCCTCAGCCTTGGTAGTTTCCTCACATGTGTGTTTAGCTCAGTACTCAGACAAAAATTTGAGGGGATTCTTACGCAAATCTACATAGTTCTATCTCTGTGTAGCTCTGTCCTCTCTGATACTCTGCCCTGAAAATTTTAGCCACCTTGGCCTCCCTGAGTTCCAAACTCTGTCTACTCAAGACAGTGAGATTGTCAGGCTCTTTTAGGGTTTCCTGTCTCTACACAGTGGCCTGAAAATTCTCTCTAGGCAGTAAGCTGGGGCACTCACAAATTTCACTTCGTTTGTTTTCCTTATCTCAGGGATTGCTGTCCTGAGCTGCCTATTATCCAATGTCTGAAAACCATTGCTTCATATATTTTGTCCAGTTTTCTAGATGTTTAAGACAGGAGGGTAAATCTGGGCCAACAAACCATCGTGGCCACAAGTGGAAGTTTTCTCAAACAGTTTTATAAATTGTTATTTATAAATGTCTTTCAGTGAGATTGTATAATATGTGGGGTTTTTTTTAATCCCTTAGTTGTTTCTGGTATATCTAAATGTATTTTGCCTTCACTTGTGGATGATAGTTTGGCTGGGGACAAAATCCTGCGTTGGCAGAGAAGTCTTTTATCAGTGTTATTGTTGTTTCGTAGGAAATCTTTTTCCCCCCCCATCTCTGGTAGCTTTTACAATTTTATTTTTATTGTTGATGTGCTAATACCCTATGATTGTACCTCAGTGTGTTAGCAAGCTTACTTTTAAAATCTGAGGACTAATGTCTTTTGTAAATACTTAAGAATTCTTATCCATTATGTTTTCAAACATTGCTTTGCCATCATTCTCTTTATTTTCTTCCAGAACTGTCCTGATGGATGTTAGGGCTTTCAATCTCTCCTCCCTCTTTCTTAGCTATATATAGCCTCTGTCTTTGTGCTGCATTCTGGGTGAATTAATTTATTCTCTCGTTAGTTATACCCAGTTTAGAGCTCTTACTGGCTTTTTATTTTTACTGTTTTGTTTCTCTTAGTCCCAAACAAATCAGGCAAGGGGTTCCTTTACTAGTTTTTGTCCAGGTCTTTGTCACTATCTCCCCAGGCTTGCTCCAATAATAAACAAGCATCAGAGATCAGATTCTCTCTCTAGTTTTCTCATTGACTTTCCTAAGAATGTTCTCCCTGGAGAGTCTCCTCTCTTTGCTCCAAGATGCCAGAAACTTTGTAAAAACAAAGATTAAATTTCATAGTGAGGTGAGGCAAAGGGAAGAAAACTAACACCCATGTTGGAAATCTTCAGCTGTTACTGCTAAAAAGCAAGGGATCATCAAAAACTTAGAGTGGAAATCCAGAGGTTTTATGGTCCAAGTTCTTGTCTTCTGACACTGGAGAGTCAGAGAAAGGAGAGTTCAGTCCTCCTTGGACTGTTCTTCCCTTCCTAAACTACTTGTTGAATTCCTATTCATCCTTTAAAATCCAGGTTGGAGAGGTCAACCTTGTTCTCTGGGAAAACTTAGGCATTAGTTTCCTATGGCTGCTGAAATGAATTACTATAAATTTGGTGGCTTAAAACACCACAAATTTATTCTTTTACAGTTCTGGAGGCCAGATGTTTCCCTGGTTTAAAGTTAAGGTGTTGGCAGTGCTGGTTCCTTCTGGAGGCTCCAGGGGAGAATCCGTTTCCTTGCCTTTTCTAGCTCCTGGAGGCTGCCTGCGTTGCTTGGCATCACTCCAACCTCTTGCTTCAGTGGTCATATTTCCTTCTCTTCTGTAATCATATCTCCCTCTGCCTTCCTCTTACATGGACACTTGTGATTACATTTAGAGCCTACCCTGATAATCCAGGATAATCTCCCCCATCTCAGAATCCTTCATTTAAACATGTGCAAAATCCCTTTTGCCATGTAAGGTAACATTTACAAATTCCAGGGATTAGGACACGGATATTTTGGGGAGGCTATTGTTCAGTCTAACATACCTTCCCAGGTCATCTTTCTTCCATGAAGTCAATCAAGCCCTTCTTTATTCAGCCTATGTACTGTATACATATTTCTGTTGTTGCACTTGTCAAGTAGTATAACATTTTCATTTATATGAGCTCTTTGAGAACAAGAACTTTGTCTTATTCACTTGTTACCCTACTGCTTTGCATAACACATAGTTAGCCTTAAATAAATATTTGTTTAATAAAATTGAATTTTGCTCTCTGATTCAGGACTGGCAATATATCTGTGAGCTATGAAATAATGGAGTATTTGACTAATAGTGATAAAATGACCTCCAAAGGCCTTCCTTAAGGTCTGAACCTACGTTTTTTGAAAAAACAGTTTTAGATTTAGGAAAATTGTCTTTATTACTACAATAAAGGTAAATTAAGTGTATGAAAACAAACAGAAAAGTTTAAATTAGGGTTCTTAGCCCAGAAAAGACTGTGGAACAACCTGATAATTATTTTAAACTTACAACGTCCCTGTGAAATGACAGGCATTACCTTTATGCCAATAAGACATACAGCAAAATAAATAATAAATGAATTTGATTTGAACATAATTGAGCACAATGATGGAAATCAAATAATCTCAGGTGAATTATTAATTTAGTTGGGCTATGTTTGCTTTTTAAATCCCCAGTGGCCCTGTTTATGTATTATGTTGATCTTAGAAGTTGACTCAATTTCTCATGATGTGATCTACAGGTACAGAGCTAAATAATGATTCCATTTAATAATTTCAAAATGAAGCTCAGAGGCCTAAGGTATGAGTCAATGCCCCAAGGGATCATTCCTAGAGAGGGATAAGATGTGGTTACCACTCGTCAGCCTAATGACAGGCTACCTGTATCAGAATCCCCTGGAAAGAGGCTTAGATACACAGAAACCCAAGTCTCCCCGCCCCTTGCCCCTGAGATCCCCATTCAGTTGATCCAGGGAGGGTCTTAGGAACATGTATGTTTTATTTATTTATTTATTTATTTAGAGACAAGGTCTTGCTCTGTTGCCCAGGCTGGAGTGCAGTGGTGCTATCATAGCTCACTGCAGCCTTTAACTCCTGGGCTCAAGTGATCCTCCCACCTCAGCTGGGACTACAGGTGTGTGCCAGCACCCAACTAAGTATATGAAAACAAACAGAAAAGTTTAAATTAGGGTTCTTAGCCCATTTTTTTTTTAAGACAATGTCTCACTCTGTCACTCAGGCTGGAGTTCAGTGGCATCATCATAGCTCACTGCAACCACAAATGCCTGGGCTCAAGCAATCCTCCTGCCTCAGCCTCCCAAGTAGCTGGGACTACAGATGCTTGCCACTGCGCCTGGCTAATTTTCTCTATCTTTAGTAGAGACGGGGTCTCGCTCTTGCTCAGGTTGGTCTCAAACTCCTGAGCTCAAGTGATCCTCCCGCCTTGCTAGGATTACAGGCATGAGCCACCGCGCCCGACCTAATTTTTAAATTTTTTGTAGGGACAGGATCTCACTATGTTGTCCAGGTTGGTCTCCAATTTCCAGGTTCAAGCGATCCTCCCACCTCAGCCTCCTGAGTAGCTAGGACTAGGTGCGTGCCACCATGCCCAACTAATATTTAATTTTTTGTAGGGATGGGATCTCACCATGTTGCCAAGGCTAGTCTCCAACTTCCAGGCTCAAGCAATCCTCCCACCTTGGCTACCAAAGTGCTGGGATTACAGGTGCATGCCACCATGCCCAGCCAGGAATGTTTATGTTTTAGAGTACCTCAGATAATTCACAATTATCAAGAGATCTAGGCTTCTCTTAGTTTGAGCTCCTGCAGAAATGTAAATGCCAAGCTTGAGGCAAAGGAGCATTATGATTATGTCTTAAGTTTGAAAAGAGGCTCTTTTGGAAGAAAGCATCCACACCATACCCTTGGAGGAAAGATTAGATTGGAGGCATGGCTTAAGTGTCTCACATTGAGAAAGAAAATCTAAGACAGAAATCCAATAGGTTTTCCAACCTATGATCTATGGAAAACAAGACCTTGAAAGATTCTGGACAATTTTACAGGGGTATAATTTCCACTAATTATGAGATTCACTAAATGTGAATTTAATGATTTTCAGTAAACTTACAGAATTGTGCAACTGGCATGTCACAAAGCAAGCTTTAGTCCACTTGGGAGATCAGATCCTGCGAAGCTTAGAACAAAGAGAAATGAGTAGTCCCAAAATTAGACAAGTGGGATTGCATCAAAATAAAAAGCTTCTGCACAACAGAGAAAACTATCAACTGAGTGAAGAGACAACTTTCAGAATGGGAGAATATATTTGCAAACCATACATCTGATAAGGGTTAATGTTAATATCCAAAATACATGGCCGGGCATGGTGGCTCAAGCCTGTAATCCTAGCACTTTGGGAGGCCAAGGCAGGAGGATAGCTTGAGCCCAGGAGTTCAAAGTTACAGTGAGCTATGATAGTGCCACTGCACTCCAGCCTGGGTGATGGAGCAAGACCCTGTCTTTAAAAAAAAAAAAAAAAAAAAAGGAAACTGCCAAAGTGACTATACCATTTTTCTGTAATCCCAGCACTTTGGGAGACTGAGGTAGGAGGATTGCTTGAGACCAGAAGTCTGAGACCAGCCTGGGCAACATAACAGAGACCCTCCTCCCTACAAAAAATGAAAAAATTAGCCAGCCTGGATAACAGAGCGAGACCCTGTCTCCAAAAACAAAACAAAAACCAAAATACATAAGGAACTTAAACAACTCAATAGCGAGAAACAAGTAATCCAATTTGAAAATGGGCAAAGGACCGAAATAGACATTTTTCAAGAGGAGACATGCAAATGGATATCAGGTATATGGAAAAAAAATGCTAAACATCATATGTCATCAGGGAAATGCAAATCAAAACCACAATGATATATCACCTCACACGTGTTTAAATGGCTATTATCAAAAAAGACAAAAGATAAGTGTTGGTGAGGATGTGGAGAAGAAACCCTTGTACACTGTTGGTGGGAATATAAACTGGACTGCCATTATGGAAAAACAGTATGGAGAATCCTCAAAAAATTAAAGATAGAACTACCATATGATCCAGCAATCTCACTTCTGGGTGTATTTCCAAAGGAAATGAAATCTGGATCTCAAAAAGATATCTGTATTCCCATGTTCATTTTAGCAGCATTCAAAATAGCCAAGATATGGAATCAACCTAAGTGTGTACATTGACGGAAGAATGGATTAACAAAATGTGATAGATAGATAGATAGATAGATAGATATAAAATGGAATATTAATCAGCCTTAAAAAAGGAGAACATTCTGTTATTTGTGACAACATGGATGAACCTGGAGGACATTATGCTAAGTGAAATAAACCAGGCACAGAAAGACAAATACTGCATGATCTCACTTACATGTGGAATCTAAAAAACTTGAACTCATAGAAGCAGAGAGTAGAATGGTGGTTGCCAGGGGCTGGGGGATGGGGGAAAGGGTGAGATGTTGGTCAAAGGGTGCAAAGCCTTGATCATGCAGGATGAGTAAGTTCTGGAGATCAAAAGTACAGTGTGGTGACTACTGTTAATAATACTGTATTGTATACTTGAAATTTGCTAAGAGTAGATCTTTAATGTTCACACACGCACACCCACACAAAGGTAACTATGTGAGGTGATGGATATGTCGAATAGTTTGATTGTAGTAATCATTTCCCAATGTATATGTATATATAAAAATCATGTTGTATACCTAAATATATATATTTTATTTGTCAATTATATTAATACCTCAATAAAGCTGGGGGAAAATGGGTAGTCTCAAAGCATTGCCTTTTTTTATTTTATAATCATTTAATAAATCCTTTCTTTGTCGCCAGGCTTTGTGGTGAGGGCCTGTAGTCTCAGTTACTTGAGAGGCTGAGGCAGGAGGATCGCTTGAGTCCAGGAGCTTGAGGCTATAGTGTGCTATGATCATGCCCATTAATAGCTACTGCACTCTACTCTGGCCAACATAGTGACACTCTGTCTTTTAAAAAAAAATGTTTCTTTGTTAAATATAGTCTTTTTGAATAAAAATACATAAATGGCATAAAGTTCAAAAAGCATAAATGGGTATATAATAAACTCCCTCCCACTCTGTCACCAAGCCATCTAGCTTCCATTCCCAATTGATTCTGGAAGTGGACTTCTGACTTGCAATGGAAATCTTCAGGCAAATTAAGTTTAAGGTGACAGTGGGGCATCCAATATTATCTTGGCACTTGGGCAAGAGATAAGTGCTAAAGATAAACATAAATATCATTCAGGTGACATATTGGGAGCTCATCAGTAGATATGTTTTCTGAAGGATGGTGTAGAGAGAACAACGGATATAACTTTAGGTACTTTAATAGGAAGGGGAATAGAAAGTAAAGGTAGAGGAGAAAAATTAGCATAAGAAGTCAAGAGAGAAATGAAATAAATCAGTGTTATGAAAAGGAAGGGAGGAGAGAGTTTTAAGAAAGAGCTGGTCAGCAGCCCAAATGCTGAAGAAGTCGTGGAGAATGAAGAATGAGAGAGAGCTTTGGAGTAGAAATTTATAATAAAATGAGAGTAAAGTTTCAGTAGAGATAAGATGAAATTCACATTGTAGGAGATTGGGAAGACAGTAGGATTTTCCAAATATACAAAGAGCTCTTACAAGCCAGTAAGAAAAAGATGATCAACCCAGTAAAAAAATATACAAAGAACTTGATCAGGCAAGAAATTGAAGAGGAAATACAACCGGGCAATAAACATATGAAAAGATGTTTAACTTCACCTATAATTAAATAAATGCAAATTTAAAAAGCAGGATATCTTTTAAAAAATTAATGTATCACCAAAGTTGAAAAGATTGGTATTATGAAGTGTTGTTAAGGATGTTGGGGAATAGGAATCTTAACATACTCTTGGTGGTATTACTTGATAACTTTTTCTTTTTTTGAGACAGGGTCTCCCTCTGTTGCCTAAGCTAGAGTGCAGTGGCATCATCACAGCTCACGGCAACCTCAAACCCCTGGGCTCAAGCGATTCTCCTGCACCAGCCTCCTGAGTAGCTGGGACTACAGGCATGTGCCACCATGCCCTGCTAATTTTTCTACTTTTTGTAGAGACGGGGGTCTCACTCTTGCTCAGGCTGGTCTTGAACTTCTGGCCTCAAGCAATCCTCCCGCATGGGCCTCCCAAAGTGCTAGGATTACAGGTGTGAGCCACCTTGCTGGGCCCTAACTTTTTTTTTTTAATGATAAAAACTAGACCTGGAGTTGATAACTTTTTGAACAGCAACTTGGCAATATCTGTTCAAATTTAAGATGTTCTTAGCCTTTTTTAAAAAGACTTTTTTTTGTTATGGAGGATGGTCCCCCACAAAAAATACTTTTTTTTTTTAAGAGCAGTTTTAGGTTCACAGCAAAATTGAGAAGAAGGTACAGAGATTTCCCATATACTCTGTACCCCCCCAGATAGCCTCCCCCGTTATCAACACCCCTCACCAGAGAGTACATTTGTTCAACTGATGAACCTACACTGACACATCATAATCACCCAAAGTCCACAGTTTACCTGAGGGTTCACTCTAGGTGTATTCTATGGGTTTGGACAATGTATAATGACATGTATACATCATTATAGTATCATACAGAATATTTTCATTGCTGTAATCCTCTGTGCTCCACCTATTCCCGACCCCCAAATCCCTGGCAATCAGTGATTTAATGTCTCTGTAGTTTTGCCTTTTCCAAAATGTCTCATATTTGGAATCATATAGTACTGAGCCGTTTCAGAATGGCTTATTTTTCTTAATAATATGTATTTAGGGTTCCTCCATGTCTTTTCTTGGCTTGATAGCTCATTTCTTTTTTAGCCCTGAGTAATATTCCATTGCCTGGATGTACCACAATTTATCCACTCACCTACTGAAAGACATCTCGGTTGCTTCTAAGTTTTGACATTTATGAATAAAGCTGCTACAGGCATTCATGTGCAGGTTTTTGTGTGGATATGGGTTTTTAACTGCTTTGGGTAAATACCAGAGTGCAATTGCTAGATCATACGGTAAAAGCATGTTTAGTTTTGTGAGAAACTGCCAGACTGAGCCTGGGCACAGTGGCTCATGCCTCTGGTCCCAGCACTTTGGGAGGCCAAGGTGGGACCCGGAGTTGGAGACCAGCCTGGGCAACATAGCGAGACCCCTTCTCAAACAAACAAACAAATAATTAAGGCTGGGCATGGTGGCTCAAGCCTGTAATCCTAGCACTTTGGGAGGCCAAGGCAGGAGGATAGCTTGAGCCCAGGAGTTCAAAGTTACAGTGAGCTATGATAGTGCCACTGCACTCCAGCCTGGGTGATGGAGCAAGACCCTGTCTTTAAAAAAAAAAAAAAAAAAGGAAACTGCCAAAGTGACTATACCATTTTTCTGTAATCCCAGCACTTTGGGAGACTGAGGTAGGAGGATTGCTTGAGACCAGAAGTCTGAGACCAGCCTGGGCAACATGGTGAGACCCTGTCTCTCCAAAAAAAAAAAAATTAGCTGGGCATGGTGGTAGGTGCCTGTAGACCCAGCTACTGAGGAAGCTAAGATGGGAGAGGATCACTTGAGCCCAGGAGTTTGAGGGTGCAGTGAGCTATTATCACGTCAGTGTATTCTAGCCCAAGCAAGAGAGTGAGACCCTGTCTCAAAAAAAAAAAGTTGGAAATTATCCCAATGTCCACCGGTAGTTATTAATTAAATGTTGGCACATTTGGACAATGGAATACTCTACTGGCTAAAAAGTTAACCAGTAAAGTAAAACAATTAAAATAGTGGTTAAAAAATTAAAGTAGTGCTATGTGCAGTGCCACGGAAAAAAGTGAACAGAGTAAATCAAAAGGTTATGTAATATAAGTTTGTTTTTATTTTAAATTATATATGCATATATTAATATATACTTAGAAAAAAATGCAGAAATATACATTAAAGTCTTATTTTGGGGAAGTAGGGTTATAAGAGATTTCACTTTGTATAGAAATTGTCAATATTCATATGATAATTGTGAGCATTAAATGAATTAATATTTCAGAAGGCAATTAAAACAGTGCCTAACACATAGAAACTACTATATAAATATGTTATACTGAAATATTTTTGAAATATTTTTATTTTTTGCAATGAGCATGTATTATTTTTATAAGCAGGAAAAAATAAAGAAATAAATGAAGTAGTGAAAATGCAGGAAAATAAGACAAGAGCTTGAGGATACCAAAGAGTCCTCTAAGCATACTGGAAAGAAGGAGCTAGTTGAAAGGGAAGAGTTGATAATGCTAAGGTCCCAGACAGAAGAGAACAGGAAACTATAACGACAACATGAATGCTTACTGAGGGCCAGGCGTTCCAGTTGCTTTGGAGCCCACAGGGAGAAAAAGTTAATCTGAAGGGTGGGAGGAACATCCTTTCCTTTGAGATTAGAACGAAGATTCTTAACTTCAATTTCCTGAAATTGTATGTTAAATTTGGTGAGTAAACGCACTTTTTTAATCCAAAAGAAGGTCCATAAATTTCATTAGATTTCTAAAAATAGTGTTCGGGCCCTCTCTTTCAAAGATAAAAGAATTGAGGAAGAATAAGATTGCTTTTAAAAATAAAATTTTGAGGTACGAGATGAGAAAATAAGAGGGCTTCTACCAGATGTAATTCTTTCTCCCAGTGAAGCAGGATTACAGACTCCCTTTAGGGATAGTGAAATTTAGTGACTAGGACGTTCCCAAATTCTGATGACTGATTCCTCCTCCTCCCTCCATAATCCATGTCTACTGGCACAGTGAACTTCCATCCTTCAGGTTCCGCGTTTCGTTTTCGCAGATCAATGGCTCACCCGGAATTTAACATCCTTTCTTTCCACCTCGCAGCCAATCCAATTCTTTCCCAACATCTTTTCAAGGTAGTCTTCTTTTCCGAAATTTACTGTTTCGGATTCTAGATTTGACTCTTATCAACTCAACTTTCGGTAAATAGCTTAATGCCTCTGATTCAGTTTTTTGCATTTGTCAACTACCATTGGATAATAATTTCAATGAGTTCGTTCTTACGAGGATCAAATGAGGTAACATCTGTGAAAGCCTCTTGCAAAGTCTCAACAAACATCAGTGCTGTGCAATCACAAAGCGTTAGCTATTAACCTTCTGTGTTAAGCAATTTTTAAAAGTTTTCTGAAGAATTGGTGTCCTGCGCAGCCTCGTCCCAAAATAATAAAGGCGGGTGGGCGCTCCTCTCGGATTGCGGCTACATGTTTCGCTCCTTTTGTCCTTTCGTGGGATTAGAACTGTCATGGCGCCTTCAAGAAGAGGGAGGCGGCTTTCCCTTCGTCCAGCAGAATCATCGGGGGCACCTGGACTGGGCGGTGGGGTGGACAGAGAGGCAAGCTCCAGTTGGGGCTGAAAAGACAGAACGCTCCGAGAGGGCTCGGCCGACAGGCTCCCGGGGAGCAGAACGGTGGAAGACTAGCCCAGCGAGCGCCCGGCCAGCCGGGCACCGCCCACCCGGCCGCCTGTCCAATGGAAACCTGACGGCAGTGCGGCACCGCCCATCTGTTGGTCCGGACGCCGCGAGGGTGGGGCCCGCAGTTCGGTTGCGCTGCGGAGCGCAGCTGTGAGGGAGTCGCTGTGATCCGGGGCCCCGGAACCCGAGCTGGAGCTGAAGCGCAGGCTGCTGGGCGCGGAGTCGGGAGGTGAGCGCCCAGGGAGTGAGGCCCGGGGGACGGAGGGGTCCGCGAGGGGACGGAGAGATCGGCCTCCGAGGCCCGGGACGGTGGGACCTGGCAGGCTGGTGCTGAAGGCGGCCCTGCTTACTCGGCGGTCCGGGCCCTATGGGGCCCGGCCCGCCGGAGCCGAGGAGCCGCTTCGGCCCCGCAGTCCCTGCCTGGCCCTCCCCGGCGTGGCGGCGGCG
This sequence comes from Daubentonia madagascariensis, assembly GCA_023783475.1. Classification (NCBI taxonomy): domain Eukaryota; kingdom Metazoa; phylum Chordata; class Mammalia; order Primates; family Daubentoniidae; genus Daubentonia; species Daubentonia madagascariensis. The sequence goes on from JAKFHU010001035.1 coordinate 23,304,261, forward strand.
GCCCAGAATTCTGCGGGCGCGGGTCGGGAGGCCCCGCGTTCGCTTGGAACTCCGGCTGCGAGAGGCGGGGCTCGGCGGGCGGGGGCGGGGGCGGGGGCGGCGGTCGCGGCCCGGCGGCCTGCGGAAGCGCCGGAGCCCAGCCGGCCCTGATCGCGGGGCGGTGCGCCGACTGCGCGGGGGCGTGGCCTGCGCCCTGACGGCGCCGCGGGGCCGGCCTTTGGTGAGGTGGCCGCCGCTCGCTCCCCGGGCCCCGCCGCACAGGCCGGCCGGGCGCCCGCGCGGGCCGCCGCTGCCTTCCAGCCGCCGCGCAGGGCGACCTGTTGGAGTGAGAAATTCAAGGGCCTTTTTCCTCCCCTGAGCTTGCTGTAGTTCCGAGCGGACGGTCCTGCGGGTCTCAGAGGCCCTCTTGGGCCGCTCAGGGTGAGGACAGCCGAGAGGCCTGTGGCCTGCGAGCTGTTGCGGAGGAGTGGACACGCGGAGGGGCTGCAGTCCAATAAACGAAAGTCTTGGAGAAAAACTTTGCAGGACCACCCACATTGCTCCGAAGTGAACTTACACTTCTCAGGGTGGTTGGAGGCGGAGAGGAGATTCCCTTTATGGGCGTAAATGGGCTTTTCCATATGTGATCTTTTCTAAACCTCTCAACAACTGAGGCAAAACTCCCAGTGTTGCAAAGGTTTCTTCATCGACAGGAGTGCTGGAGGATCTTGGACCCTGTCCTCATTTTGCCTATGCAGAAAAGACTGGGGAGGCAGGGGACCAGCACATTCCAAGGGCATCTATCTGTGTGACTGACGAAAGTTTGGCTTCTCCTGTGATGCCCTACTGTAGATTAGTTGTCTGTGCCCTGGCTCCAGAAGTTTCTTTAGAGCCCATTGGCTACAGCCTTCCTGTATTAGAATTCCACTGGTATTTCCTACTGTAGTCTAGCTGGGAGTTTTACTTAGCTGTACAGATTCTAAATGCATTCAGTGAATACAGAAAGAAACTGATAATGGACTTTCTTACCATTTTCTTAGCTACTTTTCAGGAGAAGAAAAAGGAAAATGATCTCTAACTCATTTTCTGGTAACTTACTAAAACATGCAGGTACTAGTCTTTCCTGGTTTGCTGAGTTAAATCTCTAGGATAGGCAAGGACCTAGCAAATAACATGAGGAAAGAGTATCTTGCCAGATTTTCTCTGTAGTGCTTTGCTGCTCTGGTATTTACTGCTTTGGTGTTTACTAGGATGTCATCTAATAAAAATCTCCTGACTTGAGTTAAACAGTGTAGGTTGGGGGCAGAAATGGGCAGTATTAGCATTAGAGAGTTCTAAAAAGAAATGTGCGCTTTTCAAAAGATTGGTGTTGATTGGAGGTGTCTGGCATTCCAAACTGACTTAGAGGAGCAAATTTACTTTCCAGGATATCACTTTCATACTGGAGAGTTCTCCCTTCAGCCTAGCACACACAGGTTCCAACCCCTTCACAGCCCCTGTTCTGAGAGATATGGAATAACATACATTGGTTGTCTTGTGACTTTTTGCGTGGGTTAATGATATTTAGCTTTTGAGAATTCTTTTTCTTCAAGTAGCCATGCCTCTGAAAAAATGTTATACTCTGTAATACTTTTTCCTATAAAAGCTTTATCTTGAGTTATTTGTACTTGAAAGAAATACCTATGTCAGATCTAGTGCCCTAGAGAATGGAAACTTCAGAGACTTTGAGCAGTGTGAATGAAATGAAAGCTGAAAGCTTAGTCTTAGATTTGTGGCTCTGTGAGTATGGGCATCTCATTTATTTTGTTCACTGTTGTATCTCAAGCACCTAGCTCAGGGCTTGGCCAGCAATAAGTGCTTAAAACATTTGTTGAATGAATGAATGAATGAAAAAAACATGTTGCTAGCCGATAGCCATTGGCCATACTCACGTCACAGAGAAGGTGAGGTCATCAAGGATGAAGTCACTAATCACTGCCAGTCACTGCACCCAAGGGTAGCCTCAACAGTGGACTAGCAGGCTCATTCTGTGTGTAGGAGTGATAGATAGTGAATGTCAAGGTTAGTTCTAGCTGGATAAATCAGCCAAGGGTTTCAGCTGGATAAGTTGGCTGAGGGTGCTGTGAGTCCAGCCTTAGGGCTAACTCAGTGGAACATTTTGGAGTCTGCAGTCATCTGTTCTGAATAGCACCCATGTAGCTTAATTCTTGAGCACAGTGCAAATCGGGGTACTTGGGGATTCAAAGGGAAGCCTATTGAATGAGTATTTGCCATGAAGGAATGGGGCATCTGATTTTGCAGTTCATTTGGACCTTAACAAGTGGGGTTATATTGTCATAAATCTTATGTTTGCCACTCCTGGGTGGTCTTCAACTATGATGGCTCCTATTCTCTAGACTAAAGTTAGGAGAGTATTAATATTTCAGTATTTAGATAGGGCTAATTCTGGTTTTGGATTTGAAGGAAATAAAAGGGGTGTTTTATTTTCTTTTGAACCTGCTGATGAGTTTATTAGGATTATTAAATCTTTATAGATCTGTCCTCTCTCTCCTGCCTTGTCCCTCTGTTCTTGTACCAACCATTGCAGGCCTGAGTGTTCATTCCAGCATGTCGGAGGGGGAGTCCCAGACAGTACTCAGCAGTGGCTCAGACCCAAAGGTGGAATCCTCATCTTCAGCTCCTGGCCTGACATCAGTGTCACCTCCTGTGACCTCTACAACCTCAGCTGCTTCCCCAGAGGAAGAAGAAGAAAGTGAAGATGAGTCTGAGATTTTGGAAGAGTCACCCTGTGGGCGCTGGCAGAAGAGGCGAGAAGAGGTAAGGTAATGGTACTATCACTCTTGGGAGAGTGAATTCTAAGAGGTGAAAACTGGAGGAGCAAAGTCTCACGGGGGCAGACCAAACTTCCAACAGGTTGGGGGCTAGGAGAAGATGAACATATAGAGTATTAAAGTGGAGGGCTTGTGAGATAAATCTAATTCCCTTTCATTTGAATTTCTTCTCAGGTGAATCAGCGGAATGTACCAGGTATTGACAGTGCGTACCTGGCTATGGATACAGAGGAAGGTGTAGAGGTTGTGTGGAATGAGGTACAGTTCTCTGAGCGCAAGAACTACAAGCTGCAGGAGGTAGGTAATGGTGAAGGGATGCAGCGTGGGGGTCATTAGAACACTAGTGTTAAAGAAGAATTGGTGTTGGGAAGCTGACTATGAGGAGAGTATATTGGGGTTAGATCATTTCTGGGGAGAGATAGAGAATGGTTTCTCAGGATTATTACAGGATTTGTGAACTCTGTTATTCCACTGTCTCTTTTGCTCACAGGAAAAGGTCCGTGCTGTGTTTGATAATCTGATTCAGTTGGAACATCTCAACATTGTTAAGTTTCACAAATATTGGGCTGACGTTAAAGAGAACAAGGCTAGGGTAAGAATTTTTTCCTGGTATTTCCTGAGCTTGCTACAAAGAAACTAGCTACGTTTATTATTCCTTTTATACTTCAAAGATTAAAACAAGATAGTTTTGAAACAACTGGAATCAGCTGCTTTGGTGGTATGAGAGTAGGGCTTCCTCTACACCTATGCCTTTTGTCTGGTTGTAGATGGGGCAGCAATCAGTGAACTTTTGCTTCCTTCTTTACGTAGCTTTTGTTGTTCAATAGTTTTCATTGTCCTATTTAGTCTAAGGAAGTGATGCTAAGAACAAAAGGAAAGAAACAAAAAAAACCCTTCCAAATTTAACATTTTTCTGGGTATCTAATTTATGAGGTAAGGGATAATTTCTACTATAAGGCCTTTTAGTAAATGCTTTGCCTCCCCAGGTCATTTTTATCACAGAATACATGTCATCTGGGAGTCTGAAGCAATTTCTGAAGAAGACCAAAAAGAACCACAAGACTATGAATGAAAAGGTATGGAGGGAGAACAGGCAAAGTTCTAGGCTGGTTTTGGGGGTTTTTATAAAAGACTGTGTTGATTATGAAGCTGATCAGGAAGGGATGGAAGGAAATAGTGGGAGAGTTAAGAGAGGGAATACTGCTGACCCTTAGACCAAATTTTGTTCCAGGCGTGGAAGCGCTGGTGTACACAAATCCTCTCTGCCCTGAGGTGAGTAGTATCTGGTTAGTTTCTTTCCCATATTTCCTGATTTAGTTCCTCCAGACAGATTTCAGGGCACTACTCTGCTGTTTTATTCTGCCTCTTCCCACTTTCTCTGAGTCATATACTGTGAGAGATTAGACCCCCTACACGTCTTCTAAAGGGTTCATCCTGTTGCCCTAACCATGACACTATCTCCTACCTCTTTCTCCTAGTGCTTATACAGCTATTTAAATCATCAGGCATAATGGAGATTCAGAGTGTGGGGATTATCTTTATGGTGACCAGCAGGAGACCTGGCCCTTGCTCCTCTTAACCCTTGGGTTCCCCCTGCCCTTAATTTCCCAGTGGCCCCTCTAACAGCCCAGTGCCCCCACAGCTACCTGCACTCCTGTGACCCCCCCATCATCCATGGGAACCTGACCTGTGACACCATCTTCATCCAGCACAACGGACTCATCAAGATTGGCTCTGGTGAGGGGAGGGAGAGGTTCTGGGCAGGGGAGCCTCGGGAATTTGGGAACCATGGGGGTAAGATGAAAGGAATGGGGGCGACACAGCAGAATTGTGAGGTGTGGGCTGGTGATAAGGGAAAGGACCTTGCTAGGGGTAATTCATAGGGAGACGCCAGTCAATTAGCAGAGGAGGGCAGGGTGAATAATCTTGTACCTTTTGAAGGGAAACTGGGGTTAATACAGAGATATTGAGAGGAGGCTGGGAAAACGCAAGAGATGGATGTGAGGTCTGATTTGAGCCCCTGGGGCCAGACCTTGCCAGAGGAAGTTCCAGGCTGTGCCTGCTGTGAGTGCTTTCATTTGCTGTGTATTTGTGTGCAGTGTACAACATTTCTGTGAGCTATGTCTGTGTGGTGTTTGTGTGTCCATTTGTCTGGGGCTTGGCTGCTCCATCGCTCACAACTTTTCTCTGTTTTCCTCCCTCCCGCTTACGGGCTGCTCTGTTCCCAACAGTCTTTCATAGGATTTTTGCTAATGGTGAGAGCTCCCTCTGCCCCACTTGGGGCTCTGTTTGTGCTCCCTCTGCTCCCTTGGCGGCTGCCCATTGCATGCAGTCGTGGGAGCAAGTCCTTTTCCCCTCTCTCTCCTGCCTAATTATGCCTGCTTAGCTTCTGCCCTGCCAGCCCTCCACCTGCTTGCCCCTTCATAACCTGCTTGTTTCCTGTGGATTCTGCCTGGCTGGCCACTTACCTCCTGGATTCATATTCCCCCTCATAATCATCAGGCTGGTTCCCCAAATCATACTGTGCTCCCAGATTCTCTGTGACTTGTAGTCCTTGTTTATGATCTGAGTGAGTCCAGATGGGTCCTGGCCCTGGTTCCTCATTTGTCCCTGTGGCAGGCAGTATTAAGGAATAAGCGGGTAGAACAGGGTCTAAAAAGTTTTGGTGGATTAAAAGTGAAACTGATTAAAGAGTTTTGGCTCAATTCTGAGCTATTTTTGAGTTTCACTCTGCAAAGGTGGGTAAGAAGGAGGCTATCTCCTTTACTGTATGTTAGTGCTTCTTATCCTTCTTTATCCCAGTTCCTGAGGTCTCCAATTGTCACAGATAGGAAGGGCTGTTTGTGTTTTTATGTTCCTTGCAGGGTAGATGAAAGAACTAAAACCAAATATTTTCATGTGATCAGGGATTAGACGTACCTGGGATTGGGGAAGGTGAACAGGTCACAAGTGAAAGTTTTTCCTTAGATAGTGTTGGTCCTTGACCAGCCCAAAGTCCCTGTGTATCTGTTAATTTAGTGTGGTGCCTTTGTTGCTACTGAGTTAGGGACCTTAGATGAGGAGCTGTAGGGCTAAGAAAGGGGAGGTAGGTGGTGTCCATGTGTGGTCCGTAGTTCAGGATGGGAAAGGGGATAGATTTGTGCCTGTTGAGAGTTAGAAGGAGACTTCAGGAGAGAATTTGGCTTTTCGGGGCTTCTCTCTGGAGTGAGACTATGCTTTGTTGATGGTGGTCAGATTGTGGGTATCTCCCCTACTCCCAGTGGCTCCTGACACTATCAACAATCATGTGAAGACTTGTCGGGAAGAGCAGAAGAATCTACACTTCTTTGCACCAGAGTATGGAGGTGAGGCTTCTGGTTTCTCTGTCCTGTTCTCATCCCCCTGGTTTGGCACCTTATGACCTGACGTACACAGGGAGTATAACTGAAACTTCTGGTCCTTCTCTACTAGCATACAAAATGTTTTTCTTTCTTTTTTTTCTTTCTTTCTTTCTTTTTTTTTTAAGGCATTTACACTAACCCCAGCCTCCAATCCTCTGATTAACCAAAGCCTTTTCTGTTTTTCCTAGAAGTCACTAATGTGACAACAGCAGTAGACATCTACTCCTTTGGCATGTGTGCACTGGAGGTGAGGAGACCAGAAGGGAAGTGGGGAAAAAAGAGGCAAATTAGAAGATGGAAGGGGAAATGGAGGGAGGATAAGTTAAAGTGCTGGTCTTGAGGGAGTGATTGTGGGAGCATTGAGGTTCTTAGGTCTCTACTTTCCTTTTTATTCCTCCTCACTGCAGATGGCAGTGCTGGAGATTCAGGGCAATGGAGAGTCCTCATATGTGCCGCAGGAAGCCATCAGCAGTGCCATCCAGCTTCTAGAAGACCCATTACAGAGGGTAAGGATTGTTAGGATCACTCCCTCCTGAACTGCCTTTCATATGTCTTCAGGTTTTTTCTTCCTTTCTACCTACTGGGAATATGCTGTCTTCTAAGAGCAAGGGAACATAAAGCAGAACGAACAGACAAAACCTATAAACATTCCTCAGGAATTGCCTACCATATTTTTGTATACATACACACAAATTAGCTTAAGATGGATAATACTGGAGTTAAAAGTTGTGTGTTGGCCAGGCACAGTGGCTCACGCTTGTAATCCCAGTACTTTTGGAGGCCGAGGCGAGAGGATCGCCTGAGGCCAGGAGTTGGAGACTAGCCTGGTCAATAGTGAGACCCTGTCTCTAATTAGAAATTAGCTGGGTGTGGTGGTGCACACCTGTAGTCCCAGCTACTTGGGAAGGTGAGGCAGAAGGACTGCTTGAGCCCAGGAGTTTGAGGTTTAGTGAACTATGATCACGCCACTGCACTCCAGCCTGGGCAATGGAGTGAGACCCTGCCTAAAAAAAAAATTTGTGTTAATTTAAGTGTGTCTGCATGGGAGGTAAACTAATTTGATGGTTACCTCAGGCAATTGCTATACACTCTCAGATAATCATCTTGTATTTTTAAAAGCAAGTCAATCAGTTTGAATTAAATCAGTTACTTGGGATTTTATATGTATATAGTTAGGGAAGGTCTCCCAAAGTAATGAGCTAAGATTTAAAGGATATAAGGTTATGAATCAATAGACAAACTGTAGTAAGTAGAGGCTAGACAGGAAGGTCTAAACAAAAATAGTTTGCAACTCATTAGAAAAGTATAATAGGAAATAGGAGAGAAACGAAGGAAGACTAGTGGGAAGTCCTGAGGGTAGTGTGGAATAAGTTTCTAGTTCAGCATTAGGGTGGAGTATTGAAGTGAAAGATTAGGTATGTGACCTTTTTGGCTTTTAAGACAAAGTAGGTAAGCAGGTTATTGTCATGGGACCTGCGGAAGGTAGAAAAGGAGGCAGAATGGTTAGAGGAAGCATGGGAAATCCAGTGACTTCAGTGATTGTAGTGGGCAAAGGAAATTGTGATACTAGGCTTGGGAAATAAAAAAGATGGTGATTGTTACTGATCGCAATGAGTAAGTTCAGGAAGAGAGAAGCTAAATTTGGCGAAGGTTGCAGAAGAAGGTAGGCAGTGAGTAGGCTAATAAAGCAGAGAAGTAGAATATAAGGAAAAAGAAATAGTAAGTGTGAACATTAAAGAAAAAAGAAATCTTGTGGTTGGAAAGCAGAAAAATAATTAAAACCAGAAAGACAGTGAATGATATTTTTCATATAATTTACAGTTTTCAAAGCCCTTTCAGGTACATTAATCAATGTGTTTCCTCAACAAGTGTTGAGCCCCTGGTATGTACAAAGCCTTGTGCTAAGTAGAAGGAGAACTATAAAGATGAATACAATGGGAGACTTGCCAGATGCCCGCTCCAGTTCCTTGTTCTCCTTTCTAGGAGTTTATTCAAAAGTGCCTGCAGTCTGAGCCTGCTCGCAGACCAACAGCCAGAGAACTTCTGTTTCACCCAGCACTGTTCGAAGTGCCCTCACTTAAACTCCTTGCTGCCCACTGCATTGTGGGACACCAGCGTAAGTCCCCTTGGCCCTACTAGGAATTTTCTTGCGATCTGGGGCCTTGTAACTCCTACTAGCATGCTCTTTCCTTTTCTACTTCCAAAGGGATTCTTTATCCCTTTGCCTCTGTGACTTCTATGACATTAATCTGACTATCCCTCCATAACATCCGACTCCATCATGCCCTCCAGACATGATCCCAGAGAATGCTCTAGAGGAGATCACCAAAAACATGGATACCAGTGCTGTACTGGCTGAAATCCCTGCAGGACCAGGAAGAGAACCAGTTCAGACTTTGTGAGTAACTGAGAGGGTCTGAAAGGGACAGATTGGTCACTACCACCCTGAGGCTGTCTAAACTGTCCAGTCTCTGGGAATGGTTGAATCTGCTATTTTGCTTGTTTTCTTCCTTCCACCTTCTTTCTTTCTTTTCTCCTCCAGGTACTCTCAGTCACCAGCTCTGGAATTAGATAAATTCCTTGAAGATGTCAGGTAAGAGCGGAGTGAAAAGCAGGCTTCCTTGAGGAAGCAGGGGTGGGTGTCCTAAGGCATTCGTAGAGTCCATCTGACCTGTCTTCATCTCCCTCCAGGAATGGTATCTACCCTCTGACAGCCTTTGGGCTACCTCGGCCCCAGCAGCCACAGCAGGAGGAGGTGACATCACCTGTTGTGCCCCCCTCTGTCAAGACTCCGACACCTGAACCAGCTGAGGTGGAGACTCGCAAGGTGGGGGCTGTGGTGGTGTGGATGTCTCCATAGCCATGGTGGAAGGGAGCGAGGACATATCAAATAAGGCTCTCTTCTTTAGAGAAAAGAATGCATTCTCTGCTTTGTGGCAGCCATGTCCTGTGGGCTGGAAAGGCTTCCACATATTGGGTTTTTTAACCGACTGGTCTGTACTCTAGTGACCCTCTCTGACCTCTCTCCCTAGGTGGTGCTGATGCAGTGCAACATTGAGTCAGTGGAGGAGGGAGTCAAACACCACGTAAGGCTCAGGGCCAGGGCTGCACGGGGCTGGGTGGCCAGAAGGTGGGGAAGAAGAGCCTCATTTTCTGACTGTCCTATTCTCCAGCTGACGCTTCTGCTGAAGCTGGAGGACAAACTGAACCGGCACCTGAGCTGTGACCTGATGCCAAGTGAGTCTCTCCTTTCCCTTAGAGGATGGAGAGTCTGAGTCTTATCTGTGAGGGACATATTCAGGGGTGGGGAAGGTGACAAGGCAGTAACACAGTGACTCACATAGAATGACTGTTAGCCCCTAAAATTGGTGGGTGCTGCTGGACTAGTGCCGTTTGAAGGACTCTGTGTCCCTCACTCCCGCACTATACTCATTCCCCATTCCCTCCTGTATCCCCGTCAGATGAGAACATCCCTGAGTTGGCCGCTGAGCTGGTGCAGCTGGGCTTCATTAGTGAGGTGAGGTTGCTGCCTTCATCTGGCCTGGCTGCCTGCATGCTGCCTCTTCTCTCAGCCTGTCTCACTGAGCTCTTCTCCCCAGGCTGACCAGAGCCGGCTGACTTCTCTGCTAGAGGAGACCCTGAACAAGTTCAATTTTGCCAGGAACAGTACCCTCAACTCAGCCGCTGTCACCGTCTCCTCTTAGAGCTCACTTGGGCCAGGCCCCTATCTGAGCTGTGGCTGTCCCTGGACATGCTGCAGCCCTCCTGTCCCTTCCCCCCAGTCAGTATTACCCTGTGAAGCCCCTTCTCTCCTTTATTATTCAGGAGGGCTTGGGGGCTCCCTGGTTCTGAGCATCATCCTCCCCTCCCCTTTCTCTTCCTCCCCTCTGCACTTTGTTTACTTGTTTTGCACAGAAGTGGGCCTGGGCCTTCTCAGCAGCCGCCTTCCAGTTGGGGGCTCGTAGCTGATCTGCCGGCTCCCGCCTAGCCTGTGTGGAAAGGAGGCCCACAGGCACTGGGGGAGCTGAATTCTACAATCCCGCTGGGCGGCCGGGGCGGGAGAGAAAGGTGGTGCTGCAGTGGTGGCCCTAGGGGGCCATTCGATTCGCCTCAGTTGCTGCTGTAATAAAAGTCTACTTTTTGCTAAAAGCGTCGCGTGTGTGTGTGTGTGTGTGCGCGCCTTCCGCGCTAGGGGGCGCAGGCCTGGGCACCTGCGGCGGGGCTCTGATGGGGGGGCCCCCCAGGTAGTGCTGGGGCGGCGGCTGCGGCCGCGGGCGCGGGGCGGGGCCGGCCCAGGTGGAGCTGCCCGGCGGCTGTGGCGCAGCGGGAAGCGATGAGGTGCGGCGGTCTCTGCGCATTCGGTAACTTCCGGCCCCTCCCGTCTCGTCGCCTTCCCCTGGGACCACCCTCAGGCCCTGCGGCCCCGTAGGCCCCCCTCCCAACCCGGCTCAAGCCTGCCCCACCCCGGTGCTTTGCAGACGCTGCGCGGGGGCCCAGACGCCTGATGCGCGTGGGCCTTGCGCTGATCCTGGTGGGCCACGTGAACCTGCTGCTGGGGGCCGTGCTGCACGGCACGGTCCTGCGGCACGTGGCCAATCCCCGAGGCGCCGTCACACCGGAGTACACCACAGCCAATGTTATCTCCGTCGGCTCTGGGCTGCTGGTGAGCGGCGGCGGCGGCGGGGGCGGAGCCCGGGCCCGGCCCGGCGCTCGCAGAGCCCAGCAGGCCAAAGGCTTTTGTGTCTTCCACAGAGCGTTTCCGTGGGACTTGTGGCCCTCTTGGCATCCAGGAACCTTCTTCACCCACCACTGGTGAGAGGGGACTTCTGGAACTTACAAGGAGGTGACTTTGAGTCAGGGAAATGGGGTCTGACTGAGCTGGGTCAATGGATGGGAGGAGCCTCCAATAGAAAAACGGGCGTCTAGTCATTGGGAGAGTTAGCCAGGCCCAGGTTGCTCACCTGGCTCTCCTGTTCCTGCCAGCACTGGGCCCTGCTGGCACTAGCTCTGGTGAACTTGCTCTTGTCCGCTGCCTGCTCTCTGGGCCTCCTCCTTGCTGTGTCGCTCACTGTGGCCAACGGTGGCCGCCGTCTTATCGCTGACTGCCATCCGGGACTGCTGGATCCGTTGGTACCATTGGACCAGGGGCTTGGACACACTGACTGCCCCTTTGACCCCACAAGAATCTATGTAAGCGTATTCCCTTCCTTCTTCCGGTCCACAAAGCTCTTTCGATTTCCCCTATTTGCTGTTCCTGCCCCACTCCCTCTCAGTCCCTGTCCTTCCTTGCTTTTCAGGAAACAGCCTTGGCTCTCTGGATCCCTTCTTTGCTCATGTCTGCAGGGGAGGCCGCTCTATCTGGTTACTGCTGTGTGGCTGCACTCACCCTACGTGGAGTTGGGCCCTGCAGGAAGGAAGGGCTTCAGGTAAGGAAGATGAACAGGAAGGGTTGATTCAACACAGGTTGAAAAGATGCTGATCTATTATTCAGGGCCAAGGTGTCTGACTCCCTTCTTCTGCAGCTAGAGGAACTGACAGAGCTTGAACCTCCTAAATGTAAAAAGCAGGAAAATGAGCAGCTCCTGGATCAAAGTCAAGAAATCCAGGCATCACAGAAAAGTTGGGTTTAAGACAGGTAATGGGCCAGGAGGGTGGTGGCCCAGGTAAGAGTGGGGGCAGGGAAGTGCTCTTAGAACTGGGTCTAGGTCTGCTCTACTGCTCCCCTTCTGACCCTGGCTGGTTCTCCCCTCTATCAAGCAGGTGCTGTTCCAAGGCTTAGTCCACAAGGGTTTTCCAGGAAGCAAGGGGCCCTGACCTCAGGATGACATAAACAATTGTAATAAAATAACTTTTCCTTTTCTTCTACTTGATTATGATTCCTTTGGGGGGGGGAAGGGCACTGTGCTGGTGTTGGGGATGACACTGGTCAAAAAATACAGTGGTCTCAATTACTAATAAAACTTTAATGAGAGGCCCCAACTCCTCCTCCGCTCTGCCAGTTACTGAAAGGAAAAGCTGGTGCTGGGGAGCCCGCCACACCACTGACTGATGAATTTCAGCACGTCCTGGCACACTGGGCTGTGGGAAGTCTGTGAGCAAATGGAAGGAACATGGGAGAAACTTATTAGTGCTGAGAAAACATTCCTGATACAAAGAAAATCGGCTCCATGGCAGTGCCACAGGGAGCAGGGTTTAGGGTCTGCAGTGCCTTCTTGATAATCCCACCCACACTTCTAGTGGTCTTTTTTTCAGTGCTGCTCTCTCTGCCCTCAGCCTTCAAGCTCCCCTCTCTAACCTTGATGGCCATAAGGAATTTATTCCAGTTGTCCTTGTTAGCAGCCTTCCCTGACCGCTTAAATTCAATTTTGTTCCTCAGAATGGGGTATCCTGTGGGCAGAAGAAAAAAAGATGAACTGGGTTTGACAGAGATTGAGGAGGGAAAAATAAAGAGCAACCTGGGGTTAGAAAGTAGCATGGTCCTGTCTTTTGCACCCTTTACTGAATCATAATAAAATAGTTTCTTGATCCTACTTCTTGCTACCCACCACAGGATATGGGGTCATACCTGTAATGAGGCAGGGCAGGGCCCGAACTCCAGTGCTCGCTGCCACGAGGGAGGCCTCGTAGACACCACGCTCATCCCGAGGCAGAACCTGCTCCAGCCGCTGGTCCATTGAGACTGTGAGCACCCAGTCTCGAACCTCTTCTCTCTGAGCTTCCTGGGAAGGACAGAGGGAGAAGCAGTTTCAGACAGGGCAGGGGAAATGGAGGTGGCAGGGAGATTTGCTAAGCCCTCATCCTGTATACCAGCTTTCAGGCATAAATGATCCTCCTTGGATTGGGGGATACAGTCACAGCCTTATCTTTCTACTCTGCTTCTGCTTTCACTGAAGGAATAGTGAGGGCTGAGGTCCTTCCAAAGATGGCAGCACAAAGATGTTTTCCCTTAATGCACTCATACTGGTGAGGCCTTCCTGTTTTCCAACCCTGCGCCCTTACCGGTACATGCTGTTTGGCTGGGAGTGGCACCTCAAAGGGAATGTCTGTATCCTGAAAATCAGAGTGATCAAGGGCATCCAGAGTCCCTTCTTCAATTGCCTGCAGTAGAGTGGGTGACCCTGAGACAGGCACAGCTTGTGACAGGCAAAACCTCCCAACCTCTGGGCACAGCTTTCCTACTCACATCAGTCAGATCTAAAAAGCGATTGAGGAAGATGAATGCCATGTTTTCCCAGCCAACTGCCTGCAGTAGAGAAAAGTTGCAAATGGGAGTGAACAAGCTGGGCTTGGATGCAGGGAGAAAAATCCAGCAAGATACAGGAGGACTATAACCTCTTCAGCATCAGCCCCACACTCAGCTTTCCTCTACCTGAGCAGAAGGGATACTCTCTATCTTCCAATCTTTGATTTCCTCTCTTCAGCTCCCCGCCTTCCTTGTCCCAGCTTACCTTGGCAGCAATGCCTGCTTCATAGAAGGCCTTGTCTGCAGGTAGTAGTTGGGTGTGACGCAAGAGTGAAACAGAAAGCCTGGCGGCCACAGTTTCCTACAAATTAAATTCAAAGCATTATGATCACGGTAGTATAGTGACTGAGCTACCAGAGCAATGATCCTGTAACTAAGGCAGCCACAGAACTAGAAAACCAACAATCAATAGTAAACTGCTCTGGATCTCAAGCTGTTCTGGGTCTTAGTTTTTTTTCATCTGCACAAGAGTCCTGGGCCTAGATTCTTTCTAAGGCTCTTTCCACCTCTAGAATTCTATCATCCAAGTACATGAAATAAATATACAGTAAACAATGACAAATAAGCCAAAAGTCTGTGTATATTATAAGAGGTGAATAAAGAAACCCTAGGATTTGAGTGTTTAAACATAATGAGGCTGGAGCTGCATGGGCACAGGGCCCCAAGAAGGTCAAAGCAGTATAAGAAGAAAACTATCGGAGCAAGGGTTAAAGATTTAGACAGAAGAGAAGGTAAAAGAGAAGTGGGGAGGTTCAAGAGCCCAAGGCTGAGAATCCAGAACTTGAACGCATCAGCTTCATGCATTTGCAGATGAGTCCGTGTGACTGCATGTTCTTCCACATCTCACCAGCTGTTTGATGCTCTGGGCTGCAGAGCGAGTGGCATAGTAATGAGCAATCAGCAGCAGCATCTCGAACTCCTCATGGGCTGGAGAGTTTGCCTCATTGGACTTCACCAGGTTTTCACACTAGAGAAGGGAGACAGCACAGCCTGGCTCAAGGGTCAGAGGAGTGCCATGGCCATAGAGTGGTCACTGATGACCACCTGGACAGAGGAAGGTAAAATACATCTGAAGATGAAGGTTTAGGTGCATGCAAGAGAGCAGGACAGAGACAGGCGGAGTAGCCCTTTCACTCTGTTGCTGACCCAACTTCCTCACCAGATTGAAGAGGACATCTCGAAGATCAGCCCAGCTATGATAGGCCTCAGCACTGTTGGTCCCAGGGGAGCTCACCATGTCAGTGAAGATCCTTTTATAGATATTGAAGTTCTAGGGTAGAGGGGAGAAGGGCATAAGTAGAAGACAAAGTCAGTAGAAGGGAGCCAAAGGGAGGAGAAACAGGCTATGAATGGGTGTGTATGAGTAGCAGCTGGGGGACAGTGATAGAGAAAGTGCTGTTTTTAGGGAAGAGAAAGAGGAATAAGACAGTAACTATTTCTTATTAGCTGATGCTCTGTCAGCGTGGACAAGCACACAAATGTGAATGCAGAGTCATAATGTTAATGGGCTAATATTCCAGAGAGCTGTGATTCTCAGGTAGGGCAGCAGTGTTTATTCTCTGGAGGAACTCAATAAAGGCCCTAGTGGCATGTGCAGGATTCATTGCTGAAAGACAGGTCCCTGTGTATTAACCAAGAGGACAGAGGGCTCCTTGGGTGTTTCTTTCAAAGGGTGAATCCTCCAGAGAGGCTGTACATTTCTGAAGAGGCTGAATGGGGACTCTGAGCATGATGTTCTCTAAGGATAGAATCTTTTGAGAAGATAGTTCCTGAGGGGAAGGATGGTTCTAGAGGAGAAAGAAAGAATTTCCTTGTGGAAACATTCACCCCAAGGAGAAGACTGGTACCTGCGGGTTAGCAGGGGCTCCATGTTGCACATACAGGGCCAGTGCCTGGGCAAAGCCACCCTCCCGGATCAGGTGAGTTGCATACAAAGCCACATACTTGTGCAGAATCTTGTAGTTCTGTCCGAGGGTGGGGGAAAAGCATGGGTAAGGTTGGGATCAGCAAGACCAAGCAGTGAGGGCAGGGTGGTGACTTGAGGTTATGGATTTGTTTAGGAGGGAAAAGGCATATGCAAACCTCTGACCTCAATTTTAGAGTATGGAAGGCTGAGCTCTCTGATGCCCATTAGGGATCTTTGGGGTTTGGGCTTTGGTGGAGGTAAGACAGATGCAGCTCTGAGGCAGGTGGGAGAATCAAGGGAAGACGTAATGAAGAGCTGGGAGTGGAAAGAAGAGCAGTACCTGCTTCGTAGCAGTTTCAATGCACTTGTCCCACTGGCCCTGCTCCACATACAGGTCCAAGGCAGCTACCACATCCACACCCACCAGCTGTGGGTCAATGGAAAAGACAGAGTTACAAAAGGACAGAGATGACACGAGGTGGAGGAGAGGGAGAGAATCGCTTGGGCCTCTCCCTGCATTCTGCCCCTGCTGACTGCAAGTCTCACCGAGTCCACTTTGCCCTGGTTCTTGAGGAACTCTTTATAATGCTGGTCCACATAGTCTTCATACCTGTGAAGATGTACAGAGATCTCTACCTTCATGGTCCCAGGATGCCACACCCTCCTCATAAGAACTTTCTCTCGGTCTTTACAAAAGGAAGTGAAAGCATTTCCCAGTGAGAAGGGGCCATGAGTTTACCGGGGATCTAACTCCTTGGCCACACGCTTGGCCTTGTTCCACTCCTCACCCTCAACGAAAGCATCGATTGCTTCCTTGACAAGGTCCAGGTTCAGGTAGAGCTCCGCAGCCTGCACAGTGGGAAATCAGAGTGGAGACTGTCTTTCCCCTCGGCTCCCGGTCTCCCCTCTGTGAGCCCCCGTTTCCCCAGAACTGCATGTCATGCCGGCCCGGAGGGCCCACCTCACACACCTCCCTGGGTGTAGATGTCACCACTGCACCCACCTCTGTGGAATCTATTTTTGTTCAGTCCCAGCACCCTACTTACTGCACTGTGCTTTCCAATTCCAATCAGCTGGGGTCCTACGGCCCGAACTACTTCCAGACTGCGCTGGGGAGGCAGAAACTTGATAGAGAGCTCAGCTGCCTGCGAGGTTGAACAGAAGATGGAAATGGGTAGGAGAGACAAACACTGTGAGGGGTTCTCAGCCTGATCCATTTCATACATTTTCTCCTCCCAACGCCAACTTTCTTGTGCTCTCCTTCACCTTCCACCCTCCTGGGCAAAGCCTGGCTTGTGGTTCATAATCCTTTAACTGACCATCAGTGGACCTATCTGTTCCTCTCAGCTCATTGTAAGTCTTCCAGACACCTTCTTTGCTGTCTTAGGTCACTGCATTTGGTCCTGCAACCTTTGACAAAGTCATCTCTCAAGTTCTTTGTCACAAGTAGAATCTTGGTAGCATAGTACAGAAAAAGAACTCCTAAAATGAAAAGTCCAGGCAGGACATTCTACAACTACTTGTGTTGGGGTTTTTATGAGCCCCAGTTTCTTCATCCATACACACTGGATTTTGAAGACTTACACGAGAAAAAAGAATGGAAAATATCTCAATGTATATGAGTATATCTAGAAATGATAATATTTTAGACATACTGGGTTAAAGAAAATAAATTACAATTATTTTAATCTGTTTCTTTTTACTTTTTTAAACATGGTTACTAGAAAATTTAAATTCCATGTGTGGCTTACATTTGTGGCTTGCCTTATATTTCTAGTGGACAGTGCTAGTCTAGATGGTCTTGGCGATGCCTTTCAACCCTTAAAACTTAGAAATTCTACAAACCCATGCATTCTATAAGATCACTCTGTTTCCACTGAGATGCTGACATCCTCACCAGATTTTAATTTCCACACAATCTAATTTAGCTATAGTCCATGCTAATCCCCCTGGTCTTTCCCTCACCTATTCTTGCCTACCTTTCTTTTCCTGCCAAACCCTTCAAAGCTTAAAACCCCCTCCTTCCATCCTGGAAGCCATCCATCCTCTGACTAATCAGAAGGCACAGTCATGCATAGACCCTAGTAAACAATGCTCCAGAGTTATACACATCAGATGCTTAATAAATACTGCTGATTAAAATCTGTTAGAATCTCATAACTAATCATCAGCCCCTCTTTCTACTTCCTTCCCTCTAACTTCCAGAGGCTATTCAATTATAAGACCTCAGAAGCCTAAGGAAAATTTTGCAGGGGCATCATCACACCAACATTTCATTTAGCAGGCCAGTCAATGTCATCCACCTCATGACTCCCAATACCAGATTTCACTGTATGTAAGGTGCATCATTTAATCTATACACACACCCTGATTTCAAAAATATTAACATGTGACTATATATATATACATGTATATATATGATAGTTAATTTTATATGTCAGTTTGACTGGGCTATCGGGTGTCTAGTATTTGGTCAAACGTTATTCTGGGTGTTTCTGTAAGTGCTTTTGGATGAGATTAACATTTAAATTGGTAGATTGAGTAAGGCAGACTGCCCTCTCTAATGTGGATAGGCCTCATCCAATCAGTTGAAGGCCTGAATAAAAAAAAATCTGACCCTTCCCCGAGTAAGAGAGAATTCTTCCTGCCTGCCTTCAAACTGGGACACTGGCTTTTTCCTGCCTTCAGACTTGAACTCAAATATCAGGTCTTCCTGGATCTCAAGCTTACTGGCCTTCAAACAGGAACTACACACCATCGGTTCTTCTGGGTTTCAAAGTTTGCTAACTCACCCTGCGGATCTTGGAACTTGCCTGTCTTCATAATCACATGAACCAATTCCTTTTAATAAATCTCTTTATATATATACACACACACACATATGTACAGTCATGTGTCACCTAACGATTGGGTATGTTCTGAGAAATGCATTGTTAGGCAATTTCATCACTGTGTGAACATCACAGAGTGTGCTTACACAAACCTAGACAGCATAGCCTACTGCACACCTTGGCTATATGGTATAGCCTATTGCTCCTAGGCTACAAACATATACAGTAGGTTACTATACTGAATACTGTAGGCAACTGTAACACAGTAAGTATTTGTGGATCTAAACATAGAAAAGGTACAGTAAAAATATGGTATTATAATCTTATGGGACCACTGTTGTATATACAGTCACTGACCAAAACATCATTATGCGGTGCGTGACTGTATATATCCTGTTGGTTCTGTTTCTGTCATACAGTATGTCAGAATTAGTGAAACAGGCTGAGCTCAGTGGCTCATGCCTGTAATCTCTGCACTTTCCGACGCTGAGGCGGTAGGACCAGTTGAGGCCAGGAGTTTGAGACTAGCCTGAGCAACATAGTGTGACCCCATCCTTACCAAAATTTTAAAAATTAGTCAGACGTGGTGGCACACACCTGTGTTCTCAGCTACTTGGGAGGCTGGGGTGGGAGGATTGTTTAAGCCTAGGCGTTTGAGGCTGCAGTGAGCTATGATCAAGCCACTGCACTCCAGCGTAGGTGACAGGGTAAGACCCTATCTCAAAAAAAAAAAAAAAAAAAAAAAGCAAAACATACTGGCCTGGCTTAATCTGCTGAAGCCCTCCCTCCTTCACAGAGCCTTCCTGGCCCCTTCAGCCCACAGAGATCTCACCACTCTCTGAACTCTACTTTAAATCATATATTTGAGTCTTTACTCAGATACAATATTAATTAATTGAGCCATGTGTTGGTCTAACATCCCCTAACCTCTGGCTGTCAGGGCTCTGTCTTAAATTCCCTTTTACAGCCTTCATGGATTCTGGCTCTAGCATCCAGCAGGCACTCAACAGATACCTGCTACCTGACTGAAAACAAAAAGACAGAGGAGGAGAAGGCTGCTTGTTTGAGAAGGAAACTGGGTGTGAATGGAGGCCTGGGGAGAAGGAGGGCTGGGAAGGCTCTGGCCGCCACCCTCACCTTCATCCAACACTTCTCCACTAGGCTGCTGCTTCCGGAGTCCCACACTTTGAGGTAGCAGTCGACTGCACGGCTATACTCTCCAGCCTGCTCCCATTGTCGAGCCTGTTCCACGAGTCCCTCCACACCCCTGTGGATATGAGAATGCCCATGACCAGGAATGGGGAAGGGCAGCGTGGCCTATCATGTGCATATCTCATGACACCCCCAGCCCTCTGCCAACATTGCCTGGACCTCTGGCTTCATACCTGCCCCCCTTCTTGGTAGCTTCCCGCTCATACTCTTCCTGCAGAGCCTCCAGTTGGCCGGGCACATACTCCTTGCAGATCCGCAGAGCGTCGCTCCATAGTCCAGCCTCCTGCTCAGATTTCCAGGTATCAAGAGAGCAGAGGCAGGCATGACAGCGTCCCACTGCCACCCAGGTGCTCTGGCCCACTGATTCCTGGGTCCTTGGACCTCTCTTCTTTCTCTTTCCTGTCCTTCCCCATCCCCAGTGCTAATCTCCCTGATCTTTCTCAGTACCAGGGGTCAGCGCAGCTCTCTGTGGGCTCTCTTACCCACTCACCCTCCCCTCACAGCCCTGAATCCAGTGCCCCACCTTATAATAATTGAGGGCCAGGCCTGGTTTCTGGGCCCGAAGCAGCAGCCCTTCTGCTTTCTGAAAGTCCTTCTCCTCCAAGGCTTCCCGGGCCTGTCCCACAAGCACCTCGGCAACACTGTCAGGGTTGTGGGCCTCGGCCACACGCTGAGCAGCCTCCCAATCCTGGTTATGGACAAACCTGCCCCCAGATGGGGAAACAGGAGAGGCTGAGTGTAGGACTTAGGCTTCAATAGTGGGAGACAAACAGCCGTGTCACTGAAGGGTGTAAGAGTTATTGGTACTAGGTTTGAAAGAAGGTAAAGATGATCATGAAATGTCCTGGGGCTGGGAGGATAGGATTAAGGAATTTATGGGGTAACTCACATGAGGACTGCTTCCTTGGGTTTACCGGCTCTGATGAACTCAGCTTCAGCCTCTTCGAATTTACCCTATACAGAGGGAAAGGCAGCCACATATGGTGAGAATTAAGACCAGCATCATAAGTAGCCATGTGACAGGAAGTTGAACACCTGGCAGCAGTGCTAGGGGATGGAATGGGAGGGCTCTGTTGTCAGGGTCCAAATCACATCCATACCTCATCCTCCAGGTACATGGCGTATCTGAGATGAATCTCAGGGGTTTTGTGCTTGAGGGCCAGCCGAGAGAGTTCAAAAGCAAATTCAAAGGAGCTGAAACAGAAGGTGCAAGTAAGGTTTGTCTACTTAATACTTCCTTTTACAAGAGAAAAAGAGAAACAGAAGACATGAGAAAACAGGGAAAGGGCTAGGATTGAGGGGCGAAAAGGGAAAGATTTAAAGATAACAGATAGCAAGTAACAGAAAAGCACAGAGAGATGTAAAGGAAGATAGGCAGGCATCCCTGTGATGATTATGTCCCTGCCATCATGGATCAAGAGACGTCTGGAAAAGCCTATGCTTTCCCTGAGCAGCTGGTCACAAGGAAGGAAGACGGGCACGGTGAAGGAGAAAGGAAGAGGGAGACTCACAGCCCTGAGCTGACAAGGCAAGGAGGGCTCCTAGTGCTCCCAGCACCTCCTCCTAAGCCCCAGTCACATGAGCAGAAAAAGTGTCTCCAGAAAATGAGCAAGACTACCCACAGCAATCTGACTCTACCCCTGGTGTTTGTAACATTTGCTTAAAAAAAGCTCATTTTGCATTTAACAGAATCACACTTCCATTACCCAGAAGTTACTGGCTTAGTGCAGTCCTAGCTTTAAAAGTTGTTCACTCTCCACCCTCATCCTTAGAGTAGCCAAAGATTAAACACTGTTCTGAGCCCCTAGGGAATAGGAGCAGAGTTGGTAATTTATTCTTGCCATTCTATCCTGTCCTTCAAAGGATCTCTCTTTAGCACATTTCTTTATTCTTGCCTCAGCTTTTGGAAATTTTTTTTACTTATACATCAATTTTATTTCTCTATATAGGCTCTCTGGCTGGGATGGGGTCAGTGGAGAGAAGGTTTAGGGCCTTACCAGTTGTCAGCAGCATGGTCAATAGCAGCTTCCAGTAGTCCCAGCTTGTTAAGCAGTCTAACTGCAGCCTCTCCTCCCAGGCTCTTGGCCCACAGACAGGCCACATGTTTGTGGGCATTCGCTCCTCCATGAGCCTTGGCCACCTATAAAGCAAAGTCACTCAACAGTCCTCCAAGGCAGAGTTGCTCCTTTCTAACCTCTGACCTCCTAACATCAGCTTTGACAAGGATTGGGTAAATGTTCTAAATTAACAGGAGGAAGGCTAAATTTCAGTGTCTCTTAACTTAGGTTGAAGTGCTTAGGGTCCAAGGATGGGCTTCAGGTAGTCCAAACACCCTTAAAATTATAAGTGAAATTTTGTGTATACTGATGTTGACATGTTTCTGGCAAAAGAGACTCCGGTCTTCATTACATTTTCAAAGATGCTGTGGCCAGTTTAGATTTAGTCACTTGAAAGTGGCAAAGAGAGACAGATTTATCTGGACTCCTTACCCGGTAGGCGTCTTCCCAAAGCCCACTGGAACAGTACATGTTCACTGTTGCCTTCCATTCCTGGGCCTCAAGGTAGTGATACTCAGCTTCCTGGAGTCGGCCTTCAGCCTCCAGCTCCTACAGGAAGGTGGGTCACGATGGAGAGACAGGGAGAAGGAGCCTGGTTGGGGAAGATATGGGCAGGGCCAGGAAAGGGGCTTACCTTGCCCAGATGTAGACGTGTGTCACTGAGTAGATCTGGGTGGTGCTTCCCTACCAGGCGGATCATGTCATCATACAACTTGTGCTTTTTGAACATGGTGATAGCAAGGTCAGGCTCTTCCACTGTCACATATAGCCTGGGGATAGGAGATACACCTGGGGCCTTCTAGACCCAGATCCCTGCTGTCACTGCCTTCTAGGCAGAGGGCACACATCCTCAGGCCCCCCTACCCCCCTCCTTTCAGCCCTGAAGCCACATCTCCCTCCACACCTCCACTGAGGCCACAGCTCACCTTTCAGCCTCGCGGTACTTGCCCTGCTTCTCCATTTCCTGGGCCTGGGTAATGTACAGTACCGACACATCTTCTGGTCTCATGCACTTCATTGCCAGCTATGCAAACACACGGGGGAGGGTAGCCTCAGGAGACAATTCTCAAGGGAGGTGGGGCTTCAAGGGAACCTGTTTGCTCAGAAACTCTGAGCTCTTCCAGCAATCACGGGAGTTTAGTACCGCCACTCTACTGTTCTGTTTGGGGAATTCCAACTCCATAAGGAGCTAAGGCAGGAGGGTCTTGTGCTGGGGGCATGTGTTCCCATTACCATACTCCCACTATACCCACTGGGAGTGTAGAGGCAAGAACAAAGTTGTGAATGTGACCAGAGGCTTCAGAAGCAGCAGTTCAGATTCCCCAGCTCCCAAGCCCATCTGCTCCTTCAGAATTATAGGTTTGGGAAAAAGGTCCTCTCTTCATCTCTTCCTTTCACTGAGGCTAATGATCAAAGTTGCCCAGACTGTATTTTGGTACTGTTTGTCAGCTTTCAGGGAACCCAGTGAAGCAGGGAGATCAGAGACCAAGGAACAGGCAACACTACCACTAAGGCAGCGTTCTGTACCTTGTGGGCTTGCTCCCAGCGGCCAGCCTGGGTGTACATGTCTATAGCATCTTTTGTCCGGTCTCCCTTCGTATAAAGCTCCTCAGCAATCTGCAGTTGATGAGAGGTAGATGCAAAAGATCAGAACAACAGACTTAAAGCAGCTTGTAGGAGGGAAGGACAAACCTCAGCTGGGATGGTGGAGAACCTGGGATATTACCATATAATAATAGAGAAGAAGAGTATGGGTGTCTCGTACTTTCTACTGCTTAAAAAGAAAGACCAGTTCCAAACAGTATGAGGACAATGCAATGGAATTCAAAAGGGCCTCCCACTTCTGCAATGCAAAGCAATTCTATACTGTAACTATGTTGGAGTTATTCATGAAGAAGCACTCATGCTGGCACAGGAAGAGAGCCAGAGACTCACTTTATATACCAGGGGGCTAGAAGGAGGGTGTTATGTGGCATGATGGAATGAAATTGGGAAAGTAAATTGCTCTCTTCCCATTCAGGGTGGTGATGCTGTTTGAGCCCCAGAAGGAAGGATTTGGTGAGCTGGCCTCCATTTCCTGTTTTGGGTTCTCCTTGTTATCCTGTACTGCACTGCCTCATGCTGCAGAAAGGGATTCTTCCTCACCTCATACTCCTGCAGAGATGCATAGTGTTGGGCCACACGAGGATAGTATTTGGATGCAGTGTTCCGGTCCTGTAGATCTAATATATAAATTGCCTTCTTCCACTGGCGGGCACCCAGGGCAGCTTCAATTGCCTTAATGGAGCACCTGGAAAAGTTGGGAAAGATATATATATATACACACATATATATGCATATATATGTGTGTGTGTGTATATATATATAAACAAACAAAAAGAGAAAGATGGATGGAGGCAAAGAGACCCCTTGAGCACACTCCAACCTACAATTTGAGCTCTCTTCTTTTGGGCCTTGGTGTCCTTACTTGCCCCACTACCTCTCACTTCCCGCCCAAATCTTCACACCCCTATGCCACCATACCTGGCTTCAATGTAGTGATTAATGGCTGCATCAAGCTGCTTCTGTTGCACCAGGTAGTCACCCCATGCCTCCTCTAGTCTCACCACCTCCACTGGGAAGGCCAACCGAGCCAGCTCTATAGCTGCCAGGGAGAGAGAAGGTGCTCAGCTCAGACTTCCAGGGATGGGACTCAGGAAAAGTAGGACAGGGAAATGAAGCATGGGTAATAGGTGAGAAGGGGAGGAACAGAGGAGAAATGAAGCCAGTCAGCCTGAATAGATGCACCAAAAGAGGTGTTGGGGACTGGATGGGCAAGAGTCCACAATAGTAAAGGATGGCTTGTAGGTGGCCAGTACCTTTCATGAATGCATTGCCTTTACAGTAGCACTCAAGGGCCCGCTGTGGATTGCGAATCTTCTCAAAGAGATCACCTGCCTATTAACACATACCATATTACTACAATGATACTCCTATAACACAAAGAATTAAGTATCAACTCCAAAAAGAAGGGAATGCCAGCAGTCAGGAAGGGTTACGTACTCTGTGACTCCTATGAGTGGGAAAGGGGTCCTGAGCCCTGGAGATAAGGACTGGGAAAAGGAAGTCAGCCATACCCTTTCGTAGAGTTCCCCCTTGATGAGGGCTGCCGTGATGTGTTCTACCAGCTCTGTGTTGGCTAGCAGTTCCTCTCGGGTCAGCACCAGCCGAGCAGCTTTGGCAGGGAGCCCAGCTTTGAGGTAGAGGCTGATGGCTGCCAGTCCATCCCCTTGGCTCTCCTGTAGTTCACCTGCTCGCTCCTCTTGCTGTGTGTCCATCAGCCACTGGTAGTAACCCCGGCGTAGCTTCTCCAGGGCTGGGTGCCCCTGGACACGCACAGAGTAGTACTAGGAGTCACATCCCTCCTTCCTGCCCTTCTGCTTCCCATGCTTCTCCAATCCCTCTGTAACAGTGGAAATTCTCCCAGGTCGCCAATATCCTGAGTCCTCACCATATCAGGTCCCAACCCCAACCCTGTTCTGGTTCATATGGCCTCCTTCACAAAAGGAGGTTTCTGGAATTGGTGGAACCAAATTCCGAACAAGTGTGGAAAAGAAAAAATGGGTACCTTTGCCTCAGCCACAGCAATACACTCGTCCCAACGGTGTAGCTCCTGGTACATGTCCATGGCTTCCTCAACAGCATTCTAGGGGAACAGCGCAGAGGAAAGAGGGACACCAGGAAGATATGAGGATCGGAAAATGCAAGCCCTCCTCAGCCTGGCTAATAGGAAGATACCAGCCCATGAGAACCAAAAGCCTCACCTTTTTCTTACTGCACCAGCAGAGGTGCATTTATTGGGAAACTAAAAGAAGCTTAAGTTGCAGGACTCCTTATTTGCACAGGCCTCTTCCAAGGCAATTTTTCGTAAAGAGGGCTCCTCAAATTGTATAGCTTCAGGCTCCACAAAACCTGGATCTACCCCCATTCACAAGAACTGCAAAGCTAGGCTCTGGACTAGAGAGGAGGTAGTAGACTGTTTATGAAAGAAAGAAGTAATTGAAGGCCGAAGGAGGAAGTTTGTCTAAAGTAAGGACTAACATCAGAGAAGGAAATTAAGGGAAAGAGTGAAATTAACCAAATAAACCTCACTGAAAGTTCTTCCCAAACCTCTGGAAGCCTAACTGACCAGTCCACTTTTCTCCCTTGAGTTTGTCTCCCCTTTTTTTCTGTCAGGTTCCCTCTTCCATCCTGTCCCTCTTTTCCTGTTACCTGTTCCAAAAAGATCATTTCAGCCAGTTTGTAGTTTTTCTCCAGCATGGCTAGACGTGCTCGGACCTGATAAAAGTCTGTTCCTTCTCCACCCTGTGGGGATAAAGGAGGTTCTGGTCATTCCGTTGGTGCTGCAGGAGCCATTGTGTCTGTGTAGGCTGAGATAGGAAGGGCAGAAGGATGTAGAAGCTAAAAGACTTGAGAAGCAAAAAAACTTCATGGACTTTAGAGGCTTGGGGTTTAGCAAGCAATTCTAAAACGGTCTGACTTGAGGGTAGAGGTGGGGTGGGCAGGGTACAGGAAACTAGGGAAGACTGGAAAGCTAGGAATCAGGAATACTAAAAGAAATCTCAGCTGGAGACTGAATGAATCAGGAGCATAATACTTGCATATTCCTGGGACACTTGGTCTGCAATCTCATTTGTCTCATGCAGGAATCGAGCTTTTGCTACATGGCCCAATGCAGAAAAGCACCTACAGTATGTAAGCAATAATATTAATAGTAATATTATTAGAGGATCATCACTAATTCATTGGTTCAGCAAATATATATATTGAGCATCTATTATGTGCCAGGCACTGTTCTTGTCACTAGAGTTACATGGTAGAGTAAGGAAGAGGAGGGCTTTGCTCTTAGGAAACTTCTATTCTAGTGGGAAAAAATAAATTCTAGTAAACAAATAAACAAGGCTGATTTGAGATACTGAAAGGTAAAATAGTGTGATATTACAGATAGTGACTGAGGGGACTATTTAAGTTGGTAGTTGGAGAAGACCTCTCTGAGGAGCTGACATTTGAGCTGAGATCTGAACATGAGAAAGAGCAGTCATGGCAAGACGGGGAAAAGTCATTCCAGGCAGAGGGAATAGTTAATGTACAGGCCCTATGGCAGGAATGAGCTTGCTGTGCTCAAAGAGCCAAAGGATGCCAGTGTAGCAGGAAACTAAAGGGCAAGTAGGCGACTGGCAAGAGAAGGAAGCAGAGGCCAAGTAACTGCAGGGCCTCAGGCCATGGCAAGGAGTTTGGGTTTTATACTAAAGCTGTTGAAAGGTTCTGATCATGAAAATGACATAATCTAATTTATGTTTTAAATAAATTACCTCAGCAGCTGTGGGATGAATGGACGATAGGGGTACAAGAACAGTATCAGTGAGACTAATTAAGAAGCTCTGCAATACTGCAGATGGCAGTAGTCTGCACTAGGGTGGAGACGGTGCAGTCGAACCAAATATCAGATTCAGGACAAGTTTTGGAGATAGTCCTTATGACTTGCTGATAGTCTATGTGTGGGAGGCATGGGAAAAAAGGGAAAAAGGATGATTCCTAGCCAAAATAGCAGCAGGTGACACAACAGCATAAGCTCTTTGCACAGACCCTCTTGTTCATCCTTCACTGCCACTACCATTGCCACTCTTCTGTACCATCTCACGAGGCAAGTACTATTATTACCCCCATTTTACAGAGAGAAACCCGAGAAACCAAGGTTTGGAAAGGCTAAATAACCAACTTCTCTAAGTTTACACAGGTTGGTAACTGGAACCAAGATTTGAACTCAAGGAGTTGGGAGTCCCAAGTTTGTCCTATTAACTACACTCCTATACCAAACCTGGAATATACAAATCAATGCAGGGATTGAAAGGTATGAATGTTAAAAAATTTGAAGTGGTACCTACTTACAACAAAGGGAAGCAAAAATAATAAAAGACATACTCTTATAATCTAGGATGGGAAGGTGTTTGGAATAACAACTGTGGAAGGGCTCTACGCTATTTGTGGCAGCGGGAAGGGATGCAGTGCCTTTACCCTGGGTAGCAGCTGCCCACAGAGAAGACACTCATGTGGTCGTCCCTCCTAGCTACCTGGCACCACAGCTACATGTCTACCTCACCTCACCTCTCAGCAATGTGTAGCTGCCTTGCCTCCAGCGCCAGTTTACTCAAGGTTTTCCACATTGCCTCTGTTTCTGGGGTCATTTCCAGAGTCTCCAAGAAGGCTGTTGCCCTAGAGAGGGAAAGAAGCAAAGCATAAGGAACGAGGGCAGGAACAGGAAGACACAGAGGAATACTGGTAATGAGGCAGGGAAGGGAGGGGCCAGGCAATTATTAGTCCTTTTTTCTTAATCTCCTTCCTGGATCACTACTAGGTCCTTATTAGATATGGCCATCTTCACCAATCCACCCCAGGTCCTCCTCCCCCCACCGACCGTATTGCAGCACGCCTTCCACGGATAGTTGCATCATCAATGGCCGTTCCAAACTCAATAAGGCCTTCATCCAGTGTATAGGCAACGGTAGTCACACCTTCTGTCACCATCACCTCTGTCTTTCCTCCGCCCCGCTCCAGACCTACAACATCACCCTGTAAAAGTTCATTCCCCAACCCCACCCGAATTCCAGGTTAGTGTTTCCACCGAATCAACTGCAGAAGAGACCCACCCTCATCCAACCCTAGTGCTCACACACTGAGGGAATCACAGTGGCCCTTGCTTTCCTAACATTTTAGTTTCTGTCAAGCAGATAAAAACATTTTATTTATAGCAATATGCTTGGGTCAAAGTATACTCATAGCTCAAATTATCAAAGTATACTCCAGCACCAATGCCTGCAGGTAGACTGAGAAAGTGCAGCATCCACTCCTGCTTCCAGCGGTACTACAGATTAGGCATTCTTAAGGGTCCTTCAGTTAAAATACAACTTGAACCTGGTTTTGTTAATTTTTCTCTATTGTTTTACTATTTTCTATTTCATTTATTTCTGCTCTACTCTTCATTGTTTCCTTCTTTGGGCTTGCTTTGAGCTTAGTTTGTTCTTCCCTTTCTGGTTTCCTAAGATGGTTAAGTTATTGATTTGAGATCTTTCCTCTTTTTTTTTTTTTTAGAGACAGGATCTTGCTCCGTTGCCCAGGCTGGAGTGCAGTGGTGCCATCATAGCTCACTGCAGCCTCGACTGCCTAGGCTCAGGCAATCCTCCTGCCTCAGCCTCCCGAGTAGCCCAAACTACAGGTGCACACCACCACACCCAGCTAATTTTTTAAAAATATATTTTGTAGAGATGGGAGTCTCACTATGTTACCAGGCTGGTCTCTAACTCTTGGCCTCAAGAGATCCTCCTGCCTCGGGGAACATACTTTTTAATGCATTGCTGGGCTTACTTGAAGAAATCACTAAGAATGTTCCCTACCCTTATCCTATCCTTCCCCTCCAAAAAAAGCAAGATAGAAAGAAAAAGAAAAAGGTCAGTAAGCTAAAACCTGAGCAGGAAAAAAAGGAAAGTGAGCAAATGGGAAAGGTACAATTGCTCTGAAGGCAGACACAGTGTCAGGAGAATAAACCTTGGGCTCTCCAACAGCATGGAGAGGCCATATCTGAGAATTCCTCATTAAACATGGGATCCACTCCTCATTAAAGGGAACAAAAGCAATCATTATAGATCATTAATATGCCTGATTCCTGCACAAACAAACATGAATCATCTCTGGAAGAAAACATGTCCATTACAGGCCCTCAAGATTTCAAAAGATTACATTCAAAGTAACATGAGCTCACAGTAATAAAAATACCAAAATATAAGGAAATAAACTACCATGAAAGAATGACAACTATAAACAACAGTTTTAGACCTTCAGAATTTTAGATGTTAAAAATAACAGTTATAGAATATAAAATAATTATTTATGAAAGACTTAAAGACCTAAAAGAGGAAATGAAAAATTAAGCAAGGAACAAGAAATTATCAAAATGGTCAGGCAGATTGGAGAAAGAACAAAATAAAACTCTATGAAAAATTTAATTTTTGAAGTAGAAAACTCAGATAGTTTACAGCAGATTAGACAATGATGAAAAGCAAATTAATGAACTGAAAGACTGATCTAAAGAAATTATCTAGGATGTAGCATAGAGCACGAAGAAGAAAAAAAACATGAAAGAAGTTAAAAGGCATAGAAGACAGAACAAGAAATCTAACATATACCTAATTAGAGTTCTGATGAAGAGACTATAGAATGGGAGAGAAGAAGCAATGTTTGAAGTGATGATGTCTGAGAAATTTCCAAGGCTGATGAAGATATGTGCATTCACAAATACAGGAAGCACAATATATACCAAGTAGGGTAAATTTTTAAAAAATTATATTTAGACACATGGTAGTGAAATTTCAAAACACCTAAGAAAAAGATTTTAAAAGCGACCAAAGAGATCTCCTATACAGAAAGGGCTGCTGGTAAGTTCTTTAGAACGGCAATGGAAGTCAATCAATGGGACATTTACAAAAGGCTAAGAAAAATTACCCGTCAATCTAGAACTGGATACTGAGTCCATGTATCTTTTCAGAACAAAGGCTAAATAAAAACATTTCAGATAATCAAAAACTGAGAGTTTATCATCTTTCACTAAAGAGACTTTCACTAAAGAAACTTCTAAACAATATTCTTCAGGAAGAAGAAAATAATCCCAGCGGGAAGAGTGGCACCACCAAGAAGAAAAGGTGAACAAAGAAACTGGTACCACAAGAGTAAATCTAAATGAATTCTGTCTGTATAAAATAATCATGTCTAACTTTGGGGACAAAAAAGATTAGAACTAAAATACTGGACAATGGCAAAGAGGAGGTAATCAAAGTTAAAGCCTTTTAAGGTCCTTGTAACATCTGCAGGGGAGAGGGGGATTAGATGCTGATTGCCTTTGTTAATTTAAGTACATGTTAAACTTTCAAGGGTAACCCTCTACAGAAATAGGATGTATAACCTCTAAAGCAAAAAAGTGAAACAAATGGTGTTTAAGAAAAGGACAAAACAAATTTTAGACCTCAGTCAGTCTAAAATGAGGCAAGAAAGGAGAAAAAAAAAGATGTATGGAAAAAGGACAACAAGAAAACATCAGGTGCTCTATCCACACCCATAGCAGTCATCCTAGCCTAGCTCAGGGCCTGCCTCTCTTCTCTACTTTCACAAGCTTCTTCCAGATTCTGGAAGATCACTGGGTGTGTGTGATGCTGTAGCAGGATAAGAGAGAGGGTCTGATCTGCAATTTGAGAAAAAAGGAATTCTGTATGGCTTATAACAGAGAATCGACACTCAAGGAGATGATATTAGAACTGCCCCTCCTATCAGGGATCTTCCAGCCTCGAGGGAACGCCACATTATGACTTGGTGAATTCCCAGGGCCACTGTAATGGACCCATACTCCAAGGGTCTAATATAATGTCAGGAATCTGAACAAGGATGGTTCCAGGGGTTGGTCCACAAGTCTAAGCTTCACTTGCCAACTTCACCACAGAGATTATGAATGGTAGGCAGAGAAAACCAAGTAACCTTCAGAGTCTCCTCATGGATCTAATCAATCAGCTTGACACCATGTCTGAAGGCCCCTAGTATTAACATACCCTAATAGATGACATGGTGACCCTCTCAGGTGCCTCAATGTTGTACCACACGCACAGGTTGCTTCGGTTCTGAGCTACCAGCACATCACTTCCTGGAACCCACTGCACGTAGGAGCAGAAGTTGAGGATCATTGTCTTAGAACAGCTTTCAATATCATACAGATGCAACTGAAGAAGGAAGAGGCAAATAACACAATAAATAGGCGATGTGGGGTTGTCTCCTGATTTGACCATTTACTAATGGTGAGATGTGGTGAGCTAAACCACCAGTCAGGTACATGCTGAATTTCAAAGCTTACTGACCTGCAACCCTTGAAGTTTATGCTCAGTTGGTATGTTCTGACTCTGGTCAAATAAGAGATGACCAAAAGAGCAAATCTACATCCTAGGTATTTAAGTTAGGTGAAGGTCAGACTTTCATACTTGGAATAACTCTGGGCCAGTTACCAGCCTGGATTACAAGAATAAGGCCACTAGACAAATTAAATGATCTAGAAATTTGTGATGTGGCTTTCACCAAAATGAAAAATCGCCAGATTGTCTCTTTGACCTTGAGGTTGAATTCTTTGGTGCTACCACATTGGGATGAAAATCAATGAGGGACTAGTAGGACACTGTCTTCTAGCCAGCTTGGGTGCTGTCAGATCACTGTGGCTGAAGAGCACTGGAGTAGCAGGACTGGATAAAGATCAGCTAGGCATGAAGAGGAGGAATGCAGGGCTAAGAACATTTCACTAGGGCAAAAATTGTAAATAGTAAGAGAGAAACCAACTCCTAAACTCCTCTCTTGACTTTGTTGTCATCGTAATACAATCTCCTCAAGGGTAATATAGGATAGATTGTGATATTGGCTACAGAAAATGTTGATTCTTTTGTGCCTTTTGCTATGCTAATGGCATGGCAAAGAAATTGTCTCATCCGCGCCCCCCCTCCCCACAATCCCAGGTAGCAGCCTGTATCACACCCTCTATGGGCCAGCCAATGCCGAAGGCCCTAATAACCCTTCTCACACGAAGTTTCCGGTCCCTGAAGAGGAGCTTGTGTCCAGTCTCATTAAGTTCCAGCCAATCCACACGGCTCTCATGGCTGATGGTGCCAATGTTGTAGCCACCAATCAGATCCACTATAGAACAAAGAAGACGGGGTTAAGAAGAGAGATTCCACATACTCATGTATATAGTCTGTAAAATCTGGTCTTACAATCATATTTTGGGCTTTAAAAATACTGCATTAATCTAGGGTGTGTCACTGGGGAATGCAACACATAAAATTATGGCTAAGACACATAATTTTGCTAGGATGCCTAAGAAACTTGGTCTCTTTTAGAACTGTAGAGGTTTTGTTTAACTTTGTAGTTAACTCAAAAGGTCCAGATCCATGGAGAAATGTGATTCCTCTCCGGGACTTAAATGCAGTTGCCTCAGAGCAGATCAAAACTACTTACAAAATCCTCTAGAAGGCAGCACTGAGCACATTCAGGATAAGCCTGGTACAGCACACCAGTAAGGGAAAGCTGATGAATGAAGTAACCTTGATGATCATATTCGCTCCAAGGAGTTACTTGCACATTTGAGTGCCTATGGTGTAAGAGCACTACAGGGTGAATGGGGAAGGCATACAGACAAAATAGAGGAAAGCTCTGACTAACGTTAGGCTGGTCAGCGCAGAGGATGAATATTTTAGTTTGGTCTGAATCTTATAAACGATTTAAGAAACAATCACATTTAGAGCAGACCCCTCAGGGTTGGCTGAGATGCTTTTGGGGAGTTTCTTGATCAAAGCCCATTTATAACTCTTACTGATAATACAATATTAATGAGCAACATGCCTGCCTTTGTTATATATGCTTAAGCTAAAGATCAAATGCCAGCTAAGGTCCACAATTGGAAAGACCAATTTTAAAATGAATTTTCCTTTAACTAAAAAGTAAAAGGATAAAGCCATGTGCTAATGCCCCAATTATAAGTAGAATCATAGAATTCTAGAGCTGCAAGGATCCTACTCTACTCCTGTGAACCCTGAAATTATATACAAAATATGTTTGTATAGTATATATTTTTCTAGGAGTGGGTCTACGATTTTTATTAGATACTCAAAGGGGTTGGTGACCCAAGAAGATTAAAAGAAGAACCCTGTCATTTCACATACACTGAAAATGAGACCTAGAGAGTGAATTGACTTGTCCAAAGTCTCACAGTTCATTATTGCCGCTGGAATCTTAGGCTTTTTGGTCTACATTATTATTTCCATTATAGATATCTACATTTCTGTGCTCAGCAACCTGATGTGAAATGTAATATTCATGAAATGTAAAACTATCTTACAAATAGACCCCTATATATATGGAAACTTGATTTATGACAGAGATGGCATTACAAATTAGTGGGTGAAGAATGGACTTTCAATAAATGGTTAAACGTGGAAAAAATAAAATTAGATTCCTACCCACATTATACATAAAAATGAATTCCAAGTTAAAGCAAAATTTAAAAATGTTAAAATATAGGAGGGAATAGACAAGGATTTCTTCAATAAGACCTCAAGAATCACAAACTATTTTTTTCAATGATAAAATGAACTATATTGAAATTAAAATGTCTGAGCACTAAAAGACGCCCAAGAGGAGAGAAAAGGTTGAGGAGGCCACAGGTTGAGGCTAAAGATCTGCAATGCAAATAACTATTAAAGGCTATACAAGCATATGCAAAAGAACTCCTTCAAATCAATAAGGAAGAGACAACCTGATTTTAAAAATGGGTAAGGGATAGGAACTGGCAATTCACAGAAGAAGAAATACAAATGGTCAATAAATAAATGACATCAATACAATGAGATACCATTTCACATACATCAGTTTGAACCAAATTATGAAGTCAGGAAATTGCAAGTGTTAGAGAAGACGTTGAACAATGGGAATGCTAACTGCTGGTGGGAATGTAAATTGGTACAACCTCTTTGGAAAGCAATTCGGAAATTTTTAGCTAAGTTGAAGATATACCTCTCTCTATGATTCAGCAATTCCATTCTAGGTATAGAACTCAGAGTACTGAATTACTATAATAGTGAAAAATCAGCAACTTAAATGTCCATCAATAAGAGATGAAAGATTCAAGGTAAATACAACAAAATGTTAGGATTTGACAGAACTGGGTATGGGTAAACAAGTAACAATAATGTCATTATTATGAATAGCTAACATTTATTAAGTGCTTATTATATACCAGGCATAAGTGTATTTCATATGAGGTAGCATTTGTATCCCCATTTTGTTTATGAGGAAATTGAGATACAGAAAGGTTAATTAACTTACCTAAGATCATGCAGGAAGTAGAGAATTGGGATGGTTTGACCCAGAGCCCCATTCTTTTTTTATTTTTTTTTGAGACAGGGTCTCACTCTGTTGCCTGGGCTACAGTGTAGTGGCACAATCATAGCTCACTGCAATCTCAAACTCCTGGGCTTAAGTGATCCTCCTGCCTCAGCCTCCTGAGTAGCTAGGACTACAGGTGCACGCCACCCCACCTGGCTAATTGTCATATTTTTTTGTAGAGACGGGGTCTTGCTACGTTGCCCAGGCTGGTCTTGAACTCCTGGCCTCAAGCAATCCTCCTGCCGCGGCCTCCTAAAGTGCTGGGATTACAGGCATGAGCCACCATACCCAGCAATGTCTACTTATTATTAAAATTATGAGAGTCTTACTCACCTATAGCAATAGTCTTAATATCAACAAGATAAGCCAATTTCTTATTATCTTCCATTCCTCGCTGACGCCTCTCATTAATACGGACACTGAAACATGAAGGGTGGGGTAAGGCAAAACGGGTTTAGGTAGTTGGGATGTTTATCAAGGGCTATGAAGTACCATACGGGATGAAGTTTTTAGATTAACCTGAGGACACAGAATTTAGAATTCAAAAAGGAATTCTTTTGGGTTTCAAGGATGTAGAGAATCTTGTGAGGTTACCTGATGAGGTGAGGGTTCATGAATTCAGTACGTACAGAACCCAAGGTATCATTACTCCCATATTCCACCAGGGTTAGCTCTCCAGCATTGAAGATCATACATACCTGGGAAAGAATGGGGCTGTTATATGGCGGGAAGGTTGCATGAAGAAAGAGAAAAACAGCAGAGGGAGGTATACTGTCAGTTCTAGGTGACTCCCACGTTTCTCCTTGTTCTGTTCCCCTGCCTCTTTCATCGTCCCCCTTTCTTTATCTGCTATCTTCCCATCTCTTCCCACTTGCCATCCTTCTCACACAGAAGCTAGAAGGAGGGTTATCAAGATGGTGATGGTGAATCAAGCTGTACTCACATTTTCATTTTCAAAGAAATACTTCTCATTGCCACCAGATCCTTGCCAGGCTACCTATAAAAGGGGGAGAAGACATAAGAAGCAACATGGGTAATTCTTTAAGATAACACTGAAAGTATGACAGGGTGGGAGGCAGAGAAATCATGTTAGGGAGGCTTTGGCACTGTACAAAAGAGGTGCTATGTTAGGATCTGCCCTAGTCCCCATGTTTCTGAGAGATGGCCTAAAAACAGTCCAACTGTAGTGATTCATACTCCAGGATTCTAAACCTCCTGGGTCTCCTGCCCTGAAACCAGGCCCTTTGCATCAGAATGTTAGAACTTCCCATGGAGATCTTACCCCTAGGGACTACTGATCCCCAGAATTAGCAAGCCAAGACACCCCTTTGCCCACCTCCCCCCCATTTTTGGTTCCTACCTCACTAAGGCGATTAGTGTTCAGGTCTCCCAGCAGCAGTGTGTCTGATGTGTGAGCCACCAAGTAACGTTCCTTTCCCAGGATTTTTACCTCTTCCACCTCATAGCCATAGTGTGACTTCAGCACCACTCGGGTCCCCGATGATAGGTTCTTCACAATCACCTTGGTAAGGGACAAGTCTGAGCCTCTTTGGTTTCCCCAGCCCAAAAGAGGAGTGAACATGCTGTGTCCTTTGGCCATCTCCATAGTGCTAAACAAAGCTAATATCTTGTTTCTTCACCTGGCCTATGATATTGTTGATAATAATAATACCTTCCTTGCACTTACATAGGGCTTTACTATTTATGAAATGTTTTCATACATTATCTCTTTTGATGCTCATAATACATATAATTCTGGAAGTTCCACTGGGTAAAACCAATCACTCTATGTTCCCGCAGCTCTTTGTACAAACCTTTATACCATTTATCACAGTGTTAGTTATTCATTCATTCATTCATTCATTTATTTAGAGATGAGGTCTTGCTCTGTGGCCCAAGCTGCCTTCCAACTTCTGGGCTCAAGCAACCCTCCCACCTCAGCCTCCCCAAGTAGCTGGGACTACAAGAGCACACCGTGGCTATTATTATTATTATTATGTTCTTTGCTGCTGACTTGAAGCTCATTTTTTTTTTTTAATATCTCAGGTTATTGAAACCCATTTTTAGGTATGTCTATGTCCTCTGCTATAATGATCTCCTTGATTAAGGGACAATATCTTACATAATCATTTTTGTATTCACAATGCCTAACAGTGCTGACACATAGGAGAGAATGGATAAATGCTTTTGGAGAGAATAAAAGAATGCTGTAGTCCCAGCTACTCGGTAGGCTGAGGTAGGAAGATCACCTGAGCTCAGGAGTTTGAGGTTGCAGTGGGCTGTGATGATGCCACTGCACTCCAGCCTGGGCAACAGAGTGAGACCCTGTCTCAAAAAAAAAAAAAAAACCTAAAAACCAAAAAACAAACAAACAAAAAGAATGAAGAAACCAATGAATAATAAATGGAAGAAAAGAAGGATAGAGGTAGAGAAAAGAGAAAAGTGGGCTCAAGAATTGAGAAATTAGCTTGCAACATCATACACAGTGAGGCCCTAAAACAACAGAGTTCACTTTTGTAATCCTATTTATCAAATTCCCCAGTTGACAGTGTATAGGAAATAAAGTCTTAAACCAGGAAGGCCTAAATGCCAATCTCTGTATCCCTTAAGCCTGGTACTTAAAACTTTACTTGACTAGTCTAAAAAAAAAACCAACAAACATCAAACAAAAAGAAAAAACCCTTTTCTTACAACAAGCTGGAAGAACTATAACAGGAAAGTTGCCAGGGAGTTGCCCTGACACACACTGTTCCCCAGAACAGCTCTACCAGAGGGATGAAAGTTAAATTTGACACCATGGCTGGGGCCAGAAGGCAGGGAAGTGTTACAAGAATGAGTGAGCTATGGAAGATCTCAGTGCAGTCAGCTAGCAGTTGCTTACCTGGCTAGGTCCCACATATGTCAGCTCAAACTTGTTCTTGTAAATGCTCCTTCGGAGGCAGCAGTCAAACTGTTCCACGCCACCACAGAGTGTGCCCTAGAAGGGAAAGTGACAGCATAAAAGGTAACATACGTGGTACACTGGCATGAGGAGGATATCTAGAGACGTCCTCAAAACGTAGGCTCTAGAATCTACAGAACAGTTGGCAGTAAAAGGGCTGGCAGCTTTTGGAAATACCAGAAGGAGAGGTTAGAATCACAGGACTCAAGGGCACCACATATTGATGGGATAATAAGGGAGAAATCAGTCCTGCCATACAACTCTTTCTTCCTTTGGGCATCCAACAAAGTATGAATTTTTCTTTCCTGCCTTTAACCCTAGATTTTTAGGTTGGGATCAGAAGGAAATAGGAGATTCTCTAGTGTCAAGGGAGAGTGCCTTAGGATAAGGCAGGATTATTTTCTAGTTTGGAGAAAGTCAGCAAGCCAGAAAGGGATTACTAGTAACACACCGCACAGAGTCGTGAGCCATCTCGCTTCCAGGCCAAGGCAGTGATGGTGTATAAGTTGGCAATTTCCTTGGGCTTTGCCTCTTCCCAGATGCTTCTTCGAGGGCTCCAGTTGAACACCCGAAGTCTGAAATAAAGTATATGGCTTTTAGGATAGAGGCTGAGCAAAAGAGTGAAAATAGGCTGGTAACTGAAGAAAATTAGTTTTGCTGTATCAGAGAAGAAAGAAAGTAAAAGAGAACAGACAAGCTAGGCAGTCTAGCAGGAGAGGACAAAAAGGTACAAAGGAAGTAAGTTGAGAAAATCAAGGCAAAAGTAAAATGCATGAAGAGTGATGGGATCTACTAGTTTCAGCCGGGAAAAAAAGAGTGATGGGAACAGAGAAAACAAAAAAATCAGGACAAGTGATAAAAATGAGCTGTTAGGAGTAGAGAAATACGGAACAAAAAAAGAGAAATGGTAGGCATCAGAGAAGAAAGAAAGGAACATGAGGAGACACATAAGACTGAAAGGGATAGAAAGACAGGACTGACAAAGCTGGGGTTAAACGCTCTCCAGACCCTAGCTGTCTATCTGCCATTCCATCTTTCATTCATTCATTTGCCAAACATTTGGGCGCATATTATGTACTAGATGTTAATCTAGGCACTGCAGATGAAAAGATGAATAATAAGCCCACTTCTCAAGGACTCTTCAATTCAGCCAGATAGATACAAACAACAAACTGTAATATAATGTGATGAACTCTAAGCCAGTGGTCTAAAAGGGGCAATGGGAACACAAAGAAAGTGGAGAGGAATTCTGCTGTGGAAGGCCAGGGAGAGGCCCAGAGACAAAACAAGAGCACAGCATGTTCTGGAACTGCCAGAGCACCAATGGATGGTAGAAACAGGAAGAAGAAAGCGCATGAATTACAACTGGAGAATCTCTTTCAACATATAAACTTGATTCTGGTCCAGTCTCCCACTCTGGTTCAGAATAATTTGGCTAAGGTAGAGGGTGTTCATAGGGAAAGTAGGCAGAAGATGCAACTGGAAAGGGGACCCACCTGTCATAACTTCCCAGCACAACAGACTGGCCCCCAGGACTTGCTGCAGCTGTGGTGAACTCCCGCTCCTGAGGGTCACGACTATAATCAAAAGTTTGTAGCACATGGCCTTCCTTTCCATAGGCTACAATCCTCCGATCACAGCCTGCAGCCACGATGCTGGTGGTTGCCCAAGCCAAGGCATATGGTGGGCACGGGTGGTTAACCAACTTCCCCTAAGACAGAAGTAGAGAGTTTCAATCACTTTCTGAGGACTTTACCCCAGAAATCTCTCATTCCCAGCACCTGTTACACTCACTCTGACCATCCCTCCATGCAGAAATCTTTCTCCCAACATTTTCCCATCCCAACACATATCCTAATCCTGAAGACTTCACAAATTATCTTTCTGTCTCATACTCACACACACATGACACATACACACATTGACCTTGTGCTCTAGAAAAACCTCAAAATACTTGTGTGTTGGAGATCTTTAATATGCACCTAGTAAGGCTCCCCAAAGGGGGATGTCCTACACATTAACCAATCCTGTCTAGGCCCACAGAGAGCATATGGCTTCTTTTTTTTTAGGAGGACTAAATTTAATTAATTATTCTACAAATAATTCTTAATGTAATTGATTCAAACAATACAGAATTATACAGAGTAAAACATGAAAGTTTCCTTTTATCCCCCATCTTTTCCCTTTCCCCACTCTCGAGTAAAATACCTCTTTCTACGAATTTATATACATAAATATATTATTTTACACAAATGGGAATAATTTTCACTTTTCATTCCTCTCAAGAGTCTTTATTTCCCTTTGTCTCAAGGTCCCTTCTACCTGAGTCACCTCTTCCTATATATATATAGTAAGCTCCAGCCTCCTAAACACAAGTCCTCTCTGTGGCTGCTTCCAACTCTCTCTGTCCCTGGGGTCTCACTCCCCTAGCCTCCTCCCCTAGTACCTCAATCTAAAGTCTTAGATGTCCAATCGCCTGTAGAAGGCCCCCTGGGATTTCCTTATCCCCTATCCCACAGCATCCCTTATTCATACCTGCGACTCTCCAGAGCCTTCATCATCAAAGAAATACCTAACGATGGTACCATCCGCATGGCCAGAGAGAATTCCTTTCCCAGAGCAACTAAAAAAGGGGAAAAGGAGGAAAGGAGAGAAATACAGGAAGAGATAAGAATATTCTACCTCACCAAGAAAATCCCCTTTCTCTGTCAAACACAACCCCCACTGTGGTTCCTGCTACCAGTCCTATCCATCTTTCATACTATGGTCTCCCGGTCCAGACTTTCCCACTACTTTTTCCTAATATTTCCAAGATCTTGTGATACTGCTCTTCCTTACTCACTTTGTTGTCAGTGACACTACGTAAGAATCTGTCCCATAGATGGTAGATGATTTATTAGTTTTGGTGTTTGCTAAACGAACCTGAAAATGGAAGAATGGATACAAGTCTGATTAGGCTATTTTAAATTTCACCCAGGTCCAAAGAGAAAAAGAAAAAAACCCCCACAAAACTGGTCCTTATGCATTCTTCCCCAGTACACGACCCTAAAGGAGAAGATGAACCATACTCCTCTTTTCAGAACCATTAACCCCACCCTGCACCTCTCCTGTGTTTCCCTTCCCTCTTTTACCTTCCCTTCAGCCAGTCCAAAGACAATGATGTACTCTGCTGGCCACTGCAGGCAAGTAACAGCGCTCTGTACGAAAAAAATGATAAAAAGGATAACCCCATCTATGTGGGTTAACACATTTACGACAACCTGAACACCCTACCACCCCGATCTCCTATAGCGAGGGAGAGGAGGGGATACAACCGGGCTCTAAGGAGGAAAGATGACAATGAGCAGCCAGGCAGCACCATCCTTGCAGTGGGAAAGGTCAGATTCGGATGTCAAAAAATACAACTCCTAGTTGCATTTATAAGCAGATATATTGATACATGTTTGCTCATCCTAAACTCCCAGGGACTGGTCTGAACTTTACCGTCTGGATGAACTTGTTACAGATGACTTTCTTGTCACCCCTGCCAAATAAAATGAGGGAAAGCATATTAAAAACCACTTATATAAATAAATTGCCAAAAATGATGCTGAGGGAAGGGAAGAAAGAGCAGATATTTTCCCTACCCACTAGTGTTTCCTACCACTCTGCAGGAGCCCTGAAAGGAGGCATATAAGGGAGCCTGAATAGCTTTGAAACAAAGTAAAGATGCAACATCACTCTGGGTCTCTTGTTGACCTTAGACTGATTCCTCCAGGGATAGGATTGCAGAACATGTAGGACAGGCAAAGGTAGAGAAGTAACAACAATCTCCAGAAAGTTTCTGCCTTCCATGCACAAGCTTGGCTCCTCCTCTTCTCTATTTCCCCTCCCCAGTGAGGCATTTCCCTTGCCTTCCCCTTCTTTTCTAGGCCATCCCATCTCCCAATCTCTATCCTTACCAATCTTCTCCAATCTTGTAGACATAGATGATGTTGTCAGTCTGTCCTATGGCAATTTTAGTGGAATCGGGAGAAAAAGCCATCCCTTTCACCATATAGCTCTTCCTGCCATACTAAGAGTTTTTTAAAAAAAGCAGAAAAACAAGTAATGAGCACACATGAAAGAGAAAAGGGAAGAAAAGGTACATGTGTGCTGTAACGGGCTTGAGGGATTTATACTGAGAAAAGGTGGGGTACACCATTTCCTATGTTTATGGCTAGGAGGCAGGCTAAGTTTCCCAGGTTCATAAGGCCCTATCAACAGGCTAAGGTACACATGGATACTCTCTTCACCTTCATGTCAGCTGGTTTGGTGGAGAATTTATCTCTCCGTTCTCCGTGTTCATCATACAGCAATACCACTCGGTCCACTGTGCAGACAGCAAATTTGGCATTGTTCTGGGACCATGCCATGCAGGTAACCTTTGCAGCTCCATCCTGCAGGGGCAAAGGGGTAAAAATAAACCCAGGTGCTGGTCCAGAATGCTAAAAGCATTTCTAGTTCCATTACTTCTAGTGTGACTTTGGTCAATTTTCTTCCTGTCATGGTCCTATCCTCAAAACAAAGAGATGCCTGTGGCCATCAGATCCTACACTGTGAGCTGTGAGAACAAAGTGCTTCTAGAGACTCATAATGCAAATGCACTAAGAGGCGATGTGCTAAATCCCTGCAGTGGCCCCTCTGTTCCCTTATATCCCAGGTCTGCTACTGAAATAAATTCAATTGGTCTGATAAGTTTTGGTCTTTAGCCATTCATTCAACTAAAATTTTTTGAGCACCTTACTGAGAAAAGCACTTGGCTAGGGGCTGAGAGAGAGACAAAGAGCAAAACACAGACACTGCCTCTGGATCTAATAAGATGGTGCTAAATAGGAAAGGTCCCATAAGAAAAGTATGTACAAAATGCTATAATAGTTTTATGATCATTTTATGCTAAAATGATCAAAATTAAGCTTTGAAGAATGGATGCAGTTGAGTGGGAAATTATCTGAGATGGAAGGAATGGCATGAGAAAAGGGAAGTTTTGGTCAAGAAACAGTAATTTAGTTTAGCTGAAACTACCT
This sequence comes from Daubentonia madagascariensis, assembly GCA_023783475.1. NCBI lineage: Eukaryota > Metazoa > Chordata > Mammalia > Primates > Daubentoniidae > Daubentonia > Daubentonia madagascariensis. The sequence continues at coordinate 23,346,685 of JAKFHU010001035.1, forward strand.
TGAAAATAGTAGAATAGAGGAGGTAAGGCAGGAACAACAGACCCGGGCCAGCTAAGGAAGGGTCTTTGATGCCAGGCTAAGGAGTTTGGGCTTATTAGGCAGGAAAGGAGAGTAAGTGAAGGTTCTGGAATAGGGAGTAAAATAAGTAGAGTTGAGACTTAGGATAAACCATGCTACATTTTTTCTTCTTAACTACCCACTTCACAGAAGTCTAAGTGAGAAGTTATCATCTCCTGGTGAATTATTCTTACCACATCCGTCCCTTCCAATACTAGCTCTGGTCCTCTATGATTCTGCTACTAAGGGTTTCTTTTCTCGAAATAAAAAAATTTTAGCTTCTGCTCTGATTGTTTGATTAATTACTTGGGCTCTAGAGCTCTGGCTTAAAACATTGTCACTCTGCACTCCTAACCCACCCGTCTCCAAAGTCAGAAGTCAAAAAGCTCTTTTCCCCCAAATCCTCAAACCAGAGCCAGAAAATAGCCACATTACCACCTTTATCATCCTCCAACTCTTCATTACATGAGGTTAGAAAGGCTGAGGGCTCCTCATGAACCTTTGCTGATCATCCTGCTTCATCGCTTTGCCCAATCCTGGGCATTCAGCCCTACCTGCATCATGACATCATCTTATTTTGAGATTGAAGGAGGATTTCATTTCCAATTTTTCCATTAGGGCAAAGGAATTTTAAATTACAGATTCAGGGGTTAGTTTACTGAGCAATGAGCACAACTCCCTTTTGTTCTAATTTCCTTCTGTTCTCCAAATGCCACATCCTCTGTGAAGCCTTCCTGATTCCCATAATCAATTATTTCTCCTTTCTCTACAATATGTACCACACTGGATTGTTGTGAGGATTAAATGAAGTAGGGAATAGAATAATAATAGCTAGCCTTTAACAAGTACTGACCATAGACCAGGCATTTTTAGAAATGCTTGGTATGCATTATCTCATTTCACCTCATAACACTTAAACAGATGCTATTATTATCCCCTTTTCAAATGGGGAAACTGAAGCACGCAAAAGCTTAGGCATTTTGCCCAAGTTTACACACACAGTTTATAAGAGGCAGAACCAAGATTTAAATCCATATATATGTACTCAGTTATGGAACATATTATTCTTATTAGCTTTGTATTATTCTGTTCTCTGAATTTTGAATCTCCTTCCCTCTTGTCTATCAATTTTCACGCTGCTTTTCAGTTTACAATGCTCTTTTGTGTATATTACTACATTAACTCTTCCCCAAATCCCCTAAAATTGCTATTAGTACTCTCACTTTCCAAATGAAGAAGTTGGTGAAAGCTCAGAGAGATTGTGTGACAAGGGCTAAAGTCAGAGATATCAGGTCATTTGTTTAAAGTAGTGGTGGAGCTAGGACTTGAATTCTGGTCTCCTAACTCCAAAGCCCACCCTTTCTTCACCATGTTTCAGGGCTCCTCCCCTAGTGCCCAACCTTTCCTGAACCTGAGGAGATACATCTTCACCATCAGAACAAATGATTCGGGCTTCCGGGCTTGCACCTAACGCGCTTATTTCATTCTGTTATGTTCGTTGTTTACATGTGCGCCTTTCCCTTTTGAAGGCTGGGGCAATAAGTCCGGTGGTTTTGCATCCCCTAGAGCCCAGCACGGGGCCTGGCACACAACTGATGTTAATAAAATGAAAGCTACAGTCGTCAGCGGTCCATCTCGCCTACTGAATACTGTATCAGCGGAGCAGAGTCCGGATCATCGCTATATCCGTTACAGTCTTCCGCACACAGTAGGAGCTCAACATTATTAAGCTTCAGCTGTCCCACTTTTCGTGGAACGCAAGGCAGGAGGGGGAGGGAAGAGGCACGCAACTCCTCACCTGAGGGCTCAGCAGGGTCCTCAGGTGCTTCAACTGCATGACGCACACCTGTCTCTCAGATGCTACCAGACAACTCCCGTGGTTACCTGGACAACCCGCCACGCATCCGCAGCCGCAGCGACAGCTGGCGACGCTTGGGTGACGGGAGCTCAACACGCGTCGCAAGGTCACCGCGTAGCTTTGCGGCGAAGCAAACAGAACGTGCGCAAGCGCGGTGAGATTTGGGGCGGGACCTTGAGAGGGTTTGATGAACCCTCTCCTCGACCAATCCCGTCGCTGCATGCAAACCCAAGCCCAAGCCCCGCCCACAAGCCTTCGTCCACCTCTGGGGTCCTGCGTGATCGTAATCGAAGTCTTTCTCCCTCTTTGATTTATGTATGTAAGCGTTGCTGAGTGCGCTCTTAATCTTCACAACCCTGGAGGAAAGCAGGGAAGCTGCTACCATAGGCCTTTTGGAGTTGACGGAATTGAACCCAAATAGATTGTATGACTTGCACGGAATCACAAGGCTAATGATAATAGCTAACAGTGGATACTCAGTATGTGCCTGCCAGGTACTGTGCAAAGTGTTATACATGCATTATACCATGTAATCTCAAAACCACATTTTGAAGGGGATAGCGTTATTATTAGTCTCATTTTACATAACAGGAGACTCAGGATTAAAGAGGTCACTTGCCCAAGCTAACAGAACCAGTAAAGGACAGAACTGGAATTCAACCCCAGAGCTGATAGATTTAAACACCTTTTCTATTTTTTCTCATCTTTGAGCTTGCTCTCTCCGTGTTATGCTACTAATACCCTGTGACACTCCTATTCCAAGAAATGATGTTCCCAGAGTCTGAGAGATGAGTGTTTTGGCACCAGCGGCCAGGGAAAGGTAAGGTACCCTACTTCCAAATTGGGTAATGGTGGGTTAGAGATTGCTGCTTGGATCAGAATGCTTTTATGGTTCAGGGTGGAAGGCAGACCAGAGCTTGGCTCACCTGATAGGTTAAGTTTTGTGATATCTGGGGTTGGAGCTTGGTTAAGTAGAAAGGATATTGACTTCTTGATCTTTGTTTGGATTGGGGTTTCTTTCAGAATTTTTGGTCTAATTTCTTGTAACATACCAGTGAGACTGAAATGCAGAAAAGGAGTTATTCCAAAGTTGGGAAGACTGTAACCCTCCAGAAAGTGTAGCATACACTCTCTAGACAGATTCTGGGTCCAGAGCCTTCCCCCACAGTGGTTGCAAATATCAACAGATATTTATCTCATGGCCACCAGACCCCACCTTGGAAATTAGGAAAGAATAGAGGACAGCCCCTATTTTCACAGGAAATAAGTAGGCCCTGGAGCCCAAATTGTAATTCTTTTGACAGGGGAGTTCCAACTCCTCAGTTTTATTTCCAGAATCCTCCTCTGGATATGGTGGCAGAGCATGAATATAAACTCATTTATGCTTTACAATTATTATTGACTTTGACCAACTGAACAGAGACAGAGACAGAAATGAAAGGGAAAGCAAAGGAGGGAAGAATAGACACAGGAACACATAGGATAGGAGCACATGCCACTGAGGGATCCATTAGTGTAGCTGCTCTTTTGTTAGTCCCCAAGACACTGCTCAGTCCTTTTCTGACCATTAGCCCAGGAGGAGTCAATGAGGAGCTGGGCTGTCGATGTGAGCAGTGACAATAAAAAGGTTACTGGCTCTCTCACATGACATAACTTAGTTTCCACTGCAGGAAGAACTTATATCTTTCTCTTCTGTTTTTCCCCCTTCTTACTCAACAAAGCAAAAGAAACTATGGCTCTAGTTTTCTACACCCCTCTTCCTGGTCCCTCTCCACCTAATTCCAGGCTGGAGAATCAAAGCAAATACTTTACAATGTGAGTCTTCTCCTGTCAAGTTGGTGGTGGTGTGAGGGGCCCTTGGTGAGTCAGGAGAGAAATGTCTTCAGCATACTATACAGTATACCATACAGTCAGCTTCAGTTTGTCCAAGAACCTTTATTGGAAAAATGTCCAAGGGGTGAGATCACCAGCAGCTGAAGGGGCTGCCCGGTGAGGGGGAGCACCTGAGGCTCCATGGAAGACATTGGAGTAGTGCAGTGCAGCATCTGCCTCTAGGCCCAGAAGATTCCTTTTATTTGCTGGGGGAAGGGAAGTACCCACAGAAACACCCCAGAGGCAAGATGTGGGGGCAGCTGGGGATGCCAAGAGTCCTGATACAGGTGAAATGGGGCCCCTATTTGGGACCTGATGGGATAGGGTAAAACAAGTGAATCTCCCCTGGACCTGGGGGATGGGAGGAGATATCCTATCTGATATCCACTCCCCAGGTCCAGGAGTGCAGACTCTAACAGACCTACCTTCTGGCTCTGCTCACAGTGGAAAGAGGATGGGTACCAGGCCTGAGATTGTGGGCGTGTCATTACCCTCTGCAAGTCTCAGGCAGATCACCATCTTAGGCTCTCCCTGACCCCATCCCCATCCCCGGGTTGTTAGTGCATCTCCCTTCTGGTTCTGTTTCTTCACTCAAACGTCGATGGTGTTGATGGATGGTGACTTTTTCTGTGGAAGAAAATGGCCTGAGTCTCTACCTTCAGGAAAGCAATGGGTGCCACTTTTCCTCTCCAGCATCCTCCACCCCAGGCCTTCCATTCTCCATCTTTTCCTGCCCCTCTTTGGCCTTCTTCCTTTCTCTGGCTGCTCCTCAGGGGCAGACTCCCCCTTCCCGCCCTCACTGGCCGGCCCCCACATCACCTGTCTCGTCCCCACTGGCCTTCCCTGAGGACTGTGTTCCGGCCCCTTCCCCTTCTCCTTGGGGTTGTTGTTGGAGTCGTTGTCCTTGATGATGTCATACTGACGGCAGAACAGCCCAATTACAGCTGAAACACAACAATACAATCTGATCCGTCATCTTGACCTCCCCACTCACAGCCTTGAAGGGAGTGAGATACCCACGGAGCTTCCAGAACATCCAAGAAGAAAATCCTGAACTCCTGGTGCCTATGAGATCTTCCTCTCTTGGCTCCAAACAGCCTCCTCTTCCTCTTTTCAAACTGCTCCTGATCACCCCCCCAATTCAGCATCTCCCCCTCCATTCCTCTCACTCCCTTTTCTCCTGACAACCTTTGCCACCTCCCACCTTCACTGAGTCCTGCTCCCTAAGCGCCTGTCCCCCATCTAGCTGCTTACTCACCAGCCCACATGAGCAGCACCACCACAATGATGACCACTTCCCCGGTCTGCAGTGGTCGCTCTCCATCCAGACCCTCCACTGTGATGTCACCTTGGAAGGGAGAAGCCAGACTCTGGGTTACTGGGAAACAGCTATATCTATGCCGACATTTGCAGGATGGAGATGCTGTGGATTAGAGTCAGAGTAGACTCATCAAGGTGTTGCCCCTTCAGTTGTAGGGTAGCCCCTCTCTGGGAGGAAGCCATGGGTGGACAGGTGGTTAAAGACCAAAAAGCAGGAGGGCTGCTGGTGAGGTACTCACTTATGCAGGCTGCAGCTGATGTGAAATGAGGTTGGGTAAAAGGAAGCTTGAAAGCCCTTCCCCCAAACAATTCAATACCAGCCTGTCTATACCCGGTTTCCTGCCCACCTGCTTTTCCTTCCTTTCCTGGCAGTACAGTGAATTAAATCACCCTTCTATTCATCTAAGCTAGACTGTTGCTTGCCTTAGGGAAGTAAGTAAGAGGCTAAAAGCCAGATGATCAATCACGCAGACCCTCACCTGGGCTTGAGCTGTTTGAGGGTAGCCGGTCAGAACCCTTGAGAGTTCGGAAGTGCACCCGGGGCCCTGGGGGACTCTCTCCCCGAAGGCCTATGCTCCTGACCTGCACGGTGTAGTCGCTGTCTTCAGCCAGGCCCCAGAGGGCACAGGCCCGGGTGGTGGTGTTCACCTCCCGGATCACACGCTGCCCGGGGCCATTCTGCCGCTGCAGGGAGATGATGGGAGAGGAGGACAGCCTCACCTCTGTGCCAGACCGCAGGGCTCAACCCCAGACTTTTGAACATCCAAGCACTCCAAGGATATAGGGTGAAAAGAGCAGTTTGAGCCAGGAAACACCAGCTCCCAGATTCCCCCACCTCTGGGAGGGCAGTTTAGGGGGAGGTAGCTGAGGGAATGTCCAGAGATTCAAGGACATAGGTTGGGGAGAGTAGAAGGGTGATTCATACTTGCTGGGAAATGGAGTAGCCAATGACGATGTTGCCTTCTGGGACGTCCCAGGACACAGTGGCCGAGTTGGCTCTGAGGTGAGTGACTGTCACATTCACAGGAGAGGGAGGCCTATCTGTAGGTGCCAGGGTGTTAACAGGTTTCACCCACACACTTGCTCCAGTTGACCCCCACCCCCATCCCTCTTTACTCACCTGCTCGCACAAAGCCCAGGTCACAGCTGAACAGCAGGAGGACCGTGGGACTTAGGTATGGGGAGAGGGGCATCAATGAAGCCATGGTCCCCACCGAGTCCGCTGGGGGGAACTGGGGCAACCGCTTGACATCCAGGCGGGGCTCCTGGAGGTGGCAGGAGTTGGGGGGGGGGTCAAGGACTGTCCAGAACGCACGGTGGGCAGCAGCTTTCCCGGGCTCCCCACGGCCCACAAGCCCCATTTTCCCTGCACCCCCCACCCCACCTTCCCCTCCCCCGCAGTACCCGGGCGCCCCTAGTGCGCGGTCTGCCTTGCCCACACCCACCTCCGCCTGTCCCTCGCGGTCGGTCAGGCCTCGGGGGGCTGCTCGGTGCCCAGAGGGCGGCCCATCGCCCGACTCTGTGGCGCTGCCCCTACCCCATCCCGGCGCGGGCCGGGCGAGGCAGGCAGCGCCGGGCCGAGCTGCGGGGCAGAGGGCAGAGGCCGCTGGTCTGCGGAGCCCCCAGAGCTCGGACCGGCCGCGTAGTCCGTCCGGGAGCAGGGGGCGTTGCCGGCGCGGCCTGGCGGCTGGCCCGGGTCCCCGGTGCGGGAGGCAGTGCGGCTGCCTGCTCCGGCCCCTGCAGCGGGATGTGACCGTCCCGGCCGGCCAGCCGCCGCCTTCTGCAGAGCTGGCCCCGCGCTCTCCGCCGCAGCCCGGCCGGGACGTGCGGGCCCGCCCCGCCCCGCCGGGGTTCTAGCCGCCGTCATGCCCCCTCCCCCACTCGTGCTCCTGGGGCTCCTCCCACGACCCTCCCTACGGCGGCCTCCCGGGCCCCCATCCCTGCTCTCTCCCGGCTCAAGCCGCTGAGCCGGCCGGGGCGTGGGGCGAGGCGCAGGTGCGAGGGTCGCGGGCTTCTGGGAGGTCCCCTCCCTCCTCGGATGGAATTAGCCAAGTTAGGAGGAGGAATTCCACCTCTGGTGTGGGAGGGGCTAAGAGGAGAGGGGACAGAGTGACCGAGAAGATAATTGTTTTAACAATCTCTTACTTGTAGACTGCGTCAGCTTTTAAATCTTTCCCATTCAGGATCTGATTTAATTCCGCTCGCTTTCTCATTCATTCTTTCATTTATTCAGCAAATATTTATTGAGCGTCTCCTGTGTGTCTGGCATTATGTTAAAAGCTGGAGATACAACGATTGTTAAAGTGCTGGGCTTATAGGGGGAATTTAGGGGGAATTAAACAGCAAAAATTTATGGCTTTTTTTTTTGTAAGCTCTGCCGCTTACTGTTTGGTTTTGGAAAAACTGGTTAATCTGCACCTCAAGTTTCCCACCTGTAAAGCAGAGCATATGAAACTTCACAGGTCTGTTGTGAGGTTCAAACGAAACAATGTTGGGGAAAGATCTTTATAAATCTTACAACATTATGTGAATGAGTGGTCTAACTAATTTGCATCAATTTGTTAATTACTTTGTTCAGTCAATAAACATGTGAGTCTTTTAAGTTATTTCATGCTTTGGCGAAGCATGAAATCTGGAGTGAGAACCTGGGTGTGACTCCCAATTTGGCCAGATATGTGACCTTAAAGCAACCAACTCAACTTCTCTGGACCTGTTTCATCATCTGAAAAATCATCAATATGGACTTCTTAGTGTTGTTATATCCAATGAGATACTGTATGTGAAAAGTGTGTTGTTCAGTGTAAATAAATGTTGACTAACATTGTATTTAGGGCAGATTCTTTGGTTTCTAATTCTCAGTGCAGTATTTCTATTTCTGTGGCATTTTTTCCCTGTAATATCCAATTCAATGTGTGCACACCTGGGGCTCAGAAGCTTTCTGTAGCTTTCCTTTCTGAGAGGAGAGGGAAAATGGGACCGGTGGGACTGGGTGGGGGGGGGAAGTGTGTGTGCTGAGCATGTGATCAAGCCATGAGCCAGATCCTCTAACTTCTGCTGACTGGAGGACCATGATCTCTGGCTTCCTGAGGCATCCTGGTCCCAGAGCACCCTTGCCCAGGGACTCTCGCTGCCCTGGGTGTTGTCTTGTGCTTCCAGATTCTAGGTCCTCCCGAGAAGAGGGCCTTGTGCCTAAAGGGCAAGAGTAATCAACCTCAGGTCTTCCTTTTCAGGGGGCAAAGCAGAGGCTGGCAAGTGAGGATACATGCGAAGTGGCTGGCATCCTAGTGACCAGGAAAGGGTGGTGCAGGCAGAGGTGCAGGGGGTGGTGCTCAGAGAGGCTGGGGTTCTTGGGTTAATCATCACTGTGGCTCAGATAAGGTCCTGCCAGCTGGAAGCAAAGTTGTTATGACCAGAGGGGTTTGTGTGGCTAAAGAGGCAGGCAGGACAGTGTGTCCATAGTGCAGGACCATGCCAGGCACAAAACGGTTTCAACATGTGATTGAGACCCCGGAGCCTGGCAAGTGGGAGGTAAGACCCCTTCTCTGTGTTGGTTTTCTGCACTGATTCCTAGAATCATTTTTCATCAGACTTTCTTCCACCCTGGGTTTCTGCTCACCTTCTCTTCCTTCCTATCTTCCTTCCTAGTCTTCTTTCCTTAATAGGCCCAGAGTACCAAGTGCAGGCTGAGTTTCTAGTGTGTGTGTGTGTGTGTGTGTGTGTGTGCGTGAGTCCAAATGCTGTGACCTGCTGCCACTCCCACCTCCAGTTCAGCAGGCATGAATGAAACTGTGACTTCCTGCCTCCATCCTTCTCCCTTCTTCCCTCTAGTTGTCTGGGTATGAGGCAGCTGTGCCAATCACAGAGAAGTCAAACCCACTGACCCAGGACCTGGACAAAGCGGATGCTGAAAAAATTGTTCAATTGCTGGGGCAATGTGATGCTGAGATCTTCCAGGAGGAGGGGCAAGGCATGCCCATGTACCAGGTGAACCGGACCCATCCCCTGGACACCCAACCCCACCCCAACCTCTGCCTTCCCAGACCATGGCTCCTGTTTTGGAAATCCTGTGACCCACCCACCCCCCAACCTCAAACCACTGTCCTCCTTTTTGTGGCTTCTGATTCCTGCTTGTTCCCTATAGCGACTCTACAGCGAATCAATTCTGACCACCATGGTACAAGTGGCTGGGAAAGTTCAAGAAGTACTGAAGGTACTAACCCTCCATCTGCTCCCTGCCTAAACTTTTCTTTTTCCCTCTAACTTTCTCTTATTTTGGTCTCTATCTCTCACTTTCAAAGATCTCGGTTCTCCTTTCCCCCAGTCCTCCATTTGGGATCCTTATTGTCATCTTATTGTTAATAATCAATAATAATGATAACTATTATCTCCTTAATACTTTAAAATTGACAATGTGTTTTCACACCCATTACCCTCACAAAAACCTGTGAAGCTGGTGTTATTGTCTGTTTTTTTTTTTCCAGATGAGAAAACAAAGACTTAGAAAGGATAATCACTGTAGCTTGCTCAAATACACCCAGCTAATCATTGCTGGATAAGGCTACTTTTATTATTTATTTTTATTTAGATGACAAAGCTGCTTTCAGTACTTTCTGGAATAAGTAAGGGTTTGAAAAAGGAGCTAAGCCAGAGATGAAAGTCAAATTGAAGTTTCTTTCTCCCATGCAGCGTTCTTTTTGCTATACCACACTGCCTATGTTTTGTTCAATTTTGTGTTGAGAGGAGGCTTAAGGGTCCTCTCCAATTCCCCTTCCATTACTAACAAAGAAAAGAATATGCTTCCCCCAACCCGAGCTGGGCCCTGGTGACTTAGGCATTTTTCCTTCTTCCAGGAGCCAGATGGGGGGCTGGTAGTGCTGAGTGGAGGGGGTACCTCAGGCCGGATGGCATTCCTCATGTCAGTGAGTACCTTGATCCCTCATGACATGATTCCTCATGTCAGTTTTCCCTCCTCCTCCTTCTGGGGGTGACCCTCAGGACCGTAAAGCTCATCATAGCTAAGCTCCCAGGTGGATCCATCACTAGACCTAGGCTCCAGGCCTGGCTTTCTCTATCCTCCAAGAGCTAGATCTCACCATGAAGTTCCATTTTTTCTGAGCCCATGTGAGCTCCACCAGTCTATTGCCAACATCTCTATATCCATGTATCCCCAATTAGTCATCTGCAAGTACCATCTTTAAGTGGCAGATACCATGTAGGACTGGGTTAAGCACTGGTCTAAGAGAATCATGATACAGCCTCTGCCCTCTAGGAGCTGAAAATCCAAGATAATTGTTTCTGCACTATCACTACCTCTTCACATCCTCTCCCCCTTGACAGGTCTCCTTTAACCAGCTGATGAAAGGTCTTGGACAGAAACCTCTTTACACCTACCTCATTGCAGGAGGTGACAGGTAAGCCAAGCTGGCCTAGGAATATTTCGTTTGGTCTGAATAGTGGTTTTTAGAAATTGGATTTGAATGCCTTCAGACAGAGATTGTGTCTAGTTTGCTTTGGTCCTTACCATTCCCTATTGCCTTACACTTGGCCCACTTCACATTACTTATGTTGTCTGACTGGCCCTTGTAGGTATTTGAGTTTTTCAACTCTATGGAGCATCTATCATGGTGCCCAACAAACAGTGGGTGCTCATTCAATGACAATTTTCCCTTTATTCCCTTCTCTTAATGTAGCCTGCCCTAACAAACCATAGGCTTCTGCTTCCCAACCAGTGTCACTGACTTTGAGTTTGTCCTCTTAGGTCTGTGGTGGCCTCTAGGGAGGGGACAGAAGATAGTGCCTTGCATGGGATTGAAGAACTGAAGAAGGTCTGTGCTTTCCACTGATACTCAACCAGAGGCCTCTGTCTGTTCCTTCTCATGGGGACATAGAAGCTCCAACATTCAGCCAAAACCTATTCCCTCCCCTGGTCCTGGCCCTGATATCCTCACACAATAGGTTTATGCCCTGGGGTCCTCCCAGTTGACTACCTTGCCCATCCTCCTCTCCTAGGTGACTGCTGGGAAGAAGAAGGTGATTGTCATTGGCATTTCTGTGGGACTCTCTGTGAGTGGATCAATTTTATAGGGAGGAAGTGGGTGGGGGTGGAATAGCACGGAAGATAGGTCAACAAGGTGCGTGCTAGAACATAGAAAATTTGCTCAAGAATTTTGGTTTTAGTTTCATTAATTTGGATCCAGATGTATGAACGTGGGAAGCGGGGAAGGGATTCTACCTCAGAATTCTATCAACAATCAAGATAGGTGGACTAGTCCAGGGGTCAGCAAACTACACTGGCAGGCCAATCCAGCCAGCTGCCTATTTTTATAAATGCAGTTTTATTGGAACACAGCCATTTGTGTTTACATATGGTCTGTGGCCTCTTTCATGCTATAACCATAGGGTTGAGTAGTTGGACAGAGATCACAGGGCCCGCAAAGCCTAAAGTATTTACTTTCTGGTCCTTTCTAGAAAAACCTGGCCCTTGGACTAGTCCCCTGCTACTTAAAGTGTGGTCCCTGTACCGGCAACATCAGCTGGTACTTGTTAGAAATGCAAAATCTTAGTGCCTGCCCTGACCTACCACCAAGATTCCCAGGTAGTTTGTTTGAGAAGCACTGAACTATATGACCCCAAGTTTCCTCTCAACTCTGCAGCTCTCTGATTCTAAGAATTCACTGAGCAGAAACTAGACCCCAGCAGTGTTAGATGTGGAAGGAGGCACACAAGGAGAACAGGATATTGACTTCAGAAGCTTACAGTTTAGTTCAATAGTTTTCAGACTTTACCCTGCAGAAGATTTCTTTGGGGAACATGTTAAAAATGTAATACCTTTGGGATACTTGTTAAAAATGTGGGCCCTCTTCTTCAAAATTGGATCCAGTGGATTATAAGTGAGCCTAGGAATCTGCATTTAGAACAAGCATTCTGGAGGATTCTGTTGCACATGGGTATTGGGCACCACTCAGAGTAACCTTGTCATGCCCTTATCTCTCCCTGCCATCAGGCTCCTTTTGTGGCAGGCCAAATGGACTACTGCATGGATAACACAACTGTCTTCTTGCCAGTCTTGGTTGGTTTTAATCCAGTGAGCATGGCCAGGTGAGCCTTCTGTAATGACTGGGGCCAGCCCTGGGGCAGGCTGGAAGGGAACATGTCAAAGTCTATAGTACAATCACAAGGGACAGGATAGATGAATATAGTCTCCTTTGCCAAATCTCAAAATATTAAAAGAAATATGAGGTGTCCCTAAGTTTATGAGGTTTTTTTTTTGTTGGTTGGTTTATTTAATTATTCTTGTTTCAGAAAGGATTAAAGGCAACTTATAAAGGATATATAAAATATAAGATAGCATACATTCAAAACAGGGATTGAAGAGGCAAGGGAAGACATGGGCCGGAGGATAAAATGGGGTCAGGAAAATGCATACCACAAAGATCTGTGCTTTCATTTGGGGAGAAACCCAAGCATCTTTTCAAAGTAGTGGTAGTGGGTACCAAGTGGCCACCTCTTTGTCCAGCTCCCTTATTTTAGTGCCCATTTTCTCTTATCATTCTAGGCACCCCTTTGCCCCCTCTGGCTACTCCCACCTGTTTCCATCCCTGAGAGCCCTTTGTTACCAAATCACCTCCCTCTTACTCCCTAAGTGGCCACCTTGTTTGATCTTAGAGAAAGTCAACATATTAAACCAATAGTGCTCAGATGTGGTTCTGTGCATGAGCTGCCTGGGGAGTGTTTAAAAAAAAATAAGGAAGAAAGGAGATTCTTAGCCCCTTGTGTAAGAGGTCTGATTTTGTAGGTTTGGAGTAAGGCCCCGAAATATCTACTTTTTGAAAGCATCCCTGGAGATTCTGGTGCACAGCCAGGTTTGGGGAACTCTGCTAAATAAACCACTGGAGTGGTCCACCTAATGAAGCTGAGGGCTTCCTGTCACTGGCGGGATTCCAGCAGAGGCTTGTTGATTATTTTAGAGCAGCTTTTTGTATTTAGTGGTGGTCTGGGGGAGGGAGCTGGGTTCTTTCTGAGGTGCTTTTCCAACTCCCAGGTTGTAGTATAATTCATGCAAAGGTGTAAATGAGTCTGAAATACTCCTAACCCTGATCCTTCTCATGGAGGACTCTCCTCCGCCAAAAATGTATTTGCTGCAGTGGATGCTAATTTCAGGCCCTGTGACTAAGTAAAATGAAGAATTTCAAACAATGTAGGCGTGGAGATCTTCCAGTTGTTCCTTAAATCAGTGGCTCCCAAACTTGGCTGATTTTCAGAGTCATCTGGGAAGCTTTTAAAAATACAGATTTTTGGGCTCCACTCCAGAACTACTGAATCTGAGTCTCAGGGTGGACATGGGACCCAGAAATGGGCAGTTGTTAAAAAAACAAAACTTCCCAGGTGTTTATGATGCCCAGCCAAGTTTGGGAATCTCGGTTTTAAACCATGCAATATGGACACTGTCTCCTCCCTCTACTTAAGCCTCCTCTTTCTTAGGTCTCTAGGAGGTTTTAGTACTAGTCTGAGGACAAATGATAGGAGACACTTTATACAATGTGTATGAAATATGTGAAACTTGTCTGCCCTAGAAGTAATACGGAGGAAAAAATATGAAAATAGTTTGAGAAGGGATGGAACCTTTGCAGAGATGGGACGATAAGGAGAAGTTAAGGGATGCCATACACAGAGTTAACTCTTTGAGGTCCTGCCACCATGGGCATTCACAAATTATCCCCTAGCGAAACCATTAGAGATCAACTAAAGAAAATCCTTATTCTTTGAGATTCCATGATTTGTGACTAAGCAGATAACATGCCTGTAGCTCTCTTATCTCATTAACACATTGATTTGTTCCTGATTAATTCACTGAAGGAATGTTCACCAACTGTTAGGTGCTACACTTCATACCTGGCAGCTTGGTTCCCTCACTAGGGACTGTTATCCCTCCCTTAGGTAGTGAGGGCTCACTCTTTGGAAGGATTTCCAGAATATATTTTCAGGAATGGGAAGGGCTTCTGATGGATCCTAAGATGGAAAATAAGGTGGCAATTTTTACATTTGGATTTCAAGCATTCCTCCAGGGGCCTACAGAGGATGAGGTTAGTGTGGCCATGGCAGTGAGGCTTATGCAAGGACCAAGATCCAGGAAGGTTCTTGTCTGAGGCTGGAACTTGAAACTTGAGTGTTGGCTTTGCTCTGGGCTTAAGTTGCTGAATGTTTAATTAACCTCTGTCCTTAGGGTTCAGGAACACAGTGCCCTTACGTGCTCCAAAGCATATCTCTCTATGAAGTTATTGATCTCTGACCCCAACCCCAGTGTGTTCTTTGATCCTGATTCCCAGCTGAGGCCCTTCCTTTAGATCCTCACAGACAATCTCCCCACCTTTGTATCTCTCTGGACCCCAGAAATGACCCCATTGAAGACTGGAGTTCAACATTCCGACAAGTAGCAGAGCGGATGCAGAAAATGCAAGAAAAACAAAAAGCTTTTGTGCTCAATCCTGCTGTCGGGGTAGGGCCTCCATTTCCTTTTTCTACGCCTCCCCCCCAAACATCTGGAAATTGCCTGCTACTTCCTTGGGGCCTCTGGTTTTAGGTTCTGTTACATCTTGTTTAAATTCCTCAGGCATTGTGTGTCAACTAAAATGTTATAAATCAAATCCTATTTTCTCAATTAATTTTTTACCTTATGATATTTCATCTTCATTCTGACTCTGTTTCTCAAATCCGTAATCACTAAATATCTCAGTGACCTCGGGCAGTTTCTGTTTAAAGGAGCCCTCTTCCATCTGTGTATAGACAGCATTGAATAGCCATTGTTACGTCTCATTCTGTCTCTTTTATACATTTAAATTTGAAATATGGGCTTTAAAAAAAAATGGGATAGAGTTTCATTCTTCTGTCTTTCTAAATGCTCTCCAGAATCAGGTGGCAGAGGATTGGCCTGGGGTGCTCCTGTTCCTTTTTTCCCCTTGGGCTGTGGATCACTAGTGCCATCTGCCATCACTTGGGCCTAAGAGGGCCTTGGCCAAGACCCTGCCCGTGCCTCTCTCTGCCAGTGACGGGCACATCTGTGACATTCTCCTTTACCTGCCTTTGGTGAGCTAGGAAGGTAAAATTCCCTATTACTCAAGAGTTCCATACTTCCGCCTCCCAGACACTCATCTCTTTCCTCCTCTTCGCAGTTGTTGGCTTTCAGTCTGCTTTCCTCAGTCACTGTTTTTATATTCTCTTTGCTGTAATCTCTTTGTCTGTTTGCTGTGCTGTGCTCCATATCTGTACTATTGCAATGGCTGCCTCACTGATCTGTCCAAAGCAGATGAAATGTGGCATTTAGATCGACAAACTACCACAAAAAAGGTGGTTAGGGGGAGGTGGGGAGAGAAAGTTCTCAGAAAGAAAGGCACTCTCTGAAAATCCTCGGTCCCACTGACAAGGGATCCCGATGACTGTGACTTCTTCCCCACAGAGTCCTGAGTGTACCACAGGAATGAGCAGATGAGGCTCTTTCTTTCTCTCTTCTGCTCCCAATCAAGCCCACCCCAGCCCTCCTGGTCACAGCACACCACAGGCCTGCAGCACTGTCAAGTGCATGCCCAGGGGTCACTAACCAGGGTGCATGCCCAGGGGTCACTAACCAGTGGTCTCCAGGTCTTCCTTCCTCTCCCAATTCCTCCTGGGTGTCACTGCTTCTCAGCCTGAAGGTCTCAGTGGCTCCTCCCGGATGAAAGGTGGAAGCGCCACCAAGATCCTGCTGGAAACCCTGTTATTAGCAGCTCATAAGACTGTGGATCGGAGTATTGCAGCCTCTCAAAGGTAGGGAGCATCTGGACGAGAGAGAGTTCACAGTCAGGCAGGGCTGGGATGGTGTGGATGGGGGAGTGGCAGGCCGAGATCCAGAGGCTGGCTGGCGGCAGCAAGACTGAGGCCCCACCGTTTCCCCTGGGGAAGGGAGCTGACAAGGGCATGCTGTTGTTCCCACCAAACAATCACAGAGTCTGGATTATTTCCAGTGGGCCCTGGATTCCTCAAGTCCAGACCTAATCCCTGAGCCTGCCTGGGGTCTCTAAAGCTAGCCTAGCTCCCAAGGGTTCCTTTGATTTGGGGCATGGTCCTGGTCACGAGGGCAGGGCTCATCCTGCTATGGCCTTCTTCCGTGACCGGGGTCTCTAGCCTCGCCTGCAGACTGCTCGCTTTCCTCCTCCTCAGCGCTCAGACCCTCCTGTCCCGGGCTCTCTTGATGCCCTATCCCTCCTTCTGCTCCCTCATCTTCTGCCCACTGAAGCACTCACTGCCCCTCCTGGATACAGTCTGGCTCCTCTCTGCACCTCCACCAGGGACCTGCAGAACTTAGTTTTGAGGGAATTGTGTCTCCTGCCAACCACAGGGCAGGGGTGGGGTGGGGGGTCCACAGCCTTTCTGAGAGGGCACAGGGCCCTCCCTGGGAGTTGGTGGCTTTTCTCCCAGATGCCTCCTGGAAGTCCTGCGGACATTTGAGCGGGCCCATCAGGTGACCTACAGCCAAAGCCCCAAGATTGCCACCCTGATGAAGCAAGTCAGCACCAGGTGTGTGGACATGTGTTTGGAGGGGGAACACACTGAGAGCAGGGAGACAGTGAGACATGTCAACATAAGTGAGGGTGGTGGGATTGAGTGTTGGCAGGTCGTGGTCAGCTTCTTTTCAGTTTACTCCCATGCTCTTCTGTGTACCTCTCTGGTGTCTTTTCACTGTGATTTCTCCGCTCATGTCCTGACGTCTGGCCCACCCTTAGCCTGGAGAGGAAAGGCCGAGCATACCTGGTGGGCTGGCAGACCCTCGGCATCATCGCCATCATGGATGGAGTCGAGTGCATCCACACCTTTGGCACTGGTGGGACCCCATGGGACAGGCTTCCTCATTCCTCCTGATCCCAGCCAGTTGGTCTGCCCTCCAGACACTCTCTTACTCCCAACCCAAGGGTATTCCTCAGTGTCCAACCTGCCCTATCTACACAGGCATTTCTGTCACATGCTTCTTCCTTTGAACCCCAACTCAGTCCTTGATCTCTCAGCTCCCAGCCCCATGCTTAGCTATGGCCTCCTATGTGGGTTACTCCTCACTCCACACCCCACCTGCCACTCTCCTCCCAGCCCCATCGACACCCCCAAAGCCTAGAACCTTCCTTTTCTATAAAGCTCGTCACTCCTCTCTTCTTGTCCTTAAACTTCCCAGATTTCCGAGATATCCGTGGCTTTCTCATTGGTGATCACAGTGACATGTTTAACCAGAAGGCTGAGCTCATCAACCAGGTTGGAGGAGAACAGGACGCGGGGAAGTTGTGAAGATCACTGGTGTGCAGAGGGTGGAGGACAAGGGGAAGGCGGGGACAGGAGGGAGCATGATGGGATAGGTGGTCTAGAAAGGGAATAAGGGTTAGAGGTTGTGAGACTTTGGGCAGCACAGGGAGTGTGGAAAGCTCTGGATTCACCACCCAAACCTGGCTCTAGTCCACTGACTTGCTACATCATCTTGGGCAAAACACCTTACCTTTTTGAACCTTGGCTTGGCTGTGTCAGATGTCCTCCACGTCCTCTTTAGTCCTCAAGCCTATGCTCTAGTGTGTTTTCATGGGAGGGACTCTCCCATCTTCTTCTGCCCCAGGGCCCCCGGTTCTCCTTCTCCCAGGAGGACTTCCTGACTTCCGTTCTGCCAACCCTCACGGAAATTGACACTGTGGTCTTCATTTTCACCCTGGATGGTGAGAAGGAAGATGGGATTGGTGGAAGGAGGGGATGGAGGCCGTAGAGTGACTTAGAGGAGCTGTCATTTTTCTGGGTCTTAGGGCACCAGCTCAGTGGGAGGGACAGGGATGAATGTCTTGACTGGACCCCAGGGGAGCAGGAAGAATAGCTGCACAGCCAGCCTTTCGACTCTGATGCCCTCCACCTCTCCTAGACAACCTCACAGAGGTGCAGACACTCGTGGAGCAGGTGAAAGAGAAGACCACCAACATCCAGGCCCTGGCACACAGCACTGTGGGGCAGTCCTTGCCGGTGAGGGTCCAGCCTTGACAAGGAGACCCTGGGTGGCAGTTACAGCCAGGCCTTCCTGGAGATGCCTCTCTTGCTCCTCTGTCTTTCTCTTCAGACCCCTCTGAAGAAGCTCTTTCCTTCCATCATCAGCATCATGTGGCCACTGCTTTTCTTTGAATATGAAGGGAACTTCATCCAGGTATGGGGAATGAGGAGGTAATATCTGCAGTGAAGGGCTCAGAGTGGGAGGGATTCCAGAAATCGGAAAACCCAAGGCTGGAGGGTAGAAAGCGTGAAGAATTGTCCGTCCTCCGCAAAGCCAGTGGGGCAACTTCTGAATGGGTTACCAGGTCACTAGTTAGAGTTTCCAAGGCAACAGGTTACTGGATTCAGCTCTCTCAAGGAATATGCAAAAAGTGCAGAATAGGTCACCGATCACCTGACAGTTGGTCATTTGCCCTTTGGGACAGGTCAATTGTCGATACTATAGTCATCATCATTATCCAAAAGCCTTTAAGGCACATTTTTTTGTAAGTTAGACTATGCTGAATTCACTGTAGGTAATATTATGCTGGTATAGTCCCTGCTTGCTAATGAAATTGTAATCCAGTGCAAGTACTGATAATAATCATAGAAACAATAATCAGATTGTGTGTGCTTTGCTGTTTAGAGTTTGGAGTGGGTATCAGGAGCTCTGGGTGCCAGTCCAGCTCTGCAGTGTGGCCCAAGAAAGAAAGCAATTTTACATCTCTGGTGTTCAGTTTTCTTATGTACCACCTGTCCACCCTCCAAGGGGCAGACCCAGGGCCCTGGAGGGTTGCCCTGGATAAATGCGGTCTCTCATCCATTATTCAAACCACCTCCTTCAGGAAGCTTCCCAACTTGCTCATACATAGCTGGCATGCCGACTTACCTGAACTCAGAACTTTTATGGAAACTTCTCTCCTCTGAGCGGGGATCTATTCTCCTTCCAAAGTGTATCTTTGTCTTCCCTTCCAAACCACGTTCATTTGTCACATTCCTACTTCGTGGCATGCTTTCCACATTCATTGTCTCCTTCACATTTTAAATGAAGTAGCTAGGACTACAGGTGCATGCCACAATGCCTGGCTGATTTTTTTTAGTTTTTGTAGAGATGGGGTCTCGCTATGTTGCTCAAGCTGGTCTCAAACTCCTGGCCTCAAGTGATCCTCCCATCTCAGCCTCCCAAAGTGCTAGGATCATAGGTGTAAACCACTGTGCCCAGCCTAATCTGTGATCTTTTTAAAAAACTGTATTATTAAAGAAAAATGTTATTATAATAGCAATATATTTTTATTGTAAAAACTTTAGAAAATATGGAAATGCAAAAGAAGAAAATAAAAATCACCCATAATCCACCATCTTCCCAAAAAACTACTCTTACAAATTTGGAAAATGTCCTTCTGAACTTCTTTTTTATGCACATGTAAACATATTTGTACAAAAATAAGACCATATTTGAAATGCTGTTTTTAAGTTCCTTTACTTCATTTAAAATTGTGAACACCTTTCTGTGCTAAATAGATCTATACCACCATTTTTAATGTCAATGTAGTATTCCATGGCATGGATGTACCATAATTTGTTTTCTCTAACTCTGATTGTCAGACATGGAGACAGTTTCAATATTATGGTTTTTATTAAAATACTGCACTGAACATTCTTATACATACACCTTTTGGGCATTTGACTATTTCACCAGGATAAACTGCCAAAAGTGGAATCACTGGGTCAAAGGATATGTAAAATTTTAAAGCTTTTTGATGTATATAGTCAAATTGACCTCCAAAGAAGTTTATAAACAAAGTGTGAAATTGCTTGTTCCCTCACACCCTTATAAATACTGAATAGCATCCTTTTAAAAAATCTTTGCTGGGCTGGGTGTGGTGGCTCATGCCTGTAATCCTAGCACTTTGGGAGGCTAAGACAGGAGAATTGCTTGAGCCTGGGAGTTCGAGACCAGCCTGGGCAACATAGAGAGACTCTGTCTTTATAAAAATAAAAATAAAAATTAGCTAGGCATGGTGGCACACACCTGTAGTCCTAGCTATGAGGGAGGATAGCTTGAGCCTGGGAGGTGGAGGTTGTAGTGAGCTGTGATCTCACCACTGCATTCCAGTCTGGGCAACAGAGCAAGAGTGAGGCTCTGTCTCTTAAAAAACAAAAAACAAAAAACAAACCAAAAAAAACTTTGCTAATCAGTGAAGCAACACAACAAAGGGGCATTTCAGTGTTGTTTTAATCTACATTTTTTAATTACTATGGAGGTTGACTACTTAAACATATATATTGGCCATTTGATTTTTTTTCTTTCATGTACTATTTCTTCATGTCTTTT
This sequence comes from Daubentonia madagascariensis, assembly GCA_023783475.1. Taxonomy (NCBI): domain Eukaryota; kingdom Metazoa; phylum Chordata; class Mammalia; order Primates; family Daubentoniidae; genus Daubentonia; species Daubentonia madagascariensis. The sequence continues at coordinate 23,367,147 of JAKFHU010001035.1, forward strand.
GGGTATATTTACCCATTCTTTTGGGGGGTATTTATTTTTTTTCTTAATGATTCGTAAGAGAGGGTGTGTATAGCAAGGACAGGAGCCTTTTTTTCTGTTCTATATTTTTCCCAGTTTATTATTTTCTTATACTTCTGTTTTTGATGTAGAGACATTTTCTTTATTAATAATTTTTTCATGTAGTCAAATCTATTAATCTTTTACTTTGTGATTTTTGTCTTTTGCTTGATGCTGGTTTTATCTTTCTAAACGGATTGGAATTGTTTGAAATAAGGAGGCTTCCATTAGGGTTTGTAAATCTTTAGTTGTAGAAATATTTTTGATATAAACTGCCCCCATACTTTTATTTTGAAAAAATTCAAACCTACCGAAAAATTGCAAGAATGGTACAACAAGCAGCCACATGCTTTTCCCTAGATTCACCATCATTAACATTTTGCCACATTTACTTCACCTTTCTCTTTTCCCCTAATCATTTGCAAGAGAATTGGAGATGTCATGACACGTCATACTAATTACTTTGTCATGTGTCCCCTAAGAACAAGGGCATTTGCCTATGTAAGTACAATGTAATTATCCACCCAGGAAAATGATAATTAATACAATACTATTATCTAATATCCAGACCATATTTAAATTTCCCCAATTATCCCTGTATTGTTTTTATTTCTCAGATCCAGGATCCAATCAAGGATAATGCATTGCATTTAATTATCATGTCTCTTGGGTTTCCTTTATTCTAGATGACTTCTTCAGGTTTTCTTGTTTTTGTTTTTTCTCTTTCATGACATTGATATCTCAGGATTGTAGGCCAATTGTTTTCCAGGATGTGCCTCATTTTGGATTTGCCTGATTGTTTGTTCCTATATTCAGGTTAAATTTTTTGGCAGGAGTGCTACGTAGGGCAGGTTGTGCCCTTATTGGTGTATCAAACAAGGAGGCAGCTGATCTCAGTTTGTCCTTTACTGGCAATGCTACATTTGATGGTTCTGTTAAGATGATGCCTGTTGGAGTTCTCCAGATCCTTTTCCTCAGCAATCTTTCACCTGCTGGTTCTAGCGTCCACTGGTGATTCCTAGCTGAATCCATTACTACCATGGTGGTTTTAAAATGGTGATTTTCTATTTCTGTTTCCTATATCTATATATATTAGTTGACGTTCTTCTGTAAAGAAAAACTTTCTGTTCTTTCTTATGCAAAGGGTAGCATACCTTTTGCATCTTGCATGTTTTGCTAAACAAGATATTCTGAAAATCACTTCATTGCAGTTTACAGATGTCTTCGTCATTATTATTTACATTTGTGTGTGTGTACTCATACAATAGTTTGCTCAGTCAACCTCTTATGGAGGAACACAAAAACATCGTCTCAGGCTCGCCTGTATTTTCCCGGGTCCAACCCTGGAATCAGTCATTTTTTCAAGGAGCCCTTGTTCTTGTTAGTGGGTTCAGTTATTTAGACACCTATGTGCTAGATGTGTTCACTGCTACTTGTGTGTCTTTGCCTCTAAGCCCTATCAGTAGAAAGAACAAGAGTGTGTGTGTGTGTGTGTGTGTGTGTGTGTGTATGTGTATGTATATATACACACACATTTAACATATATGTGTATATACCGGGTGTCTCAAAAGTAGCCATACACGGGGAAAATGGGAAACTGTAGCTAAATGTATCTTTATTTACAAAATATTCACTACAAAATTTTACAAAATTTTTCCTTTGTATGGAGACTTTTACACCCTGTATATTTATTCATATTTACACACATATGTGTATGTATATATTATATATTCTCACTCTTTCCCCTTTTACCTTAGCAATAATGTTGATTTCCAGCATCATAAATATATTGATATTTACTCAGTCCCATTCCCTTCTAGCCCGTTTCCATTCACGCCTGTGGGTAATTTCATTAGTTACTGGTTTATCCTCCTGGGTTTCTTTTTGCAAAAAAAGGGTTTGTGTATATATACTTTGCATTTCTTTCTTATACAGAAGGCATCATGCTATACTCTTTTGTGCTTTAACAAGATTCCTGAAAATCACTCCATTTTTGTTTATAGAGCTTTTTCTCATTATTTTTTACCTTTGTATGTTTCCACGTGTATTAATAGTTTACTCAGGCAGTCTCCTATGTAGAGCATTGAGGTTGTTTCCAGTGTTTTGCTGTTACCAATAATGATGCAATGAATGTGCATGTATTTTTATAATGTTACGAGAGTATCTTTGGGACACATTCATAGAAGTATTAGAGCTGGGTCAAAGGGTAAATACACATGTCATTTTGTTAGATGTTGCATAATTTCCCTCTGTAGGGGTTGTGCCATTTTGCTTTTCACGCCAGCAATATATAAGAATGCTGCTTCCCTATAGCCTCTCTGAGGGTATTGTCAAGCTTTTGGATTTTGCCAATCTGATACATGAGAAAAGCCATTTCTGGGGAATTTTCCTTTGTATTTCTCTTATTATTCATGGAGTTGAGCATCTTTCACATGCTTATGGGTCTTCAGTGAATCTTTTTTTTTTCCTCTGTGAAATGTGTGTTCGTGTATTTTAGTCCTTTATCTAATGGGTTTTTGGTCTTTTTGGTCCTTTGATTTTGAGTTCCTTATAAATTAAAGACATTAGCCTTTGATTTCTGATATGTGTTCTAAATATTTTCTTACTTTTTTTCTCTCTGGGTTTTACTGTGCAAAAGTCTTTGTTTTAATTTTTCTGAGATTGAACTTATCAGTCTTTCTTTTATTGAATTTGGATCTTGAGATACAGAAAACTTTTCCCAACACCCAGATTGTAAAGGAATCCCACCTATATTATCTTTTAGTAAAATGGTTTCCTTTTTTCAACACTTAGATCTTTAATTTATTACGAATTTATTATTTTGTATGGGTAAGGCATGAATCCAATTTTATACTTTTCTGAGTGATTATCCACTTATCCCAATATAATTTGGTTTTTTTTGTTTTGTTTTGCTTTGTTTTTTTGAGACAGGGTCTTGCTCTGACACCCAGGCTGGAGGGCAGTAGCCTGCAACCTTGAATTCCTGGGCTCAAGCTATCCTCCCACCTCAGCCTCCCAAGTAGCTGGGACTACAGGCATGTGCCACCATGCCTGGCTAATTTTTTGTTTGTGAACGTTTTTTCTTTAAAAAAATTTTTAATAGATTTAGGGGGTACAAGTTGAATTCCATTACACGTATATATTGTATAATGGTAGAGTCTGGGCTTTTGGTGTACCCATCACCTGAGTAGTGTACATTGTATCCCACCAGCTAATTTTGAAATTTTTTTGTAGAGATGGGGTCTCACTTTCTTGCCCAGGCTGGTCTCAAACTTCTGGCCTCAAGTGATCCTCCCGCTTTGGTCTCCCAATGTGCTGGGATCACAGGCGTGAGACACCCCAACCCCTTCTTTTTAAAGATTTTCCTGGCTATAATTGCTGGCTGATTTTTCCATATGAACTTTCAAATAAACATGTCTAGCTCCAAATTATGTAACATTTGAAATATTTTTGTGTTAATGGTAGTTAATGATATGAATGGCTAGTAGTATAAATGGCTAATGATATAACCCAGATTTATTTGATCTCTCCCACAGGGCATAACATGTAGCCTGTAGCATCAGTACTGCATCCTTACTAGCCAGCTTCATGCTGATTGATTTCTGGTCTTATACTCAATGTCCTGGTCATTCACTTATTAAGTATTTTCAATATACCTTCTTCCAGGGGTTTGTATGACCGTCTATTTCTAGAGTTTCAGAACAGAGAGGTAAAAGCAGAGGTAGTCTGTTTCCTCAGCCTGGCTAGGACCAAGTAATTAATCCCCCTTAACATCTTTACTGGGCCCCTGTTGCCCTGAAAGTACGCTAATAGGTGTTATAAGTGCCACAAAGTGGACAAAGTATGAGAGCCAAGGACAAGTAGCAGGTATCCCCACAGTACCACATACTTGTACAATGTTTTAGTCTTCAATGTATCTTCCTGTACATTCTCTCATTCATCCAGGAGATGACTGTGGCAAAGAGAGGCCCTCATCGTTGACCCAGAAGACCTGGATTTAGCTTCTGATTCTGTGTCTCACCATCATATGAGCTTATCCAAATTAATGCACTTCTGACCTCTAGTTTCCTCATATATAGAAATGGGGATAGAAAAACCTATTCTGTAGGGTTGTCATGAGGATTAGATGGAATTCATTTTTCAACAAGCATGTATTGATCAGCAACCACGTGTCGGCCATTGTCGAAAGGACGGGAGTTCTGGAGCAGAGTAAGGCACCATCTCTGCCCTCCAGGAGCCTCTGGTTCAGTAGAATGAATCCCAGGACTTCCATTCCTCCTCTGCCTGGTGCCCAGGGAGCAAAAGGGAAGTTTTAGCAAGATAAAAACTCTACTGTGGAAGGACTCAGAGAAGATACCTTTCTACCCAGGGGTCAAAACCATAAATGGGGCTGGGTACAGTGGCTCACGCCTGTAATCCTAGCACTTTGGGAGGCTGAGGTGGAAGGATCGCTTGAAGCCAGGAGTTCAAACCAGCCTGGGCAACATGTGAGAAATAGAGAAATCAGCAGTGCATGGTGGTGTGTGCCTGTAATCCCAGCTACTGGGGAGGCTGAGGCAGGAGGATCATTTGAGCCTGGGAGCCTGAGGTTACAGTGAGCTATGATGATGTCACTACACTCTAGGTTGGGCAACAGAGCAAGACCCTGTCTCCAAAAAAAAAAAAGAACCACAAAAAAAAACCCACTATAAAATGACAAAAAAACTCCACATATAGGTGAAGCCACCAGGTTTGCCTGGGCCAGTCCTGGTTCACATCTACTGTCCTAATATTTAAACCCTGGGCTGCCCAAACAAATTTTGTGTGCATTTTGGTCCCTGGTTTTCAACTGTTGGTTTTCTGTCTGTCCACTCTGCTGCTCTCCTATCCTCTAATTTTCAATACCCATGTGTCTGTCCTTCTTAGAAGTTCCAGCGTGAGCTAAGCACCAAGTGGGTTTTGAATACGGTGAGTACAGGGGCTCACGTGCTTCTCGGGAAGATTCTACAAAACCACATGTTGGACCTCTGCATTAGCAATTCCAAGCTCTTCTGGCGGGCACTGGCCATGCTGCAGGTAGGGACACAGTGGGGCGGGGCTGGGTGGACACAGTGGGGCGGGGCTGGGTGGGGCCTGGCCTCAGTGCCTGGGCTGCCATAGGAGGGCATTTTGCTGAGGTATGGAGACGTGTAGGGGCACGAGCTGCCTTCTTTCTTGTGTGCTTCTTCTGCTTCTATCAGGCCTATCCTCCCCTCTAAGGAGTGTGTGTGTATAAATGGGTACCTATTTGTGAAACTGTAACTATCAGGCAAGATTCTTTCAGTTATCAACATGTGACAGAAACCCAGTTCATACTCGTTTAAGCTAAACAAGGCAAATTACAGGTCGTATAACTGAACAGTCCTAGGGCAGCTGGATGCAGATACTCTAACAATGTGCTCCAGAACCTTCAGCCCTCAGCTCTGCTTTCCTCCGTGCTGCTTTCATTTGCAAGCAGGTTTTCTCCATTAGGTGCCACATTGGCCACCAGTAGTGCCAGCCTCACGTCCTACTCACTTAGCCTAACCCTAGTGGGAAAAGAGCTTATCTGTCCCTATGATTTCTTCTTCTTTTTTTTTCTTTTTACTTTAGCTAAGATTTGTCAAGAAATGTCCCTGTGATTTTTGCAAATGCCTGGGGGAGGGCTCTGATTGGCTTAGCTTGGGTCACGTGCATGTCCCTGAACCAATTACTGTTCTCTCAGGGAAGGGGTGCTCTGCCCAGCCTGGTGCATGTACCTTCCCTTCAAGATGATGGAGGAGGAGGGTGTGGGAGGTGAGCCTTAGTCAAACCTTGTGGCCTGAGCATGAGGGAGCAGTTGTTCCCCTAAGGAAAATCAAGGTGCTAGTACCAGAAGGAGGAAGGATGGATGCTGAACAGATAGCACAATAGATGGTCATGAAAGTGGGGTTGCCAAATTTAGCAAATAAAAATACAGGACATCCAGTTAAATTTGAATTCCACATAAATAATTTTTAAAATTCATATATGTCCCAAATATTGCATGGGATATACTTTACTAAAAAATTATTCCATATTTATCTGAAATTCAAATTTAGTATGGGCATGGTGGCTCACATGCTTGTAATCCCAGCACTTTGGGAGGCTGAAGCAGGAGGATCACTTGAGGATAGGAGTTTGAAACCAGCCTGGAAAACATTTTGAGACCCCATCTCTAAAAAAAACATTAACTGGGTGTCTTGTATTTTATTATTTGCTAAATCTGGCAACCCTATGTGAAAGGAATTGATCAATGAACATTTAATGAGCACCTACCAGGTCCCTAAAACAACCTGTGGTCCTTACTGGAGTCTGATAGAACTATAAACAAGGTGGGATCAGTTTGCACTATAGCAAAACAGAAGGCTTCATGGAGAGGTAATATTTGAGCTGAGCCTCGTGGTATGGCTTGAATAGATGAATGAAGGAAGGGCATTCCTGTTAGAAAGAGTATTAGCCAGCACCAAGAGGGAGGACTAGGCATGAGGGACACAGGTCTGACCAGAGTGGAGAGTCGCTTTACAGAGCAGTGAAGGATTATGAGGGCGCAGGAAGGGCAGGGAGTATGGTTAAAGCCAGACAGGAATTTGGATTTGCCAAATGTAGCTACACCTGTGCTGTCCGAGACAATGGCCAACTGTCACATGTGGCTATTGAGCACTTGAAATGTGGCTATTGTGACTGAGGAACTGAATTTTTAATTTTATTTAAAAACTGATATTGGCTGGGTATGGTGGCTCATGCCTGTAATCCTAGCCCTCTGGGAGGCCGAGGCAGGAGGATTGCTTGAGGCCAGGAGTTTGAGACCAGCCTGAGCAAGAGCGAGACCCCATCTCTACTGAAAATAGAAATCTTAGCCAGGTGTTGTGGCACGTGCCTGTAGTCCCAGCTACATGGGAGGCTGAGGGAGGAGGATCGCTTGAGCCCAGGATTTTGAGGTTGCAGTGGAGCTATGACAATGCGACTGCACTCTAGCCTGGGCAACAGAGTAAGACCCTGTCTCAAAAAATAATAATAAAAAATAAAAAATAAATAAAAACTGATATTAAATGCAACTTTATTGTTTTGGTAGGACTACATGTCACTTTGAGCATTGCAAATTCACCAAATTTAGGTGCACTGTAATTGTAAAATACGCACCAGATTTCAAAGACTTAATACAAAAATATTATAAAATATCTCCTTAGTAATTTTTAATATTACTTACATGTTGAGATATTTTGGATTTATTGGGTTAAATAAAATATATTATTAAAATTGATGTCACCTGTTTCTTTTTTTTGTTTTACTTTGTTTTTTAGAGATGAGATCTTACTCTGTTGCCCAGGCTAGAGTGCAGTGGTATTATCACAGCTCACTGTAGCCTTGAACTCCTGGGCTCAGGCAATCCTCCAGCCTCAGCCTCCCAAGTAGCTGAGACTATGGCACGTGCCACCAAGTCTGGCTAATTTTTTAAATTTTTAAAATTTTTGTAGAGATGGGGTCTTGCTGCATTGCCCAGCCTGGTCTCAAACTCCTGGCCCCAAGTGATCCTCCATTTGGCCTCCCAAAGTGCTGGGATTACAGGTGTGAACCACCATGTTCAGCCTTCACCTGTTTCTTTTTTAATGCCGCTACCAGGAAACTTAATATTACATATGTGGCTTGCATAATATTTCTATTGGACAGTGCTGAGCTAGACAGATAGGAGGGTGGTAACAAAATGGAAGCAGTGTTTGCAGATGGACAGTCTTGACAGCAGTGTGCAGGATGGATTTTGTTAGGGAGGAAACTGAAGGGAGGGAATCCAGTTTAAGATTACCAACCTATAGGGTTGGTGGGACACAGCTGAAAATTTGACCAATTTGCCATTAATTTAACCCAGCCAATCAAGGTCCACAACCAACTCCTTCAACCCAATTTTTCTCTGCACCTCTACAACTCTCTGCAGTGCGTTTGGGATTGCCCATAGGACGAATTCTCTACAGCCTCTACTGCCAGGCTTCAGGATCCCAGCCTCCCACTCTCTTTGTTCTTTCTTCTGCCTTGACCCCCTTCTCAGTTCCCCTGGCCTTCTAGCCTGACACTGACCTTATCACTTCTTCCACAGCGGTTCTCTGGACAGTCCAAGGCTCGATGCATTGAGAGCCTCCTCCAAGCGATCCACTTTCCTCAGCCACTGTCAGATGATATTCGGGCTGCTCCCATTTCCTGCCATGTCCAAGTTGCGCATGAGAAGGTTCAGGTATCCTGCCCACTGCTGGCCATTCAACAAACACTTGCTGAGTAGTTCGTTGTGTCAGGAACTTTGCTTGGCATTGGGTTTACAAAGCTCCGTGACATTCTTCCCACAGTGAATTCCCCATTCATGGGGAAGACATGACTGTGACAAGTGGTCACAATGGTGTGAAAAGGTACTACAGTCACACAGGAAAGGGGTCTTCTGTTCTGCCTAGAAGGGGAGTCAGGAAAGAGAGGGAGAAGGGGTCTTTGGACTGGATTTTGAAGGATGAATGGGAGTTTTCTGGGTTGGGGTGAAGGGTTCTCTCTGCCCTTGACCCACTTCATTACTACTCTCTAGTCTTGATAATATCCTTTTATTCTTGCATCTAATGTGATGGCTCCTGATTCCCACATCAGAATGCTTTAGTGCTTCCGGGTTTCTTCCTCAGATGACCTCACTTTCTCAGCTTCAGTTCTCCCTGCCTTTTCCCCACAGGTGATCCCTGTAGCCTTGCTGAGCCTCCTATTCCGGTGCTCCATCTCTGAGGCTCAGGCACACCTGGCTGCAGCTCCTTCTGTCTGTGAGGCTGTGAGGAGCGCCCTCGCTGGCCCAGGTCAGAAGCGCAGTGCAGACCCCCTGGAGACCTTAGCGCCTGCTGTGCAGTGAACCGGTGTTTCTGGGCGCGTGAAAGGGGCCCAGCCCAGCCCAACCCAAGGGGACTTGTGCCAGCAGCCCAAGTTGTGGGAGGAAGAGGCCCAGTTTCCAGGGGCACCAGCTGCCCAGGGTGGGGAGAAAGATTCTCCCCACCTTGGGGGAGAATTCTTATTCTTGACCCAGTGGTTTCTACTTTCACTGGCTTATTTTCATTTCAGAAATAAAACTAAATGTCTTGTTTTGGAAAGTTAACCTTCCACAATCAGTAAATCAAACTTAGTAGATCAGAGGTGGGACAGGATGGGTGGCATGGGTTGGTCCCAACAGCAGATTTGTTTCTTTAATTCTCCCCCACCCTCCACATTTCATTGGCTCCTGACACAAACCTTATTGCAGCATCCCTATGTCCCCCATCTCCAATGCACAGGCACGCATGCACATGTACAGACACACACTCTAGTCCCACAGAGACACACAAACAAGGAGAGGTGGGAGCTTTCAGAAAATTCCAGGGGAACAGGGAATAAGTTGTGTCCCTAACATAGGACACCCAGAAAAAGGCAATCCCAATTAGACATGACAAGGTCCTTGTCACTAGAATGGATGCTACGTCCACACATTAGACCATGAAGCGAGGGTGGTATGCCCTGCCCCATGTCTGTAAGATGAACATAAGGAGCTCTGGGGGTGCTGAACACCCTTTGGTGGTGGAACCCAACAATCACTAGAAACCCCAGTCTGTATATTTTAGACCTCAGCTGTCCCACGTTCATCCCAGATCCATGCCAGCTCTTCAGGGCCCGTGACATATGGCTCTGATGCTTCCCCCTTGTGCCTGAGAAATATCCAGGTAATAAACACCCAGGAACACTCCTGTGGGAGCAAAACTCTCTGTAAAGAAGGTCACTGGAACTTTTAGGGAGGAGGGTGACTGCTAAGGAGCCAGATTTTGGTTTTATGAGGATAATCAACCTCTTCAGGGCAGCCAAAAGGCCCCTCTATGCATCTGTCAGTCTCAGATAGAGATCTGAGCTCTGTTTCCCTGTTCCGCATCTTTACATTGCTGCCTTAGATCTTTAACCATCTCTCCTTTCCCCAAACACCACTGTCACAGTGCCTTCTCAGTGTCACCCCTTTCATCCTGCACAAACTCCTCTTCTGAACTCTACAACTCAAGATGACTAAAGTTAGGAAAGTATTCTGCAAAGGCCCTCTGCTTCTCTTTACCCACAACTCTCTCCCATGTGCTTTCATTGGGTCAATTCATCTCTCAACTTGGCATCATGAACAGTGTCAAGTCTAAGAAGATATCTGACTTTCTAGAGCCCGAAAGGGCAGAGCACCCCCTGATGCTGTTGATGGTGCCACCACGTGCAGTAGCCCCACTCCCACAAGTGGATAGGACATGGCACAGGGGTAGGTTTCTCCAAGGCTGGATGCAGGAGGACTCTAGAAGCCCAGAGTCCTTTTCCTTGCCAAGTACTTGGATGGTACCAAGACATCAAGTGAATTCAATTCTTATGTAGTTGGACACGATATTCAGGTGTTATGAACAAGGTGGAGTACTGCTTAGCCTTGGGGGACATTAGGGGCTAGACATGCTCTGGCATTGCAGAAGAGACAAAGATGACTAAGATCTGGTCCCTACCCCCTAGAAATTTACAAGCACATATGAGCAATTCTAATACAAGACAGACAGAGTAGAAGTGGTTTGGAACAGCAGGATAAGTACAGAGAGCTGCCAGAATCGTTTTTGGAGATTACAGGGTAGGCCAAGGACCAAGGGAAGTTTTGAAAGAAAGGAGGTTGGAGTTGGGTAAAGGAACAGCCAAAGAAAACTTGGGACTGTTTGGAGACTTGCACTGGTTTGTGGATCTGATATCGGAGAGTCAGGTCATTGCCAGTGGAATCTGTGCTCTAAGGAAGTTCAAAGATTTTTTAGAACTATCCAGGGACAAATGATAGGGTGACAACTTTTACCATTTTTTTGGAGGAAGCAAACATCTGAGGGCAAAAACAGCTAGAGAGTAATCCATTGTTAACACAAGGTAGTAATTATGCTGAAATGACTAAAGGGCCTGTCCCAGAAGACTAGACTGGATTGTGGAAGATGAAGGAAACGATTTCCTGGTACACCTATTTTTTAGATCAAAAGCAAGAGGGAGGTGGGCACATTTGTAGTCCCAGCTACTTGGGAAGCTGAGGTGGGAGAATCATTTGAGCCTAGGACTCAAGAGTTTGAGACCAGCCTGGGCAAAATAGCCAGACCCCATCTCTTAAAAAAAAAAAAAAGAGGGGATGGAGAGGATGGGGCAGAAGATAATTTAATATTGCACATACTTTAAGCCTAGTAGATAAAAAATGGAACTCATGATCTCTCCTCCCAATCAGCTAGCTATTCTTTTTATAACTTAGGTGGTCTTGAATGTTAGACAGATTAGGGGCCAGATCTTGAATATTAGATAGGCTGTAAGGTTGAAGGAAGATGTTGATGTTGGGAATCAGGTAGGAGATGGAGGGGTCTCAACTTGGTTCCAAGAATGAGCTCTACAAAACACAGCAAAATGCCTAAGATCCAATCTAAACTCAGGCACGTTTTGGATAGGTGGGTCAAATCCTAGGGCTGAGAAGACAGGCACTGCATCTAGGTGGTGCAAAATACTTCCATCCTGGGAGGGACAATAATTGGGTCATTTTTAAGCTAGTGAATGGGGTGCTATGGAGTGGGAAAAAGGGACAGGAAGAGGAGCCCTGATAAATCTTTTAGAGCCAGAAAGTAAGGAATTGTTCAAAAACTCCACAATGATGGGGCAGGGTATGTCAAAGAAACACAGGAGCCAACGTGAAAGAGCTCCTAATGTCTAAAGTTGGAACAATTTGAGCAAAAAAGTAAATAGCATAATATTGGACTGTAACACAAAATGCAAAACAAATATACATGAATTCATACCAATATAAATAAATGATTGAATGAATAAAGCAGGGAGGAGAGACACATATTCCCTACACAAGAATTCTAAATAATATATGTAAATATACCCCCCTCCAGGAAATGGAGTTTAATCACCCCACAATCTCTCATACCTCCAATGTGATTTAGGGGCTCACTTGCAAGGAACTGAGTATAGAAAGAGGAAAATGGTGACTTCACAGTGGAGGAACCTGGCAAGTACTACCCTAACTGAGTCATCAAGATTGGCATCACCAGTTGATATCATGTACCACCTAAAATGATGTAATGAGAAGGGCATGTCACCTCTGTGGTATTCTTCCCCCAAACACTTAACCTCAGTCTAAGCATAAGGAAAACATCACAGAAACCCAAATTTAGGGAAATTTTAAAAAATACCTGCTCAGTACTCCTTAAAATTGTCAAGGTCATGGAAAATGCAGAAAGACTAAGAAACTGTCACCGACCAGAGGAGGCACAGGAGGCATGACTAAATGCAATGTGGTACCCTTGGTTGGATCCTGGAGAAAACAAGGCAGTAGTGGGAAAACTGGTAAAATCCGAATGAAGTCTGGAGTTGAGATAATAGTAAATGTACCAATGTTAATCTCATCTTTGCGAACGTATCAAAGTTATATACGATGTTAACGTTAGCTGAAAATAGGTGAAGGGAATATGGGAACTTGCTGTACTATCTTTGCAACTTTTCTGTAAATCTAAAATTATTCAAAAATAAAAAGTTTATTTAAAAAAATACAATTAAAATTCCTAACTACAATAACACATATTTGGTAAGCGGTAAATGGAATGGACATATTCTAAGGGCCTTGATTTATCCATAGAGAGGATAAAGGTAAGTGTACATATTGCATTTTAAAAGATATCCACTGAAAACGGGGTTGGCAAACTTTTTCTGTAAAGGAATAGATTAGTAAATATTTTAGTCTTTGCAGGCCCTGTGGTCTTGGTCATAACTACTCTGCTGTTGCAGCATGAAAGCAATCATAGACAGTATGTAAAATGAGTGTAGCTGTGTTCCAATAAATCTTTATTTGCAATAAAAGGCAGCAGGCTAGATTTGGCCTACAGGCCATAGTTTGTCAACCCCTGCATTAAAAGAACAAAAAGAGAAAGTATTACTTCCAATTAGTAAAGGGGAAAATGGAATAATTAAAAAATACTTAGTCATCTAAATAAAAGGTAAGAAAGTAGAGAAAAAGAAACATAAAATAGGACAAAATAGAAAGTACAAAGAACAGGTAGATTTTGACCCAAATACTTTGGTAATTACATTAAGTGTAAATGGAATACATGCCCTAATTAACATCTTTTTGTTTTAGATGCATCACTTGCAAATAGTACGTATATGGATTTTGTTTATTTTGTGTCCAGTATTAAAACGAAAGGATAGAGAAATGTTGAAAATAAAAGAATGGAAAAGATATAATGTGCAAATACCAACAAAAGAAAATCACTGTGGCAATATTAATGTCAGACAAAATAACTTAAAGGAAAAGTATTGTTAGTGATAAAAAGGGTCTTCATAGTGATAAAATGTTTAATTTACCAGGAATTATTATGATTTTAGATAACAATTAAAAATATATAAAGCAAAAATTCACAGACCTCAAAGGAGATATAAACAAATCCACAATCATAGTAGGAGAGTTTACCTGCCGGTCTTAATAATTGCTGGAAAATCAGACAAAAGTTTAGGAATAATATAGATTTGAACATTAAGATTAAAAAAATTTGAGTTAAATGGGGATATGAAAAAAAAAAAGATTAACAAAATTGACCAAATGGACATATGGAGACACTAGTTCTATCACATGCAGAATACATCTTATTTTTAAGCACACATAGAATTTTTTTTAATTGACCATAAACTGGGAAAAAAGTCTCAAACATTTCAATGAATTGAAATCATTTAAAGTATATTTTCTGACCACAATGCCACTTTGTTAGATAACTAGAAAATCCCCATATATCTAGAAACTTAAAAATAAATTTCTAAATAATTTACAGATCAAAGAAGAAATCTTTATGGAAATTAGAAAATAGTTGGAACTGAATGATAAAAATTCTGCATATCACAAATTGTGGAATGCAGTGAAAGGAATACTTAGGAGGAAACTTGCAACCTCAAATGCATATATTAGGGGAAAAGGGCTGAAAATGAATGATCTAGGCATTCATCTCAAGAAGTTAGAAAAATAGCAGCAAAATAAGTCCAAAGTAAGTAGAAGTATGGAAATAATAAAGACAAAGGCAGAAATTGTTGAAATAGAAAACAAACATACAAAAAGTTCCTCAAAAGGGTTAATAAAATTGACAAATCTCTAGCAAGAGAGATCAAAGAAAAGGAAAAAAACCCACCAATAACCAATACCATTAAAAACAAAGGAGACATTACTATATTTGAATAACTTTGTCAATATCTTTGGAAATGTAGATTAAAGGGAAAAATTACTGAAAAAATACCTTCCAAAGCTGACTCAAAAAAACCTCGCATAAATTCTCAATAGTATTATAGCTTTCAAATAAATGAAATCTGCAGTCAAAAATCCTCATTTAAATAAAACTCCAGGCTTGTATGGCTTTGCTGACGAGTTCTACCAAGCATTGAAGGATCAAAGAGTTCCAATCTTGTATTAGGTCATTAAATATGAAATGTCCGATTTCAAATCAGAAGTTTAGTTTGTTATATCTCAAACAGGAAGCAGTACAATTAATCAAAGTATGTACCTGAACTATCAACACAGTTTTGCCGTTTTTGTTTTTTTTTTTTTTTTGAGAAAGAGTCTCACTCTGTCACCCTGGGTAGAGTGCTGTGGCATTATCGTAGCTTACTACAACTTCAAACTCCTGGGCTCAAGTGACCCTCCTGCCTCAGCCTCCCTGGTAGCTGGGACTACAATCATGTGCCACCACACCTGGCTAATTTTTCTATTTTTTAGCAGAGACGGGGTCTCACTCTTGCTCAGGCTGGTCTCTAACTCCTGAGCTCAAGCAATCTTCCTGCCTCAGCCTCCCAGAGTGCTAGGATTACAGGCCTGAGCCACCATGCCTGGCTGAGTTTTGCCATCTTAACGGTAGCTTGTTGATGCCAACAGCAAAGAAGCCTGGAGAGTGAGTGGCTATGAAATCCCAAAAGGCGTTTTCCACAGCTTGTTGAGAATTGTATATTTTTCCCTGCCAGAAGTGGTCCAGAGCCTGGAATAAGTGGTAGTCAGTTGGTGCAAGGTCTGGTGAATAGGGTGGATGACAGAGAGTTTCCAAGTCCAGCCTCTGTAGTTTGAGCAGCATTGTTTGTGTGACATGTGGCCAAGCGTTGTCTTGCAAGAGGATTGGCCTGTCTCTATTGACCAATCTCAGCTGGTTAATCACAAGCCTCCTCATCATTTCGTCCAATTGGTTGCAGTAGACATCCACTGTAATCAACTGACCAGGTTTCATGAAGCTGTAGTGGATAATACCAGCACTGGACCACCAAACAGACACCATTAGCTTTTTTTTGATGAATATTCTGTTTTGGACTGTGTTTTGGCACTTCATCTTTACCCAACCATTGTGCCGAATGCTTGCGATTGTCAAAAAGAATCCATTTTTCGTCACACATAACAATATGGTGTAGAAATCGTTCACCTTTATGTTGTGACAGTAAAGAAAGGCAAGCTTTGAGATGATTTCTCTTCTGATGCTCGTTTAATTCATGTGGTACCCATCTATCCAGCTTCTTTACCTTGCCGATTTGTTTCAAATGGTCCGATGTTGTTGGAATAGTAACATCAAACCTTGCTGCTAATCATGTGTAGGTTGAGATGGATTCGCTTCCACTATAGCTTTCAGCTCATCATTATCCACCTCGGTCTCAGATTGTTCACGTGGCTCATTTTCAAGAATAAAATCACCAGAATGGAACTTCTCAAACCATCGATGGACTGTGCGTTCCTTAGCCACATCCTTCCCAAACACTTTGTTGATATTTCGAGCTGTCTGTGCAGCATTGGTTCCACGACGGAACTCATATTAAAAAATAACACGAATTTTTGACTTATTGATGGTTTCACAAAAATTGCTCTAAAAAAAAATTTGAAAGGTAAACACAAGCCAAACCATGTGTTTGAAAGACTGAGGATGTACCTTCACAGTAAAAATAAAACAAGAAGTGTCAAAGTGAAATGTCAGAGATACCAACTACCAAACTTAGTACTTAAGGAAATTGTACATATCATACTTAATAACTTAATACAAATTCTTTTAGAGCATTAAAAAAAGAGGAAGAATTCCCCAACTCCTGAATCCAGCATAGCCTTGATACCAAAAACCTGACAAGAACAGAATAAGAGAGGAAAATTGCAGGCTTGCCTTGATCATGAAAATAGTTGCAAAAGTCCTAAACAAAATATTAGCAATTGGAATGCAGCAATTTATTTAAAGGCTAACTGGCCAATTAACTTATGAAAATGCGTTCTGTCTTTAGTGATCAGAAAAATTCAAGTTGAAACCACAATGAAATACCACTACCACACACACCAAACTGGCTAAAATTAAACAGCCTGAAAATACCACATGTTGGCAGGAAAATAGAGCAAGAACTGCCATTCACCACTGGTGGAAGTATGCATTGACATAGCACTTTGGAAGACAGTTCGGCACTGTCTGCTAAGGTCTGTTACACATACTGTATAACTTAGCAATTCCATTCCTAGGTAGACACCCTAGAATAGGGATTCTCAAAGTGTGATCACTGTACCTACAGCATCAGCATCACCTGGGAACTTAGAAATACCGAATTCTTGGGCTCCACCTCAAACCCCCTCAACCAGCAACTACAGGGGTAACACCCAGCAATCTGGGTTTTAACAAACCCTCTGTGTGATTCTGATGCATGCTAAAGTTTGAGAACCACTGCTATAGAGAGTTAGGAATATATGTCCACCAAGATACATGGACAAGGATGTTTTTATAATAGCCAAACACTGAAAACAAGGCAAATGTTCATCAATATCATAATGGATAAATTTGTCATGGAATAGTTATATAGTATAATAAAATAATAAAAATGAATGAATCACAGCTATACAAAATACATGGATGACTTTCTAAAACACAATGGTGAGTAAATATTTAAGACACAAAAAATGTATTTTCTATATACAAATTGAGAAATGTTCTTGTCAAACTGTACATGTATGTTTTAAGAACCCAAAACTGTACCTTCAGGCCTAAACTTTTCTTAGGGCTCCAGGCTGGCATATAATGTGTACTCAGTTTATATAACAGATCTCATTCTTTATAATCTTTATAGTGACTGTAGAGTATTTCATAATATGGGTATACCATATTTCTTTAATCACTTCCTTTTTGATGGGCTTTTCTAGAACATTATTTGGGCTGCCCCTATAGACTGAAAATTCTATGAGGTGAGAGACCATGTCTGTCTTCTAAGACAGTGTCTGCTATTCAATAATTCATTGAATTGCATTTCCAGACTAACTTTCCTGTAAGAAAAAATAATGCCCTGGCCAGTTTCATTAATCTTTGTTATAGCGTTAATTGATTCTTTGTAAATTTTTTGTTCACTGTGAATTAACCCTAGAGAATCCAGTCAACTCCAGATGTAATGACAGAATAAATGTTCTAGACTTGAAAAATGAGACTGTAGATTCTGGGGTAGAGTGATCCTCTAAGGTCATTTAATCTCCCTCTGTGACATCTTGTCTCTGTCTTGATGCACCAGCAGCTAGGAAATGTGTCAAGCCTTGGACTTAGGAAACCATATCTCCCAAATTCTCTGAGAGTACCTACTTAAAATATCCTAGCGTTCCTAAATTTGCTTGACCTTGTATTCTAATTTGTGATTTGGGACATATGACACCATACCTGGACCTCTAGGGAGTGAGGCTCCAGAGAAAATGCTTGTAGGGCAGAATAGGCCATTTGGAAAGCCTGCCCCTTTGAAACCTTGCCTCCATACTCACTACTTACTGACAAGCTATCCAGCCCAATCCTAGACTATCCAGCCCAATCCTAGAAGAGACATAAAGGAGCTCTTCCCTGAGCTTTGGCTGTCAGTCCAGAGCCCATGGGCAGCTGCAAGAAGGGGCAGCAGAGAAGAGACTTAAGCAGCATGCACATTGGCTGGATCTTATCTGGTTTACCTTGGAATGCCCATTGTGATGTCACACGGAGTCACAGCCTTGAGGCAGAAAACTCTTTGGCTGAGAGAGGTATGGGTTTGAGTAATGGCACCAATTTGGGGGCTGGCCATCCCATTGCCATCATATGTCAGCCTTCTACTAGTATTTGGTTTCCTTGTTTTGGGGCTTTGGGTGTTGTTTCCTGGAAAGCAGGGCCGGGAGCAAGTGGCAGCGAAGACAGACTCAGAGGTATGTGATGCAACCCTTCCTTGAAGCTCACTGCTCCCTGCCCCTGAGGCCATAGAAACTCCTGCACTTTGGGCCATGGGAGGAATAGGATTGGTGGTATGTGTGGAAGGGGAGTTGAGACAGTGCCCATGGATGTCTTCCTATAGATCACTTTAAATGCTTTTTCCTTCAATTCATTTCAACAAACCTTGAGCACCTATTATATATGGCAGTGTACTAGACATCGAGGAAGAATGAAATACTATCCCCACTCTCTAGGAACTCTCAGTGAAGTTGGGGAGACAGACAGATATATACCTGTCTTCAAGGAAAGAGAATGTGATAGGAGTTCATAGAGGTACTAAATGTTGCTAAAGACATGGAAGTAGAGAGAGTATTTTGAACTAGGAGGATCTATAAAACGCCTTGTGGGAGAGCTCAGGTTTGCGTTGTGCTTCAAAGGAAAGGCAGGATCTTGAAGGTGGATGGTATGGATGGAGGAGGGTGGTGGAAGACTTTCTAAAAAGAGGGAATAGATCAGGAAAGAGCATGGGAAGAAGAAGAGTATTGGATGTGTTTGAGGGGAGGTGAGGACACCAATCTGGTTGGAGTGTAGAAGTGTAGGGAACTCAATGAAAGAAAAGGTTGGAAAGTTGACAGAGGTCACATTATAGAGAATTTTGAATACCAGGCTGAATGCTTTGTATAACTATGATTCTGTGTGCAATGGAAAGACATCAAAGATTTTAAAGCCAGGTAAAAATGTGCTTAGATTTGTGCTTTACAGCAGTGCTTCTCAAATTTTAACGTGTGTATGAATCACCTGAGGATCTTGTTAAAAAGTAGATTCTGATTTAGTAAGTCTGGGACAGGGATTGAGATTTTGCATTTCTGACAAGCTCCTGGGTCATGCTGCTGCTGTTAGATGGAGGACCATACTTTGAGTGAGGCTTTAAATAACTCTAGTAAATTTATATGGTAGTTCTCTGGCATAGCTAAGCTATGTTAATGGCTTGGTGGGAAGGAGGAAGGAAATATAAGAATCAGAGCAGTAAGATGGAAAAGAAAACCTGGATTCATTCCCCAAATATTTATCACCCACCACCACCTCCATATGCAGTCCTCTGTGCACTAGAGATACAGCGGTAAATAGAAGAGACAAAGATCCCTGCTCTCTGGGATGTGAAGGGGCTGTACTGAGGTGAAAGTTTGGATGTGGGAGGTGAGGCAGCCCTCCCTTGCAAAGGAAGGGGAAGGGACTGAGTCTATTTTCCTGATGCAAAGAGTTAATTATAAACGTTATCATCATTTCCTATGAGGACTACATTCATCTTTCTATCCCCAATGCCTAGTAAACTACCAGGCATATAGTGAGTGCTCCATATATGTCTGTGAAATGAATTAATGACTTCTCAATTTTAACCCCGAATGACTGTGACAAGATCATGGTGTTTTAAAGAACATAGGAATGGGACAGGAAAAGTAGTGAGGATGGTGGGAGGCAGAAAATGAATATTGCATTGGAAACGCTTGTAAATTTTATGTGGAGATATTCATCAAGCAGATCAAATTAATGGCCTGGACTTGTGATCTCCAATCTGGCATACACTAGCCACATGTGGCCATTTGAATGTAAATTAATTAAAATTAAATAAAATGTAAAATTCAGTTCTTTTCTTGCACTAGCTACATTTCAAATGCTCACATGTGGCTAAAGGCAGGACAAATATAGAATATTTCCGTCATCATAGAAAAATCTACTGGACAGTGCCAGCTTAGCCTCTGGGTCTTAAAGATAGATATCACTATTGATACATTGGGCCACAAAGTCTTTTCAACTTTTTTCTCAGAAACATCTCTCAAATTCAGCAATCTAGACTCTGCCTCTACAAAACAAAAAGACAACACACACAAAACCCCCAAAGATAATTGTGTCACTCTGCTAAAAGTAACTAAACAAAATCTCTCAGTACCCTACTGCCTGCAGCAGCATTTCCCAAACATTTTTGGCTCTCAAACTGTTTTCACTGTCATAATTTGTCAACCTCCATAGGAATTTAAAAATCATTTTGTCCATTTTTCATAACATATGTTATTTCAGATAAATAATATTTTATTTTAAAATAGTATGCTTTTTAAAATTACAAAGTTGATTTTAATATAATCTTTAAGAGAAAAGACAAATTTCTATTTTTTCCTATATAAACAAGGGATGCATGGTATTTAATTGACTTTAACTATAATAGGTATGAAAATTTTCACAACACATGGGTACAAGGAATGGCAAATATACTTCTTTGTCTGCATCAAATATAATCTGGCTTAAGCCTCCCATAATGTAGGTTGGTGAAAGTCCAGTATCAGTTTTTCCTCCCCAACCTTTGTGTTGTATAAGAATTCAAGACTTTGTGCAACTTATCCAGAATAGCAGAGGGTCAGTCCTTTAAGCCTTAGGGGGTAGCTGTTGCTTTTCTTCTTTGCCATCTGAAGGCAAAAACTGTGGCTCAACACTTCTTTGCCAACATTGGTCACAGAGACCTTTGCTAAGGCCCCCAAACTGCTGCACCTAAACTCTCAACGCCGGGAGGGCTGTTTCCCAGTTCCAGGGAGCCAGCTTCCCTCCCCTTTCAACCACTGAAGTACTAAACACTAAAGCTCTAGCATACTTCAGCTTAAAATCCTCCACAGATTTAGACTTATACGAGGCCTGTCTTTAGGTTCCTGGCAGTTTTTTTAGCCCCGAAAAACTAACTCCGTGCTGTGTATTGGAAGAACCAAGACCCTGAGAACAAAGGCCTGGCTAACTTGTTTGGTCAGGGGAAACAGGAATCAAGTTTATTTCTCAGAAGGATGCAGCAATAAAAACAGTATGGTATAAATTACTCAATAGGTCACTCTGCTACATAAAACAATAAAATTTCTTGTTACATGTTTGTGTAAGAAAAGGCTTTTTTGTCAACAAATACATTTTTATGGAGGTATAATTATATACAACAAAATGCACAGATCTTAAGTGTACAGTATGATCAGTTTTGTTAAATTTATGGAGCCATGTAACTGACACCCCAATCAAGATATAGCATAGCAATAACCTTGAAAAGTTCCCTCGTGCTGTTTTCTAGTCTATCGTCCTCCCTACTCAGGGGCAACCTCTATTCTGATTTCTACGGTCATGGATTAGTTTTGCCTATTCTTGAACCTTGTAAAAAATAGAATCATACAATGTATATTCTTGTGTGTCTGGCTTCTTTTGCTAAGCGTAATGTTTTTGAGATTCACACACATTGTTGACAAATTTTATTTCATTTTATTTATTTATTTTTTTTATGAAGGAGGGAGTGAGGAGGTGGGTTCAATTTCCTTGTTTTTTTGGACAGACTGTCACTCTGTTGCCCTGGATAGAGTATAATGGTGTCGTTGTAGCTCACTGCAGCCTCAAACTCGTGGGCTCAATCAATCCTCCTGCCTCAGCCTCCCGAGTAGGTGGAACTACAGGCACACGCCACAAAGCCCAGCTAATTTTTCTATTTTTAGTAGAGACGGGGTCTCATTCTTGCTCAGGCTGGTTTTGAACTCCAGAGCTCAAGCAATCCTCCCACCTCAGCCTCCTAGAGAGCTAGGATTACAGGCAAGAGCCACTGCGCCCGGCCAACAACAAATTTTAAAGTGACATTATATCATGCTTGTTAGTTTGGGGACCCAATACATATTGAAATGTAGAATGAAATTTAACTACCTATTGTGGCATAAAAAAATAGACAAAAGAAATGCTTTCATGACCCAATGTCTGGAATTCTTGCACATTGCATTTCAAAAAATCAACTATTTTTTATAACTAAAAAAGGTTATATCTATATGACAAGATAAAGAAGGTTTCAGGATGTTAATTGCAAATGACACATTGTTGGTGGAATCCGTATTTCTAATAGGAGAGGAATTAGTTGGCCATAAGATATGTACGTTTAATTTTGGTAGATGATACTGGTTTTCTAAAGTGATTATACCAATTTACACTCCCATGAGTATAGTATGAGAGTTCTAGTTGCTCTGCATTCTTGCCAACACTTGGCATTGCCAATCTTTTTCATTTTAGTCACTCTGGTGGTGTTGTATTGCATTGTGGTTTTAATGTACATTTCCCTGACTACTAATGATATGGTGCAACTTCTCATGTTTATTGGCCATTTGGAAGTTCTCTTTGTGAATTGCCTGTTCAAGTATTTTGAGCATTTTTAATGAGTGGGCTGTCAGTCTTTTACTTACTGATTTGTAGGAATTCTTTAAATATTATGGACATGAGTTCTCCATCAGATATAGGTATTTAAAATAAATTCTCTCACTTTGTGGCTTATCTTTTCACTTGCAATGGCATCTTAATGAACAGAAGTTCTTAATTTTAATGAAATCCAGTTTCTCAATTTTTGCTTTTATAATTAGTGCTTTCTTTTGTTTTCCCAAGTATAAGAAATACTTGTTCCCAGGCCATGAAGGTACTTTTCTATATTTCTTCTAGAAGCCTTATGGTTTTCCTTTCAGGTTTAGATCTACGATCCATCTCAAATTACTTTTTGTGTATAGTGTAAGGTGGGGGGGATCATAGTCCCCCATGCCCCTCATATAGATATCTAATTCCTCCAGTAGGATAGGGATTAGGGCAAGATGAGTGAGACACTCACTTCGGGCACAAAATTTAAGGGGCACCAAAAAACTTAATAATCAAGAGATTTAATTCAATATTATTAAAAAATCAAAATTAATGCAAAAAATCCATGATGAACAAAGTGTCAAAATTTTAAATCTGATCCTGCACTTGTACAACCCTTCCATACCATCTCACCCTAATTCCCATCCTTTCCTCCAGCACCATTTATTGAAAAGACCATCCTTTTCTTATTGAATTTCATTGGTGACCCTATCATAAATCAGGTAAGTGTATACGTGTGGGTCTATTTCAGAACTCTCTCTTTTGTTACATTGGTCTATTTGTCTATCCTTGCACCAATACCTCACTATCTTAAATAATGTAGTTTTGTAGTGTCTTGAAATTTGGTAGTGTAAGTCTTCCAACTTTGATCTTCTTCAAAATTGTCTTAATTATTCTAGGTTATTGACATTTCCATATAAGTTTTTGAATCATCCTGTTAATTGTTACATAAAAAACATACAGGGTTTTGGTTGGGATTGTATTGGATTTATAGTTCAGATTGGAGATAATTGACATCCTGAAAATATTAATACTATTTAGTTTTCGATATAGTGGGTGAAGCTGTAGTAAAATTTTTTTTTTTTTTTTAGAGACAGGGTCTATTGCCCAGACTACGTCATCATAGCTCACTGCAGCCTCAAACTCCTGGGCTCAAGTGATCCTCCGACTTCAGCCTCTCTAGTAGCTAGGACTACACACACACACATCACCACACCTGGCTAATTTTTAAACATTTTTTTGTAGAACCAGAGTTTTGCTATGTTGCCCAGGCTGGTCTCAAACTCCTGGCCTCAAGTGATCCTCCCACCTTGGCCCCTCAAAGTGGTAGCATTATAGGCGTCAGCCACCAAGACTGGCCTTTTTTTTTCATTTTTTTAAAGAAAAATTTCAAACAATTGAAAGGACACAGAAGTGTATAAGGTATTGTCATGGATCCATCACTCAGCTACAACTCTCTTACCACATTATTTTGAAGCAAATCTCAGATAATATAATTTCATTTGTAAATAGTTTGGTATATATATCTAAAAGATAAGAACTCTTTAAGAATACTTAATCACAACACCATTATTATGCTTAAAAATTAACAATAATTCCTTAATACCATTAAATATCCATCAATATTCAAGTTTCAATTGTCTCATAAGTGATATAAATTATTTTTAGAGTCTATTTGTTTGACTCAAAATCACATATTGAGATTGATTTGTATGTCTCTTAAGTCTCTAATAATCTGTAGATTCTCCAACTCCATTTCTTTCTTTTTAATTTTTAAATTTCATTTCACAGTATTACAGAGTATATCTTTTTAAAAATTTCTTTTTAATTTTCATTTCTTTCTTTTAGTCTATCCATTTAAGTGTTGAGGAAATGGGTCATTTGTCCTCTAAATTTTGCCGCCAACGTTTTGCTGATTAAATGTCCATGTTGTCATTTAACATGTTCCATTGTCTTCTTTATTTTCTGTAAAAGGGGAAGTTGGATCTAAGACTTATCAGAATTAGTTTTTTGTCAGGGCGGGGAGATTTTCATAGGT
This sequence comes from Daubentonia madagascariensis, assembly GCA_023783475.1. Classification (NCBI taxonomy): domain Eukaryota; kingdom Metazoa; phylum Chordata; class Mammalia; order Primates; family Daubentoniidae; genus Daubentonia; species Daubentonia madagascariensis. Next base: position 23,391,645 of record JAKFHU010001035.1, read on the forward strand.
GATAATGATCATCAAGAAGTACACAATATCTGGTTTGGTATGGTATTTTAAATGTCATTTTCTAAATAATGCTGGTACTTGGAAATATAATAGATATTTTTTTCTTTCTTTTTTTTGGAGACAGGGTCTGGCTCTGTTGCCCAGGCTGGAGTACAGTGGTGTGATCGTAGCTCACTACAGCCTCGAACTCCTGGGCTCAAGCAATCCCCCTGCCTCAGCCTCCCAAGTAGCTGGGACTATAGGTGCATGCCACCATGCGCAGCTAATTTTTTTATTTTTTGTAGAGGCAGAGTCTTGCTGTGTTGCCCAGGCTGGTCTTGAACTCCTGGACTTAAGAGATCCTCCTGCTTCCCAAAGTGCTGGGATTATAGGTGTGAGCCACTGCACCCAGCTACAATAGATATTTCTATATTGACCTTCTAGCTAGAGACTTGCTAAGTTTGCTTATCAAAACTAATTTATTTATAGATGTTTTTGGATATTCTACACAATTGTTTTGTCTGCAAATATAATGATGATTTAATTTCTTCCTTTCCAATTCTTAACCTTTTCTTTTCCTTGTTTTATTGCATTGATTAGGACTTCCAGTACAATGTTCAGTGGAAGGGGTATAATCTTCTTTTTTTATGTAGAAGAAAGTTTTCAATAATTCACCATTTGTGTATAGTGTTTGCTATATAATTTTTGCAAATACTCTTTATCAAATTAAGGAAGTTCCCTTTTTATTTCTAGTTTGCTAATAGTTTTAGCATGAATGGGTGTTAAATTTTATCAGGTGCTTTTCCTGCCTCTGTTTCTCAATAGATTTTTCTTATTCTATTAATATGCTGAATTACACCGAGTTTTAAAAATAGTAAACCATACGATGCACAGGACAGCCAAAATAAATAAACCAACTATGAATTCCTGGAATAAATATAACATACTCATAATAATGTTTATGATACTTGTATTATTGGATTCAGTTTGCTGATATTTTGTTTAGGATTTTTGCATCTATGTCCATGAAAGAGATTGACTTATAATTTTCTTTTCTAGTATTGTCTTTACCAGATTTTAGAATCAAGGTTATCCCAGCCTCCTAAAGTAGAGGGAGAAGCAATCCCTCTTTATCACCTCATTAGCACCCCTAACACTCATGAAATTCCAAGGGTTTTTGATGCTCTGTGGTAGGAACCTGGGACAAAAACCATATTATTATTTATTATAATACACACACACACACACATGCACATGTACATAGACACATACATATGAAAAAGAGAGAGAGATTTTAAGGAATTGGCTCACACAATTATGGAGGCTAACAAGTCCAAAATCTGTAGGGCAGGCTAGAAACTAAGGTAAGAGTTGTTGTTGCAGTCTTGAGTCCAAAATCTGCAGGGCAGGCCAGGCTGGAAATTTAGGCAAAAAAATATATATTTTTTTGAGACAGAGTCTTGCTCTGTTGCCCTGGGGAAGAGTGCGGTGGTGTCATCATAGCTCACTGCAACCTCAAACTCCTGGGCTCAAGTAGTTCTCCTGCCTCTCAAGTAGCTGGGGCTACAGGCGCATACCACCATGCCCGGCTAATTTGTCTATTCTTTGTAGAGTCAGGGTCTTGCTCTTGCTCAGGCTGCTCTATGAACTCCTGACCTCAAGCGATCCTCTGCCTCAGCCTCTCAAAGCGCTAGGATTATAGGGCGAGCCACAGGCGCTCCCGGCCACTAGGCAAGATTTTTATGTTGCAGTCTTGAGGCAGAATTCCTTCCTCTTCAAGAAACCTCAGTCTCTGCTCTTAAAGCCTTCAACTGATTGTTGATGCCCACTCACATTATGGAGGTTAATCTGCTTTCAGGTGTACCAATTCTAAATGTAATCACAGCTAAAAACTACTTTCACAGCAACATGTAGACTAGTGTTTGAACAAACAATTGCGCACATAGCCTAGCCAAGTTGACATAAAATTAACCATCACAACTGTGTTTTCTTCTAAGAGTTTTATAGTTTCACAGCTCTTGTATTTAGGTCTTTCCTCCATGTTTGAGTTAATTTTTGTATGGTGTGAAGTAAGAGTCCAAATTCATTCTTTTGCATGTGGCTATCCATTTGTCCCAGCACCACTTATTGAAGAGACTATTCTTTCCCCATTGAATGGTCTTGGTACCTTTGTAGAAAATAAATTGATTTGTAAATACAAGGGTTTATTTCTAGACTATCAATTCTATTCCATTGATCTATATGTCTATCCTTATGCCAACACCACACTGTTTTGATTATTATAGCTTTTGTAGAAAGTTTTAATATCAGAAAGTATGAATCCTCCAAATTTTTTTTTTTCCAAAATTGTTTTGGCTATTCAGGGACCCTTGTAATTCCTTATGAATTTTGGACCAGCTTTTTCATTTCTGTAAAAAAGGCCAGTGGGGTTTTGATTCAGATACTACTGAATCTGTCACTTGCTTTGGGGAGTATTGCCATTTTAGCAATACTAAATCTTCTAATCTATGAACAAAGGATGTCTTCCCATTTATTTAGGTCTTCTTTAATTTCTTCAACAATGCTTTGTAGTTTTCAGTGTACAAGTCTTACACCTCCTTGATTACATTTTTATTCATGAGTATTTTATTCTTTTTGATGCTAAAAAATGGAATTGCTTTTATTAGCTCTAATAGTTTTTTTGTGGTTTCTTTAGGATTTTCTATATGTTAGATATGTCATCTGTGAATAGAGATACTCTTACTTCTTCCTTTCCAATCTGGATGCCTTTTGTTTCTTTTCCTTGCCTAATTGCTCTGGCTAGAACTTCCAATACAATGCTAAGTAGAAGTGGTGTCACTGGGTCAGGAGTCCTGGTTTCCTGACCCACTGACTCCAGTGGACCTGCTGCTGTGGCTCTACTGGGCAGGGATTGCACCCGTAGGGCTCTACCAGGTGGCTTCACCCACACAGCTTCAGGCAGTGGTTGTCCGGTTGAACGTGAGGCAATGATCCCCCTTTTTGAAACTGAGGAGGCAGCCCTAATGATCTCTGAATCTCCTTCTGGGTCACGTTCCCCTTGTCTTGAAGAATAGTGCACATTCGCACTATTATATGATCCTAGTCTGTAAAAATCCAAGAAGTCCCACAGCCTTCCTTCATTCCCTCCCATCTCCTTCTCTTCAGTTCAACCTGGCAGTTTTCTGTTGTGATGGCTGATTAAGTCCATGGTTCAACTCCTATTAATGTCCTTATCAAATGGTCACTTGGCCACACCGTTAGTGTTCTCTTTGAACACTTTCTCATTTTTTGCAATATGGATAGGCTGAGAATTTTCCAAATCTTTAAGTTCTAGCTCCTTTTTGTTTAATAATTCCATCTTCAAGTCATTTCTCTCTTCTCACATTTTACTCTAAGCAGTCAGGAGAAGAAAGCCACTCCTTTAAAATTTAACTTAGAAATCTCATTAGCTAAATATCCAATTTCATCACTCACAAGTTCTACCTTCCATAGAACACTAGAACATGAACACAATTTAGCCAAGTTCTTTGCCACTTTATAACAAGGATTGCCTTTTCTCCATTTCCAGTGACATGTTCCTCATTTCCATCTGAGACTTCATCAGAATGGCCTTTACTGTGCATATTTCTACCAACTTGCTGTTTGTAATTACTTAGATATTCTCTAAGAAGAAGGAAGCTTTCTGTACAACTCTCTTGTTTTCTTTCTGAGCCCTCACTAGAATTACCCTCAACAGTCCATTTTTGGCAATGTAGATTTTTTTCTAGCATGTACCTAAAAACTCTTCCACCCTCTACTCATTATACATTTTTAGGTATTTGTTACAGCAGCACCCCCATTTCTTGGTACCAATTTCTGTCTTAGTCTGTGCAGGTTCCTATAACAAAATATCATAAACTAGATGACTTATAAACAACATAAATTTATTTCTCATAATTCTGGAGGCTGGGGAGTCCAAGACAAGGGTGCTAGCATGGTCAAGGTTCTGGTGAGGTCCTTCTTCCGGGTTGCAGACTGCTGACTTCTCACTGTGTCCTTACACAGTGGAAGGGGTAAGGGATATCCCTGGAGTCTCTTTTATAAGGACACCAATCCCATTCATGAGGGCTCTGCCCTCATGACCTAAGCACCTTCAAAAAGCCCCACCTACTAATACCATCACCTTAGGGGGTAGAATTTTAACATAAAAATTGGGGGGATACATAAACATGGGATCTATTGCCATGTCCTTTATCATGTTGAGGAAGTCCCCTTCTATTCCTAGTTTGTTGAGTGTGTTTTGTCATGAATCACTGTTAGATTATGTCAAATGCTTTTTTCTGCATCAATCAAATGATCATGCCAGTTTTTTCTTCTTCATATTATTAATGTGGTATATTACAGTGATTTATTTTCTTATGTTGACACACCCTTGCATTCTTGGCATAAATCCTGCTTTCATTACTTCTACTCAACATTGGATTGGAAGTTCTAGCCAGACCATTTAGGCATACTATGAATAGTTTGTTTTTGTTTGACCAAAAATTTCTCTATTTCACCTTAAATTTTGAAGGGTAGTTTCACTAAGTATAAAAGTCTAGGTAGGCATTTATTTTCTTTTAGCACATTAAAGAATGTCATTCTATTGTTTTCTGGCTTCTAATATTTCTTTTCTTTTCTTTTCCTTTTTGAGACAGAGTCTCACTCTGTCACCCTGGGTAGAGTGCAATGGCGTCATCATAGCTCCCTGCAACCTCAAACTCCTGGAATCAAGTGATCCTCTTGCCTCAGCCTCCCGAATAGCTGGGACTACAGGCATGTGCCACGATGCCCAGCTAATTTTTCTATTTTTAGTAGAGACAGGGTCTCACTCTTGCTCAGGCTTGTGTCGAACTCCTGGCTTCTAATATTTCTAACAAGATATTATCTTTTGCTCCTTTGAATATAATGTGTTTTTCATCTTCGGCTGTTGTTAAGATTCTTTGTCTTTAGTTTTCAGCATTCTATAATGTACTTAAGTCTGGCTTTTCTTTGTCTTTATGCTGTGTCTTCACACTTCTTGCACCTAAGGCTTGAATCTCAGGTTTTTTCAGTTTTGGAAAGTTCTTAGCTACTAAAAAATGTTTTAAAGCAGTTTTTAGGTTTACAACAAATTTGAGCAGAAAGTACAGAGTTCTCATATAGTCCCTGAACTATTAACTTCCAAATATTGTTTTTGCTCCATTCTCTCCCCTCTTTCCTTCTGGAACTCCTATTACAGTATCCCATATATCTCTTGGCTCTTATATGCATTTTCTCTCCATGCTTCATTATGGATATTTTCTTCAGACATTTCTTCAGTTGTGTCTAATCTGTTGTTATACCCATTTCTGAGTTCTTTATTTTTTCTGTTCTAGAATTTCCGTTAGATCTTTTTTTATATATCTTCTAGTTCCTGGCCAAAATTCTCCATCTTGTCATCTAATTTGTTGAACATATAAAGCATATATATTTTATTTTATTTATTTTTAAAATTTATAAATTTCATAAAGTTTATTCCAATAAGGACCACATACAAACTATGAAAAACTTTTCATACCTAAATACATATATAAATTCAAAAATTGAGAAGTTTTAAATATAAAATGGATTAGCTTATAAGTAATTGGAAGTGGTTAGAATACCAGATTTCCAAGTGCTAGAAGATCTCTGGTGACTGAAAGAGAAAAAAATGCACTGAAAAAGTGCAAAACAAAGTTATAAGAAGTAGGCAACACCTTTATTGATTTTTTTCCTTGATGTGATTGCTTGGAAAGCATGAAACCAGATGAATGATTCCAGATATTTTGATATTTCTGTAACCAATCTCAGAGGATACTAAGATAAGAAGAACAGAAAAGAAGAAGAAGGAAAAAAATACTTCTTGAGTTGATGGTTGCCATCCCTATACCAAAAAATCCATATATATTTTAAAGTCCATGTCTTATAACTACAATATTTGGATTGCCTGTGAGTTTGTTTTTATTGCCCATGTTCATCTCTTAGTTTTCAATCATTCAGTCTTATTTTCTAGTAAACATGGCAATTTTTTATTGACTACCAGAGATTTTATATATAAAGTTGAAGAGATAATTCAAGGGTCTGGATAAAGTTACCTTCCTCCAGAGAGTAGGAGAATTTTAGCTTCTGGCAGTCACTTAGATTAGGGATCATCTCAGTCCAATTAGGGATTGAATTTATCATATTCCCCCTTCCTCTAGCTTGGAAATTATGCACTCTGTTTCTATTCTTTTAGTGGCTACTCTGCGAAATTCAATATACATATTCATCCAATTCTCTATTCAGAAGTATTTTATCAATGCTGTTAAGCCCTCCATTGAGGTTTTAATTTTAGTACTCTGCATTCTTAATTTCTGGAAGTAATATTTGGTCATTTTTTCTAATCTGCTAGATCACTTTTTATGTTTTTTTTTTGGTTCTTTACAAATATATTTAGGCTTGTATTTTACTTCTTTAAATATAATATGTGTAGTTGTTTTCTAATCTAAATCTGATAATTCCCATACTTGATATCTTTGCAGGTTTGTTTCTGTTTTCTGTTGTTTCTGGATGTGTGCTTATTTTTTAATAGTTAACTTTTCTGAAATTGGGATATGTCTTACAATTGATGGTGTTTAATAATTTAATTGACAGTGTGGCTCTTTTTCATTCTAGTGGCATGTAAAATGATGTCACCTTTTATAATAAGTAGCATTTTAGATTTAATGAAATGCAATATTTGTGGGGATTTTGAAGCCTAGGATGAAGATCTTCCTCAGAGAGTATGTCATTTACTTCTGACTATGGCACCATCAATCCAGGACCACTTTAAATTCATGGCTTGAAGGGTTTTTTGGGACAACCCAGAACTTGAGCTGCAAATTACATAAAAGTCAGCCTGTGGTTACAACTTCCCAGGGACTTCCCTCCAGTCCCCTGAACTTCTCAGTGTGAAGGCAACTTTCCTTACAGTTCCCTGGGGTTAGGAGTGAGTGGCAGATTTGCCATTTTGAGATTCCAGCTGAATGTGGGTCTTCTACTGGATTTAAAAAAAATTTTTTATGACAAATAATGTGTATGTTTGGGGGGTACAAGTGATGTTTTGATTTATGTTTACTTTGTGGAATGATTGAATCAAGCTAATTAACATACTCATCACCTCACATACTTATCTTTTTTTGTGTGGTGAAAACATTTAAAATCTCCTCTTTTAGCAATTATGCCTATGGTTTGTGTTTTTCTTTAAGGAGTTTTTCTCTGCCCTAGGTCACAAAGATTTTCTCCTACTTTTTTTTCTATGTTCCAGTCTTACTGCTCACATTTTAGTTTTTAATACACTTGGAGTCCACCTTTATGTGTGGAATTAGAAAGTGATCCAATTTTATTTTTCTCTTTATAGTGAGCCAGTTTTCTCATCACCATTTGCTAAAGAATCATTTCCCATTGATTTATGGAACCCCCTTTATTATATTAAGGTGCCAGATATACATGAGTCTGTCTCTAAGCTCTCTATTCTGTTCCATTAGACTATTTTTATCTGTTTTTATTACCGACAGTTTTGTAGTGTGTCTTGGTGTTTAGTACAGCAAATCCCTCCTTTGCTCTTCTTTTTAAGGTTGACTTAGCAATCAGTGGACCTTTATTTTGCCATATAAATTTTAGAGAATTTAACAAGTTCTTTAAACACTCCAACTGAAATATGGGTTGGGAATGCATTAAAGTATAATTTAATTTAGGGAGTGCTTACATCTTCATAATTTAAAATTTTCCCAACAAAGAGCCTGGACTATCTCTCTATTTATTCAGATCATCTTCTATGTCCTTTATTAGAATTTTATAGTTTTCTACATGAAGGTCTTCTGTAGTCTTGTTTTACTTAATACCTTAATACATTATCATTTTTATTGCTATTGTGAAGGATATCTTTTATTATTTTAGGTTATATTTTTATAGTTTTTTGCTAGAGTAGAGAAATGCTATTGATAGTTGTAAGTTGTTCTGGTATTCAGAAACCTTGGTGAATTCTTTTGTTAGGTCTGGTGGTGAATGTCTTTGATTATCATTTCAATTGCTTTCATACTTATTGGTCTACTTAAATGATCTATTTTTTTTGCCCAATTTTGATATTTTATATTTTTTCTAGGAATTTAACCATTTCATCAGATTTTTTCACATTTATTAATGTATAGTAATTCGAATTGTTTTTCTTCTTCCTCTTCTACTTCTTTTTAATTTCTAAGGAAATTTACATTTACTTTTGCCTTTTGCCCTAGAGCATTACCAGCCCAGGACCACTCTACTTTTATTTTCAGTTTGAGGGTTCCTGGCTATACAGTGGATATAAATTAGAACTCCAAAGCAGTATAAAGATAGACTCATGGTTAAAATTCTCAGAGAAGGCTCTTTTTCCCACCTAGAGCTCAAAATTCCTTGTCTGGTTGGCAGATTTTTTTCCTAGCTGACTTTCCACTGAACATGTAGCACTTTGAGAATCCTGGCCTTTTTCCAGGGTCTCAATTCCAAATACACACTTCACATGGGCCTCGTCTTTTGTCCCTAACTTCTTGTTAACCCAAATACCTTACTGACTGACACTGCAAATGATGTAGGGCACTGAAGTATCAGGTGACTTTCCACTCTTGTTTTTCAGTTTTCTCCTTATTTTTGGCCTGTAGGGATTTCCCTTGCTCTCTTTTGAGGAGCTAAATTCTGCATTTAGAAGTGTGTTGTATTTAATTCAGCATTTCCAGGTGTTTTGTGGTGTAAGTGCTTTCAGATTACTTAGGTCTGTGATATGAATAGATCATTTTGAGATTAAATGTATAGAAAGATCATCTGTAAACACATTAACTTGTATTTCAACATTGGTTTTCCTTTTGCTTCCTGTTTTTAGTTAATGGCCCATTATGGACATAAATTATTAAATAATATACAACTAAGCATAAAATCAATTAAAAACGGCCTAAAGGCCAAAACCACCACTGTAGCTAGGGGTATTCATCTGAGTAGTAAACTGAGTTACTGAGTCATGAGCATATTCATGAAGTCTCCACTAATTGCTGTGTAGGCTCTTTTGATACACTCTCAGAGACTGATGTCCTGATTCAAAGAGAAGAAATAAATATCAGTTTTATTTGAAATGGTAACAAATCTCACTACTGCCTTTAAAATGACCTGGAGCACCTCTGCAAAAACCTCATGAGTTCACTAACTACTAGTTGGGAAATGCTGACCTACAGAATAAAATTAAAATTCCACTGTTAGGCATAAGCTGGCTTCCACCTTACCTTTTCAGCCTAGCATCTCCCACTACTTAGCAAAGGTGCACCTGACAATCATGATGCGCTGTTCTCAGTGATGTTCCCACTTGCCTGGAATACTCTTTCTTCACCTAAAAATCCTCTGCTGATTCTTCAAGCTCCAGTACAAAAATGCGACTTCTTAAGTAATTCTTCCCTTCTCTCCTAGGATGTTAATATTTTATACATAGAGGAAAACCCTCTATATTCCCTAACATTTATGTTTCTGTTACAGCATTTACCTCATGGTAATTTATGTTTACAGAACCGTTTTCCCTACTAGTGTAAGTTCCTAGAATCCAGGGACCATATTTATCTTTGTAGTCCCAGCACCCTACACAATACTTAGAACTTAGTAAGTACTCAATAAATGATTCATGAATAAATGAATGAGGTGATAATGATGTGGTTGTGGATGCCAACTGTATCAATATCTGATACATAAAATATATTAATATCTGATTTCTATGAGATGTGCTATCAATAAAGGCTCTAACCTAGAACATAATCTAATTTTCTTTTTTCTTTGTGTACTTCTCTAGGCTTCAAAGCAGCATAAAGTGAAAAAGGCCCAGAAGTTCACAGGTCAGAAAGACCCTATCCTTTACTCTTCAACTCAAGGTTGATGGCAGACCAATTGTGGGTCTGCTCTAAGATCTTTTCCTTAAATAGCAGGTGGAGGGAGGTTGAAAAAGAGGATGTAAAGGGGAGAAGAAAAAGTATGCCTATTCTTTCTAGCATCTCCACTTCCAAAAATATGTACACAGCTTCATAATTCTTTCCATGGTTCCTTTCCTCATCTCCTTTTGTGCAAAGCCCAAAGTATTTGGAAAGAAACTTGGTGAAATTGGAGAATGAACAAAGGGTAACTACCAAGAGTTTGGTGAGGGAAGTTTCAGTGTCTTTATTTCCCCACCATAGATACTGAATAGACTCCTTTGGAGGAAAAGATATACATCATGACCTCTGTTTTCCCCACTCCAACTGCTTATTACCATGATTATTCCTGCTCTTCCCAATGTATGTAGTAGCTTACATCCACTACATGATGAAAGCAGCATAGTATAGCATTTTGAAAAAACTTGAGACCTAACTTAAGTCTGAGCTCTACCACTAATTAGCTTTATGATCTTGGCCAACACTTTGTTTTTCTTTCCTTATTTGCAAAATGAGGGGGTTGGACTAAATGATGCCAGTAGTCATGATGCTAATAGATTCTTCACCTCTTCTTCCAGCTCCACAGTGGGAAAACAACCTCAGGATGGGTTGCATTGAACCTAACCTGACACGGTGAGTAAAGCCTGTCTTCAGCTGATTCTTTCTCTCTTCTGCCTATCCTACTGATAAATTCTGTAAAAGTTAGAAGTAAAATACCTGGTTGTTTTACTTCCCTCACCATGACAGCTTTCTCCTTTCTAAGTTAAATCTCTCTTATTGGTTTCCTTACTGGTACTTTAATATCACTTCAATTACACTGACATACTCTGTTGCATCCAGTGTTTCAGGACTCCCTGTGGGCTGGACCCAGGAATATATACTCTGGTCAATGGACAGGAGTCTTCAACAGATCTTCCGACACCTGGAAAGTGCAAGGTCAGGGAATATAGTTTCTGAGTGGGAGACTAAAGGTGGTAGAGCTTTTAAGAGGGAGGAAGGAAGGGGATAAAGGAGAGAGGTAGGGAGAGAAAGAGGGAGAAGAGTTAGTTTTGTCAGTGGGGGAAGTTCTGGGTCCAAACTGGTCTAAGGATCATTTCTGAGTGAAATGAGAGCAGTTGCCTCTCTTTGTCCTGGTGGAGGAATTCTTTCCATAAGTAATTGATGTTGGGGAAAGCAACTTTTTTTTTTTCCAACTCTCCCTCAGGCCAAAATTATTTTGCATTTGAAATGGCCACTCTGTTTCCTTTTCATACTTCAAAGAAAATGGAAACTTTTCTCTTTATTTCTTAGATCAAGTCTTCTGGAAATGGGTTTGCCTGAATCCCAGGATATGGTTTCTTCCTCTACCTCCTCTGTTCTTGTGGCTCAGAAGCCTGTTCTACCCTGTTGTGACTGTAAGAAGGCAAAACATTCTACTGACCACGGCATCTCCTCTGGATCATCATGTAATAATTCCAGCCTGTCTCACCTTCCTGTCTTTTCTGAAGGAACAACCTGGCAATTCCGGAGCCATAGTTTACCTGTTTGCCCCAAAAAGCAACCATCTGTGTTTAGGAACCAAGGCACCTCCTTGCCTCCTTTTTGGCTATCAGAGCCTGAAAAGTCAAAACTTTTTCAGAATGTGATAGATCATTCACCCTTACAACCTCAAAGCTCTTTTAGCAACTCTATTTTTGAACCCCTAAATATCTGCAAACAACAAGAGAAAACAAAAGATGAGAGAAGGAGCAAGAGGCATTTGACATCAGATTATGCGCCAAATTCTGTTTCCAAGGAGGGAACACAACTCCTAAGGTCGGCTTCAATCCAGCTCTCTCCTTTGGCTAGGGGGGAGCTAGAAGGACATATGTCTTGGAAGGTTTGTACTTTGCGGAAACAAAAGGTGCCTCTGCCTGTAAGGGAATCATGGGCAATGCTGAATTATTTAATTGAAGTACAAGGAGGAGTCCCTGAACCAGAGAAACCCCAAAGCCAGTTATCTATGCCCATTTATCAAAGCACTGAACAAAATATCAACAATAAATCCCCAGACCTTCCATCACTTCAGCTCCATGTGAACACTGGAGTGGAATCTGGATTAAAGAGGACAGAAACAAAATTTTCACAGTCACTTACCTCAGATAAGCAGTTACAACCTGTGGATGGCCCCCAAATCCTTGGATCCAAGCCGTTAGTTGTGTCAATGGACACTCCAGCTCCCAGAAGTTTAGGAGTTAATATAATTCAAGAGGAAACCACTTTACTGAAGAAAGATCCAAAACACATGCTAGAGCTTGGTATAGAGCAGAGGGTCATAGGTCTTCCAGAGAAAAGGATACAGCAGCATAAGACACAAGTGACTCATGTGGAGTTGACCCCAATGCTACCATATCAAGTCACAGATAGTATAAAGGTAACTCCATTGGCATTACTTCAGGTCATGGATACAATGGGGGTGATCCCAGAATCACATTCAGAAGGGATAGAATCTGTGGGTTTGTTCCCGCAGCCACCAAATCAAGTTGTGAAACCAGTGGATGCCATGGAAACAGTGAGGGTAATGCCAAAGCCACCAAATCATGTCACTGAATCAGTGGAGGTAACCCCAAGGCCTCAGCACCAAGTTATGGAACCAAAGAGGATGGCCTCAGGACTACTGAATCAAGTCACAGAAAATGTGAAGGTAACTCCTGTAGCACTGCTTCAAGTCATAGATTCCATGGGAATGAATAACAAATCACGTCCACATACAGAACCAATGGGAATGACCCCAACACCACAATATCAAGTCATGGAGTCTGTGAAGATGAATACATTGTTGGACCATGAAGCCATAAGACCAGAAAAGATGAGTCTAAGGCCACAACATGCAGTCATGGAAACTGTGGAAATTACCCCAGGGCTACAGCATGAAGTCATGGAATCAGTGGCCATGACCTCAGGGTCACAAAGGCACATCATGGAACAGGTGAAGATCACTCCAGGGCCAATACATCAAAACAAAAAATCACTGGAAATGATCTCAGCACCATTGCATCAAGTTATGGATATTGTGAAAGTAACTCCAGTGGCACTGTTACAAGCCATGGATTTCATGGGGATAATCCCACCAGCACAGCCACATGTTATAGGACATGGGGATTTGACCCCAGGTTCACAGCTGCAAGGTATGGAATCTGTTCATTTGGCCCTACCACCAGAATTTCAAGATGTAAACACTGTGGATTTGACTTCAAGACCACTAATGGAAGACACCGTATCTGTGGAGTTGGCCCCAAGGCCATGGTTACAAGATATCAGATCTAAGAAGATAGCTCCAGTACTATTGCTTGAAGATGTAAAAACTCCTCAAATAGTGGAATGTAGGAGGTTAATTCCTGAGACACAGGTGCAAAGTATGAAATATGGGGAATTGATCAAACAGACACAACTTCAGGGAGTAAAATCTATGGAGATGAACCCCAAACCAAATCATCAAGCCACAGAATTTGAAGGATTGACCCCATGGCATCAAGCCTCAGAATCTTTAGGGATGATCTCAGGGCCAGGATATCAAGGAACAGAAGCAAAGTTGACCTCTGACACTTGTCACCAAGTGGAAGAATCTATTGGGTTGACACAGTCATCTTTAGAAATTATTCCAGGGCCATTGAGCCAAACTTCAGAATCTGTGGAGATGAACTCAATGTTTTGCCAAGGCACTCCTGAGACAATGCACCACCTTGTAAAAGCAGTGGGGGAAATTCCAGTATCACAACATACAACAAAAAAATCTCTGGATTTTAAACAAGGATCAGAGATGAAAAGTATGAAATCAGAAGTGTTGACCCCAGAGCCACTACCATGTTCAGAAACAGGATCTTTGGAGTTGACTGTAGGACCAGGGATACAATATGAGAAATCAGAGCCACTTCTGCAAAATTTGAAATCTATAGAGTTAACTAGTGTGTCATCCCCATTAGTGGTAGGATCTAAAAAGTTAATTACAGGACCAAAACCATGTGTTATGGACTTGACCCCAGGGCCACAGTTACAAAGTGTCAGATTTTCAAAATTATCTCTAGGGCCACTTCTTCAAGGAGAAAAACCTGTAGATTTAATCTCAGGACCCCCACATTATGGTGTGAAATCTGATGAATTAACTTCAGATTCCCCAACGCAGGAAATCAAATTGTCATATTTCACTCCAGGGCCAAAGCATCAAAGTGTCAAATCTGTACAGTTGACTCCAGAACCACAACCTCAAAGTGTGAAATTTGTGGAACTAAACCCAAGACCCTGCTTGCAAGATGTCAAATTTTCTGATTTGATCCCAGAGCCAAAGCTTCAAGGTTTCAAACATGTGCAGTTGATTCCAGGAGTTCAGCTTGAAGATATAAAATCTCTAGAGTTTGTACCAGAGTCATCTTTGCAGTTAAGCCAAGGGCCACATGTTGAAGTTATAAAATCTGTTCAATCTACTGAAGGATCACAGTTTCACAGCAAGAAGTCTGTGAATTTGAACTCAGAACTACAATTTCAAGGTGTGAAATCTAAGGAAGTAAACCTAGGGCTAAGGCAGCAAGATATCAACTTTTCTGAATTGACTTCAAGGCCAAAGATTCAAGGTGTCAAATTTGGGGAGCAAACCCCAGGATCAATGTTTCATGGTGTGAATTCCGTAGAGGTGGCTCCAGAGTTAGGGCTGCAAGATTCCAAATTAGCAAAGGTATTTCCAGGGCTTCAAGGTACAAAACAGGTAGGGCTTAACCTAGAGCCTTGGCTACAAGATGTCAAAATTTTTGATTTGACTCCAGGAACTCAACCTCAAGGTATGAAATCTTCAGAGTTAAACTCAGGGCCTCAGCTACAATGTGTAAAATTTTCTGAGTTGATCCCAGGGCCAAAGATACAGAGGGTAACATCTGTGGAGAAGGCCCCAGGGCCAGAGGGGCAAGGGATTCAGCCTGAGTTATTAGTACCAGAGCCACTGTTTCAAGATGTAAAATATGTAGCAGGGGACCAAGTGCCAAGGTTAGAAGTTGAAATTTCTTATAAATTAGTCTCAGAGCCACAGATACCAGGTGCAGAATCTATGGAGTTGACTCCTGGGCCACAGTTGCCAAGTGTAAACCATTCTGAGTTGACCAGAAAACCACAGTTACAAAATGTGAAATCTTCTGAATTGATCCAAGGATCACAGTTGCATGAGGTAAATCTGGTGGAGTGGACCCCATTCTCAAAGCTTCAAGGTTTAAAATCTGAGAAGCTGACCCCAGAGTCACAGCTAGAAGACATGAAAGCTGTGGAGTTAACTCCAGGGCCACATTTGGGAGGTATGAAGTCTATGCAGCTAACACCAAAGCCAGAATTGGGAGATGTCAAATCTATGGTGTTAATCCCAGAGCCACAGGCAGAAGGTGTGAAACCTGGGGAGCTAACCCCAGGCTCAAAGCTTCAAGGTTTAAAATCTGAGTTGCTGCCCTCAGGATCACAGTTGGAAGATATGAAATCTGTGGCCTTAACTCTAGGACCATCCCTGGCAGGTATGAAATATATGGAGGTAATCCCAAGTCCACAGCTGGAAGGTGGGAAATCTGTGGAGAAAACCTTGGGTTCACAGATAGAAGATGTCAAATTTGTGGAATTTACCCCTGATTCCAAGTTTAAAAGTGCAAAATCTGTGGAGCTGACTCCAGGTTTAAGAATTCAAGATTTAAAAACTGGGCAGTGTGTTCCAGGTACACGGCTCCAAGATTTGAAAGCTGTGGAATTAAAACTAGGGCTAAAGATGCAAGGTGTGGAGTCTGTGGCTTTTGTACCAGGTCCACTGCTTCAAGGTGTTAAATCCATGGAGGTGCTTCAAGGGCCTCAGCTACAAGATGTGAAACCTGAGGAACTGACTTCAGAGCCACAAATGCAAGATATGAAATTTGTGGAGATTATCCCATGTTTAAAGTGTCAGAGTTTACAATCTGTAGAGGAGACTCCAGATCCACAGCTGCAATGTGTAGAATCTGTGAAGATGGTCCCAAGGCTAAAGAGGCCAGTAGTAAAATCTGAGAATGTAACCAGAAGACAAGGGTTTGAAGGAATAAAATCTGTGGATTTAGCTCCAAAGCAACAGTTTCAAGGGATGGCACCTGTGGATTTAACTTCTGGGCCTGAACAGAATGGTCAGATATCTGTAAACACACTAGAGCAGCAATGTCTGAATTTAGGGCAATTGAAGAGAGGGTCTGAGCCAGAAGATGTAATGTCTTTGGAGTTAACTCCAGAGTCAAAATCTGAAGATGTAAAATCTATAGACCTCAACTCTGAGATACGGTTGAAAGGTATGAAATCATTTGAATTGACACCAGAACCAAATATGCAAGATGTAAAAGCTAGAGAGGAGTTCAAATGCAAACCACAGTTGCAAAGTATGGAATCTCCTAAGTGGACCCCAGGACCACAGTTGCACCAAGTGAAAACCTTGGGGTCAACCTCAAAGCCACAGCTTCAAAGTATGAAAACTGTGGAGTTAAACAAAGAGCCAGAGCTTAGAAGAATGAAATCTCTTCAATGGATACCAGGACCTGAGTTCCAAGGTGTGAAATATGTAGGGTTAAATCTTGGGTCACAATCTCGAGGTTTCAAACCTGCAGAATTGAATCCTTCGATGCAGTCTGGAGGTGTGAAGTCATTTGAGTTGACTCTAGGGCCAAAACTTCAAGGTACAAAATCTATGGAGTTTAACCTTGGGCCACAGTTGCAGTGTGTGAAAATGTCTGAGTTGTCTCCGGGACCACAGTTGCAAAGAGGGAAAATTCTGGTGTCAACCTCAGAGCCACAGCTTCAAGGTGTGAAAACTGTGGGGTTAAGCCAAGAGTCACAGCTTGGAAGTACGAAATCTGTGCAGTGGATACCAAGACATGAGTTCCAAGGTGTCAAATCTGTAGCGTTAAATCTTGGGTCACAATCTCAAGGTTTCAAACCTGCAGAGTCCAAAACGTCAGTGCAGTTTGGAGGTGTGAAGTCATTTGAATTGACTCTAGGGCCAAAATTTCAAGGTGCAAAATCCATGGAGTTTAACCTTCGGCCACAGTTGCAATGTGTGAAAATGCCTGAGTTGTCCCCAGGACCACAGCTGCAAGGAGGGAAAATTCTGGTGTCAACCTCAGAGCCACAGCTTCAAGGTGTGAAAACTGTGGAGTTAAACCAAGAGTCACAGCTTGGAAGTAGGAAATCTATACAGTGGATACCAGGACCTGAGTTCCAAGGTGTGAAATCTATAGGGTTAAATCTTGGGTCACTGTCTCGAGGTTTCAAACCTGCACAGTTGAAACCTTCAATGCAGTTTGGACGTGTGAAGTCATTTGAATTGACTCTAGGGCCAAAACTTCAAGGTGCAAAATCTATGGAATTTAACCTTGGGCCACAGCTGCAGTGTGTGAAAATGCCTGATTTGTCCCCAGGAGCACAGCTGCAGAAAGGGAAAATTTTGGCATCAATCTCAGAGCCACAGCTTCAAGGCATGAAAACTGTGGAGTTAAACCAAGAGCCACAGCATGGAAGTATGAAATCTGTTCAGTGGATGTCAAGACCAGAGTGCCAAGATATGAAATCTGTGCTAAACCTTGGTTCACGATCTCGAGGTGTCACACCTGTAGAACTGAAATCCTCTATAATACAGTTAAGAGATGTGAAGTCATCTGAGTTGACTCCAAGGCCAAGGCTCCAAGGTATACAACCTTTGGCATCACTCCGGGAGCATCAGCTTCAAGGGTTCAAACCTATTGATTTGAAACCTGGGCTACAGCTGAGAAGTATGAAATCATGTGACCCAATTTCAAGGACAAAGCGCTGTGATATAAAATCTACGGCATTCAAATCTGGGCTTCATTTACAAGGTGTAAAATCTTCTGAGTTGACTCCAGGACCACAGCTGCAAAAAGTGAAACCCTTAGAGTTATCCCCAGGAACACACCTTCAAGGTGTGAAGTCTCTAGTGTTTACACAGGAGCCACAGATTTCAGGGGTAAAATCTGGGGTATTAAGCCAAGGGCAACAATTACAAAGTGATAAAACTGTAGAGTTGAACTTCCTACTACACTTGAAAAGTATGAAATCATCTGACATGGCTCTGCAGACAGAGCTTCAAGGTATGAAATCTGAGGAGTTCAACTCTGGGCCACAGTGGCAAAGTGTCAGATCTTCTAAGTTGATACCTAAGACAGAGTCCCAAGACATGAAATTTATTGCATTAAACCCCAGCTCACAATTGAAAGATGTACCATTTTCTGGCTTGACCAAGAGGACCAAGATTCAAGGTGTGAAATCTACAGGCTTCAAATCTGGGTCACAGTTGCAAGGTGTGAAATCTTCTGAGTCAATACTGAGGACAAAGCTTCAAGAATTGAAATTGGTGGAATTCAACTCAGACCCACAGTTGCAAGATGTGAAATCTTCTAAGTTGGTTATGGGTATAAAGCTTCAAGATGTAAAATCTATGGATTTCAGTTCTGGGCCACACTTACAGGGTGTGAAATCATCTGAAGTGATCCCAGGGGAAAAACTTCAAGGTGCGAAATCTGTAGAATTTAGACCTAGTCCAAAGTTACAAGGTGAAAAGTCTGATTTGACCCTGGGGAGGAAGTTTCCAGGTGTGAAATCTGTAGAGGTGGACTCAGGCCCACAGTTACAAGATATAAAATCTTCTGATTTGATCATGGGTATAAAACTTCAAGATGTAAAATCCATGAAGTTCAGTTCTGGACCATACTTTCAAGGTATAAAATCATCTGCGGTGATCTCAGGGACAAAGTTTCAAGGTGTGAAATCAGTGGACTTCAATTCTGGACCACTGATAGAAAGTGAAAAATCTTCTGAGTTGATTCGAGGAAAAAAACTTCAAGATGTAAAATCTGTGGGGTTCAACCATGGTCCAAAATTACAAGGTGTGACATCTTCTGAGTTAAAACAAGAGACAAAGCTTCAAGATGGGGAATCGGTGGAGTCCAACTCAGGCCCACAGTTGCAAGATGTGATATATTCTAACTTGATCTTGGGAACAAAACTTGAGGATGTAAAATCTATGGAGTTCAATTCTGGATCACACTTGCAGGGTATGAAATCTTCTGAAGTGATCCCAAGAACAAAGCTTAAAAAAATGAAGTCTGCAGAGTGTATGCCTGGGCCAATGTGGCAAGATGTGAAATCTTTTGAATTGACTCTAGGTACAAAGATACAGGATAGGACATCTTTGGGGTTCAACTCACCCCCACAGTTACAAGATAGGAAATTATCTATGTTGACGCCAGCAATACACCTTCAAGGTGTGAAATCTATGGAATTCAACCCTGGGGCAAAGTTGCAAGGTGTGAAATCTGAGTTGATAAAGCTTCAAACAATGAACTCTACAGAGGTCAACCATGACCCAGAATTGCAGGTTGCAAAACTCTCTGAGTTGGCCTCGGAATCAAAGATTCACAGTATGGTACCTTCTGAGTTCAATGCTGGAAAGCAGCAGCAAGATGAGAAATCTCAAAAACTGAATCCATGGCCAGAGCTTCAAAGTGTACAATTTATGGTGTTCAGTCCTGGGCCACATTTGCAACATAGAAAATCTTCAAAATTATGCACAGGGACAAAGCTGCAGGAAGATGCAAAATCTATGGAATTCAATTCTGAGCAACAGTTGCATGATGTGAAATCTGAGTTGTGCTTGGGAACAAGGCTTCAAGATATGCAATCTTTAGAGTTCTATGCTCGGCCACAGTTGCAAGGAATAAAATCTTCTGAGTTGTGCACAGAGACAAAGCTTCCAGATGAGCAATCACTGGAATTCAAGCATGAGCCTAACTTGCAAAGTGGGAAATCCTCTGAACTGAATCCAGGGCCACAGATTCACTGTAAAAGTTTTATGGCATTAAACACGGGGCCACAGTTACAAGGTATAAAATCTTCTGAGTTGAATCCTGGGCCAGAGCTTCAAGATATAAATTCTAAAGTGTTCTGCCTTGGACCACATCTGCAAGGTGTGAATTCTTCTGCACCCATTCTGGGGCCACAACTTCAGTGTGTAAATTCTACTAGGTGCAACCCAGGGCTGCATTTGCAAGGTGTGAATTCTGCATCTGTTGCAGGACCACAACTTCAATGTGTAAATTCTCTTGGGTGCAACTCTGGGCCACATTCACAAGGTGTGAATTGTTCTGCACCCATTCCAGGGCCACAACTTCAGTGTGTAAATTCTACTGGCTGCAACCCTGGGCCACATTTGCAAGGTGTGAAATCTGCATCCATTCCAGGGCCACAACTTCAGTGTGTAAATTCTCTTGGGTGCAACCCTGGGCCACATTCACAAGGTGTAAAATCTTTTGAATTGACTTCAGGGACAAAATTTCAAGGTACGAGATCTCCTGAGTCGCATCCAGGGCCAGAACTTCAAGGTATCAAATCTGTGCAACATTTCCAAGATGTAAAATGTGAATTGACTCCAGGAACAAAGTTTCAAGGCATAATGCCAATGAAGTTCAACTCTGGCCCACAGATGCAAGGTATGAATTCTTCTGAGTTGAATTCAGAGTCAAAACTTCAATTCATAAATTCTATAAAGTTTAATTCAGGGCCACAGATAATAGGCATGAAACTATCTGAATTGAACCCTGGGTCAGAATCTCAAGGTACAAAATCTATTCTGTTCAACCCTGGACTACACTTTCAAGGTGTGAAATCTTCTGAGTTAACTCCAGGAACAGAGTATCAAGGAGTCCAATTTTTAGGGAACCACCTTGGGTCACAGCAGCAAGTTGTGCATCCTGTGTTCACTTTGGGTCCTCAGTTAAACGGTGTAAAATCTGTGGCATTTTTACCAGAGCCGCCACTTAAAGATATAAAGTCTGTGGAGATGAACAAACAGCCATTGCTTTGTGGTGCAAATTCTGTGAAATTGATTTCAGGCTCTGAGCTGCGGGACTTAAAATGTGAGGCATTTACATTAGAGCCATGTTTTCAAAAAGTGAAATCTGTGGAGTTAAATCCAGAACCACCTCCTCAATGTATGAATTCTGAGGGATCTGTGGTATTTGTATCAGAGCCATGTTCTAAAGATGTGAAATCTGTGAAGTCAAACCCATGGCCACAACCTCAAAGTATGAATTCTTTAGGGTTGATGACATGCCTCAGGTCACAATGTGTTAAATCTGTGGGCTTTCCACCAAAGTCATGTTTTCAAGATGTAAAACCTGTGGAGCTAACACCAGGGTCCCAACAGCAAGGTATGAATTGCCAAGAATTGACTTCGGGATGGGAAGGTGTGAAATCAGTGGTGTTGGCATCAGAGCCAACTAGGAAGTTCCTTCCAGGACCAGTGTTGACTAGTGTCAAATTTTCAAATTTGTCTCCAGAATCACAGCAACAAGGTGTGAAATCTTTGGAGTTTACTTCAGAGCCAAAGTTGCAAAGTATAAAACATGTGAAATTGTCTTCAGTGTCTCTGCAGCAAACTATAAAATCTGTGGAGTTAGCACCAGTGTCATTGTTTCAAAGAGTGAAATGTGGGGAGCAAAATCCAAGAACAAGTTATCAAATCATGGAATCCTCCAAGATAACCCCTAGATCAGGGCATCAGTTTGTAAAATATGCTGAGATGATCCCAAAGCCAAGGCATCAAGTCCCTGAATCTGTGAACTTGATTTCAGTACCAATTTATCAAGCCACAGAATCTCCAGAAATGGCTCAAGGGTTGGCACATATAAGCCCAGAAACCATAGAGAAATCTGTGGGGTTGACCCCAAAGCCACTGGGTGCAACCCCGGGCCGCATTTGTAAAGTTATGGAATCTTTAGGGATGCCTCTGAAGCTAGATCTTCAAGTCCCAAAATTTGTTGATCTGACACCAGTGCTAAAGGATCAAGGCTCAAAATCCTTAGAATTGACTCCAGAGAGAAGCTACCAAACCCCAGAAACCCTGGAATTGCTCTCTCAGTCATGGCCTCAAGTTAAGGATTTGGGGGAGTTATATACAAGGCCACTACAGAAAATTGTGGAATCTGAAGGGATTACCCTGGAGCTCAAGCATCACATTACAGAAGCTGTGGAGCTGACCTCTGAGGCAAGGCTGCAAGGCAAGGAATTCCTTGGAATGACCCCAAAGGCAGTAAGTCAAGCTACTGGATTTGCAGAGAGATCTCCAAGGCCCTATCCCCAAGATTTAGAACCTATGGAGGTGATCTCTGAGAAAAGAATGCAAAGGGAAGAATCTGTAGTATTGATTCCACAGTCATTATATCATATCCCAGATTCTACTTCAGGGATGACACCAGGGCTAGGACATCAAGTTCCTGAATCTGTGGAGTTGACTTCTAAGACACGGCTACAAGTGGAGAAATCTATGGAATTGACCCCAAAATCACAGCATCATGTGGGATCTTCTGGGATAATATTAGGGTTAAGACACGAAGTCCCACAATCTGTAAGTTCAACCTCTGAGCAATGGCTGCAAATGGAGGACTCTTTAGCGTTGTTCCCAGAATCAGTAGAGCCCACCTCTGAGACATGGCAGCAAGAGGAGGTATCAATGGGGCTAACACAGTCAAAGAATCAAAGTACGAAATATTCAGAGATAGCCCCAGGACCACTGGGTCAAACTGTAGAATTTATGAGGATTAGTCCAAACCCACTAGATCAAGTCACAGAATCTGCAAGGACACAGCTTCAAGTTGCTCAATCAGTAGGAGTAACCCCAGTAGATCCCCCAAAAGTTGTTGAATCTGTGAAAATGACCCCTGGGCCACCACTTCAAGTTGTGAAGTCTGTGACAACACCAGGACCAACCTCTCAAATGGTAGAATGTGTTGAGTTGACTCCACAACTGCAAAATGTGAGACCTTCAGAGTTTACCTCAAGGCTATGGTTGCAAAATGTAAAATCTAAGAAATTAATCAAAGAGCCAACACACAAGATTTTGGAAACAATAGAGTTGGCAGGGTTTCAAATTGTAAAGACTATGTTAATCCCAGGGCCATCCTTTCAAATCGTAAAATCTGAGGAATTAGCACGAGGACCAATTCCTCAGGTTGTAGAACCAATAGGAGTAGCCCAAGGATCAGGAATTGAAGTAATGGACTGTTTGGATTTACTCCCAAGGCCACATCTTCAAGAACTGGTAGAACCTATAGAATTAACTCCAAGGCCAAATATTAAAGTTAAATCTGAAGAATTAACCTCACAGCAAACATCTCCATTTGAGGAACCTACAGTATTGAGTCATAAACAAGGGCTTCAGGCTATGAAATCCATAGCAATAAAAACAGAGCCTCCCAAAGTCATAAAATCTGATGATTTCAATCTAGGACAATTGTGTCAGGATAGGGAATCTGAGGAGTTAACCTCAGAAGAGTTACAAGTAGGGACTAACTTCTCTAGGTTCCTACATAGCTCTTCAACCCCACTCATTTCAACCTCTGTCAAAACAACATCTGAATTAGGGGGCCTTTGGGATTCTGGCATGCCAGACATATCAAGAGCTTTGGATATAAAAAACCGTGGGGCAGACATTTTGCAGCCCAAAGACCCTGCTATGATACAGTCTTCAACTCTTCCCACGGGCCTTCATAACCAACCCTCTGATAAGACAGCTAATACTGTGGAAACCCCACATCCTGAGATCCCAAGAGTGGATGTCACATCTAAGGAGAAAACTAAGAGGAGGCAGATGGAGGAGCTAGAGAACTCATTCCAGAGTCATCCACCACAAAGCTGGAGGTCACCATCTAGGACATTCCAGGCAGAATCAGGGGCTCGAAGAGGCCTTATCAGGTCTTTCCTGGGCAGACAACAGAATGTCTGGGAGAGTCATGCCTGGAGGCAGCGACTACCTAGAAAATATCTCTCCACTATGCTAATGCTGGGAAATGTCTTGGGGACCACTATGGAAAGGAAGCTTTGTTCTCAAACATCTTTAGCAGAAAGAACTACTGCAGATACCTGTCAATCTATTCAGCATTTATTTGGGGTTCCAGCTGAACTGATGGAATTTTCCCAGAGCCTGCTAGAGAAGGGCCCATATACTATTTCTCGGTCTTCAGTGATCAAAAACTACATTCAAAGACATACTTTATGTCATGGTCATGAGAAAAGAATGGCCTTAAGGATGTGGACACGTGGCTCCACATCTTCCATAATACAGCGATACTCTGGGACTAAAGTGGGAATAAGGAAAACAAACTCAATGGTCAGTGATACATCTCAGGAAGTCATTGAGCACATGCCTGTCTCATGTGCAGGTGGCCAGCTTCCTGCCCCAGTAAAGTCAGAGTCTTCCCTCAGGATACTTTACAATAGGGAAGATCCTGTTCTAGTGGAAGAGAGTGAGAACTCACAGAGTGATTCACAGACAAGGATTTTTGAGTCCCAGTACTCCCTCAAGCCAAGTTATCTTTCCCAGGCCAACACTGGCTTCTCAGAACAGTTCCAGTTGCTACAAGATCTGCAGCTAAAAATAGCAGCAAAACTCTTAAGGAGTCAAATACCTACCGATGTGCCTCCACCTTTAGCTTCAGGTCTGGTCCTAAAATACCCTATCTGCCTACAATGTGGCCGATGTTCAGGATTTAATTGCTGTCACAAATTACAGGCCACTTTTGGGCCTTATCTTCTTATCTATCCACAGCTCCACCTTGTAAGCACTCCTGAAGGCCATGGTGAGATTCGACTGCATCTTGGCTTTAGGTTGCGAACTGGGAAAAGACCCCAAATCACAAAGTATCATGGAAGAGACAGACCCATCATACCAAGGAGCCCTGTATCACCATCACAAAGGAAAGCTAAAATCTATACTCATGCTTCCAAGAGTCCTACTCCCACAAAAGATTTTCAGTCTGGGTCTTCCCAGTCTACTGCTCCTGTACAAGTTCATATCAGGCGAAGGCAATATGGCAGCCCTGGCTTAGTAGAAAAGACAAAAATCAGAGAGCCTGGGCACTATGAATTCACTCAAATTCATGCTCTACCAGAGAGTGACTCTGAAAGCAATCAGAATGAAAAATGGGCTAAAATGAGAACCAAAAAGACCTCAGATTCAAAATATCCAATGAAGAGAATCACCAAGGGACTTAGAAAACAAAATACAAAATTCTATACAAACAGTAGAACCACAATAGAGAGTTCCTCTAGGGAATTACCATCTCATTTAAGAAGGAAGAGGGTTGGAGCATCTCAGACAAGTACTGCCTCTTTAAAAAGACAATCTAAGAAATCCTCCCAACCCAAGTTCATGCAACTGCTTTTTCAGGGCCTAAAGCAGGCATTCCAAACAGCGCACAGAATTATAGCTTTTGCTGGGCAGAAGCCTGAGGACAGGACAAGGCCAGACAATTTGTGCTCAAGCAAAAACTACCATCCAAAACAAAAAACCACGGACTATTGCTCACCAGGAGATATCAAAAGAGACAGGTTGCCCACTGCCAAGCTAAGGCCAACAGGCTCAACCACTAAGCAGGAGGACATATTGTGGGGAGGAACACACCAATGTAGATCAGCTCAACAGCTAAAAAGAGATAGCTCTTTCCAACCCACACCTCTCCACCTGCCCAAGCCCACAGGTTCCCAAACTAGCTCTGTCGGGCAGCCTTTGGATACAGTTCAAAAGAACAGTAGCCACAGAGCAAAGAAAAACTTTTACAGAAATAAAATCTCCAGCAAGAAGCCTAAGAACTTGCCCAAACCAGGAACCAGAGTTCAGCCCCAAGGGAGAATCCTACCCAGTTCCCCTATGAAGAGAACCAGGTACAGTCACATTAAAGGGAAACTCACACACAAGGGGCAAAACCACCACAGCTTGTATTGGGAAAGAACCCCACGTAATCCCTCTGAGAGGAGCCCTCACAGTCCCTCTGAGAGAAGTCCTCGAAGTTCCTCTGAAAGAACCATTCACAGTCTCTTTGAGAGGAGTCCTCGAAGTCCCTCTGGGAGAAATCACCGTAGTCCCTCTGAGAGAACCCTTCACAGTCTCTCTGAGAAGAGACATCACAGTCCCTCTGGGAGAAACCATCGCAGTCCCTCTGAGAGAACCCTTCGCAGTCTCTCTGAGGGGAGACATCACAGTCCCTCTGAGGGGAGACATCACAGTCCCTCTGGGAGAACCCTTTGCAGTCTCTCTGAGGGGAGACATCACAGTCCCTTGGACAGGAGCTGCCACAGCCGCTGTGAGGGGAGTCATCACAGTCCCTCCGAAAGGAGATGTCACAGTCCCTTGGAGAGGGGCCGACGACACAGTCCCTCTGACAGGAGCCATCGCAGTCACTCTGAGAGAACCCTTCACAGTCCCTCTGAAAGGAGCCAACGCAGTCCCCCTAAGGAGAGACTCAAGCACAGTTCCCCCAGGGAGAGGCCCAGATATAGTTTATCTAAAGATTTCAAGAGTTACTCAAACATGTCTCCTAGGGACCACACAAAAAAATCCAAAAGCAGGTTACGTTTGGAGGCCTGAAGCTGGTAGATGAGGCGAGATGGGCGCCTGTTATTCATTGTCTCCCTCAAGTCTTCACCTAGCTGCCCTTTCCTGGACACTCCCCGCTCAGCCACTGCCTCCAATTACTGCACCGTCAGCAATGAAAGGGCTTCTACGTCTCTCTACCTGGGGTGGGGGGCAAGAATGGGTCTGGGTCTGTAAGTTCTCTAAGATCAATAAAGGGGCAATAACTGATCTCCATGTGCATCTAGAAAGACCACTGGTCGGGTGATGGAGAAGGGAGGGTGGAGGGAAACAAGGTGCAAAGAGTTGGAACAAGAAGCAGAGGTTTCAAGGCCGGGCTAAGGCTGCAAACTGCGCCCCGTCTCCCCACAGCCCACCTGCTGGCTCCCAGGTCCCGCACTGCCACGGGGGGGCGGGGTCTCAGAGGAATCGCAGGGGGGGCTCGTCACGTGACTCCCTCCGGCCGCAGCCCCCTCGGAAGCGGCTAGGCGGAAGTAGACGTTCAGAAGAGGGCTAGGCGGGGCTGAGCGCACATCCGGGAGAGGCGAGGAGAGCGGAAGTGGCGTTGATCTGGCCGGAGCCCTTGGGTGAAATTGTTAGGCGTGGAGAGGGAGTGATGTCTTCCAGACTCGGTGCAGTACCCGCTGTGAGTTTCTTGGTTTGACCGTTATGCTTTAGAGGTAGCGCTGTCGAGCCCTGAACACGCGGTCCCTCGCTTTTGTCCCTTGCTCAGAGTTGGTTTTATCAGAGCCCATCGTAGGCCCCACCCTTCTAGATCAGATCACCTGTCCCCTTTTTCTTTTCCCACTTTCTGCAGCCTGTTCCCCACCTCCTTGGACTTAGTTCCTCGCCAGATTGCCATTAGTTTCTATTCATTCTACATCCCCAGTGCCGTTGTCTTTTCTTTTCACCTCCCTTTTAGAGCCTCTATCTGGGACAGGGCTTTCAGAATGGGGGAAGATGAAGGCTCTTGTATTGTTACCCGCTTTTACAGTGCAGGGAGATAGGACGGCACGCCTTTACTTAAAAGTATTGCCTTCTTCCGTTTGATGTAGTTACCCCGGGAGAGCTTCATTTCTTCTGGGCACAGGGGGAATTCTTCTTTTTGTGGTCGAGGTTCAGGGGTTCCTAGCACTCACTCGTGTGCTTGTGATTTGCTAGACTGCGGGACCCACATCCTTTAAGCAGCAGAGGAGCACGAGGATCGTGGGAGCTAAGAAGTAAGTGAGGTTTTTCTGAAGTCCTTTTATAATTGTGTCGCCAGCGCTGTCCAGTAGGACTTCCTGTGATGATAAAAATGTTCTGTATCCGCACTGTCCAGTATCATGATCACTAGCCCCCTATGACTTTTGAGCACCTGGAATGTGGCTAGTGCGACTGAGGAACTGATTTTTAATTTTAGTTTTAACTAATTTAAATTTAAATAGCCACCTGTAGCTAGTGGCTGCTAGATTTAGACCTGCACTGGGGGAGAAAAACCTAGCTTGCAAAAAAAGAAGTACAAATTGTAATAAAAATGGAACGTGTGACTCAGTGGTAGTCCTGCGTTGCTCCAGACGTCAAATTCATGCTGATAAATATATTGATGAACTTGTGAAGGACAATAAAAATGGCTGTAAGAAATCCTTGTATTTTCAAATTACTTGGCTACAAGACTGGTTTATTATTTTGGGCACTGAACGTGTTAAGTTTTTTCATGGTTAATACAAAAGAGAAGATTCTTGTTAACTAGATAATCTTACTAGATAGATGAATTCATTCATTCAGATGACGTTTACTAAATGTCTGCTGTGTGCCAGCTGTGTAGTAAGTTAGGCATACAGACATGAAAAACAGAACTAGCAGTCTCAAAAAGGAGATATTTAAGGAGATCAACACAATACAGTGTAATAAATAAGTATTTCTAAATGGGAATTTAATATAGCCCTTGGGGAAACTGAGTGATAGTTTGGAAGGGAAGGGTTATCAGAACAGATCACTCCTAAGCAGAGACTTGAAAATTGAGGACTAATGCAGTTAGCTGGGAGAAGAAAGCATTTTTCAGGACAGAGAAAAGCATGTGAACACGTAAAAGAAGTTAATGGGATAGCAAGTAGTTCTGTATGACTGGCATGGAGGATGGGGGATTGCAGGGAGATTGTTTAGAGAGGTGAGCAGGGGCCAGGTCATGAAGGAACTTTTATAGCATGCTAAGGTGTTTGGATTTTATCCTGGAAGGGTTTTAAATGAGAGAATGACATAGCCAGATATTGGTCTTAGAAAGGTCACTCTGGCAGCATTATGAAGGATAGATTTGGAAGGGTACTAGAAAACTGGTTCAGAGGTTATTATGGTAACCTAGCAGATGAATGAAGAATGGCCTATAGTGGTAACAGTATTTAGGGAATATACAAGTTGTGATGATGACAGGTGAGTAAAAGGAAGGAAGATAGGATGTTTATGAGTCTCTGCCTTTGGCAACTAGGTGGGTACTGAAGTCATTCACTGAACTAGGAATTTTTGGATGAGGAGCAACATTTGGAAAAACTTAAGTGGGTTTGGACCTCAGTTGAAGAACTGGTCTGAAATACAGAATTAGGAATCATCAGCTATAAAAAGTAATAGGAAACATGATGTTTTCTTCCACAACATGAGAGTATTCATGAGATCATGAGGGAAAGTTTCATGAGGGAGTGTTTCTCAATGTGTACCTTGGTCACCTAGGGGTAATTGTTAAAAAATATGAAGATTAATAGGCCCCCATCTATTAATCAGAATCAGAATCATTGGGGTTAGGATGTGGGAATCCTTATTTTTAACTAGCTTCCTAGGAAATTGTGAGGTTTGAGAACTGATGATGAGAAGTGAGACTAGGAAAGAGCAGAGGAGGAAACCATGGAGAAAACCAGCTTTTAAAGATGAGGTAGAATTAAATAAGTCTGCAAAGGATAATGAGATGAACTAAAATACTTTTCTAATGAAACCTAAATATTTGCACCTAGAAGAATGAACTAGGGCTCTTAAAAATTCTTGGTAGGTCAAAAAGGAGTTGAAAATAGGCTAAACTTTTTATCTTTGTCATCAGATGCTGAGACTTGCCACACTGGTGATAACAAATTATAAAGTCACTACAATTATAATAGTCACTGTCTCATCACAAAGTTTTTTCTTACTATATTTATGGAAAGGAAAGTTTGAGATTAATCTGGTTTTTAACAAATAGTCAAATGTCCTGGGTTGATAGGTAGATGGTGTAAAATACTTGAGAATTGTTTTTATTGAGTCATTTAAGAATAAAAGACAGACCTGCAGGGAAGGATTCCCTAACCACCTAGACTTAATCTCCAAGATGTTAATCATACTGATCATATGAACTATTGCATTTTTTGTATGCTTATGCTTATTCATAAGAGGATATATGGGTTCTGTATTTCTGAGTCCTACACTGATAGTAAAGAAATACCTATGAGTTTCCTAAGAGTCATCACATGGGGCTTGGCTCTTACTGGCCTGTTGGTAATACCAAGTCTTTCTACCATTGTTTGGGATGATGGGTTTTGGCCCTAGAGGACTGCCAATTCCCATTAAAAGTTTTTATACCTTTATTGAGATACAATTGAAGTACAATAGACTGCACATATTTAAATAATACACCGTGATCAGCTTTGACATATGTATGCATCTGTGAAACCATCACCACAATCAAGATAAACATTTTCATTTCTCCCCAAAGTTTTTTCATGTCCCTTTGCAATCCATTCCTCCCTCCACTTCTGTCTGCAGGTACTGCTGACCTGTATTCTGTCACTGTACAGTGGGTTTGCATATTTTAGGATTTTATATAAATGAAATCACACAGTATGTTCTTATTTTTTGTGTGATTTCTTTCACCCAGAATAATGATTTTGAGTTGAAAAATAGTTTTAATTGCTGAGTAGAGTTCCATTATGAATATACCATAATTTGTTTAGCCATCTACCTTGATGGACATTTGGGTTATTTTCAATTTTGGGGTGTTATAATAAGGTTGCTGTGAACATTCATGTATAAGTCATGTGGACAAATGTTTTTCATTTCTCTCGATAAATACCTAAGATGGTATTTACCGTCATAGGTTGGTTGACTCATATGGCAGGAGTATGTTTAACTTTTTAAGGAACTGACTGTTTTCCAAAGTAGTATCATTTTACATTCACACCAGCAATGTATGAGAGTAGGTCTTTTTAATTTTAGGTAATTTAATGGGTGTGTAAGTGGTGTCTCATTATGGTTTTTATTGTTCATTTATGAATAATGATGTTGAGCATCTGTTCATGTGCTTATTGGCCATTCATATATCTTCTTTTGTGAAGTGTCTGTTTACATCTTTTGCCCATTTTAAAAAATTAAGTTGTCTTATTATTGAGTTATAGTATTTTTAAAAAATATATTCTAAATAAAATTCTTTTTCCTGATATATGTGTCTTGAATATTTCCTCCTAGTCTGTGGTTTGCTTTTTCATTTTCTTCTTTTTTTTTTTTCTTAGAGACAGGGCCTCTCTGTGTTGCTGAATTTGATCTTGACTTCCTAGTCTTTTTTTTTTTTTTTTTTTGGAGACAGTGTTTCGGTGTCACCTGGGTTAGCGTGGCGTGGCGTTGGCGTTAGCCTGGCTCATAGCAACCACAAACTCCTGAGCTCAAGCGATCCTCCTGCCTCAGCCTCCCGAGTATCTGGGACTACAGGCGATTTTTTCTTTTTTTTTTTCCTTTATTTCTTTTTTCTATTTTTAGTAGAGATGGGGGTCTCACTCTTGCTCAGGCTGGTCTCGAAAGCATTCCTCCCGCCTTGGCCTCCCAGAGTGCTAGGATTATAGGCATGAGCCACCCTGCCCAGCCAAGCTTTTCGTTTTCTTAATGGTATTTTTTGGAGAGCAAAAGTTTTTAATTTATTATTTTATTTTATGTTTCATGCTTTTTGTATCCTATTTAAAAAATCTTTTGCCTCTCCTAATTACAGAGATTTTTTTCTGTCTTGTCTTCTAGAAGAAAGTTGTATAGGTTTTACATTTAGGTCTATGACTCATTTAGAGTTAATTTTTGTGAATGGTATGTGGTAAGGATCAATGTAAATTTCTTTCTATTTGTATATCCATTTGTTGAAAAGACTTTCCTTTCCCTGTTGAATTGCCTTGGCACCCTTGTCAAGAGTCAGTTGAACATAAAGGACTCTCCTTATTCTGTTTCGTTGATGTTGAGAATGTTGAAATCAGATAGGTTAAGTCATTAACTTTGTTGTTGGTTTTCAAAATTATAAAAGTCTTGAATGTCCTTTGTTGGGTTTGTTCCTAGGTATTTTATGTTATTTTGATGTTATTGTAAATGGTATTATTTTTGTGTCATTTTCTAGTTGCTTCTTGCTAGTATATAAGAATACAGTTGACTTTTGTATGTTAAACTTGTATCCTGCCACTTTGCTCAATTCATTTATTAGTTCTAGTGATTGTTTTGTAGATTCCTTGGGATTTTCTTTGTAAGTAGTCATATAATCTGCAAGTAGGGAGAGTTTTACTTTTTTTCTTTTTCCCCTTTTAAAAACCTTATTGCAATAGCATTCAACAGTGAAACTATCTGGGCCTGGAGTTTTCTTTTTGGGAAGGATTTGGTAAATTCAATTTCTTTAATAGATATAGGGCTATTTAGATTTTCAGTTTATTCTTGTGTCAATTTTGGTAAGTTGTATTTTTAAAGACATTTGCTCATCTTAATTTATCAATTTATTGGCATAAAGCTATTCAAAGTATTCTCTTATTAATTTAATATCTGTATGATCTGTGATAATCCCTCTTTCATTTCTGATACTGGTTATTTGTGGTATGTTTTTTTTCTTGATCAGTCTGGCTACAGGTTTGTTGATTTTGTGATTATTTCAATGAACCACATTTCCTCTAGTCTGTTTTCTAGTTCATGGATTTCTCCTCTCATCTTTCCTTTGATTTACTTTACTCTTCCTTTTAAAGTATTTTATGATAAAATCTTACATCATTGATTCTAGATCTTCTTTTCTGATATGAGCATTTCAAGCTTTAAATTTGTTTCTAAGAACTGTTTTAGTTGCATCCTACAAATATTGATATGTATATTTTTGTTGTTATTCCATTCAAAATATTTTCAAACTTTCTTTGTGACATCATTTTTGACCCAGGAATTATGTAGAAGTAGAGCGTTTAATTTGTAGATATTTGGATTTTGTCTGTGTTTTTTGTTTTTGGATATCTTATTATTGTTGATTTCTAATTTGATTTTGATATGGTCAGAGAATATACTGTGAGATTTTCATCCTTTCAATAAAAGTTTAAAGTTTATGGTCCAGCAGATAATCTATAATATCTTGGTAAATACACAGTGTACGCTTGAAAAGAATGTATATCTTGCAGTTGTTGGCAGTAGTGTTCTATAGATGTTAACTAAAGCAGGGGGGGCTAATAGTGTAGTTCAGATTGTTTATGTCTTTATTGGATTTTTGTCTAGTTGTTTTATCAATTACTGAGAGAGGGAGGTCTTAAAATTTTCTACTAAGTTTGTGAAATTGTTTTCCCCTTTAATTCTGTCACTTTTTGCTTTTGAGGCTCTATTATTAGGTACATACAATGGGTAATCATGTCTTCCTAATGATTTGACACTTTTGTCATTATAAAGTGTCTCTTTTTATCTCTGGCAATACTCCTTGTCTTGAAGTCTCTTTTATCTGATATTAAAATAGTCACTCCAGCCTTCTTATGTTTTCTGATTGCATCATCCATTTACTTTCAATCTGTATATGTCTTTGTATTTAGAGTGTGCCTCTTGTAGGTAGCATATAGTAGGGTATTGCTTTTTTAATTCACTCTGTCAATCTCTGACTTTTAAGTGTAGCGTTTACACCATAAATATTTAAATTAATTATTGGTATGGTTGGATTTAGGTCTACCCTTTTATTATTTGTTCTCTGTTTATCCTGTTTTTGTTCCTCCTTTCGGATTATCTGAATGCTTAGTGTCCCATTTTAATTTGGGTTTTGGGATATATCTCTTTGTTTTTTTTTTTTTTTTTTTAGTGATTGCTCTAGGAGTTACAATATGTGTACCTATCCTTTCATAGTATACTTAGAATTAATATTCTATCACTTTGCTTAAATGTAGAAACCTTGCAGCCATATACATTCCTTTAACCTCTTGCCCTCTGACCATTATGTTATAGTTGTCATATGCATTGTATCTCCATATACAGAACATTCTACCCAGATAATGTTAAGATTTTACTTTAATTTTTTTTTTATATTTACCTGCTATTTACCGTATCTGTTGCTCTTTCTTCATTTTTAAAAATCCAGGTTTCTCTCTCATACCATTTTTCTTTAGCTGGAATAGTTTCCTTTAGCATTTCTTATAGAGCAGATCTACTGACAGTGAATTCTCTTAGTTTTTCTTCATCTGAAGAAATATTCCTGAGGATATTTTCACTGAATATAGAATTTCGAATTGACAAATTTTTTCTCTCAGGATTTTAAAGATATTGTTGTACTGTCTTCTGGCCTCCTTGGTTTCTGTTGAGAAATCCATGATTAAAAAAAAAAAATCCTTGGCTTTGATTAGTTTCATTAAGATGTGTCTAGGTGTGTTTTTCTTTGAGTTATCCTATTTAGTGTTTGTGGAGCTCCTTGAATCTGTAAATTTATGTCTTTCACCAAATTTGGGAGATTCTCCTGCATTATTTTTTTCAAATGTATTTTTCTGCCTCAGTATCTTTCTCTTCTCCCTCTGGGATTATAAATACACTTAAGTTAGAACTTGATATTAACCCATAGGTTATGGGGGCTCTGTTGACTGTTGTTCAGTCTTTTTTTCCTCTTTGTCCTTCAGATTGGATCATTTCTGTTCATCTGCGTTCAAGTTCACAAACTCTTTCATTTGTCATCGCCATTCTATTACTGAATTCATCCAATGAGTTTTTACTTCAGATATTGTATTTTTCAGTTCTAAAATTTCATTTGATTTCTTTTTATGGTTTCTGTTTCTCTGTAGATAATTCCTACCTTTTCCTTCATTTCACGTGTGTTTTCCTTTATAAGAAAGTATTTCCTTTATATATTGAAAGTGTTTGATAGTTCCAGTGTCTGGGTCATCTTGGAGTTGATCTTCTTTTAATCATTTGTTCTTTGAGAATTGCTCACATTTTCCTGGTTCTTTGTGTGTTGCATAATTTTGGAATTTATCCTCAACATTGTGAATATTTATATAGACTTTGGGTCCTGTTATAATCTTCTGGGGAATGTTGCTGTTTTTGTTTTAACGGGTAGCCTTGCTTCAGATTTAGACTATAAGTTCTGTCTTGCTTAATGGGGGCATTTGTTAAAATCTCAGTTTTGTTCTTTATGTCTTTGCTATGATGATTTGGATTGTCCCATACATGAATAGCTCAGGAGCTAGTCTGAGACTTCTGTAGGTGTTTCAAATCTTATTTCAGTTCTCCAAGCTTTTGCTGCATTGGTTTGGGTCACATTAGTTCAAATCTCATTTTAGTTTTCCAAGTTTTTGCTAGGCTGCTTTGGGTATGTGCCACACATACATAGCTCAAGTTAAGCTGTGACTTGTGTGAATTCATACACTGAATTATGGGATCCCTTTCTTTGCTTGTCTCCTCTCTAGTATCTCTATACTCTCTGGCCCACAGGGACCCCTTTTCCTGATTTCTTTGGCCAGAAAGAGGAGATTTCTATTGGAATTTAAGCCACCTATGCTGCTCTGCAAGTGGGGCTCGCCCTTGCTGCAAAGCCACAGGTGAGGGGGAAAAAACATAGCTGGGAAACTCACCCCATGTGGGTCACTTCTCCCAGTTTTGACTTCCGTGTATAATCCACCTGCTTTTGTTTACAGAGTCCAGAGTTTTTAAGTTATAATCAGCAGGAGGGATGGGCTGTAGTGGGGATTATGCCACCACACCAGAACCAGGACTTCTCTATATTAAATTTGTAATATTGGACCTCATGTGCCGAGAGCTGAAAATTATCTTTCCCTGATCATTGGTCTCTCTTATGTTTACCCTATCCCCATTTCCATCCCCTCCCTCCCAGAGGAAAGCATATTAACAAGTGTGATGTGTATCCTTAAATATATATGAATCCTTCAGCCTAAAAAGAAATGAATTAATGTCTTTTGCAGCAATTTGGATGGAACTGGAGACCATTATCCTAAGTGAAGTATCTCAAGAATGGAAACACAAACACCACATGTACTCTAATAATTTGGAATTAATTGATGGGCACACATGAGCACAAAAAGAAGTAAAAATCATTGGAAATCAAGAAGGGGGGAGGGGAGAGAAGGGGAGGGGCAAAAACCTACCTAACAGGTACAGTGAACACTATTCGGGTGATGGGCACACTTATAGCCCTGACTTAAGCATTATAAAAGCTATTCATGTAACAAAAACATTTGTACCCCCTTAATATTTTGAAATAAAAAAATATGAATCCTTTAAAAATAAGTAAAATAAGCTGCTTTACATGTGTATTTGTTTTTAATTTGCTGAAATGACATTGTACTAGAGATCCTGTTTCTATTTCTTTTTTTCATTCAACAGTATGCTTTTTAGTTATGTTCGTGTCTCTATGTGTGAAATTGGTTCATTGCTTCTAACAACTACATTTGTATTCCATACGTAGGCACCTATCACATTTTACTTATATATTTTTCTACGGGTGGTCCCCTTTGTTACTTCCAACTCTCTGCTGTCACAAACAAACCTCTATGTATAATTCTTATCAGCTCTACCACTGAAGTGTTATCTTGAATCTACCAATTTATCATCTCTACAATAAAACCTTACTTCAAGCCTGTATCATTTTTACCCATACTATTGCAACAAGCTAACTCTTCTCTTTTTGTCTACTCTTTCCCCCATGGGCCATCATCCATACAGCAGCCAGAGTGATCTTTCTAAACTGTAAATCTAAAGTAGGCCTCATATAGATAATTAGTTGGAAAAGGGAGGTCCTAGGAGTCCTTTGCCCACACTTTGAGAACTGCTGTTCTGCTGCATCTTGAGGCACCTAGAAGAATGTCTGATCCTTTGTAGTCACTCAGTAATGTTTGTTAACTGACATACTAACTGGTATTAGATTTTGGAATCTGGATCCAGCTGTGAACCAGAATTCCCTGGCCAGCTTAACTCAGACAAGAGCGCATCCTTCCTTTAGCTATGGAAGCTAAGTATCATGTTCCCTAAGTAAGATAGGGCAGCCCTGACTTCAGGGTTTAGGGAGAAGCCTGAGGGAAAAGGAAGATGGATCAGATTAGAGCCTACAAACTATTCTTTTTCTTTCTATTCACAGAGATACCCTTTAGTTAGTGTCCCTCTGTCAGAGAAATAGGGAGGCTGGTTACAAATCCAGGGTATCTTCTGAAGGGTTGTAGAACACTGTATTACTTTGCCTACTTTCTTTTCTTAAATAAATCTAGGAAGGAATGCCTGCTTGGGGTGAAAAGTGATCATTTATATGGACTGCTTACTCTTTCTGATTACAGTGAGGTACAATAATTGTACATGTTGTTAGATCAACCATTATAATTGTTAGGACACTACAACCTAAATTCTGTTTATATGTCAGGCTTCTTAGTTTTTTGCACAGGTAACCAGTCCAGTTATCTTCTTATGATGTAAAAGAATTAATAGGAATTTTGCTGCAGACTCTCCTTTGTGGTATATATCTTTGTGTTGTATTAGTAGCAGGACCCAGTGCTCCATAAAGGATAATAGTTTCCAGTACACTATCCCTCACGATGACTCCTTAAGTGGCTCATCATCTGCCTCTTCATGTGAACCAGTGAGTGATTTTCCAGCATCCTTCCGAAAATCTACCTACTGGATGAAGATGAGAAGGATCAAGCCAGCTGCTACTTCTCATGTTGAAGGTATCAGTATCAGTGTCTCATTTCAGACAGAGCACCTCTAAAGTTATATTTTGAGGTTGTATTGTAAATGGCTCTTAGGGTATTAAATGCCACATGTGTTTCTTATTAGTGATTTAAAAAACTTTAAGGTGTAAGGCTATTGCATACTTGTAGTTTTACTATCTAATAGGGTGAAATTCTGCTGATCTTCCTCCTCTAAGTTATACTCAGCATCAACCTTTCCTTTTCATAACATTTGAACTTCTTTCCCCTTGTTCTAGTTCAATCCTCTGTTGAGGATTTAGGTGTAAGGGTTATTCAGGGTAGAATATTCTAGATGGTCATAGACTCAAGAGTCCTTGATAGCCCTCTGTCTTGAACAATTCTTCTGCTTCGGTGTTAGCCTCAAATCTCGATCAAGCAAAACACACTGCGTGAAGGCACTTATTATTCATGGGGAGCAATTTATGATTCAGGATGGAGAACAATACTAAAGGAAATGGGGAGATTGGGTTAGTTAATGAGAAGTTACACCAACTTCCCTAAAAATGTCAGGAACACTTCTGTGAGGCTTATGTTCACTGATGATCTTTCCCTTTGATGGTCTTGTGAATGATGTTTTGAAGGCAGGCCTAGATGTTCATTTACAAACTGTACTCAGTTTTTGTTCTGTTTTTGTATGGTATTTCAGGGTCAGGCGGAGTATCAACCAAAGGAAAAAGGAAACCCAGGCAGGAAGAAGATGAAGACTATCGAGAATTTCCTCAGAAGAAGCATAAGCTTTATGGTAAGGCAGTAACTTTGCTGTTTCTTTTTCCTTGGGTGACTGGGCTTTGTTCTTTGAGGGTAGATAGAAGAGAGACCTTGAATGACTTTGGAGCCCTTGGAATTTTTTGGGAGGGAGTGGCCTCCATCCTTCCTTGTATTACCCTTTCATTCTGTCATGACTTGAGGGGAGTCAGTAGGTTAAGGGAGTCGGGCATAGGGTGTTGAAGAGAAGGGGAGGGAAGAGATTTTGGTCTAGAGAGGGGTTAGCAAAGGTGATACACTGGGCTTCAAGTTTCTGTCTTGCGTCAGGGAGGAAGCAACGGCCTAAAACTCAGCCCAATCCCAAATCCCAGGCTCGTCGTATTCGGAAGGAACCACCAGTTTATGCAGCAGGTATGCTTTTTGTTGGAAGCTTTGTGGGATATAGTTCTCACAATGGTTTTTTGTTGTTGTCTGTGTAGGGATGATGCCCTAAAACATTTTTTTTAAGGAGACAGTTATTAAGGGCTTAGGTTTGGGGCTCAGGCAGACCTTTGCTCAAGTTTTGGCTCTTCCTTACCTTTCCGACCTACCTCAATTTATTTAACGTCTCCAAGCCTCAGTTTCCCTATCTATAAATAGGGGTAATAAAGGCAAACAGAATTGTTGGGAAAACTAAATGGGATAAAAACATTTAGCATAGTCTCAGGCACATAAGAAACACTCAACAAATTGGCTATTACATATCTCAGTATCCCATTGTTATATCCTGCTGTGAAAAATGTTGCCTGGTTCTTTAAGCCACTGGGCTTTGGAGTGGTTCTCAGATGGTTTTTATCATGGGGAAATGAGTAGGAGTTTAAGAAACTCCTCACTGTTTAAAAAAAAATTACTTTCAGAAGTTATACCCAGAAAGAGTCTCTTCATTATTGTCTACCAGGAAAGGGAAATACAATTTTATTATACTTTTCCTAAATTGTGGCATTATGCTTTTTGTTTCTGGAGAATACTGCAGATTACAAAGTGTTCCTTTCTCTCCTTCGTAGGCAGTTTGGAGGAGCAGTGGTACTTAGAAATCGTGGATAAAGGCAGTGTCTCCTGCCCTACCTGCCAGGCAGTGGGGAGGAAGACCATAGAGGGTTTAAAGAAACACATGGAAAACTGCAAACAGGTTAGATATTTTGTGGCATTTTGTAATTGTTAGGATTTTTTACTCAAACTTTAAACCTCTGGTACTGTGTCGGATATGCTGATTATAGTGGATAAGAGGCAGCGTTGTATAATAGAGGAACCATAGGCTTTCAATCTGACAGACTTGGATTTGAATCCTTTCTTAGCTACGTACTAGTGTGGCATTTAGCTTTTTATGTGTGCACCTGGGTTTCCTCATTTGTAATAACTACCTTGTGTAGTCCTTGAGAGGATAAGAAAGACGTAACACATGCTAAGTGCCTAGCCCATTACTTAGCAAATATTGGCATTCAGTAAGTGGTAGTTATTATTATTTTAAAAATGAGTTGCCTTTACCTCCTTGTCCTCGAGGACATGACACTGAGCTTGTGGGATTTGAGATTCATTGACTATTGAGTTTGGGAAATAAAGGAAACATAGATGAGAGCACTTGAGTAGGACTTGTGACATTCTCTTTCTCTGTTGAACAGCCTCATACTGAGCAGTATTTTTTCTTTTTAGGAAATGTTTACTTGTCATCATTGTGGGAAACAACTTCGTTCGCTGGCAGGGATGAAGTATCACGTCATGGCAAATCATAATAGTTTGGTAAGAGTGCCTTCTGTCCTTTGCGAGCCTGTGTGGTATTTGGATGTCTTTTACTTAGGTGAGTGTAGATATGTCAGTGCAGATGGTTCTGGGACTTGATAAGGGTGTAAGAAGACCCTTTTGACAGAAGAGTTATGCACAGTGAAACCTTTGCAGTAGATCCGTAGGTATTTGTGTATTTAGGTTAGCCCCAAAGGTTCATATCCTGGGAGGTAGAGGCTCACAACCCTTACTTCCATTATTTTCACTTCCTTTGTCCAGGAGAAGATGGAGAAAGCCAGTAGTCAAACAACTTGGACTTCACGGGCATCAGTTTGGATTGCCATTTGCTAGTCGCATCCTTGATTCTCCTATGATTTTGTTTCCTGTATCTGTCTTTTCCATGAATCATCTGCTTGTTTGCTTCTCTTGATTTCTAGCCCATTTTGAAAGCTGGAGATGAAATAGATGAGCCAAGTGAGAGGGAACGGCTCCGAACGGTTCTAAAGAGACTGGGAAAGCTCAGATGCATGCGTGAGGTAAGAGCCCAAGCACAGCAGCTCCTCCCCGCAGTCGTACTCGGGTCCGTGTCTTTCTGTTTTTCTCCATTCCTCCTCCTCCTCCCTCGTTGACCTCCTAGTTCTATGCCATCTTACGGCATACGGTGGGTCCTCCCTTTCCAGGGCTTTGAACTCGTTAATATTTCTTTATTTTTCTTTCCCATCTCCCAAAAATTATATTTCTCCCCTTTCCCTTTGTTCAGAGAGGGTTCTTTACCATCCTTTCTTCAGTATGCTGAAGAGAATCCCAGTAACCTCGCTGTGATGAACTTTGATATTGCTGGGTATTTGATACTGGGATAGAGTTGGATCACAGACCAAGGAGGAAGCTCTGGCAAAGACCAGATGCACACTTACAGTTTATTGAATGCCGGCTAAACTCATTAAATATCTTGCTGGGTTATAGTAGGATGATCAGGGACGAGGAAGGGTTGTGCTGTTGGGTGACGTTGGAGAGGGTCTTGTGATATCAGAGGGTCTGTTTGTATTTTGTGGTGGTGAGTGCTTTGTGGCTGTTTAGAAATTTAAGGATCATGTCAAATGATGTAAGATTATAGTTTGGGCCTCTCTCCTGTGTTCAGAGTTGCTCCAGTAGCTTTACCAGCATCATGGGATATCTGTATCATGTCAGAAAATGTGGCAAAGGGGCTGCAGAGCTGGAGAAGATGACCCTGAAATGCCACCACTGTGGAAAACCATATAGATCGAAGGCTGGACTTGCGTATCACCTGAGGTCAGAGCATGGGCCTGTGAGTACTGATTCCTTTCTAGATCCTGTTTGGGGATGTATTTTGTGGAGAGTGCTTACCATACATCTTCCCATATATCCTTGGTTCCTCATTGGTATTCCCTTTTAATCTTTGAATGCCTTTGTTTTCTCTTCCTTGTTCTTTCTTTTTTCTCCTCCTATTTCTGCCTTTTGAACATTAGTAGGTTAGAGAAATCAAAATTCAAAGTATAGTCCAGGCAGAAGTAAACTCTATTATATTTTTAAAGTTAAAGGCATTCCCCCTTAACTAGAAATTTTGTGGGAATCTGACCAGCTGATTCCTCTATTCCCATTTTTCTGGTCTTGACTTTTTAATTTATTTTTTAAGTTATTTTTTATTTTATTTTTTATTTTTGTAGAGAG
The DNA here is from genome assembly GCA_023783475.1 of Daubentonia madagascariensis. Classification (NCBI taxonomy): domain Eukaryota; kingdom Metazoa; phylum Chordata; class Mammalia; order Primates; family Daubentoniidae; genus Daubentonia; species Daubentonia madagascariensis. The sequence goes on from JAKFHU010001035.1 coordinate 23,433,077, forward strand.
AGGGTCTCTCTGTGTTGCCCAGGCTGGTCTCAAACTCCTGCCTTCAAGCAATCCTCCTACCTCAGCCTCCCAGAGTGCTGGGATTACAGGTGTGAGCCACTGAGCCTGGCCAAATTTTGTATTTTTTTTAAATTAAAGAAATTTCTTTTCCTTGACTTTTTTTTTCTAATTACATTCCTAAGCTTTTCTGCCCTGTTTTTTTAAGAGTTGTTTGTTAAGGTGTAGTTTACATATGGTAATATTTACCATTTTAGTGCACAGTTATAAGAGTTTTTGACACATGCATCTATAGTCATGTAACCATCACCACAATCAAGACATAGAGCAATTCTGTCACCTCCCCAAATTGCCTTGTGTCCCTTTGTAGTCAGCTTTTCCCCCCACCTGTAGCCCCTGGCAACCACTGACCTATTTGCTGTCTGTGTAGTTTTGCCTTTTTCAGAATGTCATATAAATGGAATCATATAGTATGTAGCCTTTTGAGTCTATTTCCTTTCATTTAGTATAATGCATTTGAGATTTTTCCATTTGTTACATGTATCATTAATTTATTCCTTTTTATTTCTGACTAGGATTCCATTGTGTAGATGTTTCAAGTTTGTTGTTTATCCATTCACCAGTTGAAGAACATTGGGTTGTTTTTAGTTTGGGGCAATTATGAATAAAGCTGCTATAAACATTCACATAGGCCAGGAGTGGTGGCTCACGCCTATAGTCTCAGCACTTGGCTAAGGTGGGACGGGTGCTTGAGGCCAGCAGTTCAAGGCTGCAGTGAGTTATTATCATGCCACAGCACTCCAGCCTGGGTGATGGTGAGACCCTGTCTCAAAAAAAACCCCAAAACAAACAAACAAAAAACATTCACATAAAGGTTTTTGTGTCAAAATAAGTTTTAATTTCTCTTGGGGAAATACTTAGGAAGGAGATTGCTGAGTCATATGGTAAATGTATGTTTGGCTTTATAAGAACCTGCCAAACTGTTTTCCCAAGTGGCTGTGCCATTTTACATTCCCACCAGCAAAGTATGAGTATTCCAATTGCTTTGCATTCTTGTCTGTACTTGCTATTGTCAGTTATATATTTTTAATCCATTCTAATAGCTGTGTAGTAGTATTTTACTGTGGTTTAAATTTGTTATTTCCCTAATGACAAACGATGACTAATGTTGTTGACCATCTTTGTATGTGCTTATTGGCAGTTTGTATGTCTTCTTTAGTGAAGTGTCTGTTCAAATCTTTTTGTTCATTTTTTGGGGGTGTTTTGGGGATCTTTGTTATCTTATTATTAAGTTTTGAATATATTCTGAGTTTTTTATTATTCCAGATAATGCGTTCTTTATCAGAAATACAATTTTTTATAGTGTTTTTTGAAGAACAGAGTTTTAAATTTTGATCAAGTTCAATTATGTATTTTTTATTTTATGGATAATGGTTTTGTTTTACTTGAGAAATATACCCAGTGTATAATTTGTAGTTGCTGCTGTAAATCAACACAGACTTAAATGGCTTAAAACAACACAAATTTATTATCTCACAGTTCTTTAGGTCAGAAGTCCAGATACAGCATGGCTCAGCTGATTCCACTGCTTAGAGTCTCACCAGGTTGGAATCAAAGCGTCTGTAGGGGTGTTCCTTTTTGGAGGATCTGGAGGAGAATCCATTTCCGGAGTCATTCAGATTGTTCAAGAATTCAGTTCCAGGCCAGGCGTGGTGGCTCACGCCTATAATCCTAGCCCTCTGGGAGGCCGAAGCAGGAGGATTGCTTGAGGTCAGGAGTTTGAGTCCAGCCTGAACAAGAGCAAGACCTCATCTCTACTAAAAATAGAAAAAATTAGCTGGACGTGGTGGCGTGTACCTGTAGTCCCAGCTACTCGGGAAGCTAAGGCAGGAGGATCGCTTGCATCTAGGAATTTGAGTTTGCAGTGAGCTATGATGGTGCCACTACACTCTAACCAGGGCAACAGAGTGAGACTCTGTCTCCCACAAAAAAAAAAAAAAAAAAAAGAGTTCAGTTCCATGCAGTTGTAGAAGCTCCTTTCTTTATTTGCTGTAGGCTGGGAGTCGTTCTTAGTTTTTAAAGGCCACCCGTATTCCCTGGCTCATGACCTCCTTCATCTTCAAGTCAGAGATAGCTTGAAGATGTCTCTCATGCTTTGCATCTCTCCTGCCTCTTCTGCAGCATCTTTCTTACTTAAACTCAACTGATTATAGACTTTAATTACATCTACGAAATACCTTCACATCTACACTTAGATTAATGTTTGATTGATTAACTGATGAATGTAGCCTAGCCAAGTTGACATATCAAAAAACCATCACCCCACCCAGAATCAAATGAATTTTCTCTCTTGGTTTCTTGTAGAAGTTTTATAGTTTTATAGTTTTATATTTTACAGTTAGGCCTATGGTCCATTTTGAGTTAATTTTTATATATGGTGTGAAGTATGTGTTGAGGTTCATTTCTTGGCATATGAATATGTTTTGACTTTTAACTACTTTTAGTTATTACAAGAGAATAGATTTTATCCTGCTAAGCAGCTTTCTTACCAGTAAAATATACATTAATATGGTAGGGCTTGATGCTGGTGGTTAGCAAGCTACTAAACAGCTTTTTGATAGTTAGAGCAGGAAGTACAGCCTTTTATCACTGCCTCTGATGGACGCCACTTATCAGGCCTGTGTTTTGCTGTGTCTCATTCTTGCAGATCTCCTTCTTTCCAGAGTCAGGACAGCCAGAGTGCTTAAAGGAGATGAGCCTGGAGTCAAAGAGTGGGGGCCGAGTTCAGAGACGTTCTGCCAAGATAGCTGTGTACCACCTGCAGGAGCTGGCCTCTGCTGAACTGGCCAAGGAATGGCCTAAGAGGAAGGTGCTTCAGGACCTGGTACCCGATGATCGGAAGGTAAGGTAGAAACTTATATTAATTTTGGAACCATTATATCTAATATTGTGCTTACTATACAGAAAAAAGTAAACGCATTAGAATGAGGACATGATAAGGAATATTTTGCTTGTTTATCCTTAGAGACAAAGAACATGTGATCCAGCTTCAGTGTTTGGATTCAGATAGGTCCTAGAGTGACAGTCTGTTTCATAAGTTCCTTAAGGAGCCCTCTTAACTACTTCCAGAGGAAACCTGAATTCCCAGATTAGATTTTTGCTTAGTCTTTGTCCAGTGGGATTCCATTTTGTTAGTTCGTATGTATTACAGTAGTTCATATTTAGTTTAGATAAGTGGTTTCAATTCGTTTTGTAGCAAAAGAACTCTCTCCCCCATTTTTTCAAGATAAAAGCTTATACAAAACATCAGTATATAAAATAACTTAAAAGCAGATTTGCTCTGAATAACTGGGGGTAGTGAGCCTTGTCTGCTTGGCCTTCTTGATATTTTTATCATTCCCCTCTATGGCCCCAAGTATGTTTCTGAAGGGTGCAGGACCTGTTTGGAAACCACTGAATTAGAGTAGATCATCCAGGGAGGATCATTATTTAGCCAAAAGGGGACAGAATGGTCTTGGGAATGGATTGAGAGGATAAATAATAAGAACTAAGGTCAGAGCTAAGGACCTATTACTCTCCAGGGTATCGAGAAGAATAGTTTAGATTTGGCATAGGGCTTTGACCCATATGAGAGGAATGTTTTCTTAAAAGAAAATAAGGTCAAATCCTAGTTTCTAAGACTTATGGTTTTTTTTTTTGGTCTAAAAATCAGTCATACTGGTGTCCAAGGAGTTGGATCATATTTTTCAGTATCAGAGTATCCTTTCTTTTTTCAGACTTATTTCTACATTTTTTTTTCTGCTGCAGGCTAAAGTACCCAGCTATCTAAATTCAGTCTAAATGTGGATTTGGCACAGTGATATGTATCATGATATTGCAGTCAAGTTTCACTGTGCATAGTATGTGGTAGAGAATTTGAAATAAATATTTGTTAACTCATTGATAAGGGTTGGTAGTCTTTTCTAGTGGATACTTTCCTAAAATCATCAGTTATATATTTTTGATAGTATGTGGGTAAAAGGCATTATTATTTCTTAAACATAAAAAGTTAATTTTTTAAAATAGATAATATATTCTTGTGATTCAGAAGTCAAAGTGATGATAAACATCGAGACATCCCACTCCCACCCTGTCCTGTTCTATCCTGTCCCCGTGCTTAACCATTCTTAATAGTTTCTTGTGCATCTTTCCAGTGTTTCTTGGTGTACACATAAGCGATATATATTCTTTTATTTAAACTTTCAATTCTGAAATAATTTTAGACTAACAGAACAGTTGTGAGATTAGTACAGAGTTTCCCTGTGCTCTTCACCCAGTTCCCCTAATGCCGGCATCTTACATAACCATACCATAGGGCCCCATCAGCATCACGTTTTATTTCGTTACTGTGTCTCCTTAGTCTCTTCCAATCTATTATAGTTCCCTGGCTTTGTCTTTTGTGTCCTTGATGCTTTTGAAGAGGACTGGCTGGTTATTTGGTAAAATGTTCCCCTATGTGGATTTGTGTGGTGTTTTCTCAAGATTAGGTTGAGGGGTTATATGTTTTTGGCAAGAATACTACCAAAGCAGTGTTGGCCCTTCCCAATGCATTGTATCAGAGACAGTAAAAGAAAAACAAAGAAAACGTATACTGTTGATGCTTCTTTTTACTGGTGATAACTTTGATCTGTTGGTTAGGGTGTGTCTTCCACGTATCTCCGTGGTAAGATTACAATCTTCTCCTTTGTAAATTAGTGAGTATTTTGTGGGGAGATTGAGACTATGCACATATCCTGTTTCTTATCATACTTCTGCCCACTTACATTAGCATCCATTGATGATTCTTGCCTTCAGCAATTACTATTGTGGTAATAATTTTCTGTTCCCATCGTTTTTTCTACAATAATTAATTAGAATTCTACTGTGAGAAAGATCTGTCCTTTTCCTCTATTATTTATGTCAGTATAGACTCATAGATAGTTATTTTATTCTGTGGGTTGTAACCCAGTGCTATTCTTATTTATTTTGCTGCTCAAAATGTCCCAGATTTGGTCATTGAGAGCTCTTTCAAGTGGGCTCCTGTGTCTTTTTGACATGCCTCTATCATTTTTTGAGCATGTCCTTACTTTCTGGCACCATAAGATACTATAGGCTCATCTTGCAACTTTCCTGCCTTGGGCCTGGAACCAACCATTTCTCTAAGCAACCCTGGCTCCTTTTATTAGAGAATATATTTAGAAGCGAAGATTTGAGTGCTAGGTGTGCTCATTCCTACTGGGGTGTCATTGCTTCTGTGCCTTCTTGGTGGATAGAGCTAGGATACACATGTATGTATATTCATGTATGCACACATACACATCCATATTTATTTCTATGTCTCTCTATCTGTATGTATGTTAAAAGCCATGATATCTTCAATTCCAATCCAACACCACAAGTTTCATTCTAGCCTTCCTTGTTTGTTAGTTGTGACTCCTTTCTCCAGCAGTGAGAAACCTGGCTTTCATTATCCACAGTACATTTACTTATTTGCTCAATTCTAGTACCACATAAAGTAGTTTCAGAATAACTAATCTCATTCCCCTCTAAAAAACAAATTTATTAACTACAGAATGATATTTGCGTATAGTTCTTTTCATCTTAAGCCTTATAGTATCTAGTCAAAATAATATTTTCCAAAGTTACTTAGGTTAGTTTTTTCTTTCCTGCCCCCTTCATTGTGTCACTCATTTGTAATAGGTTCATGTGTTACTTTTATTAGGTTTTGGATTCTCCCTACGTCCTATTTAGTTTAAATTACTCATTTATTTTAGGGGTTTGTGAAACATACCATGGTTCTAAATCAGACCTGTATGAAAAGGTGTACTTAGAGAAGGGTCACTGTCCCTCATCCCAAATATTCTGTTCCCATTCCTTTTTTCTATTTTATTCCTACCCACCCCCAAAGGTAACCAAACTCATTAGTTTCTGGTTTGTCCTGTATTTTTATGGGATGGATGATCAGATACATGAATATTCTCATATATCCTCTTCTTTCTTACTATAGATACATTTTGCATTCTGCTTTATGTTGCTTAACAGTTATCCCTTGATATACATAAGAGATTAGTTCTAGGACCTCTGTGTATACCAAAATCCATGCATACTCAAGTCCCACAGTTGGCCCTGCCAAACTTGAATATATGAAAAGTTGATTCTCTGTATATGTGGATTTCACATACCAAGAATACTGTATTTTTGATTTGTGTTTGGTTGAAAAAAACCCGTGTATAAGTGGACCTGCGCAGTTCAAACTTGTGTTGTTCAAGTGTGAACTATATATCCTGGAAATCACTCTAAACATGTTCATAGAGGTCATCCTCATTCTTTTTCTTTTCTTTTTTTTTTTTTTTTTTTGTGAGATGGGGTTCCACTCTGTTACCCAGACTGGAGTTCAGTGGCGTGACGACAGCTTGCTGCAACCTCCAACTCCTAGGCTCAAGTGACCCTCCTGCCTCAGCCTCCTGAGTAGCTGGGACTATAGGAGTGTGCCATCATGCCCAGCAAATTTTAAAATTTTTTGTAGAGATGGGTCTTGCTATGTTGCCCATGCTGGTCTTGAACTCCTGGGCTCAAGTGATCCTCTCACCTCGGCCTCCCATAGTGCTGGAATTATAGTTGTGAGCTACCATGCCCAGCCTTCATTCTTTTTTTATAGCTGTATAGTACATAGTTTATGTAAATATAGTTTGATATATAAAAATAATAGTTTATACAGCTATTCCCCTATCACCATAAAAGGATTTTAGATGGACTCCTTTACACTAGCTTCAGAGGAGAGTGAATGCTTATACATAAAACCAGCTCCATACTCTGATGTCTTTCATAAGTTTACCAGAGGTTCTTTGGGCTGCCTTTCTTCCTTACTTCCCCCATTGTTTCTGTGGACTTTGGCTTGTTTTTCTATCTCAGAGAATCAACTTCTTTTCAGACACTTCCACTGTTGAAGCAGGAAAATTGTTTACTCACCAGAAATACAGGTGACTTTGGTGTGGACTTTGCAGAACTGTCTCTGCAAGTGCTCTCTCTTCTCTGGAAATTCCACTTTTAGTTGTAAGGAGAGACTTAACTCATGTCAAAGCATGTGAAAGGAAGTGCTAGGAATAATTCTACTTTTGCAGTAAAAGCAAAGATTATGTGTTCTGTTCCCTGATTTCTCTCCCATCCCTGTTTTGGGTTGAACTTTAATTTTTTTATTTTAGAATTTTAAAAAATATCAAAAATTAGCATGTTATCATTAAAGAAAAATTAGGAATTCAGATAAGCAGGGAAAATAATATTAAAACTATTAAAAATTCTACCATCCAGATAATACTACCATTAACATTTTGTTTCTAGCCTCCTAACCTTTTAGCCATCTACATATTTTTCTCTTGAATTTGCATATGAATGCATATTTGTATCCAATTCTCTTTTTAATAAATATTTTAACTCTGTATAATGCTCTGTAGCTTTTTTTTTCTTTTTTAACTGTAGATGAAGTGCTGTACCTGGAAGTCTCTTGTCCTCTGTTAAAAATCAAACTTTTCTAAGACTAAACAATAGACAATTGTACTTACCAGTTTCCGGAGCTTTAGAAGTTTTTATATCTTTCCAGTTTTTTTGCGTATGGAAATATACTTGTAGACTCCAGAATTACATAACCTGAATAGTTGGGTGTGAAACTTCTGGAACTTGGTTGGGAGTTTGATTCCTAGAATAAAATGTTTCTCGTCTTACAGTTAAAATACACTCGCCCTGGGCTACCTACTTTCAGCCAGGAAGTGCTACACAAATGGAAGTCAGAGATCAAGAAGTATCATCGCATTCAGTGTCCTAACCAGGTGGTTCTTTCTCATTCATATATTCAGTAAATATTTATCAAGCATCTGCTGTTGTGTCTGTTATTTATTCCTTAGAGACAAAGCACCTGAACTTTAGTGGCTTAAAACAAGAGTTATTTTATTTGTTCACAATTCTGTAGATCAATAATATTGTTAGGGCTTAGCAGGGCAGTTCTCCCACTGTACATGGAATCAACTGGGATCACTCATGAGGTGTATTCAGCATGAAGCTCAGATGGGACTGAAATGTTCCAGATGGCCTCTATGCAGCTCATTCGGCTGGGAGCTTGGCTCTCCATATGGCCTCGCCCTCTAGCCAGGGTAGTTGGCCTCCCCACACGGTACATAGCGACTGACTTCTCAGAGAGTATTCTAAGAACGTAAATGCAGAAGCTGCAGATCTCTGAAGGCCTAGCTTCAGAATTTGCACGTTATCACTTTCATGGCATTCTGTTGATCAAAGGAGTCACAGGGCTAACCCAGATTCAAAGGAAGGTAAATAGATTCCACTTCTTGATGAGAAGAGTGGCAGAGAATTTACAGCCGTCTTTAAACTACCACAGTTTTAATAGATGCTGTGTTTTGGGGAGGAGTAAATATAAAAGAAGTGAGAGATACATTTGTGCTAAATAAAGTAGATTTAAAAAATCTAACTGTACAATTTTCTGTGTTTCTCTTCATTGTCAGAGAAAGTACCAGGGAAGGGAATGGCTTACGATTTTCTAAACACCTTGTTCACCTTTTGTTTCCTTCTTTTACCTTTCCTTGATTTTCCTTCTTTTGTGGCTTGCATGTGAATTATTTTTTTGTTTGGTTTGTGGCACTGTTTATTGGTCATCTTCCTCCAAAGGTAGAGTTGGTCAGTGTAAATGGCCAGATTACTAAGAGGAGGGGGCTATCTGGCATAGTCTTCACATTATTTCTTCTCTTTTTCAGGGTTGTGAGGCTGTCTACAGTAGTGTTTCTGGCCTTAAAGCTCACCTGGGCTCTTGTACATTGGTTTGTAAACTTTTGAACTTAATATCTTAATATGTCCTCTAAACTAGTCTGACATGGAAGAGAATTCAGTTTAGGTGAACAGCTCGTTGTCCTGTTTGCTGTTGTCTTCAGAGGCTGCTTTAGTTTTTTATGTCCCAAAGATTCTTGGTCTGTTATTGGGTGGGATGCCAGGGTATGTCCAAGACTCAGATAAGACCAACACAGTTGTAAGTCATATAAATTAAAGGAGTTTGGAGAAAAATATATTAGTTCTGAGCTCCTACCAGGGATTTAACTCCTTCCACCTGAACCTCTCCCACACTGGGCCTGCCCTGTTTTATCGGGCCTTGCAAACTTTCTAGAATCAACTTAGATGTGCTTATCTGGATTGGTGAAGATCCTCTAAACCCATGTGAATTATACTGGCCTCTGGGGATGGGAGGTGGGATAGGGTGTCAGGCTAACAGCCATTCACCTCACTGAATCTTTTCCATGTTGACCCAGGTGTCCTACAACCCACCAGCCATGGGAATTGCTGCCACTTTCCAATTCCATTCAGAAGTATCTCCTCACACAAAATGAGCACCATGGAAACCTGAAGCTTCAGGAGGGGAGAGAAGTCTCAGTTCAAGGCAACAAGGGAGTTGTAGGCATCTAAACCAGATCTGTCCAGGAATGCTTAGGAGTTTGTCATCTTGATCCTAGTTTCTGAGTCCTTAAACTAGGTATTACGGATGGTACTCTTCTAATTCTGGATTTCCAAGGCACTCTTTGGAACAGTGGATCACAGTGGGAAGAACTGGTGCCTCTGGTGAACTTTGGGAGTTTGATCATTTTGGGGGAGGAACCCAGAGAATCTGAAAGTGAAGTGAAAGGAACATGGGAAGGTAGAAAACCATGGAATGGTACATAATAGGAGTAGGAGAATGTCAGGTTGTGTTGAAGGTGGGATGGGTGCTTGGTACAGAATTGTGTTAGGATAGATAGACACTGGTGATAGTCCAAGCTGGTGTTCCTAAATATATTGCTGTTTTGGATCTTTTTCCTTCTTATCTTCATTGAGGTAGAATTCCCTCTTTTCATTTCTAACAATTCCTACACGTGGCCCAGATATGTGTTTCTGAATTTACCAATAATTCTCTTTTGTTTCTCTCTTGGAAATAGGGAAACTTTGTGGCTGGAAAATACAAGTGTCTTCTATGTCAGAAAGAATTTGTGTCAGAAAGTGGTGTCAAGTATCACATCAACTCTGTCCATGCTGAGGTGAGGTCTCTCCCTTCCTATAGTGGTTTTGTAATCCTGTGGACCTGATATGTAAACCACAAGAGAGGTGGACTTTGTGTCTGTTTTTGTGGACTAGGGCTGTCAAGGAAAGTAACTATAAAGTGGTTACCAGAGACATGGAGTTAAAATACTCTCTAAAATTAGGTGTATAATTATATTTTTCTGTGAAAGCATTTGAAATCACTGTGGCTGTAAGCATCCTTGAGCTCTTCTGATTCTCTTAAATCCAATTAAATCAGGCATTTGGGAAGAAGGTTGAGTTTACATGTTTGAAATTCTTATTTCATAGTGATCTCTATACTGCTATGCTTTCTAGCATTCTGATGTCTTCCAGGAACCTGTTTTTAATGTTCTTTGGAATACTGCAACAACTATAAAGGACATTATTGAGAAAATTGGGGAAATTTGAATATTGACTATATTAAATTATAATGTTGTGTCAATGTTAACAATCCCAAATGTGACAATTGTATTGTAGTTATGCAGGAGAATGCCCTTGTTCTTAGGTATGTACATGCTGAAGTATTTAGGGATGAAGTATAATGATGTCTGCAACTAACTTGCAAATGGTTCAGCAAGAGAAAGAAGGAAGAAAGAAAAGAAGGAAGAAAGAAAGGAAAAGAGATTAACAATGGTAAATCTAGGTGTTCATTGAACTATTGTAACTTTTCTGAAGGTTTGTAATTTTTCACAATTAAAAAATAAGAAAACATTGTGTATAAAAATGCTTTGAAGTTCAGAAGGTCGAGTTTTCTCTTGGGGAAAGTTTTTTCATGGTACAGGTGAACAGAAAAGTTGTTTATTATATAATTAAATACCCTTTCTGTAAGAGCTTGAGGAGTAGAATATGCATTTTCTTAGAATATCTTACTGCAGAAACTATTATTGCCTGATGAAGAAAAATACAGGGAGCACCTGCAGCTGTTCTCTGCCCTCAAATTAGTAGCTTTTAACAATGTGGGCTTTAATTAATTTCATCAAATGTGGTTCCTGTTGCTTTACTGGTTAAGCTTTGGGAATCCCTGACTAAAATCTGAGATTTCTTCTGGAAGGCAGTCATATCTTTTTTATTATAATAGTGTACCTTTTTATGCTTCAGGAAGTATTTGAAAGATAATTATCTCCTGACAAAAATCTGGCCTTTATATAGTTAACTTTTTATAGTTATATAGTTGTTTCTCTGGTTTCTTCCTAAAAAGTTGGAACCAACACAGTTGGAACCAACAGATTTCACTTAGTTTGGGACTAGCTCCCAGGCATTTATTCATTGATTAATGCCTATAGTTATGAATTTTATGGGTGGTGAAACATCTTTACCTTGTTCCTTCCTCCCTGCCTCACATTTTCTTACACTACTTTTTTTAATGGAAAATTTCAAACACATGAAAATAGAGAAAATAATGTAATGAACCCAGTGTACTGTCAGCCAATTTCAACAGTCATCAGCGTATGGCCAATCTTGTTTCATTTATAACCTCACTCACTTCTCTTCATCCTTAAAGGCTTATTTTAAGGCAAATTATTTCACCTGTAAATAGTTCTTTCAATATGTATCTCTAAGAGATAAGGACTTTTAAAAACATATAGCCACAAGCGTCATTACACCTAAAAAAATTAAGAGTGATCCTTTAATATTATCATATATCCGGTCATTATTTAAATTACCCTGATCATCTCGTAATTTGTTTTTCAGGGATCGTTTGTTCAAATCAGGATCACAAAAAAGGTCCATATATTCTATTTATCTGTTTTAATCTAGAGCAGGTCTATCCAATAGAAATGTAATGTGAGGCATGTACATAATTTAAAATTTTCTGGTAGCCACATTTTTAAAAGTATAAAGAAAACAGGTGAAATAATTTTAATAATTAAATCCAATGTATCAAAAATACTATTTTTAACATGTTAATAAATTATTGAGATATTTTACATTTTTTTATACCAAGTTTTTGAAATTTGGTGTGTATTTTACACTGAAAGCATATCTCAATTTGGACTAGCCACATTTAAATAGCTCATTTACCACATGTGACCAGTGGCTATCTTATTGTTTAGTGCAGGTCTGGAAGCCTCCTCTTCCTTTTTTTTTAACTTGCCATTTGTTGAAGAAACCAGGTCATTTGTCAAAATACCTTTACCCACATTCTGGATTTTGCTGATTGCATCCTGTGGTAGTGTTCTTCTATCCTGGCTATTTCCTATAAATTGATAGATCTAGAAGATTGATCAGACCACTTGATTAGATTCAAAATTTTTTTTTTGCAAGAATACTTAATAATTGGATTTCACATCCCCCAACCCTTAATTTTTGAAAATGAAGCTCAAAGAGGTTTAAAGTACCCATAGTTATGCCTAACTGCTCTGTATTGGATTTCTCCAATTTAAAATACAAAATTCTAAGGAATGGTCCCATATCTGTTTCCTTCTTACTGTGTTCTGCCCTAATCATGCCCCCTTTTTTTTCGTTCTTCCTACACCCCTTCTTTATGCCCTTCACTATGTTTTTGACTGGATGACGTTTATATTTCGCCTCTCTAGGATTGGTTTGTTGTAAACCCAACAACAACCAAAAGCTTTGAAAAGCTGATGAAGATAAAGCAGCGGCAGCAGGAGGAAGAAAAGCGGAGGCAGCAGCACAGGAGCAGAAGGTCTCTAAGAAGGCGGCAGCAGCCTGGCATTGAGCTTCCTGAGACAGAGCTGAGTCTTAGAGTAGGGAAGGATCAGAGGAGGAATAATGAGGAACTGGTAGTGTCCTCCTGTAAGGAGCCAGAGCAGGAGCCAGCGCCAGCACAGTTCCAGAAAGTAAAGCCCCCAAAGACTAATCATAAACGAGGAAGGAAATAGGCAGTCAGTGTGAAAGCGCTCTTAGGAGAGCGGATGTGATGCTGTTGTCACGGGGACGTCTGCTGGGAGGACTGAGTCATGGGGCTGAGTGAAGATTCTATCAGCTGTTTGCGTAAGGCTGGGACTTTCTCAGCTCCTTCCTCCTGTGTAAATTTCACTGTCTTCTCTACTTATTCACTTTCATTCCCTTGTCCCCTTTAAGTAGGTTTTCCTGCTATTCCTCATTGGAGTCCTCTTGTTTTTCCTCTTATCTTGCCCAAAGAGTTCCCTCTTAAGGCCAACTATAGGCCCCTCCTGCCCTGTACAAGACTAAGAACCCTGTTTGGTTGTCCTTTCCTTCCTGGGGTATAGAATGTTCTTGGAAGATCCATTGATTTAGTAGCTGCTCCATCATCTAGCTTATAAAACCATTCCAAACTAATTTTTTAAAACCATAACTGATTTATCATTTTGTATTTGTGATATAACAAGCCTAGAAGCTAGAACTGTTGCCACTCATATAATATGGTTCCCGTGTCTCCTTGGGAAACAAACTTTATGGAGGCTGTTTGTCCTCTCAGTGTGGTTTTAGGATTAAAAGTAAGAAAATGGACGTAAGATGAAAAGCTAGAACCTCCCTACATTGGTTACACTGAGAAGTGCTTTGTTTGTACCAAGTAGCAGTGACTAGACCCACAGACATGAAAAGCAGCCTTAGGAGTAATGTGTCCCAAACATTAAAATGACTGGAAAGAAAAGTAGAAGCAGCAATAAATACTGCCCCAACTTCCCTGAGGCCTCATCTGTTACTATGATCAGTGCCCTCCTAAAGCTCACTTTTACTCCCTTGGTTTTAAGGATTGAGAAATATCACATTGCCCCTGATGCTTTGACATGGTCTCATAGTGCTCCTGGTAATGCCACTAAGATTGGAAACCAAGGTGCACATTCCTTCTCCCCAGACTTTACCTCACTTGTTAGTCTACACCCTACTAAGTCCTCATCCATCCCTTTAGCCAACCTCTGTCTCTCTGAATTTTCTGAGAATGTTGTCCTTCTATCCTCTTTTATATATGGAGTTCTATCCTCTTTATATCCTGAGACTTTGACACCAGATGTAGATATTTATCTGGAGCTGGAAAGAAAAATTCTTTTTCTGTACCTCATGCCTACCTGGTAATGTTTAATAGGCTATTTCTCTTTGAGGGTGGCTTTCTCTGGAGCATTGGTTAGAGCAGCTTTGTTGTCGTGTTTCTGGATTCTCTTCCCCCTTTTGCATAAATATTGGTCTTATATATTCTTGCCTATTTTGTGGCATATGCCATGTAAAAAATTAACTCTGATATGGACAAGTACTACCATTTCAAATTCTGAAAGGCTGTTACCACTCTTTAATTCTCTTTTCTCTGTGCTCCTCCAAATAGCTTTAAAATGCGGGCTTTTGTGAAGACCATTTTCAAACAAGGGAGCACTGAAACCTGAATTGGATACTGCCAGGATAGGTAGCAAAGGACATGGCATATCCACTCTACATTTTCATTGGCAGTGCACCCTTAAAGCCCATTCGGTAGATGAGGGTTGTCAGGGAGGAGAAATGAAGAAGCTATGTTAATTTCTGGTGAGTAAGACCTGGGGAATGTTTGGCAATGACAAAAGAAATAAATGACTCTCAGTTAGAATGATGTTTCCAGTTGTTCTTTGACTCCGACCTGTTACATGACTCCTTGCTGACACTGTATGGGGGTAAAAAGATGGCTAGAGCTGGGGATGATTTTGATATAAGTTCCAAATGCAGCTGTCTCAGTAGTTCTTCAGCTCCTGAAATCTGCTGGTTGAAATGAGTAATCTGAGTTTAAAATGAATTGGTATAGGAAACTTGCCCAGTCTCATCCAGGGCCCTTGCAGGCACTCCTTTTCTTTTTCCTTACCAAGGCCAAGGATCAGCAGGACTCAGTATAGACTATCCTGATCACACTGTTGAGTTTTTAAGTTAAAAAAAAAATTCATTAGAATAAGGTAAACTAAGTTTGACAATATCAGGTATATCTAGAGTATGGAGTAATGTGAAGTTTCATACATGGTTTGGAATGTAAATTGGTACAATCACTTTGAAAATGATTTGGCAATATCTATAATAGTAAAGTTGAAGATATATACCTTAAGACTCAGCAAGTTCATTCCTAGGTGTATACAGAGACACTCCCATTGCCTAGGTGTACCAAGAGACATAAAAGAATTATTATTGCAGTACCATTTACAATAGAGAGATACTAGAAATGTGTATGAGAGACTAGTAGCTGTCCACCAAAATCTGTTTTCACCTTTGAAAGTTATAGGACTGTAGGACAAACGGCTAGACTACATTTCCCAGGTGTCCCCCCCCCCCAAGTATTCATAGTGAAAAGGTAGAAGCTAACTTTTCTCCCATGGAATGTGGGTGGAAGTGATGTGAGTCACTTGCAGGCTAGAACTTTTAAGAGAGTGAGTGTACCTTCGTGCTTGCTTTCCCTTTCTTCTGGCTAGATGCAGATGATGATGGGGCCCTAGGGAATGGGAGAGCACAAATGGAAGATAGTTGACTCCCTGAATCACCCAGTGAAGGTGAAGGAGAGCCACTTGCCAACCAGGAACATCTATCTGAAACTTATGTGAGCAAGCAACAAATATCTGTTATTGGAGACATTATACATTCTTGAGTCTGTTTGTTAGCTTACTCTGATACATAACCTAATTGTCCATCTTCAGGAGAATGGATAAATGTGCGATATAGTCATACAGAATACTATACAAGGTATGAAACTAACTAGGGCTTGTATCATAATCATGAATATATCTCAAAAATAATGTCTGGGAAAAGCAAGTTACAGAATACATCAAATATACTATTTATGTAAGGTTTAAAAACATGCAAAAACAATGCTCTCTGTGGATATGTGTTTACATATTTACCTATATTTATATAAATCATGAATATGCACACAGGATGATAAACACCAAATTTAGGATAGAGCTTCTGAGATCCCTCTGGATTTCTACTGAATTTGTAATTTCTTATTTCTTAAGGTGGATTTGTTGTAGCTTCCTATATTTTTTGTATGTCTGATATATTTTTGAAAAAGTTAACACAAAAAAGAAAAATATATTCTCCTCACCTCCTTCTTAAAAGGGAACACTAGAAATTTTACTTCTGCTTCATCTTAACATTTGATTTTCCCTTACTCATCCTATAGTTACTTCTTCCCCACTTGAGCAGACAATACCGCTGTGCATCCAGATGCTTGGGCCAAAAAATGTATTAATAGTTTTTGTTGATTCTTCTCTCTTCTCATAGCAAATCTGTTAGCAAGTCTTGTCTGCTACCAAATAAACCTCTAATCTTATCTGTTCGCTCTACTTCTGCCACCCCAATCCAAACCTTCATCACTTCTTGCCTAGACTATAACAATAGCTTCCTAATTGATTTCCTTCTACTTTTTTTCTGGCTTGGATACACTCCACGTAACAGCTGTAATGAGTTTTTAAAATTGTAAATCAGACCTCATTCACCTAAAAGCCCACGGCCTACAAGGCCTCTGTGCTTATACTCCTGCCAACCTTACCAGCCTCATGTTCTTCTCCTCCACCCATGTTCTCTCGCCATTCCCCAAATATACTTTAGCCACATGCCCCTTTCTGTTCCTTGAACCTACCAAGCTTATTCCCACCTTAGGGTCTTTGCATTCACTGTTGCCTCTGCCTGGAGTGGTTCCTTCCCCAATTTTTGCACCATAGGCTTCATTTTATCATTCAGGTCTTAAATTTCACCTCAGACGTCTTTTCCATTTAACCTCAGTTTCTACAACAACCTTGCTTAATTGTCTTTGTAGCAAAGCAGACAAAAAGTAGATTAATTTCAATCTACTAATCTTAGTTAGCCAACCTACTGCTCATTTGGGAGTAGGGATGATTTCAAAGTACCTTATCAGATATGATTCATCCTTTAATGTTTTTAAGCCCTCACTCTGAAAGGGACAGCCATAAGCAGTGTATACCACATCCATTATCTGGGATTATAGCAAGTAAAAATAAACTGAGATCAGATGGAAGTTACCTACGCCCAGATTAGACAAAACAGCAATGGCAGGAAGGGAATTAACAACGGAAGAATAAGTCTAAGATCCTTCCTACCTTCTGACTTTATCAGCCTTAGGTATGTATTTTCGTAGGGTTTTTGCATCTGTAGAGAATAGGGCTTTAAATCTGTTTTCGATACCATGCTTCCCAAGTTCAGTCTTTGTTTTCAGCTCATGAATTGAGGTATTTAGGTTAAAGTATCTGCATGCTATTTAAAGTTCTAATTTCTGCATAAAAACTACAGTTTTATAATTTGCACACTAGTGTAAGACATACAGGAGTGGTAATAAGAGAGAGAAGAGTGATGAAGTAGAAAATTCATTATATTGGACCAGCAATAAGATCAATGGATAAATAATCGCATCATTTTTTTATTATCTTTTATTTTTTCAGTCCAAAAGAACTACTTGAATGTTTTTATTTTTAATAAGAAAACTCGTTTAATAACAGGAACTACATAAAAATATTTAACATAAAAATTGTTAAATCTAGAAGGTAAAGGCACATTGAAGGAGAATCCTTTTTAATCTAATTTCAAATGAATTCACTTTACATTTAAAGTTGAAAATTCAGGAAAATGATTTTGAAGTTTTTCATCACTAATAATTTCTGAAAAACATAAAGTTAATTATATTTTCCCATAGAGGAGCAATTAAAATATGGGATTATATTCTTATGCTAGGATTCAGCATTCAAGTAAATCTGGTCTAAACTCAGTGTCATGAATGCAAAAAAATACAACTACCCTAACAATCCATATACTAAGTTAAAATACTATTCCTACTTCTATTAAGTGGGCATAAATATATGGGACACATTAATTGTAAAAAGTACTTTGTGTGCTATAAAGTTCACATGTAAGAAAATGTAATAAATGACCTAAAACTAAAGTACTTACTACAATAAACGGTAAGTAATTTTACTTGCCATCTTAGCATTTAGAATGCTGCTAGGGAAATGGATGGCACAAGACTCTCAAAAAAAGTTGCCCAAATATTTTAAAATTTTCTTTTGCTACATTTTCCTGAAATGAGCAGGGGCATTCAATCATCTCATTAATGCTAGAGGTGTTTCTTCAAAGAAAACATTTTCAAAAGTAAGAGTTGACCTAACATATGTCCCCTTCATCTTTGCTTACCTTTTCAATATATTCAAAGCTAAAACTGTAGGGGCTTAATATCAGATGAAAGGTCATTCTGCCTAGCATTTACTGTACTTGCTGTTACCAGGGTACTTTTTCACCCGAGAGAACACTATAGAAGGAGCTATCTGGTCACTGGCACAAACTTTAAAAAAAGCTTATAAATATTTTGCTTTTTTCTGCTGAGTTGGCCAAAAGGAACAAGGATAAACCGATACTAGCTATTTACTGAGCAGAAAGCACTATTCAAAGTTAGTCTGAAATGCTAACCTTAAAGGTATTTTCTCTATAGAGAAATCTAATTTAACTAAATGAAATAAATCACACAACTGTTTTCCTTTCACTTCAAGTTTGGTTTTCTTGAGCTAGTTTGATATATGGGTGTTTGGGAAATGGCTAGGTATTAGAGTAATATATTAGGTTAACTGGAGATTTGTGGAACATATTGTTTTATTAACACAGACTAATTAAAGAAAAAGCTAGTTAAGGGAAGCTGGTTACACAAATACCTAGTAGGACTGCTGGAAAAAAGCACCTAATCTGTCACACGAACTCTCATGATGGATATTTTACAGTAGGAATCTGAAATCCAGAAGCCTTCCTAACCAGGTTGATGTAGTACCTAAGAGTACTTCGTCCAGTTCTTATTTAATCAGTTATTTTAGGAATTACTTTGGATTAATCCTTGATTTGGTGCCTAGGGGAGGGCTGGATGTGGTCTTTGGAGCATCCTTTTCTTTTAGGCACCAATTATGCCTTCCTTGCAGTCGTTGCCTCCCCCGGATTAAGCACTCCAGATACCACTGTTCCTGCTGCAGCTGCTGCTTCCAATTTTTTAACTGGCTTTGAGTAGCCTCCAACTTCTGGGATTGCTGAATTAGCTGCAGCAATTTCTTCTGTAACTGGTGGTTCTCTCTGGTGATGCCAAGGGAGAACTCAAAAATCGACTGCTTTGCTGCCAACTCCAAGGCCTGGGCCTTCCTCTTGTGCTCCTTTCTTTTTCTCTTTCCCATCTGGCTTATGTCTGACTCACTCAGTTGTTTCTCCAGGAATGCTTTTTCCTGGAGAAACTGGACCTGTACTTTCTGTTTCTTTGCAGCTGCCTCAGCTTGGACTTTTTTCTCCTCCTCGTGTAATGTCTGTATTTCTAGTTCCTGTATCTCTTTTAATATAGAAATGTCCCTCATTGCCTGCAATTGCTGCTTCAAATTGGACTGAATCTTTTCCTTTTGCAAGAGTTCTCTTTTAAGCACTGAAGCTTGTTGTTCATATCTGGAGGCTGATTCTTGTCTTCTTTGTTCAATCTCCCCACATTTTTGTAAATAGTTGTTCCAGAGCTTCTCAGGCTGCCTTCTATATTCCTCAGTTTTGTTAATCATGTATTCCAGAAAGAATTTGTTTTCAGCCTGGACAAGTAACTTTTCTGTGTGTAGCTGCCTATTGTCCTTCAGCAGCGGTTCCTGCTGGATTTGAGCTTGTTTTATTTGGTTGTTCAGCGTCCTCATTTCCACCAATGTCTTTTCTTTAAAGTTCTTCTCCGCCTTTGTTAGCTTCCCTGGCTTTAAAAAATTATTTATTAAACTAAGATATGGTGGAGGGGACCTTCTGAGGCCCTCAGCAAACCTGAAGGAAGAACAAATGAGACAGTCTTCTATCAGTTCTTAATGAAAATTTAGGAAATAAAAAATACACAATTGTCCTTTATTCATACAAGAAAATATTGTTGAGCACCCATTATGTTCCAGACACCGTGCAAAGTATGGGGAATACAGCTGGCGGTAAAGATGAGGTATATAACTTACAGTTTACAATATGCGTTCACTACAACCCCGCGAGATACTATGTCAGTTTTAAAAAGGACAAAACAGGTTCAGAGGGTTTAAGTGACATGCCTACGACTTACACCGCTAGCAAGTGCCAGAGCCTGTGAAACCCAGATTTTATGACGTGAACGCTGTAGTAGCTACAAGGGGCCGCAGAAACAAACCGGGTGATGGAGAGTAGGAATAATTTTTCTCGACTCTTTCATCATCTTCCTCTAGTTTCTGAGAGCCCTGCAGTGAGATGGAAGCGCCCCTTCAGTACCTACTTGCACCTGGAATCCAAGCGTTCATCCCCAACGTCTTGGCGACTGTGTAGTTCACTGGGGGTGATTGCCAAGGAGCGAACGCTAGTGTCAGGGGCCTGCGACTCGCGGGAACAGCGTTCAAGTGCGGACAGTTCTCGTAGTTTCCCTGGTCGGTGCTGAAAGGGTCTCGGCACTGCCCAGCAACCCTGGGGTTCGCACCCTGCCCCAGTCGCGGTACTGAGCGCCTCGGCTATTGAATAAGCCCTAGCAGCCGGTTCTCCAGCGGCTCCGCTCCCCGGTCTTTGTGGGGCGAAAGCGAAAGACACATTCCTCGTTTTCTTACTGTGTGAGCCCTGCCCCTGGGATCCCATCTCGTCTCGCCCTCCTGGGGACCAGGGTTTGCCCCTCCCAGGAACTACCCTACGGCCGTCAGAGCCCTTCTCCTTGCTCCCTTCAGCCTTCCCCTCGCTTGCCCAGCACCCCCACTTCCCCTCCACTAGCACTGGTGGGGAGGGACCCTGGCCGAGTCGGACACTAAGATGCCGCCCAAGCGTCAAGCCCGCCCCTTCGCCCGCCGATCAGGTTCTATTTTCATTCGCAGCCCAGAGCGTCGCGGAAGTTCCTCTAGCCACGCGGCGACTCTATGGCAGGTGGGCGGGTCTAGCTGAAAGATGGCGGCCCCCCCAGCTGAAGCTGAGTTACAGGCTTCTGGGGGTTCTCGGCCTCCGGTGTGCCTGTTGGTGTTGGGAATGGCAGGATCTGGGAAGACCACCTTTGTGCAGGTGATGTGCACGGCGCGGACGTAGTAGGGGCGCGTGAAAAGTTGTCTGTGGCGGATGGAAGGCCAGGGAGAAAGGGAGGGAGGTCTCTTTGGGGAGTTGCAGGGTACCGGCGCGTGGGTTTCGGGGACTTCTCATCAACTCGGGTTCCTTCCCCGGCGAAGCCTCCTCGGAGCCTCGCCAGGTTAATTAAGGCTCTCTTCTGCGCACCCTCAGTGCATACTTGGTACAGTTTACCACGTTGTTCAGGAATTGTCTTGCTGATAAAGTTGCCAGCTTCTTGGAGGAAAGGGCTTACAAGTAATTCTACAGATTAATGCAGTGCTAGCACACAGGTTTTCGATGAAGATTTGCCAAAGGGTCATTTCTTGCGCGCCTACCATGTTCCAGGCACTGGGGATACGGCAAAAATTAGGTTAGCAAGGTTCTCGCATTCATGGAGCTAAATATTTAATGGAGGAGATAGAAAAAGCACACATACGAACGTACAGAGCAAGTAAACAAGTAATCAAGAGTGGGGAGGCTCTGTCAGATGGGTGATAAAGAAAGGTAGCATTTGAACTGAGAGTTGATGCTGGAAGAGGACGTAGGGGGTGGATATTTCAGGTAGAAGGAAATCTAAGTGCAAAGTCTTTAGAATGGTCAATAAAGGAATGAAAGTTCTCTCTTGTCCCCTTATCATCCCCTCTTTGACTCCTTCTGTCTCTCTCCCCTTATCTCTGCAGAGGCTCACGGGACACCTGCATAGCCAAGGCTCTCCACCATATGTGATTAACCTGGACCCAGCTG
Organism: Daubentonia madagascariensis; assembly: GCA_023783475.1. NCBI lineage: Eukaryota > Metazoa > Chordata > Mammalia > Primates > Daubentoniidae > Daubentonia > Daubentonia madagascariensis. Next base: position 23,454,890 of record JAKFHU010001035.1, read on the forward strand.
TACATGAAGTTCCCTTTCCTGCCAATATTGGTGAGTAAACCATACCATAACTTGTGTGAAGTGCTTCAAAGAGAGGGGAAAGCCTCCAGCCATTAGACTGGCACTAAAGACTGTCAGTCTTTAGTGCTTTCATTTTTCTTTGTTTTAATTAATTAATTAATTAATTTATTTTGAGACAGAGTCTTGCTCTTGTCACCCTGGCTAGAGTGCAGTGGCATCATCGTAGCTCACTGCAACCTCAAACTCCTGGGCTCAAGCCATCCTCCTGCCTCAGCCTCCCAGAGTGCTAGGATTATAGGTGTGAGCCACCGCACCCAGCTGCATTTTTTTTTTCTTAACTATCTACTTTCATTTCCCTTGGATTTGCTTGAGTCCCTAAACAGGCATCTCCCTTATTCACATTTTCTCTCTGTTTACTCCTTCCCCTTTCCTAAATTTCTTTGTTTCTTTCCCATTCACCTTTATCTCTCTCCTCTTTCTGACCCTAGTATGTCAGGCTATTGTTATTTGGGAAAGTGAAGTGACAGAAAGTCAGTCCTCTCACTTCTAGGCCATAAACTCTTCAGCAAACTCTGATACATAAACTTTTTTGATTTAGTTTCTTTTCTCAAAGTTTAGTCAGAGTATAAGAGTTCTTGTGCTGTAGTTCACTCATTGATATGTAGGAATCTTACTTCCATACCCAGTTACATGGGAAAGTGTGTGTATAATGCATATGTGCAATATTCTGATGAGAGGTTCCCAATTTTCATCAGACTTTAAGAAGAGTCTGTGAATATAAAAAAGGTTAAGAATGAATGTGATCTAATGTCGTGATTTTTGATAGGATCTAGGCTTCCTGATTTCTAGGCCATCACTGTGTGCTAATCCTCTTCCTCCTTGTCTCTTCTTAATCCTAATAAGTTTCTTGTACCCCAAACCTACTAATAAAAGGAAGATCTTGCATTAAGAAGCAGGGATCATTTGGGGAAGAGTTTGAAAAAATTTTCTCATCCTCTCACTTAAAGGATGGAATTTTAATGGTTGTTGGGAGAAATCTACAGATGGTTTAGGTAGATATTACTGGACAGATTAATTCCTTTTAAAAAATCATTCTGCATTGCCTTTGTCACCAGTAGGCAATTAAAGGTGTATGTATTAAATTTCAGTTCTCTTTTTTTCCCCCCCTCAGATATTCGTGACACTGTGAAGTATAAAGAAGTCATGAAACAGTATCCTTTACCACATCTACTTTGGTGTTGACTCATTCCTAGCTAGTTGTTGTCTGTATATTTTATGGCTTTGAAAGAGTGTTTTTGCCCTTTCTTTGTGAAACATACAAGCAAAAACATCGATTGCTTTAAAGTAATTTTTTTAGGAGGATGGAAGATGAATGTGGGAGAGGTATTTTAGGTGATCAAAAACACTATTTCAGCTTGTGATGTTAGTTTTATTACCATCTCCCCAGACTGCGGGCCATTGTGATTAGAGAGCAGAGAGAATGAGAGGGTAACTGACAGTTGTCTGGGTCCCACAAGGTAGTATTGCCTTGGAGGATCATCCATTGGTTACCTCTTCTTGAGACTGGGAAACTTGGAAATGCATATTAAATTTAGTTGGATTAATTCTTAGTACATTGCTGTGTGAAATGTGTACTCTCCCTGTAGGTAAGTCTAGGTAGGAGGACTAATTATAATCAGTAGGTTGCTTGATTGATTAGTGAGGATCAGAGCAAGAAGTGTTATATGGGTAGTCTTAATGGCTAAAGCCACCAGGCTGTCACTGCGTGATGCATCTGTCTATTACATTTTGGTCACTTTGCTTTCTTTTATTTATTTTAAATTTTTGAATTTTTATTTATTTTTTATTTTTTTAACAGACAGTGTCTCACTCTGTTGCTCAGGCTGAATGCAGTGGTGTGATCATAGCTCAGAGAAGCCTCGAACTCTCAGGCTCAAGCAGTACTCCTGCCTCAGCCTCCCTAGTGGCTAGGACTATAGGTGCATGCTACCATGTCTGGCTAATTTTTTTTTTTTTCCCATAGAGACAGGGTCTTGCTGTGTTGCCCAGGCTGGTCTTGAACTCTTGGCCTCAAGCGATCTCCTACCTTGGCCTCCCACAGTGCTGGGATTACAGGCATGAGCCACTGTTCCCAACCCACGTTGCTTTCTTTATTTTGCCTGGCCATCCCTAAGATGATAAATGAGTGAATAAGACCTTGATATTGAATGTACTGCTGTGTGGGTTAAGGTTGCATGGTAGTCAAGGATTAGGTTGCCAATATCCATTAATGGAATACCAATGTCATTATGCTATTTGTGTGAGTGATACCCTAGGTATGAACTTTATAATCTAATCTGTAAACAATTTAAATCCTCAACTTGGTGTCTAGATATGGACTTGGACCCAATGGTGGCATAGTGACCTCACTCAATCTTTTTGCTACCAGGTTTGATCAGGTATGTCTTTCTTTACATATATAGACATAGCTGTGTAAAAATCTGTGAGACTTATATGTCTTAGCTTGATCACATTGGTAAGAAGAGCAGCAAACCAGAACATAAATATAGAAAACAAGTAAGCATTTTGGTAGACAGAGAGGTAGACTAGGAGAGGATGATTAGTGTTGTGAGACACTATACATTTAATATTTGTAACAGCCAATATAACAAAAATCCAAGAGACCTGGGTTCTTTTCTTGACCTATTGCTTGCTTGTGGTGCTACCCTGAGAATGGTATGGGGGGGGCAGGGGAGTGGGTTGGGCTTAGCAGGCATGGAATAGAAAGATAACGGGACATTTTACTTGTGACAAATATTTGTTGCCTTTTAGGTTTTCTCTGTCACCTACTTCCATAAGAGTGTTTTATAATCATTAGTTTTTTACTCTGATGTCACTCCATGAGGCAGGCTAATACCATTTTTCCAAAGTGCCAAGAGATAGACTTGATGGTGACGAGTCAGGTCTTCAGCTTCTCAGGTCCTTGCATGGTCCCCCAGGATGTGGTTGCAGGGCTGTTGGTGTAGCAGTGCTTCTTCAGTTCACTGAGTTTATTTGTTGGTGTCCTAAGATTGAGCACATAGAGATTCAGTAGGTGATGAGGCATGCCACCCTGGAGAGGGCCCTGTGATTTTGTGTTGAAATAATATCCTGTTGTAATTGGCATCCTTTTCTTTTAGGTGATGAAATTTATCGAGAAGGCCCAGAGCATGTCTAAGTAAGTGATTTCATTTTAACATTTATTGCTCTGTAGTTGACATATTTCTGGGCTTTTGGGAGGATTGGGGATACCATCAACCTCTGAAATGGTATAGATTAAGATGAAATCATTAGAAGTAAAAGAAAGGAGGCAAGAAAATCATTAAGATGCTGTGGAGTACAGAGCTAAATTTAATATTATCTCACCCCCAGTTACTTTGGCCCCAATTTACATGGCTTCTTAGGAGGTATTTTGAGACTTTGTCCAAATTCAGTTGTCTACCTGTCTTCTCTTGGGAAATCATGCTTGCTGGCATTAAAGCCTCTGAAATACCTAATTCTTGTTTAAATGAATGTAATCTACATGATTCAGAGAAAATTTTTAAATTTTAAAGCTATCAAAATATAAGATATTTATTTTTTATTATTTGTATTACCCATAAGTAACTGTTGTTAACTTTTTAATAGGTCTTCTTATTTAAAAAAGAAAATTTATTGTTTTATAAAAAAGGACATATGTTCACTATAAAGAATTCAAACAGGCCGGACGTGGTGGCTCACCTGTAATCCTATCATTCTGGGAGGCCGAGGCGGGAGGATTGCTTGAGCTCAGGAGTTGGAGACCAGCCCGAGCAAGAGCGAGATCCTGTCTCTACTAAAAATAGAAAAAATTAGCCAGGCGTGGTGGCCTGCACTGGTAATCCCAGCTCCTCAGGAGGCTGACATGAGAGGACTTTGAGGCTGCAGTGAGCTATGATGACGCTTCTGCACTCTAGCCTGGGCAACAAAGTGAAACTCTGTCTCAAAAAAAAAAAAAAAAAGAACTCAAACAATGCATAATATTTGAAAGATGAAACTATCACCCTGATTCCCACTAGCAATAACTATCATTATTCAGTGACTGGCATTCCACATGTTTCTATGCTTATATACATAGAAGGATGGATAGATAAAGACGTTTTTATAAAAATGGGATTATACTAGAGGTAGTTTTTAGAACAGCTTTACTGAGATATAACTCATATACCATAAAGTTCACTCTTTTAAAGTATATGATTATTTTAATATGTTCACAAAGTTGTGCATTGATAACTACTATCTAATTTCAGAACGTTTTCATCATCCCAAAAAGAAACCCTATAGTCACTTGCAGTCACTCGTTATTTTCCCTTCCCCTCAGCCCCTAGTGGCTACTCCATTTTACATTCCCACCAGCAGTGATTTCTCCACAACCTCGCCAACATTTGTTATTGTCCTTGTTTTTGATTATAGCCATTCTAGTGGGTGTGAAATGGTATCTCATTGTGGTTTTGATTTGTATTTCCTTAATCACTAATGATGTCAAGCATCTTTTCACATACTTGTTGGCCATATATGTTGGTATATATTTGGAAAAATGTCTATTAAAATTCTTTGCCAATTTTTTTCTTTCTTTTTTTTTCTTCCCTGCTCCTTTCACATCTTTGCCCATTTTTAAAAACAGATTTATTGAGATACTTCATATACCATACAACTCATCCATTTAAAGTATATAATTTAGAGTGGTTTTTAGTATATTCATAGAATTACGCAATTTCATCATTTCAAGAAGAAAACCCATATTCTCTTTTTTTTTTTTTTTTTTTTTGAGACAGGGTCTTGCTCTGTCCCCCGGGCTAGAGTATAGTGGCATCATCACAGCTCACTGCAACCTCAAACTCCTGGGCTCAAGCAGTCCTCCTTCCTCAGCCTCCTGAGTAGCTGGGACTACAGGTGTGCACCATCATGCCCAGCTAATTTTTCTATTTTTTTGCAGAGATGGCATCTTGCTCTGTTGCCTAGGCTGGTCTTAAACTCCTGGGCTCAAGCGTTCCTCCCACTTTGGCCTCCCAAAGTGCTAGGATTATAGGAGTGAGCCATCGTGCCAGGGCTGAAACCCCATATTCTTTAGCTAGCACTACCCTATCCATCCATTCTTCCCTCCCTTCTTTCCCCACTCCTCCCCTCCACCTCCATCTCTAAGCTACCAGCTGGTTTCCCAAGAGATTTACGTTCTAGTTTGATTTCTCTCTCTCTTTCTTTTCTTTTCTTTTCTTTTTTTTTTTTTTTTCTTTTGAGATAGGGTCTCTCTCTTTTGCCTGGGCTAGAGTACACTGACATCATCATAGCTCACTGCAACCTCAAACTCCTGGGCTCATGCAATCCTCCTGCTTCAACCTCCCAGAGTGCTAGGATTACAGGCACGCATCACCATGCCTGGCTAATTTTTCTTATTTTTTGTAGAGACAGGGTCTCGCTGTTGCCCAGGCTGGTCTGAAACTCCTGGGCTCAAGTGATCCTCCCACCTTGGCTCCCAAAGTGCTAGGATCACGGGATTACGCCACTGTGCCCTGCCCGTATCTCTCATTTTTAATGCAGTATATTTTTATAACTATCATAGTTTTCCCTGTGATCATTTGCAGCATTTCATGATCTGCTTGCTCCTCCCATTAGCATGAATATTGGACATTGAACAAAGTCTGGGGGAACATGGTATGCAGTTTAAGGGTAATGGGAGGAAGTTAGACTTAGCAGTGTGCAGAGGTTATCTCACTCTTGGATAATCAGATGTTTAGTGTTTTATATGGTGGAATGTCTTTCAGTATTGTACAAGTATAACACTTCTTTAATGATCTTTCTTGATACAGATATGTCTTGATTGACACACCTGGACAGATTGAGGTATTCACCTGGTCAGCTTCTGGAACAATCATCACAGAAGCCCTGGTGAGTATTCTAGGACTTGTTATTGAAGAATTGCTAGAGGGCTGGACTGGATCAGCATCTTTTTTATTGCCTTGGACTTTATATGGGAGGGAGTTGTAGAAGCTCTGCTCACCCTGCCCAAAGTGGTTTTCCCTTGCTGAGGAAGGTGGGAAAAGAGTTTTGGGACAGGTCTTGAGCCCTCTGACCAAGGCTTTGGTTATTTTGTGGCTTTAGGCATCCTCATTTCCAACAGTTGTCATCTATGTCATGGACACATCGCGAAGTACCAACCCAGTGACCTTTATGTCCAACATGCTCTATGCCTGCAGGTAATTGGTTATTGGTGGGCATGGTGTTCTGTCAAGGTATAAGGCCTCCTTCTCTTCTCCTTTTCTCCCCCTTGGCTTTTGAGTCCTGGTTGCTTATCCCTAGATTTGTGCTCATTCAGATTTGCTACTCAGGTGAGTGGCTGTGAGTGGAGGAAACGTCAGAGTAGAAAAGAGGCACACATGGTGTTGGCATTCTCTCTCAGCATCTTCCGGTCTTCTTCCTTTGCTTGTCGCAGAAATAGGTGGTATGTTAATATGAATTTTCTGGCAGTTGCTCCCAGTTGAATGAAACCCACGTCTAAATAGAATAGAGCCCTCTGTTCTAATTTCTGCTTTTTTGTGTTATGATGGGTAAAGTGAAATTGTTACATGAAGAGATGCTATGAGTAAAACATTTATCCATAATTCTAAAATGCACAGGTTTGCACCAAATGTGGTGCCATTAGCAGAGGTAGGACATGCCTCACTCGGCTATGTTAGTGCATTAAATCTGAGGAGCAAGGCGGAACATTATTAAAGCTGAGAGAATTTAATTTTGGGTGTACACAAAAGCCATCACCAACCTGTGTATCTTCTAATATGACAAAGGATGTCCCTTCTTGTTGGACACAAGAAATCTTGATCCAAATAAAAATCTGATGATTGTTTCAAAGACAATTATTTTATTAGCCTGATTCTGGTAATCATTTTACAATGTATATACACAGTTGATCCTTGAACAATGCAGCGGTTGGGGCGCCAACCCTGCAGTCAAAAACCTGTGTTATCACTTTGGACTCCCCAAAGACTTAACTACTAGGGGCCTACTGTTGACAGAAACCTTAATGATACCATAAATAGTTGACTAACATACATTTTGTATGTTGTATGTATTATATACTTTATTCTTAGAATAAAGTAAAGCTAAAGAAAAGAAAATATTATTAGGAAAATCATAAAGAAGAGAAAATATATTTACTATTCATTAAGTGGAAGTAGATCATTGTAAAGGTCCTTGTCATCTTCACATTGAGTATGCTGAGGAAGAGGAAGGGTTAGTCTTGCTGTCTCAGGAGTGGCAGAGGCGAAAGAAAATCTGTGTGTAAGTAGACCAGGCAGTTCAAACATCAACTGTATATCAAAACACCATGTTGTACACCTTAAATATATACAGAATTTATTTGTCAATTATACATTACTATAAAGCTGGGAAAAATAATGAAATAGTATTTCAATCTATAAAATAACAGTTTTAAAATTTTTCCCTCCAATTTTATTGATGTGTAATTGACAAATGAAAATTGTATACATTTACATGGCATTTGTAAGGAATAAAGGAGATAATACATATCAAAGTGCTCAGCACAATTCCTGGACTATAAGGTTGAGCATTGCAAATCCAAAAATCTGAAATCCGAAATGGTCCAAAATCGGAAACTTACTGAGCACTGACATGACACTCAAAGGAAATGCTCGTTGGATCATTTTGGATTTTTGGATTTGGGATGCTCAACCAGTAAGTATTTGCAAATATTTCAAACTCTGAACAAAAATCGGAAATCCAAAACACTTCTGGTCCCAAGCATTTCAGATAAGGGATACTCCATCTGTAATAGGTATTCAGTAAATGTTTATTTCCTCCTCTAAGAAAAAGATAATTATTTAGTAAAAACAAAACAAAATTCAGGATCAATATCAAAGCATTATTACTCTAAGTTAGAGTGAGTGTGTGTGTGTTATTTGCTTGGTGTTGGTCATTTTCTTCTTGGAATTGGAGAATATGTGAGTGCCATGTAGAAATGGGCAACTGTTTTTTAGATTCTGAACTCATTTTCCTTCTCTTTACTTAGTCCCAACAGACTGACACTGGGCAAGCAAGAGCTTAAGTGCTTTTACTAATAATGTCTCAATGTTTGATTTTCAGCATCTTGTACAAAACCAAGCTGCCTTTCATTGTGGTCATGAATAAAGTAAGTGGATCCTTTCTGTTGTGATTCAACATTTTTCATCAGAACCTTGTGGTTGTTGGAAGGTTTGAGTGAGAAGGATTATTTCAGATGCTAGAGAGCAAATTCAGGCTTTACTTAAACAAGGTCATAGGCATTTCTAGGAAATGAATTCAATCAAATTGAATGAATATTTATCACTGACTCTCATCCAAAGTCATTTTAGGCTAGATAGAATAGCTCCTCAACAATGGTGTATAGGTTATTCCTCAGAATCTGCACGGTATAAATAGAGGAGGGACATGTAGTGGAAGTGGCAATTAAAAAAGAACAAAACTTCCCTTTTGTTGGTTTATGTCTAGGATGCAAGAGACTGCTTGACTTCAGAGCCTAGAATATGCTGGCATCCCACTGTGATCCTTATTATTTTGTAGTGGATAGTGAAGGGTCTGCTTTGACCAAGAGAACACGTCTACATTTAATTACATATACTACACAGCAGTCTTGGTTCTTTGTGGCTTGTTGCAATGGAGGACAAAATGGGGGAAGCAGAGAAAGAAGACGTATGGATGATAAGCTCTTTGCCATCACCACTTAATTAAAAAATAAACTTTGCCATTGTTTAGTGTTTAACCTCATCTCTGGTTGCTGATAGTTGACTTCTCTCTGGTACAGACTGACATCATTGATCACAGCTTTGCAGTGGAATGGATGCAGGATTTTGAGGCTTTCCAAGATGCCTTGAATCAAGAGACTACATATGTCAGTAACCTGACCCGTTCAATGAGCCTGGTGTTAGATGAGTTTTACAGCTCACTCAGGGTAAATTTTTTCTCCAGTTTACACTGACAACCTCTCCATATAACCTCTTAACCCATAAGACTGGTTTTGAACCTAGCTTAGAAAGGAAGTTCATTACATTCTTAAAAGTAACTTTTAAAGCATTGCTTATTAAAAACTGTGGGGGCTGGGCACAGTGGCTCACACCTGTAATCCCAGCACTTTGGGAGGCCAAGGTGGGAGGATTGCTTGAGCCCAGAAGTTTGAGACCAGCTTAGGAAACATAGCAAGACCCTTGTCTCAACAAAAAAATGTAAGAATTAGCCAGACATGTGCCTGTGGTCCTAGCTACTGGGGGGAGGCTGAGGTGGGAGGATCACTTGAGCCCAGGAGTTCTAGGCTGCGTGAGCTATGATTGCTCCACTGCACTCCAGCCTGGGTGACACAGTGAGACCCTGTCTCTAAACAAAAATAAAAATAAGAAAAAAAAACCAAAACCTGTGAAGCTTACAAGATGAATAAGATAGGGACCCTACCTTCAGAGAGTTTATGGTCTAGTTAGGAGAGGAAGAATAGAATAGAAACATATGATATATTGTGGTAAGTACCTTAAGAAAGTTTGGAAGTTGGGCCTGATGGTTGTAAAGGGGGCAGATCATAATGAGGGATTTTGGAGGGTGTAGTATTAGAGGTATTCTTTGAAGGAAGGGTAAGATTTATGTAAGCAAAAGCAGGTGCAGGTTGCAAGGATTATGTTAACTGCCCAAGCAAATGCAACAAGAGAACAGAAAGTGGTTAGTTTGTTTTGTTAGGGAATAGATAATAAGTCCTGGGCTTATTTCGTCCTAATTGTATCTTCAATTCTTTATTTTCCATAGGCTTATTTCTATGACTTTTGACTAGATGTGCTGTTTTGTTCTGTTGTAGCTTAGCTTTTTGCCGGAGACTTCTCAAAGTATCCAGACCTTTTTTAATGAAGATTTTATGACATTTGAGCAAAATAATGTACACCACTTAAAAATATACAGTAGTTTCCTTAGAGGCATTTATGATGCTTTTTGGCAGGTAGTGGGTGTCTCTGCTGTTCTGGGTACCGGCTTAGATGAATTCTTTGTGCAAGTCACCAGTGCTGCAGAAGAATATGAAAGGTGAGGATAAAGGAAAATTCTATTGATGACATTATTAGCAACCCACAATTCTAATAAGATAGCACTTTTTCCAGGCAAAGCATTTAAGTTTTCATCATGTATGTATTATATTTGCTTTGCTTACATGTACTGGATCTGATCACACTTAGGGGCAACAAGTCTCCATTAACTTTTTAAAAAAATAAACTTGTAAATCTTCACTGTATTGAGTGATTAAGAGCAGGGGTCACCAAACGTTTTCTGTGAAGAGCCAGATAGTAAATATTTTAGGCTTTGTGGGCCAATACAATCTCTGTTGCAACTATTTACCTCTGCTCTTATAGGACAAAAGCATCCATAGACCATTTGTAAATGAATGGGCATGCTGTGTTCCAGTGAAACATTGGTGTTAAGGTCATTGTGAGGATTGTTTGAGAAAATATATGTAAAGCACTTAGCACAACTGCTGACACATAGTAAGCACATTTTATGATAAATGATGTGTTAATACTGGAATTCCATTTGCCTAAAGGAAAGTGGAGTCAGAGCACCTATACACTTTCCTTAGGCCCGTGGCCTCCTAGGCTGCTTATTAACATGCTACCCTGTCTTCATATTTTGCAAAATCCTAACAACCACATTTTGGTTTTCAGACACATTATTACTTTGATTTTGATTCATCAGACAAGGGTGTTATCAAAGCCTCAGGATAAGCCGGGTGCGGTGGCTCACGCCTGTAACCCTAGCACTCTGGGAGGCCAAGGCAGGAGGATCACTTGAGCTCAGGAGTTCGAGACCAGCCTGAGCAAGAGTGAGACCCCGTCTCTACAAAAAATTAGAAAAATTAGCCGGGTGTGGTGGTGTGTGCCTGTAGTCTCAGCTACTCGGGAGGCTGAAGCAGGAGGATTGCTTGAGCCTAGGAGTTGGAGTTTGCAGTGAGCTATGATGACACCACTGCACTCTAGCCAGGGTGACAGAGTGAGATTCTGTCTCAAAAAATTTTTTAAAAAACCCTTTTTTCCTTATTGCAGCTGTTTATCTTAAATGAATTATGAGTTCATCAGTCTCAGCTTCTCTAGTGTTAATCTTTCCAGCCCTGCAGTCGAGTTTTGTCTCTTTCCTGGTTTCAGGGTGGGGGCAGTCACCCTGGCTTTTAATTTCATGGGGGTAGACTCTCTCAGTGACTGTCTAAGACTTGTTACATCTGCTGTTCAGTGAAATAAGATCTTTTATTATATTACTCTCAGAGTCTTAGGACAATATAAGTGATGGGGTGGGGAGTGGGCAGGATAGATTACTAAGCAAAGGAATTTAGAAAGTGTTTTTCTTTCCAGGGAATATCGTCCTGAATATGAACGTCTAAAGAAATCATTGGTAAGAAAGGAGGCTGTTTGTATATTTTAGGGCCATCAAAAAAACAACCTTGCCAGTGCACGCAGAGTCCCAACTACTTGGACTGCTGAGGCCAGAGGATGGCTTGAGCCCAGGAGTTTGAGGTTACAGTGAGCTATGATGGTGCTGCTGTACTCTAACCTGAGCCACTGAGTAAGACCCTGTCTCTATTTAAAACAAAAACAAAAACAACAAAAACCAACCTCAATCCTGATAACATAAATGCTTTTGTTTTGGCTATCAGTGTATCTTATTTTATTTAATTTAAAAAAATGTTTCCAGCTTTACTGTAGTATAATTGACTAATAAAATTTCAGTGTATACTTAAATTCTTCTTAATTTAACTTTGTAAATTTGTATATATGTTGTCTGGGTGCAGTAAGGCCCATTATTTATTTTTTTCCCCTTTGTATTTGAAATTTTAAAAATCAGAGTTTTCTTGTCATATATGCTGAGTTGTCCTTGTGCCCCTCCTCCACCCCTACTCCAAGGTCAATTTAAAGGCTACTTGTAGAATTTTGATTAAGAATAGAAAGATCGTTCACAACTCTTATCCCAAATAATTAAGTGTCCTGCTCCCATAGGCTGCACTGGTTCTTCATTAATGAGCTTTCCTGCTATGTCTACCTGAGGGTTCTTTTGATACGTTTTTGTGTCCAATTTCTGAATCCTCTAATTCAGTCTGAACTTCTGCTGTAATCTGGGCCCACACTACTCAGAGTTTTTGTCCCCCTGTCAGCTGTCCCTTATCTGCCTCAATGTTTAAGTAATTGGTATTTGTATAATTCCTCATCTCCCTTGAGAAGTGTGGCATCTAATTTGGGCTCCTTTTTGAATGTGATGACATTTTTCTCTATACATACAGGCTAGTGCACAGAGCCAACAGCAGAAAGAACAACTGGAACGACTTCGGAAAGATATGGGCTCTGTCGCCTTGGACACAGGGACTACCAAAGGTACTGGAGGATCTCTGATGTTATGAACTAAAAAAAGAGGTTACACTTACTTCTGCTCAGCAGGGGTATATTTGTATATGAGAGAGAGAAAGAGAAAAGCATGAATAAAAGGTGTTTTTTTATATATATATATATATATATATACACACATATATATTTTATATTTATACACACACACACACATAAAAAAAATAATTTGGAAAGGCACACAATTGAAAATTGTATAAACTACCACTTTGGGGTCTTCCTTCAGGAAGTTTTTGCTTTACTTTGGCAAGATACTTAATGTCTGCTCTGTTATTTTTTTTAATACTTTTAAACTACTCCCTTCCCCCATTTTTTACAGTTTGACCTAATTTCAGATTTACAGAAAAGTTGCATGAATAATATAAAGAATTGCCATAACTCTTCAATCAGATTCCTAAAATGTTAACATTTTACCACATTTACTTTATTTTTTCTATGACTTTATATATTGCACAAATGTATCTTTCGTTTTCCTAAATCATTTAAGAGTAAGTTACAGATATGACGCTCCTTTACCTTGAACACTTTAATGTCTATTTCCTAAAACTAAGGATATTATTTTATATAACCTCAGTGCAGTTATCAAAAATTAGAAAATTAACATTGACACAATACTGTTACCTACTATAGAGACCTTATTTAGATGTAGCCATTTGCCCTTTGTAGCAGAAGAAAATCCTGGATGTGCATTGCATTTAATTCTTGTGTGTCTTAGTCTTTAGGCTAGAATGGTTCCTTAGTCTTTGTGTTTCATGACATTGACATTTTTTAAGCATATAAGGACAGTTATTTTATGCAACATTCTTCAATTTAGGTTTGTCTGAGTTTCCTCATGATTTGATTCAGGTGACTGACTTTTGGCAGAATTTACAGAAGTTGTGTTTTTTCAATGCATCACATCAGGAGGCACATGATGTTGATTTGTCCAGTTACTGATGGTGTTAACTTTGATTACTTGGTAATCTGCCAGGTTTTCTCATCATAAAGAATTAATATTTTTCTTTCTTTTTTTTTATAGTGCTAGCCTTTAATAAATCTGATAGAATTAATATTTTAAAAAATTATTTTTTTCCCTTTGTAGTAAGAATTTTGTGGGGTGATGCTTTGAGACTATGACTATTCTTTTAGTTTTCAAAGGTTTACCCATTAGTTTTAATATCCATTGATATAGTAGGATATTATGCATTTTTCTGGGATATATGTTGCAAATATTTTCTCCCTGTTTGTCATTTGTTCTTTAACTTTGTTCATGGTGTTATTTTGACATGCAAAAGTTTTTATTTTGTCTTGATGTCATATTTATTTATCTTCTCTTTTATTGCATCTGTATTTTAAGTCATCATTAGAAAGCTTTTACCTATACCTATGTTAAAGAGGAATTCACCAGTGTTTTATTGTAGTATTTGTGTGGTTTTATTTTCTAAATTTAGACTGCTGATACATTTGGAGTTTATTCCTGAGTATGGTATGAGTTATGGGCCTTTGTTCCTTTGTTATCTTTTTCATAAATAGTTGTGTCTGCACTATTTATTAAAAGGCAACCTTCGCCTCAATTATTTATTTATTTTGAGACAGAGTCTTGCTGTGTTGCCCAGGCTGGCCTTGAACTCCTGGACTCAAGCAATCCTTCCACCTCAGCCTCCTGAGTAGCTGGGTTATAGGCACATGCCACTGTGCTCGGCTTGCCTTGGCACTACCAGTATAATATACTAAAATTCCATGTGTACTTGGCTGTATTTCTGGACTTTCCATTTTATTTCACTGGACTATATACTTTTGTGCGTGTATCATGTTGTTTTAATTGTGTAATTATGTATCAATATCTGCTAGGGCTAGTCCCCCTCATACTTTTCATTTTAGTGTTTCCCTGGCTCTTCTTGCATGTTTTTGCATGTGAACTTTAGTATCAACTTATCTAGCTTCCTACAAAAGCATTTTATTATTTTTGTTGGGATTACATTATATTCATAATTAATTTAGGAAGAACTGACATCTCTATGATGTTGAGTCTTCCTACCCAAGACCAAGGAGTATATTTGTCAGGCCTACTTGTGTTTTTCAGAACTGTTTAGAGTTTTCCTTATATAGGTTTTGCATATTCTTCATTAAATTTATTCTAAATATTTTATGTTCTTTGTTACTGTTGAAAATGGGATTTTCTGAACTATTATATCTTCTAGCTGGTTTATGTTTGTGTGTATGAAGGCTTTTGATTTCTGTATATTAGTCTTTTCATCCTGCTACTGAATTTTTTTTATTCTTTGAGGTTTTTAAAAAAATATTTTTTAAATTTATTTCTAGTAGAGATGAGGTCTTGCTATGTTGCCCAGGCTGGTCTCTTAACTCCTCGGCTCAAGCGATCCTCCAAAACTGCTGGGATTATAGGCATAAGCCACCACACCTGATGAGTTAGTTTTATCATTGACTCTCCAGGGTGTTTAGGTTAGTTCTCATATTTAAATACACATACCCATGACCACCTGTGCATACATATTGATAGATTGCCTTCAAGATGAGTGGTACAAATCTGTTGCAGCTTAGTGGGATTCTGCAACCAAGTTGAATGTACTTTTTAAAAAAAATAATATGCTCCATTTCATTTATTTATTTGTTGTGGTAATAAATTGGACATATTTTTATTATTTCTTCTCATCAACACTAGCTTTTTTTTTTCTGGGACATCATAAAGGAGCAACATTTCTATTCATGAAAGCTATTGCCATGTGTCTAGTAGAGGACAGCAAACCTGGAAACTGGGCTTACCAGTTAAGTGAACTTACTTGTACCATCTTTGTTGCACACCTCAGCAACATAAATTTCTATGTGCCATGGTCCTTTATAGTCATGAATACGTGAAATGGCAAATGTTAAATCTGCTGCAAAGGGTCTACTGTACTCAGATAACCTGTTGAAGGCTGTAGGAGTTTCAGTAATCATCTGAGGAAAATCACAAGTATAGTTGCATAATTCTTAGTAGGGCTCAGAATGAAGCATTTATTGGGAGCACATCCTGTCGTTATCCTTTTTCAGGGCCACAGGCCCCTTGAGATTTGTGCCTCTTGCTGTTGCTTATTCCCCACTTGAGCTCTTGCAAGCCTCATAGGCTCCTGAAGAGAGAGTGGCCATGTCCTCCCATGGCTTTATGGTACTTGACATGGTTTTAGGTTCTCATAGGGACTAACCCCCGCAGGCCGAATCCTCTGCCAGTAATTACTTGATTAGACTTTCTTCTTATTACTGGAGCTCAACCCTTATTAACTTCCCTAAGGAGGGAATTTTACTTCTATTAGTATATTTGATTTTCCCTTTTTTCTCCTCCCTCCTTTTCTTCAATAATACTTCAGCTCCTCTACTCTATGTCATTTCACCCTGTATTTTCTGCAGACACTCTCTGAACTTATATTTCCACCATGAAACTTCCTTAGCACTCCACACTTTGACTCACCAGCACACTGGATCTGCTCAAATATCTTTAGCTTTCCTAGGAAAAACCATAACCTCTTCCTAGCTATGAACTAGTAAAAAAGAACAATGCTACTACTAAGACAAACTTCAGCTTAAAAAATGGGACTTCTTGGGCTATTGAACTCATGAAAACACTTTGTGAACTCAACTGTAGACACGGTTTAGCAAGTGGTATTAGCAATACATTTAGAAGAGGTAACATCCTGCATTTATATTTATCATGAACCCTTTTATCCTGTCAATTTATAATCATAATTATTTATTGATTCAAAATCACTTTTTTGAGGAGGTACATGTACTGATAGGTGTTTTCACTGTAGACAGCTTATCTCCTGTGCTGGACCCTTCTGATTTGATCCTGACTCGAGGAACCTTGGATGAAGAGGATGAGGAAGCAGACAGTGATACTGATGACATTGACCACAGAGGTGAGAGGTGGCTGAGGTGGCTGATGAAAACAGAACAGCTGCTTGTCCTCACATCGTTTGTTCAAGAGTTTCTTACTGTTGAACATGCAGCCAGTAATAGGGGAGGGAGGAGATGGTAAAAGATACAGCACCAGAAAAGTGTTTCCTATATCGAGAGAGTTCCTGGCCTTCCTACTGAATGGCTAATATTAAGCTGATTACAGGCCTTCTATTCGTCTTGTGTCTTCTCATCCTTATGTCCAAAATCGGTTTGGGGAATCCAGGGTTTTTGTCTGTTGTTATTAGTGTTTTAAGAATACATAAGGAGGTTACTTAGCAGAGACCTAAACCAGTTAGAAAGAACTGTAACAGTGAGGATAGAATGGCTCTGGAAACCTAAATTCTGCTTGGCATAGATTTATGGACTGTGAGCAGAATCTAATTCTTGAAACAACTCCAGGATTTATGTCTTAGCTATGACCAAGAGCAAAACTCGTTTTTACTCTTTGGCAGAGTGCTAATATATAAATCACCTCATTTAATCAGATTTATGGAGATGTAATTTACAAACAGTAAAGCTCACCCTTTTCAAGCATAGAGTTTGATGAGGTTTAACAAATATATACAGTCTTTAACCACTATCACAATCAAGATGTAGAACACATCCATCACCCCCAAAAGGTTCCTCATGCCCCTTTTTATTCAGTCCCCTTCCCAAACATCTAGTTCTTGGCAACCCCTGACCGACCGATTTCTGTTCCTGTAATTTTACCTTTTCCAGAATGCCATTTCACCCAAATTATATATTGACTATTCTTAGAATCACAGTATTTACATTTGACTTTTTTCACTCAATATAAGACTTTGTAATCTATCCATGTTGTTGCATTTATCAGTAGTATGTTCTTTTTTATTGCTGAGTGATATTCCATTATGTGGATGTATCACAATTTGTTTATTCCCCAGGTGATTGACATTTAGGTTGATTTTAGCGGTTATGAGAAAAGCCACTATAGATATTTGCAAATAGGTCATTGTGTGGACTTATGTTTTCATTTCTCTTGGTTAAAAATACCTAGGAGTGGGACCTTATTTTAACTACTTTATGAGGGAGTTATTCTCCCCAATTATAAAGAAATCATACATTTTGGGCAACATGATAAATAGAGCATGCTTCTGGGAGACACTTCCTTATTGGAAGGAGTACTTAGTTTCTTAGAAATAAAGTAGTGTTTCTGATGGATGGGTGCCAAGAGCTCTAATCTACGTTTCTAATGAGAGAGAGTTTTAAAAGAATTGCCCTTCTTTTTTCCTTGCAGTTACAGAGGAAAGCCATGAAGAGCCAGCATTCCAGAATTTTATGCAAGAATCAATGGCACAGTACTGGAAGAGAAACAACAAATAGGAGACTTTAGGACACTTCACTTGTTCTTAAAAGTCCAAAATTTTGGAACACCATGTAAAGGAACTACTATCCTTACCTCTGATTGGGGGCTAGTATAAAGGACAATTTTCTTCAGGGTAGTAATTTCTCGTATTAGAGAAATCTCATTACTAAGGTGAGATGAAGTCAGGGTTAGAAGACCCTTGGACGTGGCAGGTAGATGCTGATTCTTCCTTGGCGTTTCCCTTTTATTTATGTAAGGATGGATATATTGACTGTTCTTGGAATCTGATCTCCCTTCAAGCCTAAAACTTACTCAAGTACTTTTGTTGCTGATGGATGGAATAGAGAGAGAGAACTTAGTCTCCTGGTGACCACTTCAAATCTCTTATTAGGCTAGATCTATAGCCTCTACTTCTCCAGCATCTTGCCCTCAACTCTACAGCGTGAATTGCCCATTTGGCAGAAAGGTAGAGGGGAAACATGAACTTGTCCAGAGTGGCAGTGGTGTCTCCTTAGCAACCAGTCAATGTTGGTATGAAATCTGCCTCACACGGGATAGCTCATTATAGGACACTGGGTTTGCTGAAGAAAGTGGGCAAAACACATGATTAATGAATAAGAATCCTGTTTCATTGGTGACTTGGATAAAGAGGTTTTAATTTTAACTTTGTTATAAGCCTGCCTAGCATGATTTCAAATTAGAAAATTATATAATCACAAATAGATTCACTTCTGTTCAACAGAGAGGCTTAAAGCCAGATGTCCAAACTAGTCTCAGTAAGAAAGTGATGTTTACTAAAGTTTCTCATGTACACATACCTATTGACCAGGTACAGAGCCAGGCTCTGTTTGTATTGTACTTTGAACTTAATGCAAAGCCTACTTGGTGATTTACTCAAAGGCCATGGATTTGGGTCTGGTGCACATTCCATATATAACAGCAATTAATAAGGGTTTGCCCTGCCTCCACATTCTTTACAGTATCTTAAAACATAGTAAATTTCTCTCAAGGAATTTTATCTCTGCCTAGTGTATCCTCCAACTTAGTGGTCCTCAAGCGTGTGGTCTCTGGACCAGAAACATCACATCACCTGGGAAATTGTTAAATATACGTCTTAAAACCTACTGAATCAGAAACGGGGGGTAGGGCCCAGCAGTCCTTCATGTGACTCTGGGGCATACTAGTTTGAGAACACAAACAGCTTATGTTACAATTCCAGGCCAGGTGACTCTCAAGTACCAATCCTCATGACTTGCCTTATCAAAGTACCCTAATCTTGACTATCTGGTGCCTGTTCTCAAATTTAACATGCTAACCCAATAAAAGTATTTTACCATGAGTATTAATTTCAATATTCTATATTTAGTGGGAACCACTGGCCTAAAAATTTGAGCCTGTTCTTTAAAAGGAAACCATTTACAAAGCAAAACTCTGAATATACTTGGTTTTTCTCTGTAGTGCCTTTGAACCCTTTATCTTCCTTAAAGAATAACTTGTCTCCACTATGCCGTAAACTTCATAAGGGCAAGGACTAAGTCTTAGTCATCTTTGTATCCCTTGCACAGGACCTAGAAAATAACAGGTACTCAATAAGTGCTTGCTAAATGAATGAATTAAATACCCAGATGGCCACTTTCATTAATAAACATGGGCAAATGAAGCTAAGACTGGAACAAGAAGGGTTTAGATAAGTGTGCTAAGGATTTACAATTGTAAATTATCTGTTAACAGTTAAATTACAACCTCATTTTATTGCTATCATAGTCATCTTTATTCTCAATGCCTGGGATACTTAAGGCACTCAATAGGGCACTAATTAAAGCTGTGCCGTAGTTTTGGTTTCTGTTAAAGGAATAGTCTAAATTTTACAAGACTTGTATTCTGCATCAGAAAACCAAACTTCAGCAGTTTAACATGCATCCGTTACCAAGCCATGAAGCACACATTTGCTAATTGCTGCTAATCACTACAGTGATACATCATTTACTTAATAAATACTGATTGAGACTACCAGATGCCAAGCAAGGCAGATAGATAATGGGGTGGATGAGTAACAACAGTAATGTTGTTCAGGACATGACATAAGGTTGAAGGGTGTGTGTTGTTATCCTTTGAAAGGCTGCCCATTCAGTAACAGGAGCAGAGTAGAACTCTGGCAGAGGAATGGACTGCTGTCCTCTGATGACCAAACGGACACAAGTGAAATAAGCACAAGCCTGTCTTTGGACAGGACCTGTTTGCTTCATTCCCAAAGGAGAAAATGGAAGAAACAATTGAAAAACTGTACATGGTGAAAATATTTAGACGTCTGAGTCAGCAGAAATAAAAGGCAAAAGGGCTGAGGATACACGGACTAAGTCTAGAGAAGAAAGAAAAATGTGTGGGTGAGATAGGAGAGGGCTGTCTGAATAAGCAAAAAGGCTGTGGTCACCACGGGCCTCTGATTTTTATGAGATTTCATAAGCAAAAAGTTCAAAGAAGATGACAGAGAAGCTGGGTTGTGATTAGCTAGTTCCTGTTAGGTATTAGTACTGGATTCCCAATGACTTGAACCAAAAATGAATCAAGTTAAATGGAAAAACTGACATCTGCTATCAGCGTGTATTTAATTATAAGTCTATTCAAACACAGTTTTGAAGTTTAGCAAATATCTCAGTCTTCACCTCTCTGCAAGGGAGGTCAAAGAGGTATGATTCTCAGTTGTACAAGAGAAATGGCTGTAGAGAAGCTAAGTAACATGTCTAGTCAGAAAAGACAATAGTCAAGGATAGTGCTTTGGTCTCAGGATTACCATGCCAGCACCATGTTTCATCTGTGAACAGTGGTTTGGTTGTTGTGGAAAACTATAAAAACTGGATGTAAAAGTAAAATGCAACCTTGTTTGGTTAAGTCCAGTTCCTCTGAAATTAGGAAAGCCCACTGTATTTAAGAATAAGAATCAAATCACTGTTTATGGAAACAAATTCTACTACATCAAGGTTTTCTATAGATCTGGACAGAAAATCTCCCTTTTTTCTTTTTATATCTTCCTCATCCTCTTCTTGCAGCGCTGGTTGAAAACAGGGGAGGACCCCATGAGGCTATCAGTGGAGTGGGAACCATAGCTGCTGTCTGAGTCATCAGGGCTCTGAGGGATGCCAGCTTCGCTCATGCCAGACATGGGCTCCTCGAAGACATCGCTGCCCAGCACACCATGCCCAGAGACATTGCCTTCCTCGCTCTCTTGAGGCTCCATTTTCACATGGGCCAGATTCCAAAGAGGAGAAGCATTTACCTCTGCACCTAGAAATAGAGGGAAGAACATATACCTAGTAGTAAGCTAAGTGTAGGACAAAGTAGAATAAATATACCACCCAGGTTCTGAGTTCTTTGAACTCAGTTTTTACTGAGTTTATACTTAAGTGAATAAGTGAATAAGTATACTTAAGTGGCTGGAGAATATGATTGTTATTCTCTGCTTCAAAAAGTTAACATCAAAAAATTACCAACTCTGAATATCTTTCCTTCCAATTCTTCCACCTTTCTTTCCTCTACCTCACTCACCCCCATTTTACCTAAACCAGGGAAGTAAAACCGTACAGGTGGAAAGATTCCCTGTCTCACAGCCCAAAAGCAGGCACAACCACGGGTCTTGTTCAGTTGTTTGGTTTGCCTGTAAACCAAAAGCTTCCTTCTTTTATGGGGCTGTCTTGTTTTCCTGCCTTTTGTTTGGGTCTCTGGTCTTCTCTCACGTTATGAAAAGTTAACGACCACTACACAATGCTGATAGCAGTTCCTCTCGTGAGTGCTCAGACTAATTTGCAACCTAACTGACTGATGAGGAATGAGTCAGCCGTCTGGTTCCTAAGGTAAGCACAGAGTCTGTCTGGAAGAAGATGCCAGCTGCCTCTAACTGGGAAGCCCTATTTCAATCTCTTTCCTCTCTGATTTGTTGGAGCAAGCAAGTCCAACTATTCCAATATCCTTGAGCAATTAAAACTCCTCCATCTATCTGGCAGCTGCCTTATTCAATTCAGTAAAAGCATCAGGTAGGACCAATACAGAATACTAAAGGAAGACAAGGATATCTGCCCAACCAGCTGGATCAGCTGAATCAACCTTAGTGATCAACAGGACAACATATATTGCATCTATATCTTAATGAGGGTTTATTTTAAAGAATGCCTGTAAAGCTGTGCTAGTCCTCTCTTCACGGATTAGAGAAGAGTGCTGGTATCTCTTAGATCAGTGAAGCCGTATTTGTTTTAGGACTTCCCATTCTGCCCACTCCCACTTTTGTTCTCCTACCTCCAGAGTTTGATTCCAAAAAGCAAAAAGTATGGAGATCAGCAGCTCTCCCAGAATCAGAGTAAGTTTATTTCTCTTACTTGAAGCCTGTGGTGAAGCTTCAACCTCCAGGTTAGATGGAAAGCGCTCACTCTGAGCCCCGAGGACTCCCATGGGCAGTGACTGGTCTCCAGAAGCAAGGTCAGCCTCCAGTTCCTCACTGACAGGAAAGGTGATGTCGCTCACAGGTTCCTCCTTGATCTTAACAGGTTTAGTGTCCTCTGTGGCCTTCTCAGGATTGACAATCCTTTCATATTCTTCAGAGAGTTGCTTACTAATCTGTTGGCAAGCAAGAGTCAATTTTCCAAGCAAGTATTAAAAGTATTAAAAATAGTCAGCTTGCACTATCCCATGGGAAAGCCAACAGAATGTAACAGACAAGACTTAATACATTCACTACCAATGGAAGGGACTGGTTTAAGGTATTGAGTTTGCATTTATGAGTGATAGAGACATAAAGAAAATTTGTTTGGCAGAGAATGTGTGTGTCATTAATGAAAAGTTATAGAAAGGTAAAAAATCAAGTTAGATTGTGTTAAAGATAGAACTGGGACAAAAGATTACATATTTGGCTAAAAAAACAGTTGACATATGTACCCTAGGTGGATAATGAATGGTGTGGGAAATCTGGATCATTTAGCAAAGACGTTTTTTGTTGGGTTTAAAAAATTTCCTAGCATTCTAGATTTGGGGAAACTGAAACAGTGAACAAATGACTTGGTTAAGGCCACAAGGGTTGAAGAGATTAGATATTTCTGGTTCTAACCAAAAGTGGTGCCCCACCCCCAATCCTCCAGGCAATATCACCTAACTCTGTTTTGTTTTTCATAGCACTTAACACTATCTGAAATTGTATTTTTTGTTTGTTTGTTTGTTTGTTTTTTAGAGACAGGGTCTTGCTATGTTGCCCAGGCTGGTCTTGAACTCCTGGGCTGAGGCAATGCTCCTGCCTCAGTCTGTCAAGTAGCTGGTTTTACAGGTGCGTGCACCACTGTGCTGGCTCCTGCAATTGTTTTGATCATTATTTGTTTACTTGTTTGTTTCCCCCCAACAAGAATGCAAGCTCAAGGAACCTGTCTTGTTAACTGCTATATTCCACAATGCCTGAGTCACAATAGGCACTCAAATACTTGTTGAATAAAAGCATACTAACTGCATCTCTCAGATTCCATATCCCTGCGTATAATTTCTTCCCAAGGAATTATTAATGAATGGGGCTGTTCATTGACTAAAGGAGGTCCTTTGTGTCTGGCCAGAAACACAGCTAGGGCCATGAGAAAAGGATGTTAAGTTCACTTGGTTCCAAGACCCTGGGCTCTACACTCTAGAGCAAGTGTTGTGGGATCCTGATGAACACCCCTAGACTGGGTGGACATCTATTCCCACTTCTCCACAGGGTCACCTTACCTGTAGCATGTAACTGTGATAGTCCTTGATGCGGTGCTGCCAGAACTTCTGGAGGGAGAGCACACTGCCAATACCCACTTCATGGAATACCTGCTCCATAACATCAGGGAAAGGAGTCTGTCCCAGCCGGGCCTCCCGATCCACAGCAAAGCGCAGCAACTTGGTGAACTTAAGACAGTACTCATGTGCCACATCAGTTAGGGTCTCCAGGACACTTTCATTAGCACATTCAAAGCCTGCGTGGGCCAGGATTGTGGCTACTGCCTGGTAGAGGAGCTGTCGACAGGAGTGCCAGCTGAGTTCAGTCACAGGTTCCCCTTTCCCCCTGAAAGTGGAGACGTTGTAGTGTTATTAGTGCTCTTACAAAGGGGCAACCAACTGTTCTGTCTCTCTAAGAATTTTACAATCCAGTCAAACCACTGGCCCTGTTTTCCAGGGAAATTCTAGCCAGGTTACATAGCTCAGTTTCACCCTGCTGCTAGCAGGGCATGTCTCAGCAACTCACAGTGTTTGAACAGGCAATATATAACTATAATAAGCAGTACAAAGGGTATCTAGTGAAAAGGAAGTTTCCTTCTAGCAACTACTCAATTTTGATCACGTTTAGGATTAACAGTATAGCTCAGACACTGCTCAATGTTGCCCTAGTTGTTTCACCACAACATAGTTTCCAAACATGCTGGGCAATATGTGGACTTTCAGAAATTCACAGTTCCAATCAGGAGATTCTTATATAACTACAAAGGACCATTTTTAAAATGGAGAAGGCAACTCAATTTTATAAAAGCAATTTAAAACATATATAGCTTACAAAGCATTTTCATCCTATCCTATGCTGTAAAATGGGTAGGGTTCATATTATTAATATTCCTATTTTCCAGGAGAGGAAACTGAGGTTCAGAGGGGCTGACTTGCCAAAAGTTGTTTAGGTATTATTAGTAAGCAGTGGAACTTCTGACTCTGGGTCCTATATTCATAGTATGCCATTTTTTGTCCCAAATTGCTACTGCAAAAATCTTAATCTTTCCAAGAAAAAACTTCAAAAAGCTGTCTGATCTCCTAAAATAACTTTTAACAAGCTTTTAATAATTTAGTTGTCTCCTGAAATTTCCTATCTGGCTTATGCCTCCCCCAGACAAAGGAATTTCTTTTATAGATAAAAATAAAATAGAACACAGAAAATCACATTTCCTGTGAACCACATAATGTACAAAAGTGCCTGAGAAGCTATCTGCCCACTTAACTATTATATGTTCAGTAGCAATTACTGCAAATCATGTAATAGTTTGAGAATAAGACAACCATTGCTAAATAACTTTTCATTTAATATTTTGATCATCATTGCCATGGTCAGTCTCTCTGGGCCAAAGGAAAAAGGACTCAGAAGTGCCTAATTAAGAGAGCGAGCTAAACCAGTATCACTTTACTAGAGTAATATTTGGACCTCTTTCAAAGGAAAACAATTTTTTGGCACCCCCATAGCTGATGCAAATTATTTTTGTCATACAGTTTCTTGAATACGTATAAAACAAAACTAGGCATAAACTTTTGATGATTATAGCTCTTACTAACAATAGAAATTTGACTCAAAACTACAGAATTATAAACAGCATCAATTTAATATGTTGGACAATATTATTTTGTTGAAAACTAAAGTGCCCTCAAAATGTGAGTATGGTATTGATTGATACAGAGCAAGTTTTTTGAGTTGGGCCTATCCATACTAGTATGTGCCATGCATGTAATAACACAGTTATCCCTCCCCTTTTCACTATTCCAATGTTCAGAGCCTTCAATTATATAATCACCTTCACATCACCTGGCCATCATCTGGCCCAACTGCAACCCTTACCTATTTCGTCTATTTCTGCTCTTTTCTAATTAGTTTAGGACCACTAAACTAGTAACTGTTATCACCAGTAGGGAGATATAATAAATGATGTACAATATCACTTCTGTAGTATTCTTGCCAAACATATTTTTTCTTCTTCTTCTTATTTTTTTTTAAGAGACAGGGTCTTGCTCTGTCACCCAGGCTGGAGTACAGAGGTGCGATCGTAGCTCACTATAACCTCCAACTTCAGGGCTCAAGCAATCCTCTGCCTCAGGCTCCTGAGTGGTGCATGCCACCACGCTTGGCTAATTTTTTATTTTTTGTAGAGACGAGGTCTCACTATGTTGCCCAGGCTGGCCTCAAACTCTTGGCCTCAACCTCCTACCTCAGGTTCCCAAAGGACTGGGATTATAGGCATGAGCCTTTGCAACCAGCCCTGAACATATTTAATCTGACTCTAATCTTGAAATAAGCAAATCCAGTAAGTGGGACATTCTATAATACAAGTGACCTGAACTTGTAAAGACACTAAAGAGGCATGACAACCAGATGCAATGCATGAATCTTTGTTAGATCCTAGATGGGGAAAAAAATATATCTATAAAAGATATTTTGGGGACAATTAGAGGAATATGAATATGGACTTATTAAGTGACATTTAGTTAGCGTTCATTTACTTTGGTATGATAATGGTATTGTGATTATGTAGGATAATTTCCTTGTTCTTAGGATATACATGCTGAGGAATTTAGGGGTGAAATATTGTGATGTTTGCAACTTACTTTTAAAATACTTGGCTAAAAGTGTGTGTGTTAAGTATGTATACATGTTTGTATATTTGTGTGTATATGTGTATACACACATATATATGTGAGAAAATAAATGTGGCAAAATGTTAATCATTGGTGAGTGCAGGTGAAGGGTGTTTGGATGTTCATTATATGATTATTTAAACTTTTCTGTAGGTTTGAAAAATTTCAAAATGAAAAGAAAAAAGTAATTATTTGGCATTAAATATGATAGCAGCACTAGGTTACAAGGCAATCATTCAGAGAATCTGGAGCAGGGCTTCTGAAACTTAAATGCACTTATGAATCTCCTAGAGGTCTTGTTAAAATGCAAATTCTGATTCAGCAGGTCTGGGTGAGGCCCAGGATTGTGCATTTCTAACAAACTTTCAGGTGATGTTGATGGTGTTGGTCTTGGACCAGATATTGAGTAGGAAGGATCAAGAACATATTTCTTAAACTATTATCAAAATGAAGATACCCAATTTAAAAACTTTTGTATAGACTTGTGGATTCCTAATAATACCAGAATAAGTCCATGAATTCCAATTTGAAGACACTGAACTAAACCCATAATATACATTTTACATTAAAAAGAAAGACTAGACTCTAAGATCTATGAGGCCATGCCCTTTTTAACATACCAGTGTATTTCCTTGCTCCTAGTAAAATGCTTACCGCACAGTAGGTACTCAATACTTGCTGCATCAGAAAATTAAAAAAATACAGACTCAGGGCCAGGTGCAGTGGCTCACACCTATAATCCCAGCACTCTGAGAGGATGAGCCAGGAGGATCACTTGAGGCCAGGAGTTTGAGACCAGCCTGGGCAACATAGTGAGACTGTCTCAACAAAAAATAAAAAAAATTAAAAAATAGACTCTGGATTCTGAAGATTGGGGTTCAAAACTTAGACTTCCCACTAATTACCTGAGAAACCCTGGCCAGGTCAATTACTCTTGTCCTCATTTCTCTCACGTGGAAATGGAAGTGCTAGCACAGCCTTAACAGGGTTGTTAGGAAGATTACTTGAGCAAAGTAAGATACAGCAAAGCCTTGCCTTACCGATAAAAGTCACTCTCTGGGTCACTGTGCCGGATCTGGAACAGTGCATTAGGATTCTTACAATCTAAAGGTAGGAGATCATCAGGGAGAGGAGGTGACCCAGGGCAGGAAGGAAGAGGTTCACTCTCTTCAGTCTTTACACCTTCTGCCTGCTGCTGATTCTGGGTCTGAGCTGTGGCGATAAGGCTGCGAAGACGTCGGTTGTGCTGGATCAACTGAATGGTATGGATGGTGAGGCTGCATGGCTCTGAGGGGATGTCCAGCATAGTGGGGGGTTTGGGCTTGTTGGCTGAAGGTTGGTGCAGGGGTGGGTCATGGACTTCCACCAGACGGAACTCTCGTGGAAGCAAATCAAAGGAACTTCTGTTGGTCTGGCTTGATGATATTGGTATCTCTCCCCAGTATCTCAACATTTTGGAATAAGAGGAGAAGAGGTCTCAGGTTAAATGTAGATGATATCCTAAAGGTAATGTGTTTAAATATCTGGCAACTGTAGGTTATAGGCTTCTGCAGTGAAAAATATGAAGTCTAGCCAGTTGTTTAAGTAAAAAGCAGGCTATTCAAGACCACTTAGAAAAATGTCAGTGTCAGCAAAACTGTAGGACCAAAGGTGTTCTTCCTAAAGGAATTAAGAGAAATATAACTGTTAGATGATGGTCATTGTCACACAATGACAATTCTTACTGGACTGAACCACAAGGTAGAGCCTGGGTAGACTAATAGCTGCAATAGTATCTGGGGCTCTAGTATCCATGTTTTCTATCTCACCTCACTAACTCATTACCAAACTACCATCACGCCCAATCCTGAACAATTTGCAAGGCATGATGTAAATATGAGGTGTGAGTATTTCTCAGGGTATCCTGACATATCTGTGCTGGATCAATACTAGAAAAGCGAGTAGAGTTAAAGATAGTAGGAGGTAGTAGTTCATATTCTGTATCTCAGGCATAGTCCTGGTGGAAAAATTTACGAACCACTAATCTAAATGGTCTTATATTTTAAACTTCTAACATATATAGGGAAGAATCAGGCATTTCTGCTGCTTTCTAGTTGATATTCCTTCCTCCAGTCTCTCTTTGCATCCAATCTATTCTCCATACTGCTGCTAGACTTACTCTTTATTTTAAAAATTTTTTATTTTATTTTTTATTTTTTTGCCCTGCCTCCTGGAGCTTACTCTTTTTAAAACTCAAATCTAATGGCTTCCCATTGCCTTTTGGAAAAAGTCAGAATTGTTTGGCTTACCATTCAACAAAATTCACAATCTGGCTTCAACTCACCTTTGCAGATTCATTGCCCATATATCTCTTCAAGTTCAACAAACATTTGTTGAATGGCAGGCATTTATGTGAGGAGACAAAGACCAATAATGCAAGATCTCTGTCCTGAGGTGAGGGAGAGAAACAGAAACAGAGTATTTCAATATGAAAGTATGTGGTAAGTGCCATTCTAGAGGCATGTACACCTAGTGCAGTGGAAGCACAAAGGAGGAGCTTCCTGGCAGAAGCTTAGTTCTAACAATATCACACTACTCAGTTTCTTGAGAACAACATGCATTTCCACAGTCGACCCTTTAGGCTGTGATCTCTGCCAGAAATGCCCTGCCAACCCCCACATCCCTGGCAGTCTGATATTCATTCTTAAGTACAGCTTAAGTCACCACCCTCCATCACTTCCCCAGTACATCTCCCTTTCTATATTCTCACAGCACTTCACATGTCTCTGTCACAGCATTTATCTTTGGATTTTAACTAGCATTTGTTTCAATCAATTTTATTCTCCCATCTACCCGTTATGGTTATGATCTTGGCACACAGTAATATCTGGGATTTTACTGAATGCTTACTCTATGCCAGGCTTCACTTTTATTGTTTAATTCAGTTCTTCTAACAACCCTATGAAGCAGATACTATTATTATCCCCATTTTTTAGATGTGATAGCTGAGACTCAGTGTCTTGCCCAATGTCACAAATGATGAGGCCAAAAATCAAGAAAAGCTCCAGGGTCCGCACTCTTAACCACTAAACTATGCTGCCTCAATAATTAGTCTCGGAATGAATAAATGAATGAACAAAATAACAGAAAATTCTCCCTTTTCCTAATTTCACTGAAAGGCACAGGAAAGATAAGCACTGAACCTAAGGAATGTCCAAATTCCTCCGGGGGTGGGGTCCTCGGTCACGGTCAGCAGGCGCAGGCGCCAATCACAGGGTCCTGAAGTTGCCTATGTCCAGGGCAGCCGGAAGATGGGGAGGTCTGGACCAGAATCGACGCAAGGAGGTGCCACTATTCACTGCTGCGTCGCAGAAGGGGGCTGGGCGGTTGTCGGACGCGGAGAGGCCAGAGGCAAGGGTCGCGTCAGGCCCGGAAGCCTGGCTTGTTGATTAGTGGTCCAACACTGCCGGAAGCGCTTCTTCTTAATCAGGCTAGGCCACAGGAAGTCATTACAATCCTGTTGCAACCTCTAAAGATGTCCCCATTCTGCGCAGCACCCCGACAGCCTTTTTCTGTTTTTCTATTATTATGACTTTCCCGTGTTACGCACCACTTCACAACGCTCTGGGTCGTGAAGGAGCAACTCCACCATTGCTGCCCAGAGGAGTCACTGAGAATTTGGGAGAGGGAGACGTGGAGAGGAACGAAGAGACCGAAGGGTGAGGTTTCTAGGAACAGATTTCGAGACTGCACCCGGTTGAGGATGGCCGATATTTCTCCTCCGTCGGAGCCGGCGGCACCGCAAGAACTCAGTGGTGACTTCAAGAAGCCAGCTCTGCCGGTGCCCCCGGCGGTGCGGGATAAAGCCCCGGCTACCAGTCCCTCAAACCCTGAGGAGGTGAAGAAAGAAAGGCCCACGGCGCTGCGGGACCCCGATTCTGGGGAGCCCGACGTCCCGCCACCTCGGCCGTACAGCGGGGACACTAAAAGTCCACAAGAGGAGCAGCCACATCCCCCCACAGCGTCTTTTTCCCCTGGCGGTCCGGCCCGGGCTCCCCCATACCAAGAGCCACCGTGGGGCGGCCCAAGCACGGCCACCTACAGCCTAGAGACCCTGAAGGGCGGCACCATCCTTGGCACCCGTAGCTTGAAAGGGACGAGTTACTGCCTTTTCGGGAGGCTGTCTAGCTGCGACGTGTGCCTGGAGCACCCTTCTGTGTCTCGGTACCATGCCGTACTGCAGCACAGGGCGTCCGGCCCAGACAGAGAATGCGACGGCCATGGGCCGGGCTTCTACCTCTACGATCTGGGAAGCACCCATGGCACTTTTCTCAACAAAACTCGCATCCCACCCCGCACCTATTGTCGGGTCCACGTCGGGCATGTTCTTCGCTTTGGAGGCAGCACCCGGCTCTTTATCCTGCAGGTAAGTAGAAAAACCTAGAATTGGAATCTCAGGAGCTCGCCGGGCTGCGTTCCTGAGCTTCTTAAGCTTTTGTTGAGGAAGGAAATTCTCCCAGTCAGCGATTACAAAAGTGGAGGAATCAGTCTGGCCCCTCACCTCCAGACCTCTGTACACATTGCCATATTTCTGAAAGTAACTTACACAATCCTGAACTCTGAAAGAACTTTTTTGCTTGGTTCACAAGGGACCAGAGGAAGACCGAGAGGCAGAATCAGAGTTAACAGTAACACAGTTGAAGGAATTGCGCAAGCAGCAACAAATGTTGTTGGAGAAGAAGATGCTAGGAGAAGACTCAGAGGAAGAGGAGGAAATGGATACCACTGAAAGGAAGAGGAATACTAGTACCCAAGATGATGACATGGGTTGCACCTGGGGAATGGGTAAGAAAATTGCTGACAGAGGTTAATATTTTGAGTTCACTACTAGTGGCACCCTTAAATGTTTTTTTCATACAGTTTTTCATGACTCTTGGAGATAGGGCAAACATAATCTGCACTTTCCTGATGTAAAAAAGTTGAATTATGGTCATTGTGGATTTCTTTTAGTGTGTTTTTAATGCACTCTTGTTCAAAACTCATCCTCAGCATACAATTAACTTACTATTTTTTACCATTTAATGGTAAAAATATTTATGTATTAATATTTATTATATATTTATTAAGTACTGACCTTGTGCTATATGATTATCACTGGAAGGGGTGGAACTACATTGAATCAAATAAATGGGATGTTAATCAATATAGGATATTCTCTTGATTTTTTGTACTTTGTGAAAATATTCTGAAATGTGGAATATCTAATCAGAGAAAGCTGGTCCCTTAGCAAAGAGAATAAATTGAATTTTCTATAACACCAGACATTTTGGAGGATGGATATTCAGGAAATAGGACTATAAAAAGATAGAAGATGGCCTTAATATGTAGTTGAGAAGACGGGATAAATATTATGAAATTACTTGAAGTACCAAACAAAAGCTAGAAACCATAAGAATGCTAGAGTAAAGGTTCAGAGAAGGGAGCAATCACTGAGGACTTAGACTTGTGCTGTTGAATATGGTAGCCACTAGCCACATGTGGTTACTGAGCACTTGCAATGTGGCTAGTCCAAATTGATATGTGCTTTAAGTGCAAAATACACACTGAATTTCGAAGATTTAGTCTGAAAAAAGAATATAAAATATATCATTCATTTTGTGTATATATATATATATATTTTTTTTTTTTTGAGACAGGGTCTTGCTCTGTTGCCCAGGCTAGAGTGCAGTGACATCATCTTAACTCACTGCACCTTCAAACTCCTGGGCTCAAGTGATCCTCCTCCCTCAGCTTCCTGAGTAGCTGGGACTACAGGTGTGCACCACCATGCCTGGCTAATTTTTTCTATTTTTTGAGTTGGGGGTCTCACTAGGAGCCTGGGTTGCTCAGGCTCGTCTCCACCTCCTAGCCTCAAGCAATCCTCCTGCCTCAGCCTCCCAAAGTATTAGGATTACAGGTGTGAGCCACCATGCCTGGCCCAATATTTTTATATTGATTACATGTTGAAATGACAATAATTTCATCTTTCTTATTAATTTTTTAATGTGGCTGATAGAAAATTTAAGATTACATATATGTCTTTCATTATATTTCCATTGGACAGCACTGACTTAGAACTTTGGGAAACTTTATAAGCAGAAGAGTTTTGAGCTGGAACTTGAAGGAAGGGAAAAGCCGTTATGAAGTTGAGGATTGGGATTGGTCTTCAGGGTAGGAATTGATGATTTTAAGGAATTAATGAGTAGACCAGTCTATTTGGCAAATATAAAAAGTATTAGGAAATTATATTGGAAACAAAGTATTAGACCTGAGTGTGAGAGAAGGAGAATGCTGGGCTGAGGAGCTCATATTTTTTTCTACAATGTGGTAGGTAATTTTGCATTTTAAAAAATAGTGATGGAGAAAAAAAAAAATAAGATGCCATGAAAACAAGTTTTGACTTGTCATACAATTTAGAAAACCTGAAGATGCTCATACTGCTGGTTTTGTGGTTGTTTCACCCCCCTTCTCCCAAGTATGTATTTTTCTTTTCATTCCATGTAACTATACTTTTATGCAGCCTGAAAGGGTAGTGAGTGTCATTCAGATAGTCTCTTCTTGTGTCTGATTATCTTTTCTTTTCTTTCCCATATCCTGTAGGAGAAGATGCTGTAGAGGATGAGGCTGAAGAGAACCCCATTGTCTTAGAGTTTCAGCAGGAAAGGGAGGCCTTTTATATAAAGGATCCAAAGAAGGCTCTCCAAGGGTTTTTTGACCGAGAAGGTATGTAAACAGATTCTGACCCTGCCAGTAAAATGTATCCACAGCAATGTTGTTTTCTAGAGCTTCAGGTAGAGCTTTATACTTAGAAATGCTATATTTTATCTGCTGTCCTCTTTGTTCAGTTCTTGCCCTCAGGTCAGTTGCTTCAGGTTTATTTTAAAATCATTTCTCATTATTATAGTGGTAGAAAAAAAAGAAAATCACAAAAATCTTTTTAGTCTTTCTTCTCATCTTGGAGAAAAGGAACTATTTTTTCCTGACTCGTCTCATTCTTCTCAAAAGATCCTGGGCTTTGGTGGTGGGGAAATTGAGCCAACTTCTTGTAATTTGTTATTCCTAATTCGCCTGATCTTTTGTAATTCCTAACATGGATTTTGACTTTGTATGATTTTAAAAAATGTTTCTACAGAGGATAGTTTCAGTAGAAATACTTTGAGAGAACATTTATGTGTATATGCATATATGTATATGTTTTATATGTATGAATAATATATGAACTGGCTGCTTTCTACACTTAATACTTATGTGTCTAAAAACCAGGCAACTGTGATAAAATAACCACTGAAGTCTACAACTCATAAAAAGTGTGAAAGCTACTATACAGTGAACAAAGCTATGTTTGGAGAGTTGACTGTTTCAATCCGAGTTTGCTTTTTTCCTCTGCCTCAAACTCATTCTAATTTTATTATCAGATGATTATCCCTAGGAATGAGAAGTGAAATGCATTCAGATTTGTTATTCAGTGTGGTTTGGGAACTTATTTAACCTTTGTTCTCATTTCTTGTATCAACTTGTAATTTTCAGATCCTATTAAAATTGTTTTGTGTTTTTTTCTCCCACAGGAGAAGAATTAGAATATGAATTTGATGAACAGGGACACAGCACTTGGCTCTGCAGGGTGAGGTATGTTCTTTTCTTATTAATGTCCATTTCTGGAAAGTGGCCAATTTCAGGTTTAATTTATGGTTATAGACAACAACCCAAAGACTAACTTTAATCTTAATTTTAGACTCTTCCTAAATTTGAGCCTTGATAGGTTAGTAACGCTTATGTTATTGGGGAGTCAGGTGGGATGAGTAAGAGGTGGAAGGTAAAGATTTGAAGTCCAGCCTTGGCAAGATGGAACAAGATGAATTGAGAGATTGAAAAACCATCTAAAAAAACATGATTATTATCACAGCATATTAGTTGTTTTCATGAGGATTGGAGCTTAGTGCTATGTTACAATTCCCACCAAACCAATGCAGATTACCTGTGGATGATTCAACTGGAAAGCAACTGGTGGCTGAGGCCATTCACTCAGGAAAGAAAAAAGAAGCAATGATCCAGTGCTCACTGGAAGCTTGTCGGATCCTTGATACTTTGGGATTGCTGCGGCAGGAAGCAGGTCAGTATATAGAAGCCCTTTTTTCTTAAAAAATAAGACTCTTGACTTCTCTATCCAAAAAATAAATAAATAAATAAGAAGAAAGAAGGAAAATTTAACACAAAAGGTAATAAAACCTCTTTATGGGGGAAAATGTAATTGCACAGAATATTCTGAAGTGAAAAGAAAAAAATCCTGATCTTAATACCATAAGGAAGCCATTGTTTACATTCTCCCAGACATTTTCTATGCATATATAAACGTGTGTTTACAAATAGATCCTTTAACAAAAAGCAAACACTGGTACACAAATATAGTCACGTTACTTATACTCTTTTGTGACTCACTTTTTTTTTTAACATAAGGATGTATCGTGAATATTATCCATATCAATACCTTGTTTACCTTGTTTTTAAAAAAAAGTCTGGCTGTAGCATCACTTATTAATAAGGCCTATATTATATTTTTATTCTAAAATTAATTTTTATTATTGCAAAGGAATTTATGTCTGGTTTAAAACTACCAAAAAGCTTATAAAAAAATATACCTGTTCCTTGCTCTACCCCTCCTCAGTCCTCTTCTGTAGAGGCTTTCAACTCTTTCAGTTATTTCTTCTGGCATTTAAAAATACCCCTATTTCTGAGAAACAAGAATATCCTGTTATATTTTGAGTCTTTTATTTTATTTTATTTTATTTTATTTTTTAGAGATGGGTCTTGCTATATTGCCCAGGCTGGTCTCGAAGTCCTGGCTTCAAGCAATACTCCCACCTTGGCCTCCCAAACTGGTGGGGTTACAGGTGTGAAACACTGCGCCCAGCCAAGTGATTTAGATATTAGCTGTTGACTCTGTTAACTTAGTATTTTGTATTTACGTAATTATGCTTATGTAAATATTAGTCATAGCTGAGCAGTTTTGTTTCTTTTATTATTTGTTTTATTTTATTTTGCAATATTTATTTATTTTTTAAGTTGCCTTGGGGTGTGCTCCCTATTTCTTTTTGTTTTTCTTAAGGGTAATAATTGTGGTTTTTTTCCGTGTGTTTGGGCTTTTTTTGATACCTCTTGCTCATTCTTCCCACACCTTTCAACAGCCTTTGAGTATGTTTGTCCACATGATCAATCACATTAAGTAATTTATCAGTTCTGATTTTTTTTTTGGAGATATTTTTTCTGAAGAGCACTATTCTCCTTCTTTTAGGGCTTGTTGCTCTCCAGACCTGCTGCAGAACTGTTATCTTTCTTGTGACTTTTCTGTCATCCTTGAGATTTCCTTTTTCTTTTTTTTTCTTTTTTTTTTTTTGTTACCTTTTCTCAGGGACAGTTGAATATCCTTGGGATTTCCTTGGCCTTTCTCCAGGGTTGGATTTTCTGTTTCTTGATTCTTATATTTTCATATTTCTCGGTTTATCTCCTTGTTTTAGTGGAGCATGTCCTTCTGTAGTTCTAGCAGATTAAAAAGTTGGTACAACACTGGAGGGCACGTGTGATTATAGTCTTCATTGGATTTCATATCTTTCATTTTCTTGGTCTATTGTCTTGTTTTGGTGGACATCCTCTAGTGGATTTCAGAGAAAGGATATATAGGAAGGAAGCTTTATTAAACCTTCTATTCTGAAAATATAATTATTCTAGCTTCACTTTTGATTAGTAGGTTGGCTGAGAATAGAATTCTAAGTTAGAAATTTTCCTTCACCACTTTGAAGACGTTGTTCTTATCATCTTACATCCAGTGTTGCTATTGAGAAATCCTAAACTGTTCATATTTTGATCTATTTTATGGTTTTCCCTTCCCTTGTCAGAAGTTTGTAAGAGTTTCCCATTGTTCTACAGGTTCTGAAACTTTGATGTGTCTTTCTGTGGATCTATTTTTGTCCACTTTTCTGGGTACTTGTTGGGCCCTTTTGATCTGGAAATCTTGGCAGTGGAGGAAGATTTCTGCCATTATGCCATTAATCGTTTTATTCCTCTGTTTTCTTTGGAATTTTGTTTTCTTTTTTTTTTTTTTTTGCAACATGGATGAACCTTGAAGGAATTTTGTTATTCAGATATTGGACCTCTTGGACTGACCATTTAAGATTTTTCTTTTTTTTCTTTTTCGTTCCATCTCTTTGTCTTTTTGTTCTTTCTGGGTGATTTCTGCAACTTTATCTTTCAGTCTCTCTATTTTGCCATCAAGGTTTGCATTTATAAAAGTTCATTTTTGTTTTTTGAATAGTCCTTTTTAAAACATAGTATCCTAAAAATCAATCAATCAATCAAACATAGTAAGGATACTGTGTTTCATGGATTGTAAATATCTCATGTCCGCTTTCTCTTTTTTTGTTTGGTCTCTATTCTACATATTAGGTTTTTCTCAGGTGTCGTGTAATCCTTTGTTGTAGATTTTTATTGGGGGATAAAAAAGGTTTGGGATATATAGGTGGGGTTTCGGTGTGGAATATATAGGTAGGGTTTGTTGACTTTGAGCAATACTATAGAATAATGTGGGCGGCCTTTTGTTGGAGAACCCCTGATGTAAGTATCCTTAGGTTTTCCTTGTCTGCGGGCAAGATTCCCCAGAGACTACTCTTCCAGTCTGTTGCCTGAAAGGAAAGGACTGGCCTCCAGCATTCCTATAGCTAAGTGGTGGAAGATGGCTGAGCGGGTTCATGGCATTCACCTATTTTCAGGACAGTACTATTTTTAGATTATAGTGCCCATGCCCTCAACTTTACTAGTCAACCCATAATCCAAAGACTTTCTGTTTCAACCTTTCTAGAGATTAACCTCTGGATTTCTACTGGGGGTAGGAAGTAGGTGAGAAGGCAGGGAGGAGGATGTTTCTCAACCAGCTTTTACTCAGTCCTCCTTATTTTAACACTAGTGTCCATCCCCACTTACAAATCCTTTTGAGGGTCTGCAGTGTAATTAATCTGATTGGTTCTCACTAAACCACTGTTGGTTTAGGATTAATCTTTTTTAGTATGCTAAGTTATTTTCCATTCATCTATCTGCTTTCTAATTTCCAAAACTTTGATGTTGCTCTCCCCCTCCTAGTCTCCTTGTCTTTGTGGATTGGTGTCTTTAAAAAAGATCTTGGCCAGCTGTGGTGGCTCACGCCTGTTATCCTAGCACTCTGGGAGGCCGAGGTGGGAGAGTTGCTTGAGCTCAGGAGTTCGAGTCCAGCCTGAGCAGGAGCGAGACACTGTCTCTATCCAGAAGAGAAAAAATTAGCCTTGTGTAATGGCTTGCGCCTGTAGTCCCAGCTACTCAGGAGGCTGAGGCAGGATGATCACTTGAGCCCAGGAGTTTGAGGTTGCACTGAGCTATGATGACACCACTATACTCTACGTGGGGTGACAGAGTAAGGCTCTGTCTCAAAAAAAAAAAAAGTAAATAAAATAAATAAAATCAGCTGCCTTTAAGATCCATATTCTCTCACTTTAATGACTTCATTGGAAAGAGAGCTTCTTTGCCTCTATATCTAAATATAAATATGAGGGAAAGATTCTTAATGATTTGGCTTTGGTCACATGACTACCCCTAAACCAGATGAAATGGAGGAGTTGTTTTCAATTTTTTTCTTTTTCTATTTTTTTAAATTTGTGTTTTTTTAATTTCTACCGTATGCCCAATGGCAAAGGGAGGAGTTTTCTAGAGGAAAGAGGTGCTTTTACCAAAACAAGGGGAGTAGGATGATGTAGGGTAGACAAAAAAAATAATAGCTGCCATAATCCCGTACGGATGGACTCTCCACATTTTCACTGTTACAATGTTGCATTGATATCTATAGCATAAATTCCTAGAAGTAGAATGCTGTATCAAGGCATTTTAATGTTGACAGATGTTATAGGATTGACCATCAAAAAGGCTGTATCAATGAACATTCCCATCAATTGTTTGAGAGTTTCATGTTCCCATACCCTTGCCAAACTCTGCAGTATTAATCTTTTTATGTTTTTTCTAGTTGAATAGGTGAGAGATGGTATCTCATTTTTTCATTTGTATTTTATTAATTATTTTTAAAAAGTAACATCTTTTCAAATGTCTGGCCATTTGTATTTCTTTTTCTGTGAACTGTTTTCATTATTTTTTAGATTTTCTTTTGGATTATTAGCCTTTTTATCATTTATCTTTTTCCTTTTTTACTCATTGATTTTTAAGAGCCTTTTGCTAATAAATAAAAATTGTGTAATAAAAAGTTGTGGTAAAATATATGTAATAAAATTTACTATTTTAAGCATTTTAAGTGTATAATTCAGTGGCATTAAGTACATTCACATTGTTGCACAACCGCACCACTGTCTGTCTCATTCCATACTGAAATTCCATACTGAAATTC
The DNA here is from genome assembly GCA_023783475.1 of Daubentonia madagascariensis. Taxonomy (NCBI): domain Eukaryota; kingdom Metazoa; phylum Chordata; class Mammalia; order Primates; family Daubentoniidae; genus Daubentonia; species Daubentonia madagascariensis. The sequence goes on from JAKFHU010001035.1 coordinate 23,493,396, forward strand.
TGTACCTGTTAAATACTAACTCCATTTCATCATTCATACTGAAATCATCATTCATCATTCCATACTGAAATTCTGTACCTATTAAATACTAACTCCATTTCACCCCAGTCCCTGGCAGCCACCATTCTACTTTTCTGTCTCTATTAATATTTTATTTTATTTTATTTTATGTTAATGTTTATGTTATGTTAATGTTTATGTTATGTTATGATATGTTTGGGACAGGGTCTTGCTCTGTTGCCTGGGCTAGAGTGCAGTGGTGTTGTCATAGCTCACTGCAACCTCAGACTCCTGGGCTCAAGCGATCCTCCTGCCTCAGCCTCCCAAGTAGCTGGGACTACAGGCACACACCACCATGCCCAGCTAATTTTTCTATTTTTTGTAGAGATGGGGTCTCGCTATGTCGCTCAGGCTGATCTCGAGCTCCTGGCCTGAAGCTATCCTCCTGCCTCGGCTTCCCAAAGTTCTGGGATTACAGGTGTAAGCCATTGTGCCTAGCCTAGCTCTATGAATTTGACTACTTTAGGTAGCTCATATAAGTGGAATCATGTGATATGTCCTTTTGTATCTGGCTTATTTCATTTAGCATGTCTTCAAGATTTAGCTCTTTCTTTTTATGTATAGCTTAACAACTTGTAGAATCCTTTTTCAATAGTTGATGGTGGTATTTTAAGGTGCTTGCCTACTTGCCTTCTTTCTTTTTCTTTTTTTTTTTTTTTTTAACTTATTTCATTATCATTTATTTTATCCACCTCTAGTGTCTCGGAAAAGGAAAGCCAAGAACTGGGAGGATGAAGACTTTTATGATAGTGATGATGACACATTCCTTGACCGAACTGGCCTGGTTGAGAAGAAGCGTCTAAACCGAATGAAGAAGGCAGGCAAGATTGATGAGAAGCCAGAGACCTTTGAATCATTGGCAAGTTTTATTTATAAAAGTAGCTGTGGTAGTTTAATTTTTAACTAAAATAATGTATTATTTAATTATGCTTAATGATAATTACACTTTTTAAAGTGGTAGCATTGAAATCTGGTACTGAAGTATAACTTTTGTGATCTGTAAATTTAATGGTAATAAACCGCTAGTCTTACTCAAGTTCTTGGGAAAAATTGGCTTGCTGCTAGAGACTTTCCTTCACAATGATATTAATCCATTAATGAACATTCTTTGGATATGATAATACCCCCCAAAAAGAAAGGAAAAACTTCCAAGTTAGGGCAATCTAAGGTGAAATGACTTTAGGCTTCTGGCAGTCAAGAAGAGTCAAAGGAATTTTGAGGAGCATAGTGTGGTCATATGTAGTCTGAAACAGTAATCCTTTATGAAATTATCATAGGTGGCATGAGTTAATATGTAGGTTAATTACTTACCTGTTACCCAATAGGTAGGTAATAGTCTACCTATTCGACTAGAAAAAACATAAAAAGATTAATATTGCAGAGTTTGACAAGGGAATGAGGAAATGGACTCTCAAACAATTGGTGGGAATGTACAATACAACCTTTTTGTGGTCAATCTTACAACATCTGTCAACATTAAAAATGCATTGATTCAGCAATTTTACTTCTAGGAATTTATCCCATAGATAATTCATTTATAGTAGTCTTCAGAGCTTAAAACATTACCCATCATCATCCTTTTGATTCATCAATGAAAACAGAAGCCTTGAGCTCTTTCTTCTGAGGAAAATAAAGTCTGAGTTTTTCATTCTGTTTAATTCTGAGTTCTTTATTTCAGAAATTAATTCAATTAGAATTAAATAAACAAATGAAAAATGTTAACTCCATAAGGAGTAGATTTAAATGGACTTCTGAATTATCTTCTTAAAACTTATAGTAACAATAGTGAAAATAAGAGGAAGATGATAAGGAAACATAGTTTGAAAGAAGAAAAACAAGCTAACCCTGTTGATTTGAGTGTTACAGGTTGCAAAGTTAAATGATGCTGAAAGGGAACTGTCTGAAATTTCTGAAAGGCTGAAAGCCTCAAGCAAAGGTAAGTCGTTCATCAAATATTTATTGATGTACCATATGTAGTGCACTATGCTCTAGGTACTGGGACTACATTGGTTAGTAATTTACAGAACATGAAGCCTTTCTAAGGAGCAACAAAACATTTTAGAGCTAGAAAGAACATTATAAATAATTTGATTTAACTTCTTTATTTAATAGTTGAGGGGAATGAAGCCCATTGAGACAAAATGACTTCCCAGTGTCTCACAGCTATAACCCATTTCCTTATTCCTAATATCAGTGATGTCTACTGTACAGCTTTTATTAGTGACTTTTCTATGGAACCTTTGGCTGAATTTAAAAATATTTGAGGCCATCTTTTCTAAACATGTGTTATTCCTTTCTTGGACAGCTCTATCAGAGTCACCATCTCAGGATTCTTTAGATGCATTCATGTCAGAAATGAAATCAGGGAGTTCATTAGATGGTGTGTCCCGGAAGAAACTTCACCTGAGAACTTTTGAACTGAGGAAAGAACAACAGAGACTTAAAGGGCTAATAAAAATTGTAAAGCCAGCAGAGATTCCAGAACTAAAAAAGTAAGTAAATCTTAGTTATATTTGGAATTTTAAATAAGCATGGTAGCATAGATAACATTTTGAATTATCCCTTTATCTTCTTAGATAATCATTATATAATAGAAACATTATACAAGGAATCCTTTAAAGCACAGAAGGCAGTGGTTTCATAGAATAACTAAAAACCTGTTTCATTTGTGAAATATAGACTGCTAGAGGCATTTTAGAGAAAACTATATTGATTTCTGGTTCATTAGAAGGCTCTGAAGGTTTTTACTTAAATCTTTTAGTGCAGAATAAACGTCTTTAAAAAGCAAAAAGCACAAAAGACTAACTTCTTTAATATATAAAGACCTATGAATGATAAGTAGACAGCCAACCACCTAAGAGAAAAATGAGCAGACGATGTCAACTGACAGGCCACAGAAAAAGAAATGCAGATATCTCTTAACTATATGAAAAGATGCTCAACCTCACTCATAAGAGAAATACAAATACTACAGTGTAACACCATTATTTATCTGTGAATTTGATAAAGATTGATTAAGTATGATAATACACTGTGCTGATGAAACTATGACCAAAAGGCACTCTCTTATATTGCTCATTGAAGAGCAAATTAGTGCATTCCCTATACAGGACAAATTGGCAGTATCTATCTTGTTTACAAATGCACATGCCCTTTGATCATTTCATTTCTAAATACTTCATTTCTAGGAATTTGTCCCTCACATACATAAGAAATGGTGAATATATATTGCAGCATTGTTTATAATGGTAAAAGATTAGAAATCCCATAAATGTTTATCAAAAGGGATGAATTAAATAAATTATAATATAGATATACAATAGAATACCATATAGCTGTAAAAAAATGAGGAAACTATGTAAGATATGGAAGCACTATAAAGGTATATTAAGTAACAAAAGCAAGGTACAGAACAAAGTGTATAACAGGCACTGTCTGTATAAAAAAATGGTGGTAGGGGAAGAATACATAGGAAAGTAGGCCATTACTTGTGTGGGCATAAGGTCTGTTTAGGTCAGGTTCCCTGAAAATAGACTCTGAGACGGGGATTCGTCTGTAAGTGATTTATTGAGAGAGTGCTCTCAGGAGAAATCTGTGTGGGAGTGAGGGAAGCAGGCTAGTGCAGGGGAAGCAGCTAGGCAAAGATGTGGTTTCAGGAGAGCCTGAATGGCGCCACAGATGCCATGGACGCAAGGGGCTTGGACTTTATACCCTCCCCTACCCTTCAATGGCCATAGCTGCCCATGACAGGGGTTGGGGATTGGGGACACACAGCAATTCTCCTGAGAAGGGTGCAGGTGTGAGCCTTTAGCAGACAATGTCTGCAGTAGCTGGTTGGCCTGGTAAAGGGAATCTGGTAGGGGTACTAACAGCATCTGCTGCTGGATCTCTGGAAAGATTTATGAAAACTGTTAACATTGATTGCTGATGGGAGGATAACTGGGTGGCTGGGGCACAGCAATGGGAGGAAAACTTCACAATATATACACCCTTTATACCTTATGAGTTTTGAACATATGAATATAATTTCTATTCAAATATACTGAATTTTTTAAAAAGAAAATTCTGTATCAAATAGCCATACTGCTTTAGTTCTAAATTTACTATAACGTGATCACAGTTCTAGTTTTGAATACCAAATAACTGGAAAAAGTAAAAATTATATTAATAATTTTGTTCCAATAAAAATATTTGCTAATAAAAGTAAATCTCTGCTTTGAAAAAAACAAAACAAAACACCTCTTAGAGCCTGGGTATGTGAAGGTTAATATTGGATGCATCAGGCATATAGAAGGAAGGGGTTTAGAGGCCTTTCTTACTGGGAGAGCCCCAGTTCCCACAGTGAAGGTGAAGAGAGGAGAAGAGGGAGACCCCTGAGAGGAAAGGCTCTGATGCGCGTTTTCCTTCAGAAGCAAGTGGCTGAGCTTGCCGTCTTTCTCTCCTTGCGTCTCTTCTGTCATAAACCTGGGGTTAAAGCGGTAGAGCTAGATTAGAGCACGCTAGATTAGCCTGGACAAGAGCTTGGCACGGCCACATTTCACAATCAGGAATGACAATCGTGAATAGTAGGGTTTCTCATTGTTTCAAATTAAATCTGCACCTAGTCATTTTTTTACTCTCTTTTCTCAGGAATGATAAATCTTAGATGATTTTAAAACCCCAGATGAAAAGATATGAGCATAGATTGTCTTTTAATGCCTGTATCTGTTATTCCTAAGAACCAGTTGACAACTGTTCAGTGTATTTAAATACTTTTTTTAAAAGTATAATTTGTTCTTTCAAAAGTGGAGAAAGTATCTCCTGGAAGTTAATTTTCTTGTTAACTTTGATTTTGGGGAAATTATTGGAACAGATGAACCCAAATCTATTTGCAAACATCTAGAAGATTAATGAGTAATTTGTAAACAAGATTTTGGTACTAATTCTTTCCAGACTCGGCTAATATTTTGAGTATGTGTGTATATTGACAGAAAGAGAGAGATCCAATCTTTCAACTTGACAGTATTTTAAAATTTTGTTATATGTGGTCTCATCAACAAATTTCAAAAATGTAGAGTAGGTTATTGTAGAAATAAGCAACCCTCATGAGCACAATCCAGGTAGGCATCTCAAAAGGTGATACTGGCTAGCCCAGGAGTTCGAGGTTATAGTAAGCTACGATGGCACCACTGCATTCCAGCCTGGGCAACAGAGCAAGACCCTGTCTCTTAAAAAAAAAAAAAAACTGATACTGGCTAGATGATTCACTTACTTATGAAGTTTAGGAAGTTTCTTATTTTCTTCAGTTCTGTGCTGCCCAGCATAGCACCCAGTAGCCTCGTGTGCTATTAAAATTAAAATTTTTAAAAATTAAATAAAATTAAAAATTCAGATATTCACTCACACCAGCCTCATGTCAAGTGATCAATAGCCACATGTGGCTAGTGGCTACTGTACAGGACATTTCCATCATTGCAGAAAGTTCTGCTGGACAGTGGTGCTTTAGATTGCCAGTAAGCATTTATTAAATCCCTCACCCCTGTGTATAAAACCTGCAACTTGATGCTGGGAGCATTACATAGAAGAGTATCTAGATATTGAGAGGTACCTCCTCGTACATAGATGTGGAAGTAAAATGTTTCTGGAGCCCTTTATTATCTGTACAGAAAATTCATCCCCACATTACTAGCAGGTTTGTTCAAAGATTTATGTGTAGTTTGGATATTTAATACAATGATTCCTAGATCAGCCCACAAAAGTCCATTTGACCCACACGATATTTAAGTTACCTTACTGATAGTGAGGAGACAGGTTAGTAGTAGAATTAGACTTCCTGGGTTTAATTCTCAGCTCTATCAATTACTTTTTAGGCCTTTTGGGGCAAGTTATATAACTTCTTTGATCCCCACTTTCCTCATCTGTAAATTGGAGGTAATGATGTTGCAAAACTTAAATGAATAATACTTAAAGTGCTGGCATATATATATTACCATCATCATTTGTAACATTGTCTTTGAAGAGAAAAGGTAAAAACTCTGGAGCTATATCTGGAGTAAACAAATTATCAGTGAGTTTTAATTCTAATTCTATAATCCTTTAACTTAATAAGTCAGCCCTTGCGAGGTGTTCTGGGCTAGAAGACATATCAGCTCCCTCCAGAGCCTCCTCTCCTGCTGTCAGTCTGTGTGTTTGTCTGGTTTCTCCTCCCTTTCCTACTTTTATACTGGCCTAGATGCTGTGTATCTTCTTCCTCCTCTTCTTACTTGAGAATTGAACTTCCACACTTTCTGACTCCCACACTCATCCCCCAAGCAACTCTTTTTTTTATTTTTTTATTATTTTTTTTAAATTTATTTTTTTAATTTCAGAATATCATGGGGGTACAACACTTTGCCCATACACATTGCCCCTGTTCTGCCTGTGTCAGAGCCACAATCGTGGTCATCCCCCCCCAAGCAACTCTTGATGGTGATTCCCATCTTCTGCTTTTTCATCTCCTTTGGGCCAGTCTTTGCACAGGCCAGCTCAGCTATTTGATGTAACTGAAAAACACTCTGTTGCTGTTGGTTTTGTCTTTCTATGCCAGAGCCTTCCTGAGGCCTGTGGGGAAGGGTGTGAAGGATAATGATTTGGCAAAGGGTCTTTCAGGGCCAGACAGTCAAGATTCTTCTGATGGCCTTAGCAAGGGAATGGGTTTTATCTCTGGTAGGAAGAAAGAGGGTAAGGCTGGGCCCAAGAGTGCTGCTGAGGGGATTAGACTTAGGTAAAAGAAGGCAGAAGTGGCAAGTGGGGCTTCAAGGTGGGCCAGGGTAGCCAGTGTCTGGTATGGGTCACTTTGAGTCAGGAGTGCCAGTACTGTCTTTATATTCCAGTTTGCAGGGCTGTCCATGGTCAATGTGAAGAAAGCGTAGGGCTTTCTTCCCTAGTCTACTATGGTTATTCTAAATTTTCCTTTGTCTTCCTCATGCCATCCTCTCATTGCCACCTCTGTGTGTCTTATCAACTCAACTGCCATCCCTTTTGTTTTTACTGTTTTCTCCTCCCCCTTTCTAATTTCTACTTTCTCTTTTTTCTCTTCCTCAGCTTTGCCATAATAGGCTTAGCTTTTATGACTATCTTTAGCCAGTGAGAATGCTGACAAGCTCACTAGTTGCAGTGTCTCTCACTATGTCTTTGTCAGTACTACACAGGGTATCCTCCCTAAGGCATTCTTCAGAGGTTGGTGGGAAATAGGGCTTTACACCATGGATCCATCCAAGTAAAGACATGGTCATACTTACACGTTCTCCTTTGCCAGTGACCTTTGTACTATAGTCATTTCATGGATTTGAAGTCAGGTAGCATGTTGCAAATTACTAGACTAAGGGAGCAGCCTCATCTTGCCCTTCATAGCTCTGTGTCTTTGATAGTCAGCATTATTGTTGTTCATTCAAACTCTGCTGGCCTGAATACCTCTTTCTATTGTTGCATGCTTAGATATTCATTTTGTGGTAATTTTTGTTTTGCCAAAACTCACTGGGATAGATATGTATAATTATTCTTTATTCCTAGGATGGAAAGTCAGACTACAGATTCAGAAAATAAAGCTAAAAAGCTCTCATTGCCTCTCTTTGGTGCCATGAAAGGAGGAAGCAAATTCAAATTAAAAACTGGAACAGTAGGGGTAAGTTGTGAGTCAAGGTGTTACACTTTTAGCTCTTGAGTTATCCCTGAGCTAGTTTTTCTCTCTTTTTTTTTGAAAGTGCAAATGACTCATTCCATAGTAGTGTGAGAAAGAGCTATGGGCTTGTTCTGATCACATCATTTCAAGAACTTTGTTCTTGAATTTTTCTGTTCAGCTTAGGGTTATCAAGAATTGGTGAATTGATTCATGCCAGTCAATTTTCAAGTAAATGATTTGTCAATTAGAATACCAGTTTATTAATTTCTAATGAATGTTACATTTAAGAATGGATCTTGGGCTGGGCACAGTGGCTCATGCCTGTAATCCCAGGGCTTTGGAAGGCTGAGGTGGGAGATTGCTTGAGGCCAGGCATTCAAGACCTGCCTGGGCAACATAGCAAGACCCCATCTTTACAAAAAGTAAAAAAAATTAGGCATGGTGGCTTGCACCTGTAGTCCCAGCTACTCAGGAGGCTAAGGTGGGAGTTTGAGCCTGCAGTGAGCTGTGATCACACCACTGCACTCCAGCCTGGGTGATGGAGCGAGACCCTGTCTCTTAAGAAAAAAAAAAAGAAGAAAAGGGGGTTTCTTGCATTAAATGCTTTTTCCCTGGTAGGAGGATGTGATATTCAGACTATATTGTTTATAACATAGTGTGTGCACCTGTCTCTGCCATATTGTTTTCCTTGCTTCATTTAATCCTTCCAAAACCTTATGATGTGTGGGAATATTTATCTCTTACAGATGAGGAAATAGAGTCAGAGATATTAAATACCAGATCATACTAGTGTTACGTAACTAAGCTGGCAGTCAGATCAGATCTTCTGTCTCTTGAGTTTTATGGTCTCTCCACTATCCTAAAATAACTCACTGATGTATATTTTTGCTTTGTGTACATTCCTATTCATAGATACAGCTTTTAGAAGATTTTCAGTACTCCAAGGAGTTGAACTTTGAGTGTTAGTTTTCTAGAGCTGCCATAACAAAATGGCTTAAACAACAGAAATTTATTTTCTCACAGTTGTGGAGATTGGAACAAGATCAAGAGGCCAGCAGGGTTGGTTTCCTCTGAGGCTTCTCTCCTTGGCTTGCAGGTGCCCATCCCCTGCTGCCTCTTCACGTGGTTGTCTCTCTGTGCACTTGCACCCCTGGTGTCTCTTCCTTTTCTTATAAGGACACCAGCATTATTGAACTAGGACTCCACCCTAACAGTGTCATTTTAACTTAATCACTTTTAAAGACCTTATATCTAAATACAGTCATGTTCTGAGGTACTGCAGGTTGGGACTTCAAATATAAAGTTTGGTGGGACACAGTTCAGCCCAAAACACCTTGAATTAGGGTAAACTGCCCTCTGGTGGCAGAGGCCTGAAGTCCCAGCTATATATTCTGAGTGAGTACATGATTTACCTAAGATGGAGGCTTTTTAGTAAAAAGCCCTCCTTAGAGGATTACTGCACTAAATCCTATATTAAAAAGATGATATAAACAAGATATACTTTGGTGCCTTCTCTCTATTCTATAACTGTGACCAACTTTTTCTAAGAAGTACTTTTATTGAATGGCCTTGATTGAATGTTTGGCTTTATTCTTCAAGAAATTTCTTCCTTCATGATCTTTTTTACTGATATACATGCCTTGTTTCCTTGAAATTATGTTAAGCCTAAAATGAAAAAGCAGTACAAATGATTTCTTTCTTAGGAATGTGTGTTTGATTTATTACTTAGAAGATTTTATAATAAATTAAGATACTTTAGTATCATGAGGTATAACAGGACAGAATTCCTGTAGCTGGTACTCACCTGGAATAAACGTTTTAGCTCCCTGCAAGCTGTTTTCAAGTGTTTTGTATTTAATAATCTTTTGACCCTAGAAACTATAAAGATACTTGTTTAGGGTCCAAAGATGGATAAAATTTCATGTGAAAGTCTTCTGGGGTACATCAACCTAGAGAGGCTAGACATTCTACACATTTACTTGATCTTCTTGAAGAGATTTTTCTTGTATTATCATTAGGTAGAAGTACTTGTTCATGGTTTTGTTTCCCTCATAGAAGTTACCCCCAAAGCGTCCAGAACTCCCACCAACTCTATTGAGAATGAAGGATGAGCCTGAAGTAGAAGAAGAGGAGGAAGAGGAAGAGGAGGAGGAGAAAGAAAAGGAGGAGCATGAAAAGCAAAAAGTGGAGGATGGAAGCAGTAGGCCACAGCCGGAGATAGAGCCAGAAGCAGCAGCTCAGGAAATGAGGCCTCCCACGGATCTCACACATTCTAAAGAAACCAACACCCAGGGTAATATCTTTCTTCTCCTTCTTGTGCTGTTCAGTGGGCAATTGCGTTGATTGTGGGATAGGTTTTAAAAAACAAGGCCAGTTCTTATCTGTGCATTTTGACTTTGTATATGTGATACACTGACTCTATAGTAAGGAAATACACTTTCTTGGTCTTCCTTTGACTGCCAGTCATTATTTACCCCCATTGGAAATTAAGGGCGAGTCTTTCCAATCTGTTCCAGAATTACAGAAAATTGAAAGCTGTGGCATCTAATGCCACAGCTGCTGTGGCACAATTCTGACCTGCTGCTACTGTATGAGTTGGAGGACAGGGGAGTAGGGTGGATGATAGGGCCTGATCAGGTGATCTCAGGATAAATCACCCCTTACTCATTTTTCCCCATCCCTAAAGCAGAAGCTAAGCATGATTGTACCCACTGGAGTAAAGTTCTTAAGGATCACGCCTCATTTATCTTTTTGTCCATAGAACCTAGCAGAAAATCTGGCTTTATAGTATCCACTCACTTTAGCAAATATTAGATGAAAAATATTGAAAGAGGGAATTGATGGATTTTTCAAAGTATTTTTTTTCTGATTATAAAAGAAATATGTGTTCATTTTAGAAATTATAGATCATACATAAAAGTCCAAAGAAGAAAAGAGAAATCTCCCACAACCCCACCCATAGAGATCATTGTTTATCCTTTTAGTACCCTCTCATCCCTTGTCAACTGCAGTGGTTATTTTTCTGCAAATTGGCAAAACTGCTTAGGGAGGTAAAGATCTCACAGAAAATAGGGAGCATGAGGAGAAACAATAAAAACTGGAATTAAATGTGTGTGGGAATGCATGCATGTCTACTTCCAAACAAACCAGGCTTGTCTACATAAACATACCAGGCCTAGTATATAACCTTTCTGTTGAATTACCTTCAGTTGTCTGAGAAACAGAAAAGTTAGTTTCTCATCTGTAAGAGAGAAATCTTTTGAATTTGCATTCTACTTTGTTTGTTATTGGCAAAATGCCTGGTCTTTTCAAAAAGGTACTTATATACTTTTTTCTGAGTCTGGTCTTTGGTCCATACATTGTGAGGGTGGGTATAACATGTCAATAGGAAGGGGAGCAATAAGTATTGTATCTTTTTGTGTAAGGGACCAAAGTAAATATGTGTATGTAAAAATAGCACAGATTTTAAAACTTTGTTTATAAGATTAAATAATTAGTAAATCTGCAGCTATGAGGGATTACTCCAGGCCTTTTTTTTTTTTTCCTGGAAGACAGGGTCTTAGTCTGCCACCCTGGCTGGAGTGCAATGGTGTCATTGTAGCTCACTGCAACCTCAAACTCCTGGGCTCAACTGATCCTCCTGCCTCAGCCTCCCGAGTAGCTGGGACTACAGGTGCATGCCACCATGCCCAGCTAATTTTTTTTCTATTTTTTGTAGAGATGGGGACTCACTTTTGTTCAGGCTGGTCTCGAACTCCTGAGTTCATGCAATCCTCCCACCTCAGCCTCACAGAGTGCTAGGATTACAGCCGTGAGCCACTGTGCCTGGCCGAGGCCTTTTTTTAATATATACTTTTTTGTTAATTTTTTTACAACATTGGGATTGTATTATACATGCTATTTTATAACCTATGTCTTTTTTCCTATGTCTTAAACTATCCATTTTAAAATGTGGTTTTTAATAAGGGGCATAGTGGTCCATCACATGCATGTACCATAATTTATTTAATCAATTCCCAATTGTTAAACATGTAGGTTATTTCTTAATTTTTGCTATTATAAACATGCTTGTATATATAGTAATAAATTTTTGTGCTCATTTCTGATTTTTTTTTAATGTTTTCCTGGAAGTAGAATTTCTAGGCCAAATTTCTGGCCTTTTTAAGACTTTTGGTAACTATTGCCAAAAAATTTTCCACAAAGTTGGCTAGTTTTTTAAGTGGAAAATTGGTGGTTCTCTATTCTACATCTGGAGGCACATTTATTAAAAACCTTATTAAAATTAGTTGAAGCTGATGATAGTAAAACTGGATGATTCTGTATGTATTTAGCTCCTCTTGCTTTTGTTTTTGTTTTCTTGGCTTTTCACCGTGAATTAAATAGTAACAATATGCTTTGGTACTGCTTTTTATAGAAAACATGTCTCAACTCAGCCAGGTGGAACAGAATAAAGATTATCAAGAGATCAACAGAACAGCTTCATCATTTGAGGCACCCTCAGGCAAGTAGTACAGCAGACTCCATTTGCTGCTCTGCACACAGGCAGCTGACTGTTTTTATAGAGGAGGGGTTGGCAGCACAGAGAATGGCCTTACAGAAGTTGGGTAGATGCTGCTGCTAAGCCTCTGGACAAATTAGAATGTATGAGAGGTTTGTGTTTGGTGCCATCCCATTTGCCTTTCTTGTACTCCTCTTCTACCACCTGAAGTTCCTTCTCCCTGCCCCACAAAGTACCTAAAGCCTTGATGCTTCCCTCTGGCTGTGCAAAGCCCTCTACAATTTTACATCTCCCAGAGTCCAGTATGTGACTATCATGGGAGTGATTCCAAAACTATTAAAAGAAATTGGTTGAAAGTTTGGCCTAGTAAAAGGACTATTTTTGTCTGGTTTTACCTGTCGTGGTTAAACTGTGGAGTAGTAAAATCAGCCTCATTTTTCCTTTACTTTTTCACATAGTGTGGTTATGTTCAAGCTCGTAGAATAGCCTTAGTATTTAAAAACTAGAGTTATTAGCGAAGGAAGAATTCTGTCTTCTTAATATAGTTTTTAGAGTAGTAGAGGAATTTTTGAGAATTGGATTGTCCTGGGCATCTTTTCTTTGGTAATTATAATTCTTTCTTAGGAGGAATTTCTTTCTATGTTACTTATACTGAAAATAGCTTTTGCCACTTTTTTTCTTTCTTATATTAGTATCAAAGAATGAATATGAGAAAAGCAGAGATGAATTGAAGAAAAATAAAGCTTCTGGTGCAGGCAAAGTAAGTATTTCACTTCTCTGGGAGTAAAAATGAGCCCCTTTGTCATGGGACACATCCAGAAGAGTAAATCTTTCTTTGGAGATTGACTTAACAGAGTTCCCAGTAGCCTTATCCTCCACTCTTAGAAATCTGGGTTCTCTTTTATTTTTATTTTTAATTCTCTATTGTCTTCATTCACCCTGTTCCCTATAACCGCTTACATGTAAGTTACCTCTTTAATTAGTTTATGAATCTTTCTTTTGCCATACAAAGACATTTGAATAACATATTCTTATTTTCCTCCTTTTACTACACAAAAGGTAGAATGTAATATACTCTATTCTACATCTTAATTTTTTTAACCTATTATGGAAATCATCCTATATCAGTATATTGAGAGCTTTCTACTATGGATATACTTTATTTAGCCAGTTCCCAATAGGTGGACACTTGGATTGTTTCCATCTTTTATTACAACAGTGCTATAATGAATAATCTTGTGTATACATACTTTTATGTGGATGTGATAAACTCCCAGAAGTAGGATTGCTAGGTTGTGTCAGGAGGTCCCTAAGACCACTGTCAGGTTAGGTAATTCACAAGAGGACTCACAGGACTCCGCAAATGGTTGTACTTGCAGCTATGATTTACTACAACAAAAGAATACCAGGCAAAATCAGCAAAGGGAAAAGGCACCTGGAGCGAAATATGGAGGAAACCAGGCAAAAGCTTCCAAGGGTCCTCTTCCAGTAGAGTCACACATGATACTCTCCCCTAGCCATGAGTTGTGACAATATGTATGAAATGTTGCTAACTAGGGAAGCTCATTAGAGACTCAGTGCCCAGCATTTTTATTGGAGACTTGATCACATAGGCATTCCCTGCCTATCCTATACCTAAATTCCAGATTTTCAGAAGGAAAGCAGGTATTCAGCATAAACCACATTATTTGTACAGTTTAGGCACAGTGAGCCACTCTTATCAGTTAGAGTAGTAGTAATCCTCCTAAAACCCAACTTCCCAGGTGACAGACAAGGGCCAACCTTACAAACAAGCTTTCAAAGGCTAGCAATCACCTTGCTCTGTTAACTTTTTTCTACATGTTGGTCAAAAGGCAAATGCCAAATTTCCACTTATACTTGCAGTATATTAACTACTCCTTTTAAAGAGCTTCACATCACTTTCACTGGCTGAAAACCAGCTTGTTGCAGCTTCGTGGAAAAAAATCAAGGTTCAGAGAGAAAATGCTCCCCCAAATAGATTACTTCTGGTAAGATCATCAATGGAAATTGTTCTTTCTTAGTTTTTGTGTGCTGACAGGCATAGGGACAGTAATTCTTGGAGTTAAAATTCTTTTGAATAAAATAATCCACTTTTGCTACATTTTTTGCACATGCCTGTAATCCCAATTACTTGGGAGGCTAAGACAGGAGAATTGCTTAAGCCTAGGAGTTTGAGGCTGTAGTGAGCTCTGATCGCGCCACTGCACTTCAGCCTGGGTGACAGAGCGAGATCTTGTCTCAAAAAAAAAAACCTTAAAAAAAAATATATGAAATAATCCATTTTTTTCTTTGCAGCTTCCAGCAACACTTTCTTCCAAATATCCTGACGATGACCCAGACTACTGTGTATGGGTCCCACCTGAAGGTAAATTGTTTTTACTTTTCTTTTCCTCCAGGATTTATTTATTTATATTTTTAAATAGGTAATATATATTTAAGGTTCAAATTAAGAAAGTTACAGGAGTGTGTAGTGAAAAGTCTCCCTCCTGATGAAACAGGTAGATCTAAAGAGATACATCAACCAAATATAATTAGTATATACTGTTTGGCTCCTTATTCAAACAAACAACTGTTAAAAAAAAAAATTAGCCAGTCAGATTAATTTTGAATACTATCTGAATATTTGATGATACTAAGAAATTATTTTAAAGTGTGAATGATGTTATGTTTTTTGGAAAAAGTCCTTGTCTTCTAGAATATACACAAAAGTATTCACAGATGGAATGATATTAATATCTGAGATTTACTTTAAAATAATCTAGTGGTGGAGGATGAGGGAAGATAGGGGAAGGGTAATAACAGACAAAGCAGGATTGGCCACATACTGATAATTATTAAAGCTGAGTGATGGGTACCATGGTGTTCATTATATTTTTCTATTTACTTTTGCATGTGTTTTAAATTTTCTTTATTAAGTTAAAAGAAAGAAAAAAAATTTTGGTTATGCCTTAGCTACCCAGTTTTTTTCCTCAAAAAACAACCAGATATTATCAGTTTCTTATGAATTCTTATAAACATATTTTATAAAATGCCTATATAAGTGATAAAATACATAATATTTCACCACTTTTTTACACAAATGGAAGCATATTCTATATGTTGCTATTAGCACTATATGGAGGTCCTTTCATAGGTATTTATATTGCTTGTTTTCTTTTTTTTATGGCAGCATCCTTCTTTTTTATGGTATGGTTGTACTTATTTAAACAGTTCCCTCAAGGGTATTTGCTATGTTTCCAGTCTTTTGCCATTACAAATAACTCTGCAATAAGTACCTCTAATGTACATAATTTTGTAATATGTATAATATATAAAGTATAAAAGTGCACCTGTAGAAAAATTTGTAAGAGTTAACCTGCTGGATCAAAGGTATGAACATTTTTAGGATATTATAAGCTGCATTCTGTAGAGACTGTACTGGTTTTATGCTCCTACACACCCCAGTAAGGCAACATATGAGATGGTTATTTCCCCATATGCTCATCACAGCTTTTTCTATGGATGGAGTTTCTAATATACTACTAATTAATAGAAATTTAATTACTATAAATGTTTGCTTTTTATATGCTAATAAATGTTAGGGTAGAAGTGAAAAGAGAACTGTATTTTGAAATTGTAAACAAAAAGTAAAGTTGCTATCATAGAAGAAACCTCTTTATCTGTTTTCTTTTTGGCCTACTGATGTCTGGATATCTTGTCCCTCCTGACACTGGAAGAGTAAATGTATTTCTTTCTTTTTTTAATGCTGTGATCTAGGCCAAAGTGGAGATGGCAGAACCCACCTTAATGACAAGTATGGCTATTGATTGCTTCAGAATCTGAAAGGAAGACCTTGTGGACCATGTGACATGGGATATTTGGGATAATATATCAAATTGAATGGCCAGAGAAATTCAGACGATCATTTGTAAAATCTGGTGACTGGTCTTTTCTTCTGTGCTTCCTAAATCTGTCTGCCCATCTGATTCTTCTGAATTTGATATTTATGTTTAAAACTGTTTATGTATGTATGTAAAAAGGGAACCATATATTTTGAGAACTAGTATTTTGAGGGACATGACTCCATAAAAATGAGAAGGTGAAGATGTTTCTGATGTTGATTAAAGGTCACAGTCTCTTTCATTAAGACTTAATGCTTTTCCTGAGCAATAGGGTGCTTCTGGTGATTAGCTTGTAGGATTCACTGATATTGCCTCCTCAGACAACTATTGAAATATGGGGTTATGCTATGGGTGTGACTCTGGGTGTCCCTGTCATTCTTGGAACTAAAAATAGATTTACAGAGAGGGCTTCCTACTGCCTCCAACTGTAATCCTCCTGTCAGGTGTGAGAATAGACCCTGACTAATCAGGACATAATTAACTGTTGCACCACCTCATGTGCTCAGCCATTAGTCCTGATAAAAAGTCAGCCAGATGAATGTCCAGTTAGTCATTGCTCTTGTGGAAGGATGCCACTAGGGTCATGGAATGAAAAGCTGGATGTGTTCTGCCCTTTGTGGGGCTTCTCACTTCTGTGGAGAGGGGAATAAAAGGTCCTTCCTCTCTGGAAATGGGAAGAAATGCTATGTCTTATTCCCTCCTTTCGCCCTCCCCATGATGAGTGTCTCGCCTCCGTAGAAGGGAAAACCTAAGAGTGAAGCAAAGTGGAGAGCATTTGGGTTTGGCTGAGGCAGACTAATCAGCAGGCAGGAGAAGTGCTGTGGCCCAGCTAGAGTGGATGAGGCGGATGTGTTCCTAAAATGGATTACACATATGCACGGAGGTAGGCAGGAAGCAGTAATGAGCAACTTTAGTTATCCTGACAGATGTGGGAAGTCTGCTCTGCTAAAAGTGATAAATCCTTCATCTCTCAAAAAGGAATATTGGTATTATGAGACTCTATAATGGACTTCATTTAGACCAAGAGGGAAGAACTGATTGATGATATAAGAAGTGACAGGAATTTGGGTACAGAGTGACCATGCCATCTTGGATTAAAACAGTGGACAAAGGTCTAACCCAGATCAGTGGGCTTCAGAGATGAAACTACCAGTGGTGGGGAACCTGCGGCCTTCTATTTTAATAAAATCCTTTTATTTTTATTAATATATTTTTGTTCATCTTTCATATTTTTATTTTATTTTAAAACAAATCTAGGATTTGTTCTGTAAAATTTGGCTTCAGTCAAAAGGCCGCACTTAAGGACCTAGAAGACCACAGGTTCCCCAATACTTTATCAAGTAAAAATATACCTGCTGTGATTGAAGTGAAGGCAAAGGGACTGGAGCTCTACACACACACCCCCTCTCCTCACTCTACCCTCACAGTCCTCACAGTGACCCTGAGGAATCCCGGGGGCTCCACAGAACATAGTCTGCTAATAGGAAGGCAGATTTGTAGACGTTCTGGGGATGCTAGGTATGGTCCCATGTCTAGAGATGCTGAAAGCAAATAGTACTTCATATGCCAAAATAGAATCTAAATATGTAGCTTGTACAGTTAACATCAGTGGTTGGTGGGCTTGATTTAAAAGACCTGCACATGAATCTTAGCTCCCTTTTACTAAATAGGAGATTGGGCACATGATTTAAATTCCCTGGGTCTCAATTCTGTCATCTATGAAGCAGGGATAGCAGTGCATCCTGCTCTTGGAACCTCAGATTTGTTCTAAGGATTAGATGAGACAATGTAGGTGAATGTACTTTATGGGACTATATAGATGTTAGTAGTTGTTATTACAAAAAAGGGATAGATCATAACATCTGGGCCCGATTTTCCTCACCTGTGAAAAAAGAGGATTAGATCAGTGATTCTCAACTGTAGCTGCATATTAGAATCACCTAGAGAAATTTTTAAAAATTTTAATTCCAGTACTTGGATCCCACCTCAGACCAATGTGATCAGTCTTTGAGGTTTTGCATGCATCCCAGGTGATTCCAATGTGCACCTCATAGTGGAAAACCTCTTGAGTACTTTTTTCTTTAGTAAACTTTTTCTGTTAAGGGCCAGATATTTTAGGCTTTGCAAGCCATACAGTCACTGTCGAAACTACTCAGCTCTGCTGTTGTAGTGCAAATAGTGTTGACAATATACAAACGAATGAGTGTGACTGTGTTCCTATAAGTATTTATTTATAAAAGCAAGTGGCAGGCCAAATTTGGCCCACAGGCTATAGTTGGCCAACCCTTGCTGTAGAGCAATTCATCTTCAAGGTCTTATCTGGCTCAAGATGTTCTTTATAACATCTTTTAAAAATAACATGTATCCCACTTCATGGATATTCGAAAATTTTCTGTTCAAAAAGCTAATTATCCCCTCCTGCAACTATATGGGTTGTAGTTTTATGGTTACCAGAAATCAAGGTAATCCAGTCTCCTTTTCCCAAACAAAAGTAAGGTTATTAGTTGTGGGGAAAAAAAATTCTGTTACTGCAGGAATACAATACATTAACTAAGCAAGCTGACCCTGGTCAGCCCTCCTGGCCTCTGCAGGAGTTCTGTATTATATCTGCCTGTATATTTAAAGAGCAGGGGGAAGCCATGGGGGTGTTAGTAATGGTGAAATGATTGGGTTTTGGTTTTTGTTTATTTTTGGAAACAAGGTCTCACTCTGTTGCCCATGCATGAGGGCAGTGGCATCATCACATAGCTCACTGCAACCTCAAACTCCTGGGCTCAAGTGATCCTCCTGCCTCAGCCTCCTAAGTAGCTGGGACTACAGGCACGCACCACCACACCTGGCTAATTTTTCTCTTTTTCTTTTGTAGAGACAGGGTCTCGCTATATTGCTTGGGCTGGCCTCGAACTCCTGGCCTCAAGCAATCCTCCTGCCTTGGCCTCCCAAAGTGCTAGGATTATAGGCGTGAGCCATTGCGGCTGGCCTGGGTTTGGGTTTTTAAAAGAGTTTGGGGTTTTAAAAGAATGCTCAAGCTACAGTGTGGAGGAAGGGTGGAAGAGGGCAAGAGGATGAAGGAAGACCAGTTAGCAGTCTGCAGCAGGAGTCCAGGTGAGAGATTATGGTGGCCTGAATTAAGTAGAGGTTGAGATGGAAAGGGGTAAATGGAGTCCAGCAATATTTTTAAAGTAGAATGGCTAAGACTGGGTGATGGGGTTGTCTGGGGGAAAAGGGGAAGGAATCTAACACGATTCCTAGATTGCTAGCTTGTGTACCTGAATGGGTGATGGGTCATCCATTGAGGTAAGGGAAGCACTGGAGGAGGACAGGGGTGAAGATGAAGAAGTTGTAAGTTCAATTTTGGACAAGTTGAGCTTGATACCTTGTTGAGACACCTAAGTAAAGATGTCAGGAAAGCAGTTTGGATATATAGGTCTGGATCTTGGAAGAGAGGGCTGGAGAACAGCCCTCCTGCCTATCATCAAGGATGGTTGAGAGGATCAAATAATGTATACAAAGATACTTTGAATACCATAATTTGCTATATTACGGTATTCAAATTATTAACAATTATTAATGTATTGTCTATTCCCTTTGTTACTTTTTTTCTTGTCTTTCTTTATGCCTTTTCCTGAGGGGTTGGGGTGATTTTCCCAGTGCCTTCTCCAGCCTCTCCTGCAGCTGTGGAGTTGGGGTTGCTACAAGCATCCCATAGGCCTCTCCTAGAGTTGCAGCATATAGCTTGGCTCCTGATTAGACTATTTTTTCAGTTTTTTTAAGAGATAGAAGATGTACTTCTTACATGGAATTCTTTTGGAGTATATTCAAATATTTAATATATATTCCCTAAGAAAGGTCACTATTTTGTGTAGGTTTTTTTTTTTTTTGATGCCTAAATTGTGTTTTGTTTTCTTGAACACAGAACTCACCAGGTGGAGTGGCTTTGGGTGACTCCAGGGCAATTGTATCTAATGGCAAAACAATAACGGCAACAAACCAATGCAATGGGCAGGCGTCGCAAAAACCTTGCGAAGGAAAAATGAGAGTAAAGAGATATTAGCTTAAGACTTTCATCTCCTTCCCTTCCTAGAATCAAAACTCCTTGAGAACAGGGACTGTTCTTGCTAGGATTTTACACAGTGCTTGGCACATTCAATTAATGTTAGTTGAGTGTCTGCTGTAAATATTTTCACTGGAATTGTCCCAATCCAGGATAGGAAATATGAAGCCCAGCTATCTCCTTGAAGTTCAAGCCCTTACCCTTTACTGCTTCACTGGAACTGGATGGAGTTAGCCCTTTTGGGAAATATGACACAATTCTCAACAAACTTTGAAGCTGGTAGCCACAGCCTGAGGATCTATTGCTTTACCATTGAAATGCTGCCACCTCCCGGATAGGGTGTGACAAGTGGCCAGCAGCTGTGGATGGCTTCCTGAGAGAGTGGGAGCCAGAAGGAAGCCTGCCAGCCCTGTGACAAAAGCAGGAATCAAAGGCTCCAGCGGGGACGGGTTGTTGAGTTCCCATACAGGGTTTGGTCCAACCAGATGTTGGACTGCTGGGAAATGACATAAAACTTTCCTTGACCTTTAAGGAGTAGGTCCCACATCAAACTGATACAGTCTCTTCTTATGACAAGCCACTCTTTGATCCTGAGACTCCTCACTTGATGTGGGCATTGAGGACAGTTTTCAAGATTTTTTTCTCTGGTCTCTGAGCAGACCTTGCTCTGCTTTGGTATTAGAGGTTTGGCATACCATAGTCCAGGGTGGAACTGAGACTTCTATTCAATAGGAGACTGGAAGTCTTCCTCCCTCCCCAGTAGGACCTGGCATTGATGAGGCGGGTTGGAGGACTCAGCATGTGAGGGGGCAGCTGTTCCCATCAAGGGTAGCTCTGGCTTCTTCAGTCCCCAATATTTTAATTTCTCCATGTACAGGTTTTAGAATCTGTCCCTCTGCATTGCCCACTGCCCCTGCCACTGCATGACTCCTCACAGGTCTCCCTTCCTCTTATCTGCCTTATCAATCCTTCTCCACACATGTCTAATATATCCCTGAGCAGAATCCCTTGCCCTGAAATCTCAGAAGGTTTTCCAATATCCACAAGTTGAGGTCTAAGTTCCTTTGAGGCTTTAAAATCCTTATGACAGGGTTCCTGTACTTTTTGATCAAGATGACCCCATGTGTGCCCTTGTCCCTCCCTCTCGGCACCTGATGAGGAATACTTGTTACTTTAGTAATAACAGATTATTTGCTCCAAACATACCTTTTGCTTTTCTTCTCCCTATCTTTTCTGTCAAGCCTTGCTGTATAGGCCTTAAGCCTCAGTTTCCTTGTCTATTAAATAGAGAAAATAATACCTGCCCAATAGTATTGTTGTGTAGATTAAATAACTGAAATATCTATAAAACCTTTAGCCATGTTCAACACATAATTGGCCCCCCAAAATGTAGTTATTGTTAATATCATTGTGGTCTTCCTTATATTTGCTAGGTAAGGTCCTACTCTCTCTCTTTTTTTAACAGACTTTTTAAGAGCAGTTTTAGGTTCACATCAAAATTGAGTGGAAGGTACAGAGACTTTCCATTATCCCCTGCCCCCACACATGCATAGCCTGCCCCATTATCAACATCCCCCACCAGAAGGTTACATTTGTCGTTACTGATGAACATACACTGACACACCACTACCACCCAAAGCCTATAGTTTACATTAGGCTTCACTCTTGGTGGTGTACATTCTATGGGTTTGGACAAATGTGTAATATCATGTATCCACCATTGTAGTATCACACAGGTAAAGGTAGTTTCGCTTCCTAAAAATCCTGTGCTCCATCTATTCATCCCTTCTTCCCCCATGTCCTACTCATTTTTGAGACCTTCAGCTTGCGTCTCACTACCTTCAGGAAGCTCCCTGACCCCTGTGGCTGGCACTCATTCTTCTTTCCCCACCAGTCCTGTAGCACTTCATTTCAACTTCTATTATAGCCCTTAATCCAGTGGTCTGATGTCCATTAACATATGTGTGCTTGGGTTATTTATGTTTGTAAGTTTTAAGAGTTCTTGAGGACAGGAACTACATATCTTGTTTTGTGACCCACCCATGGCACCTACCAGTTCACAAAATAGGTACTCAGTTAACTCATGGCTTCAATGTATGGGAGTTTGGAGGACAGGTTCTAGTCCCAGCTCTTCCTACCCTTGGGTTTTCCTGTCAGAGAAGGGACACTGCACAGCTGCCTTCAATTCCAGGACCTTATTCCACACAAGCTGGACAATCTAGGAACTGGCCATTTTAGCAAGGTTAATCTAGACAGAAAGAGGCCTGAACTCCTGTCCTAACTGGGGCAAAACCAGGCAAGAACTACCCCTTCCTATCAAGGAGCTCTGCATTCCAGCAGCTGGCTTTAATTTGGTGTTAAGTTCTCTGCTGGCCCTGAAAAATCCTCATCTTGAGGATTGGCTCTGGTTTCCTCAGATCTGTCTGCCTTTGTCACGCGTACCCATGAGAAGTCAATGCAACCATGGCAGGGAATGACCACAAGGGGGCAGTAAAAAACCACTACTATGCAGTCAATTTGCACATGGGCTGAAAGAAGATAAAGTTTTCACCGCAGAAGAAAGAGGAAGAATCAGAAAAAAGCAGCATTGTGAAAGAGTTAAGAGCAGCAAGTTGGTTTAGCTCACCAACATTCCTGGGCCCCAGACCTGGAAGCAGCAAGTTAGCAGCGACACTGGTAAGGCCCCAGTGGTGCTCCCTAACTCTTTCCGCAACCTGTCACCTCCAGTGCTTAGTTTCACCTTGAGAAAGTCATTCTCCAGTTATCATGCAGATATACTAGGGAGGAATTTGGTCATTGCCTCTTTATTACTTACACACTATATTACAGCTTTACAGTTTACAAAGGATTTTTCACACCCATTTTTTATCTGAATCTTCTGTCAATCTTTAAGAAGGTAAAAAGGGGAGATATTACCATCTCTGTATAAGGAAACAGAGGCTGGAAACATGAAGTACCTTGTTCAAAGGCACACTGTGGTGGAACCAAGACTATTTCTGAGCTTCTTTGATTCCAGAGCTTTTGCTTATTCCTTCCAGTTTTCAGTTGTTTATGTTTGTAAGCTTAGTGAGTTTTTAAGAGCAAGGACTGCTGCATCTGATTCATCTTTATATCCCCAAATGGTATGGCTTAATTTTTAGGACTATGGCTGGGAGTGTTATATAAGGTCCTGTCCCTTAGGAGTTGAATTCCATGATCTATCTCTTATCCTCAATGATTCAATAATTCCGTGAACTTGAGGCACAGCCCTGACAAAGACAGTGGTAGCTGTGACTGACCCTACTGGCTGAGCATTTCAACAAGATGAAGATGCATCCTTAGTAATTCAGGGAGGGTATAAGACAGTTTTCCAAAGTGTGCATTAGTATCCCTGGTGTTGTGAGAGTTGACTTTTGGGGATGAGGATGAAAATGTTTAATGGTAGTAGCTACCCATATAAATACATATAAACATTATAGGTGTAATAAATATATGCTAAAATATATACACATACATACATTGAGGTCAACTTTTAAAGTGAGTTTAAGAAAAACATTAAGTAAATAGTTTGGTGGTATGCAACAAGGCAAAAAGCATAAAGCAGTTGTACTACCAATGACAAGTTCAACTGGGGTGGAAAGATGTAACAAAACTAATTAGTCACAAAACTAATGTCAAGTTTGGCTCTGTCACACTTCAGCCATCTAACCCTGATTAGGGTGCTGACCTTAACCCTGTTTCCTCATCTATGAAGTCAGAAAAGAATTCCTGCCCTCCTTAGCTCAAATTAGAATATGTGAAAGCATGTTGAAGCCTGGAACACACCATGCAAATGTCTGGTGGTGCTAATATCCCAATTCCCTCTTTTACCAAGGTCTGTCCAGAACCTCCTCTTTAACACCACAGAGAATGCCTCCCATCTAGCCTCTGTTTCCCAGGATCCCAAGGACTGAATCTGGTTCAGTTTGTTGTCCACACCTGGGCCTGCCATTCTGAGGGTGGGGAGGCGGGAGGGGCTGGAGAAACCCTGGAATCAGTCTGGGAACAAGTCCCAACACATGTCACTGTTTGCTTTGTCATCCTAATTCAATGACCTCATACAAGGAAGGGAGGGAGCAGAAGGGGCTGTTCTCTTCCAGATACCTAAGGAGGCTTCTGACATCTACTGTTTTCCTTGGCACGAGAAGAGCAGGAGCTGGGCTGTGATTTTTAAGGTCTGAGCTAATCTTGGAAGTGAAGGAGAACAGCACCTCCCACAGCTGGCCAGACTTTGCTTCTTGAGGAGCTGCCTTAAGCAAAGGGACAGAGGGAGCTGGAATGGGCATCAGAATCCAGGCTGTTGCCCCTGCTCCTTGGAGGGGCTCCAGGACACACAGCCCTATCCCCAAGATCTCACCAATCATAGTGCTAAGAATGCTAAAAATGGGCATGTTGCACAGTTAGGGAGAAAGAGCCTGAGGCTAGGACAGCTCCTGAATTAGTTCTTAGCCTGGTTCTCATGGGACATCCAACTGGGATTGACAGAGGCTTCAACAACCCCAGAGGCCAGAGAATATCCTCATCCTCACACACACATTTAATGAATACTTTCTGAGCACCTACTGTGTACCAGGCCTTTTGGGGAAATTAGGCAGTCATGTGTATCAAAGGCCAGATAAGACCTTAGAGCCACCTTTTATACCACCGGGAGTCCTTCTGTTATCCTTATTCCACTCCCTCTACCATCCTGGACTTAATTAAAGTTTAAATAAATGATTTTGTTGGCCAAAAAAATTGAATTTATTAATTATCCACTCCCAAGTTGTTGGTAATCAAGTATTTACATAACTGCAAATAAGTACTTTTGATCAACACAAGATAATAACTAACATTACTACACTGAGTTAATATCCAGTCAGATAAAAGCAAAGAAATTCAGCATTTTGGCTATCCTGTTTATCCTGGTTGGGCTTTTTCAAATGTAAAAAGTAACTAGCAGACTATCTGGGGAGTCAGTTCAAGGTTTTAGAGGTGGTGACATAACAGCTGGGTTTTGAAGGAAAGAGTTCACAAGCAGAGAGAAAGAATGAGGCAGGCAGAGCAGGTAGAATGATCCAGGTGCTAGTCCTGACACCTCCATTCCCAGGCTGATCAATCGGATCAGGCTGTGGCTTGAACTCAGTAGGTAGAAGGCAGGGTTTGGAATGGAACTAATGAGGGTAGAGATGAGAACCATAAACCATATGGTTGAATGTTCCAGTCTTTCCATATCATAGTCCTGGAGAAATGGAGGCAGGAAATTCCACTGAAGTCCCTTTGGTTCCCAAGGGCAGGAGGGGAAAAGAACACAGCAAAGGATAAGCCAAATATCTGCCCCAGAGCTGGCCTGAAACCTGTCTCCCACCCTGGCTGCCCCACCCCTTAGCTCCAAGAGCAAACCATTTATTTTCTATGATTTTAAAAAATTGGCTCATCTCATAAATGTTCCAGAGTCAGAACAAGCTGTGCCATGGCTGAAAGAAACCTACTGAACAAATAAACAAGGCAGGCTGTGGGGCTGGGGAAGCTCTAGACGTGGGCCCCCAACCAGGGCCATGGGTTTCGGCAAGTCTGTCCTGAGTCTGGGCCTCTGCTTCTTCCTCTCTTAACAGGAGGGGTGAGGACATGGGATTTTTGGGGTCCCTTCCAACTCTGTGATCTAAGCAAGTTGCACACAGAGGGGAAAACTCCAGAGCTGCCAGTTCAGAAGCCTCCTTCCTTTCCACTACGTGGTGAGGCTAAGGGCTGGGAACGGGGAGATCTCCTTATGGGCAAACCTTGAAACCAGAGGTCAGCCATTTGCTTGTTCACTCATCAAGCACTACGTGTCCAGTCCGTGCTCGGAGCTGCACTCCCCTTCCCTCAAGGAGCGTATAAGGAGTTGTAAGATGGTCTAGCAGAGGAGAGAGTATAACAGTTTCTTGCATATACCAAGCTCTTGCCTACCCCAGGCCCTTTGTTTCTGCTGTTCCTACCACCTTGTTCTTCAGTCTCAGTTTAAGTGTCATTTCCTCAGGAAGCCTTTCCCTGACCACCCTATATATGGTAGGGTCCCCCATCCCTCCCCATCTCTACTGCCACACTCCATTACCCTCATAGGATTTACAGCTGCTTTTAATTATATGTCTGTTTAATCATTTATTTTCCATTTTCCTGACCATAGAATATAAGCTATGTGAGAGCAAGAATTCTGTTTGTTGTTACCACTTCTGGGCCATTTGTAGCACATACTTGTAGAGTATGTGAATAATTTCTTGGCAGGTGCCAGGTTTTTTTACATAGACTACCACATTTACTCCTCTTAACAACGCTAAGAGAGAGGCGTATACTATTTAAACTTTGGGGTTAGGAAACAGAAGCCTAGGGGCCAGCAGCCGTGGCTGACGCTTGTAATCCTACCGTCTCTGGGAGGCCGAGGTGGGTGAATTGCTTGAGCACAGGGGTTCGAGACCAGCCTGAGCAATAGCGAGACCTCATCTCAAGGAAAAAAAAAATCAGCTGGGTGTGGTGGTGCAGGCCTGTAGTCCCAGCTACTTGGGAGGCTGAGGCAAGAGGATCGCTTGAGCCCAGGAGTTGGAGGTTGCGGTGAGCTGCAGTGACACCACTGCACTCTACCCAGGGCGACAGAGCAAGGACTCTGTCTCCACAAAAAAGAACAATGCAACTAGATGACCCTCCTCACAAACCCCGCCTCCCTTAATAAAAATTTTTTAAAAATGGAAACAGAAGCCTAGGGATGTAAGTTCCTTTCTGTTGGGAGCTTGGGTTTGAACCCCATCTCCAGGTCAGGGCTCTTTCTACTTTACCACACTGCAGGGCAGATGACAGGAGTCTCTGTGCATGGCACTCCAGCTCTGACTCTTTTTTTTCTTTTTTACTTTTTATTTTGAAATAATTTTAATTCACTAAAAAGCTGCAAGACTAGTACAACTAACTCCTGTGTTCTCTTCACTCAGGTTCACTAAATGTGAACTTTGCTACATTTTAATATTCTCTCTTTCTGAGTGTGTATATACATGTTTATACTCATTATTTTCTTTTTCAGAACCATTTGAGAGTAAGTTGCAGATATTATACCTCTTTACACTTAAATACTTCAATGTGAATTTCTCAAGAACATGGACATTCTTTTATATAAATCAGGGAATTTAACATTGATATA
Source organism: Daubentonia madagascariensis (assembly GCA_023783475.1). Lineage (NCBI taxonomy): Eukaryota > Metazoa > Chordata > Mammalia > Primates > Daubentoniidae > Daubentonia > Daubentonia madagascariensis. The sequence goes on from JAKFHU010001035.1 coordinate 23,520,708, forward strand.
GTACTATTATTTAATATATAATCCATATTATAATGTATACAATTCTAATAATGTCCTTAATAGGGATTTTTTTTTCTGGTCCAGGATCCAATCCAGATTATATATTCCATTTAGTTGTCATATCTCTTTAGCTTTTAATTTAGAACAGTTCCTTGGCCTTTCTTTGTCTTCCATGACATTGATATTTTTCAAGAGTACAGGCCAGGTGTTTTGTAGGATGTTCCTCAATTTGGGTTAGTCCAATGTGTGCTCACAGTTAGATTCGGGTTAGGCATTTGCTGGCAGGAATCTCACAGAAGTGATGCTGTGTCCTCAGTAAATCATATCAGGAGCCACATGGTGTCTGCTTGTCTCAGAATTGATGATATTAACTTTGATCACTTGGTTAAGGAGGTATCTGCCAGGTTTCTCTGCTGAAGTTACTGTTTTTTCCCTTTGTAATTAATAAGTAATTGGGAGGGGGATACTTTAAGCCTGTGACTATTCTGTCCTCATCAAACTTTTGCATCCATTGATGATTCTTGACTCAATCAATTATTAGTACGAATGCTGCAAAATTGGGATATTGGCTCTGATTCTAAGGTTAGTATCTCTATTCCAGGATGATAAGGCAGAATGGAAGGGAGCAGGAGCTCTAATTCTGCAAACACTTGGTTTTTCAAGTGTCTATTGAGGTGGAAGGTGACTCGTATTGACTTTCTAACCTTACTAAGTAAGAAGCTGGAGAATATCAGATGGGATTTTACATGATAGAAGATGTTAATTCCTAATGGAATAATGATTTCCATTTACCCAGCACTTACTGAATCCCAAATACCACAACAGCCATTTAGCATACATTATTTTACTTAGCCTTCATAACAACTTTATGAGAGCAAATTGTTGCCTCCAATTTATAGATGAGAGAACTAAGACTCAGAAAGGCTAAGGCACACACCTAAAGTCATACAACTAGGGAATGGAACCAAGATCTGCTGGGCTCCAAAGCTCTTGCTCTCTTCGGTGGGAAGGAACTCTGGGTTGAGTCTTGGCAGTCAGCCTTGATTCACATTCCAGGCAGTGCCAGTTTTCAACTATTTACCAGCTTAGGATGTTGAACCTGGGGGTCTGAGTCCTGCAAAGAGGCTGGTGAGGTCGTCAGTATAGTTATTTTATAGCACTAGCCAGGTGGTCTTTGACTTATAGATAACGCTGCTCTGTAAGCAGAGCCTGCCTGGAGTGGCCTGAGAGGATCTCCCAGCCCCACCGGGAGCCCCTCTTCAGCCCAGGTGGCAGAGCCATCACCAGACTTTGACTCATCAGTTCCCCTTGCCCAGTATTGCTGCATCTCCTGTGCTTAGAAAGGCAGAAAACTGAACTCTGGTATTTTAGAAAGTCTTTCAACAATAACTTTGATTAAAAGGGGATTTTCCAGTTAACCCTGGAGAATTTCAGTTAACCAAAGGCTTATTGTATTCTAGTTCTTTGAAATGTGGTAATCCACGTACAATGTGTATTTATGGTAATTCTCATTCACCAGACAATTCAATTAATCAGGATTTCCCCACCATTTAGAATAAGCCATAGAACCACAGAATTACCAAGTTAAAAAGGCCTTGGGATCATTTCATAGGATCCTTCATTGTACAGAGGAGGAAACTGAGGCCCAGAGAGCACATGTAACTTACTCAAGGTTACATTGTTCATTACTGGCATAACCAGAAGTAGAAACTTCCAGTCTAAAATGCTTTCTGCCACATCAAGAGTTATTACAAAACAGGAAACCTTTATGTCCAGGGTTACCTGCAAGCTGAACTTAGCCTGCAGCCATGTTTTGTTTGGCTTGCAATAATATTTTAAAAGTTGGGAAATTTCATCAAAAATTCAAATTTGGTGTTTCTTTTGAAAAAGTGGAAAATCTGGCCAAACCCAGGGCTGATGGCCATGAAAGGAGGCCGAGTAGCAGCAACTCTCTAGACTGGGTTCCTGGGATCTAGATGCCACGTCCCACCACTCCCTGTCATCCCACACCTGGCCTGCCTCACCCATTTCATGACCTACCTGGCCCCTGTAGGTATTGGAATTTGAGCTTTCTGCTTTCTGGTGAAAGGTGCTCCTTGGTTCATAAAAAGAGGGCTGAAGTGAGCCAGATTGACAAATAGGGGAAACAATGAGGAACCAGAAGCACTTGTGTTAACAACACGTTGCAGCACCAAAGGCGCCAGCTGACCCTGGGCAAGCTCAGATCAGGGGCTGGGAGAGCTCTAGGATCTTCCCATTTAGATGAAAAATGTGAGAAGTTAAATAACAATAGCAGAGAGGTCACTTGGCAAGACTGGATGAATTGGCAGGGGAACAGAACAGGCAAGATGTGCTACCACAGTTCAAATGGTCTATATTCAAAGGAAGTCTAAAATGGAGGTGGGCCTTGGCTCAGAAGTTAACCCATTTTAAAGGACTGAGAGACTATGGGCAGAAAAACAGCAGGGGAATATGGTAGCCATCAGAGTGGCAGGGTTGGGTGGACAGAGGTGGGAAACAGAAGGAAGAGATGGATGTCAGAGAGATCCGAAGGGAGGCATGGACAGGATTTGGTGCCTACATGGAGGTAGGAGGAGAGGGAAGCAGAAGAGTCAAAGTTGATGGAATCTTAGTGCTTGTGTGACCAGGGGAATGGTCATGTTCCAAACAGAAAAGGGAAGCCAGGGGGAAAGCTGGTTTAGGGGAAAATGAGGAACTCATTTTTAGATATGTTGAGTTTGAGATAACAGGGCTTACATTTAGAGTTGTCCAATGAGCAGCTGAAATTGGGACTGGAAGTCAAGAGAAATCAGAGCTGATAACCTAGAGGAGATAGCTGGAACCACCAAAAGTGATGAGATCCCTCTCCCAAAGGGCAGAAGGCCGAACAGGGAACTGAGGGCAGCATGATGAACGCTGGGTAATAGCCACTCTAAAAAAAGCGCAGAAGAGAAAGAGGCCATAGCAATAGAGAAGGGGCCATGACAGGGGCAGGAAGAGAACCGGGTTATAATATCACTGCAAAAGGCACGTCATAAGGGGGGGGAGAAAGAACTAGGATGCTAACCAGATAGTGCCATGAAGAAAATGGAAGATCTGATAAGGATGGGAGGAAGGCAAATCTGTAGGTGGTAGGGAAGGAGTCAATGGAGTGGAAAAGATTGAGGACTTTTTTTTTAACACCTGTAGGAAAAAGGGGGATCCTGAATCAAGATCAGCCAGACTTCAAAGGCTGACTCCTACGTTAGCTGCTCTGTGTTTGCCTGGGCATGAGTTTTTGACTTATTCATTATTCTGAAGATCATATCTCACATCACTTTCTTATTTTGGACTAGTTTACCTACCTTTAGTAAGAAAACAACAACAACAAAACTTTATGGGATGCTGCCCACTCTGAGGGGCAACGGACGAGGTGTGAGTTATTCATATGAAGTAAGCTAGGCCCCTCCCTTGACGGAGGAAGCACATTTGAAAGGTACCTCCCTTTGAGGGAAGCTTTATTATTAGAGTTCCCATTGTACAAACCAAGTGGAGGCTCAGGGAGGTCAAGATAACAAAGCTACTAAGTGTGGAATTTGAACCTGTCTCCTGGAATCCAGATGCAATGTCCTTTCCACTACCAGGTGCCAGCAGGACCCAGGTAGTGAAGCAGAATGGAGACCTAAGGGGCATGCCACCTACCTCAGTAAGCAGTTTCCAATCGAACCTCCATCTGCCCAACTTGGGGGTGAAATCCTTACACACACAAAGACATTTTAAAAAACACCCATAGGTTAAATATAATGAGGACGATCACAGGAGAGAGGAGAGGAAGTAGGGAGTACTGAGTCTGGTTGGGATAGAACTGACCAGAGGCAAATCTCCGTTGTGCTGAGGACCTTTGAGCTGGGGCTTTTGGCCTGGGGTCCTTGGGCCCCTAGGGTCGGTGGTCCAGCGACAGGAGGTGCACCCACCTGAAACCACAGGCAGAGCTGCAGTGCCTGTGTGCGCCTGCGGGCTTGCTGTGCCACAGCGTGCAATGCCTCCATCAGATTCTCAAAGGGGCCCTTGTCCAAAAAAAGTTGAAAACCACTGATATGGAAGCATGTGCAGTCCCCTGCCTGGATCTGGGACACAATGGTACACCTTATACCCGGTCCCTGTCACTTTTTCTAAATCCTTGCCTGGAATCCATTCCAGCTAGACTCTTTCGCCCTGCACAGGGAGGGGGAAGCCCTCCTCCTCAAAGCGTATTTTTAGGCAGGCCTGGCCCGCGACTCCCCGAGGTGGCGGGAGCGCGGCGCTGGCCGCGGGGGGCGGCGCAGGGAGGACAGTGCGGCTGCCGGGCGGGAGGGGCTGCGGGCGCGCGGCGGATGTCACGGCTTACCTCAGAGCCCGAATTAGAAGGCTGAAAAAATCACAGCAGGAAATAATGTGGTGCCTAAAATAGAAGCATCAACTGGGAGAGAGGCCGGGGAGTAGGTGGCATTTGAGGCTCCTGCCGCGTCCTCCCCAGCGGCTGCCTGACGCGTCGTCGGAGGCGTGTGGCTGTAACCCGGCCGGGAAAGGCCAGGCAGGCCGGGGCTGCGCTTCTGCGGCGGGGCGTCGCCTGTCCCCCTCCCGTCTCCCCGCCGCCCCCTTCTTCCTCTTCCCTCCCCCCCCACCCCGCGTTGCCCCCTGCCCCTCCTCCCCTCCCCCGCTGTCCCTCTCACCATCCCCTCACCTTCCTCCTCCCTCGCCCTCCCCCTTCACCGCTCCCCTCCCTTGTGTCTCCCACCTCCCAAAGGCCTCCCTTCCCCACTGCCCCTCTGCTGGAGTTGGCCCCCACACCGTGAGCTGCCCCGAGGCCCTTGGTGCCTTCCCAGGCGACCCAACCAAAGGTCATTCGAGCAGCAGCAGCCCCCAAGGTCAGCCTGCCTGTGCCTGTCTGCAGTACCCTTCCGTCCCCCCCACCCGCCGCACCTTCCCCTCCTCTGCATGGCGTCTGACGAAAGGAAAGGCCAGCAGGACCCGATTCCTCTCCCTGGGCCGCTGCCTCCGGAGGGGCGGAGAGGAAGCAGAAGCTTTGCCTGAAAACCTGGGCTGGTCCTCCCGGTGGAGGTAGCCTCAAAAGGGTTTCCTGACTGGTCAAGCTGGGGCACCCGGCTATACCTGCTGGACAAGGGCAACCGGCCATATACAAAAATAATAAGGGCTGGCACTTACAGAGCATTTATTCATATGTGCATCTCAACTCGTTCAGTCCTCACAACTCCATAAGCTGGGGACTCATTATCCCCATGTTACAGATGACAAAACTGAGACACAAAAAGATGAACTAACTTGGCCGTGTTCACAGAGCCAGTCTGTGCAAAAAGCAGAAGTCAGGCCCAGGCGGTCTGACTGCAGCCACCTGATGCTTACTGACCCTTGAACAGGCCACTGCCTCTCAGCTTAGTGCTCTTCTACTTGGCTTTTCTTTTTAAAAAGTGAGTTTTGTCTTTGTTTTGTTTTTTTCCTGAAAATAAGCATGAAGCATTACAGGTACTTGGAGATTTCAGTTTTTAAAAATCTGATATTCTTATTTTTACTTCTTTGGGTGTTTCCCCCACCAGCTGTTGCTCTGCTGAAAACAAGCTCTCTCATTTTTGCCAGTTTCAAACGCTGCGCGTCCTCATTGCCATCTGGAATGGGACAGGCATTCGTTCGTGCTCGAGTGCACTGCCCACACACATGTGTGCACTGCTTGTTCCCTCCTGCCTCTCGCCTTTGTGTTGCCCTGGGGTTAATGGCTTATGAATTGCCAACCATAACCATAAGGAGACCTGGCTTCTTATGCGGCTGGTGTGGTGTCATGCAGGCTTTGTTCCTTGGAGGCTGGATGTTGTTGGGATGAGCGGTAAGAAATAGTGAATAGGGGAGTAGAGGACTCCAGAGACTAAAAGAAATGTCAGAAAAAAAATAATATAGCTAACATTCATTAATACTTACTAAATGCAAGGCTTTGTGCTAAGTATTTTCCAGGAATTATTTTATTTAAGTGACACAATAACCCTATGACAGTATCACTCCCATTTGACAGAAAACTCAAGGTCATGTAAGGTTTAGAGCTGAGATTCTGATGCACTTAACCAGCATGCTAACTGCAAATGAAAACGGGGTGCTGGTTTTTGCAAGAATTTTTTCCTCCAAAATGGAAATATCTTTGTCATTTTTGCAAATTATAAAAGTAATATGTGCTCACTGTGAAGAATTTAAACAACACAGAAATGTATAAAGTAAAATATATACTAGAAGTCTTTTCCCATGAGCCCCCTCTTCATGGACTTTAATACACATAACATTTTAAGCTACCTGGTATCACACCATCGTATTCTTCAGTGGAGATGCTGGCACATGTCAGGGCACATCTGACAGTTATTTTCATAATTCTAGCAGTGGAATTGGTGGGTCAGAATGTATAAACATTTACTTTTGGTCACATGTTGAAATTGACAAGTTATTATTTTAAAATTTGGGGCATAACCTAAATGTCCTTCAATAAGAGAATGGTTAAATAAATCATGATAAAAAATTAAGAACGTCTACGTGCTGGAATATTATATAGTCACTAAAAATGATGGTTATGAAGACTCTAATAATGCAGTGGAAATGCTTAGAACATAACTTCAAATAAAAAAAGTAACAGAAAATTATATGTATTGTATGATTACAATTGTGTGACAAGAAATTGTAAAGAAATAGTAGCAAAATGATATCAATGGTTATATTTGTATGTTGAGACTAATGTGGTTTTTCTTTTTCATTCTCTAATGTGGTTTATTTTTGTAGTAAAAATTATATTTATTTAAAGACCGGAAAATAGATGGAAATTATCAAAAGATTCTGCTTCCTTTTTCCTCTCTGGATTTGAGTTTCTACTTCTGTAAAATGAAGCAGTGAGACTAGAATTAGATGACTTCTAAGTTATCCCAGTTCTGATATTGTATGTTTTCTTATACAATCAGGTGGCTCTTTCTGCTATTGATTCAAAGCCAAATTTTGGTCTTCACACTGAAAATAGATCAGATTAGAGCTTGTTCTGTGACCATTAGCTTAGGCTGTTCTTACATGTGTCAAAATATCCACATTAATTTGAAGAAGGAAATGGAATGTTGTTTGAACCTGCCTAGATGCAACCATTAGGCTTGCTGTTCCTGCTGGGAAGTCGAGGGTCTCAGGCTTTGAAGTGCTGGGACCGGATGTTTGCAGCAGTGACTTCTTCATTCATCCCAACTTTGACGGGCTGTGTCCTAGCTGGGCTCCCTCATTCCCCCTCTATCAGCCAGGATGCTGATGGTGTGTGAGGCTCTTCCATGGCCATACCTTGCTCACTTCTCTGCAGCGACAAGGCTTGGGTGGAGAATGTGTTCCCTCTGCTAGGTGGAGAGCTCTTTGAAGGCAAGCACTGGGTTTTTATCCCAGTGCCTTAACAGTGAGTGAATGAGTGAGTGACTGAGTGTGAGAGTGAAGCCCGTTACATGGGAGACCTGGTAGGATTTCCCTGAACCTGTGAAATAAGTGAGGCTAGCAGTCAGGTGAAGTGTGTTGTGAGGTCGTTGATCTAGAGGAGTGTGTGTGTGTGTGTGTGTGTTTAGGGAAGGGGCAAGGCTGGAAGAATGCCACTGTGCTGGCACAGCCTTCGTCAGAGCTCTGAAAGGGGCTGAGTGGGCTCTGACTCAGCTCCATGACTCACTCACTGTATTGCTGTCTCCATCCTCTGGGCACATCCTCTAAACCATTTCAGCTCAGCCTAAAGTGGAGGAGGTGAGATTTGGTCCAGCATCTCCGGATGACTCACCTGGCTGAGCTGAAAGGAAGGGGCCAAAGCTCCACGATCCTGCACTCCCACACTATTCCCGCATCTCCCTGGGGTTCTCATGCAGACCCAGACCCATGAGACGGGTATGGCTGCTCTAGTAATGACACCCCCCACCCAAGGCATTACCCACCCATCCACACTTCCCTGCTCAATGCCATAATTTCCCTGGTCCCTTCACATGGTTGTCCCCTGTGCTTCTTTTGGGCATCTGAGGTCAGCTTATAAAGAGGCTGATAAGACTCTCCCAGACCATTTGTCATTCTGTTCTTCTTCACTTCTCACAAAAGTTTTTCAGTTTAGAAAATAGTTTTACATCACTTTTCTCATTTGATTCTCTCTGAGACCCTAGGAAGACTGGCAGGGTGGTGAATATCACCATTCTACAGGGCTGGACATGGAAGCTGGGCCCCTCAGTGCAAGCTCTGGCTGAGCATGAAAGTGTGGATGGGTGGGTGTGCCTTGGGCAGGGGGTGTCATTACTGGAGCAGCCATAACCTTATGAGGTCTGGGTCTGCATGAAAACCCCTGGGAGATGGGGGGGCAGATGATAAGGGGGTCCAGGATTGTGGGGCTTTGGCCCCTTTGGCCTCTTCACCTGGGTGGGAAGAGGTGAAGGAAGTAGTAAAGGGATTAGTAAAGCGCATTGAGGGGCCAAGGCATGCCACAGAAGGGGCAGAGCTGGTCAGGGGGAACTGCAAGGCGTTTGGTTGGACAGTAGGCTAGGAAAGGGGGACAGTGCTGGCCAGTTTATCGCATGACAAGAAATATGGCTATATGGGAGCAGAAGACAGATGAGGTGTTTTGACTTTATCCCAAAACCAAGGGGAAGCCATTGAGGGGTCTTAAGCAGGGGAGTGCCATGGTCAGATCCTCTCTCCTCCACCTCCTGAATAGCTGGGACTACAGGTGCAAACCACCATACCAGGCTAATTTTTAATTTTAATTTTTTAGTGATGGGGGTCTCACTATGTTGCTCAGGCTGATCTTGAACTCCTGGCCTCAAGTGATCCTCCCAACTCGGCCTCCAAAAGTGCTGGGATTATAGGGGTGAGCCAACACGTCTGGCTGAGATTTGGGTTTTAGAAACTTGTCCCTGAGTGTGGTGTGGACACTGCCCTGGAGCAGGGCAAGTGGGGGTGGGGTGGCTGGGAGGGTCTCCATTGCCCAGATAAGAGCTGGTGGGGTCTGCCTGTGGACAATGGCAGAGGGGGCAGGACAGGGGCAGGAAGGCTCCTGGGATGGTATCCAGTGGGCACGTGAAAATAGAGGTCTGAGGTTGTTTCCCCTGAATAAATTGTATGTATTTATTCCCCTGTAAAGGGGGCTGGAGTGCTGTCAGGGTGGAAACTTACTAGGTGCTCATGGTGCGGGGGAGAAAGATTTCTCTCACAGTGATTAGGATCTACAGAAGTAAAAGTTTATTTATTTTTCTGAGAAAGAAAGAGAGAGAGAGAGAAAGAGAGAGAGAGGCACCACGGCGCTGAAGGGAAGGTAGAGGGTAGTGCCGGGAAGTTGAGGGAAAGTTGCTTGGTGCTTTTAAAGGGTAAAAATGGCTGTTTTTCCCCCTTAGCTTCAGCAGACGGATAACAGAAGTGGCGGCAAAGTGGTTGCAGGTGCTCTTTATTTTTTTTCTCTGTGAGGCTGACTTTATCTGAGTCCTTGGAATCTGGCGCTGGCGAGAACTGAAGTGGGGAGCCCGCACCCCTACTGTCCACTTAGGGCTCTTAAAGGAAACTCTTAGAGAGAACAAGTTAGGCCACAGGTGTTTTCATTAAAACAAAGGGCAGTTGTACTGCGAGTTTTTTTCTTCAAAGGGGCAATTATGCGCTGTGAGTTTATTTCTCTTACTTTCTGTGTGATAGTTTATTTTCCTCTGTTAAGTAGGTTATTAGCAAGACCACCTCTCAAGTGCTAAGTGGGATGCCATCCACATATAGATGTGATGGAGCCAGGCAGCAGGTAAAATGACTCAGGGAAGAGGGAGGGTCACAAGGGATGCCAACCCTTAAGAGCTGAGCAGAGGCAGGTACAGCCCCTGCAACAAAGCCCCTCACAGGCGGAGGGCATTTGTAATGTCAAAGCACCTGCCCACCCATGCCCTCCTTTGATGTGGACAGGGCCCTGTGAAGGAGACAGGTGACTCTCACCTCACAGAGGCTCAAGGGTGAAATGATCTGAGGGGACCCCTGGTTCTTCCCTCTGTCATGTTCACTCTCCTCCTTCCACCCAATGCTGGGCTTCCAGGGTCACCGCCCAGGAACTGAGGACACAGCCTTGGCAGGCAGCCAGAAGTAGGGTTCCTGGAACTTCCCATGGGGTGTGGCTGTGGGCTCTGGGAAGGGGCTGGGCCCCCTGAGCCCTTTTAGCCCTGAAGGGTTGTGGAGGGTGTAGGGTTTCCAGATAAAATATGGGATGCCCAGTTAAATTTGAATTTCAGATAAACAACAAATAATTTTTAGTATAAGGATGTCCTAAATATTCTATGGGACATACTTATATTTAAAAACTATTTGATGCTTATCTGAAATTCAAATCTAACTGGGTGTCTGTTCTGTATTTTTATTTGCTAAATTTGGCAACCCATAGGGAGTGTCTCACTACCTTGCATACCAGGACTTTGGGGATTTTCCTTTGTCTGAGACCACAGTAAGAAGCAGCCTCTGCACCGACACCTGCCCTGGGACCTCATGTGGGGCTCAGGACTGTGTGGAAGACAAGCCCTGTCCCTGGTGGCCTTCCAGCTTCTGGCTCAGCCCAACAGGCACCTAACCCAAGCTCCTGTGGCCTTCTACATGCCAATGGCTCCCTACCTGGATGGATGGATACCTGCTGCCTCTGATCGTGTTACTTAACAAAGAAGGGAAACAGGGCTGTCCTCCTCTGGCCAGTGGCATCTGCCAGGGTGTCACGTCCGGGCCCTTCAGGCAGCCCAGGAGCCTGCAGCCCTCAGTCAGCCAGAGCTTGCACTGAGGGTTCCAGGCTGGAGGGCTATGGAGGCAAAGGGAAAGCTGAGCTCTGCCTTGGGTTTAGGCAATGAAGGTAGTGGAGTGTTTGTTGTTTGTTCATTTGTTCAGAACCCTACTGTTAGGAAACAGCAGTGCCACAGCTTTCCAGAGCTTTCCAGAGTCAAGGAGCTGTCACACGTCTGCCCTCGTTTCATCCTCACCGTACCGTTGCCAGGTGAGCAGGGATGGTGTTCTCAGCTCTTTCCCCACCCCCTTTATGATGAATGAACTGAGGCTGAGAGAGGTTAAGTCTTCGCCCATAGTCACATATCCTAACCCCTGTGGGAGTCAAGGCTTCAACTCTGGCTCAGAGAAAAGTGGTAAAGGGTGCTGGAACTCCAAGGAGCCAAGGAGCCAGGAGCTCTGGGTGAAGTTCCTCCACTTCCCCAACAGGGGGCAGGCCCAAAGTCTTGCTTTAAGAACCAGGCTGAAAAGTCCACAGCCCTGCCCTGGCTGCAGGCAGAAGACAGAAGGTTGGCACCTCTCCTAGTGGAGCAAAGAGAGCTTCCTCAGGACACATCTTATCTCTACCCTGTCCCAGATGTGGAGTGGGCAGTGGAGTCTTGATGAGGAACTGCAGGGGACAACAGGACAGGGAGCTGTAAGTGCTGGGGCAGGGGAGGGAACCTGCAGTAACCAAGAGCCCAGGGACCTCTCAGCTCCCCAGGGGAGCCAGGGCTTTTAGTGCTGGGCACCAGAGTGGGTCGGCCACTGCAGAGTCTCTGTGAACATTAAGCCAGACTTTGAAGAAGGGAGACACAGAGGTGTGTGGGGCAGAAATTGCATATGTAAAGAGTTGTGTATGTTTATTCCACAAATATTTTCTAGGCATCTACTATGTGCCAGACACTATTCTAGATATAGGGATACAGCAGTGAAGAAAACAAATATGCACATACAGATGTCTCGTAGACATCTTGTAGACATCTGTTTGTGAGTTGACTATTTTGACCCCGTTCAATGTAATGCAAAATTCAGCCCCTTTCCCAGCTTCCAGGAAAAAGTCCTTTCCCACCAAACATGGAGGTAGAGGGTTAATTTTCCTGGAGATGTGCTAGGTCATAGCAAGAGGCCGGCAGCATTGCTCCTGTCAAGCCTCTCGCTCTGCGAATCACAGCGTACGTGACACTTCTGCCATGTCTGCCGGAGAAAGGCTGGCCGCGCAGTGCTCTTGGTCGGTGCCCTTCCTCCACCTCCTGTCCCCAAGCTCCCAGCCTGGCCAGCCTTTCTCTGGTAGTTTTCTCACAGATATCGAGTCTTGGGGGGCGACGGGGGGAGGCTTTTGTCTCGTTCCTCTCTCACTGTCTGGCCTCTTTCTCTAGGGCCCTTCCTTTCTGGGATGGGGATGTTGGCCCTACCCCATTTCTACTTCTCAGAATTAGTACAGGGTGAAATGAGCTCATATCTGAAAAGGGTTATACTCAGAACTCTCTAGCACCATGGGTCACATCAACCAGAGATGTCACTTGATGGAGTATTGCTCTGTTTTACAAATGATGGAGATGATGTCACTGTGGGAGTGAATGTTGAGCTGCTCCCCTTTTATTTTGGATTGTAATTTAGCACCCTGTTCTCACTCTTTTGTTAATAAAATAAAATAATAAACACATACTACCATCAAGAGAACACTGACAGCCTGTGTTTATGTGTTTATGTTGTGTCTGTCTCTAAGAAGCTGCAACTGCTATGTAGATTTTTAACAAAATGAGTTTTCACTCAGTGTTGGGGGGTATGATAATTAAAAACAAAAAGGGAGGGCAGATTCTTCCACTGTGTCTTTTCATTCTTGCTTTCTTCCTCTTCCTTTTCCATTTTTTTTTTTTTCCTTTCTTAAAACAGAGACATTGACCTGTCTGAGGCCATCTCTGACAAGGCCAAGGCAGAGAAACTGGGTTCTAAGAGTGTCTGTGGTCACTCTGGAAAGATCCCACCAGGGAGTCAGGCAGATGCTCCTTCCATCCCTGCTCCCAAGGGCTTTGATCCCTGCTTTGTCCTTCCCTCCTTGAGCAGGACCTCATGGGCAAACCGAACCCCCTGAATACTGTGCTGAGTATGCAGGAATGTGTGAATGAGGAGAGCAGGGACAGAGAAGAAGAGGAGAGACAGAACAATGAGAGAGGATGGAGCACTGATGCAAACTGTGAATTCAGGGCCAAGGGTGATAGAAACAATGATCATTTACATGTTTCAACCATGAGTTCAATCTTCTGGCTGAAAGGAACAGAAACGCAACTTTAATAAGCTGGGGCCCCAGAGGTGAGGGCTTGGCTCCCATGAGCAGACCATGGAGACAGCAGGGACGAAAGAGCTGGGTTCAAGGAGTTGGTTTGTCCCCCAGCTCCCAAGGCTGTGAGGCTCTGAGAGCTCCGTCTTCACAGCCCCATGGCCAGAAAGGAGCGAACTCTTCCCCACCAGCTCGGGGGACTCCAGCAAACTGTCACATACCATTGATCAATCATCAGATTTCAAAAATGTTAGACTTTGTTCCTCTGGATTATTGGTGAAAGAATGGGAAAATGGAGACCCTGATGCTCTGATACACTGTTGGAGGGAACATAAATTGTCCCAACCACTTTGGAGGGAAATTTGGTAGTGTCTGTTAAAATTTTAAATGTGGTTGCTATTGATCTGATGATGCTACTTCTCAAAATCCAGACCAGTAACTCCCACACATAATGAAACATATGTAAAGATGTTATTTGGAGTATTATTTGTAGTGCAAAATTAGGAATAACCTAAACATCCATCTTTAAACTATGGTATATTTTATACTCTGGAACGTGAAAACCCCTAAGACATCTTGGTGAATGAAAAAAGGAATTGCAGAATGATATATGTAATATGGCATCACTCAAATATAAACAAAAAACAAAAGAAAACCTCAAAATAGTAATAGATATTTCTAAATGTATGCAAACACATAGAAAAAGTCTGGATTCACACTAAATTACCTTTGTTACCTATGGTGAGGCTAAGATTAGGGGTTGAGACTGAAGGAGACTGTCAGTTTTCAATTTTCTTCAATGATAACATACTCATGTATAACTTGTGTATTTAAAATTAATTTTAAAAATTTAAAAGGAAAAAGCTATGGAAGCATTCTGATTGGTTCAACCTGGGTCATATGACTTCCTAGACCAATCATCGTGGCCAGTGGGCCCCTATTTTTCCATGACTGGCCCAACCCAGGTTATATGCTCACTCCTAGGAACACTGGAGCAGTGTACATAATTGGCAGCTCCTTCATAATTACATGCTCATGTGGTGAAGGAACAGTTCCCCCAAAGAAGGGAGGTGCTGTTCTGGGCAGATAAAACAATAAATCTCCTCTACAGTGAAAGCATTTGGGCCTTATTATCTTCATGTGTTTAATTATGTGTCATCCAAGGCTGAAACACTTTGTTCAATATATTTCTATTACTATACGGGATAAGGATTTGTTCTGTTCACCGCAATATCCCTAGAACCCAGCAAAGTTATGTGTATATAGTAGGAGCTCAGCTCCATAGATATTGGTTAAATGGAGACAACCCTGCTACAGTCTATGATTTAATAATATTCTGCAAATGGAAAGAGCTGACAAAGGCAACCCCTCTCAACAGAGGCGGAGGAGAGAAAGGAAGAGGAAGTCAAATCGCCAGCTTGGGACTCTTCCCAAGGCCAGCGCTCAAGTCAGGTCAGGGAATGGCCATGACACAAGCCTGGGAAAGCTTGACAAACCCCTGGATGTGGCATGGGGTTGGGCAGGAGGAGTGTCTTTGGCCCACTTGCTCGTGAGTGGTGATTCCTTTTGAGGTGTTGTAGCTGTGCAGATCAACTGTGGGAGATGGGGCCACAGTGGAAGAGAAGGGGGTGAAAAGGGCAGGTTACCTAGGGTGGGTGACCCTTAGGTGAGTCACCTAACTCTTCTGAATCCTTTCCTCATCTGCAAAGTGAGGATGATATTATTTTTTAAAAAATCTATCCCTTACGCAGTGGTGACCATGTCTCTCTACTATCCATGATGTCATAGACATAGGAGCATCAATCCAAACCCTGAGAAGGCCAATTGTTCTGAGGGAGCCTGCCACAGAGAAAGAAGAGCAGAGTCCCATGGGCTGAGCATCGAGGGGTTCCCAGGCAGGGAAGGAAGGTTTGTAAAGGGCACAATGAAGGAAGAAGGGGGTAAATAGAATGCTCTTAGTCAGGGCAAACATTAAAATATGTTTGTGTATATATATTTCTATGTTTTATATTTTTGGGTTATGACTGTACTATGGATATACAATTTTGTGTGTGTGTGTGTGCATGTGTGTGTGTGTGTGTGTGTGTGTGTGTATATATTTGGCCTAATCACAAATCACAAGCATTTTCCCAGGTCATAAAAAACTTATGAAGGCATTTTAAGGATGAGAGAGAACAGCGTAGAAACTCATGTATATTTGTCAGCAAAGGAGAAGCGTGGATGAAGAGGGAGAGCTCAAAGATACTAGAGGGTGGCAGAGTTCAGCCAGGAGTCCAAGGGGCCAGTGCCGGAAGGGAGGCCGCAGGGGGCAGTTAGGGCTGGAGGAATCCTGCTCTGGGAGGCAGAGTAACTCCCTGCTTTTACTTTCACTCCTGTGCTAGCTCCAGTGGCCCCCAGAGCCCAGGCCACATTCTTCAGCTTTGATGGATTTTCTGGTTGGAGAACCTTGAGAATTTTAATTGCTGCAACCAAACTGATTTAGCTGCTGAATCTTGGTCTGGGTTTAGCTTGGCTGCGTCTTCCATAAGGAACCAAGGGGAGCCAGAGGTGCGCATGCCTGGTCGAAACTAGAAACCCAAGCCAGACAGTCCCTGAACTGGGCAGATCCCAGGATGCCGTCTCAGACCTTCCTTTACTCCCAACTGCCCTGACCCCTCACTAGCCCTGTTATCACCAGCCCATTTCACTTCCACAGCTGACATCCTGCACCAACATCCACCTCCACCTCTTGCTGTGGTCATTACTCAGCATTTGATGAGTGTCATTCATTCATTTAACAAATATTTATTGAGTATCCCTTCTGTGTGAGATACTGTGCCATGCCGATGTTAAAGATGCATCCTTGTCCTTGAGAAGCTTCCATCTGCCCAACACCCAGCTCAAGGGACCACAGAGATCACCTAAACTTTTGTCTGGGTAATAGATCCCTCTGTGAACTGATAACAGCTTTGCACACCCTGCCAGAAAAATACAAACATGCACAGAATTTTGCATACAATTGAGGGGCAGCACCAATCCTCTGAAGCCCATTTATTTTTTTGTATTATTTATTTATTTATTTATTTATTTATTTTTTGAGACAGAGTCTTGCTTTGTTGCCCGCCTTAGGGTGCAGCGGTGTCATCATAGCTCACTGCAACCTCCAGCTCCTGGGCTCAAGCGATCCTCCTGCCTCAGCCTCCCAAGTAGCTGGAACTACAGGCACGCACCACCACGCCCGGCTAGTTTTTTCTATTTTTAGTAGAGATGGAGTCTTGCTCTTGCTCAGAGTTGGTCTCGAACTCCTCGAGCTCAAGTGATCCTCCCACCCCAGCCTCCCAGAGTGCTAGGATTACAGGTGTGAGCCACTGCGCCCAGCCTGAAGTCCATTTATGATTTAAGGGTGTATGTACCCCAAGTCATAAACACTTAATTTAATTTGACTCTCATTTTACAGATCAGAAAACTCAGATCTAGAGAGGAAAACGACTTGTCCAAGGTCATGCAGTGAGTTAGGGGCTGAGCTAGCCCTGGAAGCCAGGACTCCTGGCTCTCCAGATGCTGCTCCACCAGGCCTCCCCTTCCCTTGTTGTCTGGGAGAACCTGGCTGGGGGATTGTGTGCCCTGGGCCAGTTCCCTTTTCAGCTGTCAAACCTGGGGCTGCCAAGCTATAGCCTCCCTTCTCTACTACCCCTCCAGCTCCTCAGGGATGGGGGCTGGTGGTTAGGAGCTCCCTGAACAGTTGCCCTGACCCTGACCACCCCAACTGGATCCCCAAGACATCAAAGGAAATGTTCTGGAGGAAACAGGATGTGTTTTCCTGCAAAATCATTTGTTTCATAAGATAATTTGCATACTGGTGAGGACACAAAGGTCATTCCCTGCCCATTTCCTCCCTAGAGAAAAGGGTTCCCATCACAGCTCTCTCCTCAAGAGAGAAGGCAGCTGTGTGGGCCCCACCCCAGCCCTGGGGGATGCCTTCCTGACAGTGGGGGTGGGGGGGGCAGATGCTAGTCCGGGCTCCCTGGAGTGGTCAGTAAGGAGGCTCCTTTCCTGCCTTCTCCCCACTCTCAAGGTTTGGCTGGAAGGGGGCTTCCAGCCCCAGCTCTGGCAAAGTCCCCTACTGTGAACCCCAGGGCCCTGGACATCCCACCTTGCTCTTTATTACACTTTCGTGGGGTTAAATTACTGAAGATTCAGCTGCCTGAAGAGAGGGTTGAGGTGATGGTAGGTGAAACATACAAACACTTAGTGCTTCCTATGTACCAGACATTGCTTAAGGCATGTTACATGTGCTGTAAATTCATTTAATCTTCACAAATCCAGAGAGATTGCTTCTATTATTTTTTCCATTGTTCGTATGAGAAATCAAGGTTCAGAGAGGTTAAGTAACTTGCCCAAGGTCTCGCAGCCGGTAAGCAACACAGGCAGGGTTTGAACTCAGCCAATCTGGCTCCAAGGTCTGGGACTGTAAATACTGTTATAAGAGGGAGATTTAGGAGGTTGGAGATCTGTTCTAACCCTTGAAACCTGTGCTGTACTCTGGAAACATTGGTGTGGGATTTAAGACCCTTTATGATCTGGTCCCAGCCACACTGCTGTTCCACCCCACCACCTACCATGATCCAGCTACTGAAACAGTCCATAAACATTCTCCAGTTGGTCTGCACGTAGTTTCTTCTGTCCAGACAGCACTTCCCCGTTTCTCTATCTGAAATGTCTCTTTGCCCACTGAGAACTTCTGAAAAGCTCTTTCAACATCCCTAGGCTGAGTTGGGCAGGTCTGTTTTTTTTTTCGATGTGGATTTAATCAAATTGTCCCCTCTAATTATTGGCTAATAAATCTCTCCCACTTCTAGAGTTCACTTGCTCCCAAGGGCTGAGTGTCTGTCTCATGCATGTCAGAATCCTTACCACTAAGCCTAGCACCTGATAAGTAGAAATACTCAGTAGATGTCTGTTAGGTACAGTGAACAAAACATGTTGCAAAATAATATGTATAATATGCTAAATCTTGTATTATGTACACTGTATACTGTAAATAAATCACAGCCCAGAAGGATATATCCCCAAATGTTAACAACATTTAGGGGGGGAAGGTGATTTTTATTTCCTTGTTTGTGTATCTGCAGTTTCCAAAATTTCCATAATGAACATGTATTATTACTTTTGTAATAAGAAAGGAAACAACAAATTATTTTAAAGTTGTTTTTGAATGAACAATAATAGCTAATATTTACTGAGCACTTACCACATAAAAAATTAAGAGCTTGATGTGTCTCTTATCCTCACAAAAGTTCTCTTTGTTAAGTACTGTTGGCATCACTACCATTTTACAGATGAGAAAACTGAGGCCCAGAGAGATTAAGTAATTCACTCAAGGTGACACAATTAGTAAATAGTGGAGTTGAGCTTCGAGCCCAGTTTGTCAGACTCCAGAGCCTGTGCTGCAACCTCTCCATAACCAGCCTCTAGATGGAAGATGGGTAGATAGGTAAATTTCTCTCTTTTTTAGAAATCAACTTTTAAAATTTTGAAGTAATTTCAAACTCAGGACAAATACAAGCATAGTACAACGAATTTCTGAATCTCCTTCCCCCAGGTTCAACAGTAACTAACATTTTGCCACATTTGCTTTATTGCTCATTTTCTGTTTCACCCTCTCTACACATATACAGATTATTGTTTTGTTTTCATAACAGCTTTATTGAGGTATAAAACATATACCATACAATTCTCCCATTTAAAGTGTACAATTCAATGGTTTTTAGTATATCCACAGATATGTGCAACCATTACCACAGTCAATTTTAGAACATTCTCATCACTTCTCAGAGAAAAGGGACCCAGTACCTTTTAGCTATCACCTCCCTGTACCCCATTCACCTCAACCCTAAGCAACCACTGATCTACTCCCTGTAGATTATACATTAATAGATTTGTCTATTCTGGACATTGCATATAAATGGGATCATATAATCTGTAGTCTTTTGTGGCTCACTTTTTTCACTTAGCATAATGTTTTCAAGATTCATCCACATCACAGCATGTTATCAGTACTTCATTCCTTTTTAAGGTTGAATAACAGTCCAGTATACGATTTTCACATTTTAGTTACCCATTCATCTGCTAATGGACAGCTGGGCTGTTTCTATATTTTGGCTATTATGAATAATACTGCTATGAACATTCATGTACAAGTTTTTGTGTGGACATATGTTTCATTTCTCTTGGGCATATACCTAGGAGTAGAATTGCTGAGTCAGAACAATATCTGTATGCTTAACCACTTGAGGAATAATAATGTACAAATTATTATTTCTGAACCATTTTGAGAGTAAGTTGCAGACATGTCCCTTTATCCTTCAATACTTCAGAGAAACCAAACCAAGGTCATTCTTTTTCATTTCAATGATCAAAGTCAGGAAATTTAACATTGATGCAATATTACTATCTATTCATATTCAAATTTTGCCAATTATGTCCTTAACAGCAATTTCTCCCCCCCCCACCCCCCGCCGCCAACCCCACCCAAGATGCAATCTGGGATCAGGCATGGCATTTAGTTGTCATCTGTCTTCAGTCCCCTCCAGTCCAGTCCCGTTCCTCAGTCTTTCTTCATCTTTCTGTAGCTTTGTGAAATGTCCCTCAGCTCAGGTTTATCTGATGTTTGGACGGATGAGTTTCAAGGCTTGTCCACGTGGTGGGCACTGAGGTCAAGTTGTGCAGCTGCCCACGCAGAGGAAGAGACTTGGCTGGGCACGAGCCTGGGCCCCTTCCAATCCCAGGAGGGGCTGCAGCCAGGGAGGGGGCGAGGGCCGTGGAAAATTCCTCCCACCCCCCGCCACCCGCGAGATTTCCTGGGAAGCGCCAGGAGAAAGAAAGAGGTGGTGTGTGGGCTTCGTCCACACCCCTTCTCAGGATCAGCTAAGCGGCCTGCAGAGCGAGAGCGTGTCCCGGGGCTGTTCGCACAAGGCAAGCGTTTCCCGTCTTTTCAGTGGGGACTCGCGGGGCCTCAGCGGCCTGCGCCGGGTCTGGGAAAGGCCGCAGCGAGAGTCGTCGGGACGTCCGGGAAGGGCGGGGAGGCCAGCAGGCCGGGTGCTGGGAAGGCGCTGCCCGTTCTGGGAAGGGCTTTGCTGCAAGAGCCCACCCCCGCCCCCGCCCCCGCGCCCTGCACCCCCGCTTGCGGCAACTCCAGCCTGGCCCTCGGAAAGGCGCGGGGGCGGGGGTCGCCCTGATTCTAATCAGAGGCACGAGATGGAGATGGGGAGCCGGAAGGCTGCTGGCTTCACTGGGCCCTGGCCCTGAGCCGGTTGGCTGGGCCGGGACGCCCAGACACAGGCCCCCCACCTCTGCCAGAGGACTTCCGGGTGCTCCCTCAACACTATTAAGAGGAGCCCACGGGAATCTCACATCCTGCCCCACAGTTGCTGTTTGCTCTTTGGTTCATTCATTCATTCATTCATTCTGTGGCTGCAGGTCTCTGCTCCTCACCTTTCTCTCTCCCTCTAGGGGAAGAGGCTCAGTAGGGCTTCCAGGTGGTAGTCCTGTACCTTACCTCCTCTGCTGAGAGCATCTGTCCTCCCTCAGCCCCAGGGCTGAGCTGGCCCCTGGCTGCTTCACAATGAGGGTGACAGATACCACCAGGGGAAGGGCAGGGCCTGAAGGAGTCAGCCAGGAAGATGTAGAATGGGGACAGGAGCAAGGAAACTAATCCTGTGAACACGCGGCGTGCCAAGAGACCTGGAGCAACGTCATAGTCATCTGAGTCCGCACCCAGACAATCTGCAGACATGCTTTGTTCTGTCCTCACAGGCTTTTGAACATTGGAAAAGTTCACATAAAAATCCAGATATCTGATTTTTCTTAACAAATAAAAAGATTTGTTTCCTATTTGGCAACACTGAGCTTGCATCCCTGTGGCAGCCACGGCTGGGTCAGGAGCCTCCCTGGACCTAGCAATGGCTGTAGTTCCACACACCCCTCCTTATTGTTTAAACTCTCTGCACTAGCGCCATTACTTGCCTCTTCCCCTAGGGCACCTGGGAGCTCATTCAATCCTTACCACCACCCTGTGAGGCTGGGACCCCATTTTATACAGGAAGAAAGCAAGGAGAGAGGTCCACCGCCTTGCTCGAGGTCACAGGCAAGACAGGTAGGGCTGGGATTCTCTCCCAGGTGATCTGCCTCTGTGGTCCATGCACTTTGCACTGTCCTCTGCGGTTTCTTGTCTGAGGTCTGATGCCCCCAGCAGCAGATGGGTAGACTGCAGATGTAGATAGCAAATGAAAAGCTGTTGGCCATCAAAGTCTGGGGCCTTCTAGGCCACTGCAGAGTCCTGAGCTGGGCTAACAGTTCTTGGCTGAGGCTCTGGAGTGTCACTTTACCAAAGCATGGAGCAGGAAGGGTTGGTCAGTGGCCCCACAGCAAACTCAGGCAGGTAAGAGGACACAGCACCTCTGCATGGGGGCGCTGACCTCTAGTCAGTTGGGAGGTGTTTTGCCTTCTGCGCTCCCTCTGCCAGTGTGGCGTTCTATATGGCCTTCCTGCCCCACATGGTGGAAACTGATGGAGAACAATGCCAACACCTTCTTAGTCTGTAAATCACAGTATGGTACGGTTGGGCTTTCTGGAGCAAAGCTCTCTTTCTCGTCACTTGTGCATTCTTCTCCTGGAAAGGCTTGCTAACCCTCTTCCTGGATGGCCTTGTCCGATACTCCTTAGCAATTTCTGGAAATGAATTGAAGGACAGCACTTTAGGGAGTTGGAGGAAGCTGGGGTAACTGCTTTCTAAGAATAGCTCAGCTGTAAATGGCACTTTGCAGTTTAAAAAACCTTTCACATTCATGTGTATTATTTGGATCTCACAACTTTATGAGCTGGACAGAGGAGCAATTTGCAAACTTACCTTGAGCAAATTTACTTCATCTTTTCTTTGCTTTTATTTCCTCATTGATTAAAAAAAAAGAGGAGTACTGTTCACACTGAATACCATGGGGTAGGTTCCCCTGGAGTTACCCATTGGGTAAACTCCTTGTATGCATGTTGTGAGGATTAAATGACATAATTTATGTACTACTAGCACAAGGTCTAGGAGATAGTAGGTGATTAACAAATGTTTATCAAGTGGAAATAGTAGGTGATTAACAAATGTTTATCAAATGAGTGAACTGCTCACTCAATCATGATGGATTCTGAGGAAAGCCTATAGGAAGAAGGAAGTAGTTCTGGCTCCCTGTGGCTGGTGTTGCCTTTCCTGCCGATTTTTCTGCGTCTATTGCCAAGCTGCCCTTTGTCCTTAGGCCTCTGGGCTCCCAGCCGGCTGAAGACACAGAGTTATCTGTGGGGCCTGGAGTGCTGGGCCTGGGCTATGTAATGACCAGCCTTCCGCTCGCTTGAAGTTTCCGCTGGGGGGCTGGAAGCCACAGCCTCCAGATGGCTAATTGCTTTGTGCCTGTTTCTGCAAATCACAGTGATTCACTGTCCCTGCTGAAAACACGCTCTCTTTTCAAAGATTTAATGGTTTCCAAAATTAATTTAGCCTCATCTGTTATCCCCCTTCTGCACTGTCCTCTCTCCCCAGCACCCTCTTTCCTCCCCCTACCCCATGGAGCTTTCTGCTCCACAAAGCTGGCTTTCACTCTGAAGGGCACTGGTGGAGATGGGTGGGAAGCACAGACCCCTTTCCAGGCTCACCTGAGCACAAACTAAGTATGGAGCATCAGGTGGAAGCCCAGGAGGGAAGGGCTGGAGCCCGTGGAACAGTTATCCCCTGCCATCCCACCCGCTCTGGCCACCCTGCCCAGGACAGCTGACACCCCCAGGTGGAGAACTCTAAGCAGCTCCCCATTAGTACTGTTTTGCTTAGAAAACTCCCCAAGATCCTCTGTTTTTTACACATGAGGGATGTGGTCAGTTTTGCTTGCTTTTGACAGCTCATTATGGGTCCATGAGACCTTGAGGCCAGGGTCCTGGCTTAAAGGCCAGAAGTTTACTAGTTTCTTGACTGTCTTTGGGTTTCTGTTCTTTTCCAGTAACATAAAGTTTGTATAATTCCTACCTCTGCCACCTGTTCATTTATTTAATAAACATTTATTGAAGCCTCTCTGTACCAGGCATGTGCTAGGCACTGGGGGTCCAGTGGTAAAAAAATACCACAGTCCTGGCCTTTCAGGAACTCAGCCTAGAGAGAGAAAGAAAAAGCCCAAGGCCAGTAGGCCTCTCTCTGTATCTGTTGGATTTTGCTTCATCTGTTTTAAGGCTGTGTTAACTACACTGTTAACTACATTGAAATTCCCAGTTATTATATCTTCTTAGTGAATTGTTGCTTTTATCTGTATGAAATGTCCCACTTCAACCCCTATAATGCTTTTTACCTTAAATTCTATTTTATTTTGCCCATCAGCAAGGGACTGGTTGACTCAATTATGGTATATCCTCATACTGGAGTACTATGCAATTGTGAAAAAGAATGAAGATCATCTCTATATGCTGCTGTGGAGTGATTTCCAGCATATATTGTTAAGATGAAAAAGCAGGATGGGGAATATATGTATTGTATGCTCATGTTTATCTGAGAAAAGAGAAGTATTCATCCATGTATGTGTGTGTATTTCCTTATATATCAAAAAGCAGAAGAATAAATCATAACATCAAAAGTAAATAGATTAATAAAATGGCGGCATGGGGGAAATGGGGAGATGTTGATCAAAGGATGCAAACTTCTAGTTATAAATGAGTAAGTTTTGGAGATCTAATATACAGCATGCTGACTATAGTTAATAATACTGTATTGTATACTTGAAATTTGCTAAGAGAGTAGACCTTAAGTATTCTCACCACACACACAAAAAATTATAACTATGTGAGGTGAAAGATGTGTTAATTTACTTGATTGTGGTAATCATTTCACAATGTATACATATATCAAATAATCACATTGTACATCTTAAATATATATGATTTTTATTCATCAATTATACCTCAAATATAGTTTTGGGGAGAAAATAAAAGAGAAAAGGAAAAGATCCTCATAAAAAATAAAATAAAGTAAAATAAATAAATAAGTACATAAAAAGATTCCCTCTGGGAAAGGGAGAAACTGGGCAGAGAGGTCAGGAACGGAAGCTGGACTTCTCTGAACAATTTTATAGGACTTTGGAACTATGTAAATATCATACACAATTACAAAACAAAATTAAAATAGAAAAAGCAATTCTTAAAAAGAAGACAATAATAATTATGTATCAAGGTGGTGGCAAAACTCATGGAATTATTTCAAGAGACTATAAAACACAGTTATTTGGCAGTACAACTATTGAGGAACATACCCTGCAGAACATCAACAAAACACCTTGCAATAAACAACTCTCTTTGGTAAACATATTGTTAGTAATATTATTGATATTATTATTCTGAAACTATTATATGTAGGTAGGATGAAGCAAATAAGCAATTATGTTAATGTTAGGATCCAAGATTTTCAGTACAAGGGAAAAGTGATACATAAAAATCAAATAAGTTAAGCAAAAATCCTAAATTTGACTATGAATAAAAATATGAACTTATGATCAATTTAAAATAATCTATCTCCTAGTGGAGTCAACTTAGAAGGCCTAGAAATAATAATCAGTCCAGTAATAATGAGCACCTCTAGACCTCAGATTGTGATTTCTAAATCCCGTGTTGTACTAAAAGGATCAGGGCTCATTGGGGAAATTTCCCCATGCTTATCTTGTACATTATCCTATCCTTTGTGTTACAGGATACAAATTTGAAAATTTTGTCAAGCGGGATAGAAGGAACTTGCCAGAGACTATTAGGGTCTTATCAAAAGAACTGCAGCATCAACTTGAAGAGGCCGCCGCTGGCCAAATGTGGGATAATTTGGCATCAATAGAATGATAATTAATTGCAGCATTATTCACAATAGCCAAGATATGGAATGAACCTAAGTGTCCCTCTACCCCTCCCTCCCTACTTGCAGTCTCCCTCCCCAGAGGCAGTTACTTTAACTCTTTTAGCTGGTTTTTGGGTTTTTTTTTTTTTTTAATCATTTCTCCTTGGTTTTAAGTGATATGCTTATACTGATATGTCTTGATACTGGCCAGGCACCACTCTGCCATGGTGCCTGATGACCTTGCATATATCCAAATAGGTCACGAAGGCAAAGGGTTGAACCACAGCTAATGTGAGTCTTGGCAGAATGCCTTGTGACCCTCCCAGAACACGAGAGTATGGGAGATTTGTAAGGAGCTGCTAAGAAACCATCTTCAACCCACATCCTTATCTCCCCTGGAAGGCTGTCATGAGACAATTTCTTATCACCTTCTGGGTTCTGAGCAGGTATGGGGCTTCCTGTCCTGTCCTCTCTGCACTTTAGGTAACCAGTTCTTTTTCTCTCTCTTGGCTTTAAGAATTTTAAATTTATTCTCGATGTTCTCCAGTTTCATATAATGTTTTTATATTTCCTCATTTCTGGAAAATTTTCAACCATTATCTCTTTGAAAAAAATGGCTTCTTGTCATCCTCTCCACTTTCTCTCAGGATTCTTACTATAGGAATCGACACTTCACTTTTATCCCATCTCTTTTATCTCGCTGGCTATAATCTAGGAGACTTCCTCGCTTCAGTTTTTCAAATCGCTAAAGCCCCATACCTCAGAATAGAGCTGAAGAACATAAAACTGCTTAGCTGCAGTCTAAAATTAGCTCCTCAGCAATGGGTATCCCACAACTCATGTTTCAGTCATCAGCCCTGTTTGTTTCAGTGTCATCCTTTTTGATGTGTGAGAAAAGGAACGCAGGGAGCTGGCATTTTTGGCTTATTCTTATCTTTGCTGTCTATATAAGTAATAAGCTGTCTAAACTAAAAGTGGCTCATTGTGTCTTTGCTGGTTCAATCAGTCAGGTCTTGGCCTTGCCTTGTCTTGTATGCATGAGCTTGACAGATACTATCTATTGATTTTCTGTGTGATAATTGAGGTTTTAGCTTTCTTAAAGCTAAGGGATAGAAAAGCCAAGAACAAGGAACAAAGGAACTCCAGAAAACAGAGGAGCAATCCAAAGGAGACTCCCTCAAATTCCCATATAAGTGTAGTATGACTTCTTAAATGAGTAGTCAATGTTTATATTATTATGATTCTGTAAATATTGTTCACTGCTGAACAATGGTATTGCATAATGACATTCCTTCCAACTTTGTGTTTTTCCTGCAGTTAACAGTTGCCATAGATTTTTTTTGCTTAGTTTAAAAAAAAAAGCTATTGTTAATATTTTCTAAATGCTGTATGTATATCTGTTAAATATCTAGCAATGTTTTTTCTGAAAATGTACTAAATAATCTATCACTACCCCTCCCCCACTTCCAGAGGCTTCCCTTCTATGCCTTCCATCATCTCGCTCCAGTTTGGATGGATTACTTTCTCCATCTGGGGCTCAGGTGTCATCTTAGGACTTCTGATCATCAGTCTCCTTTGGATTGCTCCTCTGTTTTCTGGAGTTCCTTTGTTCCCTGTTCTTGGCTTAGTCTTTCATTTTGCTGAATCATATCCTTCAATATCTTCCTAAGAAAAGATGTGTGGGAGGTAAAAATTTTGAGTTCTTACATATCTGAAAATATCTTTATTCTGCACTTATCCTTTATTTGGCTAAGTATAGAATTCCAGGATAAAAATAATTTTCACTCAGAACTTTGGGTGCCCAACACTACTCTCCTCCAGCATCCTGTGCTGCTGTTGAGGCATCTGATGCCGCACAGATTCTTGCTCCTTCACACATGACATGATTCTCTCTCTAGGAGTTATTAGGTTATTCCCATTTTCCTGGAATTCTGAAAATCAAAATTATTGCCTTGGCATTTCCCTCATTCTGTTGGACATTTAGTGGGCACTTTCAATTTGGAGATTTACATCCTTCACTTCTGGAAAATTTTCTATCTATCTATCTATCCATCCTTTTCTATCCTTTGTTTTCTCTGTTTTCTGAAGCTGAATTTAGATGTTGGAAGTCTTTGAATAATCTTCTAACACTCTTTTCTGTCCTAGTTTTCATTTCTTTATCTTTTTATTCTGCTTTCTGGGAAATTTCTTTAACTTTATTTTCCTAATCTTTGGTCACATATTGTTTTAGCTATCATATTTTTAATTTGAGGTTTTAGAGCTCTTTATCATCCTCTAATTATTCCTTTTTCATACCATCCTGTTCTTTTTCATGGATGTGCATCTTCTTTTAGATTTCTGAAGGCTATTATGTAAAAGTATACATAAAATTTAAAAAATATTTTCTTCTTACATCATCTCTATTTCCTTTGAGTTCATTTTTTTCTATTTGTTTTGGTCTCTGTCTTTCCTGTGGGATGCTTTTTGCAAATTCCTGTTGATGCTGGCCTATCCAGTCATATGTAACAGTGAGGCATCAAAATGATCAGCAACTCTGTGTATGAGGGCAGGGATTTGAGTGGCGGGCCTTGATCTCAGGCTATTTCACTGCGAGACTATGAAAACTTTAGGGGACTTTTCTCTGGGGCTAGTAAATTTTTTCCAATGAAGAATCCTCCAGTCTTCTACCCAGGGGACATACACCTGATAGTCCCTTTCTGGGGATGGGGTAAGGGGAGAAGCCTGGCAGAGGGCCCTGCTATTAATATTAACATGTGGATTTACACGTAATCCTCCTGTTTTCGGCCAGACACCTGCCCTCTACTGTTGTTGGGATACCTGAAGTTGGGGGTGCTCTGGTTCAATTTCTCTGGAGAAAATCCTCCACTCTCATGTAGGGACAGAGTTGCCGGACTGTGTGGGATTGGGACGAGATCTGGAGTTGTAATTTCTTCCTATGTCTCTTTCAGCTGGATCATGCTTCAAACTCACTGCCTGTGGAACCTGCTGCCTCTGAGTCCCC
The DNA here is from genome assembly GCA_023783475.1 of Daubentonia madagascariensis. Lineage (NCBI taxonomy): Eukaryota > Metazoa > Chordata > Mammalia > Primates > Daubentoniidae > Daubentonia > Daubentonia madagascariensis. Next base: position 23,548,635 of record JAKFHU010001035.1, read on the forward strand.
AGCCTCTTGGGGTTCCATGGAGAGAGTCTGATCGGTCCTCTCCATCAGAGCCTCTGCCGGCCCCTTTGAGTCTTCGTTTTCTCCACTCTACTAATTTAGTTGCCACTCTGGCAGCCACTTTCAATCATCCAAAAATTTGCTGAATTCTTTTGTCCACTGATGTCCTCACTACCATTTTCTGTATTCTCATGGGTCTATACTTTTAAAACACTTTTCTGGGGTCTTTGGTGGGAAAGGAGATAAAGGCATATGATCAGTTTGTCATCTCTAGTCATTCAATTTTGATATACATGTATTGTCTACCACCCATTTTTAGAAGTAGAATTTATTTATTTACTTTTTAATTTAAATTGGCAATTTTAATTGGCAAATAATTATATATATTTAAAGGGTACAAAGTGATGTTTTGATATATGTATACATTGTGGAAAGATTATATCAAGCTAATTAACATATCCATCACCTCACACACTTAGCATTTTTTTGGTAGTGAGAACATTAAAATCTATTCTTTCTTTTTTTTTTGAGACAAGGTCTCCCTCTGTCACCCAGGCTAGAGTGCAGTAGTGTCATCATAGCTCATTGCAACCTCAAACTCCTGGGCTTAAGCCTCCCGAGTAGTTGGGACTACAGACATGCACCACCATGCCTGGGTAATTTTTCTATTTTTTGTGGAGATGGGGTCTCGCTCTTGCTCAGGCTGATCTTGAACTCCTGGCCTCAGACAATCCTCCCACCCCGGCCTCCCAAAGTGCTAGGGTTATAGGCATGAGCCACTGTGCCGGCCTAAAATCTATTCTTTGAGCAATTTTGAAATGTACACCACATTATTATTAACTGTGGTCACCATGCTGTGCAATAGATCTGGAAAACTTATTTTCCCTGTCTAACTGAAATTTTGTACCCTTCGTTCAACATCTCCCTATTCCTCACTCTGTCAGCTTCTGGTGACCACCATTCTACTCTCTAAAATAGGAATTATTTTAATTGTTCCCAAAACACTTATTTCAAGTGTCCAAGATTCCCTAAAAAACTTTTGTCACTCTCTCCTTACAGGCCCTGACCTATTTCCAGCCTTCAATTTGCTAAACCAAAAATCAATTCTCACATCAATGTCCTCTCCAGACTTTGGGTTATGTTGGTTTTTTTTCTCTGGCCTATCTCCAGTTGTCCTTCTGAAGGTCCACTGACAAGAAATGCATCCATCCCAGATACTCCCTGAGTAACAAACTCCTATTCTACAAATATCTGTGTCCTAAATGGTTGAGCAGCAGGGTAAAAGGCAGGGCTCGCTTTTGGTAGAAGAGAAGAGGGTGTTCTCCACGCCCTTCCTCATTATGGACAAAGTTCTCAGAAGCCGCTTTGGCTGCGATGAGAGATAGAAGGATCCCTTAAATGGTGTGTTCCCACATCACCAGGCACCACATTGCCCAGGGGAACACTGCTGTAATCAGCACTCGATCTACTCACCAGTTCACCACACTCCAGCAAACCCAGATGAGAGGTAGACTTGGTGGGAAGAGGAGAAAGCAGAAAAACAGATAAAACAAAAAGAGGAGGGAAAGAAGGATGATGGGGAAAGGGTGGTGATAATATCAATAATAAGGTTTACAATTAATGATTATAATAATTATTTACATTTGCAAAGAATTTCCACATGCATGATCTCATTCATTAAGTATAACAACTCAAAAAAGTATACATTTAGTTTCTTTAAACCATCTTATGGCTTCAATTGGCTTTTATAGCTTCTAGAACTTAATTACCATCTGCAACTTGGGTTTGGAGAAACTTGTTCTAAGTTTCAGAAAACAATTTCTAAACGGAAATATAGTCCATGTGGAAGTTCAGGGCTGCCTGAGTAGATGAGGGCACACCATGACTTCTCTGAAAAGGGGGAACTTCTCCCACAGGTGGTGATGCTGAGTCTCCTCTGGGCCAGCTGCGGTGCTGAGTGCTGAGGCAAAGGTGCGGAGGAGCAGTACACGGATGGCCCCTGCCCATAACGAGTGGATCTAAGAAGAGAGCACCCAATCCTGCCGGGGGAAGGCACAGGAAGGATTCACGGAGGAGACCTTTGGTGTGGCATCTGTCCAGCAGAGAAGGTAGGGTAGGGCATTTTGTGCAGCAAACATCAGAGACAAACACATGAAGGCACATGATATGGACAGACTCAGGGTGATCTCCCTGTAGTGGATGTGTGAATTGTTATTGTCCAGCAAAGAGTTCTGCTTCTTTGAGTACTGATACACTGATTTTCCTCAGAAGAGCCATTTCTCCATATCCAATTTTCAGGCTGCATGATTTGAGGGGGACTGGACACATAACCAAGGCTTGACAATTTGTCAGAGAGATTCACTTGAGGGTAGGCATGTGATCCACACTGGGCCAATGAGAGTTGGCTCTGGGACTTTTGCTAGAACTCAGGATTATAAAATAAGTGTGGGTGGATGTTCAATATACCTGTTGTTTTTTCTTTGCTTATTTGTTTGTTTATATGCATAGAGTAAGATCTGAAAGAAATATCTCAAAATATTAACATGAATTAATTTTGGGTGGTAGGATAATTGGTGATATTTATGGTTTTTACACATTTACATATTATTTACATCTTCTATAAAGTTGTTTATTAAATTTATATTAGAATATTTTGCTGTTATAAATTGTTTTAAAATATTTTATAGTTATATTATAAAATAATATAATGTATATTTGTTTATAATTTATTATTATTATTATTAATATTACTTTTTGAGACAGGGTCTTGCTCTGTCGCCCAGGCTGCAGTGCAGTGGTGCGATCACAGCTCACTGCAGCCTTGATCTCCTGGGCTCAAGCCATCCTGCCTCAGCCTCCTGTGTAGCTGGGACTACAGAAGTACATCACTGTGCCTGGCCCTACATTTATAGTTTATTATATGAATAATATATTAGTATAATTTTTACATTCATACAAGACAGGAGTGCTTTAACCCTCAAATGCCCATTTATTCCTTCCTTTGGTTCCGATCTTAAACTCAGCTCCCTAAACCTGTCAGGACATGCATCCTTAATCCCAAAGTGATCCAGTTTCCTGTAACAACTTTTTCAAAATACAAAAGAAAGCATTTTACCTTTGCAAAGTCCAATATTTAGGAAAAAGAAACATTTTAAATTAAAACGTTTAGGAACTAAGAGGTTGTGCTGTTGTGCACAACCCGGCACATCTCAGGCCTCCTTATAGCGCAGAGGGTGGAAAGGTGAGATCTGCTCTCATGGAGCGGCTCTTACTCTGGGTGGGCTGTTGTAGGGGCCCAGTGGTGGCTGTGCCAGTTTTACCTGATTTTGTAGTCCTTTCAGAAAGAGCTCAGTGGGTTCATGGCTGCCCTTGGTAGCTCCGCCAAGGAGAGGAGTAGGGCACTACCCCCACCCACCTGTCACCTGCCTTCATAGTCACCCGTTCCTTCAGTTACAAAACAGGAGCAGCCCTAGCTGGCCCCTTCCTGGGTTCCCTCTCCCAGTGTTTGTCAGGACTGCCGCCAGTCACCAGCTCAATCTGCTGCTCCCACTGTGGAAACAGGACACTCCCTTAACTTCCCAAAGCACACTTTCACGAAAGTCCCCACAAACCCTGCAGAGTTGCCATTCTCTCTCCGAGAAAACCACCTTTTACAATGGCTATGCAGAGTGCAGCCCATAGCCTCCCCTTGTCCTGCACTGCATTGTCTCCTTCCTGGAAGAGGGTCATGTTTTACCTATTATAATATTTTCCTAAAAACAAAAGGGATTATGCTCACAAGAGCAAGTTGCTTCCACCTCCACAGGAGACAGAGGAATTGGAATAAAACCCCCAAACCCATGTGGCTTAGAAGAGAGAGCAGTTTGTGCTCTTTTCCCACCATTGCTTTTTTCAAAAATAGTCAAGGCCATTTTTTGCACACCCCATTATATACCTATTTGGAAACCAAAGACTGAGTGTGAAAGAGGGTCAGGGACTGGGCTGGGAGGGGAGATTGTGGGAGAGACTCAGGAGGAGGGAGTGAGGCCGATGGCCGCAGAAACCAACAGTTTTTCCAAGACTGGGACTGCCCATCTTGGAGTCAGATGTGGAGAGACAGGGCCAGGTGTCAGGTAGCTGTGGGATCACGGGCAAGTCAAGTCGTGGAGGTGCCTGGAATAGATGACTCCTCGAGCCTCTTCCAGCCTCAAAACTCTACACACTTCCGTGAGGCGCAGGGTTTGCGCCCCAGGTGTAGCTTCCACTTGCCTCTTCCTGAATTGCATCAGGCTGCTCAGCACTCATTCCCCCACCCCCATGGGCCCCACACCTCCCTACCCCTCCCATAACTTATTAGTTCTAGATAACCTCCCTTTGTTTTCCCTGCGACTCCACACCCACGGTGGGGGGGGGCGGGGGAGAATGAGGAAGGCGCCTGTATCCGATGAAGGTAAGAGGTAAGAGGCGGCCCCCATGCTGCTTGTGCCTTCCAGGGGAGCTTGTTCCCAAGGGCCACGGCCCAATTCAGGAGGCATTTCTGGGCTTGGCTTCCTGGCAGGGGAGGCTCTCAGGCACTGGGGTGGCTGAGGGTATGTGGTGAATGCTCTTGGCTCATAAATCTTCATCTTGGGGATTCATTAAGGATGTTTTCTAAGGAATCCTCCAGCGAGGTGTTGGGTGGCTTCCCACCAGATCACAATTAGGCCCAAACTTCTTAGCATGCCATCCCAGGATTCTGCAGAATCTTGCCCCAGACTTCCTTGCCAATTAGAACTAACTACCCACTATTTCCCTGAATTTGTTATGCATTTTCATGCCTCTGTGACTACTTTGCACATGCTGTTTCCTCTGTCTGGAGTGCCCCCTGCCACTTCTCTTCTTAAAGAACTCCTATTCATCCTTCAAGACCCTACTCGAAAGTCAGGTGCTTCTTCAAAGTCTTGCTTGACACCCCAGACAGGGCTGGCTTCTCTGTGCTCCCAGGCACAGGGTTCCTTTCTGGGCTTATCAGGACCAGGGTAATTATTAGGATTTGCATGTTTATCTTCCTCCTGGTTGCTCCTTCAGGGCAGGGACTGTGTCATTCCCCTTTACAAACCTGGTGTACGCACAGTACCAGGCCCTAATAATTCCTCAGGCAATATTTGTGGAAGGATAAACACTATTTCTTCTGGATTTGTGGTATTTTTGAGTAGCATCAAGAGAATGCTTTGTTACCGTGGATATTTCCTGGCCTACATTCCCTGGTCTGGAAAGTGCCAGTTCTCCAGACAAGAGTCAAGTATTTGTGAGTCTGTATGGTCACACAGCATCAGTATGGCACTCCTCAGGTCATTTTACATCTGATTTATTTATTTTACACATTAACCCTATGGGTAGTTGTTAGTGTTACCCTTATAAAATAAGGAGACTGAGATGCCAAGAGATTAAGCATCATGTTCCAGGTGACAGCACTTAGACGGCAAAGCTGGGACTCGAACCCAGGTATTCTGGCTGCAAGATCAGTGCTGTTTGCCGATGCCAGAGATTCTCAGTAAGCAGCCTTTGAATTAGCAGATTCGCATCACCTGGAAACTTGTTAGAAATGCAAATTCTTGCATCCCACCCCAGACCTACCAAATTCAAAATGCCAAGGGTGGGGCCCAGCCATCTGTGCTTTAACCAGCCCTACAGGTGATTCTGTGGCTCAGTCAAGTCTGAGAATCTTGGCCTATACCACAGTTGCTCCAGTGGCTGCCCAGAGCCATGGGAGGGCGCTCCAAGGCCAGCTTTCACCTCTGGAAACCTGTCAGGCACGGTAGAAGGTGAGAAAATGCATGGGCTGAGAATTAGGAGCCAGTTCTAGTCCCACTGTTGGTGGGACTATGCCCACAGGGCACTGGTGGGACCCAGCATTCTGCTGGAAAACAGCAGGTCTTCATTGGGCTAAAAGGAAGGAAGAATGTTTCTTGCCCTTTTGAGATGATTATAAAAATTCAAAAAAAGTAGTTGCATTGTAAAAGTAGAGCTCTGAATCAGAGAAGTGGTTAGAAGAATTGTAATCACCTGGGAACTCGGCATCAGCATGAGAACACAGATGAGTCCTCAAGTCTGAGGGACTAGGAGAACGTGGAGAGTTTCCACAGTCGGTCAAAGAACATGTTGCCTTCAGCAAAACTATACGTGCCAGGCAGCCTCAGTGTCTGTCAAATCTGCATAATGCTCAGAGAGACTTTCAGCACAAGGTTTCCAGAATCCAGGAAAAGCCAAAATATATAGGACATCAGGTGTCACCAGCAGCCCTTGGGTTAAAAGCCAAAGAAGGTGGTTTTTAAACAAGGACCCTGGGAAGAGCAGGAGCCAATGCTGACTCATCGGTTGAAGCTCACCAAGGTTGCATTTTTTCTCAGCTGCAAGTGACCCAGGGAAGCTGGCCACCCCTTAGCTTATCAGTGGAACTATACCTTAATAAAGAATATGTGTGTAAATTTATGTGCAGTTACAACTTCTAATATACCCTTTAAATCAATACACATTGTCAGTAGTTACTGATCTCAACCTAGTCCCCTGGACTCCCACGTCAGCACCTTTTGTTGACGGCTGCTTTCTTTGCCCATTTGGAGCTCCCCAAAGTGGGCCTGGTAGTTGAGTTCAATCTGGAACCTGCCCACCTGCCTGAGCAGTCTTAGAACTTCCCAGGATCCTGGGGGCTTGGAGGCCTGCGGAAGACCCAGGCCTAGGTTAGGCTTCCTGGACTGCTCCAGAATGGGTCCTCTCCACCTCCACAGTCTGCTCCTGTCTCATCTCATCCTGAAATTGGCCTGCTTTCCTCCAAGACCTGAATTGCAGGATTCTTCTGCATATGTTCAAAGTGGATTTCGGTCTCACTCCCTAGAATCTCCTAAGCATCCTACTGCCCAGGCTACATGACTTCACAGATCACTGAGCACTCAACCCTGGTGCTGTCTTCCATCCAAAGATTGGCCAAGTCTGAACACACTGGTTGTTCCTTTAGCTGTTTGTTGTGCGGGAGAAAGGAGATGTGGGCTGTCGTTTCAGCATGCTGATACAATCGGGCTGTGGGCTCTTTACTTCTCTGGGCTTCAGTTTTATCATCTGTAAAATGGGAATGCTGCTTTACATGGGGGCCATCACCCCACACATGCCCAGGTGGAGGTAGGAGAGAGTACATGCATGTCAGGACAGTGGGGAGGACTCTGAGGCGGAGGAGTACTCTTCCTTCATGGACTTGGATTTGAGGAGAGCCCATGGGGTGGGACCTGGCTGGAAGGAGTGAGACACCTTCCTTCAGACTCCCCCCTGCCTCAGTGGTTGCCTCACAGGCTGTTACTTAATCAACCCTCCTTATCACTTCCCAGGGTTGTGAAGGGAAGGGCAGATGCAAGCTTGTGTTCTTTGAAGACAAAGCCAAGGTCAGCAGGGCTGGGCTAACCGGGGCTGCGGCTGCAAGGCTATGCTCTTTGCAGTTTCTTTCAGCTTCCCCTTCTCTCCTTGACTCTTTCTTCTTATAACTTAAATGAGTTTTACTCTTTGAGTGTCAGAGCCAATGGCTGACACTTTATTTATTTATTTATTTTTTGAGACAGGATCTCACTCTGTCACCCAGGCTGCAGTGAAGTGGCACGATCATAGCTCACTGCAACCTCGAACTCCTGGGGCTCTAGGGATCCTCCTGCCCCAGCCTCCTGAGTAGCTAGGACTACAGGCGCACACCACCACACCCAGCTAATTTTTTGGTAGAGATGGGGTCTCTATGTTGCCCAGGCTGATCTCAAACTCCTGGGCTCAAGTGATCCTCCCACCTTGGCCTCCCAAAGTGCTAGGATTACAGGCATAAACCACTTCGCCCAGCCAATGGTTGATACTTTATGTTAGGATTTACCCATAAATCACTTGTGGTGTTCTGTAACATGCAGCCAAAGAAAATATCCTTGCCTGCTGGCAACACATGTATGGGGGCACCCAGAAGTGGGATGTTTGTTCTGAGAATCTTCCCCCACCAGACCATGTTTCCCATGAGCTATTCCAGGAGGAAATGGATCCAGCTAGAAGGATCAGAGAATGTCAGAAGATCCAGAAATTTCCTCTGTATGGCCAAAGCCTCAAAATATGCCCTCGGGAATGCCATTTCCATTTAAGGCACCATCTATCAAATAAAAATGAGACTCTAGGCTATGTTCTTATCTCCTGGGGATCTGGATGCCCAGAACACAATAACTCTTTTAATCTTTTAAGTTAAAAAAAAAAAAAGATTCTGTGAGGGGGGAAAGAAGAGGTGTATCAAGTCCTTGACAAAAGAAAAATTGCTAAATATTGCAGTCAAGCTAGCTTAATAATGAGCAACTATATCTTCATAAATTTCAAAGAACTTTGTCTTACTAAATCCATACTTCAAGACTGCATATTCCCTGCAAAAGGTTCAGGAAGAAGAGTCCAAGTACAGTTAGGCCCCACATCATTCATAATCATCATAACTTACTGAACACTTATTATGTGCCAGGTCCTTTGCTAAGTGATTTACATGAATTATCATATTTCATCCTCACAAAAAACCTATGAGACAGAGTCTATTATTATCCCCATTTTACAGATGCAGAAACTGAGGCACATAGGTTTAAGTAACTTGACCAAGGAAGGACATAGAGCTAGTAAGTGATAGAGTCAAGGTACTGACCTGGTTCCCCTGACTTTGAAGCCTATGCTCATAATCATCTGAAACACCCACATAAACAGAGAATTTAAGTGGGGTGGAATCCTTCAAATTACAAAAGGAGTCACCAGAATGTTCTCTAAATCCCAAACTCCCCTATAACTTCAGGAAAAAAACTCCATAATTTTATTTCTTGAAGTTTGTTTTATGCCTCAATTTTAAGGAGCATGATTTTTTAATATGACACAGATTTTTGCTCTGTGAGAAGACTCACTCCTAAACCTTTCACCGAGTCAGTTAATTCCAATATGATTAATTCTGTTAATAATTAATTAATGATTGACTTATTTTCTTATTGGCATTGAATAGCTAAATTTGGAAAGGAGCCCTGGGCAAGCTAGTTTATAATTTAAGTATGAATCTTGTAATTATTATTCATTTGTTCATATATAATCAAATTTAGTCAAATGGATAGCCTCAAAGAGTAAGATTATAGTGTTAGCGTGGTACAGCAGGAGTTGGGGGCATTCTTCTTGCATCAGCCATCAACTTGATTTATAGATGTTTTAGCTCATTAACCTTTAAGCCATAGAGCTAATTAGTGACTCTGGGAACTGCAAAACACACTTGAAGAAATCACATAGCTCTTTAACGTCACCGTGTACCAAATTAAACTGGACCCAATTATTCTGAATCATAGAAGACATCTCTTGAAAGAATTTGCCCCCTTCATTTCAAATGGCTCACTGGGGTGAGAATTGAACTTGAAGTGGACCCTGATTTTCTCTTCTAGCTGCCTGCCATATTGTGTCAAAACCATTTGAATGCTTCAAAAGCTCTTGCTTCACCGAGAGACACATAATTGCAGATTGCTGTGATTATCCTTATTTGGGTAAAGTTGTCCCAGGACCACGTGGAAGGTGTCACCCTGAGGATAGGACTCCCTGCCTTCCAACCATAGCTGGGGATCAGGGAGCCAGATTGTTCAGGAGGCTGCCATCTTGAGGATGGAGCCGGTCCCTTAGACACTAACAGAGCTATAGGCATCCTTTTGTTTCCCTTTCTCTGTTCTCACTTCTGTGACACAGCCCTCACAAAACAGTGACAGGGACCAAGACCCTGAAGCATACGCAGATATAGCCAGCCTTCTATGGGAGGATTTTGAGTGCTTGGATCCCCATGTCTTGTGGCTGAATGAAGGTGATAGCGAGGATGGAATGATGAGAGAAATCTAACAGGCTAAATTAATTTACCTAAGAAAAGGCATGAAGCTACTCTCTGGATTGAGAATGGGCTGGGTACAGCTGCTGAGTGGGACTTTGGGTAAGAAAAATGACCACCTCTTCAAGACACTTAGTCAAGACCTACATTATTTTTAGGGTATTTGGAGTTAAATTGTGGTGTCATGTGAATGGGACACCACAGGAAGATGAACCTTCATGAGGAAGAAAGAAGGCTCAGGTTTATTCAAGTTACATTTCACATAATTTTCCAGGAGAGGAAGTTGATTTGGGTAGAAAACCCTAAGATGACTTACAGTGGGGTTTTTTGACTTCTTATGGTCTTAGAACAGGACTGTGAAGTGTAGGAAGTAGAAAGCAGAGGCCTGTTGGGATACAGTGGTATCAGATGGGGGCCCTTCACCTCCCCTGGAATGTGGGTGAAGCTGAGGCTTCTTTTGGTGTGATTTCACATGAAGAACAAATCCCAATGCTGGAGTCAGGGGATACCAAACTTCAGTTTCTTTCCTTGGTTTAGTTTGAAAAGGGACTAGACTGTTAACATACAAAAGAATTTTTGTGTGGGTTCTTGCTCCTTAAATGCCAAACTAATGTTCTAATGCCTTCTGACATGTCTCCTGGCTGAGTGACTCAGCCCTCATGGACCCTCCACAGGCTCTCCCTCCCTCAGGGCTGCAGGTGTGTCCCCACCTCAACTGGAGGCCAGGAAACTAACCACAATCTTCTGGCTATGAGACCAGGCCTCTGCCTTGGAGGCAAAACAGAGTGAAATACAGGCAGGCAGGATCCCAAACCACAGAAAATCAAGTTAGGTCATTCTTGTGAACATGACAACTCACTATCTCTCTAGGTTAATAACAAGAAAAAAACAGACCCATTTGAAAATGGCTTTAAATGCATGACTATGGGGACTTGCCATTGAATGCTGTTCTAAAGCAACTGAGAAAGTTAATTAGTCATTCCTTTTCACAAGCCAACAGAGGTGTTAGAGGACATTTACACCCATCTATAGCTAGTTGAGTACAAAGAGTTTAAATCACTTGTCCAACAGCCAATGAGTACAATGTCAGATTTTTTTTCCCCCTATTCACATGCAACTGGCAACTTGGAGGAACTGCACACTGGGCAGGAACCATCTTTCAAAGCCCCTGGAGAAGTCACAGAGACACTGGCAGGATAGTCCCTCTGTGGGACCAGGCCCTCTGGGACAGTTAGAAATGAGCTTGAGGATCAGGTCAGTGGAGAAGAAAGAGTAATGGAAAATTATTATTCCTTTGAACATAGTTATTCTTGGGAACTTTGCCATGGCGGGTGTGGCCCTTAATGTGGTCATTTCATTTTACCTTAAACATGGGATCCAGCCGGAGGCAGAGGTAGATGAATCCTTGGGAGTGCATAATTCCTGTTCACTCGGTTCACTGTGGAAATCAAGCAAATGCAATTACCTGATGAGAAAAAAAATGCTGCTTTAAAAAGTGTTCTCTCATTTCACAGTATATTTAAAATAATCATTAGGAAAAAGGGCCTGGCATTTTGAAGAATCTGTCAGAAATCTGCAGCCCAATTTGTTCTTAGGACATGATGAAATGGATATATTTAGGCTGAAATCCTAACTTCTACTCTCAGGGTTACTCAGAAAGTCTGAATAATGCTACATATAGGAAAAACAAACAGAAATGTTTTCTTTTCTAGACTGGCACCCCTGAGGCCTGCGAATAAGGATCACTTCAAATATGAGTTATTGATCCATTACTCTAAGGCTAGTTAATAACAAACACTGTTTGTTCTTTATAGGATTTAATATTTGCCCAACCTGCTTATATCACGTGGAATTTGGCCTGAACCCACAAGAGCCACACTGGTTGCCTTTGACCCTGGGATATGTCTTCCTGACATCTATTCTGAATGGAGGAAAGAGTGGAGTACTGGAATTGATGCTGAGTGTATTAAATTCTGCCCATTATAAACATGTTTGAGGCGGCTTCATGGAATCACTCCTATAGACCAGATGAGTTACTTCTGGGCCTGGGTCTTTTCTGGCCACCTACCTCCCCACTGGTTGGCTCAGTCCCTGTTCCTTATAGCAGACCTGCCTGAGAATGCCAGCGTATCTTTTTGGTTGCATTTCCACATAGCCTTTTAATCTTCACAGATGAGACAACTTGACACACTCCTGCCCCTCAGGGCCACAAGTTCTGCTCTGTGCAGAATCTCATCCTGGGCAGGGGGCTAGAAAGACCTTTGCCCTAGTAGTTAGCATCGAGTCATGGTGGTTGCTGGCTCCAGAAACTGGACTCTTTACCTTGTCCATTCATTTGACAAATATTTATTGAGCACCTATTATGTGCCAGACACTGTACTAGGCCCACAAATATAGCAGTAACTAAAACAGATGAGAATCTCTGCCCTTCTTTAGTTTCTACTCCATTTTAAGGAACTGAGTCTTGTTCTCACATTGCCCAGTTTCTTTTTTTTTTGAGACAGAGTCTTGCTCTGTCACCTGGGCTACAGTGCAGTGGCGTCATCATAGCTCACTGCAACCTCCAACTCCTGGGCTCAAGTAATCCTCCTGCCTCAGCCTCCCAAATAGCTGGGACTACAGGCATGTGCCACGACTCCCAGCTAATTTTGTCTATATTTTTTAGTAGAGACGGGGTCTTGGGTCTCGCTCTTGCTCAGGCTGGTCTCAAACTCCTGACCTCAATGATCCTCCCACCTTGACTTCCCAGAGTGCTAGGATTACAGGCGTGAGCCACTGCACCCGGCCCCCAAGTTTCAATCTTTGTTCCCTGATCAGTAAGTTGCTTCTTGCAGAACAATGTTTCTCAAACTTTAATGTGCATACCAGTCATCTGGGGATCTGGTTAAAATGCAGATCCTGATTCAGTAGGTGTGGGGTGGGACTTGAAATTATGCATTTCTAACAAACCCTCAAGTAATACTGATGTTACAGATGCTGTCTGGATTGCACTTTAGTAGTAAGAGTGTACAGCCAGCAGCATCAGCGAGCTTGTTAAAAATACAGAATTTCAGGCCTCACTTCAGACCCAGTGACTCAGAATCTACCCTTTAACATGATCCCCAGGTGTTTACAAACGCTGATCTAGAACAGTGTTTCCCAAAGCACATGAAACATCAGGAGCATAGGTGAGCATTATAAAGTGCCCCTGGGCTCTCCATTCTCCACCCACTGAATCATGTTATCTGGCCATGACATAAGGAGCACCCCAGGTGATTCTTATGGGTACCAGGTTTGAAAACATCAGAGAACATTTACAAGGACACTTTTCCTAGGTTCATGGGACTTTGCAAAGGGAAAAGCCATAGGAATGATCTGATGACCATCATCTGTGATTGTGGGCTCCTCTCAAGTTATCACACAAGACCCAGAGAAGAAACTGAGGACCAGGGGCTTGCCCAAGGTCACGTGGCTAGCAAATGGTGGCGTAGGCCTCCAGTGCACGTGGTTCTCCCCACACACGGCTGCCCAGCTTCCCACCCACTGCAGGAATGCCTCTGCTTGACCAAGACCCAAAGCTTTTCCTCCTCTAGCCAAGAATGTCAGCCCATCACCTCTAAACCTCCACACCCTCACAGGTGCTTTAATTTGGCACCCACAGATGCCATTCTCTCCCTCCCCATGTCACGGACCCATCAAACAGCACATTTAATTGGTTGACTTTCCCTGAAGACTGATCCTGTCAGCCTCTTGATGATGTTTGTGGCTCTTCTTGGGTCAGTTGTAGTGTGTGGGTGGGAAGGGTGTTGTCTGCTGGGCTTCCGTTCATCTTTCAGGAAGGCAATTAACCTTCCTGCCTTTTCCGTCTTCTGTTTCAGAACCTCTTCCTTCGCTAAGTGTTCCACAGCCTTCTGCAAAGTACAAGAACACCTCCTCTCTGTGCTTACAGCTTCAAGACTTCATCATTCTTTCAAACTGGCCGCTTTCTCCCCTCCCCTCCCTTTATCATGCAAAGTGAGTTAAATAACACACCTGGTGGATGACAAGGGTGTTAACCTGCAGTCCATGCATCCCTAGCCCAGTACTTTTCAATCTTGGTGTCCATTACAACCTTCTGGGGAGTTTAGAAAAATCCAATGTCCAGACTGCACCCAGGTAAATTAAGTTAGAAACTCTGGGAGTGGGAAGCCGGCATGAATAGTTTACAAAGCTCTCCAGGTGATCCCATTGTGCAGCCAAGGTTGAGGAGCACTGGAAAGTGCAGGTAAAATTGCTTGTGGATGGGTATATGTGCATTTTTCTGGAAACGCTAAGCCATAGCTTTTAGGAGATTCTCAAAGGGGTGTACGACACTCTCCTCCTTTCCTCTGTCCCCCTCAAAAAGGGCTCAGTGACTGGTCTTAGATAATAAGCACAAAGAACTTGCCAATTGTTAAGGAAATACCTAATAAATGTGTTAACTACATAGGCATTAACATGCAGACCAGGGAAAGTGCCTATTGTTCCCAAGGGGACCTTTGGGGGCCTTTGGGTGGGATGGGAGAGTGATGACCTTTCCCCCAGTGAGCTGGGAAAATGGCATGATTTCAAGATGCTGTAGCTACAGAAATCTGATCACATCACTTAACTTTGAGGCTTCCTGCTGCCCACAGAACTAAGTCTAACTCCCAACTATAACATCCTGGTTCTTTATTACCCAGCCCCAGTCATCCTTTCCAGCTCACCTGGTTCACTTTGTCCCACACCCTAGCCCCAGGAGGATGCTCACTGTCCATTTTTTACATACCTCTGCATGTTTGCGTCTCCCCTTCCCGCAGTTCCTTCCGCTCTCCTAGCTCAGGTGGACCTGGGAGAGGAGGTAGGATTGAAGAGACAGAGAATGACTCAAGGCAGAGTCCCTGAGTACAGAAGGTGCTCAGTCCAGATTTGTAAAAAATGTGAGTGGAACAGCAACCTTGTGTTAGGAGTTTCTGCTTTGGGGAGTGGGAAGTGATATACAGAGATTCCGAAGCCCTGGCCCTCAAGGGACTTAGGTCCCAGAGCAGGAGGCAAACCAGTGACCTGAGGAGTGCAGGGATGCCTAACGGTGCTTTGAGAGGGATCTGTGGAGGGGAGGTATGGGGTGGGATGGGTTAAAAAGCTGGATCTTTTCTCCCTTCAGCACTCCCATCTCCCAAAGAGGGTGCCCCTTCTCTGAGGACTATACCTTTTGCATTTGGGCTGCCAGGATGCTCTTACTGCCCTGCACTTTAATAAGGCACAGAGGGCTCATTATATAAATTCACCAAATCATGAATTATATCTGTATTAATAAACATTTTAATTAACACTTACCGACTGCCAGCAATATGTTAGGTATAAATAACAGGTGGATACAGCATGAACTAAAGAGACTAGAAAGTCACTGCTTCCATTCTACTCCATTCAAGGATTCCAAGAAACAGTTCACATGCTATCTCGTTTTAAAAACAAGTTTATACATTCTCCTGGATCCTGAAACTATGGAAAATACACAGATACTTATCTTTTTGCCATTTAAATGTAAATATTAACAATGGTGCCTCCCACCTCAGAGTCATTCACTCATTCATTCACCAGATATTTCACAGATGTGGTGGGCATTGTTTTAGATACAATAGGGATACAGCAGTGAGTGAAGAAGACAAAGTTCCTGATCTTAAGAGATTACATTCTGTTGGACAAAGACAGTAGGGAAATCAAAGTACACAAATAACATTAAATGGCAATAAGTGCTATAGGCAAATGTAAAGCAGAGGAAGTAGAATAGGGAGTTGAAGGGTGTGCGGAGTTCAAGAAGTTCAGGAAGTGCTGTTTTACACTGATGAGGTGACATTTGAGTGATGGGATTTACTGATGGGTGTGAAAGAGGCAGCAAGTTGGCTCTGAGGTTTTTGACTTGAGCAACTAGAAACATGGAATTGCCACATACTGAGACGCGACAAGCCTGGGGGTGGAGGGTGCAGAGCAAGTTTGGGGCATTGATTGTGGACATGCAATGTCGCGTACAGTTAAATACACACGAACCTGGAGTACAAAGGAGAGGTTGGGGCTGGAGATAATAAATGTGGAAATGTCACTTGTAGACTTTTTAAAACCAGGAGCTGGGTGTGATCACTGAGAGAATGAATGTGGACAGAGAAGAAAAGAGGTCCAAGGCTGACTCCTGGATGTGCCTCCACTGAGACGTGGGTGAGGGAAGCTGGAGAATGAACTGTTAATGAGGTACAAGGAGAACCAAGAGAGGGGATGCCTGGACACCAAGTGAAGAGAGTGTTTCAAAGAGAAGAGTGAGCAACTGTATAAAATGATGCTGATAGATGCAAAGTAAACTGAGGCCCGAGAATGGACCATGGGATTTGGCAGGGTAGAGGTCACTGGGGGTCCTCATAAGAGTGGTTACTATAAAGAGGAGGAGGCAAAAGTTTGAGGACAGACGCTCAGAGAGAGAGAGAGATACTCTCTATGAGTATAGTATATGAGAATAATTCAGAACCTTGGTCCTGAATTATTTCTGAAGTCCTGTTTTCTGTCTCTGAAGCAGCCCAGGTCCTGAGTGGTCTGCTTCAGGCTGTTCCTGCTGCTGCTAAAATAGTGATTCCTGCCTAGGCTCTGCATTGTCAGGCAGTGTGGGAAGGAAGCTGCCTATAGTGGGAAGTGTGGCAGGGGCTCTTGAACTAGAATCCAGAGCCATGGGGCTGGAAGAGAATGTGGCCCCTATAGTCAAGAGCTTCTGTGATTCCCTAGAGTCGAGGGTTCTGAGGACATCTCTCAAGAGATATGACTTTATTTTACATTGCAAACTTCTGAGACAGATTTCATTTGAACGAAGATTCCATGGTGTAAAATAAAGCTTAAAATCCACTAATCTAATCCAAAGGCTGTGCATCAGATTGTGGCTTCCACATATCGCCTGCCACAAAAACGTACCAGAGCACCTCGGAGAAATAGCTGATTCCAGGTTTGGACCAGGGAAAGTACAAGGTTAACCTGAGAAAGCTTATGACAGAAAGCAAGGAAGGCAATGTGTCAAAAGAACATTGGACCAGCTTGAGGGGCTCCCAATGGCCAAATTTGGGGAAATCTGAGCATCAAGAAAAATAATGACTATGGATAATTAGAAAGCAATGAGTAAAAATCCATTACAGTGATATTAGAAAAATTAAAGAAAATCAAAGAAAGGGGGAAAACCTCTTGGCCATCATTGGAAATGACTCATGCCAATTTCTTACTCTGATTATTGGTAATTAAAGAGAAAAAATTAACATTTACCCTGTCTTTTTAGGAGGAACTATAATTCAGCCTCAGTTGGTGATGGAAAGCTCTTCTCTACAGAAGAAATCTAGCTAATAAATGAAGAAGGAATGACAGAAATTAGAAAATCACCATTGTGCACTCCCAAATGTAAATGGATGCTAAAACTATGCGGTGAAAATTTGTTTTGAAATAGGATATTCTCATATACCAAAGTATCACTCCACAGAAAACACAGAGAAAAAAATATATACCTTTACAATGGAGAGATCTAGAGACCATCCAACTTAGCACTAGCAATGGGACAATGAGACATTCTGGGGCTCCAGATATGGTGCAATAGGAAATTTAGAGCATCACCTATGAAGTCCTCTTGTCAAAGATGTTTTAAGTGGAATCTATGCAAGCCTTTAAGTCTACCTTCTATTTGATTAAGAGGTTACTGTAAAAAGAAAATCTATCTTCTTATTTACGTGAAAATACAGGAGATAGAAAAACAAATAAAACAGTACCATAAGAAAATAGTCAGACAAATCCAGAACATGGGGCACTCCAGATGAAACTAAATCAGTCTTTAAAAATTTCGTGTCATGAAGAAAAATAAGTGAGGGCCTTTGTTTTAGATTCGAAAGAGATTAAAGATTTATGACCACTAAAGGTAATATACAAACCTTGTTTGGATATTGTTTTGAAGAAACCAGCTATAAAAGATGATTCGAATATGGACTAGATATTAGGAAACTTCTATTGGTTTTTTAAGGAATGAAAATAGTATTGTAGGCCAGTTGTGGTGGCTCACCCCTGTAATCTCAGCACTTTGGGAGGCCACGGCGGAAGAATTGCGTGAGTGCAGAAGTTCAAGACCAGCTGGAGCAACACAGCAAGACCCCGTCTCTACAAAAAATAGAAAAAATTAGCCGGGCATGGTGGTGTGTGCCTGTAGTCCCAGATACTTGGGAGGCTGAGGCAGGAGGATCACTTGAGCCCAGGAGTTTGAGGCTGCAGTGAGCTATGATGATGCCACTGCATTCCAGTCTGGCAACAGACCGAGACACTGTCTCAAAAAAACCAAAAACCAAACAAACAAAAAAGAAAATATTGCAGTTATAATGATCTTATTCTTGAGAGGTATACACTAATGTATTTAGGGGTAAAGGGTTGTGATGTCTGCAATTTACTTTCACACACGTCAGCAAAAACCTCACTTTATATATATGTATATTATATACACACATGCAAACACATGTGTACACACTCATCAATATACATAGATAGCAAATAACATTTGCTAAATTGGGTATATGGTTTGTTTATTGCACTATACTTTCAACTTTTCAATATGTTTGAAATGTTTCTTTATAGAAAATTGGGGGGAAAAATACTGTATGGACTCTGGGCCTCACCCCTGGCATCTGGGTCTTTTAAGAGATCACAGGTGACTCTGATGCAGCGTCAGGGATGAGAGCCATGAGGTGAAAGTTTGTTGATCCAATGCCCAGATTGAGCATGAAATTGAGGCCTGAAAAGTTAAAGTGACATTCTAAAGAACAGATCAAGGACTAAAATTCATGTTCCTTGGCTTCCAGTCCTGTATTCATTTCTTATAAATTCTTTAAAGGAATTTCCCAGATAAGGAACCTTATCCTCTTGAACACCTGAAGCTCTTTCTTTGCCAGTAGCTGAACTGCTTAACACATTGACTGCCACACTGGAAAAAAAATTTTTTCCTTGGGGCCATGGTGTTTTATTATGAAAATAGAATAAAAACTTCAAAAACAAAATAATCCTTTCTAATTTAATGAAAAATTTTTATTTTTTATTGTTTTCTGTGCATGAGTTATAGCAACTTGAAAAATAGTTCACGTGGCTCCCAAGCTAAAGAGATGTGTGAGTTACATATGCTTTGCGATATGTAACTCAAAACT
Source organism: Daubentonia madagascariensis (assembly GCA_023783475.1). Taxonomy (NCBI): domain Eukaryota; kingdom Metazoa; phylum Chordata; class Mammalia; order Primates; family Daubentoniidae; genus Daubentonia; species Daubentonia madagascariensis. The sequence continues at coordinate 23,567,658 of JAKFHU010001035.1, forward strand.
AGCGTGAGTTAAATACAACTCACATGGCAGTTATGTGTTAAAGAAGGGTTTGGGCACCGGGAAGGTGCTCAGTTGTTGGAGTCAGGTTATGGGAAGGTGAATATCAAGAATTATTACAGGGGTAAAAACTATTATAGGTACTAAGAGCAAGGACAGTCCTAATTTTAAAAATTGAATTGTACTGGACAGCTGAGTTTTCTTTTAAATAATAGTTACTTTCAATGACGATAATCCATGAGATTGAATATTTCTTATGTCTGTAAGAGTTAATATATAGATAAAAATCACAGATTAGAACAAAAATTCAAAAGTCTTGATCATTAGTTGGGAAATGAGTTTACCAATGAGGTCCCTGGTATTGGAGGAGCCCAAGTTCCTCTCAGAGACATGAAGAACTAGCGATGGCAAGTGATAGGTCTCCCTGTCTAGAAGGGAAGGCACGAGTCTCTGGAGTCAAGCAAAATCTGGGTTTAAATTCTGACTCTGTCACTTCCTAGTTTTGTGATACTAGGCAAGTTATGTGAGTGCTCCAAATTTCGGTTATTTGGCTCCTACTGTCAGGCACTGTGTTACGTGTTTGGATACAGAAGTTAACAAGATGAACAGGGTCCTGCCCTCCTAGACCCAACAGATAATTAAGGAATGGGTAATACTCAGGTGGGGTTCCTAACGCCAAAGAGACCGAGAGTAGGCCTTAACTAGGCGGAGATGGAGCTGGGCCCGCGGAAGCAACATTTCCAGGCACTACGTGGGGACCTGATAGGCTGCAGCGGCCAAGGTACGATATATAGTTCCTGAGGCTCTAATGCAGGTGGTTACGATTACTTAGTGAAACAAGTATGGAGAGCACCTAACCTGACCCAGAAACAGGAGTCAGAGGCCGGGACACGAACCAAGCGCCAACAGTCCCTTCCCGGAAGGAAGGGGATTTCAACCTCCACCACTGCAAAAGGTAAACACGCTCGGTGTAAGGAACCGAGGCAAGAGCCAGACGATTTGCTGGTTCCAGGCGGAGGGCGTGGCTTCGGGCAACGTCCAGCCGTCCTCTTCCGGAACCGGCCCGTGCCCCGGAAGCAGTTGTTTATTGGTGAACTTTGGGGCTGCTTACGGAGGTTGTACAGGGGTGGTCACCATGTTCCTCTCGGCGGTGTTCTGTAAGTGGGGCTGAGGCGGCGGAAGGGGCCATGGCGAGGGCTGGAAGCCGTGACAGGCAGGCGGGGATGATACGGGGTCTATGTGCGAACTGGCCAGGAAGCTGCAGCGGCGGACTTCCCAGGCCTTCGGGACTACAGCGTCCGGCATGCATCGCGGCGCGCCTCACTGCGCGGTCGTGTGGGCTTCTGTGGGTGTGCGGTGTTTGGGTTCTTTTGCGGTTCCTATAGACTGTTGGGGCTGGTCAGGAGTCGCGGGGCGCTCTCTTCCAGCCCTTCATAGGGGTGTGTCAGCAGAATCACTGGGCATCCGAACTGGGGAGGGCCTCAGAATTTCTAGCCACCCATTTCTAACTCTAAAGATGAGCAAACCGCTCCCGAGAGGGGCAGTGAATTGCCCGAGATACTACAGCTGGGCCGTGAAGGAAGCCCTCTGGCTCCCGAGTCAGTGCTATTCCTTGCACCTGGCTGACTTCCCGGTTAGATTTTGTTTCCCTTATCCACCTGAAGCGATGGTTGTTGCAGTTTGCAAAGATTAACTTGTCGAAAAAGTGATTTGTTCCAATGCAAATATTTGCACCTTAGAAGAGGGAAAAATGGAGCAGATATTACTTTAGAATGATTTAAAAGGTAGCCAGTCCAAGTGAAATGAGATTGGGCAAGTTATCACATCCAGAATTGTGTTGGTCTGATTGGATCTTTATATCTTCTATAAAATCCTACAGGGCTCCCTAATATCGAGGGAATAGTTACTTGACAACTCGTGGCATACTTCATGAGTTAAATATTTTTGATATTATTGACATTTATATGAACTTTGCATAAGAAAGATAATACATTTATATTTTTATTTTCTCTTCCATCCTTTCCTGTCTACAAAAAGTTGCCAAGAGCAAGTCAAAGTAAGTATTTTTCTTTTTAAAAACCTGTTTATGTTAGATTTGTTAGCCTGCTCCCAATACATCCTTATATTAAACTAAGCATTTGGCTTCAATTTCCTAAAAGTTGGTTTGAAGATGACTTAGTTGATTATTTTGTCTCTATGAACTCTTTCAAAAAATATTTTCCCTCCTACCCAATTGAGCTACTTCAGTGAGCATCCAAATACTTTGCTTGAAGGAGCCCTTGCTGTCTTTTCTTGTCCCAGGATTTTTGAGCTTACTGTCTTGTTCCTGAACCAACCATTGGGCTGTGCTCTATTTGGACTACCATCATATTTCTGTTTCCTCAAATTGAGGACCAGGGGCCATTTGTCTGGAGCTCACTACAGGAATCTAGCAGAACAAGCTGTTAAATCACAGAGGCTATTTTAATGAGTTTTGTAATCCTTTGCATTGATAGCACAAGCATTTTAAAAATAGCAAAGATTAAAGATTCCCTGCTATACCAGAGACATTAGAAATACCAAATTGGTATTTCAAAATAAATTTTGTAGACAATAACTGAAGATTTTCTGTGTTAAAAATAGGAAAATTTTAAAGCAGGCTTTGCTTACAACCCAAGACATCAAAAAACCCTTTAAAACTAGAGTTTTTTTTGGATTAAAGTTAATGAAAAACATGTATGTTAGTGTTTTCTCCCCCAATATCTTTTAGTGATTCATGTAGCTTTTCCCACAAGCCAGTTATTTACGTCAGAATTCCCCACCCCCAGGTTCTATAGGAATCCCATGCCTTTGGTTTCTGTAGAGGTATTCCCTACCTCTCATTTACTTTGTGCCCTTCTTGTGACATTTGTCATATATGACTTGCCTTCTGAACTACACTTTTAGCTCCTAGAGGACACAGACACAGCCTTGTAGAGTTTTGTATTTCCCATGGTGCTTCCACAGAGTAAGCACTTAATAGATATTTGTTGAATCTTTGTTGAATGAATAATTATTGCCTATGTTAATTGACAAATATTTTATGCCTCTTGTGAGGCATTGTGTTGAACATTGAAAACAGTGCAATGCTGTGTAATATAGTTGCTTCAAATTTGTTTTGGAATTACATGAGGATCAAAATAACATGGTCTCCATGGGGAGACAAGACACATGAAAAAGTAACAAACAGTAAAGGTATTCAAAGGTCCAGTGTGGCAAGCATGGAGTTTCTGCTTTGGATCACTGTAACTTAAATGAAATACTAAGGGGCACAAGGTTTTGCACGTTTGCGATCTGAAAGTTTCAGTCCCTTTATTTTTTCCCTTCCTGATTGTACTCTTATCACTCTGTCCACTGGAAGAGAAGGCTCTTCTGAGACAGCCATCTTTACAGTTTCCTGACTAGCCAGCTGTGGTTTCCAGTACTTTTGTGTTTTCCCCCTACTGACTTCTGCTTCTCTTGAGAGGTGGGTGTCTGAGGTTAGTCCCACAGTGTGGCTTGATTGTTTGGGTGTGTCATTACCAAGCAAATCTGTGTAGTAGAACAAACACTTGAGATTCAAAAGCATTAAAATTGTGTTTTATGGAAAATGTGGGCTGTCTTAGAACTGAACCTTCTTAGGGCCAAGTGATGTCCCACAACTGATACTACTCTACAAAGTTCTCAAAGTGTGCTATTTCCCCATGAATGATTTTAATCTATTTCCTCAGCTTGTAACAGCTTACCTTTTTTTTTTTTTTTTTTTGGTGAGATTGGGGGGGGGTCTCACTCTGTCACCCAGGTCGGAGTGTGGTGGTGCTAAAGTAGCTCACTGCAACCTCATTCTCTTGGGCTCAAGTGATCCTCCTGCCTCAGCCTCCTGAGTAGTTAGTTGGGACTACAGGCATGTGCCACGATGCCTGGCTAATTTTTTTTTTTTTTAAATTTTTTGTAGAGACAGGGTCTTGCTATGTTGCCCAGGCTAACAGCTTACTTTTTAATCTCAGAAACATTCTGGTGAAAATGATAAGCCAAGCTGGGACAGGTTTTTCCTTCAACACCAAGAGAAGCCGCTTACGGGAGAAATTGACTCTTTTGCATTATGATCCAATTGGTAAGATTCAGGGGATTTACTCCCTAATAGATTCAAATGCTTTCAAGGCCTCTTGCCCCCTTTCCAGACTGAACACTGAACATCTCTGGCAGTTTTGTAGGCTCTTTGACACTGTAGCATTCATTCAACAAATATGTATTGAATGTTTATTATGCTGTTACTGTCCTTGTGTGGGATACTCTAAGACACAGGTTAAGTTCCTGTGCTCTTGGCATTTAACAGTTTGGTTTGAGAGAGAGAAAAAATGACAAATTATGATAAGTGCTATGAGAGAAACAGGATGCTGAGATGTTGGATGAAGCTGGAAAAGGGGTGGGAGAGTTACTTTAGATATGATGAATTAGGGAAAATCTCTCTAGGAGGGGATAGTTAATCAAAGACCTAAAGGTGAGAAACCAGCCAATAGGTGGTAGTGTTCTGGAAACAGAGAAGTGTCTTGAGAGGGGGAGGTATGGTCTCCTGGGATCATCTGTCTGACAGTGGCAAGTTCTTGGATCCAGATAGGAGTGAAAGGAGTATGGTGTCTATATATTAGTGCAGGAGGGCAGGAAATTTGATTTGCCATTTTGTGCCATCCACCAAAATGCCATAATAAATGGTAACTTTAAATGGTCTCAGTAGATAGAAGTATTTGTCTAAAAGAGACAAGTGTTCCCAAGGATAGATTGTCTGCTCACACACAAAAAAAGTAGAGTCAGCACCTGATTGCTGTTGGTAGAAGCCCATCCTATTATTAGATTTTTTTTTTTTTAACCTAGTCCTGAATCCAGATGTTTCTGGATTTTATGTGCAAATTTATGCAAAAATAAACTAGCAAACAAATTTTTTATTTTAGAGCCCTGGCTGTTCATTTCATTTTTGTGCTATTTGTATATTAATTGCTTCTTAATAAGATAAGTCCTGCCAGGCACAGTGGCTCACGCCTGTAGTTCCAGCTACTCAGGAACTAAGGCCAGGAGTATCACTTGAGCCTAGGAGTTTGAGGCTGCAGTGGGTTATGATGATGCCATTGCACTCTAGCCTGGGTGACAGAGTGAGACTCTGTCTCTTAACAAATAAAAATAAAAAAAAATAAATAAAGGGCTGTAATAACAGAAGGCATTTTTAAAAGGCTCTCTGAGAAGCACAACTGTCAGCTTAAAATTTCTTGAGTTCCGTTCTTTAACAGAAATAAAATTCTCTGCTGTTTTTATGGTGTTCAAATTTCTGGTTATTCATTATAATGAAAAGGGAATTCTGGGTTTGTACCTGATGATTAGGAGTCTGAATTTCAGGATGACTCCTCATATGGTGGAAAAATTATTATGTTTGATATCGGAATGATAAGATATTGGATGTGTGTTTTTCTCCCTTTGATTTCTTTGTGTCAGCTGGTGAAAACCCAGATGAACTTTATAGTAAAGTAATTGTTCTTTAACTCTTCTAGAGTTTATTTTTAGAAATTTGTACAACACTACATTATGATAAATGTTGATTGAATAACCTTCTAGGATATCTTAAGTATGAAAACATATTGGAATTTTCATCCTTTGTATGGAGGTATTAGGAACTTAATATGTCAGTTCGATTTTAAGTTTTGAGATTAGGAAAGGGTACAAGCATAAACAGTTCTGATCATAAATTCAGAGTGGGAGAAAAGATTCATATATAAATTTCAGCCAGATGATTCAAACTTTTCTGATAAGGAATGGTCAATCTGAGCTTTCACAGCACCACTTTGTGTTTTCTGAAGAAGAGAATGTTCTGGGATAGCAGACTGCCTGGCTTTCTGCCCACTTACTGAATGCCTTGCAGGCTTTCCTGATGAAGATGTTTGCCTTGGGGCCTACCCTCATTGCCCAGGGTACCAAATAGCTTGGCGGGTCTCCCACCATATTTTATTGCAGTGAGTAAATTGTTAGTTTGAGGACAATGTTTTGTTGGTCTGCTTTATGAATGAAATCAGGTAAGGAAACATGGAAAAACTCCCTCGTATTTGAGCATTTCATAGTACAGTCTAAGGCAAGAACAAGTTGCTTATGCCTGTGTCCTTTCAAACTCCTTTTCCTCATATAAAGCTTAATGCTAATTTCCAAGGAGGAAGGATTAAAGGCTAAGGCATAAGCTTGTTAAACTTTGTTAAATATATGAAGGTTTATCATAAAGAGAACAAAAACTTGTCAGTTTTAATTCCTTGGATGACTAAATAAGACAACATAGACTTTAAGTGAAGCAGAATAGATTTTGGTTAGATGTAGTGAAAGAACTTGACAGATTCATTCTTCTATGAATTAAACAGCAAATATTTTGACATAAAATTAATTTATGTTTATGATTGTGGGTAGCAGTGTGTCATTTCAATTCAACTAACATGTACTGAGTACTCACTGTGTGTCTGGCAACAACCCTGGGAGGGAGATGGAGTTTTCTCTCTCACAGGAAAGGAAACTGAGGGTGGAGTATTTTGAGAAATTTGCCCAGGGACACAGCTAGCTGATAAATGTTGAGGTTACAGTTTGAACCCAACCTTTCTCACTTCAAGTCCCTGCTCTTTCTATTACATGGAGCCAACTTAATCTGCCTAAAACTTTTTTTTTTTTTTTTAAATCAGGACCTGTCCCTGTGGTCAGGCTAGCATTCAAGGCTGTGGATCCCCACTGTCATTCCTATCTGCTACCACCATTCCCCTACACCAGACGCCCATTCCTGTTTAGTTCATCCAAATGCTGCTCCTCCTTCAGGGGCCAAACTTTTTACCCTCTCCATGAGATCTTCTGTCACCATTCCTGTCCCCTTTGATCTTCAGGTTCCTATGGGGTTTTATTGGACATTCTTATGGACACCTCATGATGTACTGATATATTAAATCAGGGACTCTCCTTATGCTTTTGTCAACTCCACATTGCCTAGCACAGTTCTATGGACTTTAATGTTCATTCTTTGAATTAAATGAATGAATGCAGTGAATCAATCAAAGAATTTTCCTGAATAAGGCCTTGCTCTATGAATCTTAATCAGTTACTCCTGGTTGGGGGTCATTTAAATAGTCTCCTGATTGCTTATCAGTGAGACAGATTCCCTTTTTTACCTACTTTTTTGTTCTATGTAGAAAACTATGGGGTAAATATTTCTTGCAATTAATAACATTGTTTGATGGGAAACTACTTTGGTTCTTTACTACCATCTTGTAATGCATTGTATCCGCTTTGGAATCTTAGGAGGATCAATCCTACTAATTTTTTAGATGATTTTGAAGTATGTTAAAAATATCTCTTATGTATGATGTAGTGTATATATTTTATTTTTACTAATATTATAGGTAAAATTCTGTTGAGTGGTTCTTAAATCCAGCTGCCCATCAGAATTGTCTGAGGAGTTTAAAAAAATGTACACTTCCTGTCCAACTCTAGCTCTGTTAAACCAGGATTAGGGTAGGAGTGGAGGTGAGAATTAGCTTATTTAGCTTTTAAATAAGCTAATTCTTAATCATAGAGAGTCTGAGTGTCTATGTTGATTGTAGAAGAAAAAACAGCTAAAATCTCTTTGTATGGTAGGGACCAGTGAGGAGTTGTTATGTCATAGTACTTTGAGTTCCTGGATCTTCCTTGGGTGCAGTGTGTGTGTATGTGTGTGTATGTATATATATGTATGTATGTGTTTTAGCAAAGAGGAATGCGGGGGTGGTGTGTGTGAGAGAGAGAGAGAGAGAGAGAGAGAGAGAGAGGTTAGAAGTTAATGGACTGCTATAGGGCATTATAGGAACCATGAAAGCCTTATTAACCCAGCATCTAGTCTCCAGTCTTTCATCCAGGCAGATAGTAATTTTGTTTTGGTTTTGTTCCAGACAACTGTACTCTGTAATATTTACAACAATGAGATTTTGGTTATAATATTCTATAACCAAACTAAAAAATCTATATTTGAGTGTATTCAACCATCTCTGGGAAGTAGAGGTTTAATGTGTATGCATTTACTCTTTCAGCCAAACTGCCTTTTCTTGCGTGGTCTGCTCAGTTCTTGCTGCTCTTTTTCTGGAATCCAGCTCCTACCTAGTCTGTCCTTGCTTACCTCCTATGAGTGGACATTAACTGGGTGAAGACATTGAGTGTTTTCCATTTTTGTCCTTAATTTTGTTTTTTAATGTGAATATTTCACATTTGTTGAAATTTGACCTTGTGGGGTACCAAGGATGCCACTGATTGGCTGGTGGCCCTTCCGGTTTTCTCCAGTCTTCTCTGGCCTCTGGGACGGAGAAACTGAGTTTGCAAATAAGCTACATTCTTATGTCAAAGGAATAGTATCAATAAACTAAGAGAAAGGAAAGGGCTCATGGTCTGATATGTATTTTTAATAAAAATGGTGGTGATACGTTAAAATTTTCTGCTACAATTCTTTTTTCTCCCCCTATAGTGAAACAAAAAGTCCTCTTTGTGGAACAGAAAAAAATACGCTCCCTTTAAACAATGGATTGAAAATGAATTTGATTTATAAATGAAGACTGAGGGCGGGGATACTGATTCAAAAATCCTGCAGCGTATAATAAAAGAAGAGGAAATGGCACGGAATCACTGCCTCCTGTGATTTGAAGGCCATTGTGAAGGAAAACAATGCAGTGAAAGAAAGTTCTTCATATTAGGACAGATATCATTGCATTGCATTTATTTATCTTTCTGGATATTTTTATATCCCTTAATAAAAAATTTAAAATAGCCTATGCTATTGTCTCTTAATGATGTTTTTACCCACTATTTGAATTTTTAAAAATCAACCACATTACTAAAAAATAATCATTGTTTCATGTACTAAAAGAAAATTTTCCATAACTACATTTATGCAAGAGTTTCCAGCCTACTCCTCCTTGTGCTTCATAGAAAAAGGCAGAGTAACACTCCAGAGTGATCTTGAAAAGAAACTCCTATGTAACAGCAGAGATGGCAAGCATCAGCAGGAATGATAAGAGGTGAGCCTCATAACACAAACCTGTAGAACTTCTATTTCTGATTTGTGCTTATATAATTAGGGAAAATGCTATCAGTCCATATTCTCAAACTCAGGTCACCAAAGCAGTATTTAGGATTTTCTAGGGCAGCTTTGGTCTCCTTTATCCCCTAGATTTTTCTTTTCTTTTAAAATAAGAGGAGCTATAGTGTATTTCCATAAAGGCACTGCCACAGAGGCACAGTGGTACTACACATCTAACTAGCTTGGAAATTCCATGGATAATCCCTAATGTTCAGATAAGGACCTCTTCCCTACCCAGATTCATACACTTTCTCACTCAGGGTTTTTTTTCCTACAAAAAGGAACCATCATCTGGCTAAAGGAGTCTTTGCCAAGTTTCTCCACTGTAAAGTTTCTTTGCTCCCTCTTTTCATATTGTACTCTTTAGAAGCAAGTCACTAAGTGTATTCCACTCTTAAGGGATGGGGAATTATGCCCTGAAGTTACGCTCTGTCTCCTTGAGGGTGGCATATCTACATAAATTTGGAATTCCTCTGTATTCAGAATTGTCCAGTTTTCTCCTATAATTGTCAAATTTCTGGTTGAAAGTAAGAAGGATCAGCTCACATTTTAAGCTCTGCTGGTGCACTTCCTACCCCATATAAAGCATTTGTGTGGGAGAATGATAGAGTGCCCTCCCTGGCCACAAGCATTAAGAAACCAGTGCTGTCCCAAAATATTAAATAATAAGTGTTCCCTCCCCATGGCCCAATCTGTGTCTCTGGAGGAAATATAGGAGGCAGCTCTCTGGCAATGGAATTAGATATAGACAGTTGTTCAGTCTTAGGGGCTTATGGCATTATAGTTAATCAGCTATTTTATGGCATTTTGTTAAAGCTCTGGTTCAAAGCAGTAATAGATGAGATCTTGGTTATTTGTAGGCTGAAAGGGTACCCAATGGTCTTGGGCTAAAAGAAAAATATTTCACCTGATCCTTGCTAAGCCATTGTAAATGGTCTGTGACATACATGGGTTGCTTTTCTTTTTCTTTTTCTTTTTTTTTTTTAATCTGGTTTAACAAATGACTTGTCTATTCAGCCCATGGGCTGAATGTGGCCCACAGGTGGTGTTTACCTTTTTAAAAAATCAGTTGCTGATATATAACATTGAAAGATTTCAATAAATATCCAAACTTCTGGCTTCACTTGCAAAACCAAAAGTTTTGACAACACTAAGCTAAAGCTGAATATCAGCTGCCTCTCTTAGAAAGAGCTGGAGACTTCCAATTCATATGTCCCCTTCCCTTATTTAATATTCTCTGCTCTGGCTCTAGACACTGTTGTCTACAGTTCTGTATGGTACACATAGTGCATTATCAATTTATTGGCAGTTGAGTTTGCTGGTCCCTGATAGTGGTAATGTTTGTACAAATCTTGGTCGTGGAATCTTTAATTGGCTCTTGCAAATGCTTGAAAAGCAAAGGAATCATCATTATAAACAAATAAATGAAAATGTGAGGATGATTTTCAAAATGAACATACAATTTGCAAAGAAAGGAGAAGAGGACATTTTATAGTAAGTGTTAGCCAGGAGTGGCCACCCCCAAGTACCAGGTATATTTATTTTGGGATTAATAGTAGTCAAAACAGAGTAAGTGGAAGGTCTTTTTTGTATGGGTAAGATGACTGTGTTCCTGCAGCCTGGACGCTGACTGCTGCAATGAAATTGGATCTCTTGAGCATTTCTTCCAAGGGCAAGTTTGGGTAGTAAGCCAGGTAGAAGGCCAAAGCTCCCACGAAGCTGTCACCAGCACCCTATAATTAAAAACAGTTGTGGAAATGAGCATGCAATCTGTTGCCCAAACTTTATATTTTTAAAATATTTAAATAAACTTTTTATTTTAGGATAGTTGTAGATTTACAGAAGAGGCACAAGAATGGTACATAGTTTCCATATATCCCATGCCCAATTCTGTTACTGTCTTACTGTGGCACATTTATCACAACTAATGAAATTATATTGATATGTTATTAACTCTATACTTTATCGGATTTTACTAGTTTTTGCATAATGTCCTTTTTCTGTTCCAGTATCCTATCTAGGATACTATATTACATTTAGTTGTCATGTTTCCTTAGACTCCTGTAGGCTATGACGGTTTATTAGACATTCTTTGTTTTTGATGACTTTGATAGTTTTGAGGAAGACTGGTAAGGTATTTTGTATCATGTACCTAAATTTGAATTTGTCTCTTTTTCTAATGGTGAGACTGTGGTTATGGCTTTTGGGAGGAAGACCACAGAAGTGAGGTGTCATTCTTACCACATCATATCAAGGGTACATACTATCAACTTGACTTATCACTGATGATGTCAACCTTCATCACCTGGCTAAAGGAGTCTTTGCCAGGTTTCTTCACTGTAAAGTTACTTTGCTCCCTTTTTTCATATAATACTCTTTAGAAGCAAGTCACTAAGTGTATTCCACTCTTAAGGGGTGGGGAATTGCGCTTTGAAGTTATGCTGTGTCTCCTTGAGGGTGGAGTATCTACATAAATTATTTGGAATTCTTCTGTATAGATTTGTCTGTTCTCCCCTATTTATTTATTCTATCACTTATATCAGTATGAACTCATGGATGTTTATTCTTTGGGCCATAATCCAACACTGTATTATTTTGTTGCTCAAATTGTTCCAGCTTTGGCCATTGGGAGCTTTTTCAGTTGGCTCTGTGTCCCTCTGATAAATCCCCATTGTTTTGTTTTTGAGTACTTTCTGGCATTATGAGATGCTCCAGGCTGATCTTGCATATTCCCTGCCCTGGCCCTAGATATTAGCCATTTCTCCATTAAAAATGCATGCAGAAAGAGGTGACAGCCTTTGATGTTCTTTTCAAACTAAATATAGGGACACATCAGGTTTCTCTCCATCTTCTCTGAAGTTCCAAAGGTCCAAGTTGGTGAAGGCCGTGGAGAGACCATGGAAATAGAAAACACCGTAAGAAAATCTGTGGACCTCTGCCTTCGGACAGGGCAATACCTAGTCATGTGTTTATCTAACAAATGTGTTCAAAACAATTTAAATGTGATTATACAATCTCACTTGAAAAATCATTCTGGTATTCAACAGCTTTCAGGGTCATCTTGCAGTTTTTCCCAGTTTGCTGGTTCCTTAGATCCAAGAGCTTTCATAACAAATCTTGAATCTCTTGAATCTCTCTCAGTATCTCTCTCTCTCTTTCTCTCTCTCACACACACACACACACACACACACACACACCCACCATGGAATACTACTCAGGCAAAAAAAAAGAGAATGAAATAATGTCTTTCACAGCAATTTGAATGGAACTAGAAGTGATAATCCTAAGTGAAGTATCTCAGGAATGGAAAAACAAATACTACAAGTAATCACTTATAAGTGGGAGCTGAATGGTGGCTATACATGGTCACATAGAGTGGTATAAGGGACATTGGAGACTTAAAAGGGGGTAGAATGGAAGGAGGGGGAGGGATCAAAAACTACCTGTCAGGTACATTGTACATACACTATTTGGGTGATGGATACACTAAAAGCCCTGATTTCATCTCTATACAATTCATCCATGTAACAAAAAACCACTTGTACCCCCTAATCTATTGAAATATAAGATAAAATTTTAAAAACTGAAAATACCAAGCATTGGTGTAGATGTGGAACAAGTGGAAGTGTTATACGTTGCTTGTGGAAATGCAAAATGATACAGGCACTTTGGAAAATAGTTTGGGAGTTCCTTATAATTTCAAACATATATAACCCAGCAATTTTATTCCTAGGTATTTATCCAAAAGAAATGAAAACATATATCCACAAAAAGACCTATATGTGAATGTTTATAACAGCATTATTTATAATCATTCCAACTGAAAACAATCCAAATGTCCTTGAACCGATGAATGGATAAACAAACTGCGGTACATCCAAATAAGGCAATACTTCTTAGCAATAAAAAGGAAGGAACGGCTGATACAACAACACGGATGAATCTCAAAATCATTATGGTAAGTGAAAGAAACCAGGCACAAAAGACATGTCATATTGTATGATTTCTGTGATGGTTAATTTTATGTGTTAGCTTGACTGGGTTGAAGGATGCCCACATAGCTGGTAAAACATTATTTCTGGGTATGTCTGTGAGGGTGTTTCTGGAAGAGATTGGTATTTGAATCAGTAGACTGAGTAAAGATTTGTCCTCACCAGTGTGGGTGGATATCATTCAATCTGTTGAAGGCCTGGATAGAACAAAAAGGTTGGGGAAGAGCAAATTCTCTTGGTTTCTTTCCTTGAGCTGGAAGATCTATATTCTCCCTTCCCCCTTCCCCCACCAACTGGTTCTCAGGCCTTTGGCCTTGGACTAAATTGCATCACTGGCTTTGCTGGTACTCCAGCTTGCAGAAAACATATCATGGGCCTTCTCGGCCTCCATGATTGCATGAGGCAATTCCCATAATGAATCTCTTACATATATATCCTATTGGGTCTGTTTCTCTGGTGAACCCTGATTAATACAATTTAACTTATATGAAATTCTAGAAAAAGGAAAAGTATAGCAACAGAAAGCAGGCCAGGGGCTAGAGAATATCGACTGCAAAGGGGCCACATAATGAAATTTTCTGGGGTGATAGAAATATTCTATATTATGATTACAGTGATTGTTGAATGACTCTACATTTGTCAAAACTCATTGAATCATACACTTAAAATGGGTAAAATCTTATTGTATAAAATTATATCTCCAGAGAGCTGATTTTTTAAAAGGGTAGGTGGGGTGGGGGATAATGTGTATTGAGTTATACAAGAAGGTTAGGTTCCTTGACAGCTATTTCCTGGGCTTACTATTGATTTACTCCAAAATACATGGTTGAGATAATTATTGAGACTTACTGTGGGCTAGGCTTAGTTAAGTGTTTTGATTGACATATTGGAACTTATTTGTCCTTATATTGAGAGCTCTAATTCTACCTCTATTCTTCCACTGTAAAGATGTCTTTCTTTTGGCAGTGTGAGCTTTGAAGTTAGATAGACCTGTATGTGAATTTCGGCCTTACCACTTACAGCTTTATGACATTGAGAAAATTAATGTAAATTCTCTGTGACTTCTTATAAATTCTTATAAATATTAATAAAATGAAACTATCAACATCTTCCTTATAGGAATTTTGTGAAGATTAAAAAACAGCTCAACAACTATTAGTTCTTTCCTTTTCTAACCAAAAGCATTCCCAGTCTCTCCCCTAATTAAAATTGATGGCTTTGTTTTCCTCTGCATCTATCATTCCCTGCTGCTCAGTCTTTTTACCTAAAACCAACAAACAGAACTCTTTCTTGTTTTTTTTTGAAGACAGGATCTTGCTTCATTGCCCAGGCTGAGTGCAGTGGCATCATCTTAGCTCACTGCAGCCTTGAACTCCTGGGCTCAAGTGATCCTCCCACCTCAGCCTCCTGAATAGCTGGGACTACAGGTGCATGCCACCATGCCCAGCTAATTTTTAAAATTTTTTGTAGAGATGGGGTCTCACTATGTTGCTCAGGCTGGTCTTGAACTCCTGGCCTAAAGTGATCCTCCCACCTTGGCCTCCCAAAGTGCTGGAATTATGGGTTCCGACTGTGCCTGGTCGGAACAGCTTTTGCTACTTATTTTTCCATTCCCTCTCTTGACTTCCCTTGCTTTTTTGCGCACCCTTCACACAGAGTGGGCATGTTTGCTTCATTGCTGGCTCGCTCCCTGCCCTTCTCCTGGCCCGTCTTGCTCTGCCAAGCACTCCTTTCTCTATGTCTAATTTGGGAGCCATTGATCCTGCCCATCTTCTTTACCTTTTCAGGCCCTCCTGCAAAACCCTTTGCATTCTTTGTTTAAAAGGCCTTGCTCCTTTATGATGTCTTCACAGAGTACTTCATTTTGGCAAAGTTACTCAAAACACTTCAACAACCTGTGTTTAACCTAACAATCCCCACAAAAAGATCAGTTTCTTATTTCCTGTTTGCCTTTGTATATTAGTGGAGTATAGATTAAATGTTCAAGTCCACATCAAGAAAGAGCTCTGCTTGCCATTAGGTTGACCCATCCACAAAACGCAGAAGCAGATCCAAAAATAGATAGGTGGTTAATAGTCACATTAAATTTTATTAAAAACCCATGTGTCTATACTGATAGGAAGAAAGAGAAAGAAAGAAAGGAGGAATGAAGGAAGGAAGAAGAGGAAGAAAAGAAAGAAAGAAAGGAAGAGAAAACCTCTTCCTTACAGGAGAATACCACCTAATAAAGAAGTTTAAAAAGTCACTATTCTGCAGCCATCATAGTAATAACTGATGCAGGTGAAAATCATCAATGGATGTGTTAACATTGCTGGGTAAAGGTTTGATGCGGGCAGAATATTTACAGGTCTCAAACTATCTCCCCACAGATCACCTATTAATTAAAAAGGCATGGCCAGGCACGGTGGCTCACAGCTGTAATCCCAGCACTTTGGAAGGCTGAGGAGGGAGGATTGCTTCAGGCCAGGAGTTTGAGACCAGCCTAGGCAACATAACAATACCCCGTCTCTACAAAAAAATACAAAAATTAGCTGGGCGTGGTGGTATGCACCTGTAGTCCTAGCTACTTGGGAGGCTAAGCCAGGAGGAGGATCACCTGAGCCCAGGAGTTTGAGGTTGCAGTGAGCAACGATCACACTACAGCACTCTAGCCCAGATGACAGAGCGAGACCCTGTCTCTAAATCAATCACTCACTCACTCATTCAAAAGGCGAGGCTGGGCAAAGTGGCTCATGCCTATAATCCCAGCACTTTGGGAGGCGGAGGCAGGAGGATCATTTGAGCCCAGGAGTTTGAGACCAGCCTGGGCAACATAGTGCAATCCCATCTCTACAAAAAAAACAGAAAAATTAGTTGGACTTGGTGGCACACACCTGTAGTCCTGGCTACTTGGGAGGCTGAACCAGGAGGATCACTTGAGCCCAGGAGTTTGAGGTTGCAGTGAGCTATGATTGCACCACTGCACTCTAGCCAGGGCAACAGAATGTGAGACCCGGTCTCTTAAAAAAAAAAAAAAAAGGCAAAAAGAGTAACTGTACAATTAAGAAACTTGGTGGACACGACCTTAACCAAGTGACCAACATTAACATCACCAATAATGAGACAGACATCACATGCTCCCTGATGTGGGGCCAAATGCATAACTTGAATCAAATCATGGGAAATATCAGACAGACCTAATTTGAGAAACAGTCTACAGAGCAATGAGTTTGTGCTTTTCTAAAAAATATCAATGTCATGAAGACAAAATAGTTTTAGAATCTGTTTCATATTAAAGGAGACTAAAGCAACAAGACAATTAAATACGACACATAATCTTGAATTGGATCCTAGACAAAAAATTATAAAGAACACTATTGGGACATTATTGGACTGTGCATATAAAATTATTTCAATGTTAAATTTCCTGAATTTGATAATTATATTGTAGTTTTGTTACGTCCTTGTTTTCAGGAGCTATATCCTGAAGTATTAAGAGGTAAAGAGTCATGATGTCTGCAACTTTCGAATGTTTCATCCAGAAAAGTATATCTATGTATTTTGAGAGAGAGCAATGAAACAGATTTGCAAATATGGCAAAATGCTAACATTGGTGAAACTAGGTAAAGAGCGTGTTGGGAGGACTGCAACTTTTTTGTAAGTTTTACTTTTTAAAATAAAAAATAAAAAATTTTGTTAAATAAGTTTTAAAAATCAACATCAGTCACTGCAAATTTACAAATGGGCCAATTTCTGCCTCTGAATGATTTCTCTCTTCTTTTTAATTAAGTGGACATTGCTACAAGTTGGGGTGAACTGAATTGAGAGCTCCTTCCTACGCTTGGGAATGCTCTATCTCATTGAGGCTGGGTGGCACAAGCCTGTAGTCCTACTGAGGACTAGGCAGTGACACCCCTGAAAGTTGAGGAGACCGGGAGGAACACTTCCTGACTATGATGGTGATTGCAGAAAGCCGAGGCCTAGGATGTTAGTGGCAGCACCGCTGTGATGGTATCCAGTCCCCCATGCTAGGACCACAGCTCGTTTCTTTTGTTTTCAACCAAGAACCTTGACTGAGACAGTCCCCACGTGTCACACTCTTAGGAGAGGTTGGAAATCTTATCTATGTCTTTCCCTGGTGACTCCCCAGAGTTACACAATCTCTTAGAAGTAGCGTGTGCTCTGTTAATGCTCGCTGATAGACAACTCTCAGTTGCCCTTGTCCCTGCCTTCTCACCGGAAGTGAGGTACAGAGGGTTCCGTGTTTTTCTTCACAAAGGGCAGCAGTTGGGCCACTGAGTCCAAAAACACAAAGAAGCAAGGCAGCTCCTGGCTGACAGGGGCCATCAGGTCAAAGACATGAGGGCCAATCTGAAAGTCACATTACATCCAGCAGTGGAAAAGCTCTTTGAAATTAAAGCATGAAACAAGTGGAAAAGTACTTCTGCTCCTTACAGAGGAGTGGAAGGGTAAGGAAGGGAGTGAACTTTCATTGTTTGCTCTGCATCAGGAGGCAGCAGGCTGGGTACGTCATACACACGCATACACCACTGCCTCATTTCATCTTCACAATGACCCCCACACCTCACCCCTGAAACTTGAGGGAACTGTGTCTCAGAGACAGTCAATAATTTCTCCAGGGTCACAGAGCTGGTAAATGGCAGAGCTGCATTTTACATCCATGCTGTGTTCACATTACACCACCCAGTAAGTGTTTGTGGGAGGCAGGCAGGCAAAGAGGGAGGAAAAAGGAAGGAAATCACCAAGCTGAAGAGAATCTGTCTCCCTTTTGAGATCTCGTAATCCTCGGTACTTCTCTTAGAGCCCTGAATACATTGTGCTGAATGAACACTTTGTGTACAGGCCTGCCGTCTGGGACAATCTGAAAACTCTTCAGGGCAGAGACCACTTCTCTGTCCCCTCTGTCTCTCCCACTGCCTCTCCCCA
The DNA here is from genome assembly GCA_023783475.1 of Daubentonia madagascariensis. Classification (NCBI taxonomy): domain Eukaryota; kingdom Metazoa; phylum Chordata; class Mammalia; order Primates; family Daubentoniidae; genus Daubentonia; species Daubentonia madagascariensis. The sequence continues at coordinate 23,585,685 of JAKFHU010001035.1, forward strand.
GGCTTTGAGTTGATCTGACCTATTGGTTCTAGTTCCAACATGTCCTTCCCCTCCTGTGATCTCTTCCAAGGTGGCCAGATGGCCCTTGCTGAACTACATGTGACTTTCTTTTGTGCTAGTGAAAATGGAGGTTAGGTTGCTGTGGCCCAGAGTTACTTGATATTCTTTCTCATTGTTGAATCTATTTATACCACAAAGCTTTCAAGTGCCAATAAATTACTTGGCTGTTGATTCACATCTTCAGTATAACTATTTTTATACACTGGTATGATTTCTTTTAATGGAAAGTGCTTTAAAAGTGGGAGCTGTATTGTATCACTGTGATTTTCCTGTAAGTAAAGTACTTTCCAATCAATCATTCTTGGAATAATGGAATAGTTCTCATTGATACAACATGATGGTTTTAACCTTTCACTGAAAATTATTTTTGTGCCAAAAGGGGTGATGGCATAATTCATCTTCCTTCAGTAAAATACCCATGTGGCTACTATTCACTGCCTTCTCACAGTGATTTCCTCTTAAGGAAGAGCAGCTCTTACAGAAGGGATGTGGCATTCTGAAGTCCCTGCCTTCCTGAGGGCCTTCACACTCCTGGGTTCTGAGAAGTTCTGGGCTGTGGTACTCATGGAGGCCGCTGGAGTACCAGTGAAATGAAAGGACAGCAACACATGCCCCATGGAACACCTGAACCTTCTAGTGGGGTAGGGTGCAGGGTCGAGGACTTGGCTGGTGGGGTGGGGATGGCACCCATGACCCCAAGGGCAGAGTCTGACAGGCGGAGCTCCTAAGGACAGCACCCCAGAGCTGGGGCGTGGGTCGGGGTGGGCAGCCTCTGCTGCTAGGACCTAAGGCAGTGTTGCCACGGGGTGGTTGGTTTCTCATGTCCCTTCCCCTCCCTTCCAGACCATCCTCCCTGTCCAATTGCCCCGCTGCCTCTTCTTTCCCATTGCCCCTTGCTTGTTTAGGGCCCTTGACTGTGACCATGGCTCATGTCCCAGTCTCAGGGCTCTGCTCTCAGGTGAGAGACAGGAGCACACTTTTAAACCCCGCGGAGCTGGCAGTAAATGCTTGAAAATGGCAGAATGTGCCACCGCAGCAGAGCACAGCTACATGTTACTCTGAGTTTGCATTAGCTCTTTTTCCTGAGTCAGGCTCTCTGCTGTGTGCTTTGTGATAGCCTTTATTTGTCACAAGAACCCTGCGGAGGTGTGGCTGCGGTGTATGGTTAGGCAAGTGGCACTGCACAGGAGGACCCGGCTGGGGGGCGAGTGTGGGCCTGTGGCCATGCTCCACTCACCAAGCTGTGTGCCTGCCCAGAGGGCGCCTTCTTCCAATTTGCACAAAGTGCCACAGAGGCCAGCAGCAACCCTGGGTGATCCCTAAGTTACGATGAGGCAATTGGGATTCAAGGAGGTTAAATAACTTTCCCAATGTACAGAAAAGGTGGTAAATGTCAGTCAAGACTTGTACCAAGGTCATCTGTGTGGGAACCTGGTAGCAGAGCAGATGGAGAAGCTATTTCGGGGGAAAGAGATGGGGCTTTTGGCTACTGCTCAGATTTTCTCACTTCCCCATGGAAATGTAGTGATGAAGAATGACAGGGAGGAGAGAGCAAAGGCCACGAATCTCTGGGATGTTCCTCTGTACGAGGTCCCATCTTCCCCTGTGTGGGTGGAGCAGGAGCAGAGAGAATGGGAACTAGAGTTGTCCCAGGCAGGTGTGGGCAGGAATAAGGGTACAAAGGAATCAAAGTTTTCAGGAAAGAAGGAAAGAATACTTCAGATGAACAACCAGAGGGTCTGACCTAGGTAAGGAAGAACGGTCAGGAGGGGGTGGACAGGCCAGGAGAAAATGCAGGGAACCAGGCAAAGTGAGAACAGTGTAGGAGAAGAGGTGAGGGAGCTGGTTGTGGTCAGAGTAGGATGGAGGTTTATTACCACAGAACTTAACAATGTCCGAGAAGTCATGATGGGAGTGGAGAGGAGGGGTGTGGAGGTGGAGAGTCACTGGAGTTGAGGGCATCTAGGAACGAGGAGACTTGGTAATGGTTCATTCTCATGGTACTGGAGTCATCTATGTGATGGCAGCATTGAGGTGGAGAGAAAAATGGTGATGTAGATGCCAAAGTCTTAGATAAACAGACAATGATCAGGAAAGGAGGTTGAGGCGCCATAATTGAATTACATGGGCCTCGAAGATGCAGGAAACTTTACAGAAGGGTAGAGGAGGGACGGCTGGAAGCTGCAATGAATGGGCTTTAGGATCAGGAGCAGCTTTCACCTGGGAGGGCTGTATGGGGAGTTAAGGATGTAAAAGAGCTTGTTTAGGAGGAGCGGAACAGCCAGGGGGCTTAGGCAGAAGGCTTAGGAGGGAGAGAAGCACCGCGAAGCTGATCAGGGAAGAAGCACAGAGCAGGAAGGGTCTTTCCTGGGTCCCTCTTGCTCCTCTCACACCATTGATATTGGTCTTCCCTTGGGTTTTGTCCTAGGCCCATTGTCCTTGTCATTCCCCATAATTTCCTGGGTGTCTCAACTACTGGTATAGTTTCAACTGCTATGAATATAATGAGTCCTGAATCAATAGACTCTCCTCTATCTTTGAATTTGTGTATCTAACTACCTGTGAACCTGGTTGAGCAAGCAACTCTTAACTCAACACACCCAAACTGAACTCATCACTCTGTCTGAACATGGGCCTCTTCTTATCTTTTCAATCTGTGGCACCTCCACACTGAACACTTGGGGGTCTCCTGGCTATCTCTCCCACCCATATAATTAATCGATCGCCAGTTGCCAAGTTTAAATCCTTAATATTTCTCAAGTCTGTTCTCGTGTCTCCACTCCTTCTTCCACTGCCCACTTCATGTTCACACCACCTCTGGAGGACCACATCCACTGCCCAAACAGTCTCCCAGCCTCTACCCTGCTGCAAACCTGGCCACCTCACTTCCATGCCTAAAGCCATTTGAATGTCTCTTATCTTTCTTAGGATAAAATTTTATCTCCTTAACATGGCACAAGAGGCTCCCTAAACCGCTTTTCCAGTTTCATCTGTCACTTCCTCCTGTTCACTTAAGGCGGTAGTCCCCAACCTTTTTGGCACCAGGGCCCGTTTTCATGGAAGACAATTTTTCCACGGACCAAGGGGTGGGGAGGATGGTTTTGGGATGATTCAAGTGCATTACATTTATTGTGCACTTTATTTCTATTATTATTACATTGTATTATATAATGAAATAATTATACAACTCACCATAGGTTCAGGACCCCTGACTTAGGAACTTACTTCTTCCTATTCACTTATGGGTCTTCATACATGGAGACATCTCAGCTTGGACTCTTCCCTAGACTGACTCCTATACTCATTTTCTAAGACTTAACTCAGGTATTAACTTAGTCATCACATATTTATTGTCTGGCACTATGTCCAAAGCACTGTGCTTTCCCAGTGTAGGCTGGGTTCGCTGCTAGGTGCTCCCTGCCCTCCCCCTTGAGGGCGGGAAGACAGTCTTCATCACCTCATATCCTGAGACCTCGCGCAGTGCCCAGCGCATAGCTGAAGTGAGCGCTGACTGAATCAAGAACTGTCAGGAGGACGGGTACTAAGTAATCAGGCGAAGAGCACATGCTGTCCCAAGAATGCCCTGTAGGAGGGATGACAATGAAACAGACTTGTGAAAGTCTTAGTTTGCCAAATTCCAGCTGAGAAGTGGATGAGTTGGAAGGAATGATGAGTATTAAGTGTAGTTGGGAAACAATCCAATGTGATGAAAACCCCCGAGGTAAGAACTTGTTAGGTGGCCACAACAGACCCCAGACAATCTTGCAAGAATGATGTCATCACTGAGGCTTCATTTGTTAGGAATCCGTACCCATGCTGGATGATTCATTGTCCAAACTGCCGAGGGACCCTAAGAGTTAAAGCCCTTGCATTCCTCCTCGATGTCTTCATGCATTCCATCTGACAAGTAGATACCACTGTCTTTTCTTTTCAAAACCTCTCTTCAGAGCCTACACTGTGGATGTGAATTCCTCAGCCGTGCTTGTGGTTTTAGAAGCCAGGGAAAAGCAAATGGGATGAAACACAACTAAATCATAAGTCAATGCATTATTTCTTCTTAAAAAAGAATACTGTAAGGGGTTCAGGAAAGGGAGAGAGAGTGCATGTAAACTGCCAGGGTTCCTGCTACCTCCTCCCACCATGCTGGGGCCACCAGATTCCACCTGGAGGGTCGGTCTTGCTGGCTGCACTAGGTTTAGGTCAGAATTTCTTCAGGAGAGGGTGGTTCGGGGAGGGCTGCGCCAATTGCTGAGATGGCTCACCCTTAGGCTAGCTGGGGCCAGTCCTGCTCTGCTTTGCTTCCAAGTTCTAAGAATGGGGCTTCTGCCTTGTTCCTGTTAGCAGGAGGCTGAGGCATGACTGGGCCTAGGAGTGTAAAAGCCATTCTTTGTCCTCCAAGGGTTAATCACTGACAGGCAGGAGATGTGGGTGTCATGAACCTTGGGGAAGCAGCACAGAGAGAGCAAACAAACCTGGTTTTAAATCCTGGCCCCACCGCTTTCTGTTAGCTCTGTCATCTTCTAAGAATGGTAAATTCTTTGCCTTTTCACCTGAAGTGAAGCCCCTCTGTCATTTTTATTTCTGTTCACACAACTGGATAAAGTATTTTTCTCAACTGGGACAATGCAGTAAAGAGTCTGGGGTCAGACAGACGTGGGTTTAAGTCCTGATTTCACCACTTACTAGCTGTGTGACCTCTGGCAAGTTACTCAACTTTTCCATCTGTTTATTTATCTGTACAATGGGAACCTACCTCATATGGCTATTGTAAAGGCCAAATTAAATAATGTATGTGAGAAGGCTTGGCACAGTGCCTGGCGCAGAGCAGGTGTTCAACAAAGGTGAGGTAGACCAAGGTGCAGGAGGTGGTATTATCTCAGAGGCCCCTTGCTTTGCTCAAGTTTTTGGAAGTGAAAGCCTATGACCTAGGTCAGAAAGGGCCAGATAAGGGTTCTAACAAGCAAAGAAGGTCACCATCCTAGGGCATGATCCATAGGATCGTAGGGCTAGAGGTTTAAGCTGTGACTGGCTTTATGTACCCAGCTCGGAGTGGAAGGATAAGGGTGGCCAGGAAGAGGTGGATACCAACGTCCTGTGGCCCTCACTTATGAAGGGGGCGAGGCTCTGGAGAGTTCTAGCAGTGGTCATCAGGGTGTGCTGGGGTCTCTGAAATCCACTCCTCTGTGGGGGAAGGGCAGATATTTTGGAGACCTTGAAAGGGGTCGTGAGTGGGAGCAATGTAAAGTGAAAAGTATAAAGGTCCCTCTAGTCAGTGCAAGACTGGGGAAGTCTGGTAAATCTCATGCTTTCATTTGGGGAGAAGGCGCAGAGGGAGAACCACGAGAGGCTTCTGGGCAGAGGCCTAGAGCTGGGGCAGGCAGGGCGGGAGGACAGGATGGGAAGGGGATCACTTGCTGGCAGGGACAGCCCCACACCTCCACTGCCCTGCTGCGTTGGTGGAGCACTCCGTTCTCTACCACAGCAAGCTGGCTGCTGGACAGACGGCTGCCGCCCAGGGAGAGGAGGTGGTGGCAGAGGCAGGAGGCCAGCAGGCAGGCTGAACAGATGGTGTGGGAACAACTTGGTTTTGGAGGACATTCCTCTAGCCGTGCAGTGCAGGAATCTGAGGCTGGGGCCAGTCCTGGTCAGCGATGGACATTGGGCCACCTGATACACCTTATCCATGTGACCAACCTCACTACTTGCTCAAAGAGTGAGCAGAAGGGCCCCGCCTAGAGCCTTCATTTATCCAGGGCAGGCATTCTTAACTGGGGCTATGTCTCCCACAAGGGGACAAAAATCCATTCTTGGTAGGGGGTGTGAAAAAAATCTTAGATATTACAATGGTTTGTGGCTCTCCAAAGGGCCACAGGACATAAATATGGACAAGTTGTATATCTACAGACAGTCCCCGACTTAGGATGGTTTGACTTGATTTTTCGACGTTATCATGGTGTGAAAGCAATATCATTTAGTATAAACTGTAAGATGATGTTTGGTAGGTTAAGTGTACTAAATGCATTTTTGACTTACACTATTTTCAATTTATGGTTGGTGTATCAGGACGTCACGCCATTGTAAGTTGAGGAGCTTCTCTGTGTGTGTGTGTGTGTGTGTGTGTGTGTGTGTGTATGTGTATATATGGTATTAAAATTTCACGAAGGGAAGAGGGAGGGTGATTAGGAAAAAAAGTCTTAAAAGTTTCTTGGGGGTGGGGGTGGAATGATAATGGAAAAAGGTTGAGAAACACTGAAGCAGGCAGGGCCTCTTGTCCCAGAGAACTGCCGGTGGCCCGAGCAGGGTCTTCTGGTACGTTAAGCCCTTACCAGCAAACTCTAAATGGCGAGGCATACTAGGCTGGTGTTGGTAGCGCCCTGCTCTGTTCCCACTGAGCCAGAAATTCCCACATCTCCCAGCCAGCTGCTCTCCTGGTCACCTCCATCTGCATCTCCACAGCCACCAGGGAGTGCTAGGGAAGCCCAAGCCCTGGAATGAGGAATTTAACGAGATGAGACCCAGCGTGGCCTGGCCTCTCTTCCCAAGGTGGGAAAGTGCGACGGTTCCCTCCGACACAGGACGGAAGGGTCTGTCTGGGAAACATACCATGAGGTACGATGCTGCTCACACAAGAGCCCAGTCCCACAGCTCAAGTCTGAATTTTTGGATCTTTAATAAGCACCCATCTCCATCATAAGGATGAGATCACATCCTTTCCCCAACCCCAGCCTTCCAGCCTTCTCTAACCAGATCAGTCTGTGAGCATCATGATGAACAGAGAGAAGCCAGTTTTCTTATTATTATTGTCTAAGTGCTGCTGATTTTTATTCTAAATAAATCTGGAGGGAACATGACAAATTGTTATGTAGCAAATGTCCAGGACTTTGCCTTCTAGTATCAGCCATCTAGATTTATGACATTTAGATTTTAATTATTAGGCTGAGATAGTCTGCTTTTAAAATACTCTGTGATTAAAAGAAAGAGCAAATGTTTTCTGGCTTAATATGGTATTTCAAATAATCACAATTTAATATTAATCAAGTATGAAATGGCATGCAACAAAGTTTTGATACTACTTTTATTTCTGTCTTTTAAATAGGCACAATTTCTTTTCTTGGCTATACAATTTATTAGCTGTGTGACTAAAAAAACCCCCGGCTTTGAGATATAATTCACATACCATACAATACCCCCATTTAAAGTGCACAATTCAATGTTATTTAGTATAGTTGCAGGGTTGAGCAACCATCACCACATTTAATTTTAGAAATTTCCATCCCTCCTAAGAGAAACCTCATACTCATTAACAGTCACCCCCCATTCCTCCCCACTACCCCCAGTAGTGACAAACCACTAATCTGCTTTGTCTCTAGAGATCTGTTAAACAGGCACACACTTTTGAGCAAAATCATTTCATATTCTAATTCTATAATTAACCAATAGCTTATTATTCCATAATTAACCAATAATTTAACCATAATTAACCAATCATATTCCTAATCTTGATTTTAGCTGGCACTTTGTGTGAAAAGTGGTGTTGGCCTGGGGGGGGACTGTTCTGTGTTACTAAAACTTCATTCCCAATAGGCACTGAGGCAACAGATTTAGCTTCCTTCCTGACCAGAAGTATTTACTAAAGAGTCTGTAAAATTTTCAAATTAAATTATTAAATAAATGCACTGGGAGCTTGCAGTTTAAGATTTCCGATGGTGAGGTTATTTGTAAAGGCTAATCTCTAAGGTAAAAATCCACTCACATTCTTCTTGAACACAGACATGTGAACTGGTTTGGTGTGTAAATCATGGTTTCTAGAGAGTTGGTTTGCTTGAGGGCTTTTCTTTTTGGTCTGCAATGATTAACGTGTGGCAATGGACACTTGGCTTTCTCCTTGAAGGTCCAGACTCCCTTGTACAGGGATGAAATGATGGTTTCAGGAGAGACCCTTGCACTGCTGGTGTATGCCAAGTCCAGGCACGAGAGCTTCAGTACCCACACAACACAGTCTGCCACCAGGGCTCCTCATAGAGCTTTCCTGGGACCTCATGGGGAACACCATGTCTGAAAATGGATATATTTTCTAGCCCCTTGCAGCTACTAAAATGGTTTTCTCTCTTAACACCAGATGAATTGGTGTGCTGAAATGGCAAAATCTGAGGCACATCTACTAAGGTCATCATATAGACAAAAAGGTGGATCTGGCCAGGGAGATGATAAATATAGGTCTTTCCCCCACACATTTCCCTGACATAATGCTCAGACTACAAGTATGCTGCCTGCAGAGTGACATGACTTTCACTTTTTCATAGCATTTTCTGGTTTACAATGCAGGTTTACAGATGTGATTCAATCTGAATTTCACCACAATCCTGTTAGGTAGGTAGAGTGGGTCTTTCATCTTCCAGATGAGAAACCAAGTGTAAGAACTTGCTCAAGGTCAAATAGCTAGGTGGCAGAACTAGGATGCCTCAGTTGAAGCCCAGTCCCACTTAAAGCAATCCTCTGGGGAAGCCATACAGGTATTCCAACTTTGTTCAAAAATATTTTGAAACTCCTCTTTCAGAACACCTTCAAGATCTGTAGCACATCTTTGAATATCCTCAGTGGAAGCACAGTTGCATCTAAGCCAGTGGTTCTCAAACTTGTGCACGCAAATAAAATAAATAAATAAATAAAACTTATATGTATACCAAAAAGAAGAAAAAAAAGAATTGCCTGGAGGGCCTGTTAAAACACGGATTGCTGGGCTCCACCCCTAAAGTTTCTGATCTATTAAATCTGAGGTGGGGCCCGGGATTTGCATTTCCAGTGAGTTCCCAGGTGATGCTGGTGCTGCTGGTTTAGGGCCACTTGTTGGGAACCACTATCCTAAGGAATTTATTTCTGGGAAGAGTGAGTCATTTAAAACCAAGACTACTGATTAAGGTGGGGGATCAAACTTAGGGAACTCCACCATGGGCCAAAAGCCATGGGCAACTGTAAAGAACACTAGCTCTAGCTCTGGCAGAAATTCAAATAAAGAGCTCCAAAAAGGTTGTGAACAATGGTGGTTTGATTGAACTAAATGTGAAGTTTCCCAATATCCGCTTTACAGGGGAGAACACTCTTCTTGGACATGTGCTAAAGAATTCTCATGAGCATACAGAAACACCTCGCACATTTCATTGTGAGATGTTCATTATCAACCTTTTATTTTCCAGTTTAGAAAAAAAAAAGAAACCATGGAGATGACACCCACGTTAGAATCAGTACTGTGTTAAGGAAGAATTGATAGTTATTTACAACAGCTGAAGTAGTCACACTGACGTGGCAGAGGTCCTTTCTATGCTGCAAACACGAAGGCTGCAGAAGATGAGGGGAAAACCGAAACTTCCTACTCTGATTTTTCTGTTGTGAATGCAATGGAAAAGGTGAAAAGATATAATTTTGGATGCCAGAGATAAACATGCAACATTTTGTGTGTGTGTGTGTGGGGGGGTAGAAATCCCATCAGAAAAGAAAAAAACCAACTACATTAGGTACAGGTGGGAGAAAGTCAATCCTTCATGGCACAGCAGGGAACACAGAGGCGGAGGACTGCCTAAATATTGGTTCTATTTTAATTTCAATTCCACATTACATTAAACTCTCCTTGTACTCCTCTTTAATTTACAGCAGATGCTGACACAAATTGGTGTGCCTTCTCTTCTTTGACATCAGTATTTCTTGTGAATTATGTATTTCTTCTGGAATGAGGTTTATGAGGCTAAAGCCTTCCTTCATTTCCAGATGAGAACACAGAAGGATCAATGAGAGGTTGAGTGTAAAATCAAAGTAAGGTGGGGCTGAGATATGTTCAGGGCAGCATTTCACTGCCCACAGAGACTATAAGTGGTATTAAAAATGACACTGGTCTTTCAAATTTTAATATATTGATTAAACTTCAACTACTACAGAGCAAGAAAAACTTCATCCCAGAACTGCCAGATTCTTCATTTATTGTACCCTACAAGTATTTAGTAACCATTTGTAAGAGTACAGATGATCATAATAACAGCATCCCTTGGATTCCATCTAAAACTGGGTTAAAGACAAAAGAAAGCCCCTGCCTGATGCAGTGTGTTTTGGTCATCTCAACCTTAACACAGGAATGGACTTGGTTGTGGTGCTCAGGCTACCTCACAGGTTGGGGCCATGGACAGATCTGGCCCCATTACTGTTGACAAATGGCTCCTGGCCCAAGTCAGCCAACGGTTCATGTGGACAGAGGCCATCTGCTGGCTCTGTCTGGGGCCTGACCATGTCTCAGGTCCATTCTCAGCTTCATCGGTTTGTGATGGGCTCTGGGCTGGCCAGTCACACCAGGACTGAAGTGGAGCATTTTGATGAAGCTGTTCTGAGATAACACTTGCATCAAAATGACCATGTAAAAAATGTAGACATGCTGTCTCATATTACCAAATAATGTATATAGAACAGACATCCTGATCCCCCCCTTTTCTGCACCTCATTCCACCCTCAGCCCAAGCCTGAGACTTACCCCCTAAAAGCAGTCCTCAGCCATTGCTGAAAACCCTTCTTTGGATTTTAATCTTTACCCACCACCTACTTCACCCCAGGAATGGGAACTGGGGATAAGGTGAAGCTGTTTGTTTTGCACATTGCTTGATAATTTAAAAAAGAAGAGAATTTTGTATTTTACTTATAATAGCTTAATGTAAACACTGTCCCTGAGTCAATGTGGCCACATTACAGCAGCTCAATCATAATGTTCTTTGGCTGAAACTGGCTGTGCCCAGCAGCCGTGTCATGACGTCACTTACCCACTGGTATACCCCTCATTTGGCCAGTGGATGACCAGCCTGAAGAACATGTGAGGTACGCTGTCAACCTGGAAGTGGGCCATGGGCCAGGAGACCAGGGGGGCTGCTCCAGCCTCTCTCAGGTTCAGGGGCAGGCGCTGCTCCCAGGGGCAGGCGCTGCTCACTGCCCTGCTGTCTGCTCAGCCGCACAGGAGAATGGCCCGTGGAGACTGAATGCTGGCTAAAAATCCCATTCTGGCCAAAATGTCTGTGGCAGATTAATTTATTCTATAATTTAAAGAATTCCACATTAATGAAAGAGAAGTGGAATCCTGAGTGCAAGCTAAAAATGAAATTTAAAAGGGCCCATTCTTCAGGCAATATTAATGAAAGCTTTGTATATATATTGGTGAATAAATGGCACTTAAAACTAAAATGTCTGTTAGTGATTCACCAGGTTCTAAAGATTGGCCTTGCCTTCTGTGGTCAGCAGTCTTTTTTCTTTGTGACTCCACTATTCTAGACAGAAAACAGTTAATCCAATATGATTTAGTATCTTACAAAAGATTCACTAAAACATTTTCTGCCAAATGTTCATCTTCTAACAGCTGCTTTTTTATTTCAGTGAGAGGTACTTGAAATAAAATCATTGTTCTCCATGAAAAATGCATGCTAAATAATATAGAACTACCAGATTATTAAACAGCAAAGGCATTTGATAATATTAGCACCAACCACAGGTTCCACTTCTGCTGATGCAAAAAATTTTGAGTAATTAGACATTGCACAACATTGTATTTATATTCTTTTTTGCTTGAGCTGTTAGGCCACAAAATCAGCAGGCAGTTGCTGTTATAAAAGGTTCTCTGGGTTATTTATAATGTTTCTGCTTCCTTACAGTTGCTGCCTTACTCTTGGGTCTTGAGCCAGGTCTAAACTGTGAAAATGAGGGAAGGAACTGAGCAATTGTTCTGTGACTCTAACTGTACCGAAGCCTGGTGCGCATGATTCCCAACACACTGTGTAAGCCTTGGTTGGTGCACCTGGTATTTTTGTCCACACAACCCATATTCATCATATATTGGCTGATTTGTCACCTTCCCGGGGAAGGATGCATAGTTATGTGAAGGCTGTGTTTCTCCTAAAAATAAGCTAGTGTCTAAGGCACGGGTGGTAGGGTAAGATATCTGAACTAGCATTATGTAGCAAAAGAGTTTCCTTCAATCATCATTTACTTTAAATGAAGGATATATTTCTGCTCCAAATGCTTGTCCATTGTACAGATCAGTGATTCCCTAAAATGAGGGTGGTAGGCAGGTAGGCATGCCCAACGGAAAAGCACACAGGAATCACCCGACATTTTTATTTTATTTTTTGTAAATTATATAGGTGCCTTTCTGTGCTATCTACAGAGAATCACTGATGACATGAACTCTTTCTAATGGGAATGGGTTTGAGCCCTTAGGTGAGTCAGGAGTCAAAAAAATGCAGAAAACCACTAAGACTGACAGAATGATCTATTTGTTTTGACCATAAAATAACCATCTTACTTGGTTTTCTCCTTTAAAAAAAAAAGAGAAATACTGTTATGTCCTTTGAATTCTTAGGATCTCTCAACCCACTTCTCAACATCCCCATTAGCACCTCCCTAGTCCAGGCTGCCATCATCCCTCACCCAGATCAATATAATAGTCTCTGGGCTGTTCTCTCTGCCTCTAGTCTTGTCAGCCACATTAATCTTTTTATAAAGTATAAATCTGATCAAATCTATCCCCTGCTTAAATTCTTCAATGGCTCCCCGTTGCCCTCAGAAGAAAGTGCAGATTCCCAGATGCGGCAAATGAAGCCCTTCACAACCCATTCCTGGGTTGGGCACCTGTGGCCTCGAGGCCACATGTGGCCCTCCAGATCCCCAAGTGTGGCCTCTCAACCAAATCCAAACCTCACGGAACAAATCCCTGTATTAAAAGGATTTGTTCTGTAAAATTTGGATTCAGTCAAAAGGCCGCACTCAAGGATCCAGAAGGCCACATGTGGCCCCCAGGCCGCAGGTTCCCCACCCCTATAAGCTCTTTTCAAATAAAACTACTTGAAGAAGCACAAACATGCCATGTTCCCTCTAGCTTCTGGGCCGTTTCATAAGCTGCTGCCTCTGCCTTATCCTCCAGCTCACCTCCTTCCCTTACCCTCTCCAGCAGCCTCCCTGGGGTCCTCAGGCTAGGTGGGCCCCCTCTACTGCACTCCCACAGCACCTCAGGGACATTCCCACTATGGTATTTCTCATTCTGACCATAAGGGCTATGTAATCTTCTAAATCCCAAGCTCTTTGTGGCCAGGAACTATCTTATTATGCCTGTGTCCCTATTATACCAGTGTATGCCCGCTGCATGGTATGCAGAAAATTCAAAGTGTGCTAAATAAATGGATGTACAGTAGGGTGCTTCTCACCCCATTTTGCCATACTTTCCTATAGGGGTATTTTCCATTTCTTAAAGAATTGTTTTCAGTTCTAGAGGCCACTTTTGTTTCATTCATCTTGGAACTACCAGGATGTGCTGAGAATAAGATGAAAGGTACCCTGAGGATCCTGACTATGATCATCGGCTGTGAAGAAACTCTATTTAGGCTTCTCTTTGTAGCAATGTTGTGGCCTTGAGATATGAAAACCCACCTTCTACAGGATACTTAGAAACCCAGGATAAAGCAGAAACCCCATTACTATAAGTGTATCTAAAAATATAGAAAAAGGATCTTCCCAGAGTCCAAAAACAAAGAGGGAACTAAAAACCAGAGTGGTTAGTGTATCAACTATGGCCACCCAAGAGGTTTGCTCGTCTTGATAATCCTGGGGCTTGGGTTTTAATGCCTATGTTTGGATAAAAGGTGGGTTTCAAGCAAAGTGGGGTGCTAGAACTAAGTCTCCTACAGAAAGGATGGACCAGGAGAAAAAAAAAAAGCCACCAGAGCTCAGGGAAACAACAAGGAATCCTGTGTCCACTGAGACTTTGTAACTCTGATCTTGTTCTTAGGCAGTTTAGGTTTTGAAATTTATACTATCTGTGTGATCAGAAATTCACAAGCCAAGAGATCAAAATAAAAGTATTCCTCAGCTAGGGATACTCCAGGGGCAGCTGGTAGAAGCAAAGGCAAAAGTTCTCTGGTAAGAAACACCTTCAACCTGGACCATGTAGGACTCTCATAGATAAAGTATCACTGAAGATAAGCTTGCAGCCCAAAATTACAAAACATGTGACAAAACAATCTGCCATTAAAGGGAGTAAGCAGTTAGAAATGCTAGAATTAGTCCTAACAATTTCAGATAATAGAGTCATCTAAAAGAAAGTATAGATATATGTGTAAAATGATTAATGATAAAGCAAGGAATTTAAAAATAAGAAAAGAATACACCATATGAAAAATGAATGGGCAGGTTTGAGATAGAACCAAATAGAATGCTTAGAAATGGAAAATATGGTTACTAAACTCAAAAATGGGTTAAACAAATTAGACATGGCTAAGAGAATTAATGAACTGGGTAAGAGACCTGAAGAAATATTCCAGAACATAGCATAGAGAGACCAGGATATAGAAATTATGAAAGAAGAGTTTAAATGTTAAAAGACATGAAGAATAGAAATAGAAGGTCTAACATACATCTAATAGGGTTTCCAGAGAAAATAGGGGAGAGGCAGTATTGAAAGAGAAAATAGTTGAGAACTTTTCAGAATTGAAAAACACAAATACTGAGATTCAGGAAGAACAAAGAGTCATGAGCAGTATAAATAAAAATAAATTCAGATCTGGACTCGTTGTAGTGAAACTGCATAAAGGCAAAGAACAAGAGACATTCTTACAAAGTAATACTATTATTCTCTTCAAATGTGCACCTAAAAGCTAAGTTCTGATGTAGGCTGAATCTTCAGAACACTAAGCATCTTAAGCAAAAAAGTCACATTGTGTTTGTAATATTTTGTTTCTTAAAAACTATCTGAAGCAAACACAGGAAAATGTTAAGAATTAATAAAGTTGCGTGGTGGGTCAATGGGTGTTCATATTATTTTCTATACTTTTCAGTATAATTGAAATATTTCATAATTTTAAGGAAGGAAGAAGGAAGGAATAAAAAAATAATAAGGAAGGAAAGAGAGACAACCTGATTCACCTCGGGACTACTGAGGGAAGTAGTAAATGTACGTATTTGATGCAAATTACAGTCACCTACAACTTGATCTAAACAATTAGATTCCTACATGTTAGAACTAGTTAAAAAGAAGACTTTGCTTGACATTCTATACTGCAAAAAAAAAAAAAAGAGAGAGAGGGAGAAGACTGAAGAAAAAGGACTTTCTAATTGGGAACAGGACTGTCACGGGGAAGTCATCTAGCAGATGTAACTATGATCTTTCTCTTCCCAATTTTGGTTTGTTTTGACCAAGGAAAGAAAAGGATTTAAAACTTTCAGTTTTTAGAGAATCTCTCAGGGGAGATGTACCTTACCTGACCTCTGGCCTCCTTCTATCTCCAGATCACATAGGCTTTTCAGGAGTTGTACGATGCTATAGAGCACTTCTGTATTTTTTTTAAAGGAACAGAAGTAGGAAGAGGAAAGCAAAAGTGGCTTGCTTTAAAGAGTTGCCCCTTTAAACTATGTGCCACCATAGTACATTCTGTTCACGTAACACATGCACACATAAACACGTGGCATTCATGCCACTAATAGTTTATTCACAAAGAGTACATGCCATCAACATAGACAACCCACAGAATATACATAGCACTAACCTACAACACACACACACACGCTTTCATACAGAGGGCAGACAGATATTCAGCAAGCTATGAACCACACCCCTCTTTCCCTTTCCTTGCCCACCTCCATCAGCAGCAGTGGGCATTGAGGGCAGTGGACGTGACTCCAACTCACCGGGCTGTATATTTTGGCTCCAGATGGTCTTTTCACTGTATAATTTCAGGTCTACGCAAGAAATACTGCCACTTAATGGAAGCCACTGAGAAGACCTGCAGGATAGTCCTGGCAGGTCTGCTCCCAAGAACAGCACTGCAGCACGTTAGGAAAACAGACAAGGAGCAGACCACCAGCTCACTGCCATGTGATCACACCAATGCCTAAGACACTTAAGGAAGGGGTAGAAGTGGGGCTTAGGTGTAGGAAGCTAAGAGGAAATGAAGTTCTAATCGTAGACGGGGTAAGCAAGCTCCCACAACATTATACCATCCCTTCTTACTGGGCAGAGGGAGTATTTCCTGTCCAGGCCCACAGAACATTCTAAGTCTAGATTTAGATTTTTCTCTCTTGACTTTTGCTAAGGCTGAAACAATTGTTTCTTCTCTACACTCAACCTCTACCTCCATGCCCCTCTTTTCCAATACCATATTCTTCTTTCAGTCTCTGGCCAAATTTGAGTTCTGAAGCAGGGCCGGGGGCCCAGGTCCCCTCAGGGAGCCCCTAAGATGTCAGGCACTAGCACATGTACATGTGTGTCCAGTTCTGGCTATGGGATAGTACCTTGGGAAAACAGAAAAAACAGCCTTGCATTTGGCCCTGGTTCAATTCCTCAAAGTGAAGATGACATTTCTGGTAAGCAGTTACAATTAGATTTTTAGAGCCCTGGGTTTTCAACTGATCACATGCAGGATTACGAAAGATAATTTAAAATATTGAATTCTGCCTGATTAGCTAATAAACGAGGTGATCTGTTGGTGTGGAAGTAATGTAATAGAGCTAATATGGCCCCCTGGGCATGACAGATGTCTTGTGCCTTGTCTTTTGGTCTCTGCAGCAATTACCTTGTCCTCAATCCTTTCTTTACAGTCAGTGAACTTCTTTTTGTCTTCTTCAGCTTTTTTGGCAGGTGGAGTTGGCAGAGTTTACACAGAGAGTTTTACTGATACCATTCCTAAGGTTAAGAGGGCGATTTCAGAACCTCATTTGGGTTTTTTTTTTTTTTTTTTTAATTCTATGATGCCAGTTTCGGAGACGTCATTCACTCTCTGTAACTTTTTTTTTGGGGGGGCCTGGCCTTTGTATGACTGTAGGTAAAACAATCTAAGGATATGTTTTCAAATCATTTATAAAGAGCATTTTTATCTAAGATTCTTTCTCTAGGCATCTTAAACGTGGAATTTAAGAACATAAGAAATCCTGTAGATCCTCTAGTGCTGTGACAAAACTGAAGCTCAGGGAGGCTAAGTGACTCTTACATTCAAATTAGTTACTGTCCCAGAAGGAACTATAATAGAACTCTTTCATTATTTACAGAGCGCCTGTTATTATATGCCAAGCATTGTATTAAGCGCCAGGTTGCCCAAAGAGAACTCTCTGAGCTGGACCCTGAGGATAAATAGGAGTTTGCTGGGCAGGGAAGGAGGAGTGTTTTTTTCTCCTCAACTAGAAAGCTAGTTTGGGAATGTGAAAATAGAGGAATCATACTTTCACTAGCCTTTAGAGTTCAGCAGTTCAGGCTCCTATTTAAAGAAGTTTAATGTAGATGATCTGGTTATAGTCTCTAAGAGTGGTGCACCTCTTCTCCAGAGTTGATCATTCAATGATGAGAATGAATGGACATCAGTTGTGCCAGAACTTTTGCTATCTGGAATGGGCATGATCCTGCCACACCACTGTCCATGTAGTCCAGTTCCTTGCCCTTATAGGAAGCATCTGGAGTTGCCTGGCAGTGGGACTTGGGTCTTCTCCAGGAATGTACAGAGCCAAGGTAATATCCGTCCTGCTTAACAGTGAGTGATGTAAGCTCTTGGTACATGCTATCTGGTACCTCCAAATGATCCATAAAGTGGTAAAGGGAACAATTAGATACACAGGGATGTACTAATAAGAGCTAACACTGAGCGCTTACATGTGTCAGGCACTGTTCTCAGGGTATACATGGATTATTTCATTTAATTGAGGCTGCAGTGTACTGTACAAAGTAAGCAAGGCCTTTTTAAGATCTGGCAGCTTTTGAAGATTTAGAGAAAAGGAGCAATTATGGAAGCCTGTATCATGACAAGTGACAAGGAAAGTCAGTGCTAGAATGTCAAATAGGAGAGAGAGTGGAGGTTAGGCAGACTGTCACCAAATCAAGAGGCACAGTGGTGAGGTAGAAAGGACATAGGTGTTGGAGACAGACAGAAGGACAGACCAACGGACTGACCAACCTAGAATCATTCTGGCTTTTTCATTTTACCAGCTGTATGCCCCTGGGCAGGTCATATAACCTTTGGGAGCCATAGTTTCCTTCTCTCTCAAACAGGCAAAAACCCATCTTGCAGGGCGGTTCTGAGCATGTGAGGTAATGCAGAGAGTCCAGCATGCTGCTGGCACAGAGTGGTGCCCAGCTTTTATTATTAGCCCAAAGAATCCTCATGTTCCCAAGAATCTAATTTCAGAAGCCAAGTAATCAAGGAATTTCAGAGGTCAAAGGTGCCTCAGAGATCATTTACTCCAGACACGTCATGTTTGGATATACACCTGAGCCCCCAAACATAATAAATCATTTGCCCAAATCAGCACAGCCACTTAATGGTTAAATTAGGATTAGAACTCAGGACATCACCTGCCCTTAGCCACCGGGGCTGATGATTACAGCTGAGCCATATGTAAAACCCTTAAGGTAGTTCACCAAAAGGGTGATTTAGGTGGATTCTGTTAGTATGCTTCTGATTATTTTCTCCTTAAAGAACAGCCGCTTTTCCAGCATTCACTTTAGGTCACTTCTGAAGCATGTTCACTTGCTTCCTTGTGTATATTAGTCTGCTAGGGCTGCCATAATAAAACATCACAGACTGAGTAGCTTAAACAACAGAAATTTATTGTTCACAGTTCCCGAGGCTGGGAAGGCCAAGATCAAGGTGCTGGCAATGTAGGTTTCATTCTGAGGCCTCTTCTCTTGGCTTGTAGGTGGCTAGCATCTCATTGTGTGCTCACATGACTTCTTTGTGTGCATGCAGAGAGCATGCATGCTCTCTGGTGTTTCTTCTTATAAAGACACTAATCTTATCAGATCAGAGCCCTACCCTTATTACCTCTTTAACCCTAATTACCTCTTTATAGGCCCTATCTCCAAACACAGTCACACTGGGGGTTAGGGCTTCAACATATGAATTTTGGTGGGGACACAATTCAGTCCATAGCACTGTGCTACATGTTCCTCTACCTCTCCTGAGCCATTCCATTCAGGACTGTTTCAGATAGGAGGTGCATGAACAATGAAGTATGTAAGCTATTAACTACCTAAACATAAGGCGTTACCTATTCCTTGATCCTTTTTTACAAATTCTCCAGGTAATCGATTAGCCAAAGACCAAGAAGTGTGGCAAAAGCCAAAGTTAAGATCAGGTTAACTGTGAGAAAGAGGGTTGAAGAGTTAAATTGGGATATACAAGCAGATTCGCCCAGAAATAAAACCTGGACATGAGGAATGTTTCTTGGAAGATCTGCTGTACATTTGAATGACAAACAGAAATAGTGAAGCTTTGACATTTATTCTGATATTTCCAAGGGGAACTGTATAAAATAACATATTTTTGAGGAAAATTGTTTCTTTAGAAAGATTAAGGAAAAAAAATACTGGTCAAAATGTGTAGTAAAATATCCAAACTTAAGGACCCTCAAGTGCCCTGAACATGAAGGTGATGTAAATCTATTTCTTTGGCATCAGGAGTCTATCCATTCAAGAGTTATCCTAAGTCAAGGGGCTACTCAGCCCAGTTACAAAGAGACTTTGGGATGCTTGAGAGGATTTTTGTGAAACCAAGAATGAACTGTGACCAATCACTGGCTCTTGTGTTAGGATACGGCCCAGGACAGAACAGGAGAAATATCACCTATCTTATTTGCTAGATGTGGTTCCAACTAGCTTTTGGCCATGTCCCAAAGTCATATGTAATCCAAATAGCAAAGTAATATATGAGAAATACAGGCTGATGGAAAAACTCAAACAATTCAGAAGAATATGAAGCAGAAAGTAGAAGTCCCCCTTTATAACATCTTCCCCCCTTCCTATTCCCCTTCCCATGGATAATGACCGTAACAGTTTAGCGAGTTTTTTCCAGATTTTAAAATATGCATTTACTTACAGATAACTAGAAAGTTACTTTTAGGTAAATGGCACTACACTATTATCATTTAACCTTCTACTGATGATTATGTAGATCTGTCTTCTCAATTTTTGGTTATTGTAAACAAAGTTGAAATAAATATTCTCATACAAATATTTGTATATGTGAACATTTCTGTAGGATAGACTCTTTATTTATTTATTTATTTATTAGACAGGGTCTTGCTCTGTCGCCCAGGTGGGAGTGCAGTGGCCTGATCATAGCTCACTGCAGCCTTGAACTCCTGAGCTCGAGTGATCTTCCCACTTTGGCCTCCCAACGTGCTGGGATTAAAGGCATAAGCCACTGTGCCTGGCCAGGATAGACCCTTACAAGGAGATCTACTAGGTCAAAGGGCAAGTATATTTTTAAAATCAGTACTGTCAAATGGCCCTCTGGAAACATTATACAAATTTACATTCCCACCAGAATTATATGACAGTATATGTTTTTCAATCTATTTGGACTTTGATATCATCTTTAATTTTTGCCAACCTTATGGACAATAAAGGGGACCTCACTGTTATTTTAACTTATATATTCCTGATTTCTAATGAGGTTAAACATTATTTCATTTCTTTATTTTTTTGTATTTCTTCTTCAGTGAATTGCCTATTTACATTTCTCTAGAGAAATATTTCATTTTTTGAGCTGTAGAGGCTTCTCATAATTACATATATTATCCTCTGATGTTACAAATATTCAATTGCTGTTAGTAGATATTCAAAAGTATATGAATGTGCACAGAAAAAAATCTGGAAGGATTTACACCAAAAGGTTAACAGTTACTTCTAAGTGGGAGGATCACGGATACTTGACTTTCTTCTTTATACCTTTCTGTGCTGTCTGCTCTCTTTCTCCTCTTGAACACTAGCATATATTAATTTCACAAATAGAAAAAACTCAATAAACTGATGAGTGGGATAAAGGTGATGATGAGGGCTGTCAAGGCAATTCTAAAAGAGGATTCTAGAAAAGGTGCTTTGCATAGTGGCAGTATCAACAGAGTAAGGTCAAAATTTGAAGGAAATAACAGTCACTTATTAAATAAAAAATTGATATGGGCTGGTCATGGTGGCTCACACCTACAATCCCAGCACTTTGGGAGGCCAAGGCAAGAGGATTGCTTGAGGCCAGGAGTTTGAGACCAGTCTGGGCAACATAAGGAGACACCACCTCTATAAAAAATTAGCCAGGCCTGGTGGTGCACACCTGTAGTCTCAGCTACTTGGGAGGCTGAGGCAGGAGAATCGCTTGAGCCCAGGAGTTTGAGGTTGCAGTGAGCTAGGATGACACCACTGCACTGTAGCCTGGACAACAGAGCGAGACTCTGTCTATAAAATTAAAAAAAAAAATGCCGGGTGCGGTGGCTCAGGCCTGTAATCCTAGCGCTCTGGGAGGCTGAGGCAGGAGGATTGCTTAAGCTCAGGAGTTTGAGCAAGAGCGAGACCGCGAGACCCTGTCTCTACTGAAGACAGAAAAAATTAGCCGGGTGTGGTGGCGTGCGCCTGTAGTCCCAGCTCCTCAGGAGGCTGAGGCAGGAGGATCGCCTAAACTCAGGAGTCTGAGGTTGCAGTGAGCTAGGCTGACGCCATGGCACTCTAGCCTGGGCGACAGAGCGAGACTCTGTCTCAAAAAAAAAAAAAAAAAAAAAAGAATAGGCAAGATGAGTCCCCACGTTCCTGGCTTTTGTTTATTCTCAGCTTGCTTATGTACCCTGAATTATGATGCATTATTATAAAGTGAGTGATTCTTGAGAAGACAGATCTAGCCTAGGGGCTGAATTCTTGAAACGAGTGTTATTGTAGATTCTAGGACTTAACCATTTACCTAAAGAAAAGTAATTTATATATCAAGAATTTTACAGAGCTCATAAGTCAGGGATAACTAATGTTACAATATATCATATCACCCTAGCGCAATGATCCTAAAATCTACCATGCTTACGTGTGTGTCTGTGACTATGCAGTGCTTCTTCAGTGCAATTCTGAACACAAGCAAAGCCCTTAACCTGCAGGTTGAGAGGAGCGGAGGGAGGACGTGCATGCCCTGTCATTTTGAGGCTGAGGTTCAGATAACGTACAGAAATGGGAGAAGAGACACATCTGTCATGTCTTCCAAACTGAGCTGAGGACATCTGCGGCTACTGCCATCATCTCACTCGAGTACAGCAGGGGAAACAGATGTAAAAATAGAAGTGATATATTCAACTATTAACAGGGAGGCAGAACTGAACACAGCAGTTGGAAGAAACACTGACGTAGAACGGGAAATGGCTTCTCCTAGAGCAAGTTGTCTGTCTCTAGTGGACAACATGCCAACCAACTCAGGATGTTCCCACCATCCATGTCATCCCTGACTTCTTAATAAGGGGTTAGGAGAAAAGCGAGAAGGTTACAAGCCGACTGAGAGCAAGTAATACTCTCCTGACAGAAAAGTGAAGGAGCCCATTTGTTCAGAAGAAAATGCCTCCCTGGGAGTTCCTCACCTCACTGTGGGAATTATCTCCTCGTTACTAGACTTATGAAGAGGCTGAACAGTTGTGTGCAGAACAGCCAAGAATTTTAATAATGAGAGTGCTGGATGAGAGGACAAAGATAGCATAAAAAAGATGAAGGAGATTCTAGGCCCAGAAAATAACTACCCTGGTTTCCTGTCAGTGTCACCTCCGCTCTACTGGGGGCACGCGGAGAGCCCATTTAGTACATTCAGCAGAGCAATTCAGTGGAAGAGTCTTTATCACAAGAAAATCTGTTCTTTACTGAAGTGCCTTGATGGGGCTTTTTTGTTGTTGTTGTTTGAGATATAATTCACATCTAAAATTCACTCTTCAAAGGTATCCACTGTAGTGGTTATTGGTATATCCACAAGGTTGTTCAACTGTCACCACTAATTCCAGAGCATTTCCATCACCCCAAAAAGGAACCCCATACCCATTAGCAATCACTCCCCATCCCGCCCACCCCCAGCAACCATCAGTTTACTTTCTGTCTCTACGGATTTGCCGATTCTGGATATTTCATATAAATGGAATCATAAGTATGTGGTCTTTTATGTCTGGCTTCTTTCACTTAGTATGTTTTCAAGGTTCATCCATGTCATAGAATCAATCAGTACTTAATTCCTTTAAAAAATTTATTATTTAATAATTTAACCATCTTAAAGTATATAATTCAGTGGCACTTAGTATACTCTCAATGTTGTGCAACCACCACCTCTGTCTAGTTTCAAAACATTTCCACCACTCCAAAGTAAAACCCCTTGCCCATTAAGCAGTTTCTCCCCATTCCCCCTCCCCCAGCCTCTGGCAACCACCAATCTATGTTCTGTGTCTATGGATCTATCTATTCTGGATACTTCACATAAATGGAATCATATATCACGTCATGAACTTTTGTGTCTAGCTTCTTTCACTTAGCATGTTTTCAAGGTTCATTCACATCATAGCGTGTATCAGTATTCTTTTTTTTTGAGATAGAGTCTTGCTCTGTCACCCCGGGTAGAGTGCAGTGGCGTCATCATAGCTCACTGTAACCTCAAACTCCTGGGCTCAAGTGATCCTCCTGCCTCAGCCTCCCAAGTAGGTGGGACTACAGGTGTGCACCACCATGCCTGGCTAATTTTTCTATTTTTTGTAGAGATGGGGTCTCACTCTTGCTCAGGCTGGCCTCCCACCTCAGCTTCCCAAGTGCTAGGATTACAGGCGTGAGCCACCGTGCCTAGCCAGCTCTTCTGAATTGTAACATTTAACAAATAATTTTTATTTCCCTAGCTTTAGGGGAAGCATGAGCCTTTTTTCTAACCTGTTTCCTTTTCATTCCTACTCTGTACCATGACTTGTCTACTTAACGCACTTGTTCTTAATGCAAAAAATGTCCGTGTGGAGTCCACAGGCCTCGTTTTGAACTCCCAGCTCTGTTACTGGCAATGTGATCCTGAGCAAGTTTCTTCTTCTGTAAAATGAAGATAATAATAGTACCTGCCTCATATAATTGTTGTAAAGATTAAATGAGATATATGCAAAAGAGACGCGGCAAGCATGCAGTAACTGTTAGCTGTTATTATTTGTTGGCTAAAAGAATGAACTCTGCTAACCAGTGCTCCTTGCCACTCATTCCACATGAGAGGCTTGTAAGACATGACTACTTGTTTACTGTCTAGAATCTAAGCCCCATGAGAGCAGAGACTTTGCCTTGTTCACCACTATATCCCTAGCACCTAGCATATGACTGGCACATAATAGGTATTCAATGAATACCTATTTATTAAAAGAATGAATAAATATAAGTAATACAAGTATAATTTTACTGATATTCTGATTTTATGGATGAGGAACCTGAGGGTCAAAGAAGTTAAATCACTTGTATAAAGTCCCACAGTGAGTAAGAGAGGGATTAAGATACAGTTTTCCTGCCTGATTGTTCTCTTCTGCCTGATTGATATCACCTCCTAGGCCTTTATCTCATTATCCAAAAATTCAGGTGCAGTATCTATTTAGTTACTAAATAACAATTTTCAAGGGCCAAAAATGATTCTTAAATTTTAAAACCTACCGTGGTATCCACAGCTTTGACTTTCTCTGTGGGAATGTGCTTTGGGACAGGTTCTGTCTGTGACAGCATTACACATCCTTCAGCTCCTAAAGTGATAATTACAACCTGGCAGCCCCTTTCCAGGAGCACTAATGCAGCCTTCCCAGCATCTGCAGCGCTGCCCACCATGAGGCCAGTTAAAATCTCAGCCTGGAACACACAAAAGTGAAAAGAAACAATAGTGAAAATAAGTACCCTAGATGCACTTCCAGATTATATTTGTTTTTCTGGAAAATGTCTCCCTTTTTTTTTCATAAGAATCAAAGCAATGGGAACACTGATGGATACTGGCAGAGGAAAGTAAGTAAACACAATAACAATGACAACAAAAACTAGCTATAAAAGACTTTCTTGGGACAACTGGGAAAATCTGAATATGGCCTGGATATTAGATGATAGTATGGAATTATTGATAATCTTCTTAGGTGTGATAATGGTATTGTGGTTCCTCTTAGGAGATGCATCCTGAAGTATTTAGGGGTGAGGTACCATGTACTGCAATTTACTCTTCACAAAAACAAAATGTATTTGCTTTTACTTACTTTTCAACAAAAACAAAAAAGAAATACATACAGGGGAGGGGAGAAGCAAATACAGC
This sequence comes from Daubentonia madagascariensis, assembly GCA_023783475.1. Lineage (NCBI taxonomy): Eukaryota > Metazoa > Chordata > Mammalia > Primates > Daubentoniidae > Daubentonia > Daubentonia madagascariensis. The sequence continues at coordinate 23,610,827 of JAKFHU010001035.1, forward strand.
AAAAAGTTAACAACTGTTTAGGTGGAAGGTAGTGTATTCATTGTATTGTCTTTTTGGCTTTCCTGCACGTATGATAATTTTCATAATGAAAAGTTGGGGGGAACAAAGGGAATTCTACAAAAGAAAGAAAGAAAGGTTAGGGGGAGGAAGGAAAGGGCCACTGCCAGTGATTTTGGTATAAATTGCACCTGTAAATTTCAGCACCTAATTCTTCCAGGCCTCTCTTGGGTTGTACTACCTTTCTTATATTACTAGTTGTAGCTTTCCATGTTTGCAGACTACTCATTTCCTTTGTTTTTGCCAGAGAAGATGGAAGCAGAGTAGGAGAGGCATTCACATGTAGCAGAAAAAGTAATACCCTGGCATTCAGGAGACCTCTGCTACTCACTAATTCTGTGCCTTCTCCAAATCACTTACAACCTGTAAAATGAGGGGAGTTTCAACAGGATCAGTATTTCTCTCCCAGAATATAAAAAGGTCTTTGGCTGGAGTAGGGGTGTGGGGTTCCAGCCCTGCTTCCTTGACCTGCCCAGGCAACCCTCCTGCATCTCTGTTAACCTCTATGGTTCTGAGATTGGCAGTTTAAAAATCACTGGACTAGATGAATTATATGATACTTTTTGATCAAAAAATGTATAACTAAATTCTGTCTTTTCTATATTACAATTTAACCATATGCTATCTCTTCCTAAGAATGATTCTAGGCCTCCTTGTGTTTGCTCTGAAGTGCCCAAATTAACCCTTTTTGTTTTCTATAAATCATCCCACAATCGTCTACTTATTCCAGGCTTCCGTTTTTCCCAGTAGCACAGGTTTCACAACCTCGACCGTGTGCCCCTCTTGCCATCGTTTGCACAGACCCTTTCAGTCTGAACTGGTTATACTGTGTGGCCATTTTTTTTTAAAAAAGTAAGTTTTGCATTGATCTTCATTACTGGGATTACTTATGTCTGTCGAGTTGGATGGTCTATTTTCAGAAACACTGACTTGTGTCTTCTAAAAACCTTTTAAAAATATTCTTAAATAAAAAAATCTTTAAGCAAATGCAACAAACATCCACGTACCTACCATCCACCTTTACTAAGTCTTAACATTTTCCTTTATTTGCTTCAGATATTTTTCTTGAAAGAAGTTAAATGATATCTTCCATATATATTATTTAGCAATGTGCTTTTCCTCTTAACATTATATAATTTCTGTTGATATATGTAGCTCTATTTCTTTTTTAAAAACTATATAGTATTCCATACTGCACATACACTAGAGTTTAAATAAACTCTATTCTCCTTTTAGTGGACACTTTGGTTTTATCCATTTTCCTGTTTTACAAGCAATGAAGTACTGGATATTCTTGTCATTTATATGTAATGTCTTTTTTCCTCTGGCTGTTAAAAAATATTTTTGTCTTTATCCTTGATTTTATGCAGTTTAACTAAAATGTATGTAAGTACAGAGTTATATTTATTTATCTTACATGGCACTTTTTTACTCTTTTGACCTGGGGACCCATGCCTTTTTTCAATTCTAGAAAACATCTCGCAGTTTTTCCTCTAATATTGATTCTCTTCAGTTCCCTCCATTCTCTCCTTCTTTCACTCCAGTTGATGTGTTGGAAGCTCTCAAGCTATCCTTCTCTAAATTGTTCTTTAATATCTAAAAATATTTTTCTTTCTGTGCTGCTTTCTAGGTGAATTGAGTTTTCTAACTTTAGGTGATTTGATAAAGATTCTCTTTCAATTTACTAATTTTTCATACCAATCTAATGTTTATTTTTCTAATGAGTGATTTAAAAAAATTCAGTGACTATTCACATTTTCAAGATTTATAACTTGGTTGTATCTCATGTGCATACATTGTTGCTTCAGTTCTGTTTTTCTTTCATAATTTCTTCTTCTTTAATGAATGTTAACCTTAATCATACTTATTTTAAAGCCTTTTTTGCATTGTTTTATTATTTGAATTTCATCTTGGGCGAATTCATCTTTAGATTGTTGATTTTGTTGGGTAAGTTTTGTAGCATTATGTTCCTCATTTGTAGGTTTGCTTTGCTCACTACGAGTTGGAAAGTCTTCATGCTTCAGCTCCCACCTGGCTTATCCCTACCTTTCCAGTGGTTTTGTAGTTGCATCCACCAGGCACACGAGGGTCTCTAACCCAGGGCCAGGTTATATTGGCAATATGGAGTTCTTGTTCTGCTGTTACTGGGGATATTGCCAATCCAACCACTAAGCAGCAGTTGGCTTGGTTTACTTTCTGGTCAGAGGCAGTGTGTCTATTCTCCTATCTCCTCAGGTTGGGAGCCTTTAATATGTTGTAGCCTTAGGCAGCAGGAGTAGCAGCTTCCTCTACCTGTTATTGTTAGCAGGGGAGCCCCAGCCCAGCACGTATGGTTTCTCACAGTGGGCACTGCTCCAGTCTCCCGTGAGTGGCACACTTCTACTGCCTATGACCCATAGGGGGCGAATTTTCTACCACCTCTGCCCATTTCTAGGGCTGGTGAACAGCATATCGAGGGCTGCATGCACTGTGAGGCTGTTCCATTTCTGGTCTGTGGAGATATTTATCTTGTTTTTGAGCTTGTATCTTTTCATTGTCTCTTTTTATATTTATTTATCAATGGTTTGTGTTTGGAACACAGAGAGTATCATAAACATGAATTTATATTATTATCGTGATTAGAATTCATCCATAAGAAAATTAAACTTTTAATGTTTTTCCTTTTTCCATTAAGTTTTTGAGACCAATTTCCTTGAAGATCACAGTTCATCCATTTGTTCACTCATTCATTTATTTAATAAGCAACTCGGTGCCAACTATGTACAGGTACAATGTAGATGTTATTTTCCAAAGGTAACTGTATTAATATATATCATATTGTACATGCTATTTTTACACTGTGACAATGACAATCTTCTGTTGAGAGGTACCAGGGTGTACCTTCCTGCTTCACCCAATAGAATAGGGCAGAAGTGATGCTGTGTGACTTCTGAAGCTGTCATAAAACCCAACATGGCTTCTGCCTGGTGCTCTCTCTCTCGGGATGCTGGATCTTGGAACCCAGCTACCATGTTGTGAGGAAGCCCACGTCACATGTAGAGGCCATTTGTAAGTGTTCTGGCCAACAGACCCATTATGCCCCAAGCCAACAGCCAGCATCAACTGTCAAGCATGTGAGCGAAGGAGACTTCAGATGATTCCAGTCCTTAGCCTTTGAGCCTTCCTAGTGAGGCTCCAGGCACTGTGAAGCAGAGTCAAGCCTTGCTGTGCCCTATCTGAATTCCTGATGCACAGGAACAATAAATAATTATTGTTATAAGCCATTAAATTTGGAGGTAATTTATTATGCAGCAATAGATAACTATATACACAGGGATAGCCAGTGGGGACAGAACAGTGAATAAGACAGATGTCTCTGTCCTCATGGAACTCATAATTTATGGAGAAGACAGAAGAAATGAATAAGTAATTTGAGCTGTGACAAGTGTTTGAGGAATAGAGTGTTCTTTACATATCTAGCAGGGACATTTATGCCATTTTGGCAGTTGAGGGTAATCTAACCTCTTATTGTGAAATGGTCACTATTTCCCACAATTCCTTTTTCCTAGCATGGTGGTTGCTCAAAAATATTGCATAACTTATTGTGGTTTGTTAAAATTAGTTTCCTTGTAGGAGTCTTCTTTCTTGTTTCCTCTATGTTCTGAGAGATGAAATTATCAAGAAAGCAGGTAAAAAATCCTAGAAACCTTCATTCAGCACTTGAATCAAATGGAAAATGACCTATTACAGTTCATTAATTACTTTCTCTCTCTGCATGTTACATTCACCAATGTGTATATACCTGTATCCCGGTTATGGGAGAGAGCTGTGGTCTAATGCTGTCTGGCTTATAAAAAGAGAGAAATATTGACATTTTCTTCCTAAAAATACTTAAGAGTGGTACAATATCAATACGTTGATAGATATTTTGTGCAGGTGTATACATTATGACACTCAGATGGACTAAGAGGTTGTGCCTGTAATGGAGCAGCCACCAAGGTCTTTTCCATGGCATCAATGGAGAACCTATGTGTGTCCACCAGTGCTGCCACAGGGCCTCACTACAGGAGGTAGCAGATGATCCAGGGGTTGTATGCTAATTAGGGTTGCCAAATAAAAAACAGGAAGCTTAGTTAAATTTGGACTTTAGATAAACCATAAATAATTTTACCGTATAAATATGTTAGGTATATTATTCATTGTCTATCTGAAATTCAAATTTAACTGGGCACCCCATATTTTTGTTTGCTAAACCTGGCAACTCTACTTTTAGTTAGTCCACAGAATATGGAATAATTAGAAAAGAAAACACAATACCAATAGTGTGAGGGCAAGGAGGGGACTAAAATAACTGAGGTTTGATAAGTACCAGGTTATGGGGGTGACTCAGAGAATACCTTTTTTTCCCTAGGACTTACTAATTTCCTTTTCTCCACACCCCAGTAAACTGAAAAATCTGTTTTCATTGGGCCTAAGAATTCACATGTCATCAGATTGATGTGGTTGGTTCTGCCTCTTTGCTTTATCCACTTGCATAAATGTCCTTTGGTTTCTCATGGAATAACCAAAATGATTCATTCTTACCTCACTTTCATTGCAACAGAACACATCAGAGAGTGTGTAGAACCGGGGATCCAGGTCAGCAATGGCAGGAGCTGGATTGAACAATGTTTTCACTACAAAGGAATGGAAAAGGGTTATCATTTTTAACATGGTGCATTTCCAGACATTCAGTAGGGGAAGTCCCCAAGTGCAGTCATTTTTGTTCTCATTGGACTAAATATCCACTTAGTTATAGATGTAGAAAAGTCTGAAATCTCAATCTCCATGATAGCCTAGTACCAATTCCTTCTTATTTCCATTTTATCTACTTTTCACTTTACAACATTTCAGCTTCAAGGGCAAGCATCAGTATTTACAACCAAGGTGATTACAGAGTTAAGGCAAGGGCAACAAGGAGAGTAAAGAAAAGTAAAAATGTTGTGGCAAGAAAGGACATGTATGAATATGAACAGGCTGGTGAACATTTTTGCAGGTTACTTTAAGTGCTTAGTTGCAAGGCTAGTTCATAAATCCAAAAAGAGATGATAGAGAAGAAACAATGAAGAGTTCAAAAATTCCCAGGTAGGAATAGTAAGTAGGAAGCTAATGTCAATATGCATATTTTGTACACCTATATATGTCTCCCAAATATATCATAATTACTGCTGCAAACAGACAGCCCTACATAAAAGCTCACATTCTTGGCTTCTGTGAGCAATCTGGGAACATAAAGAAAAGCCAGCTCAGATAAGAGGCTACAAGAGAAGGATGGAAGGGGATGGCAGAAACAGAGAGATAAGAATGTCACAGCCATTTTTCAAAAGGAGGAAAGTGAGGCTCAGAGAAATGAAGTCATATGTCCAAGGTCATACACTGGGATGTAGTTGAGCTGGGCCCCTACCCATGGCCCTCTGGCTTTAAGTTCAGGATTTGGTCCTCTCTAAAACAGTGATCTCTCTAGGCCAGCAGTCTGTCCAAAGCAACACATAACCCCACTCCCAATTTGGTGTGGAACTTTGTAAATATGTATGTGTGTGTGTGTGTGTGTGTATATATATATATTTAAAGTCTTTAAAAATTACATTCACAGGAAGCTCCCTCTTTGTCAAAACACTTATTCACCAGAGTATTCAACTAGATTGGTTGGTCTTGTTCTCAACCCAGATCCGCTGACTTGCGTGTTAAGTAGTCCCAATTGACTGTAGATCCGTAGAGTAAAATTCTCTAGGTGCAGTTTTCAGAGACTTCCAGAACAGTGGTTTACAAACTTGGTTGCACATCAGCATCAGTAGGAGAGCTTGTTAAAATGCCTGATTTCTGGGCTGTACTTCAAACCCACTGAATTAGAATCTCTGGGGGGTAAGATCAAGGAATCTGCACATTCACAAATTCTCCAGGTGGCTCTGATGTAGCTGGCTTGGCACTGATCCATTCCACATTCTTGGGGAGATGCTAATCAGCATGTGGCTAATGGAAACTGTCCACTCCTTCAGCCCGGTGAGGCCATCTGTCTACTTCTGTACCTTCCCTGGTCTCACTTAACATTTTGGCTTAGTCAGTGGGTCTTGTCCAGTATAGGATAACACTATTCCCACATTTTTTTAATTTCAGAATCCAGAATGTCCACCCACAGAAATTCTATGGTATATTTTTGGCTGCTCAGATTTTCGTACAGGGTTATTGTGCAGCTTAAATTAGAAAACGGATGTAAAAGCCCAGTGTAAACTGTAAAGTGTTGTACTAATATAGAGGATTATTACTGTTATTATATTGTCCTTTACACACAGCCCAACACCCCCGCCTGTCCACCCATCTCTTCTGCTTTCCGCTGGAGTTTGTAGCCTGGCAACAGTCTCTCTCATTGCTTCTCCTACTTCTGCAAGGTCTCAGCGATGTCAATTACGCATAAAGGCCCTCGTTGCCCAGCATTCCAACACACCCACTTACTTTTTAGGTTTTCAGAACAATATATTGTTCCTGATTATCCTTAAGAATTCAACTGAAACACCACTGCTCAGTGATCCTCAACTCAGCATTCATTAGCATCTGAGCACAGGTTAGAACAATCTACCAGTATGGAACAACAGAGTAGAGCCATTCTTATAAAAGTTCCATTTTTTTTTCCTCAAAAGATCTCTGATCCTGCAATTCCTTTTCTAAACCTATGCTACAGAAATCCACAAGCATGCAAAGATGATATACAATGATTTTCATGCAGCTCTGTTTGTAACAGAAAACAACAAAAGGAAACCTACAAACCTAGCAAAGGGGATTGGTTAAAAAAAACCACATATGTCTGATATAACACTCTGTAGCTGTTAAAAATAATGAAGTAGATCTCTGTTTTGTCAGAGAAAGATTTCCATAATTTATTTATAAGTGAAAAAGGCAGTTTTGTAGTACCCTCCCTTTTTAATAAGAACAAACACATAACTATATGTGTATTTACATTTATATACTTACATAGAAGGAAAAAGTCTGCGAAGTTACTAAACTAATAAGTGATTAGTTATAAGAGGCTGATGGGACTAAATCTGACTACAGATTAAGTACTATACATCATGCAAAGACATCATTCTTAAAACATGTATAGTATCACATCAAAAAATAGGTATACTACAAATGAAATGATATAATATCTGGGTTTTGCTTTAACATAATCAAGGTTGCAGTGGAGGGTAGGGAGCCGTGAGTTGGGCATGGAGGAAACAAGATTGGCCATGTGTTGATAATTGTTGAAGCTAAATGATAGCATATATGGGCTTACCATACTATTCTCTGTATGTCCGTATATACTTGAAATTTTACACAATAAAAACAAATTTTAAAGAAACAATTACATTGAATTTTAAGTATCAATTGCTGGAATAGGAATTCTGTAATTTAATTTTACCATAAATACTGTATAAAAGTCCATCGAATCTTATTTGCCTGTACTTTACTGAGGGATAGCATTCTTACCAATAGTAAGAATAGGCTTAGCGTCTGACTAGTAACTAAATTTAGGGGAAAAGTGAAAATGCCATAAAGAAAGGACTCTTCTTGGCCTGTGCCACCACAAATAGGCATAAATACTTTACCATGATGAAGGAAACATGAAGAATTAGCAGATGTAGTTAATCAAAGAAGAATGCAAATTTGTAATAGACAAGATGGAAAAGATGATGTCATCCAGGGACCAGGCAGAACTAGAGAACACACAATGTACCATGGAGTAACTTGGAGTTGCAGAGGTGACTGACAGTACCCACAGTAATTATTATTAATTATAGTGTAAGATGGACTAAACTCCTAGTTATCTTAACTGCATGTCAATAGCTGGCATAATAATATCAGTGAGGAACTGGTGAGGCCTGGGGGAGTAGCTGTATAGGCTAAAATACAAGAAAATGGGGCAGAATCTCTTAATGGTGTTGCCATGAATGGCAGGTGCTCAACATTAAGAAGGCCCTAATAACTAGCTCAGAGAAACTGGGGAAGAAAATCACCCTAAGCAAAGAAACCGTGAGAAGGTTGGCTTGGCTGTCTCTTAATCTAGAGGCTCTTTTCTGTGACTTGAGCAGTAAAAACACAAAAAGCTTGGGCTATGTGCTGGACAATGTTATTGTGAAAGTCTGGGTGGCCAGCCAAGAAGTTTTGTTTGCCAAATGGAAAAGGACTAAAGTGGCATTAAAAGATACTCTTTGTATCATACCTAGAATTTAATCTCGGCAATTTTACAATCTCAATTATTTATAATTGTCCCTGTAATGTTCCCTTTGTTTTGAAATGGATCTAAAGACCAAGCAGCTGCAGCCTTAGCTGTGCAAATGGGCCTACCTCATAGCATAGTGACCTAGCTAGGACAGGGGCTATACTGATTTTGGTGTTGTAGGTGCTGTCTCTTTAAAACCAATGCTTTCCTTTTGGTAAGGACAGGAAGAGAGTTTTGAAATAGTATATTTAAAGATGGAGGCATCTTTTCCTCTGGATTGTAATAATTGATATATAACCTAGTTATACAATGTGTTTCATTCAACTTTCACTACTTACAAGCAGTCAAGATAAGGGAACTGTGGTTATAAATCCTCAGATGACGATGATGATGATAACTTTACCACCTTTCCTGAAGATGGAATAATGCTGATCAGCACATATGCAGCTTCCTGGAGCAGTGGGCAGGATGCTTCGTGCTTAACAGATCACCAAGCTTTGCCCACTCTGCTCTGTTATTAGTCCAAAGTGACATTAAAGAACTGTGAGAGCTCTCAGCCCAATTCTCTTGTTTCACAAAAGAAGACACTGGGGCCCCGAGGAAGGAAATGACTTACTTGACTGAGGTCCCCCATTTGCTGACTGATTCTGAATTCAAAGCCATACTTCATGATTTCCAAACCAGTGCTCTCCTTTCATTATGCCACTCGTGTGAGAATGAAGATGCATTAAATACACACACAACCCACTCATGGGCCAGCATCTAAGCTGTATCTGGCTAGTGTCTACCAAATAGGGACCAGCTGACTTGGCCAGAGAAAGTTGCCTGACTGGGGTTCTGGGCAGAGGAGTATGCATGTGTGCACGCGTGTGTGTGTTTTGCGTGGGGGGGGGATGGGGACACATTGTTGAAAACACTCTAGGGCCTCTTCTCTGTTTTTTGAGCAGCAAAAACACTCAAAGCTCAGGCCTCATGCTGGACAGTGTTAAAATTTATGGATTTTACTTTTCTAGAGATCAATGGGATATGGCAATTTCTTTCTTTTCTTTTCTTTCTTTCCTTCTTTCTCACTCTTGCTCTCTCTCTTTCTTTTTTTAAGAGACAGGGTCTTGCTCTATCACCCAGGCTGGAGCACAGTGGCCCTATCATAACTCACTGTAACCTTGCTTTCCTGGGCTCAAGCGATCCTCCTGTCTCAGCCTCCTGAGTAGCTGGGACTACAGGCATGTGCCACCATGCCTGGCTAATTTTAATTTTTTTAATTGTTTGTAGGGAAAGGATCTTGCTATGTTGCCCAGGCTGGTCTCGAATGCCTAGCCTCAAACAATCCTCCTGTCTTGGCTTCCCAAAGTGCTGGGATTACAGGTGTGTGAACTGCCATGCCCAGCCATGGCAATTTCTTTTTTAAGTGTGGTCCAGGAGACAGAAATTAGGTCTTGGAGTCTGAAATCCTGGTTCCCACAACTTACTTAAAGTGTGACATTGGGTGAGCACATTGCTTAACCTCTCTGAGTCTCAGTCTTCTCACCTTCAATCTGAGAGAACAATGCCTGCCATATCTTTGTCATGAGGTTTTTCTGAGGATCAGATGTGTAAGAAAGTACTTTATAAGCTGTAAATTTCACATAAATGCAAGGTATTACTATTTCCAATATTATTATGTAAGAAAGAAAGATCATGCAGAATTAACACTTATGCATGCTGGCTCTTAGTAAAAATGTGAAGTAGGCCAGGTGGTCTGTGGCCCACCATCACCTACCCGCCCTCCCTTCCCAATCCAATGCCCTAGGTCTTCCAGCTCTTCAACTGGAAGAGCTGAGCTGCATGGCAGGTGATGGAGGAAGCATTTCTGGACTCCACCCAAATGACAGCCTGAGCGTAGGCTGCCTGCCCATCTGGATTACTCTGGCCTCACCTGTGAAAGGCTAGATCCTCAACTGTGGTTGCTGTACCTTTCTCTCCTCCACAAGCTGCGTAGGTCACAGGTAACTAGACTAGGATAAAGGAAACAGTGATCTCTGAGAAGCAAGGGATAGTAGGAAAAAAGAGAAGGTACATGAGAATATGCTATACAAAGGAAGACAGGAGCAGGAGTAGAGTGGCACACTGTATGCACTGTGCATCACTTGACAGAGATGAGTGCGGTGCAGAGAATGCTTACTATAAACATTAGACTTTACTGTGACACTCTGAGAAAATGTAACCAAATGGGTTTTGGCTTAGATTTCTTTCTGATAGCTTTGAGTCCATTAAAAATACATTAAATGTCAAGGAAAATTTGCCATGGCGTGTTGTTTTGCCAAGAGGAAAATTTGTTAAATCAGGATATACATTTAAAAATTCTCCACAAAATCATTTTGGTGACTTATTTTCCATTTATTGCTACGTAGAGCACTACACACTTCGAGAGAAATCACTTATATAAACACACACTCATATACTTACTGTTCTTTTTCTTTTTTTTTTAATTTTGTATCTTGATGAGAAAGTTTTATCTGGAAAAGTCAATGTAGTTTTCTACTCTGTCTTTAATATAAATCACAGAACTATTGCCACAATATCAAGAAGAAGCCATGTCTTAGAGTTTACTTTGATTTTTTTAAACAAATGGTGCTAAATCGAGATGTTATTCCTAATTTTAATTTAAAGAGAGGAGTGGATGGAAGAGAAGGAAATTGGGATTCAGTAACATGTACTACACCATGCTTGGTGTCATATTTTATTTCATCCATTCTTAGAACAATTCTGTAGGGAGGGTATTTCTACAGGCATTTTACAGACAAGGTTCAGAAAAATCAGATAATTCTGCTAAAACCACAGAGCTAACAAGGGACAGGAATGGGATTCTAACTCAGAAGATGCTTTTCCCATTAGTCAATGGTGAAAAAGAAGCAAACAGAAAGAAACTATCTGGATTTTTAAAAAGTCTGTTATTTGCTGGGCTTGAGAGAGGGGGAGTGGAGGGGAGAACAACAGATGCATCAAGATTAGCCACAGGTGGATAACTGTCGAAGCTGGGTGATGGGTTTCATTATAGAATTCTGCCTGCTTTTGTACGTTTGAAAATTTCCAAAATCAAAGGTCAAACAAAAAAGCCACTTAATGTACTTAATGGACAATGACAACATAAAAATATTACATATAAATAATCTTTTTTTGACTTGTTGAAAAGATGATAAAGTTTTACAAAAAGGAGAAAGAACTAATCTTCAATTCCTAGAGATGTTTATCAAAATGTAACTGGGCACTGACTATAAATGACATGCAGCTCAGAATGGAAAATCTTTCACTACCTAGAGTGTACCTTGGACAACAGGCTGCTTTGGAGATTCTAATTACTATTTGTATCATTTCTACTAACTAGAGTGAAGATTTATATTGAGGGACATTGGAAATGCTGCTCAGGTTATTTTTACCCTATCTGTGAGGTTTTCTAACAATCTCAAGAACCACAAGACAGTGAATCTCACAGATGGATGAAAGAATATTTTACAACAGAAAAAGTACTGTTTTGCTTAACTTAAAAGGCTAACTTTAATGAAGACAGTGATAAAAACTTTTACAGAAAGAATGACAAATATATAAAATTACCTCCATTGCTGCGGGCCATTGTCAGGGCTTCCAAAGAAGTTGCTGGATTTATTTCTAGCTGGCAGATCATGACTTTGGCTCTGCTAATGACATTGGCTGCTTCCCTCAGGTCTTCAGTATTCAAAAGTAAATTTGCTCCAGCCACTATGACAATGATATTCTGGCCTATTAAGAAATTCCACATATTTATGTTAAAACCAAACAAAGCCAAGCAATGATGTTCTGCAATGTACAATCACCCTTGTAGAGTCATTATATAAAATGTGTTGTAAGTATTAATTTCTGGGCTATTCAGGTTAAATTTTGTGTTCCAAATATATCTTTTGCAATATCTCTGTAAGATCCATATTATTCTGATCATTTTGAGCAAAATCTTAAAAAAATTTCCCTTATCAATATTCTTATATACAAAGACTATTACTTGAGAAATGATATACATTTTTAAAGTTTCTTTTATGGAAAACAGCTGGTATATGTATATGGTAAAGATTCTGAATCCTAAATGACAGATGCCATATAGATGAGTATAAACAGGAATAAATTTGTATAACATGCAAAAGTAATGCTCTGTAGTATGTATGCAAGCAGTTCATGTGTGTACCCTATGGTATTCTAAAAAGTGATTTTGTCAATCAAAACATATTTTATAACATCTAACAGATGGAAACTTGTACCAGATGACGCGACGAGAGGGGTATTTGGCCTATACTGTACCAGATCAAACACAAAGAGACAGAACTAAGCAAAGAGACACAACTAAGCAATCTGATATATTCTCATCACTCATCTTGGACCCACTCTCTGTACCACCTAACTGGGGAAGGGGCGGTGGTACATTTTATCTGTCAGGTGAACTCTTAAGAGCTGTGCTGTCCAACATGGTAGTCATGAGCCCAAGCCACCATGGCTATTGAACACTTGAAATGAGGCTAGCCTGAACTGAGATGTGCTTTAAGTGTAAAATACACAGCGGATTTCAAAGACAGCACAAAGAAGGTAAAATATCTCATTAATTTTTTAAAGTACTTAGAAAATTTAAAAATTTTTTAAATAAAAATGTAATTATGTGTTGAAATGATAATATTTTGGATATATTGAGTTTAATAAATATTTTATCAAAATTAAATGTACCTGTTTCTTTTTGCTTTTTAAAATATGGCTACTGGACAATTTAAAGTTCTGCACGTGGCTTGCATTTTACTTCTGTTGGACAACACTGAGGACAACTAGAGGAGGGGGTGGCACCAGGCATTTTTTTGTGCTTCAGGCTGCCTACATTGATCTTGTATAGACATGACCTAAAATTACCTCTTAACACAGAGCAAATTCTAGCCTATCATCCTGCCACTGATGTGTTTATTGGCCATGAGGAAGACTTAATAAAGTAGGGATGGTTCAGCATAAACCCAGCCTCAGTCCTGGAAAAATTTCAAAGTACCCACTTGCTGAAAGACAGCATCTCTCCTTCCTTGTCTCCTTCAGTGAGCTCATTTTCTCTGTTGCAGTCAACTGCTGCTTTTGTGTTGTTGACTCCCAAATCCACATTTCTGGCCTGGCTTTGGCTGCTGAGCAACAAGCCTAACGCTATGGCTGTCTGCTGGACGATGCCATATGGCTAGCTCATTCATGCCTCCAATTTAACTTGTCAAAAACTAAACTCATTACTTTATCTTGCATACTCACTCCTTTGTTTAAAGGAGCTGATTTTCCCATCTCTGTGTATTTGTCTTAACTTCTTCTATTACAATCTATACTCTTGAGGATATTACCATACACTATAAGCCAGGCAGTCTACCATAATAGGCACTCAATACATAAAACTAAATCATTTATCTTTGCATATAAAAATGCAGATTTTGTTTCATAGATAAGGAAGAAAGAGAACTTGAAGATATCTTTAGAACAACAACAAAAAGAGAGGTTTAAGACAAGGAATGAGCTGCTGTTGGCCACAATAATTACTTAAGATGTAGCTTGAAGCAATGAACACAGACTTTCTGTTGTTAGAATGAAAAACTCTTTTCTACTATCTTTAAAGCAAAATATATCTTTTCATTATTGCAACTTTGGGATCACTAAAGTCAAGTTAAAAATACCATATCTTCTACGAGAAATGATCTTGCAACGCTGCGTTATAAATAAAAGACATATTGTGACAAATCCTAATTTAACACAATGCACACTGACTGTCCCCAGTGCACTAGGTTTTATCCTAGGTGCCCCATGAAATGCTTGTCCTTCTGAATGTTAATTTTGATTTTAAAAATCTTATGTAGGTGTTTTTATACTTAAAACTTAGAAATTACGAAAACTTAACTTGAAAGTAGTTACTGTTTTTAAAGATAAATATTTCAACTATGGCAAAGCTTTGTGGCACACTTAGTTGTATATATAGACTTTTGAGATTTGACTGCTGTTTAAAGAGCAGACAAAATTGAACACTATGATAAGTTAAAAGTAATTAGTTGCTGCCATTTGCTCAGTAAATATTCTATAAATATGATTCATCAAACTTTTCTTTGTACCTATTTACATTTATTTACCTAGTGTAACTAAAATGACAGATGCATACTTGACTGTTTTTAGAGACTAATATCAATTCTGAGTTCACATGAAGGGTAATGGGGACATTACAGATATTAATATTATTTTGAGGCAATTTCACATATATCAGAGGGACAATTTTACATTTGAATGATCAACTCGGGAAATATAAATAAAAGGAAACACATTTATATTTGGATTGGGAAAAAACCCATACTTTTGTCCTTGGAATAGTGGGTGTGGTAAGAGGCCCATAGGAGTAGGGTAAAAATGATACTTCTGGTCTAGTTTTGGAAATCAATTGTCTGTTTTATGAAATCACACTCCAATATGTGAAACGCTTACCTTCATTATTGACAATTATAGAAGCAGTTCCTGTAGCAGCATTTTTAGTCTGATATGTAAATTCTAAAAGAAAAAAGAAAATTATAGTTATGTTTATACAGCCTAGCATGGATAATTTATTTTAACAATTTCATGTAATGCTAATCCTTGGAAAAACTTTTTAACCTTTAACCATCTGGAATGATTTAAAAAAAAGTAATTAGTGCTAATTTATACCCATCACCTATACAATGAGGAAAATAGACAGCTTTACATTTAGTTGCACCTTTTCTCTGCATTAGTAACAACCCACCAAACCACTCTTACTTCCAATTCCCGCAAATTATCCATAATTGTATATATATGCATTTTCCAGACCAACATATTTATTTTCTTCACTGAAAGAAATGACAGACTTGAGATAAAAAATAAAAGGTCGAACCTATAAAATGAACTTGTTTGATTTTCTTCATTCTCATAAGCTTGGCATTTCATCAAGAATCATGGTCTGGCACATAAACAGAAATGTTGATCAGGCAGCCTTTGGTAGCAGCAAAGAGACCTGAATTGGAGTCAGAAGACCTGCATTCTAGTCCTGGCTCAAGCTCTCACCAACTGTGTGCTCTTGGAAACATCACAGAACATCTCTGGCCTTTGGTTTTCCCTTCTGTGAAATAATGGTGTCAGCCTTGGTGGTTTCTATGATCATTTCCAGCTATAACATTCAATAACTTTTCTTAAAATATCTTTTGTGAAGGCAGCACCTGTTTTCCCTTGTCACTTGTCACATATCATAAGATGAAGGTTTGTAACCTCCTATCATTTTATTTCCATCTGGAAGAATGTACATGAAAGAATCAACCAAAAGACATGTAAGCAAGAGTAGACAAAGCTGTGCATAAAAATTCTCTGGTCACCAGGGGAAGATCTAATAATTCTGTTTTATATTCAATTTTTCTTGTAACAAGATCATAGAAGAAAGTTATAAACACTAACTTTAAAAAAGATGAAATTTTACCTGTGGAAATATCATTCTGTTTTAAGTTTTCTATATAGTCATTGCCAAAAGAATCTTTGCCAACCTGTACCAAAGAAATGATGAACATTAGATCTTTTACATTTAGTAAAATGCTACTGTGTGGTTTTTTAGAATACTTAGCATTTTAAAAAGGGCATATCTGCACAGTACTTTACAAACATTAACTAATTAATCTTCTTAATGTAAGATGCTAGACTTGATTGAAGCCCAAAGAACTGTTATGTATTAATGTTTCATTATATCCTACCCAAAATGTGAAGCATATAACTGTCACAAATTCTATAGCTTCACTCTCATTTTGATCTGTTCGTGTGATAATTTCCACCGAGACAGAGCTGTCTACCATCCTCAACTCTCAATAGTTATGCAGAATCTCAGCTGTTTGTACTTCACTATAAATGAGGGCATCTTTGTAATGACCTGCCTGATACTATCTAGAATCTTATCTTCTCTGCTGACCTTGGCATGGAGGGCAAAGAAGAGGGAATTTTAAAAGCCCTAGCTAACTTGGATAATGTGATATAGTGAAATTCTGTTGTTTTGCATCCTAGTATCCATTCTGTCAATGGTACTTTAATTTTTCCTTTGGACACCCATTCCTCTTCCATTTATAGACAACATGGTTAGGTTGGCCAAGGAACCCAAATCTGATTAAAAAGCTTGTTCTACTACCCTAGTCACAGTGATGGGTTCAGGAATGGGTATGCGACCTAAATCAGTCCAATAAGAGTCAATCCTGGGAATTTTATTGAAACTACTGGGGAAAACAAGTTTCTTTCCCAGTGAGATTGATAGCTGTAAGATAATGTAAGCTTACAGCTATTGGGGGTCACCAAGTGGAGAGAGCCTGAATGAAAACAGAGAAACACAACAGAAAGCAGGAGGGTGAGGGACACAGACAGACAGACTTCTAATAGCCTAATGTACACCTAAGCTGTCTGTGGCTGGCTCCACCATTGGGCTTTTGGTTATATGAGCCAACACGTTCCTTTTTTTTGGTTTTGTTTTGTGTGTGTGTGTGTGTGTTTCTTTTTGCTTAAGGTATTTGGAATCGGGTGTCTATTATCTGTTACTCAAAAAGTCCTGACTAGCCTCAAAAACTAGTTAGCCTGGAGTTTAGATCTCTACAAGCAAAACAAAACAAAAGCTAGTTAGCCTACTCTGACCCTGAACCATAATTTAAGCAGTTGTGTTTCTGTCTGGATCCTGAGACCAAGTTCCTGCTTTATGGTCAACTTTGGTCACTGGATCTCTCTCTGTTTCTGTCAGAATGAGTGTGCATCCTGATCATCTGGTTAGTTGTCTAGCTCTTTCAGAACAGGGACTCTTCTCTGCCTGGCCAGCCACCTACATCTCCTCCTGCCCATTCCTGGCCTTCCTGGTGCTGTGATCACCATGTTAGTCAGGACACCCCTGGTATCTTCTGCCATACTTCTCTGACGCTAACCATTTGTCTGACTGCCACCTTGGTTGGACCTGAGATTGTAAATTGGTGGATTCAGAGTCAAATCTGACCCCTGGACGTGTTTCATTTGCCCTACTATTTTTTTAAAAAATACTTTATTTTTAAAAGCAGTTTGAGGTTTTCAGTGTAAGTGAGTGGAAAGTACAGAGAGTTCCCATATACCCCCATCCCTCCCCACCCAGCATCCCCTACTATCAACATTCTGCACCAGAGCCATACATTTGTTACCATCAATGAACCTACATTGACACATCATTATCATTCTAACTCCATAGTTTACGTTAGTGTTCACTCTTGGTGTTGTATATTTTATGGGATTTGACCAATGTATAATGACATGTCTCCACCATTATAATACCACACAGAATAGTTTCACTGCCCTAAAAATCCTCTGTGCTCTGCCTATTTACTTGCCTTTTCCAGAATTATCATACAGTTGGAATCATATAGTATACAGCCTTTTCAGATTGGCTTCTTTCACTTAGTAATGTGCACCTAAGGTTCCTCCCTGTGTTTCTGTACCTTGATAGCTCATTTCTTTTTAGTGGTGAATAATATTCCATTGTCTGGATGTACCAATTTATTTATCCATTCACCTACTGAAGGATATCTTGGTTGCTTCCAAGTTTTGGCAATTAGGAATAAAGCTGTTATAAACATCCATGTGCAGGTTTTTGTGTGCATGCCCTGCTATTTTTATGTTTAATTTTAATCAGCTCTCAATATTTAAATATTAGGAGACTTGACAAAAGCAGATTTCTAGGAGGTCCTGAAAATTCAGAGGTTGTGGCAACACTGGGTCCACCTTCCTGCCAGGCAACCCAGGTAGAACTGAGAGGTGAGTGCCTCAAAGTGGCCACAGCTCCCACCTGGTCCCCCGCAAACTTCCACTACCTGCTTGGCTCCCATAGGCCTTTAGCCTTGCTACCTCTGAACTGTACTTCTGTTTTTCCGTCCTGCAGGTCAGCAGTACTTCAATGGACCATGCCTCTATCCAGGTTTCTGTCACTCCTGGTGTGTTCTGTTCTTCCACAGAAGAGAAAATGTTCTGAGAATGTTCTGAGAAAATTGTTCCTTTCTGGATGTATCAATAGGAAGAAACCTAGAGATTTATTTAGGTCAAGATCCTCAACGAGTAAAGATAAAATTGCCCGTTAGCTTTTGGACTACCTAGACCAGGGGTTGGAAAACTTTTTTTCTGTAAAGGGCCACATAGTAAATATTTTAGGCTTCATGGGCCATTTGATCTCTTTTGCAACTATTTAACTCTGCCATTGTAGTGTGAAAGCAGCCAAAGATAATCTGTAAACAAATGGGTGTGGCTGCGTTCCAATGAAACTGTATTTACAAAAATAGGCTGTAGGTAGGATTTGCCCCAAAGGCCACAGTTTACTGACCCCTGATTTAAATGGTATATCTGATACCTGCTTCCTCAAAGAATACTTTTCCCTTTGATCCTTTTCTCATTGAAATGCTGATTAGGCAGTAATCTTGAACAATGTATACTAATTTCTAGTAGCAGAATTTCTATGTCGACAATGAAGGGTGTCCAACATAAAGCATTGTTGCGGGGAGAGTTTCCTGTTGGAAGGAGCTCACCTATCAAGGGTTTCCCTCATGCAAGGCTGGCCATTCATCTGCCACATAAATGCCAATATCTTAGGTTGAAGATGCATACAGAAACAAATTCTTTGTTCTCTCTTCTTCTTTTATATTATTTAACTCTCTCCCAGAGGCAGTGAAGGTGTTACATAGCTGGGAAAATATCATTATAAGAATATTGTAGGGATTAAGAAAAGGCCATCCCAAATTAGAAGATAGAAACTTCTCTTCCTTTCCTTAACAGTTTTATGCAGGCAAAATCTGTTAAAAGGTGAACATCAAGGGCAGCCTTGATAAATGGAGGTGATAATATAAACATTAGGAAGTGCAGGGAGGAAGAATTGTTGCAGGGAAGGAGGAAACCTAAAACCATGCAGCTTTGCCTTCAGGAAACTAACATCAGGGGATAATAAGACATACAGAGACAACTGTGATACCAGGTGGAATACCATGTGCACCGAAGGCGTACTTAGGCAGGGACTTCACACTCAGGGTAACTGCAATGTGCAGGCTTGCTGCAGCTGTATCGCACAGCCTGCACCAGCTGCCTTTCTTCTTCTTGCTCAGGGAATTTCCTGATTTGCTACATCCCTTGGTGACAGTTATGGCTCCAGATTTATTCCAATAGGGAGCTCCTGACAAATCTGTTGGCTGGCCTTCTAAACTGTATGTGAGAGGTGGAACAAAATACCTTGCTTTTGCCTTCTTTGACATTCTCTTGTTAAAAATAAAAATCTGGTAACTAAAAAGAAAATGAACAAGTAATGACACTGCTGAGGATTAAGAGAAGTCAACTCTTCAGCTCCATGAATTTTGTATCTAGGTCATGGTAATACATTACAAAGGAAAAGAAGAATAAAAAGCCCAAGAAGAGGAAGACAATATTTTCATTTGTGTTGTGGAAGTCAGAAGCCCCTTCCCACTAGCTCTGTGATTTTGGGCAAGCCACTTTAACTCTCTGTAGTTTCTTGTCTGGAAAGTCATAGCAAGTTTGTTGTGAGGATAAAATAAAGTAATATACATGAAAGCACATTTAAAACTGTAGGAATTAAGGCTTCGGTACTATCGTCATCATCATCACGGCAGTGACACTGTGACTCTGGCTGCCTCTCCTTCGCAGAAAGGGGCAGGGCTACTGTTGCTTGGATTCAATCTTATAAACTACTTTCTTGCCCATCTGGTTCCAATTCCTCATATTGCTCCTTATTTCCAAACAAAAGAGCACTTGATCATGAAAGCAAGTATGTGGGTAAATTATTTTTGAAATTGTATTACTGATAGTATTCTAATAAAAACCTAATATCTCCATTAATGATTTGGTGTAACTAATACTGGTCAACGTAATCATTTATCCAATTTCTTTCGTGAGACTAAATTGCCAACTGGGAGTTTATCTGTGCGTTGGGTTTGGGGAATAATCTTTATATTTTAAGTAAATCTAACTCACATATCAAAATGTGGACAAAAAGCAGTGGGGATCTGAGTCCTAGTTAAAATGTCCTCTTTTTCGTCTGCATTATAAAGTTGTATAGTCCTCTTTTTCATTCTGCGTTATAGGGTTGCACAGATGACACATGTAATGTTATACTATTAATAAAAGAATGCCATCTTCCCTATTTCCCCACCCTCAAAACCTCATATGTTCACTAATACTTCTGGGTTTACTTTTTAAAAAGTTGTGAGGAGTAAACACCTCCCAATCCCCTTTGCTTACATCTGACTCGTTTAAGCTTCTTTCCCAGTTATTGGAACTTGATAACCAGAAGTTAAAGTAGAATCCAAGCAGAGGTTTTTTTATTTCCTGCCATTGAGAGCTAAGTGAAAGTGCCTTGAAAAACACAGTGAACAATACAAATGGAAGATCCTTGCAATCATAAGGACTGTAATAAAAACCTTCATAGGTATCTTTGGAGGCTTCCCTGTTTTCCTAGTCACATTTTGGCTATCAAATTGAAAAGAAAACTAAATGTGAGCATCTTGAGGCAAATGGTGCACGTGGAAGTCAGGAAACTCTAATTTTAGTTCTGCCATTATGAAGCTAATGAAAATTCTTTACATTTTGCCTCAGATTGTTCCATCTGAGCCAGGATATAGGGTAAAACTAGTGTGAGTCCTCTGGCAGGCAGGAAACCAACGGTTCTCAACCTGGGCGGCGCATTAACATCTCCTGGGGAGCTTATGAAAATCCGGATGGACTGGTTATACCCCAGACCAACTAAATCAAACTCTCTGCAGGTGGGACTGCAGCAGGCTCCCCAGGTGATTGCAATGTGTGGCCCAGATCGAGGAGCACTGGATTGCAGGGTTAAGAACAGGGAGGGTGTCTGTAAAGACTTTACGTTTGGAAGAAATGAAGATGGGAGAGCACAGTCCTGGGTGGTGCTATGCTGGTAAGTCAATGAAGTGGGAGAGGGAGAAGTATGCCCTGCAGAGTCTGTTGACGGCGAGGGGCCTCCAGCACTGGAATCAAGAGATAGTAAAGCCAGAAATATTTCCTTGGCTTGTGTTTGCTGAACCCATTCTCAATTTGAAGTGGCCAAAGCTTGCTTCCCCTGGTTTTTGTCTTTCTAAAAATCATACTTGGCAAAAATAATTAGATTTCTCTGTTTTTCAGAGTGGTCAGTAGAAAAGCACTATTAACTTGATCTTATCACTTGACTGTGAGTACAACATGTTCAGGTCTATTTCCTTGCCTTCACTTTTGAGAACTTAGAAGTTCTATCCCTTCTCCTCCACCTAATCAAATCTCACCTGTTTTTCAAGCATCAACTTAAGGTCTACCTCCCTTATTCTGGGCCTTGTTTATCTTTTCATCTCCAGAACTCCTATAGCATTCCTAATGGTTACCATAATTCAGTATTATACTGTTTGCAATTTCATATTTGTTAGTCTATTCTTCTTAAAAGCTTACTGGAGACTCTAGCTTAGAATATATTTATCCCTTCCCAAGCCCTGGACATTAAAGGTGTTCCATTAGGATTTGATCACCTTAGTTGCCCTTCTTTCTGTTCATTTTCCTTGGAAGTAGCGTGGCTATAAGCATCCAAACTATTCTATGGCTGCAGAATGGTTCTATACAAGGTTTTGTTTCTAGAAGCCTTCTTGAAGGCACTTCACACTTTTTTGGCTGCAGCAGCAAAACACTTTTGGGCAGAAAGATTCTTGGAAACCCGCATAGTCTGAGGTAGCCTGTCGGTGTGAGCCTGTTCCAGGTGAAAGAAGCCAGGTCAAGAGCAGTGATGGACAACCATTTGCACTTAAGCCAAAGCAACTCACAGAACCCAAGATGCCCTTCAGCAAATCCCAGGCTCAGCTCTGCCCTGAATATTGTAGAGCAGTGCCATCCAACAGAACTTTCTGCAATGATGAAATGTTCTTTATCTGTGCTGTCCAACACAGAAAATGTTCTCTGTCTGTGCTGCCCAATACAGACACTTGAAATGCAGCTTGTATGATTAAGGAATTTGATTTTTAATTTTAATTACATTTAAATCTGAATATCCACACGTGGCTGTGGTTACTGTATCTAACAATACAATAAGTCTTATGGAAAACAAAAGGCTGGGTTTATGAAAAGGAAGAGCATTTCCTCCAGCTAGGGATACTGAGGTGTTTCCTTTACTCTTACCACTGGGAATGTTCTTGTTGCACTGAAAGAGAGCCTCAGTGCGGCTTCCACAGTCCAAATTATGACCTGATGTTGAGGAGGGTAACTGCAGTTAGCACTATAATATAATAAACTTCTATTTTTCAAAATGATTGAGGATGGTTGTTTAGGCTCCTTGGAATCCTTGAATGGCAGAATCCATCTAGTAATTCCACCCTTCAACATACATTTGAGGTAAATAAAACATAGAGGACCAAGATATCTTACCCAAGGTCACATGAAATTGAATATTCTGCTCAAAGAGTTATCACATATATTAAAACAGGTTACTGATTTTCAAAGCATTAGATTAGATTACATGAAAATATGATTAATGCTAAAACTAAGCAGAATGTAATTTAATCTTTGTGATTCCAGACATTTTGTGATTTTTCATTGCCTGAGGGTTATAATGAGCAGTTGGTTGAGAAGGCTAAGTTGCATTTTTTGCCATATAACAAAACCCAGCAGTTGCTTTTTTGGAATAAATCCTTCATATTAACTTTTAACTTGTCATTTGTGGCTTTATAATAAAAGATAAAAGAATATATAAAATTCCAGTTATTTAAGTTCATTGGTTGTTTAAATCCTAAATATTAAGGTGTTTACCTTAATAATGGCCTTTAATATACAAAGTTAATGCTGTACTAACCATTATCAGGCCTGGTTATCTGAGACTGGTGGTACATTTGTGGTAATCCAATTATTTCCTCTCATTTCTACAATTTTTTCCTATATAAGGTGTATACTATTTGTTTGGGTATAGGGTCATATGTTTGGACATATGGCTAAGCATTCCAATCAACATAGCTAACTCTTTCAACAGAGTTCAGGAAAGGACAGATTTCACTTCATTATACATCACCTGGAAAGACATGGTGACTAATTTTTGATCTTTGAAAATCTCAATGCATGATCAGTTGACTCTCCCACAGTAATTTAGCATAGAAGGTACCTTTTTGGTTAAGGTGATGGGTACTCTAATACACTGCTTTTTAAGCTATCTGGGGTGAAGGCCTGTTTTTTGGTTTCTTTTTTCCCCTCCTGTTCTTGCTTTGAATCCATCATGGACTAATAATTTTGTAAAATACAGTAACAATGAAATGGAAATAAAAAAGAGTTATACAAAATACAGGGCCTAATTTATTATTACTATTATTTTCAACTTCTAATAATTTATTTATTTTTAAATTTCAAAATATGACAGGGGTACAGATGGTTTTGATACATGGCTTGCGTCAGGGCTATAAATGTACCTATCACCCGAATAGTGTTCACTGTACCCTGTTAGGTGTGTTTTTGCCCCTCCCTTCCTTCCCCCCTCCCCTGCTTGGTTTCCAATGATTTTTTACTTCCCTCTGTGCACTTGTGTGCCCATCAGCTAGTTCCAATTTATTAGAGAGTACATGTAGTGTTTGTTTTTCAATTCTTGAGATACTTTGCTTAGGGTAATGGTCTCCAGTTCCTTCCAAATTGCTGCAAAAGGCATTCATTCATCCTTTTTTATGGCTGAGTAGTACTCCATGGTATACATATATCACATTTTGTTAATCCACTCATGAATTTATGGGCACTTGGGTTGATTCCACATCTTTGCAATTGTGAACTGTGCTGCAGTAAACACTGGAGTGCAGGTGTCTTTTTGATAAAATGACTTCTTTTCCTTTGGGTAGGTACTCAGTAGTGGGGTTGCTAGATTGAATGGTAGGTCTACTTTTAGTTCTTCCAGGAATCTCCATACTGTTTTCCATAAGGGTTGTACTAATTTGCAGTCCCACCAACAGTGTATAAGCATTCCTTTCTCTCTACATCCACGCCAGCATCTATTGTTTTGGGACTTTTTAATAAAAGCCATTCTAACAGGGGTAAGATGATATCTCATTGTGGTTTTAATTTACATTTCCCTGATGATTAGTGATGTTGAGCATTTTTTCATATGTTTATTGGCCATTTGCCTATCTTCTTTTGAAAAATGTCTGTTAATGTCTTTTGCCCACTTTTTAATGGGGTTGTTAGTCTTTTTTTTTTTTTTGCTGATTTGCTTGAGTTCTTTGTAGATTCTGTATATTAGCTCTTTATCAAATGTGTAGATTATGAATATTTTATCCCACTCTGGAGGGTGTCTATTTGCTCTGTTGATTATTTCCTTAGCTGTGTGGAAGACTTTTAATTTAATCAAGTCCCACTTGTTTATTTTTGTTGCTGTTGTAATTGCCATTGGGATCTTAGTCATAAATACTTTGCCAAAACTGATATCTAAAAGAGTTTTTCCTACATTTTCTTCTAGAATTCTTATGGTTTCATGCTTTACATTTAAGTCTTTTATTCATCTTGAATTAATTTTTGAATATGGTGAGAGATAGGGGTCCTGTTTCATTCTTCTGCATGTGGCTATCTAATTTTCCCAGCACCATTTATTGAATCGGGCTTCTTTTCCCTAGTGTGTGCTGTTGTCTGCTTTGTCACAGATCAGTTGGCTGTAGGTAGATGGTTTTATATCTGGGTTCTCTATTCTGTTCCATTGGTCTATGTCTTTATTTTTGTACCAACACCATGCTGTTTTGGTTACTATAGCCTTGTAGTATAGTTTGGAGTCTGGTAATGTGATGCCTCCAGCTTTGTTCTTTTTGCTTGGGATTGCTTTGGCTATTTGGGCTCTTTTCTGGTTCCAAACAAAGCACCGAATTATTTTTTCTCTGTCTGCGAAATATGCCATTGGTATTTTGATGGGTATTACATTGAATCTGTAAATCACTTTGGGTAGTATGGACATTTTAACAATGTTGATTCTACTGATCCATGAGCATGATACGTTTCTCCATTTGTTTGTATTATCCACAATTTCTTTCCTCAGTGTTTCATAATTCTCCTTGTAGAGATCTTTCACCTCCTTGGTTAAGTATATTCCTAGGTATTTAATTTTCTTTGTAGTTATTGTGAATGGTATTAGGTCTTTGACTTAACTCTCAACTTGACTGTTATTGTTATATAGAAATGCTACTGATTTGTGTGCATTGATTTTATATCCTGAGACTTTGCTGAATTTATTTACCAATTCCAGGAGTCTCTTGGGTGAAGTCTCTGGGGTTTTCTAGATACAAGATCATATGGTCAGCAAAAAGTGATAGTTTGACCTCCTCTTTCCTGATTTGGATACCCTTTATTTCTTTCTCTTGCCTGATTGCTATGGCTAGGACTTCCAGCACTATGTTGAATAGAAGTGATGACAGTGGGCAACCTTGTCTTGTTCCAGTTCTTAGTGGGAATGCTTTCAACTTTTCCCGTTCAATATGATGTTGGCTGTGGGTTTGTTACATATGGCTTTTATAACTTTGAGATATGTTCCTTCTATGCCTAGTTTGTTCAGGGTTTTTACTATGAAAGGGTGCTGGATTTTGTTGAATGCTTTTTCTGCATCTATTGAGATGATCATATGGTCTTTGTTTTTGCTTCTGTTTATGTGGTCAATCACATTTATTATTTATGTATGTTGAACCATCCTTGCATCCCTGGGATGAAGCCCACTTTGTCATGGTGGATTTTTTTCCTAATGTTTTGTTGAATTTGGTTTGCTAGTATTTTCTTGAGGATTTTTTTGCATCTATATTCATAAGGGATATTGGTCTATAGCTTTCTTTTTTTGTTGTGTCCTTACCTGGCTTTGGTATCAAGGTGATACTGGCTTCATAGAATGAGTTGGGGAGGATTCCCTCCTCAGTGTTATGGAATAATTTCTGCAGTATGGGTACCAGTTCTTCTTTGTAGGTTTGGTAGAATCTGGCTGTGAATCCATCTGGTCTGGGACTTTTTTTTTATGTTGGAAGGCTTTTTATTACTGCTTCAATCTCTCTACTTGTTATTGGTCTGTTCAGGAGTTCTGTTTCTTCCTGACTGAGTCTTGGAATTTTGTGTGTTTCCAGGAATTTGTCCATTTCCTCCACATTTTCTAGTTTATATACGTAGAGATTTATGTAGTATTCACAGATGATGTTTTGTAGTTCTGTGCTATCAGCTGTAATATCTCCTTTTTCATTTCTGATTGAGCTTATCTGGGTCCTTTCTCTTCTATTTCTGGTTAATCTACCAAGAGGTTTATCAATCTCGTTTACCTTTTCAAAGAGCCAACTTTTTGTTTCAGTGACCTTTTGTATTATTTTTTTGTTTTCTATTTCATTTAGTTCTGCTCTGACCTTTATTATTTGTTTTCTTCTGCTGGCTTTGGATTTGGTTTGCTCTTTCTTTTCTAGTTCCTTGAGATGGGATATTAGGTTGTTAATTTGTGATCTTTCTGACTTTTGGATGTGGCCATTTAAGGCTATGAATTTTCTCCTTAGGTATGCTTTTGCTGAATCCCATAGATTTTGATAGCTTGTGTCTTCCTTGTCAGTCAGTTCAAGGAATCTTTTGATTTCCATCTTAATTTCATTATTGACCCAATAATTGTTCAATAGCAGATTGCTTAATTTCCATGACTTTGTGTACAGTTGAGTGATACTCTTAGAATTAATTTCTAGTTTTAATCCACCATGGTCTGAGAAGATACATGGTATGATTTCTATTTTTTAAAATTTGTTGAGACAAGTTTTGTGGCCTAAGAAGTGACCAATCTTAGAGAATGTCCCATGTGCTGATAAGAAGAATGTATATTCAGTAGTTCTTGGGTAGAATGTTCTGTAAATATCTGTTAGGTCCATTTATTCTACGGTCCCATTTAAGTCCAGTATTTCTTCATTTATTTTCTGCTTTGATGATCTGTCCAGCTCTGATAGTGGGGTGTTGAAGTCCCTGGCAATTATGATGCTATTATTTATTTCCTTGCTTAGCTCTAGCAGAATTTGTTTTATGTATCTGGGAGCTCCTGTGTTAGGTACATATATATTTAGGATTGTTATGTCTTCTTGTTGAATTGCTCCCTTTACCTTTATACAATGACCGTCTTTGTCTTTCTTTACCATTGTTGATTTAAAGTCAATTTTGTGTGATATGAGTATGGCTACACCTGCTCTCTTTTGGTTTCCATTTGCATGGAATATTTTTTTCCATCCTTTCACTTTGAGCCTGTTTGTGTCCTTGTGTTTTAGATGTGTCTCCTGGAGGCAGCAGATACTTAGGTTTTGTTTTTTCATCTATTCAGCCAGCCCGTCTTTTGAGTGGCGCTTTAAGCCATTAACCCTAAGAGATATAATTGATATGTGGGATGGTGTTCTGTTCATCATATTGGGTAGTACCTTATTGCTTTATTAAGCAATGGTGGATTAAAACACAACAAATGCTGTGGGCATTTGTTTTTCTTCTTGTGCTATTGTTTTATAGGAGTTGTGAGCTTTAGCTATTTTGGGTGATTTTATACTGGTGGGTATCTATTGTGCTGATTCGTATATAATGCACTTCTGAGTATTTCTTGTTGGGCAGATCTGGTCATGACAAATTCCTTCAGTGTTTGCTTGTCTGAAAAAGAGTTAATTTCTCCATCAATTGTGAAACCTAGTTTTGCGGGACACAAAACTCTAGGCTGGCAGGTGTTCTGTTTAAGAAGATTGAAGATGGGGCCCCACTCCCTTCTGGCTTGTAAGGTTTCTGCTGAGAAGTCTGCTGTTAGCCTGATGGGTTTTCCCTTGTAGGTCAGTTGTTGCTTACATGTAGCTGCTTGTAGAATTTTCTCCTTCATTTTGACTTTGGCCAGGTTGATTACTATGTGTCTTGGAGATGTCCTATTTGCTATGAATCTTCCCAGTGTTTGATAACCATCTTGTATCTTGATGTCTGGATATCTGGAGATACCAGGGAAGTTTTTCTCAATAATTCCCTCGAATAGATTTTCCATGCTTTTAGCCCTTTCTTCTTCTCCCTCAGGGATACCTATAACTTGTATGTTAGTTTGCTTCACATAGTTCCCTATTTCTCTAAGTGATTGTTCAGTCTTTTTTATTCTCTTTTCTGCATGTTTGAATGACTGAGTTAGCTTGAGAGCCTTGTCTTCAAGCTCTGAGATTCTTTCTTTTCCTTGGCTTAATCTGTTGTGGAGGCTTTTGCTGTGTTTTGAAATTCCCTAAATGGCTCTTTCATTTCTTTAAGTTATATTATATTCTCCCTTATGTTGTCTAGCTCTTTAGTGACTTTTAAAATTAATTTCCTCAAATATTTTTTTGGCTTCTATTTGTTGGCTTTCAACTTTCCCTTCAACCCCATTCATCTTATTTGGCATTCATATTCTGAATTCCATTTCCGTCATTTCAACAATTTCCTTGTAGTTGGAGTTCACTACTGTAGTTCCATTGTGATACCTTGGCAGTGTCAATCTGTTTTGATTTTTCATGTTGCCAGGGTTCTTTTGCTGGTTTCTTTCCATCTGCAACCTCTTTTCTTGACTCAGGGTTAATAGGTCTGCAGGGCACCTGTTCTTTGCTGGGAGCTTTCCTGCTTAATTAGAAGAAGGGGAGGTCCCTAGATGGCACTTCCTGCCACCACTCTGGAATGCTGACGTGGAAGGAGAGGGGTGTGTACACTAGAAGCCTGTAATGTAGCTGTTCTGATTTGGTCTGTTCACCTGTGATTGCCTCTGTTTAAGCCTGTGCTGGATGCTGTTTGTGCTGGGTGTTGGGTTGTTCACCAGATCGTTGTATGATGTTTGAGCTGGGAGTTGGGTGAGACCCTCTTCACTGAGGCTGGTGTTGTTGGGATTGCTCTACCCAGGGTTTCCCTGCAGAGGTGACAGTGGCAGCTGGGTGAGGCTATCCAGGCAGTGGTCATGGGTTCCCGCGCTGTGGGCATTTGCTTGAACCAGGTTGCAGTGTACTGGTGGCTTGAGGCTGGGGGGTGGTCCCTGATAGGGTGTTGGACTTTGGAGCAGTTCCTCTGGCCCTGTGGTGGTGGTGGAAGCTCTGGGGTGGGGTCTTGGGGACCAGGTGCAGTGCTGGAGTCTTGAAGGCAGTGTCCTACACCTGGTGGGAGCTCTTGAGGATCAGAGGTGGAGCCTCAGTCTCCAGCGTGAGAACCTCAGAGCTGGGACTGAGGAAGCGCCCGAAGCAGGGCCTCAGAGCTGGAAGCAGGGCAGTGCGGGAGGTGGGGTTGATCTGGCTGGAAGGCAGGGTGAGGGCTGAGCAGGCAGGAGGCAGTTTGGGGCCTGGAGGGCAGAGTCAGGGCTGAGCAAGTGGCAGGCTGTTCCGCTGGCTTGGGACCACACAGATGCCAAGTCACATGGGTGGAGGTTGGTTCCAGTGGCCCAGGGACCATGGAGTTCTCCCCACCATCCCCAGGACCTACCAAAGCAGTTGCCCCAAACCTTCCAGGTTGAAGCCTGCTGTACCCCAGTCAATTCCCATGCTCAGATCCTTTTGCACTGTAGGGGAGTGGTGCTTAGCTTCCAGTCACAGGGTACAGCTCAGGGGAGCCTCCAGATGTCCGCTCCCTCTCGGTTCCAATCTGGCACCGTGCACCTGAGAGCTCAGGACGGCTTTAGCTGCTGCCCAATTCCCACCGCTCCTGTTGTGTGGTGCAATGGTTCCGCACAGACTCCAGGCAGGTCCTTGGTCTGACCAGGTAGAGGTGTGTGGTGGTGGAGGGAGCCCTCTCACAACTTGCACAGTGCCTGTTGGGTGAGCGCGGCACCTCAGTGCTCTATCCTCCTATTCTTCCTTGCATGTACTTTGATCTTGTCAAATGTATTGTCCTGTCACTTTTTTTTCCACACTGAGTGTCCCACGTTGCTTCTCTGTGATTTCACAACGTTCCTTCAGAGAAGAGCAATCTGTACGTAGGCAGCTGCCTGCAATTTTCACTTCTTTCCTTGAGAGCACTGTGTTGGCAGGTTGCTTCTAGTCTGCCATTTTTTTGGATGGTTATTATTACTATTATATTCAACAGCTATGCATTTATTCTGTCAAATGGCTGTAAATGACTCTAATTGCTTAATCGCAATTCCTGTACTGTCTGGACCAGTGACAATTTGTAGCCTGGCACTGGCCTGAGGACTGGACTTTGAGTAGCACTGCCCTAATGTACTGCCTCTGTCACAGAACTTTATGCCTGACTGTTATGAAGGGAAAACAGATGGCTACCTGTATTAAAGAGTTGTTTAGACAGTCTCAATTATGTTTGAAGGAAGCAAGACCAGGTAATTTCTTGAAGGTCCTCCCAGTTTGTTGATTTCTGCCCTGGGTCATTTGTGTCCATTCCTACTGGTGGCTTCTGGGCTCATACTGGGCTACTCACTATATCTTGCAATCTTTACCCTAACATGGTCCTCCTGAACTGCCAATTTCTGATGTGTAGAAATAACTTCCTCCTCTCTTTAAACATTTGGCTTTAATGGAATAGGGGAGGAGGAAACACTTAAATCAGGTGAAGTCCTATAAAAGATGTTCTAATAGGTCTTTGCCCTGGGAAGACGACTTTAATTTTCTACAATATCTGCCTGGATTTTCAATCTCAAAATGCCATCTCTAATTATTATTGGACTGTAGCCTTGGCCAATGACTCAGTTAAATACTGATTACATAACTCTTAACTACCTGAAGTGTTTCATTATACATGTATCACTCTACAAACACTGACAAAACTCTAGTTTAATATTCTTTGTCACATATCTTGACAAATATTTCTCTCTAGCTCAATAAAAGATGTTTTGCTTGTGCCATCAAACAATCTTACTGCATAAGAGCTT
This sequence comes from Daubentonia madagascariensis, assembly GCA_023783475.1. Classification (NCBI taxonomy): domain Eukaryota; kingdom Metazoa; phylum Chordata; class Mammalia; order Primates; family Daubentoniidae; genus Daubentonia; species Daubentonia madagascariensis. The sequence continues at coordinate 23,641,972 of JAKFHU010001035.1, forward strand.
GAATTCTAGTTTGTTGTGGGACAGTAGTAGGTAAATGAATGTTGCTAAGAAAACCATAGGAAATTTTCTACCTGTTTTTATTTTGCACCATTTGTTCATTTTTACCTTGATTATTTTCATGATTTTGTTTCTACTTGGAACTTGTCATCTTTAAAAAACTACTACATAGCAAGTTTGGCTAATATGCTTAATAAAAATATACTTCACAATGGAAAAAAATATCATGAATGGGTAGATAATAACTTCTATTATAAAAAGATACATTATTTTTCTTTTTAAGAAGTCTAAGAATATTATGCAATTTGTTTAGGCTTTTAAGTAAATCCATGTCTAAAGCTCCCAGGTTATCTAAGCAAAGTTATCCTGGATAGGTTTTAGCTGAAGTCATGTTTTCTCATTCTCTACTGTATAGACACCAGGCTAAATTCCACTGTGAGACTAAACATTAGATGACTAAATCAGGGGCACAGTAGATGTGTAGAACTTTCAAAATTGTACAGATGCTAACATAAACCATCACACACAGACCAGAATAAAACAAATAGCACTTTTGCTTTAATCAGTCTCCTAACTGGAACATTTCCCAAAATACAGCCCCCTGCCTTCTATTCCTCTCACATCCACTCATATGGTTTCATGATTCATTTCCTAAGTTCAATTCCATAATTCAAATATTCCTATTTTGCGTTTCTCTCTGCCTCAAATTCAATAGACCTAAAATAAAACCAATCTTAAAATCTCAGGGTTGGATAAGATACAAGGGACATCCAATCTTGACTTTAATGGCCATGTGAATAGCTTCCATAATGCTTCAAAGAGAAAGGAGTTCACTAATCTCTCTTTTAGTGTCTCCAGCTCTAGGGAACTCCCCTCTTCTCAGGGAAGCCATTTTGGGAACCAGCTTCCAACACCAATTGTATGTCCAGGTTTTCCCAGTCAGGAAATTATATTATCCTCTTTCCAGTTCCCAGGTCCCCTTAAATCAGCACCATCTGATTACTCCCCAAACCCTTCATATCTAATCAAGTATGGGATGGGTCAGGCCTAAAATTTTTAATCAGCCCCCTTTCACAGCCCTATAATTCCTGGAATATAATTAATTGCTGATTAGTTATATTGATATTTTAAATCTATAGAGCTCAACCTTAGCAAATCAGTTTTTTTTACTTTGCATCTTGTGTTTCACATGATGTTTTTGACCTGATAGCCATATGAGAATTTTATCATGTTAATCATAAGTTAGAAATAAAGCTACAGTTCATTAGCAGATGAAGTGATAATTATAGAGTTTATACATCATTTAAAGACTCCTATGGAGAGTGCTAAATGCAATGAAAAATGACACTTCAGAGATATTTTGGTAAAATCTATAGAGTTCACAGGAAAGAACTCATTCTTCTAAGTTTCTCATATTTTTCTTATCCTCTACTGTGCAGACCCAATCTAGCTTTCCCTAAAGAGACACCCCCAAGCCCCACAGTCTATCTTTCCTGTTATACTAGTACTGTAATGCTAACACCTTAAAATTTCATAAAAAATGCAAAATTTGAACCTTTTGCAGCCAATTTTATTTATTTTCAAATTATTTCAGTAGAAAGGATAAAAATAAGGCTACTGTATGTTACATATCATTTCTCTACACATCTGAAACCAGAACTGTGCCAAAAGATCAGTTATGTGTAGTTCATTAAGTCCCAGATTCCTTTCTGATCTAAAATATAGCATTAGAAGAAAACGACTTAGAGGTGCATAAATCACCAGTCACTACACTAAGTTTCCAAAAGCTCTACTGCTGCAGTGAAACCTGCTAAAAACAGGATAACTCATGCTATTGTTTAGAAGATGGACTATAGAAACTCACTGGAGCAGGCTAATTCCCCTCACTTCTCACACTCCAGTTATAAACTCATTATCTTCAGGGAATGCAGCATTAAGTTTTTGAGGACTGCTACTTCCCAGAGGATTCAGTGAAGTAGAAACTAATATAAAGGACAAGGAAGATAACTCTCTCCTAAATTTAGATCTTTGAAAACAATGAATTTCCACAAGAATTGAAAACAGGTACTCAAACAAGTACATGTACATGCATGTTCATGGCAGCACTATTCACAACAGCCAAAAGGTAGAAACAGCCCAAGTGCCCACAATCCATTCATCAATGGATAAACAGATTGTGGTATATCCACACAATGGAATATTATTCAGCCATAAAAAAGGAAGGAAATACTGACATATGCTACAAGGTGGATCAACCTTGAAAACAGTATGCTAAGTGAAAGAAGCCAGACACAGGGTCACATAATATATGTTCCACTTATATGGGAAATGTCCAGAATAGATAAATCCAGACAGACAGGTGGTTGTTAGGGCCTGGGGGAGGAGGGAATGGGGAAGAACTGCTTAAAGGGTAAGGGGTTTTACGCTGAAATGATGGTAGTGTTCTGGAACTGGATAGAAGTGGTGGTTGCATGACACTGTGAACGTATTAAATGCCACTGAATTGTTCATTTTAAATGGTTAAAAAAAAATTTAAAAAATGAACTCATCTTTTTTTTTTTTTTTTGAGACAGGGTCTCACTCTGTTGCCTGAGCTACAGCACAGGGGTGCGATAACTCACTGCAGCCTGAAACTCCTGGGCTCAAGTGATCCTCCTGCCTCAGCCTCCCAAGTAGCTGGGAGCTGGGACTACAGGTGTGCACCACCACGCCCAGCTAGTTTTTTTTTTTTTCCCTGGGAGAGAAGGGGGTCCCACTATGTTGGTCAGGCAGGTCTTGAACCCATGGCCTCAAATGATCCTCCCACCTTGGCCTCCCAAAGTGCTAGGATTACAGACATGAGCCACCACACCTGGCCTAAATTCAAATCTGAAAACCAGATTCTTGTCTCTCGAATCCTCTCCACTATACTTTACACTTACCTTGCACACCATGGATGTCTTTGCTCCAAGCCTAGCAGCTTGGACACACTGGTTGGCACCTTTTCCTCCAAAGCCAATAAAAAACTTATGTCCGTGGATGGTTTCTCCAGTTTTTGGCAAACGAGAAGTAAGACTATTATAATTTAAAAAGAGAAGAAAAAAAGCACATTGGTAACTGTAATCAGTTTAAGTTCTTTAGAAGAGAGAAAAGGTTATATGATGGCCTAATTAGTCCTAACAATTGGAACTATGAATAGAGGCAGGGAGGATTACCTTTTCCTTTAAGATGACGTTCAGTAGTTTGCATCATTATCAAGAATACATCTTACTGACAGATTTCTTCTCTCTCCCCCACAGTCCACCATTATAGTTCTTACTTCAGATGTTGGTTCCTAGTGTCTGTACTACATCAGGGTTATTAATGGGTAACTCTGTTTCATATTCCCCTTCCCAATGCCCAGCATGGAGCTTTTATTCATAGTGGGATTTATTACATAGGATGAAGTTAATGTATGTTTCTGTACAGGTTTCTTAGGTCACTGTAACAAGAAGCAGGAAGTGTACCAGGATTATGATACTCCAGTACAGGACCTAAGGAGAGGAGGGAAGTTGCAATTCCAGGTACTAAAGAATCTTATTTGTTTACCTAGGTGTGGGCGGGAGTAGGGTATTTAGAGGGCAGGATCAGGTTTTAGTCCTAGTCCATCCTGCATACCACATCAGTTAATGTGCTGATTCAAAAAGAACATCAATTTTTAAAAAATGGATCCTAAAGAGCTAAGTTTAGTTCTTAATTTTTATTATAGAAATTTTCAAACATAAAAGTAGAGAAAGTAGTATATTGACTTCCCTTACCCCCATTCACCCATCACCCAGATTCAATAATTATCAACTCATAGCTGCTCTTGTTTCAGTCCATACCTTCACTGACTTCTCCAAGAACTAAGGATTTTTACTATAATGTTATTGCCTAATGCTGATAGTATTAAATGAGGCAAAAAGGGTAAAAGGTTTGCTCTAGGATATGACTTTCATATTATTAAAGATGGAAGATGTGAAGAAAAAAATCTTTGAAGGATGGAAGGATATGACTGACTTTAAAGTCTAAGAGGAGTTCTGGGCATAGGGGCAAGTGAAGACAATGGGCTGAAGTGGCACTGGCTGGCTGGCCACAAAGAAGTGGGCCAAGGACCAGAGGGAGCGGATGGAGAAAGGGTAGGTGTGACCAAAAAGGTTATTTAGCTTTAGATAGAAAAGAAAGGCCAAGAGATAAAGTTCCACTGAGAACCTACACTGCTTTAGCAGATTAGAGATTTATATTAATTTCCCACATAAACTGTGATCTATCTGAAACCAATATCTTACTATATTAGAGTAACTGAATGATGCCAATTCCTATAGGTCACTAACAGCCTGTTAGCAATGGGATGACATATAACTGATGCCAAGAACACATGACTGTTTCAATAAATACGAAGCTGAACCTATGAACCTCCTTTGTGTAGTTCTCAAAGTGTCAATAAATTGGGCTGAACTACTCCATCCCCTAGCAGTGCACTGTCAAATATGGTTGCGATTCAAAAGAGACTCATCAATAATTTGAAAACATCCCACTCCTCCCCTTTTAAATTCTATTTTTATCTTGGATTCTAAATGCATTTATAGTACTGATGAAAAAAATATACATGTAGAAGGTTCACTTCTGAAAAAGGTACTCAATCAAGAGAAAAATGGTTTTAATGTAATGTTATTATCCTGTCATTTAATTTAGCAATGACAGTGATGATGAGATTTTGATTTGCATCAGAAATCTTAAACATTTTAGGATTCTGTTATGAACAGGCAATGATGAGTAATCTGTGTGATTGACTATGTGAATTCTTGGCTTATGGATGCTGCTACAAACAACACTCAAAACAACCTTAAAAAAAATATCCAGTGTAGCTAAAAAACAGGCCAAATAACTTAATTAGTAAGACTGTCACTAAAGAAACTTATAACTTCCACTATATCTATACTTAGATCTGGTTCACAATTCACTAGCTTGAATCAAGTGTATTTTTTATTATCAAATGTGGGAGAGCATAAAAAATATATCACCAGATTATTATTGGGATGTATATGTATGTGGGGAGGGTGAAATCAGGGGGACAGTGTGTGTGTGTAATGTGGGAGCAGATGGCTGGGATTTAAACTCATTTTTAAACAACTTATATTAACACAAGCACTATATTAATTCAGTGATCATTGAAATTCTTCACTCCTTTGGTATTTTACTATTTTCTTTTCTTTTCCTTCTGTGTCTTTCCCCTACCCTTGTCTCTTTCTTATCTCAATTGTAGACTTTCCCTGCATGAGGACAGGGACCAAGTCTGTCATGTTCTCCATTTTATGCAAAGTGCCTGTCACTTAGGGTGAGGTTAATGGATATTTGCTGACTACAGGAATCTTTGTAAGAGTCTCTGTTTGTCTCTCTTCCATGTCTCCCCCGTGTAGCATCCATTTTTGCTTCTGAATTGAGGATGTGGAGGTGTCGATTAGGGAAGGAGGAGGACACTGGCGGGGATGACTGGGCAATTGTCTGGCAATAACAACTCCATGTTTTACCAGATCTTGCCCATTGCACTCCTAAAATTAGCAACATTCCTCTTCCACAAACAAGAACTGTAGCTATAAGTCATATCATTCCTTTCTTCATGCACTAATTCAATAAATGTTAATTCAGTGGTTCCCGATGTACTTCCTATAGGGCAAAATCAACTTGCTGCCAATGGCATAAAATCTAACCTTGATGCAAACAAAACCAAACCAAACCCAACAACTGCATATCACAGACAAGGAGATTAGTATGATTTGACTGATGGGTATCCACAGAGAGGGGTGAGGAGTAAAAATTTGTTTTACTTTATACTTGTTCACATAAGTATATGCAACAAGAATATCTTAGTGTATTATGGGATACCCCTTTCACTACTTCAGATTCATTTGGCTTCACTATCTCATTTTCTAGCCACCAGTTCTTCATGGGCACCAGCTGGCTTTTTATAGGTGCAACCTAATGGAGCCTTGTCCAATGCTGCTCTCTTCCCACGTCAGGGCTCCTTGTTTCTTTGCTATGGCTCTTTGGGCTGGCCTGAAGGACTGAGCAGCCAGTTGCCTGTAGAAGTGGCCAACTCGAAAACATTAAGTATCTTTGTATAGGTTCTTCCTTCTTCCCTGTCCCTTGCTCTTACTTCCTGGATTATAGTGCTGAATAGAGGGTAGTGCTTAATAGAGTATTAAGCCTTTGTCTTATGCTCTTTCTATTAAACCAGACTGAGACAGTTTATTGCTTATTTAATTTTTTTTAAAAAGTAAATGAACTGAAGAATGGGGAATGGAGTAGAGAGAGAAACTAGAAAGTTACAAACAGAAGCATTTCCAAATTGTAAATCCTAATTTACTTTGAATTAGACTTTCCTATGTTTTTTCCTTATTTAAATCATGAAATTGTGTTGAGGTTCAAGGAAGAACCTGCACAAAGCAGCATCCCCTGGATGAAAGCAATGCTATGATTCACCCTAATTCAAACATGAGGTTTAGCAAGATGCCAAAGACAGACAAATTAAAGTGCTCAAAGAAAAAAAATCAGGAAGCAGTACTAGTAGAAATACACTGTTGCTACCATTTCAAAGTTAAAAGAGCATAAATTTCTAAATGAGAGAGAAAACACAAACAGAAAAATCCATCTATAAGAAGTATATTTGAATTTAAAACAAATTCATAGCTTTAAAAATGTCACAACACTTTTAAGTTGGACAGAAGGGAACAGTGATAAATGTTCATGGATGGCCCCAGTCTTCCCTGCCATGAGAGGCCACGTGGTTAGAGCTTGGGTGTGCCAGGCAGGAGGCCTGAGCCACTTACTGATGGTATTATCTTTGACAGTTTTCCCCTCTTTGAACCAGCTTCTTTTCTTGCAAAACAGGTTTAATAATACTTGTCAACTCCTTAAATGCCTGGGTTTTGTGCTCAGAGTTAATTCACTGACAGGTGTTACCAGAACAACTTATCAATTGCTTTTAACTTCTTGACAATGATGTGGTTTTTTACGGATTCTCCGGGGTTATTCAAACCAAAGGAAAGAATGACCTGGTGATATGGGGATGAGAAGTCTTTCAACCAAAGAGGTCACACTAGTACTGGCTTTAGCCAAAAGTCAAAGAATATGTCGCTTTTTGGTTTTTGCATCAATACTTTCTTCTTCTGACTGCAAGCTTCTGACAACAGAAACCTCTATAACAGAAGATTGTACTATTAGTTATTACCCAATTAAAATTCATTACACTAATTTATTGTTCTTATTGCCTGTATTCTTCAACCATATCTGTTCTTTTCAGCATTTGTGTATGTCGCATTTAAAAGGCTGAGAGTAATTTTAAAATCAAGTTAATGGCATCTATTTCTACCTCTGTAAAAATCTCCCAATTAAAAATTTGTTCTATGGTCCCTAACCCTAAATTTTCAGAGATATATGTGATTTATTTAAGGCAATGAAACATAAATTATGCTTTAAACAGTTCTTAGCTGATTTTGACTTCTAACTCTTATCTTTTTGTAGCTAAAAAGTCTGTGACTAAAATGTCATCTTGTTTGAAGATTTGAAACTTTACTTGTTTATAGAATAGACAAACAACACTCTAACCAGAAGTGGCCAGCCTTTCAGAGTGTCAGATCCTTGATCTCTATTTATTTAAAATTTACTTATGTGTGAAAAAGTGTACTAAGCAATGGGAGACACAATAAAGATGAATATATTATGGTCTTCTCCCCTGTTACAGCCTTAAAAGGCTTACTTCAATCACATATCTGCTCATGTTACCTCCTCAGAGGACTTCCCAGGCCACCTTACAAGAGACACCTCCTTCCTAATATAATTTTTGTTAAGTATTCACTCATTCATTCTGACAAGAAACACCATGTTTCTGGGTCAGACACAGCATCTGAATACTTATAATCGCTTTAGTTCTCCATGTCCCAATCCCCCATGGGATGACATGATGAGAGGAACCCCCAAGTAATGAATTTTAGTGCTTATCTAAGACAGCTGACACAGCTGCTGCTCCTCATCCCTTCTGGGGTAGGGGGAAGAAAGAGGAGGGGGGCACCATGAACTCACAACCTACTGACCTTTGCTTTGTAAACAAATCCTCTCAGGCAGAGAGAAAGGGGGAAGGTCTCCAGGTTTACAACCCCTGGAATGAAAACAAATTATCCTGGGGAGAGTCTCTAAATCTCTCCTGCAGGCCTTTCACTTCCAAGGCTTGTTTGCCATTCGAATGTTCTTTAATCCAGATGCTAGGAATCTTTGCTCAGAAAGTGCTGATCATGCAGAAACATGAAAACATTCATGAAGCATTGCTGCCCAACAATTTTCTTCATAGCAATATCATCGCCTGACATTACAATACTCACATCTTCCCTCTTTTCCTCCCTTTTTTTGGATTAACTGTATTCCATTTTATCTTCCCTATTTGTGTGTTATAACTTTACCTTTTCCCTTATGTTAAAAAATATGATTGATCTAGGCTTTAAATATATATCTTTAACTTATCACGGTTTATTTTCAAACATTACTATACCACTTTTCATAAAATGTAATTTACTTACAATAGTACATATACTTCTATTTCTCCCTTTCTAAACTTTGTGCTATTATTGTTGCACATTTTATTTCTACATGATATAAAACTTACAATACTGTGTTATTACTTTTTAATTTAAACTGTCGATTGCCTTTTGAAGAAACAAAGAAATGAAGAAAAAGTCTTTATATTTACCCATATATGTACCATTTCTGGAGCTCTTCATTCCTTTGGAAGGATCTGAGTTTCTATCTGGTAACATTCTGGTTTCATCTAAAGAACTTCCTTCAACATTTATTATAATGTGAGTTTTCTGGTGATAAATTCTCTCAACTACTGTTTTCTTAAAAAAGTCTTTATATCCCTTTATATTTGAAAGGTATAGAACTCTATGTTGACAGTTTATTTTTCAAGCACTTTAATGACTTCATTTCATTTTCTTCTGGCTTGCATTGTTTCTGACAAGAAGTATGCAATCAATCTCTGTTCCCTATATGTAATATGTGTTTTTTCCTCTCTGGATTCTTTTAAGAGTTTCTGTTTATAACTGATTTGCAGGAATTTGATTACAGTGTGCTTTGATGTCATTTACATTATGTTTATCCTGCCTGAGTTTCATTGAAATTCTTAGATTTATGTGTTTATAGTTCGCATCAAATTTGAAAAATTTTCAGCCATTATTTCTTTAAATATTTTTTGTGTCTCTCTTCCTCTTTCACCTTCTTAGAGTCCAATTACACATATGGTAGACCATTTGTTCCACAGGTCACAGAGGCTCTTTTTTCCCTCTATTCTTCAATTTAAATCATCTCTATGACTATTAACATGTCTTTGAGTTCACTTATCCTTTCTTCTGTAATGTACACTCTGCTGGTTAGGCCCATCCAGTGAATTTTTCATTCAGATATTGCATTTTTCATTTCTTAGACCTCTAATTTGGTTCTTTTATATATCTTCCATTTTTCTTATGTTCATGTTTTTCTTTAAATCACTGAGCATATTTGTAATGGCTCTTTTAAAGTCCCTGTATGCTAATTCCACCATCTCGATGTTTTTGTGTCTATTTGGATTGTTTTTTTTTTCTCTTGGTTATAGATCACATTTTCCTGATTCTTTGCCTGTCTAGTGATTTTAATTGGATGCTGAGCATTGTAAACGTTACACTGTTGAGTGTCTTAATTTTGTTGCGTTTTTTCAAAAGGTTTTACTCTTTGTTTTTCCCAGGCAGTTAAATTAATGTGGATTAGCTTGATCTCTTTTAAGGACTTTTTGAGATTTGTTAGGGTGGGTATAGAGTGGCCTTTACTATAGGGCAAGTTTATCCTTTCTACTAAGTTGCGGTCCTTCTGAGATCTCTACAGAATGCTCCAGAGGTTCAACAATGTCTCTGGCTAAATAGAACTCAACACCTCCTATTCCTATACAATTTCTGGGAAATGTTCTGTTTATAGGTCTCTAGTAGTTGCTTTGTGGAATTGCTATGTATGGCCATTTAGTACTTAGCAATAGACTCAAGGGGACTCCTATGCAGATTTCTGGAGCTTTCCAATTAGCTCCTTCTCCAATATACTTTCCCACAAATTCTAGCCTCCTTAGCCTACCTAAGCTATAAGCTCGGTTTTCTCAACCCATGATATTGCTTTCCTTAAGTTCTTCCTCTCTGTGCCAGGGTCAGGAATATACTTTATTTCCTTTCTCTTCTGGATAAGACTCCTGTGCTACCTGTTGTCCAATAACTGAAATGGCTGTTTCGTATATTTTGTCCCATTTTCTAGTTATTTCTGGTGGGAACGTGAGTCTGCTATTAGTTACCACAACATGATCAGGAGTAAATTTTTTGAATGAATGTTCTATACCTTAAAAGACACTTACATAGAAAGTTGAGATGACAGATGCCTAGGTATATAATAAATAATACAATGGGGTAAGAGCAGGGCAAAAGTGCTGTGCATGACTATAGCCCAAGGGGAAAAGTAAACCAGTTGTTAAATTTCCAAAATGGAACGGTGATTATGTGATGGAGCCCTTGTAATCATAGTCCAGGAATATGGTTAGAATAATGGGGACTAACAGGGGGATTTTTAAAAATTCTTCCAATGTGGCATGGGGGACTGAGTATACAAGGTGCTGGGAGAGGAATATAGCTCAAAATACTGAAAATATATTTCAAAATTAAAATACCATCTAATATCAACAAATATTTTTGGATATTTATATACATATAAAATTATGTGTGTATGTATATGTGTGTGTGTGTGTGTATATATATATATACACACCTCCTTAATGCCAGTTGAGAACAGTCCTAGAGAAAGAATAGAGGTTGCATAGGGAGGTAGGGAATGAGCTAATTTTGGAACTAGAAGCTGCAAGAGGAGAGGGCGGGCAAAAGGTATGTATGGGGTATTAGGAAGTGGGGTTGGACAACTATAGGATGGCAGAAGGTATGTGTAAGGGAACTGGAAAGTGGGAAAATCAGGATGCAGGAAAATAAAGCAGAAAGGGAGCTGGTAAGACAAAGGCATTTGTTAGACTTCCTGATGAATAACTTTTAAATTCACTGAAGAAGACAGAAGTATGAATTTATAAAACAATAAAAATGATAGCGACAAATAACCACAAAACCAATATTTTATTTTCTATTTTGCCAATTAATTATAGTAAATTTTTAATTCCAAATGACTTCTGTCACCACATTATAATTATCTGGGCTACGTCTTCCTGCCATCTGCTGGTGTAGTTTAAAGAAATAAAAACAGATTTTAATTTTATCCTAAGCAAAATATAATTAGAAGGATAAATAAGCATAAGAAAAATCATGTATTCTAGAATCAATTATTAAATTTTAATTTATCTACTATTTTTGGGTTTTGGTGATCATGCTTTCATATTCCTATCATGAATAATCAAAAACTGATTATATTATATTTGAACTTAACCACACATATTTGAGATGGGTTAGGGGAGGCATTATCATCATCTCTGTTTTAGGGAGAAAGTGAGAATTTCAAAAAGTATTGGCTTATCAAAAATCACATAGCTGTTAGGGGGTTGAGACTGAATTATAATTCAGGTCTTCTGACTCCATTGCTATAGTCTTTTAACCACACTATGCTACTTTCTTTGACAATCAGCATTCTTTGAATTTTGGCTGTAATACTGGATATTCAGTAGATAAAGCAGACAAATATTTGTTTAACAATCATTTATATAAGAGCATAAAAAACAAATTCTACACTAAACAAGACCTATAGTTCATCCCTTTCCAGCACTACTTCTTTTGACTATGGCATTAAATGAAGTTACAAGGGAAAAAGTGGTGGCTTTTCCTACAATCTCCTAATAGTGCTCATTCTTAAAATCTTATTTGTATTTCAAATATCTTTGCATAGCCTATTCTCTGTGACTGAAGGTTCTTTCACTTGCTTCTCAACTGAGCTAATCCATTCACATCCTTTAAAATTAGATAATCACCTCCTCTAGGAGTCCTAATGTAACAAGTTCAATGGGATTAGATTCCCTGCCTCTGCTCTCTGGTAATGTTTCTCTCATAGCTTGTATCACTTTCACTTTTGTATCACTATGACCCAAAACCTACATACACTATGTACCCAGTAAACATTTATTGAAATAATTAATACATTATTAGTGAGAGAACCATTTCTTGAGTGCTAATCATATGATAAATACTGCAGTAAGCATTTTATGACCATCAGTTCACTTAATCATTACAATAACCCCACGAGAAAGTTATTATTATTTTCATCCCATTTCACAGATAAGGAGAATGAGAATCAGAGAGATTAAAAAACATACCCATGTTCACCCAGTAGGCGATGGCAGAGCTAGGATTTAAAGCAAGGTTTGACTCCAAAACTCATTATAAAATACTACCCACAAATGTACCTAAAGCCCCTTGGACCTATTTATATTTCAGGTTTTTATGATTTCTTGTGTAATTTCTAGTAGTTATGCTTCTGCAAACTGAACCAAGACGCTAAGATGGAAAGGCCAAATAATGGTGCTCCTTTCCTACAGTTCCGAAGGAACTTTGTATTATCACAGCTGAGAGACTATATAACCAGCTATGGTGTCACTTATATACTGATGTGTTCCTTTGTGCCAGTCATGATTCCCCATGACCAGGAATAACTCTATCCACATTCTTTTAAAGGTTAATTTCTCCAAATTGCTACAGTATTTTGCCACATTCACACTACTTCATAGTTTCTGCTTTTCCTGATAAATCACTTCTTCTCTACCCTTGTGGCACATTAAAATTTATGGCAGAATTTAAAAAACAAAAATTGATGCCTGGGCCCAATCCCCAGAGAGTCTGGTTTAACTGATTCTAAATGCCAACCAGAGCTGAGAATCTCTCTCTTCCTTGCTTCCACAGTATTGTATGCTAGCTGGCGTCTTAAAACTCTCCTTTCACTCTTACAGTATTAGTTCCTTTGCTGCAGAATTCTCATTCATTTATTCTTTCATTCATTTATTTATTGAGACAGGGTCTCGCTCTGTTTCTCAGACTAGAGTGCAGTGGTGTCATCATGGCTCACTGTGACCTCAAGCTCCTGGGCTCAAGTGATCCTCCTACCTCAGCCTCCCAAGTAGTTGGGACTACAGGCATACAACACCACACCTGGCTAATTTTTGTATTTTTTGTAGAGACAGGGTCTTGCTATGTTGCTCAGGCTGGTCTCGAACTCTGGGCTTCAAGTGATCCTTCCACCTCAGCCTCCTGAAGTGCTAGGATTACAGGTGTGAGCCACTGTGCCTGGCCAGAACTCTCTTTTAAAAGCAGCCTCTTCACAATTTGTTTCTTCTTTTAACACTCTCGTATAAAATCTTACGGGGTGGCCAACAGAAAAATGGACAAAGGACCTGTAATAGGCAATTCACAAATACAAATAACTAATAAACATCTGAAAAAAATTCAACATCTTTTATAATCAAACATAAGATAACATTTATCACCTCTCAACTAACAACGTGTTGGTTAGGAATCCAGGAAACAGGCCTTCTCATACAATGCCAGTAGGAGTGTATATCTGAACAATTTTTATGAAGGCAAATAAAAGTTAAAAAATGTTATTTCATTTCACCTAGAAATTCCATCTCTAGGAATTTACCTAAGGAAACAGAAAAGAGTCCAAAAGATAAGTGTTCTAAGAAGTTCATCATGGCAAATGGAAACAACTTAAAGGTATATATTTAGGGCCCTGAATCAATAAATTTTGGTATCTCCAAGTAATAGAGTATTAAGTAGCCACAACAATGCTGCTGCTGAGATTGGGGTGGTGGACAAGGTATGAGGTTTACCAAGTTCTTCGCCTGCATAGACTTTCTCCCTCTCACACAAACATATGCTTAGCCACAACACACATGCATGCACATGGGGATGCACAATTGCATAAGAGGACATAAAAGAGGGACTACAAACAGGAGCTAAAATATGAGATGAAACAAAAAACTCTAGGATAAACTGAAGTAGAAGGATGTTTAAGTGAGTAACAAGAAGCATAGGCACTTTAAAAATAAGATACAAGAAACTGAAGAAAAAGTGGTGCAGCTGCAATGAAAAATAATATGGTGATTCCTCAAAAAATTAAACAGAATTACCACATGATCCAGCAATTCCACTTCTAGGTATATACCTGAAAGAACTGAAAACAGGGGCTCAAACATATATCTGCACACTCACATTAATAGCAGCATTATTCAGAACAGCCAAAGGGTAGAAGCAATCCAAGTGACAAGTGATAGAAGAGTAGATAGATACTATGTGTATGGTATATACACATAATGGAATATTATTTAGCCTTAAAAAGGACATTCTGACATATGCTACTACATGGATGAACCTTGAAGACATTATGCTAATTACATATATGGTAGGTGGTTTGTTCCACAGGTCACAGAGGCTCTGTGCATTCTTTTCTCTATGCTTCAAATTAGATAATCTCTATTACTATGTTTTTAGGTTCACTTACCCTTTCTTGAGGACATTATGCTAAGTTAAATAAGTCAGTCACAAAAGGACAAATTACTTATACGATTTACTTAAAGTAATCAAATTCATAGAGATAGAAAGTAGAATGGTGGTTGCCAGGGGCTGAGGGGAGGAGGGAATAGGGAGTTATTGTTTAATGGGACACGATTTCAGTTAGAAAAAAGTTCTGGAGATGGATGGTGGTGATGTTTGTACAACAATCTGAATGAACTTAATGCCACTGAACTGTAAATTAAAAATGGTAACTATTACATTATGTGCATTTTACCACAATAAAAAAAAGTAGATCTGAAAAAAAATTCTCAAGGACAATATTAAGTTCTCTGATATAGATAATTGCATAATTAGCTTTTGTTTTTCAAGGAAACCAGTCCTTAGTAACACTTTTGAACACCTTATCTCTTGCAAATATAGTACATGTCAAACTTCTGAATTGCTACTCAAAACTTCACAATAATGTTTTAGTATCTGAGAGTAGAGGGATATAAATTTTAAGGCTGGCTCCAACCTTAAGTAGGAATTGCTGAGAGGAAAATAACTTAATTCTTCCCAGACTTGTGTTTCTTATATCTAAAATGAGTAGGGTGCAATACAAAAATGAATTCAAGGTTCTTTCCTACTCTAATACTCTCTAGTCCTACGTATTTAAGTTCCCCAACAAGACTTTTACTACACTATAAATATCTTTGTTACATGGAGGGTTAAGTTTTGTGTAGTTTTTTCTTCTTTTTTTAATCAACAAGACAAATCAGACAATATTGGTGTTTTTTTTAAAGAGTACAGTATTGGTATATGGAAGCTTCTGTTTTGTATTTCAACATTCTATTTTATGTTTATATCTCATAACTATAATCTCATTTCTCAAATGGTTGTTAATTTTTTGAGCTAAATTTATCATTAGTTTCTCCACTATAATTATGAAACATATCAATAATTTTTCTTAAATCTCAAAACCAAATTTAGGATTTATTCCCCCTAGAGAGGATTTGACATCTCCTAATTATTTGACATCATTTATTTATTTGTTTTTATTTTTGAGGGATATAACCTTTTTTTCCCTAAAAAGCATTAAGCCTAGAATTCTTTGTTTCATAAGATGCATTCTTTCTAAGGACTCCATTTTCTAGGTCTTGTCAATGTGGGAAAACTAACTGTTCAACATCAGAGTTTGCTTATAAAAGACCAGAGAGTGAATGCTTGGTTCATGTGCATTTTACTAAACAGATGTTTCCAACTATTTTACCTTCTAAATATTTCTTTAAGCCTTTCCCTTTTCTTTATCCACATCACTACTGTCCTAGTTCAGGTTCTCGTCAACTCTGCTGAGGACTATTGCTTTACCTTTCAAATGGATTTTCCTGTCTTCAAGGAGAATGCTTTTGGTGCCTTCCAAACATTGGCTTTTTAAATATCTGCCTTTGGTACCAAGTTAGCTATGTGAAATATAAATCTGTCATTCTTATACTTTGAGCCCTTCAGTAGCTCCCAGGACCTACAGAATAAAACCCAAGCATCTTGGCATGGCTGATGAAGACTTTCATTGCCACCTCACATCTGATGCTCTACAGACCAAAGCTTGCTATCCTTGGCACCCCCCATCCCCACCCCCACCCTAGATATCCATGACTTCACTCCTTCATGTTATCCCAGCTGGTGGAATGTCCTCCTTTACCTTTATTGCTGGATTAACACCTGCTTATTTTTATTTTTAAAATTTTTTTAGAGACACAGTCTCACTATGTTGCCCAGGCTGGCCTTGAATTTCTGGGCTCAAGTGATCCTTCTGCCTCAGCCTCTCAAGTAGCTGGGACCACAGGCATGCACCACTGCACCAGGCTACTTGCTTATTTTTTAAGACTTGGCTCAGGAGGCATTTCCTCCAGCAAGTTTTCCCTGTGCTCCCATAGAACCTGCAGGTACTTACCACATCATGCTGTAACAATCTCTTTTTGTGTCTGCATTCTTCCTTGGACTCCAAATTCCTCAAAAGCAGTGCTATAGTTTCAATTTGTCCCCTCCCAAACTCATGTTGAAATTTAATTGCCAATGTAACAGTATTGGGAGGTGGGACTTTTAAGAGGTGTTTAGGTCATGAGGGCTCTGCCCTTATGAATGGATTGATGCCACTATCACAGGAGTGTGTTTGTTATTCTGAGAGTGAGTTCCTAATAAAAGGATAAATTTGGCTCCCCTTTGTTTTCTCTCTCTCAGCCTTTCCACCATGGGATGATGCAGCAAGAAGGCCCTCACCAGATGCCCTTGATCTTAGACCTCCCAGCCTCCAGAACAGTAAGATAATAAATTCATGTTCATTTTAAATTATCTACTCTCAGGTTGTAGCAGCACAAAATGGACTAAGACAAGCAGTGACCACGTTTTACTAATTGCAATATCCCTGGTGTTTAGCACATTTCCAGTATTTCAATATTATATGCAAGTCATCAAAATACTAGAGCAAAGGGGAGTGCAGTAGCTCATGTCTGTAGCCCTGGCTACTCAGGAGGCTGAGGCAGGAAGATTGCTTGAGCCCAGGAGGCCAGCCTGGGCAACACAGTGAGACCCCATTGCTAAAAAAAAAAAATACTAGTGCAAAATTCATCACAAAGTCCACCTTACTTTGTTTTCCTTAGAATAGAGACACAAAGAGCCTGGGGAACAGAAAGCTGGCAAAGGAATGGATTGCTATGTAATAGCACACAATAGGTGCTCTTTGTCATATGTAATTTACTTTTTTAACATATATTTTCATTAAAGGGACATAGGAAATTTCCCATGAATAATTACTTTTGATATTAGGGAATACAGTTGAGAGAAACACGTTTAACAAACTACTAATTTAAAAAGTGATTAGTAATTGATAAGCAACTTTCAACACCAATTTAAGGAACAGAAAGAATGAAGGATGACATATTTCTCTAATATTGGGAAAGCATGACACTTTTTGGATCAACATTCCTTTGGCATTTAGTTTCCTAAAAATGTGACTATTAGAGATTTTTCTGTTCTAAATATGACAAGTCAAGAGGCTTCTGGTGGGACACAGGTTAAAGGGTAGTGTAATATGTCAAACACATATTAACCTTTTCTAGGTACAGTATAAAACTGGTTTTTAAAAATGTAATCTAGGTCCAATGCTTCATCCATTTTGGATCTAAAGGCTTCTAAATTCACTTATTCCACTATCCAATTAAAATCTTTTGAGAATTAAGCAATCATTTCCTCATTTGCCAGGATTAAATTTAGATGCTTGGGTGAACATGAGCCTTATCTCTCAAGCCATCACTTTTAATTGGCAGCATGTAAAAGGATAACATAGGGTTTTAGTTGACATTATAGTCTATTGCCATGGAAATATAAACAAGGGTTTGTATTAAGCTTGTCTGAAAGCAAGTTTTAGGGGTGCAGAGAGACTGGAAAGGAGACAGGGAATAAATTTTGTGGAAAATGTATCCTCTAAATGTTGGAGTGCCCTAGGAGCTCAGACCCTCAGTGATCTCATCCTGCCTCATGGCTTCAAATACCACATATACACTGATGATTCTCAAGTTTGTATCTTCAGGCTGGACCTCTCCCCTGAACTCTAAACTCATATATCTATCTTCTTGTCAATTGGATGTCTAAAAGGTACCTCACATGTCCACCCTGAGTTCCTGATATAGCCCTTTCCCATCCAGGTTTCTCTACTCACAGTCTTCTGCATTTCAGCAAGGGTCAACTCCCCTTCCAGCTGCAGAGACCACAGAACTTGGGGTAATCTTTGACCTATCTCTTCCTCAGCAAATCCTGTCGGGTCTACCCTCAAAATATAATCAAAAGGTGCTCATATCTCTCCACTTGCAGTGCTTTCAAGCTACCATCATTTCTTGCCTGGATTATCATGATTGACTCTAAACTTGTCTCCCTGCTTTTGTACTTGCCTGCCTTCATTCTGTTCTAGTATAGCCCCCAGCGAGATCCTATTTCAATCTAAGTCAGATTTTGTCACTCCTCTGTTCAAATCCTCCAGTGGCTTTTCATCTCGTCCAGAGTATGACCCAATGTCCTTTAATCACTGATTGCCCTCCCCCAACCCTTTTTTCTTCTTCAGCCATACTGGACTCCATGTTGTTCCTTGAATAGGGCCTTTGCATATGCTATTCCCTCTCCCTGGAATCCTCTTCCCCCAGGTTATGACTTGCTTCCTTTCCTCCTTTAGGTCTTTACTCTAAATCACCTTCTCAGTGAAGCTTTCTGTGGCCTGTGATCTAAACTTACTACTCCCATCCCTCTTTCATGCTTAATTTTTCTCCTTAGCTTTTTATCTAAATACTATGTATTTTACTTATTTCTACTGATATTGTCTGTCTCTCCTACTAGGATGTAAACTCCATGAGGCAGTGATTTTTGTCTGTTTTCACTGCTGTATTCTTGGCACCTAGGGAAGTGCGTGGCGCATAGAGTATGAACTCAATAAATATTTGTTGAATGAATAATTGAAAAAAATCAGTGATACATGTCATAAAAAATAAGGATTATTAATGAAAGTATAATTAACCAAGGTCTGTGAGCCTAACATCTAAAAATGCTCTTATGTTGTTGGATTTTTGTGGAAATCTGTTTTTGGAGGACCTTTGACTTTATTTCCCACAAGACCAGGTTTGAGTTCTCATATCTTTGCAATGTACAGCTTTAGAGATGAGTGTTCAAGAAGGAAGAGGATAATAATAAAAATAAAAGTGAGTGTTAAATAACGTCCATTGTTTGCCATGATGGATGAGCTAATGATTTTTAAAAATTATTACTACATAGAGCTTACTATTCATAGCCAACTGAAATTAGAAATGAAAAAAAAAAAGTTGCTCCTTGATTGAATTAGCAGTGTCTGGCACACAGTAATGTAATATATAAAGTTGGACTTGGATGCCATCCAAAAGGGCTTAGTTATTGAAGTAGTTTTATTTCTCAAGTGATACTAAAGAATAGGCATGGGCGTCTGGGCTGGTTACAGTTAAACTTAGGAATAAAATAAGGAACAGTAATGAAGATACTATCTTTAGACCTAAAAATTACAAATCCTTAGTTATTATTCCTTATCAGCTTATAAAGTAAACAATGAATGTACAGACTACAAGCTCTCAAATGAACTATAGATGAAAAGGGCAATAAATATTAGCCAGAGTTAGAGGTAGAATGATATAATGGAAAGATAAGGGTTGGGAGACCTGGGTTCAGTTTTCACTATGTCACTAACTAGCTGTGGGATTTGGAGTGAGTCATTTAAATTCTCTTAGTTACCTCAACTGTAGAATGTGAGGATGGACTGATAGGTTTCAAAGATCCTCTTAAGTATCATAAGTTTTTTTACTTTAAGCTTAATCACTGTGGTAGGAAGAATAACGTGCTCCATACCCCAAAAGATGTCCATATCCTAATCCCCAGAATTTGTGACTATGTTGTTACATGGCAAGGGGAAATTAAGGTTGCTAATAAGCTACCATAAAATAAGATTATCCTGAATTATCTGGTTGGGCCCAAAGTAATCACAAAGGTTCTTAGAATGTAAAAGAGGGAGGCAGAAGACAGAGAGAGTGATGTGATGTGAGAAAGGCTTGACCAACCATTGCTGGCTTTGAAGATGGAGGAAGCGACCATGATGAGCCAAGGAATGTGGGCAGCCTCAAGAAGCTGGAAAGGAAAAGAAAACAAATTCTGTCCTAGAGCCTCCAGAAAGGAGTACAGCCCTGACACCTTGATTTTAGCCCAACGAGCCTTGTGTCAGACTGCTGACCTCTAGAACTGTAAGTAATAAATTTGTGTTGCTTAACCATTAAGTTTGTGGTAATTTGTTATAGCAGCGGTATGCAGTCATGACATGTACTGTAACTAGCAAAGTTGCACCTAAGTTTATCACAGATGCGGGGTTTTAAGTAAAAGTCTTACACTCAGGAGTTCTGTAAAGATCATCACAGCCATAAGTAATCAGAGACCATGAAAAGTTTGTAAAAAAGCTGTGGGAATGAGTAGAGAGAGTCTACAGGGGAATACAATTTTTACTAGTCATTCATGTGAAGAGTAGAAACTTTGATGTTTATTTAATAAAGAAAAGAAAATGGCAAGAGAAGAGAAATTAGAAGGGTTATACACAGTGTAGGAATTTGTTTCTTCTCTGGGTCTCCGTTTACTCAACTCGTCTATAAAATGAAGTGCTGGGATAAATAATTTCTAAATTTCTCTAGCTCTGAAATAAGATTTTAAGATCCTGACATGCTAAAACCGGCCTTTGACACCACTCCTCTACCCTCCCCCACCCCAGTTTGAAAAGTAATCATTTTAGAAAGTACTATAGTTATCTTTAGTATCTGATGGTAAAGCTTCACAGAAAGCTCTTAGTTTGCTAACAAGGAAGTGGCTCTGAATTTTAACCCTGACATTTTTATTCAGGTAGGGTGCATGGGAAAATTGTTTAGCTTTCTTAGTCTTTGGCCACTTCACATATAAAAGTATGGTAAACATTTAGCTTGTTGGATTTCCCAAGGAATGAATTGTTTTAGATGAAGGTTTATTGAAGGTTTATTCCTTTATGTAACTAAACTTTATATATTTTTGATGAAACTATTTCTAAAGCAAAACACATACTCTATTTTTATATAAAATTTAACAAGTACCATATTACCTTTTCTTGAAGAGTCATCACCAGTAAAATCAATTACTATACTGGGCTGTAATATGGTGATGTTCTAGACAGGGGTCTGTAAGCTATGGACTGCAGCCTGTTCTTGTAAGGCTTGGGAGATAAGAATGGTTTTTACATTTTTAAAAGGTTGTTAAAAAAAATTGTGACCTAGACCATATATGGTATGCAAAGCCTAAACTATATACTATCTAGCCCTTTACAGAAAGGTTTATTGACTCTTGTTCTAGAAAAAGATGTATAGGCCTCTTCACCAAATGTCTACAACTTGACTGAACTTTATGCTCTGTCACTAAAGGAAGTATACATATCTTGGCACAGTGTTTGACAAGGTAGCAGCTCAAATATTTGTGGCAAAATAAAGGCCAAAGGTATTTAAAATTATTTTGTTGATTCTTGTTACACATTCTCCTACTCACCCACAGGTTTTCTTCAATCACTATGCCTGCCCCTAGCAATATCTCCTCCTTTCTACTCTCCACCTTTCTAATCTCGGTTTGGAAATTTGATAACAATTCATAAACATATTAAGCAAGGTAAGATTAAATTGTTTACCTACAAACCCTGGAACTATTTTCTGAGTAGAATGCAGGTGGTTTGGTGGCTTATTTTGATTGCCCAAAGGCCTTTTTGTTTGTTTCCTGGTTCTAGTATCCTTTGGAAAAGCAATGTTTTAGGAAAGATAAGATCTTACTGTAATATACCTGTTTTTTTTTTTTGTTTTTTTTTTTAAGAGCCGGGGTCTCTCACTCTGTTGTCCAGGCTGGAGTGCAGTGGCGTGATCATAGGTCACTGCAGCCCTGAACTCCTGGTGATCTTCCTGCCTCAGCTTCCTGAGTAGCTAGGACTACAGGCATGCACTACCATACCTGGCTGATATTTATTTATTTTATTTTTTGTAGGGACAAGGTCTTGCTATGTTGCCCAGGCTGGTCTCAAACTCCTGGCCTCAAGTGATCCTCCTGACTCAGCCTTCCAAAGTGCTGGGATTACAGGCATAAGCCACCGTGCCTAGTCCATTTTTTATTTTTATAATATAGAAATAGCATTATGAGCTAGTCACCAAAATATTAAACTGAAGCAATCTGAGTGGTAGAATTTCCTTGGAATATCTGAATTTATTATTATTTTTTACAATGGACATACTTTTTTTTTTTTTTAAGAGACATGGTCTCCTGCTGTTGTCCAGGCTGGAGTGGCACGATCATAGCTTTCTGCAGCCTCGAACTCCTGGGCTCAAGGGATCCTCCTTCCTCAGCCTCCAGAGTAGCTGGGACTACAGGCCTGTGCCTGGGCAGGCTAATTTTTTTTTTTTTTTGGAGGAGAGGTAGGTCTAGTTGTATCCCTCAGGTTGGTCTCCAACTGCTGGCCTCAAGCAATCACCTCACCTCAGCTTTCCCAGTAGCAGGGCCTACAGGCATGAGCCACTGCCCCCTGCGTACTTTTATAATCAGAAAAGCTGTTTTCACTAAAAGTAAAAAAAAAGACGATAAATTGGAAGGATCTCTCCACCCATCTCACCGACTCAGCTATTTTCATTTAGCATATTTTCTATCATTATTTGATCATAGTTTTTTAATGGTTGTAAATATTGTGTTTATGTTTTTATTTTGACTCATACTTCGGTTGCCATAAGTATTTTATTACTGAAAAATAAGCTGTAAATATAAAATACTGCAGGAATGCCAACAATCAATATGGTGAAAAGCGACTAATCATCTTTTTGACCTCTGCTCGACTCATTATTTTATACAAGCTTAAATGAATAAAATCCAATTTGGATAGTGTTATGGTTGACAAAACACTTTACTTCATTTATTCCTCACAACCACCCTGCGAGGTAGGCACATTCTCGGAGGTAAAATGACTTGGCCAAAGTCCCCAGGCTGGTCTAGGGGTAAGGCTCAGGAGTCTGACCACGGAAACAGGAACAGGCCTTTGGAGGAGCTTCTAATAATATTAAAGCTTTCACTAAACCCTGGCCTCCTATGTACGCTCACCTGACATTTACCTTTACAAACTCAAATTCTTTCACGCCAGGAAGTCAGGCTGCGGGCTGGGGAAACCGGTAGCTCACACCAAAAGCCACCACTGTCCATCCCCAAAGACCCAGTGCCAAGGCAGTGCAGAAAGTACAGTCCGCCGCCTCCCCCGAGCCGCAGACTGCGTACTGGCCCCGGACTAACCTGACCAGGTCGGTCATGCAGGAGCCCACCACTACCACCGCCGCCACCTCCTCCTGCCACTGCCTCCTGGGTTCCCCAAACGCCGCCATTGCTCAAAGGTGGTGCTGCCCACTGGGACGCTGACCTTTGCCCTTTGCCTGACCTCGTAACCAGAGACGCCGCTTCTACCCTCCCTAACGACGCGGGCCTTTCAGCCGCCTACGCGGGTCGCCCACCTGAATGCCCGAAATCACCCCTCCCATCAACTGCTCCCTCTTCTTCCAGAAATAGTCTCCCTGTACAGCGTCACACTGCAGAGCCCTCCTGATAACTGCGACACTCCGCGCTCCTCGCCACTCACGAGGCAGACGCTGAGGAAGGAACTGTCAGGCACTGCGGGGACGCCTTTCCGAGCGCCAGGCTTGGCGCGGCGCGGGGGCGCGCACGCCGCCCGGCTCCTGGGCCGCCGAGGGGGCGGGGCGGGACGTCCGGGGAGCGCGCACGCATCCGGCCCACGGCGCGCGCGCAGGTGGGTGCGTCGGTCGGGGGCGCGCTCGGGTAACCGGTACCCCACGTAGTCGCCGGTTACCGATCGGACTAAGTTCCAGGTACCTGGACTGGGGCTGGTGCGGGGAGGTTGGATCCCGAGTCGCACAGGTGGCGCTAAAAGCCGTGGTTTAAATATGGCCAGAGGGGTCCCCTCTTCCTATAGAGAAGGCCCCCGTTCCAGAGATGCCCTTCTCACCCCCCTCACGCTGATCTCCTCAAGAACGAGCCCCCGAGGCTTCTCTTTCTCCATATCTGGCCCGTCCTCTGGTCTCTGATTAAACCCAGAGGATTTATCAACCCTCCTCCTTGTCGCTTGATGAGGGGGATCACACAATTTAGGAGGGGGAACAGTGCCCCGTTTTAGATGTCCCCTAGAGTGGGGTGGTCTTTCTTTGGGTCTGAGCTGACTCGTTTTTCTTGAACGTTGCCCCTTGGAGAAATTGCTTCTCTAGTGTAACTTCCCTCGTGCACTGTATGACGTAGACGTGATGCAGAAGGATGCCACCCTTTTCCGTTCCATGACGTCAGCAGGGCACATGTTTCCCCTGTGTTTGTCATCTCATTTTAATTGCAAGAACCTGGACGGTGCTTTAGACGTCTTTGTATTCCTCCCATCAAAGGACCTTATGTGACCTTATTTCGGGACAGCAGACTCTTGTAAAATTGTAATTTTGCGTTTTCCTCCTGCAGTACGTCAAAATCAGGAAATACAAATTGCAGAACTAGCATTTGCGTATTTGGGATCTATTATAATGCTGTCATATGTAAAAGTTACTACTGGGGTGACCCCGGTCCATGTACCTAGCTCAGTGCACCGAAGGATCATTATCTTTGGCTATTCAGTGACTTCTTATTTTGGAGTCAGTATATTTGTTCCTCTTTCTTAGAGAAGTCACACCTCCTCATGGTTGAAACAGATTATAATGCTGCAGGAAATCTTGCACTGTCAAAAAATAGTATTTATGGTTGTTCTGGAAATAAAGACAAATTCGTTCCCTCAGGTATCATCTTAAAGTCATGAGAGTTGCTAAGTTGGAATGGGTCGTTGTCACCTTTAGTATGGTTTGGCTTCTGGAGCAGGTTTGTTCTCTTTAGCATTTGACTAGGGAATCAGGCCAGCTTCCACAGTAGGCCAGCAGTAGTCTAGATTTTTCTAATTGTAAAGCAATTATTCCTTTAAATTCATGACTTTTTGTCTTTTCAGATTTTACAAGATGTATGCTTTAAAAAAATCACCTTGATGCTTTTCTCTTTAGTGATCAAATTTATCAATGTTTATTTTAGATGAAGAAGGGTTTAGTGGATTTTGAGAAAGATCTCAATTTGAATTCTGATCCTTCTGCTTGCTAGTTTTATGACTTTGAATAAGTGACTTTGTTTTGCTGAGCTTTAGTTTTCTTATCCATAAAATGGGAACAATTACTGTTCTCAGGGAGCAGTATTGGGGGGAAGTAAATGAAATTACAAATAGAGGTTAGTAATATAGTGCCTAATAGTGAGCAGACGTTTAGAATGTGTTGGTTGTGTTTCCCTGTGTTGTAGAAGTGAGAGGTAAAATAATAGTAGGCACTGTGGGGAAAAAAACACAGAATAATAATTTTGTAATGTAGGTGAGACTCTTTTGCTTTTTTCCAAGATGAGTATTTCTGTGTTTTGCATATGATCTAGATAAGCATCCCTTCAAGAACTGTGACATCAGTGTATAGAAATAAAGGTGGAAATGTTGCAGAAAAAAAAATAGGCTTCAAAGTGATGATATAGATTAGTATACTGTTCAAAGTCAAATTACAGTAGTTATCCATATCATCTGCAAAATGGGAATTAAAATACTTTCTTTACTATCCTGGCTTGTGAAGATCAGCTGTAATAATGTATAGGAAGCTTCTTATTAGTGATAAAGTTATAAAAATGTACATGATTTTTATGATTGGTGGTACAGTGCATTAGATGTTTATTTTTACTTTGTAATGACAGAATAGTAGCGGGAGATCATCTGTTAAGTGGTCAGAAGAGGAGCTTGTTTTATATTTGCAGAGAGGATGACTTGGGAATTGAAGTATAAAGTTTTTATCATCTTAAAGGTACTTCTGGTGTCATCACTATATAGGGTCACAGCATTATTTTTTTTGAAGAGCACTGCAGTCTTTCCCTTTCTTACTAACTGAAATGATAAATTAAAACAGGTGCTACTTTTCAACATTTATTTTAGCAGGGACTTGTAAATTCACATGTGGTATAATGTATGAAAACTAGAATCAGAACATCACTTGCTTGTAACTTGCTAGAAATTAATTTGCTTTTGATGTGGGATTCTTTAAGATTGAAGAAGAAAACGATGATTCGAATTGACTTACATCTGAAAGTAGAGGCTTTCATTTAGAGATCTATTAAGAGGAATTAATGTACTCCCTTTCCCAGCCCCATGAATTTCCAAGTAATTTAGATATGATTTATTAGTTCTGCTTTTGTATTTTCAAGTGTAATAACTTCTTAGTGCCTTGAAGTTAAACACTTTATGGTCCATGTTAGTTTGTGTTGCTTAGTATCTGAATAGGTGTATGTTTTCATGTTGTAATTGTTCAAGTAGATTTTTGCTACATATATTCCAAAGATTTTGCTGCATCTATTCCCCCTACCAAAATTTCTGAGGCCATATTATATTCTCTCCATACCAAAATATTTCTCTCGCTCTTGTCTTCTTATTCATTAATTTATTAAAAAATCGTTTTTGAGTGCTTAGTGTGTGCCAGGTACTTTTGTTAAACTCTAGGGATTCAAGACATAATCCTTACTGGGGAGAGATCACATAAGCAGGTAGTTAAAATACACTGTGGAAGGACAGTTATTAGGAGAGGTATATCAGCAGTAAATAATTTCTAGTAAGTAACAACTGCAGGCAAGTTATGCTTGTTCTAGAGGTTTATATGGTATTGTCAATCAAGTTCTTACTCCTTGTGGGGACACAGAGGGAGAGATTCTTAACCCAATGGTGTGTGTATTTTGTGTGTTAGGGGGAGAGAGTTGTTAGCAAAGGCTCCTTGGCCTCAAGTAAAGTAAAACAAGCCAGTTGTAAGATAGAGTGTGGCAGTGTAGAAATCAGCTTTGGGAAGGAGAAAGGAATTGCATTTCAAGAGTTCCTTCTACTCCTGAAAAGCAGTGGTGTAGTCCATGTCCTGAGTGGCTGAGCAACAGGGAGGTGGTTTCTTCTGGGAGATCTTTGGAAGCGGTTGCTCTGAAGATGGGAAATGAGATATTTTATTCATGCAAGAGAAACTGTTGTTTGCTGTGCCAGTTTTCGGGAATCTTGTATCTAGCTCCTTTGTAAACTCTGATCACCTTTCTTTCCTTCTGCTTTCAGTGGTGATTTACAAATCAAGTTAAAATGTCCCCTGAAGTGGCTTTGAACCGAATTTCTCCAATGCTCTCCCCATTTATATCTAGCGTGGTCCGGAATGGAAAAGTGGGACTGGATGCTACAAACTGTTTGAGGATAACTGACTTGAAATCTGGGTATGTACCAGAACTAATTCAGTGAATGTACCGGAACCAATTCAACCTTTACCTAATGATAAACATTCCTTACCAGACTCATAAAAAGTGAATAGCACAGAAGTTCATAAAGTCATGATATCACATGTTGATTCAGTTGGTTTTGTGCAAATCTTGATATTTTATGTTTCAAGTTACTTAATTTGTGTTGTGGGCCATTGCTTTACAAGCAGAATGTTCATGTCTTTTTTCTGGTTTATCTCTTTGTGAACAGTGTCTCATGGGGTTTTTAGCAAGTGTGTTTTCCATTCACTGGCTTGTTTTCTTGTTGTGTTTGCTGCAGTCCAGCAACAAATATATTCAGAATCTTACATCATTTGGTAATCTCTCTTAATATGAAAATTATAATAATTAGGCAAAATGAATCATTCCTCACAATGGGGTTGAAACTGCATGATCTCACACCTAGAAATGTTGCATTTAAAAAACCATTTTATTTTGAAATAAATTTAGATTTACAGAAGAGTTACAAAAATGCAGGAAATTAACGTTGTTACAGTATTGTTAATTGTTTACAGTCTTATTTTATTTTTGCCACTTTTCCCATTAATGTCCTTTTTTTGGTCAAGGATCCAGTCCAGTATATAAATTGCATTTAGTTGTCAAGTCTCCTTCGTCTCCCCAACCTATGAAAGTTCCTCAGTCTTTCTTTGTCTATCATGACCTTGACACTTTTAAAGAGCACTGGCTAATTATTTTGTAAAATGTCCTTCCACATGGGCTTGTCTAATACTTTCTTTTCATTAGAGTGGGAAATGCATTTTTTCCCCCAAGAATACTACACATGTGTTGTTGTACTATTAAATATCATGTTCATATTGCTTTTTACTGGTATATTAACTTTGATCACTTGGTTAAGATTTTGTCTACCAGGTTTCTCCACTGTGAAGTTAACTGATTTTCCCTTTGTAATTAGTGAGTACTATATCTTGTGTAATGTGATGCTTTGAGACTTTGCAAATACCCTATTTCTCATCATAGTTTTGTCCGCTAATTTCAGCATCCATTGATGGTTCTTGCCTGCAACTATTACTACTCTGGTGCTTGTCTAAGAGTGATTTTTCTATTTCCCTCATTCTTCCCACATGTGTTAATTTAAATTCTACTATAAGAAAGCACTGTCCCTTCTCCCCAAATTATTTATTTATTTATATATTTATTTATGTCAGTATAATTTTTAGGGATTTATTTTATTCTATGGGTTATGATTCAGATACTATCATCATTTATTTTGTTGCTCAGTTGTTCCAGCTTTTGTCTTTGGGAACTCTTATCAAGTGGCTTTTGTGTGCTTTTGACATATCCCCATTGTTTTTGAGCACTTTCTTACTAGAAGTGTTATATTCTTTTTTTTTTTTTGATATGGAAGAAGTTTTATTGCACTAGGGAATTTGTGGGTGACATAGGTTCTAGGTGCTAGGCCAAGGTGGTATGGGCTGTGCTCTCCGATGGGGTGTCCACTGATGAAACCACTGGCATGGATGAAGATGCAGCCAGGGATCCCACTGACCTGGTCCAGGGCCGCCTCCTGAAGACCTTGCCATAGCTCTGGCAGGGGAAGCCAGGTTTGGGATGAGTGGGGCTCCTTGGGCACGCACTATACCCACCGCTGTACGGCCTGGTAAGTGTAGATAACAAAGGCGATGGCTGGGGAGCAGGCAGCCCAGATTCCAGGTGGTTGAGATGATCCTTCCAGGGGCATCCACCTTTTGCCAGTTCTACTATTTCCCCTCTTAGGTCCACCTGGAATCACTGAGCCAGGGTCTTTTCCACCAAGGCCCCAGGCTAGCTGCCAGGTGTGCTGGTAGAAGCCTAGTCTCTGTAGAAACTCTTCTCTAAGAGTTAGATCCATTGTGTGCTTGAACCCGGCCTTGGTATCTTGATTAGGCTGATTCTAGGTAGGATTAAGTTCAGCAACCCAGGCACTCAGGGTAGTGGCTAGTGCATATTG
The DNA here is from genome assembly GCA_023783475.1 of Daubentonia madagascariensis. Lineage (NCBI taxonomy): Eukaryota > Metazoa > Chordata > Mammalia > Primates > Daubentoniidae > Daubentonia > Daubentonia madagascariensis. The sequence continues at coordinate 23,671,414 of JAKFHU010001035.1, forward strand.
AGGCTCTCTCTCCTCCCACTGTTAGATCCCATTGTCCACTGTGTCCACCTCCTCCATGAAGTTCTTGTACATCTTGTCGTAGAGGATGCCCACCGTGCTGTCCTCTTCAATAGTGCCCAGCAATTGGGCCAGCAGTTTGTGCCTGAAGTATAGATAAATGAGTCCCATGCTGCTCACCTTGGTCTGCCACGGCTTCCCAGGGGACAGGGAACTCATGGTGTCTGTGAAAGATGTCTGATGATAGGCCAATTGATGTCTCTGAGGGTTGTATGTGCCACACACATCCACCATGATGTCATGCGATGTCCCATGAAGCCAGTTTTTTGGGGTCCTGGGTCCATACCATCTCTGCATCATGGTACTCTGGCAGGAGGTGAAGCAATGTCCATGCCAGCACCTTGTTGCAGTGGAAGGTACCTTTGCATGTCTCGATTTGAGGCAGTTGTTGCTGCAGTTGTTTAGAGGGTGGGATGGACTCTGGGCCAAGCATGTGGTGCTGGGTTTGGAGGGGTGGCGGCAGTAGCAACAACAGTGGTAAGAGCAGAAATGTTGTATTCTTGATTCTCTTTTAGCTGTCCTTGTTAGACCCTTTTGCCTTTTACAAATCTTGCTGTTTTTGGACTAAGCTGAAGACTTGGATATAAGGATATAGACTTACGTTCTTTAGTGGTAACAAAAAGAAGACTGAGTTGGACACTTCTTTGGCATAGTAGTATGCTTTTTAAAAGATCTGGTATTATATTCAATTTCATTAATCAAATATTTATTGATCATTTGCTATTTGTTAGTCATTTTGCTAGTGTTTGGCACACATAGCTCCTTTTTTTGTTGAGGAAAAAGAATGTGGTAGAAAGAACTCTGGTGGAGTTGATAGGAAGAAGGTTTTAATGTTGTTTTTGCCACTTTGAATCTAAAAATTAACTGTACACATATTAGGGGATTTATAAATAAATTGTCATCCTTACAGTGGTCAGGGATTGGAAATTGACTTTTTAATTTCTTTTACCAGTTTAGAATTTTGTACCATTTAGTCAAGCAGCAGACCAGGTGCTTAGACAGGCTTCCCCAGCTTGAAAATGGTGATAAGAAGTGGGGATTGTGAAATGGAGATTGTGTGTACGATTCATTCAGCCAGAATTTCCCAAATTATTATAGACAACTTAGATACAGATTGGGGCCTCCTAAATTATAAAATACTTTCTTTAGATGGACTTCATCTCTGATTGAAGTCATTAGGATCACATCTTAAGAGGGTATTTTCTAGTTGCCCCTACAGTAATTTTTGGCCCACATAAAGCAGTGATGCACTTCCTTTACTGTGCTCATTTCTTGCCACTTGGTTGCTTTGATTTTGATTTAATCTTTCTGGGACCTTTAAATCAGTTAATTTTCTTCTAGGTCTGATAATAAAGAGATTTTCAAATGGACGACAAGGTATTTCAGAGTAACTCTTCAGGTTTTGTCCTATTTTCATGTTTCTTTCCTTCTCTGATTTTTTAAAAAAAGCTTCATTTGCATTGTGCTCATTTCTCTTTTTCTATATGTTTTTGAAGGCTTAAAACTGTTGGTCTTAAGTTCCTTTGGCTCAACACAATTGTACATAATCCTACTATTTTCTCTTCCTTTCCACCCCAGGTCTTCTCCTGGGCCCAACCTATCTTGCATTTTACTGCTAGGATCATACACATTAAGGATTTTCTTCTTTTCTAGGAAGGGGGTGAGCTTGGAGAAAAGGAGACATTTCAGGTGTGCATTGAGAGTCTTAAGTATGTATAACCAGAGGCAGTTTCCATTTTCTCACTGGTTCTCAATTTCTTTATCCATAAAAAGGACAATCAGATTAGATGACTAAGATTTCTACAGGTCAAAAATCCTGTGAAAACAACCCAAATGTCCATCAAGTGATGAATGGATAAACAAATGTGGTATATCTACAAATAGAATATTATTTAGCCATAAAAAGTAATGAAGTACTGATTCATGCTACAACATGGATGAGCCTTGAAAGCATTATGCTAAGTGAAAGAAGCTCATCACAAAAGGTCACATGTTATATAATTTTATTTATATGAAATGTCCAGAATAGGCCAATCCATACAGACAGAAAGTAAATTAGTGGGTGCCAGGGGCTGGGGGAATTAGAAGTGACTACATGGATATGCACTTTCTTTTTGGGATGACAACAATATTGTAAAATTAGATAGTGTTGAAGGTTGTGCAACTTTGTGAATAAACTAAAAATGACTAAATTGTATATTTTTAGGGTGAATTTTATGGTATGTGAATTATATCTCAGTAAAGCTGCCATTAAAAAAAGCACAATCCAAGCCACTAGCATGTGTGTGTAGTCCCAGCTACTTGGGAGGCTTGCTTGAGTCTAGGAGTTCGAGGTCAGCATGGGCAACACAGTGAGACCTCTGTCTCTAAACAAACGAACGAATAATAAACCAGCCCGTGAACCAGGGATGTTCATTGGCCGGAATGGATAGAATATAGAAATAAGTCTTTCTTCTTTAGCATGTCACAAACATTCTTTTCAGAGGTATTGAAGACCTGACAGGGGACTGATGACCAGTGAACTGGTGACTGGTTTATGTAAGATGATATTAACCTGAACTTCTTACTCCTTGCATCAGTATCCTGAGAGACCAGTTGGGTTCATTAACATAAAGTCACATTGCTTCTTTCCTGCAGATTCCCTTTTGGGTGTTCCCAAATTCCTGAATGTTTAGTTGAGTGTTTAAGTACAGATAGGGGATCTGATGATGAATTTGAAATGAATCCACTAGTCCTGGCTCTGTCTGGACTAACTGTGCCTGAAAAATATTTGAAATGGAACTTAATGACATTTAGTATTTACAGAATTTACTTTCTTTAGCTTTTAAAAAGGAATAAAAATACCTCTACCTACATTAACAAAGTTGCTCTGCATAAAATGATGGGAAAAGCTTTGTTAATTCAGAGCATTACTGGTACCTTTTATGTAGTACTTGTCTGAAAGATTCATGAAAGTTCTTTAGAAGTTCATTAACTTTCTTCAATCCTCAGTCAACCAAAGTGTGACTCCCTCAAGTTTCTATAGCAAAAGTGTGTCAGGGTTAGGTAAAAGAATGACTTCTTTTTGGTGTGTCACTTTTGGCATTTCCCTTTCTTTTAGATCTGCAGCAGTCACAGTTGTGAGACTTGGGACCCACATTTGTAATTTTTGTTAACTCAGGAGGGTATTAGGACATAGTATATATAAAAGGTATAAAATGAGGAGACTGATTTTTAGAGGTTGCAAGAACCAATCTTGTTATTACATGTAGCCACTTGCCCTTGAAGAGATGAGGTCTATGTATCTACATTCTAGATCTGGCTCATAAGGGGAATAGATAGGCAAGAACTTAAAGCAAGATTTAAAAAAAAATAGCAGTTCATTTTTATTTTTATTATGGTGCCTAGATTTTTCTACCTTACTTAAGACTATGTATTTCTAAACTCCTTTTTGAGGCATCAGTATCTTAAGGACAGAGCTCTTGTTTAATTTATTTTTATGCCTTCTTAAGGTCTGTCGTGGGCTGGATATGGGAGCTCATGCCTGTTATCCTAGCACTTTGGGAGGCTGAGGCAGGAGAATTACTTGAGGCCAGGAATTTGAGACCAGCCTGAGCAACACAGGGAGATCCCATCTCTACAAACAATAAAATTAGCTAGCTGTGGTGGCATGTGCCTGTAGTCCCAGCTACTTGGGAGACTGAGGCGGGAAGATGGCTTGAGCCCAGGAGTTTGAGGTTGCAGTGAGCTATGATGACACGACTGCCCTCTAGCCTGGGCAACAGAGTGAGACCCTGTCTCCAGTTAAAAAAATGAAAGGTCTATCATGGTACCTTTCACATGTAATGTTGTAAGTAGGAGTTGAATGGATGAATTAGATATTTTCCTAGAGAGGTTGCTTGGTTTGGGGATGAGAGTGGTTTGTTCTTGTGGCTTGGAAGAATGTTTATTGGCCTGGTGGGGTATTGCTTAAATTGTTATGCATAATTCTTTTTAATGATATTCCCTGACAAATCAGTTGACATTTTGAAATTATAGTAAAGTGTTACGGTAGTGGGTTTACTCTTCTAGGTAAAATATAGACTGAGATCTGGAGGGGCCAAATTATTAATTTTAGGGAATTATTCCATGAGTTTACTGAATGTTTATTAGTTCTCTGCTCTGTGTTAATTTGATCACAAGCATGTGCTATGTGTAAGATGCCATATTTTGCCATTTTTAGTGATTTTTCTAATGTTGAAGATGTCTAAATGTCTGTTCAGCATTCTGGAATGATGCCTGGCATATATAACAGGGAGCAAAGCAGAGAGTGCTTACTGCAACCTGTGGCAGCTGAGCCTTAATATCTTTTTTCAGTATATTTTGGTGACTCAACCTTACTGGCACATGGCTGTGTTTGGGGCATCTGCTGTGACATCTCATCCGCCCACAACTACCTATTGCATTTTTTGTCCATGTTCTGAATTTCATTACTTAGTTAAAAATAGATACTCAGTGTAATTCTTGATTACTAAATAGGCAGAACAATTTTAAAAGATGAGTGCTGTAAGCTGTGGAGACTGATTTCAGTTTGGCTGCATGAGTTTCTGTAGCTGGCAGGCAGAACCTTTCTTTATTAGCCTTGTGTCTGGAAGGAAGCTGCTGCCCTTGGAGGCAATAGTTTAATTTTGAAGATGGGCAACTTTTAATAATTTAATATCTAGTTATTCACTTGGCTTTTCAGGTTCATTTTCTTTTCTGTATTCTTCCCTGATCTCATTCCCCTTTCTCCCTGTGCATGCCTTCATACTTTATATACATAATTGTATCCTTAAACAATATATAGTATTATTTTGCATGTTTAAAAAGTTTGTACAAACCATATACTACATATATTCACTGGCAACTTGCTTGTTTTGCTTAGTATTAAGTTAATGAGATTTATCTGTTGATACAGAGCTGGTACTGTCATTTGTACTGCTATATCATATTTCATTGTATAAATATGCCCCCCATTTTTAATTCATTCTTCTGCTGATGACTTTTGTGTTGTTTAAAAAATATATTTTTTTAACAAAGAATGCCATAATGAACATTCTTTCACATACATGTAAGAAGATGTGAGAATATTTTCTGGGGCAAAAGTTTTCAAACTGGGTATGTTTACCCATTAGTGGTTGTAAAATCGATTGAGTGAGTCATCCCAACGTTTAAAAAATGAATGAGAACAAAATGGAATGTGTCACACATAGTAAGAATAAGCACTGTATTGTGAATTTTCATTTCAATTAAATCAGTAAGTGTGTGTGTACTGGGTCATAATGAAAAATATGTGTGTGATGATCAAAAAATTTTGAAAGTTACCCCTCAAGGGTGTATTCCTAGAAATAGAATTGCTAGCTTCTAAGGTATATGCATCTTCTATTTTACTAGATATTGCCAGATTGTATCAATTTCCTTCCACCAGAAATGAGAGTTCTCATTATTCTGTAGCCTTACTAATACTTGGTATTATTGTCAGACTTAAATTTTTGCCAAGATGATGAGGTATGAAATGGTATCTTATTATGGTTTTAACTTGTATTTCTCTGATTGCTAGTGTGGTGAAGTCTTTTCATATGCTTATGGGCAATTCAGATTTCTTCTTTTGAGGATATCTTTTATCTTTTAAGTGGATTGTATATTTCTGTAGATTTTTAAAGCATTCTTTATGTATTTTGGATACTGATCTTTTGGCAGTTACATGTATTACAAATGTCTGCTCACAGTCTGTGGCTTATATTCTTATTTTGGTACTACTCATGTCCAGGAGTTCTAATTTTAATGAAGTCAAACTCATCAGTATTTTTGTTTTTAGATTTGTGTGCATGTGCATGAGAGAAAGAGAGAGGCAGAGTTTTAAGAAATTCTGGCCTATCTGAAAGTCTTGTATCTTCCTTTAAGAATTTTAAAGTTTTCCTTTCTTTTTTCCTTTTTTTTGGTCTTTAAATAGAAATTTATTTTTTCTATAAAATATGAGGTGAAATAGCAATAAAGTTTCTTTTCCCCCCCATATGGATAATTGGTTAACCCAGCATCATTTATGGAGAAGGCCATCCTTTGCCCATAGATCTGCAATGCTACCTGTCTTTATGTCAAGTTTATATCACATGTGGACCTGTTTCTAGGCTTTCTGTTCTGGTTGATGAGCCTTGTTGTCCGTGTGCCAATTCCACACTGTCTTAACTATTATAGCTTTGTGGAATGTCATGATAGCTAGTACACAAATTTTCCCCATCCATCTTGTTCTATTTTTTAAAAATTGTCTTGCTTAACCATATGTTCTAAATACTTTTTAATAATCTCATTTGAGTAGTTATATACTGTTCCATCAGGAAATACGACATGTTAATAATTCAGTTAAAGAAAAATCTTCTTAATTCATTGAAAAAATGAAATGAAGGGAAACTGACCTGATGAGGGGCTAATTGAGAATTGATGGTCAGGAAAGCTCTCTCTGAGAAAATGGCATTTAAGTTGAATCATGAAAGATGATAATATAGTAATCACCCCTTATCCTTGAGGGGTATGTCCCAAGACTCCCAGTAAGACCCCCAGCACATGCTCAAAACTGCAGATAGTACTGAACCTGATTGCTGTCAATAGGAACATGTTTTTGTGCATGTCTTCCACCCACAAATTTAATGCCTTTTCCATCTTAACTAAGCACTTACCACTGTGGCCATAATTTTTATAGTTTGAGGTGGGACAGCAAAACTGTAACAGATTTTGTTTTCCTTCTTCACAATTTCATGGGTAGAAGATTCATTCTTACCATCGTTCTTAGCAACCTCAACATATGACTTTTTTCTTTCCTTATTAAGTCGAGAACTTTTACCTTTTCACTTAAAAGAAGCACTTTATGGCTTCTTTTTCGCATATCTGAATTGCCAGCATCATTATTCTTCTGCTTTGGGGCTATCTTTAAATAAAATAAGCATTACTTGACTTTAAACACTGACATACTGTGACAGTGGATCTGATCACTGAGATGGCTACTGAGTGACTAATAGGCAGATAGTGTAGACAGCTACACTGAACAAGGGGATGTTTCATGTTCCAGGCAGGACAGAGCAAGACGGTGTGAGATTTCATCACACTGCTCAGAATGGCGTGCAATATAAAATTTATGAATTGTTTCCGGAATTTTCCATTTAGTATTTTTGGATTGCAGTTGACCCAGGGTAACTGAAACTGTGGAAGGCAAAACTATAGGTAAGGGGGGACTACTGTACTTCAGTGTGAAGAGCTAGGGGATTTGGTGTAAAAAGGAAATACCATGTATGCAGGCGGGAGAAAGCTTCACATGTACATGGATCTGCAATGCTTCTATGCTTGGAATGTAGTGAGATAGTGTAAGAAGGAAATGCAGTGAGATTCTAGAGGTAGTCAATGTTCAGATTGTGCAGAGCCTGGTGGACTATGTTTGGAAGCTTGTGTTTTATTCTGGGTGGACTGAAAAGCTATTGAAGAATTTTAAGTAGCAGAGTGACATGATCTTATTTATACTTAATAAAATCACTGGTTGTTATATGGAAAATGGCTTGTGCAGAGTAAGGTATACTAGTTAACTGTCCATTACAATGGACCAGGTGAGAGATGATGGAGTCTTAGAACATGGTAGTGGCAATGGCGATGGAAAGAAATTAATAGATTAATAAACTATTTGGAAGGTAAAATCATGAGGATGTTGAATTTGGGGTTTGAGAATGAATCAAGAATGACTTCCTCTTTCTTAGTTTGAGTAAGTGGACAGATAGTCAGTCATGCCATTTGCTGAGATGGGGAAGATTCGTGGGTGGATTGTTTTAATTGGATTGATTGCTCTATAGATCTGACATACAGCTATCATTTTAGGTCTTCCTTTGCCTCTTCCTGTATTGAATCTCTTATGTTCTTGTTTTGCTTTCTTGCTTTGTTGGAGCATATACTCCAATAGTGTCTTAAGAAAGGGAGTAAAAGAGAAATTTTTTGAGTTCTTGAAAATCAGAACTTTATTCTAGTTTTAAAAATTAGTCTTTATTCTAGTTTTAAATTTGATTGATAATTTGGGCAGGTACAGAAGTCTAGGTTGTCAATTATCTTCCTTTGAATTTTGGAGGGCTTGATCTGTAATCTTGGAGACCCCCAACATACATACTGTTATAGTTTCATGGATGCAGTATCTTCTCTTATTTCTGTAAGGATATTAATTATAGCTTTAAAAATTGTTCTATACCTCGCATTCTCTCTGTTTTGCTCTCTATCTTTTATGTTGATGGATTTCTTCAAACTGATGATTCTGTCCATGTCTATTAAGGACTGAGGCTCAAAAATGTGAATTTGAAGCCCTTTGTGCGTGGATAGGGTTGTCAACTACTGAGCTTCACTGTAGTGTGATCAGGCAGCAACCTGGCTTTTTTATTGGGTGATTGCCAGATTCATCATCTGGAGGTCTTTCTCTAGGGCTATAAAATAAATGTGCCCATATGGATGCATATATTCCTGTGTATTAGCAAAATTCCAATTATTGAGCCAAAGAATATGCAAATTTTAAGACTTTTGATGTGTTTAATATATTAATATATTATATATATTTATATGTAAGTATGTATAAATATACATATAATTATATATTTTCTTCAGAAATGCATTATTAATTTACACTCCCACTAGCAGTATATGAGGATGCCAATTCCTCTACAATCTTGATCATATCATGTCAGTATTATAAATTTTATAAGATTACTTGCTAATTCAATAGATGGAAATGGTATTTAATTGCTCTTTTATTTTGCCTTATTGGCGTGCGTGTGTGTGTATTACCAATTCATGCCATGTGTCCGTTTTTCTGGCGAGGTATTTGTCTTTTTCTTATTGATTTGTAAAGCTCTTTATATATTATGAAGATTAACCCTTTGTTATAGTTTATCACAGATTTTTTTCCCTAGGTTTTTCATGTCTTTCAATTAAATCAATTAACTTATTTAATATGCAGAAGCTCTTAAATATTTTTCATTTTTGAAGCGGTAATAAATGTACAGCATTTTAAGAAACATACGAAGGAGCGATAAGTAGACAGTAAGTCTCCTGCCTGCTCCTTTCCCTAATTATCCAACTACTGTTACCCGTTTCTTTTGTTTCCTTCTAGAGGTGTTCTTTGTATATGTAAAACTTCTTTTTTCACTTATATGTAAGCAGTTGCCATGGTAGATTGTTATAATCATAATGGCCCCTGATATATCATGCCTCCCTTTATCTGTTCTCCTTTGAATGTAACTTTGTCATTCATTTGATGAAGAGGCAGAATCTATTTCCTTACCCCTTGAATTAGGATTGACGTTGTGACTTACCAATAGGTTGTGGTAAAAGTTATGCGTGGCTTCTGAGGCTAGGCCTTTAGAAGCCTTGCAGTTCCATTGTCACTCTCTTGGAGTACCCTCATCACCATGTTCAGGGGTTTCCTGGTCTAGTCTCATTGGGAGCGAATGGCCCATATATCCCATCTGCACTCAGCCCCATGGCCGCCTATCAGCTGAATGCAAGGGGGACCAGCAGAACTGACCAACCAACCCACAGATTGATGAGAAATAGTAAATTTTCTTAAGCCACTGAGTTTTGGGGGGGTTTGTTATCCAGAAATAGCTAATTGCTGTAGCAGCGTATTACATACTTATGTTAACAGTTTATTTTGAAGATTGTTCCACATTAGTATGTATAGAGTGGCTGTCTCTATTTTCATGACTGCATAATATTCCAGTGTATAAATATACTATAATCAGTTTTTATTGATAGACATTCAATTTGTATCCTATCTTTTGCTGTAAGATGGCGTTGTAAAGAATCTCCTTTTGCTTATTTATTTATTTATTAGAGACAGGATCTCGCTCTGTTGCCTAGGCTGGAGTGCAGTGGTGTGATCACTGCTCACTGCAGCCTCAAACTCCTGGGTCCCAGCCATCCTTCTGCCTCAGCCTCCCAAGTAGTTAGGACTACAGGCATGCACTACCACACCTGGCTAATTTTTAAATTTTTGTAGAGACGGGCTCTCACTATGTTGCCCAGGCTGGTCTCAAACTCCTGGCCTCGAGTGATCCTCTTGCCTTGGCCTCCCAATTCCAAAGTGCTGGAATTACAGACATGAGCCAGTGTGCCCAGCCCTATATTTATTTTTAGGATGTGAAAAATTTTACCTTTTATGTTGTCAAATCTATTTCCTTCATGTATTCTTTTAACATTTTGCATAATTAATGCCTTTTCCACTTTGAGACCACCTGTATTTTCTTCTGTTACTGTTTCATTTTTTCCTGAAATTAATTAATCTGGAATTTATTTTGGTATGTGATATGATATAGAAATGGGATTTTATTATTTTTCTAAATAGTCTGGTTGTCCCAGCACCATTTATAATATAAATCCTTTACTTATTCACTCTTTTGAAATGCCATCTTATATTCTAAATTCTTGTATTTATTTTCAACTCTCTTTTCAGTGATCTGTATACATTTGCCTTGTGCAATTACACAGCATTTTAATTATGGTAGCTTTATAATATGTTTGAATATTTGTGGTCTCACCTGCTAGGAGTTTGATTGGCATTGGATAAAACTTTTATATTTATTTGGAGAGAATGGACATCTTTACAATAGAGATCAGCAAACATTCTGGAAAGGTGAGATAGTAAATACTTTACGTATGCTAACCTTACAGTCTATGTTGCAACTACTCAGCTTCCTCATGGTAGCATGAAATATAGGACAATACACAAATGAATGACTGTAGCTGTGTTCCAACAAAACTTTAAAGAAACATATGACTGGCCTGTGGGTTGTAGTTTCACGATATCAAATATACTTGCTGCGTAATAGAGTATACCTCTTTAGGAATGTGGTCAGTCTCTACTATTTATGTCTACAGATATGTGTGTAAGTAAAGGTTTGTCTTTTCTTCATTTTGTCCCTACATGTTTACTGTTAACTTTATTACTAGGTGTTTTATGTTTTGGCTGGTATTGTGTAGAAATTCTGAGTTGTTTATTGGCAAATACAAACTCTAATGCAGATGTCAGATTGAAGTAGAATCAGAGGACACATTGGAAAATTTAATAATTCAGTAGTTCAAACAATCTTTTATCAGAATATTTAAGAATACTTTAGATAAGTTTGGAGAAAGGAAAAAATAGCCAGCACCAGAAGGGCTAAAGGAAGACCTTGGGGAGGGTCAGGGGTAGGCATAAGCTGGAAGTCAAGTTGGACAGGACCTGGAACACAGTGAGCCATCTTTAGAGATGTTGTGTGGCAGCATAATGTAGTGGTAAGCATGTGGGTTATTCAGTCAGTGAGGTCTGAGTTTGAATCCCAATTCTACCACTTAATAGCTTAATGACCTTTGATAAGTTACATAACCTTTCTGTGCTTCAGTTTTCTCTTAAATGGGGATGATATTAATGACCTTTATTTAGTAGTTATAGGCATGAATTGAGATAACTCATGTAAAGCGCTTAGAGTACTGCTTAGTCATAGTGCTCAATAATGGTAGCTCCTATTACTATATATAATATGTAATATTATGTATAGCATTATTATTTTACTATATTATTGTTGTTGTCAGGCAGCTGGTAGAATCACATGGTCATTTCAGAATCAGGGACTCTATAAAGAGTAAGTGTCTATGCAAACAGTGTAACAGTAGCTGTCTAATAAGACCCAGGCAAGCAGAGCAAAATTGGAGCTCACACATATATAACACAAGTCAGAAAAATCATATAGCAAAATGGACAGGAAATTCAGAGATTTTTTTTTCTGGGATAAATCCGTGGAAGCAGGAAAACATATCAGTGTGGCTAACTTAGACCCTGCAGGTGGATATATTATAATTTAGAATATTTGATTAGGTTGAAGAATGAGAGAATGGAAATGTCAACTTTTTTAGCAGATAGAGCCCAGCAGTTTTTAATAGTCTTGAGAGATTGAACACTTGTTTTGAGCAGATACATGCAATAACTCTTAACAGAGGGTTGAATAAGCCTCTTAAAATAGTATGCAGATGAGAGTAAGGAGTTCTGTCTGAAGATGAAGGGTACAGTGGTGGGCTGTTGAGCTCTGCTAGTGTGGGCAGTGGGTGGAGTCATAGATGGTACAAGGCAGAATTTTGGCTGGTGCACAGGGCACCTACCAGAGCATTTGGAAGCTCAGTGAATAGTGCATGGTGTTGATATTTTGAGTATTTTACTAAGGGTAGGTTATCTTTCAGGATTCCTTAGGCTTTTTTAACAAGGAGAAACATAGGTTCTCCTTACTACTCATGTTCCAACCCATACTCTTTTCTTCCCTAGATCTCTCTATTCTGGGTAGCTGCCTCTCTAGGCTTCTTCTGATTATAGTAGTATAATACAGTAATATAAATAATTTTAATCAAATAGTTTATAGGCCTTTTAACATTTCAAAGTGCTGTTACATATGATCTTTTATCTTATATTTTGTACTTAGGATTTTAAGTGGTAGTGTTGACCTTGACCCAGTGAACTCTGAAATCACTTTAGGAACTTTTTTTCAGGATTCCAGAGTCTGTGGTAGTAAGTGCCAGGATAAATCTGGGTCTGGGATTTTAGGTGGTTCTGAATCTTGGGCTTTTCATGCCCTCCAGTGTCTTCATTTCAGGATGACTTCATTTGGTATGGAGGTTGGGGTAGGGGAAGAGGTGAAGGGAAGTAGCCAGTCTAATGTGTAAGGGAAAGAGGGTAGAAGAGTCATCTATTTTGTTCCTGGCTCCTCTACTTCACATTGTTCAAGGGGACCAAAAAGATCACTCCTACTGTTGTCTTTTGTCCCCTCTATGGTGTACAATTTCAAGGTAGTAATTTTGGGCTAGTTTTTGTTTCATTAGGATGACAAATTTGCATCCTTTAAAGGATAGATGAGGTTTTTTTACTACATGTTAATACACACATAAATTTGTTTTAGGGCTCCAAATTAATTATTTTTATGGTATCACTTATATGTTAGAAGGCTCCCTATGCTTACGTAAAAACATAGAACAATCCCCTTTTTAGCTTCCATGTTGCTTGAATAATCTTGCTTTTTGGTGCCATGTTGCTTAAGAATTAATTTTGTAACCTTCCTTCTCAGGGCCACATTTCCTGAGTAATTTGGTTATCTTTCTAATGGCATGTTATGAAAGTTAAGTTTATCCCACTGACCTTGCTTCTCTTGACTTTTTGAAAAAGATATCTTTTTTGTTTTCTGAAAGGTTTTTATCTCAACCTTTGTTCTTGCCAACTTATTGGTAACAAATCTTTAATCAAGTGGAAGTTTTGGAGAACATTTTGATGTTCCACTTTTAAGTAGATGTAATGTCCTCAGAATGATAGTTTTTTTCAGCTATTGACTCCTAAGACTTTTTCATTTAAAAAGCGTTATTTTTTAATTTTTGTGGTTCAGTCATTTATTGACATGTATGTTCAGTTTTGGTCTTAGTACATACTTTTTTTAATGTGGTAAAACATTACATACCATAAAATTTACCATTTTAACCATTCGTAAGTATACAGTTCTCTGGCGTTAAGTACATTCACAAATGTGGCATTTGGAGATGTTGTACATCTCTAAAACTTTTTCGTCTTGCAAACTGAAACTCTATACCTATTAAGTAACAACTCCCTATATCTCCTTTACCCTAGCTGCTACTATTCTTCTTTCTGTCTCTGAATTTGACTCCTTTAGGTACCTCTATATAAGTGGAATCATGCAGTATTTGCCCTTTTGTGACTGGCTCACTTCACTTCACTTAATGTCTTCAAGGTTCATCCATGTTGTAGTATGTGTCAGAATTTCCTTCCCTTTTAGGGCTGAATAATATTCCATTGTATGTATATATGATATTTTGTTTATTTATCTATTGTTGAACACTTGGGTTTTTCACCTTTGGCTATTGTGCATAATGCTGCTATTAATATGGGCCTACAAATATCTTGTTAGAGCTCCTGTTTTCAGTTTTTTTGGATCCAGAAGTGGAATTTCTGGATCATATGGTAATTCTATGTTTAATTTTTTGAGGAATTACTATACCATTTTCTGTAGCTGCTGCACTATTTTATATTCCCACTGGCAAGGCACAAAGGTTCTAATTTCTCTACATCCTCATCAATACCAACACTTTTTACTTTCTGGGTTTATTGTTTGTTTGTTCATTTTTTCTTTTAATAATAGCCATCCTAATGGCTATTATCTCATAGTTGTTTCTGTTTGCATTTCCCTAATGTCTGGTGATGTGGAGCATCTTTTCATGTGTTTATTGGCCGTTTGTATATCTTCTTTGGAGAAATGTGTATTCAAGTCCTTTGCCTATTTTTTTAATTGGGTTTTTTGTTGTTGAATTATAGGATTTCTTTATAGGTTCTGGATATCAATTCCTTATCAGATAGATATATGATTTGCAAATATTCCTGTCCCATTCCATGGGTTGCTGTTTTACTGTCTTGATAGTGTCCTTTGATGCACAGAAGTTTTACTTTGATGAAGTTCAAGATACTTCATATGTGTTTTTCAATTGGTTAAATTTCTCTAACCTGTCCCTTTCTTAGCACTGTCTTTCTGTGCTTTCTCCTCTGTAAAGGCTGGAGAAGGCTGTGCTGAAATTGAGCCAGACTTTCGTATCACTAGCATCTCCTTCCAAAGGAGAGGAGAGCAATTTACTGATGCACCTGCTTTTCCTAGAGCGGAAGCCTTTTAATTGAGAATTAGTGACCCATAAAATATTATTCATTGTTATGATTATGGTAGTAGTGCATAGACCATGCTAAGACATTGGTTAACTCAAGCAGCTCTATATTCAGAAGTAAGGACAATAATATTATAATAGCTCTTATCATTAATAATGTTATCATTGAAATATAAGTGCTTTGAAAGATATTATCACATATAATCCTTGTAATAATCTCTTAAGGTAGATGAGGTAACTGAGACTCAAGTAAGTTAAGTAACTTGTTCAGGGTTGCCTTGCTAAGCCTTCCATCTACAGCATGTCTCCCTTGTTATTCTCTATTATAGAATCTGTCCTATTGCCAATTTCAAGCTTTTATTTATTGTTTGTTTGTTTGTTGTCTGTCCCTATTAGAAGGCAGGACCCTCATCTGGCATGAGAGCTGTATCCCCTATGTGCCTAGCATAGAACCTGGCACAATAAGTATAAAGCTGTGGATCTGAAAGTAGATTTTATGGTTCCAGGTTCAGGGCTCTATCACGGTTGTCTCCTAGGGTGAAAATAGTCATTAGAAGACATCAGGGAAACAGAAACATGGTTAGCTGTTGTTACTCCCCTCTCCAGACATTAAAGGTTAAACTCACTGATTTTTAATTTTTAAAATGTTTTATTGAGGTATAATATATATTCAGAAAAGTGCATCTTATCATAAGTTTACAACTCAGTGAATTTTCACAAACTGAACAGACATGTGTAACCAGCACCCCAAAAACCAGAACATTACCAGCCTTCCTACATCCTCCCTTTGTGCCCATCTAGTCACTGACCCCCTCCCGCAATAGGATAGCCACTATCCTGACTTCTAACAGCATATAGTTAGTTTGCCTTTTTTTAAAAAAACCTTAATATAAATGGAATTTATATTCCACAAACTGGCATTTTGTGTCTGGCTTCTGCTGTTCAGCATTATGTTTGTGATATTCTATATTGTTGCAGATAGTTGTAGATCATACATTCTGGCTGAGCAGGGAGTGTTTCATTGTTCTAACATGTCACAGTTGATCTGTTCTGCTATTGAAGGGAATTTGGGTGGTTCCTAGTTTTAGTCTATTATGAATAGTGCTGTTGTGAACATTCTAGTGCATGTCCTTTGGCAAGTGTGTATATACATGTCTGAACCCTCTGGATTTTAAGTTAAGAACTATTCATTAAATAGAGTAAATATTTTAAAATTCTTTCAGTCCCGTATTGTAAGTGAGGGAGATGGTTAGGGAGAGAAGGGAGAAGGGGGTGGATAGAGAGGAAAAGAAGAGAGCCAGCAGGACAATGTGATGGGACGATGAAATCAGGCGAAAAGAAAAGAATATGGAGGAGAAGGGCTGAAGGAAAACGGAGGCAAGCGCTCAGCCATTGACAAGGGCTCCTACATAACATGAGACTCTGGAACTGAGACCCTGCTCCAGTCTTAAGTATGGACTTCAGGGTATTGTTACTTCTTGAAATGCAGATCTCTCCCTCAGCCTCAGCTCCTCTCAGAAGCCTCACTGACCTTTTTCTGGAAGATTTCAAGCCCTTTTCCAACTTAGGGCTTTTACTCACCTTGTTCCTTTTTCTGAAACACTCTTCCCCTCCTGTTACGAATTGTTTATTTTCTACATTGCTTCACATTTAGTTTGAATATAACTTTTTCAGAGAGTTTCAGAGGGCTCTTCTAACTCCCATCTAAATTAGATCTCCTGGCTGTGTTCTCATAACATCCTGTTTTAGTGCTTACTACAACTTGGACTTAGGGTTATAGCTAATTATTTTCTTAATACTATGTTTTCCAGTACACTTTTAGCTCTGTGAGGGTAAGCACCATGCCTGTTTTGTTCAACACTGTACACCCTGTACCTGCCAGAAAGTAGAAACTCAGCAAATACTTGTTGAAGCTCTAAGAGACTGTGCTGTGAACAGGAATGATCTCAGTGGGCCACTACTTGGAAGTATTGTCTGGGCTTCCTAAGTGCCAAGCTGGAATAGCATTGGTTAGAACTGAATGGCAAGAAGATAGAGTCAGCCTGTAGAATAACAGGTATGGGATGATTGTATTTGTGTAAAAAAGTCCTCTTTTGTATACATATATGTATAGCTAAATGTACAGAGAAAGATTTGGAAGCATCTTTAACAAACTCATTACAGCAGTTAACTTAGGAGAGGGAAAGAGTATGAATATTGAAGGGGTAGCTGATACTTTCATTTCTGTATTATTAGAATTTTTTATAGTGAAGAAGTTTTGTTTGTTTAACTTGGGGGAAAAAAAGTGAATATGTTTTAAAACCAGTTTCTGCTATAGGACCCCAAAGACAGTAGAAGGGGAAATTTGTATTGGTATTAGGAGAAAAGATGGACCTTGGAATAGAAGATGTAAGAAATGGACTGGAGGAGAATGAAATTCAAAAGAAAGCGTCTTCGTCACTTCTTTGTGCTCTTTCCAGTACAAGGTTTATCATCAGGACTCTGTGTGTGTATATGATTTATATTGTAAAAATGATAAAACTGTCAATAACATTCCTAGAAAGAATATAAAATTGATTTTACTGTGAATTGAGTAGTGAATACTGACCAAGGCCAGCAGTGGATTCAGAGCTCTAAATAGACTTAATAACTATTATTTATATTTTTTTCTATAAAGAAATGAGCAATAAATGAATTTAGCATTTGTGAATAGTATAAAGCTCTTTTTCATAGGCTCTCTTTGCCCTCAGTAAATCTGTGAGGAAAGTTTTTATAATCCCTTCTTTTCTGGGATCCCAGAAGACTGGATCCCAGGTCTTCTCTATCAAATGTCATGTTTTTTTTCCAAGAAAGCATCGGCTGGGAAAAGATAGTAATCACTTATTAATATAGCACACTGTAGAATGGGTTTCCCAGCCATCTACATTTGTGAAACATATTTGGATATGAACACTTCAAGAAAAACCCCGATTACTGGATAGAATTGAGATAGAAATTTGTTAGGAGATTGAGACTAAAACTTAAAAATAAAGAATAACTCAGTATTACAAGTGATTAAGAAAAAGTAGCTGTCTAAAATAGCAATATTTTCTAGGCCATAATTTACCACAAATGGGCTAGATCTGAGAACAATAGGTAATTTGACAAGAGTATGTAGATGTCTACAAATTAAAGAGTATGGGGGCGAATACAACTTCATTGTTGGAACTGGAGCAGAAATTAAATACATATAGTTATTTTAAGTCTGTCGCTGATTCACTTTTTTACCTAATTTCTCGGACTCTTTTATTCTTTTTTGTTTTTTTCCCATTATTCAAGTTATTGAAGAGTTAGAAGTTTGAATGATGCTACAAATCTTAACTAAAAGTAATGATGTAATTATTTACATTGTGAAATAATTTCTTATAGCATAGCACAATGTATTTATTTAATTTTTTAGAATAGTATTCATCATATTTTTGTGTAATAAAAATGTCTTTTGGAATTGTCAGGTTTTTATAAACATTTATTATATCCATCTTTGTATGTAATTTATGCAAGAAATTAAAAGAATGTGTAAGTCAGAAAAGGATTCTGGGAACCAATATAGTTCAAATGGAAGATTGGAAATATTGGTGATTGGCAGAATTGAAGAGAGTTCATGAGTTCAGTATGCAGCAGGTCATTACTTTAGATATAGAGGCCTGGGGTTTAAAACTGAGCTACACTACCTTTAGAATGTCCCCAAAATTATGAATGATTGCCACGGATATGCCAGCAGGTATGTTGCAAGACTGGGTGACCCCTCCAAAATGGGTCATCAAATTAGTTAATATCTTCTTAAAAAGAATATGTTGGAGCTACATCTGGATGAAAATGAAGTAATGTTAGAGATACTGAGTAGTCAGACACATAATTTGATGATAAATTTTAGGCAGTGAACTATATTGATATTGCTGTCAACTCAGTAGAGATATCAAAAGAACACTTGGAAAGAAATAAATTCATAGTGTTTGTTACTGTTGTGGGAAAACCAAGATGAATAGGGAGATTGGAGGACATCAAAGTAAAACAGTTTATCTTCATATCCAAGGACCTTCAGCATCTAAAGAATCTTTAGAGAAATATTTTTCAAACTGTCTTTGATGAGAGACCTGAATTTTAAAAAATTTCCAGTCAGTCACCAACTGATAATTTTGTAAAATATAATAAAATTGAATTGCTAGAAAAATGAAACAAAAGGCATGAAATACAAGGCTTGGCTTTCTTGTTAGTAGATTCATTGACTTAAAATTACTTTTATAATTTGTTATAAAACTTTTAAAATTCTTACTCTCAATTTCTGTACATTTCTCATTACAGATTAGTAATAGTTTACAGACCAAAACTGGTTCATGAACCAGTCCTTTTTGAGTAGCACTGTTCTAGAAAGGTTTTTGCATTGTGACAGTCTAGGAGTTGGCCTTTATTAGAATTCTGTCTCTGACGGGAGACAATAGTACATTATTGATAAGTAATTCTTAACTACATATTGGATAATCTGAGATACTATTTTTTAAACAATTTTGGTAGAAAAATATAGTAGATGGTTATAAAAATAAAGACTTTTCTCAAAATTACTAAAATTTTCAGTTAGTTGAACCAACTAACTGAAAATTGAGTCAAAATTGGATCAGAACTGAGAGAGAACATTGTTACTTTGTCTATCTATTTTCCATGGCTTTTGAGTAAGGAGGGAATATTTATAATACAGTCTTTTGTAAACACTCTTATTTCTGTACCTTTTAAAGATCGAGTATTTTTGCTATTTGCTTATTAAAGCTATATATGGATTAACATTTTCTAAGGTGACTTGTATGACATTTCAGTTTTTTTCTAAATGTAACTGATGAAGATTTTTTAATGACTATGCTAGGCACATTGCCAATTTTTGTTCCATTGTTTCTGTTAAAAGAAAATAGCATTTGCCATTTCAGCTTTGTTTTATGTGGCTCATGGTAGAATTTATTTCTTTTTAAAAACTTAATTAGGAATTAGTGTTGGCTTTAGAGGTCATATTAAAGTACAATATTGTCTTAATCTACTCTGGGATTATAGAATTTCAGGATTGGAAGGCATTTTACTCTAATGGCCACCATGTGATATATGAACCCCTTCTAATGCCTCCCTGCCAAGTGACTGTCCAGGCTGTGCCTAAGTATCTCCAGTCACAGGAAAGCTCCATGAGTCCCAAGGCAGCCCACTGGGTAGCTGACACTGTTAGACAGTGCTTTCCTATGTTGACCTGAAACCCTTTTCCCTGCCACTCCTACCTCTTGCACAATATAGAAGCTTGATGGATCCTCCATGTGACAACACTTCAGATAAATGGAGATAGCTATCATGTTTGCTATTTTTCTTTTCTGTAGGCTAACACTGTGGTCCCCAACCCCCAGGCCATGGCCCACCAGGAACTGGGGCAGCACAGTGGGAAGCGAGTGGTAGGCAAGCGAGGGAAGCTTCATCTGTATTTACAGCCGCTCCCCATTGTTTGCATCACCGCCCGAGCCCTGCCCCCTGTCAGATCAGTGGGGCGTCAGACCCTCGTAGGAACATGGACCCCACTACAAACTGTGCCTGCCAGGGATCCAGGGTGCGCACGCTCCCCATGAGAATCCAATGCCTGATGATCTGTAGTGGAGCCGAAGTGGCCACGACACCAGCTCCCCCCATATATTGAGCACCTCGTAAGTGTGAGACACTGGAGATACAAACATAAATATAGCATGTAGCATGAAAGCTAATCAGGGATAGAGATCAAAGCTCTGCTAGTAGTTCCTTGAGAATCTGAGCTACTACTGGAGCATGCCAAGGTAAATACTCTCCAGTCCTTCCCTGTATGGAATAGGAACTTTGATGGGGTTTAGGTAAATAGTGTGCAAATGGTATAAAATATAAAGCCCTCAGAGTTCAGAGAATAGGATACACATCCATTTAGGACATATTTTGGTTGAAGGGATAAAAATGACGGCCTAAAAATGTTATAGGAATATTTTTATTGAAAAAATTAATAGTGTTTAGTATAAAAATTACTTTTTATAAAATTACATTGTACATTTAATATGTAAAAATAGAATGTAAGTTGGCCTTGTTCCTGGGGATTTCTTAGAACATTTATTAATGTAACAATTACTAGCATTCGTGCAGTTGGAATAGCAATCGTCTGGGACATTTATGTAATTTGTTTGACTTTGACATGACCTTGAAGTCTGCGTGTTCCCGTTCCACCTTGTTCACCTGCCCTATGTATGAAATATTAGGCTGGTCCGATGGTAGTGGGTTATCAGAACTTATTAACATTAGTGTCACTAAAGTTGGTATACAACCCCCCACTGCTGAATTTGACTGGCTAAAAATAAAAAAAATAAATAAAGAAAGAAAAAAAAGAAAAAAAAAAGAAATATTAATAGTTATCAGGTGCTTCCTGTGCCCCAGCAGGTATGCTGTGAGACACTAAGGGATCCAGGACTTAATGCACTCTATTTTTTAGAGCTTTGAATCTAGCAGTGTGTCTGTCTCCTAAGTTTTGCCCCTACTTAAGCACATTTGGAGGTAAATATTTCTCCTTCCCCTCACTTGACCAGATCCAACTCATTCTTAGAGGCTAGTCATATTGAAGTGAACCTTCCTTGATTACCCAAGCCGTAATAAAAGTGGTTTCTCTGCTCTTTCAGCTCCTATTGTGCTTATTTTCTTTAACCACTAATTTGGCAATTAATCATGTTAATTACTTTGTGTCTTGTATCTATTGTTGTTTTGAATTGTTATTTAAGTTGTGTCTTGTTTGACTTTCCATGGTTTGATTTTTGTCTTCTGATTACAGTACAAAGTCTCAAGAATAGATACTCCTTTCTACAACTCTTATAGCAGTGATCTCCAACCTTTTTTTTTTTTAATTATGCACTCTGTCTTAGTCTGTTTGGGCTGCTATAACAAAATACCTTAGATTGGGTAATTTATAAACAACGGAAATTTATTGCTCACAGTGCTGGAGGCTGGAAAGTTTAAGATTGTAGTTCCAGCAGATTCAGTGTCTGGTGAGGGCCTGTTCTTACGGATGGTGCCTTCTGTGTGTCCTCACTTGGCAGAAGGGCAAAGGAACAAACAATCTCCCTCAGGCCTTTTTTATAAGGCCACTAGTCCAATTTACAAGGGCTCTGCCCTCGTGACCTAGTCAGCTCCCAAAGGCCCTACCTTTTAATACCAACACATTGGAGATTAGATTTCAACATAAGAATTTTGGAGGGACAAAAACATTCAGACTATAGCAAATCCCAAATCATTTTGATTATGAACCTCTAATAGGTGCATATTTATTTAATTATAAAAATACATTTGTATATTATAAAACATACATAAAATATAAATTAAAATGGTAAAGATGAAATAAACAATACTATAAAATAATTTATATTACTTATAATATGGTATTTTCTCTTATCATACCTGAAAAAGAAATCTGAAAAGATATATAGATACAAATGGAAGGAACGCAAGATTGACTGCTTACACTATGCCATAAGACTAGTTTTCAGTCCCACCCACTAATTATGTGAAAGATATTTTTGAAAATTTGCTTGTGCTTGCATTATTGGTATTCTTTTCTTTTTCTTTTTCTTTTCTTTTCTTTTTTTTTTTTGAGACAGAGTCTCTTTCTGTCACCTGGGCTAGAGTGTAGTGGCATGATGATATCTCACTGCAACCTCAAACTCCTACATATGCAAAACAGAAATTTGCATATGCAGGAGGTTGTGCTGATCCAATGACGATAGAAAATTCAGCTCAAATTACTATGATCATAACTAAGCCCAGACATAGCACACATTTAAAGCAGTGATTCTCAAACTTGAGTGTGCATCAGAGTCACCTAGAGGGCTTGTTAATGCATAGATAGTGTAAAACATATATTTACATCTTAATAAATACTAAAACATGAGCATCTGTGTCACCACCACCCAGGTCAAGAAATAAAATGTTGGAAACACCCCAGGAACCCTCCATATGCCTCTTCCCAGTCACCATTCCCTTCTTCCCCCATAGCTAAACCACTATTCTGGCATTTATAGTAATCACTTTCTTGCTTCTCTATAATACTTTTATCACTTAGTACACAAAACACTATAGTTTTTTTTTCTGGTTTTGAAACCAGATAGAATGGGATGGGGAATGGAATGTATTCTTTCATTTAACAATATATTTGTGAGATTCACCCATGTTGTTACATGTAGGTGTAGTTTATTTCATTGCTGTGTAATATTTCATTTTATGATTACATCCTAATTTATTTCCCTGAATAGCTGATGGGCATTTGGGTGTTCACTTTGTAATTACATTTTAACTGTTCAATTTGGGGCTATTTCAAAGAAGGTTGCTGCTATGTCATTTTTGTGCCTATCTTTGGTGAGCGTATGTATTCATTTCAATTGGGGTCATTTTAGGAGTAAAATTGCTAGATCAGAGGTATTCCCTCATATATTCAGCTTTAATAAATACTCCAATAGTTTTCTATAATGGTTATACCAATTTATACTTCTACCAGCGGCGTACAAGAATTTCCAGTCCTCTATATCCTTGTGAATACTTGGTATTACAAGCTTAGTTTTAACCATCTTGGTGGGTGTGTTGTGGTATTTAATTGTAGATTTAAATTGCATTTCCCTAGTAACTCATTAGATTAAACACTTTTTTATATATTTATTGGGCCACTTACATCTCCTTTTATGAAGTGCTCCTTCTGGTCTATTAACTTAGTTGTTTTTTTCTTATTGATTTGTAGAAGTTCTTTATATATTCTGGATATGAGCCCTTTATCAATTTTATGTATTGCAAATATTTTCTTCCAATCTGTGGCTTATCTTTTCACTCTTTTAATGGTGTTTTTAGGTGAACAGAAGTTCTAATAGGAATATAACTGAATTTATGTATCTTTTTTCCTTTTATGATTAGTTCTTTTGGGGAATTTTTGTACATTCCACATTCTTGAAGATATTCTTCTATTTACTACCCCTCCCCCAGTTATCTTCTAAAAATATTTCTCTTTCACTTTTCACATTCAGAGCTTCAATCTACATGAACTTGATTTTTGTGGATGGCATGAAATATACAGGTCAGGTGTCATATTTTTCCCTATAGGGATGTCCATTTGACCCAATACTATTTATTGAAAACAATTTCCTTTCCTTACTGCTGTGCAGAGCTTCTTTTGTCTTAAATCAAGTGTCCAGCTATGAGAGGATCTGTCTCTGGACTCTTTATTCTGTTCCACTGATTTATTTGTCTATCTCTGTACCATTATCAATATTTTAATTACTAATATTTATAATAATTTTGGATATTCAGTACAGCAAATTCTCCTACCAAGTTTTTATTATGGTAAAATATATCTAACATAAAATTTACTATTTTAACCATTTTTAAGCATATAGTTCTGTGACATTAAGTATATACACATTATTGTGCAATCATTACCACCATCCATCTCCAAAACTCTTATTTTCTCTAACTGAAACTCTGTACCCCATTAAACAATAACTCCCTATTTCCCCCTTCCCTCAACCCCTTGCAACTACCATATATTTTCTGTCTCTATGAACTTGACTACTCTAGGTACCTTATATTAATATAAGTGGAAATCATATAGTATTTGTCCTTTTGTGACTGTTGTTTTTCACTGAGCATAATGTCCTCAAGGTTTATCCATATTGTAGCATGTGTCAAATTTCCTTCCTTTTAAAGACTGTATAGTATTCCATTGTGTGTATATACAGTACCACATTTTATTTATCCATTCACCCATATATGGACACTTGGGTTGCCTCCACCTTTTGGTTAGAGTGAGTAATCTTACCAAGTTTTTCTTATTCAAGAGAATCTCATCTCTTCTTGATTCTTGGCATGCCATTTACATCTTAGAGTCCGCCTTCCAGGTTCCAGATCAATTTAGGGTAAATTGACATCTTTTCATATGAGTCTTTTAATTCATGAACATGATATCTCTGTTCATTTGTTTATTTCCTTCTTAATAATAGCTTTCTGCATGGAGATCTTGCATACTTTTTGTGACATTTATTTCTGTGTATTTGATCATTTAATGTTATTTTAGATAGCATCTTTCTGAAAGTTTTATTTTCTAACTAATTGTTGACGGTGCATAGAAATACAGTTGACTGTTGTGTTTGTTCTTTGTCCAGCAACTTTGCCAAACTCATATATCAATTCCAATAATGCATATGAACATTTAACAAATTTTCTATATGCACAATCATATTTTATGCAAATAAGTATAGTTTTATTTCTTCCTTTCCAATCTTTTTTTTTTTTTGAGACAGGGATTTGCTCTGGTTGCCTGGGCAAGAGTGCAGTGGTGTCACCATCATAGCTCACTGCAACCCCAAACTCCTGGGCTCAAGCGATTCTCCTGATGCAGCCTCCTGAGTAGCTGGGACTGCAGGCACTCCAAACCCTACCCAGCTAATTTTTCCATTTTTTTTTGTAGAGACGGGGTCTCACTCTTGCTCAGGCTGGTCTCTAACTCCTGGCCTCAAGCGATCCTCCTGCCTTAGCGCCCCCCACAGTGCTAGGATTACAGGTGTGAGCTAGTGTGCCTGGCCTTCTTTCCAATCTTTATACCCTTTATTTCTCCATGCTCCTCTGTCCTGACTAGAACCTCCAATACAATGTTGACTCAAAGTGGTGAGTATTGTTGTCTTGTTCTCTATCTCAAAGGGAAAAATTTAACATTTTGTTATTAAGTATGATGTTGTTGTAGGTTTTTTGTAGATAGCCTTTATCAGATTAAAGAAGTTCCTTTTTATCCTAGTTTACAGGAAGTTTTTAAAATCATGAGATGTTTAATTTTATTAAATACTTGCCTATACTTACTGAGATAATCCTATTAATTTTCTCTTTTTATTCTGTTAACAGAGTGAATTAAATGCACATACTAGAAAAGAATAAAGGTTGAAAATGAACGAGCTAAGCATTTATCTGGAAAAGTTAAAGGATTTTTGCCCTTCCTTGTTAGCTGTTAAAAATAATGTTTTAGCCCGTCACTCCTACTGAAACCATATTGTAATTTAAACCACATTTTTATTATAGGGATACTTACCAACATTTAAAAATACTCCCTACTCTAACATAGAGTTGAAGTTTATCATTTATAAATGGAGATACGGCATAGAATAGAGAATAACAGTTGATGTCACATGAACTGGCAAACACATTTTCTTGAATAATTTAATTTTGTAATTTTTAAAACATTCTGGGCTGAGTCAGTTATTTTGGTAATGGTATTTTGGAATCCTATGATAAGAATTAAATCTATAATTTTCTAGTAGGGTAATAGAAATAGTTTTTAGGCTTTAGAGATAGAAGATATACTTGGTGTATCAGGAATATCATATGTTGCTAGGTAGATAGTCCCATTCCCCTAGAGAACAGTGTAAAAAATCTACCTCAATGCAATTTTGCTGCCTTTTTTACCAGTTTTAATTCATGTGTTTCCTTGTAGAAGGGCCTAAGACTTGACCTTGTGGGTTTTGATTTAGTCAATTAGATGGCCCATAATTTCCTTCCAAGGCTGAGTGTGTAAGATTCTGTGAATCAGAAGTTTGAATGCCTTTGCAGATAAAATACCCATTTTGTAGATTATTTAGATAGCTGTTAAGGTAGCCTGCGTCAGTCTTCTAGCTTCTTTACTGTTGCATCTAGTCTAGAAACCATGATATTTTTTGAGACTGATTTAGTCTGAGTGGAGTTATTGATTTTAGATTTAATTCAGAGAAAATAAATTAATTCTATAACATGAAAATGTGAATATCAATTAACAGCAAATCACTGTAATGTGGATTTAATAGTTATTTAAAAAGGAATTATTGGTCTTTGAACCTATTTTATTTCACAATCACCTGTTATTTTAGGTTGCCAAAGCTGAAGACTTCCTTCTCAGGTGATGTTAAATATTGTTGGTTAAGCACAGACGTCACTATCAAGAAAACAGGAAGCTATGTAGGAGAATAAGCCAAATGGTAATTTAATAGTCAGGGTAAAGGAAACTGACGTAGACTCAGGGAAGGAACCCTGAACTACTTTGTTCTTTTTAGCTGGCTTGAAGAATAGAAATGGTCTAAGTCATTATTTTTTCCAGACAGCATATCAAAAAATAAGGTTAGTATTAAGCCAGAAAGAATATATTTTCTTATATTTTGCATTATTTTTAAAATGCTAATGTTTTAAAGGTTGTGAAATATCTTCCTATAGTTTTGTTAATCCTGATCAATTCTTGGCTGTCACTAAAGTCCTGTAAAGTGCAATAAAATTGCCAGCTTTTCCTTTTTATAATGGAACCTTAATAATTTGAGTCAGATCTTAGTAACTAGGAACAAGTAATAATTTAAAGAGGTGTCAAATACAAATTTTCCTTTCACTATTTAGAGTTTATTTATTTGAACAGTTTGCTAAATAAATCAATCAATAGTGTCAACATTGTAGAGCCTTGTAATCAAGTTACAAGAGCCTGTTCCCTCTTTTGCATCATTGATTTACTTGTATATAGTTCTTATACTTACTATTGATAAATAGTTTTCTGTTCATTAAAGCAAATATAGTAGAACCTCTTTTTGGAAATATTTTGTCAACTTTTACTTTTCATTATTGTAGGTACTTTAATAAAATATCATTTGTTGAAAAAATTTATAGTTCATATTTTTCACTAATTCTGATGGTTTCCCCTTTAATTATTGAGAGATGGTTTAGTATAGTGATTAAGAAAATGAGCCCTGGAGTCAGACATCCTGGGTTTAGATCCCAGCTCTGTCACTTACTAGCAAGTTACTTATCACCTATGTGCCTCAGTTCCCTCATCTGTAAAATGAAGATAATAATAGTACTTGTCTTGGACGGTTGCTGTGAGTTTAAATTGTTTAATATAATTAAAGAACTTAGAATAGTGCCTGCCACATAGTAAATGCCCAACAAATGTTAGCCATTGTTATTATTTATTATGAAAAAATAGAATAATTTTAGGTAATGACTTAAAGTTTAAATTGTGGGTTGTAGGCATAGCTCTTTAAAGGGAGGGCCTTCCAAAAATAATCACATTTTTACCTTTCTCAGAGGTGAGGATGAGAGCATCATCCCAATTCCAGTTAAATCAGCAGTTTTTCTTAATCATTTCAAAAGTTTTATTAAAAGCATTTGCAAAATCAAAACACACATGATAAAAACTCAAAACAATACACATTCAAAAGTATGCATCTCAACACATAATAAAGGCCATATATAACAAGACCTGGGATACCATTATACTCAACAGTGAAACGCTCAAAGTTTTTTCTTTAGTCTTAGGAACAAGACAAGGAAGCCCAATCTGATCACTTCTAATCAGCGTAGTACTGGAAGACTCAGCCAAAGAAATTAGGCAAGAAGAAAAAAAAGACATTCAAATCAGAAATGAAGAAGTAAAATTCTCTCTGCTTGCACATGAGGTGATCTTATATATAAAAAACCCCAAAGACTATAGCCAAAAAAAAAAAAAAGTTAGAACTAATAAACCCATCCAGTAAAGTTGCAGATCAAAAAAATGAACGTGCAAAAATCATTTGCATTTCTATACATTAACAATAAACTATCTGAGAGAAAAGTTAAGAAGTTAATCTCATTTACAGAAGTATCAATAAGTTTATAATTCTTATGACTCAATTTGACAAAGGAGGTGAAAAATCTGTTTAGTAAAATCTATAACATATTTTTTTTTAATTTCAGAATATTACAGGGGTACAAACTTTTTGGTTACATGAATTGTTTTTGTACAGTTTGAGCCAAAGTTATAGGTGTGTTCATCACCCAAATAGTGTGCATTGTATCTGTTAGGTGTGAATTTACCCATCCCATCTTCCCCCCTACACCTGCTTGATTTCTGTTGAGTTTTACTACCATATGTGCACAAGTGTTGATCGATTAGTTCTAATTTAATAGTGAGTACATGTGGTGTTTGTATTTCCATTTTTGCAGTACTTCACTTAGAACAATGGTCTCCAGTTCTGTCCAGGTTGTTACAAAAGCTATTTATTCACCATTTTTTTAAGGCTGAATGGTACTCCATGGTATACATGTACCACATTTTATTAATCCACTCATGTATTGATGGGCACTTGGGTAGATTCACATCTTTGCAATTGTGAATTGTGCTGCAATAAACATGTGAGTGCAAGTGTCTTTTTGATAAAATGACTTTTTTTCCTTTGGGTAAATACCCAGTAATGGGACTGCTGGATCAAATGGTAGATCTGCTTTTAGTTCTTGGAGGCATCTCCATACTACTTTCCACAGAAGTTGTACTAATTTGCAGTCTCACCAACAGTGTATAAGTTTTCCTTTCTCTCTGCATCCATGCCAGCATCTGTTGTTTTGGGACTTTTTGATAAAAGCCATTTTCACTGGAGTTAGATGATATCTCATTGTGGTTTTGATTTGCATTTCCCTGATGATTAGCGATGTTGAGCATTTTTTCGTATTTTTATTGGCCATTAGTCTGTCTTCTTTTGAAAAGCTTCTGTTCATGTCTTTTGCCCACTTTTTAATGGGGTTTTTTGGGTTTTTGTTGCTGATTTGCTTGAGTTCTTTGTAGATTCTGGTTTTCAGCCCTTTATTGGATGTATAGCATGAAAATATTTTCTCCCATTCTGTAGGTTGTTTATGTGCTCTATTCATTGTTTCCTTGGCTGTGCAGAAGCTTTTAAATTTGATCAGGTCCCATTTATTTATTTTTGTTGTTGCTGTGATTGCCTTTAAATCTGTAGTTTTTATCATAAAAAGAGCCCAAGACTAGGAATCAAGGTTTATGCATTCATGCAGCAAACCTTTATCCCCGTACATAGTTGTTGGAGTGTTCACCTCCTGAACATCAGTGCTAGATACTGGAGATTTAAAGATGCCTAGGCCAGGGGGACAAAGATGTGGCCAGAGTGCCTTGGAAGTGGTTTTTAATTCCAGTGTTCTCACTGAATGCCCATGAGACCCTTTGAGCTTCAACGTCATCATCTGTCTGTTAAATGGCAGTTTTTGGGTGTAGTTTATGATTATTATTGTATGCTATAATTTATCAGTCCTGGATGCTTAGCACTGTGTTAGGTGCTGTACTAGGACATTTTTTTTAGAAGTGTGAAACAGTTCTTGACACCAGAATCTTGATGTGGTTGGGAAAACAAACCACAATTATAAAATAGATAAAGAATAATACCAGGAATCATATGATTAAATGTAAAATAAGAAACTATAGGGATGAGAGTATGTGAAAGTTATCATGCTTAACATTTTATGGTATCAATGGTTAACTTCAATTTCTGTAATAAAGTACTAGAGTAAACTACCTCCTTTGATGCTATCAAGGATTCCCACTCTTAATTTCCATTTGCATAATCTGTAGAATGCGAGTTTAACTCCCTTTGTTCCCCCACATGTTAAACTTTACAATAGTGCATTCCTAGTCTATTGAGGTAATTTGAAATTGGTAAAAGATACGTTTTTACTCACAGTTTTTCATCCAAAAACCCTCCCTATACTCTAATGCCAAGATACGTTTTTTGTTCTTGGCACTGCTGTCTTCCCAAAACTTAGCACGGTGCCGGACACATAGTAAGCACTGATGAAATGGAGTTGTGGAACAAATTTGAGATTACACTGTAACTGTCAGCAATTTTTAAATAATTTAAAAATAAATTTTAATTAATATGTATTCAGTTTGGAATATTGGCTTTTCAAACCTTGGGTCTAACTATGTGTGAAGACAAGTTGCCATTATACAAATATAATTTTAATGAAGCCAGTAGCTTTTTCTTTAGTAGTTTTTTCATACTTGGGTAAGGTAATGGCTTTCTAGATGAATGAATTTCCCTGCTGTGTTAGTTATCTGTTACTGATTTCTGACTGCAACTTCGAGAGACCTTAAAGACAGAACTGCCCAGCAAGCCGTTCCCAAAATTCTGAACCAAAGAAACTGTGAGATAATAAATGTTAGAAATGTGAAGTTTTGTGATATCACAATATAAAGACCTTCATATACTTTATTTGAAAACGGTTCATCAGTATATAACCCTGCATTCTTTCCTTCTGAAAAGTAGTGACGTATTTTAGAAGAAAAAGATAAATCAGGCCATCATAACCAAATTTTCTTAGTCCAATATAAAAAGGATGTATTTAGCCTTAAAATATTTTTATAATTGTAAAATAGTTCATGTTCATTATTAAAAAACAATGCAGAAAGGTAATCAGAAGAAAGGTGTAAAAATCACCCTAAATCCTGCTACATTTTGGTGACTCTCCTTCTGAAATCTGTTTACGTGTGTAAGAAACTTCATAGCCAGATCTCCTTTTTCTACAAGTGAAATCATACCATTCATATGTTTTTCAATCTTTTAAAACCATGCTCTTTTTTAATTAACGGAAAAACCAATGTCCTCCTTGGGTGCAATTTGAATTTTCATAGTGAATTAAATAACATGACCAAAATTAATTTTAGAGGTAATTTAAGAAGAGGAAGCATTTTAGTTTAATCTTAAAAGAATCTTTAGGTACATGGCATGGGCATGTTTCCCATAAACCTATTTATCTTAGGTAATAGGGAAGATAGAGGATAACAGATATTTTGAATAATTTGCTCAACATTTCATTGGAGGAGAAGCTGAGTT
Organism: Daubentonia madagascariensis; assembly: GCA_023783475.1. NCBI lineage: Eukaryota > Metazoa > Chordata > Mammalia > Primates > Daubentoniidae > Daubentonia > Daubentonia madagascariensis. The sequence continues at coordinate 23,702,847 of JAKFHU010001035.1, forward strand.
CTGCTTAGAAGAAAGAGAAAGAGACCTACTGTTGGCAGCTTTCCTCTGTTGCTTTGAGCAGTTCAGCTCTTAGCCTCCAATTTGTATATTCCTCTCAGCAAAGCAGAAGCCCTGCAGCTAACTGGAGATTATCCATTTTGACTTGAGTGTGCTTTCGGGGAGTATTACTCCCCTCTGCCCCCATCCCCACTTCAAGGAAGTAATCTGTCCAACATTATATAGCACTCTCTCCAAGGTGAGTTTTGGTAAATTTTTCTTCTGTGTTTTCTGTGATGTTTTAGTGGCCCTTATAGATTGGCTAGCCCACTGATTAATCTGATTCTGTTTCATTAGAAGATTGGGCTATCATATCACACTTCACACTCTTGATTTCCCTTCTTCCTAAGCTTGCTTCTCTCCTAGTCGTCCCTATTCAGTAATTCTATTTGTCTCCGTCTACTCTGCTACTACCCTACTCCAAGGATCCATCATCTTTCTTGCCTGAAATGGTCTCCTATCTGGTCTACTTGTTTCCATTTTACTTCTTGCAGTCTCTTTTTCTACATAGTAGATAAAGTGGTCTTTTAAAAACAGAATCAGATAATATTACTCTTACGCTCAAAACCCTCCTTTCTGCTTGGCATAAAAGCTGCATTAATTGCCACCACCTACAAAGTTCCATGTGATCTGTCCCTTGCTTACCCCTTGTCCTAATCTTTTACTCTTCTCTCCCTCAGTCATTCTGCTCCAGCTGCATTGCCCAGATATATCAAGATTTCTTTTCCAGATATATCAAGCTTGTTCCTGCTTTCATGCCTTTGCACCAGCTGTTTCCTCTGCCTTTCCCAGAACTTTGCATGGTTGGCCCCTTTGTGTTATTCAGTTTTCAGGTTTCACCTCCTCCAGAGGTCTTTCCTGCTCTTCCAGTGGAAAGTGGCTCCTGTTTTATTGCAGCACTCTGTTTTGTTTTCTTCATGGCAGTTAGCGTCTTAAACCATCTTATATATTTGTCTCTTATTTATCATTTCTTCTTCCCTCTCTAGAATTTAAGTACCATGAGACTGTAGCTCTTGGTTGTCTTGTCCATTCTGCATTCCTAACACCTAGAACGATGCTCAATAAATCTTAGCTAAATGAAAAAAAATCAGTGAGTGAATCACTCAGATGGAGAAATATACTTTTTAACACCCTGAGGTTGCTAGAACCAGCCTTTGATGTGGTAAGGGAGAAAGGTCAAAGTGGCAGGGCACAAAAACACTTTCCCAGTGCTGGTTAAAGCATAAAGTAAATAGCCGGGTGCTGTGGCACATGCCTGTAGTCCCAGCTACTTGGGAGGCTAGACAGGAGGATTGCTTGAGGCATTGCACTTGGAATAGCCACTGCACTCCAGCTGGGCAACATAGCAAGACACTGTCTCTAAAAAAATTTTTTTAACACATTGACTGCCACACTAAAAAAAAAAAAATTTTTCCTTGGGGCTATGGTGTTTTATTACGAAAATAGAATAAAAACTTTGAAAACAAAACGATCCGTTCTAATTTAATGAAAAATTTGTTATTTTTTATTGTCCTCTGTGTGTGAGTTTTATGCAATTAAATTGTCAATATTAATTGTAACAGTAAGAACATCAACAAGTAAGATTTTTGTGAACCAACTACAGGGTTTTGCCCAGGGGGCCACCCATCATGTGGCATGTATGCTATGCCATAACATAACATATGCCATAACAATGGCAGTGTGAGTTGCCTGCACACCATGAGGCTCCCAAGGTAAAGAGACGTGTGAGTTACATATGCTTCAAGAGGCCCTGGGCTCAAAACTAGCGCGACTTAAATCCAACTCACATGGCAGTTAATGTGTTAAAAGACAAATAATACAAAGTGTGACCCAACAGTGAATGTGAACATTCAGAAACAAAAGAATTTCACATTGAAGAAGGAGTGAGTTATTCAAACAGACTAGAATCAGATTACTCCTGATGATTTCCTGTGCTACTATTAACTTCAGTCTTTAAGCTAGGTAGATAGATAATTTGATCTCCAAGCCCCAAAAAGACACTTGATTGTGAATGATATTTTTCATCATTTTAAAGCATTGCAGATTGAATATAATGGAAGAGAAAAAATTCTTAGTGTCACTTATAGGGTCATTACTTTCATTAGATTAAACTTTATAATTTATAACACCAGAAGTTGTGTGTTTTCCATAAGTCTTTTTATTTTTAAAGTTTCATTTGTTTATTTATTTTTTTGCCACAAGAGTCTTGCTTTGTCACCCATGCTGGAGTGCTTTGGTGCGATCACAGCTCACTGCAGCCTTGATTTCCCGGGCTCAAGTGATCCTCCTTACTCAGACTCCTAGGACTATAGGCATGTGCCACCATGCCCGGCTAATTTTTTAATTTTTTATACAGATCAGGTTCTCTGTTTTGCCCAGGCTGGTCTCGAACTCCTGGCCTCAAGCGATCCTCCTGCCTTGGCTTCCCAAAGTGCTGAGATTATAGGCGTGAGCCACCGCACCCAATCTTTAAAAATAACTACTGTGCTGTGGGCTGGAAAAGATTATACTGTAAGGGAAATATGTTAGTATATTTTATAAAATGTGCCCAAAGGATTCTTTATATTGAAAGGAAAAGGTGAATGTGTTCTTAAAACTTGCATAAAAATAAAATTACTATTCAATTGGTAGTGCAACTTTGTTGTTTAGTTTATAAACCGGTATTTTTATTGGCCCCTGAAGATAAAGAGGAATAATCAACCTAGTGATTTATGTTAAATGTGTCTGAGTTAAAGTTTCTGTCTGGTTTTTTTTCACATTCATAAAGTTTTGGGAAGAAGTAATAGTAAATTTAATATGATGTCTGAGTTAGTTTATTTAAAGCCAACATTTCTCAAATTTATTTTCAAATGACTGTTGCCCTTCAGAGTGGCCATCTAGGGAAGTTGTACATTTATTTCAACTATGCTTCCATTGTTAAACTACCTTTGTAGGTTATTTTTCAGAATTGCTTCAGAACTAGTTTTGGAATTATGAAAGAAAATTAGCCTGCTTATTTTACATTATAAATTAAAACCCTCACTTTTTAAAAACTAAATGAAGACATGTTACTTTCTCAGTTGACTTCATATTAGTATTTTATTAACTTACGAAGCCAATACTGCTGTTATGCAGTTGAAATTATGACTTGTAAGATCATAAGTTATCTCATACAATAAATCTGTATAAAGAGCAAAGAATGTTGTATAACTTTGTGAAGTAATAGATTAAAAAAACCAAACTGTTGAGACATGGGTGACTTAACCCCCCTCCCCCTGCTTTTAAATTTGCATTTTATCTGAAATTGAATGCAGTGCATTGTGCTCTTCTGCAGATGAGAGTTATGGTGTGCGGGTTCTAGAGGAAGCACTCTACCCTTGTGGAAGGAAAGAAAACCATTTGGTATCAGAAAAAGGCCAAAAGTGGGTTCTTTTTTGTACTAACAGAGTGAAAGCTAAGAGTCCATATTTAAAATATGATCATAAAACTACTTTTTTTTTTACAGTTCTTGGCACAAGACTAGAGACCTGTTTTGGATGATATATCTACTTTTAAAAGTTGAGATACACTTCTTTGAGAGAAGTAGTTGAAGCACTGTTGGTGTTTGTTGTTAGGAGGCATGTAAGTTTTATTGTGAGATAAATGAATTATTTGTTTTAGGGAAAGTCTTATTGTCTTGGCCTCCGTGACTGTTAAAGACTTTTATTTTGTTCTGTAAGACAGTGTTTTAATCTTTTACCTATAAGGATCAATTTTGATTTACTTTATTAAATATTATAAATTTGTGGGTTTTTTAAAGTTTGTTTTTAAAAAATCTTTTCTTCTTCTGTTTTTTTAAAGCTGCACATCATTGACTTCTGGACCCAATTGTGACCGATTTAAACTGCATATACCATATGCTGGAGAGACATTAAAATGTAAGTAAATGATGACAATTTTACTCAAAACATAGATTACAATGTTAGTTATTGGACTTTGTACTTTAGGTTTTATTTCCGGCTATTAGTTGTTATCTCCTAAGATACTGATTACTAGCATTTACCACTTTTCTTATCTGTCATTCAATCCTAGTTCTATTAAAAGTAAGGCAGTTGGCAGGGAGTAAGTTGTGGTCAAATAGGCATGCACAGAAATTTTTAATCTTTAGGCATATACAGTAATTCTTGTATGTTTTTTCTTCATAGGCAGCTCTTATGTGATGCCCCAATAAAGAGAATTCATTGCTTTAGAATACCTGGCTATTTAGAAACAATTTTTAGGTGGGAATGACTACTATCCACTACTACTGCTAACCCCCTTCTGGAACCACTGTTGCTGAGAACCCTTGTTACTGGTGTATTTCCCATTGCCACCTGAGTGTTAAGAGTCTTACCTCAAAGACTCTTGGCATGGAGTGTCAACATGTTATCTCCTTTATAGCAAGGGCAGAAATGCAGATGGCCTACAAGGGCCAGACTGGTAACATAAATGAGGGAAGCATGCTAGGTGTGACAAATTGGGATGCCCCATCTGGAAGAGACTGCCTCTACTGATTTATGGAGAGAAGGTGGAAGTCTGAATTTTTATATGAATTCTATTAGCTTTAAATCTTGTCTGCTTTTTCAAAATTAAAAACATAGTGTTGGCCAACATTATGCAGGCTAAATCAAATCTATCTGTGGGCTGACTAGAGCTCCTGGATCACAGGTTTGTGACTTCAGATGGATAGCATGCAAGGCCTAACATTGGCTTTAGCCCACCATCTACAGCAGCTGTCTAGGCTGCATCAGCCCTTCTCTGCCACGATTACCAGTACTGAAGCTCTAGCCTAAGTGTGGAAATAATAATAGCTTTGGTTGATTAGTATTGGTAATCTCACCAGGAATTTTCTCTCTTGAACCTGTACTTGTGGTGAACAGGGTGTTAAAGTCTCTCTATTCATAAAAAGAGGAATAAAGAACATGGGTATTAAAGATGGGATAGGTGGGCAAATAGTGCCTTTTGGAATACGGACTGTGTGTTTTACCATTACATGTCAGGAGGGGCCACATCTCAGTATAGTATTCTGAGTTCTCAGTGTACTGTATCTGGTAGAATCACTTTATATTAATTTGTCAGATACAACATTAAATGAGAAATTTAGGGCAGGCTGACTTGTCAACTTTGCATTATTAGACCATTTTCTGGAAACCATTAAACTGTAAAAAGAACTACAGCTGTCTGAGGTGGTAGAACAGATTAGATTGCTACTTTTTTAAAAAAAAATTATTAACTAAATTTAAAAGAAATGACCAAAGTAAATCATTCACATCATTAAAAATGTAATTAGTACTGAAATTTTTTAATATATGAAAACAGTAGTCTTCTGTCCCATTTCTCCCCTTTTCTAGTCCTGTTTCCTGTGGGAATCCCTTACAAATTTTAATTGTTTCAGTTTAGTTCTTCTGGGGTTGATCTCCACATCTCTAAATCATATGCTTTTGCCTCTGTTTCCTGACCTATCAATTTTAGACATTGTTATTTTTTGACTTCCTGCTCTGATACATGAGGCATTAGGCTATTATCACTATACCCCTTTTCTCTCTCTCTTCTTCCTCTTTAATGTAATTATATCTCTGTTATTGGTTCCTATGTTGATTACCCTGTAGCTTAAAAAAATTTACTTTTTCTTTTTTAAGGATCACTTTAAGCATTGTATTATACAGTTAAATGAATAGCTCCTAAAAATTCTTAGTAATAACAAGAATTAGCACTGTTATTACTTAAGGGTGCTCTCTATGCAATCATAATGAACACTTAGTACAGTATGCTTTTATTTAGTTTCCCATTAACCATAGATAGTGTCTTTTGGCTCTGTACTTTATAAGGTGAAAATATTAGCCCTTGCCCTTCCTTCCATTCCTCTTCCTTCACCTCCTAACTTTTTTCTTCTGTTATTTTCCTTTTGCATTTTCAAAATTAAAATCTTGAAATCTGTCTGTTCTAAATCTATATTTGTCTTCTGTGCTTTGTCTATAAATTGCTTGAATGATTGCTTTGTGGGCCTGTTCCTACATAATTATCACAGTGGGATTTACCTTTGTTAATCTCTTGGATTTGACCTTGTTTTGTAGAATCTATGTGTTATAGATTCTATGTTTTGTAGAATTATTTCTTGATAAACACGTTACCCCTACTTATCTTACTGGAACCAAGTCTCAAATAACTAGCTTAGATTCCGTTCCTCTCTCCATCCTTTTGCCTTTCCTATATCCTTTCTGATATTTTTTTTTATTACCGTGGTCACAATTTGGTATCTGAATTTTCCTTGCTCCCTGTTCTGACTTAATTGATAGAGCAGCAGCAGGGTTTGAGAGGATTGACTCCAGTTTTGAAAGAAGTTCTACTGTGGGCAAAATGCCATCAAACAGCATCTCATGCTATAGAGAAATCTTACCTGCAGCAATCAATGCAGCAAACTCCATTGTGGTCTTGTTTTAAGAAATTGCCATAGCCACCCCAGCCTTCAGCAGTCACCACCCTGATTAGTCGGCAGCCATCAACATCAAGGCAAGACCCTCCACCAGCAAAAAGATTACAACTTGCTGAAGGCTCAGATGATCGTTAGCATTTTTTAGCAATGAGGTGTTTTTTTTTGTTTTTGCTTTTGTTTTTGTTTTGAGACGAGAGTCTCGATCTGTTGCTCGGGCTAGAGTGCAGTGACGTCAGCCTACTCACTGCAACCTCAAACTCCTGGGCTCAAGCGATCCTCCTGCCTCAGCCTCCTGAGTAGCTGGGATCACAAGGGCGCACCACCATGCTGGACTAATTTTTATTATTTTTAGTCGCCCAGCTAATTTTTTCTATTTTTGGTAGAGACAGGATCTCGCTCTTGCTCAGGCTGGTCTCGAACTCCTGATCTCAAGCAATCCTCCCGCCTTGGCCTCCCAGAGTGCTAGGATTACAGGCGTGAGCCACCGTGCCCGGCCACAATAAGGTATTTTTAATTAAGGTATATACATTGTTCTTTTTAGACATAATGCTGTTGTACATTTAATAGATTACGGTATAGTATAAACATACCTTTTATATGCATTGGGAAAACAAAAACTCATGTGACTTGCTTTATTGTGATATTCGCTTTATTGCAGTGGTGTGGAACTGATCCTGCAATATCTCTGATGTACACCTGTACTTCAAATCATATCTAGATTACTTATAATACCTAATATGATGTAAATGCTATGTAAATAGTTGTTATATTGTATTGTTTAGGGAATAATGACAAGAAAAAAGTCTGCATATTCAGTACAGATGCAATTTTAAAAAAAATATTTTCCATCAGTCGTTGGTTGAATCTCAGATGCTAAACCCATGCATATGGAGGCCAATTGTAGCCATTCTTTTTAAAAATTTTTTATTTATTAATTTTTTTTCCAATTGTAGCCATTCTAACTGGAATGATAGCTCATTGTGGTTTTGATTTCCCTAATGATTAGTGATGTTGAACATTCTTTCATATACCTGTAGGCCATTTGTATGTCTTCTTTTGAGAAGAAGACAGGTCTGTTCAGGTCTGTCCATTTTAAAATCAGATTATTTTTTTCTGTTGAGTTATTTGAGTTCTTTATATGTTCTGGATATTAACCTCTTGGCAGATGTGTGGTTTGCAGATATTTTTTCCCATTCTGTAGGTTGTATCTTCACTCTGTTGATTGTTTCCTTTGCTGTGCAGAAGCTTTTTAGTTTGATGTGATCTCATTTGCCTCTTTTTGTGTTTGTCGCCTATGCTTTTGAGAGCTTATCCAAAAAATCCTTGCCTGGACCAATGTCATGAATTGTTTTCCCTATATTTTCTTCTAGTAGGTACATAATTTCTGGACTTACATTTAAGTCTTCAATCCATTTTGAGTTGATTTTCATATATGTTGAGAGCTAGGGGTCTAGTGTTATTCCTCTGCATGTGAATATCCAGTTTTCCCAGCACTATTTTTTATTTATTTTTTGTTATTTATTTATTTATTTATTTTTATTATTATTATTTCAATAGATTTAAGGGGTACAGGTATTTTTTGTTACATAGATGAATTGTATAGTGGTGAAGTCAGGGCTTTTGCTGTATTGTCACCAGAATAGCATACATTGTTACCCAACAGGTAATTTTTGATCCTTCACCCCCCCCTTCCACCCTCCTCTTTTCTTAATTTCCCATGTTTATTATTCTACTTTATGTCCATATATACCCATCATTTAGCTCCCACTTATAAGTGAGAACATATGGTATTTGTTTTTCCATTCCTGGATTCCTGAGATACTACAGTTAGGGTAATGGTTTCCAGCTCCATCCAAGTTGCTACAAAAGGCATTATTTCATCCCTTTTTATGGCTGAGTAGTATTCCGTGGTGTCTGTTTGTGTGTGTGTGTGTGTGTGTATGTGTGTGTGCTCTGTGTGTGTGTGTGTGTGTGTATGAAATATTTTCTTTATCTACTCATCAGTTGATGAACACTTAGGTTGATTCCATATCTTTGCAGTTGTGAATTGTGCTGTGATAAACATTTGGATAAAGGTGTCTTTTTGATATAATGACTTCTTTTCCTTTGGATAGGTACCTAGTACTGGAATTGCTGGATTGAATGGTAGGTCTGATTTTAGTTCTATGCTGTTTTCCATAGAGATTGTACCAATTTACATTCCCACCAACACTGTATAAGTGTTCTGTTTTCACTACGTATGTGCAACTTCTGTTGTTTTTTGACTTATTAATAATGGCCATTCTGACGGGGTTAGGTGGTATCTCACTGTGGTTTTAATTTGCATTTCCCTGATGATTAGTGATGTTGAGCATTTTTTCATGTTTCTTGGCCATTTGTATATCTTTTGAAAAAAAATCTGTTCATGTCTTTTGCCCACTTTTTGATGGAGTTTTTTGGTTTTCTTCTTGCTAATTTGTTTGAGTTCTTTGTAGATTCTGGATATTAGTCCATTGTCGTATGCATAGTTTGCAAATATTTTCTCCCATTCTGTAGGTTGTCTGTTTACTCTGTTGATTATTTCCTTTGCTGTGCAGAAACTTTTTAGTTGATGATTAAGTCCCATTTATTAATATTTATTTTTGTTGTTAATGTATTTGCTTTTGGGGTCTTAGTCATAAATTCTTTGCCTAGGCCAATGTCCAGAGAGTTTTTCCAATGTTTTCTTCTCAAATTTTTATGGTTTCAGGTCTTACATTTAAGTCTACAATCCATCTTGAGTTAATTTTTGTATATGGTGAGAGATAGGGATCCAATTTCATTCTTCTACATGTGACTCTCCAATTTTCCAGCACTATTTATTGGATAGGGTGTCCTTTCCCCAGTGTATGTTTTTGTCTGCTTTGTCAAAAATCAGTTGGTCATAGCTATGTGGTTTTATTTCTGAGTTCTCTTTTCTGTCCCGTTGATTTATGTGCTTACCTTTATACCAGTACCATGCTGTTTTGGTTACTATAGCCTTTTTGTATAATTTGATGTCCAACAATCTACTGATGCCTCCAGATTTATTCTTTTTGCTTAGGATTGCTTTGGCTATTTGGGCTCTTTTTTGCTTCCATATGAAATTTAGGATTGCTTTTTCTAGTTCTGTGAAAAATGACATTGGTATTTTGATGAGAATTGCATTGAATCTGTAAATCACTTTGGGTAGTATGTACATTTTAACAATATTGATTCTTCAAATCCGTGAGCATGGGATGTTTTTCCATTTGTTTGTGTCATCTGTGATTTCTATCATCAGTATTTTGTACTTCTCCTTGTAGAGATCGTTCACCTCCTAGGTTAAGTATATTCCTAGGTATTTTATTTTCTTTGCAGCTATTGTAAATGGTATTGAGTTCTTGATTTGACTGTTATTAGTGTACAGAAATGCTATTGATTTATGTACATTAATTTTATAACCTGAGACTTTACTGAATTTATCAGTTCCAGTAGTCTTTTGGAGGAGTCCTTAGGGTTTTCAAAATATAAGATTGTATCATCAGCAGTCAGGGATAGTTTGACCTCCTCTTTTCCAATTTGAATGCCCTTTATTTCGGTCTCTTGTCTAATTGCTCTGACTAGGACTTCCAGTAGTATGTTGAATAGAAATGGTGACAGTGGGCATCCTTGTCTTGTTTCAGTTCTTAGGGGGAATGCTTTCAACTTTTCCCCATTTCAGTGTGATGTTGGCCATGGAGTTGTCATTTATGGCTTTTATTATTTTGAGGTGTGTTCCTTCTGTGCCTAATTTTTTGAGGATTTTCATCATGAAGGGGTGCTGGATTTTATCGAATGCTTTTTCTGCATCTATTGAGAAGATCATATGGTTCTTGTTTTTAATTCTGTTTATGTGGTGAATCACATTCATTCATTTGTGTATGTTGAACTATCCTTGCATCCCTGAGATAAAACCTACTTGATTGTGGTGAATTATCTTTTTGATGTGCTGTTGGATTTGGTTTGCTAGTATTTTGAGGATTTTTTGCATCTATGTTCATGAGGTATATTGGTCTGTGGTTTTCTTTTTTTGTTGTGTTCTTTCCTGGCTTTGGTATAAGGGTGATACTGGCTTCACAGAATGAGTTAGGGAGGATTCCCTCCTTCTTGATGTTATGGAACAGTTTCAGTAGGATAGGTGCCAATTCTTCTTGGTAGGTCTGGTAGTATTTGGCTGTCAATCTTTCTGGTCCTGGGCTTTTTTTTGTTGGGAGATTTTTTATTACTGTTTCAATCTTACTACTTATTGGTCTGTTCAGGATTTCTCTTTCTTCCTGATTCAAGCTTGGGAGGTTGTGTGTTTCCAAAAATTTATCCATTTCCTCTAGATTTTCTGATTTGTGTGTGTAGAGTTTTCATAATAGTCTCAGATGGTATTTTGTATTTCTGTGGTATCAGTTGTAATATCTCCTTTTTCATTTCTGATTGAGCTTATTTGAATCCTTTCACTTCTATTCCTTGTTAATCTGGCTAGTGGTCTGTTGATTTGTTTATCTTTTCAAAGAACTAACTTTTCCTTTCATTGATCCTTTGTATTGGTTTTTTTTGTTTCCATTTCATTTAGTTCTGGTCTGATCTTTGTTATTTCTTTTCTTCTGCTTGGGGTTGGTTTGTTCTTCTCTTTCTAGTTCTTTAAGGTGTGACATGAGGTTGTTAATTTGTGACCTTTCTGTCTTTTTGATGTAGGCATTTAGTGCTGTGAGCTTCCCTCTTAGTGCTTTTGCTATAACCAGGGATTTTGATAGTTTGTGTCACTTTTGTTTTTCAGTTTGAAAAGTTTTTTGATTTCCATCTTGATTTCGTCATTGTCCTAAGGATTGTTCAGCAGCAAGTTACTTTATTTCCATGCATTTGTGTAGTTTTAAGAGTTCCTCTTGGAATTGAGTTCCAGTTTTATTCCATTGTGGTCTAAGAAGGTACATGGTATGATTTTGATTCTTTAAAATTTGCTGAGACTTGTTTTGTGGCCTAACATATGATCTATCTTGGAAAATGTTCCATGTGCCAGTGAGAAGTATGTATATTCTGCAGTTTTTGGGTAGAATGTTCTATAAATGTCTGTTAAGTACATTTGTTGTAGAGTCCCGTTTAAGTCCAGTGTTTCTTTGTTGATTTTCTGACTTGATGATCTGTCTAGCTCTGTCAGTGAAGTGTTGAAGTCCCCGGCTATTATGATGTTCCAGCACCAGTTATTGAAGAGACTGTCCTTTCCCCAATGTGTTTACTTGGCACCTTTATCAAAAATCATTTGGCTGTGGATGTGTGAATTTATTTCTGGGCTCTCCATCAATTTTTATAACCTTAAATATATCCAAGATCAGTAAGGTCATAGTTGTTAAGTATCACAATATTTGTGATTGAATTCAGCCTCCCATACAACCAAAATAATATTTATCTTCAGATGAACATATACAATTCTCAATGACAAATATTTTAAACAAATGTAGTTTTCTAAAACAAACTACTTAATTGTAAGGTATATAGTTTTATAGCCCTTGGAAGATAACTATCACAGCAAACAGAAAAACTCTTTTCCTTTTTAAAGAAACAGAGTTAGAGCTAAACCTCATTTTATGGCTAGAGGAAAATGAGTAAGTATAGATTTAAATTATGTTCTATGGTAAATAGTAGATAAATATTCTCTAACTTTCTCCTTTTTCTCTCTAAGCAAAGGGTAATGGCTAACTCAGTGCTTTGCAGTCTTAAAACTTTTATGTAACCAACTTCTTTATCTAAAATTTTTCATTAAATCCTGTTGAAAACTTGTGGTGTGTGGTTTAAACTATAATTTTAACCAAGGTTGAATCAAAGTATTTGGAATTTACAGTAATTTTATTTCATAACTTTAAACTCAGTGAAGTTAGAGATGGAGACTGTTTTGTTCATGAAATTAAATCTTTAGTCCGTAGTGCAGTAAAGATATTCAATTAAATATTTGTTGAAGGAATGGTATGAATGCATGCATGCGTGAATTAATGAATCTTAGCATTCAGACTTTTGTTGGTTGAAGTATAGTGTTATAAAGAACGTGGCATTCGTTACTTGTATCAGCCTTTGCCAACAGAAATTCAGTCTTTACAAGTTATTTATTATACAAGGAATTTGTAATTGGAACATTGCTCTTAACAATTCAGAAAACAGGAGGAACGTACAGTACTTTGCAGATTTGGAGTCTGAATCAATTTTGTCTTTATATATTTTATTCTGCCCTCTGAAAGAAGATTAATGAAAATAGCTAAAATTTGTATTTTAAAATACTTTTTAAAATTAGAAAACAGTACTTTTATAAATCTGCTTTATCTATGAATAAAGGAAACTTTGTGCAGTTAATGAGAATGACACTGAAAGACAAAGGAGAAGGCCTATTTCTACCCATGGATTCATGAATTGATTCCTACAGAATTACCCACATTCAAAATTCAATAATAGAAAGAAAAAAAGACCAGAAGATTACAGTACATTAGGAATGATGCTGTTGTTTCCTTAACTCTTTTAATGTGTGGAGACAACTGTTGGCCAATGAAGGAGTTGCCAATTTGTGTAAGATACTATTGAAAAATGTCAAAGGATATCTTAAGTAAAGAAGTCCTTGAATTTCACAATTGCAGAAGATAATAACTTGTATGTACTTAAACAGGGTTGGAAATGTGAATCTTCAGTGATCAAGACTGACTTGAATAAAATACATGTTAAGGTCTAGGATGGTGCCACTGAAGTGGTGAAAATTTACTAGTGAAAGCAAAATTAACAGAGGAAGAGCCATGAGCCTTATATAAACACATATTTGTAAAAAGAGCCTCCATAGTAACTCTCTATAGCACTTTTAACTCCAGAAGAAATTACTGTGGTTTTTTTTGTGTGTGTACCCTATTTAAATAAGGCAGAGAGTGAAGCTATTTTGTACATATTTTATTTCCAGTCTCTAGCTCAGTGCCTGGCATTTAGAGAGGCTTAATAAGTATGGAATGAATTACCCATGTTCATTCTTTGTATCTGGCAATGATGAGTTTTGATGAGGAGGTGACAGAACTTCATTCTGCAAGTTCTTTGAATAACACTGTTTATGCGACTGTGAACAGAGATTATCGAAATATTATAAGTTATATTGAGCAAGTCTGTGGCCAGAAAATCAAGCAGTTTGCTAACATTGGTTTTAAATTTGAAATTACCTTTTGTTTAAAAATTTTATATTTCCTACCAATAGTTTATTTTAATGAGGGACTGTTTGGTTATAAGAAACCCATTGGAACTAAACAAGTTAAATAGTTTGTTTATTTGTCTTTATAAGGAATCAAGTAAACTCCATGATGCCCAAGGTCAGGAAGGATAGCCGGGCTTCATAGAGACTGGAACCAGGGACTAGAAGGCTGGTAAACACCATAGTAGCCAGTCAGCATCTGTGTTCGGTTTGTCTGTGTCTTTCTCCTGCACCATATTCTATTGTCACTTTATTCTTTCCACCCCAGATTTCTGTTTCTCTTCACTTTGAGTAGAAGTGACTTCCTAAGCCTCCTACATGGTGACTCAATTCAAGGCTGCCAGAGAGGAAGTCATTGAGTCTAAATTCCTGGAAGAAAGGGTCTGTTTGGCAGCTTGGGCCAAGTATCCACTTGTGGTCCATACGGCCAGTTGTCCTGGGTCATGTGTTATCAGCCTGGTTATTAGAGGCCGGTTTTAACACAAGGTAAACATGGGCTGGGCAGGTATCCAGGTATCTGTTACCCTGTTTCAGGAATTCTTTCTAAAGCGCTTCCAAATGAAACTGTAGACAATTTCCCTTTGTCTTTAACAATAGAGCAATACAGTTGTTTATCATCTGAGGGGAATGATGAATATTTCAAAGCTATTTGCAAGAGAGTGAACAAGTCATGCCAAGAAATTATCTCTAAAGGTTTTGAAGTTGAAATACTTTCTTTTCAGAGGAAAAAGTCTGAAAAAAATAGATTATGTTTAGATAATACATTCTCTCCCATGTCCTCAGAGGAGCAGTGTGAAATTACTTTTCATTTCCAAGGATTCAATATTACATCACTAAATTTAAATATATATATTTTGGAGAATGATTACAACAAAATGAAACCAATCTCAGAATTGCTATTTAAGTGGAATGCACCATTTGATTAAATAGTGGCCAAACATATGCAAAGATTTTTACAGACACATTGTAGATAGCATTCTGGAACTTCTACTGAACGTACTTGAAATTCAACTTCATTTTTGATCCGTATTTCCTTGAGTTGGTTTGGCTGCTGTTTGGGTGTGTGTGCACACGTGTGTGTGTTTCAACACAAAGCTTCTCCATCTCGGATCTATTACATATTAATTTGTTCTAGCCAGTCAGCGTAGTAAGCTCATAATGTTCTTTTTTTCTGCTCATTGTCCTCTGAAAACTTACTTATGCAGCACAGTGTAGAGACGCTCAGGGGTTTGGCACTGATGGCTGTGAAACAGAAACTGATGACCAAACTGAGGGCACCTGAAGGAGCCAGTGGTGTTGTGAAGTTTGTGGCATCCACCGAAAGACATATTGAGACTCTATTGATTGAACCTGTAAGAATTTTGTACTTTGTTTGCTTTGTTACCATACCTTACATTTTGAACCTTGGCCAATAGGTTCAAAAGCTGTGGTTATAGCTATTGGCATTTTTCTTGGGATGGCAATGTTATTTTATGAAAAATTTCTTGTGCTATTTCAAATAAACTGATGGACTATGTTAACTGAGTAGTCTTTCTGCTTTAACCCCTCCCATCCTCCCCTTTAGCATTTGGTAGGCTGAATCCCTCAGCTTGGCATTCAAGGCCAGTCTCCCAGTTCTCCCCAGTTGGAGGCTTATATTCCAGCCTCCCAATTCTCCCCAGTTGGAGCTCAGCTAACAACAATCCATATCAAAAGTGGCCTGGTACAACTGATTTGTTCATTGTACTTCCCGAGTACCCTGCCTTTCCTGCTTCTGCTTTTGCTCACACTGTTTTGGCTTTAGCAGGACAAACCAAGGAAATAATAAAATAGCCTGCCTTGTGACATATTTGGTTTTTCATTTGCATTCACAAATCTGCCACTCTGATGGATGTGCTCCATTTAGGAGGCTCCTTAGACTGCTAGTCTCCAAGATCACTTGCAAAGGGAGTAAGAGTTAACCATTTTTACTATAACTTGTAATAGTTGAGCTAAGTAAAAAGTTGGATTCTGTCTAGGGACTTAGTATTTTGCATCATGCTGAAAGGCATTATAATTTCCCTTGGTAGCATTGTCCGTTTTACTTTTATTTTTATCTTTTAAAAAGATTCATTTAATTAAAGATTATTATTATCTAGCATTCAAGGTATTTTTAGAGGCTAATTAAGAAGGCAGGTCACCTTTGATTTAGTGAATGTTCTAAAAAATGCTCATTGAAAGGCAAGTAAGAAGTGCTAATTTTGTGGATTAGACATTATCTTTCCCTTAGATTTTTAGGATTCCTTTGTCTTGGTGTTTGAGCATATTTTATTTTCATGGAATCCATGGGATATTAGAAATATCTTAAGGATAGCAACTAATATTAATTTAAATTTGTAAGGTCAGTTTAATTATAGCAAACAGTTTAAGATCTCTCTTTGGTGCTGATTATAGTTTATTAAAAAATGACTGATAGATACATAATTACTAAACTTATTGAGCATTTATTTATAGTTGTGTTTATTTATTTCATTTTATCAACACAGTGACTGAGGTAGGAACTTATATCCCACTCTTTTTTATGTCAACTTTACATATAATAAGATGTATCCACTTTAAGTGTGCAGTTCCGTGTGTTTTGGCAATTGCAAACATCTGTAACCATACCACAGTCAAGATACACAGCATTTCCATCCCCTAAATATATAGAACATTTCCTTCCCCACTCAAGTCATTCCTCTCGATCCCTGAGCCTTCTCTTTTCTCTGAAACTGTGAAACAGTTGTCCCTGTCTTAGAATTTCATATAAATGGAATCATACGATGTAGTTTTTGGTGAATGGCTTTTTTTATTCAATGTAATGTTTTTGAGATTCATCCATCTTATTGCTTTTATCAGTACTTTGTTCCTTTTATTGCTGAAAGGTGTAACATATGGATATATTACAGTTTTGTATTCATTCATCTATTGAAGGACATACGTGTTGTTTCCAGTTTGGGGCTATTATGAATAAACTTGCCATGGCATTTTTATACATGTCTTTTGTGGAGATATGTTTTTATTTTTGTTGGGTAAATATCTAGGAGTGGTATTACTGTATTGTAAGCTAAGTGTATGTTTAACTTTGTAAGTGCTAAAGTGTTTTCCAAAGTTTTTAATTGCTCTCAGCAGTATTTGTAATTTTTAGTGAACATGTCTTAAACAAATTTAGTTAAATTTACTTCTAAATATTTCATATTTTTGATGTTGATTTATAGTATAAATTTTTAAACTTTCTTTTTGTAATTCTTTGTTGCTAGTCCATTGAAATACAACTGATTTTTGTATATTGACCTCATATGCTGCTATGTCCCTAACTTTACTTATTAGTTCTAGTAAATTTTTGTAGATTCCTTAGGTGTTTTCTTTAAAAACAATCACATTTGCTTGTGAAAAAGACAGTTTTGCTTCTTCTTTTTCAATCTGTATGATTTATATTTCTTATTCTTTCTTTGTTGCACTGTCTAGGCCTCCCAGAACAGTGCTGAGTAGAAGTGGTGAAGTCAGACATCCTTGCCTTATTCCTAATCTTTAGAGGAAGGTGTTTAGTCTTTTATCAAGTGTAATTGTCAATTATGGGTGCCCTTTTACCATTCTGAGGAAGTTCCCATCTATTTTAGTTTGCTGAGAGTTTTTATTATGAAAAGAATGTTAATGTTAATATGTTAAGTGTTTTTTCTCTGTCTATTGGGATGGTATTTTTTATTCTGTTTATGTGATAAATAAACTGATTTTCAAATGTTGAACCAATGTTGCATAATCCCAATTGATCATTATATATTATCCTTTGTATGTATTGCTGGATTCAATTCATTCATATCCTTTTAAGGACCTTTGCATCTGTATTTGATGCTGTATTTTTGTTGGTATCGATAATGTTGGCCTCATAAAATGAGTTGGGAAACATGTGATCATCCTCTGTTTTTGAAAGAGTTTATGAAGGATTGATTTTATTTCTTCCTTAAATGTTTGAGAGAATTCACCAGTGAACAGTGAAGCCATTTGGACCTGGAGTTAGTTTTTGTGTGTGTGTGTGAGTGTGTGAGAAAGTTTTTTTTTTTGTCGAGACAAGATCTTGCTCTGTCACCCAGGCTGTACTACAGTGGTGCAATCATAGCTCACTGCAGCCTCGAACTCCTGGGCTCAAGCGATCTTCCTGCCTCAGCCTCCTAGGACTACAGGCATGTGCCACTACGCCCGGCTAATTTTTTTAAATTTTTTGTAGAGACAGGGTTTTACTATGTTGTCCAGGCTGATTTCAAACTCCCGGCCTCAAGCGATCCTTCTTCCTCAGCCTCCCAAAAATGCTTGGATTATAGGTGTGAGCCACCATGCCTGCCCTTAGCTATACATCTTTGTTTTATTTCTTTTCCATGGCTTTTTCTAGTGTTTAGAATATGCATCTTTAACTTTTCACAGTGTACCATTAAAAATATTGTAACACTTCATTTATCATTTAAGAACCTAACAATTTTATATATTTCTTTTTCCCCTGACCCAACTCTTACATCCTTTGTGCTATTGTTATCATGCATTTTCTTTCTTTATGTGTTATAAATTTTCTTTAGTAAAGTGTTCAAATCTTTTGCCCATTTTTTTTACTGGATTTTTTTTCTTACCGTTGAGTTTTGAGAATTCTTCATACATTCTGGATACAAGTTCTCTATCAGATGTTTGATTTGCAAATATTTTCTCCCTGACTGTGGCTTGTCTTTTTATTGTCTTAACAAAACTGCCTAATTCCACATCACAAAGATTTTTGTACTGTGTTTTCTTTTAAATATTTTTAAGCTTTAGGTTTTACATTTAGGTCTCTGATCCATTTTGAGTTAATTTTTATATGTGATACAGGTTTTTTTAAAAAAATGCACATCCAAATGTTCTAGTACTATATGTTGAAAAGAATGCCCTTTCTCTTCTAAATTGCCCTTGCACCTTTGTCAAAATTAATTGCTCTTATGTGTGCGGTTATCTTTCTGGATTTTCTAGTCTGTTCTATTGATCTGTATGTCTAACTTTATGCTGAAACCACACTGTTTTGATTACTGTAGTTTATAATAAGTCTGGTAATCGAGTAGTATAAATCCTTTAATTTCTGTTTCTTTTTTTCAAGCTGGTTTTGGAAATTCTAGGTTCTTTGCATTTCCATATAAAATTTGGCATAAGCTTGTCAATTTTTTAGTTTTCAGTGTTTTATAGTATTCCATGTATAGGTCTTGCACTTATTTTTATGTGTTTATTCCTAAGAGTTTAATGTATTTTGATGCTATTGTAAATTGTATTTTTTTAAAGTCTCAATTTCTGATTGTTTATTGCTAGTATATAGAGAGACAGTTGATTTTTTTGTCTATTGATCTTGGATCCTACAACCTTGGTAAGCTCATATATGAGTTATAGTAGTTTTATATTCCGTAGAATTTTCTACATAGAATATTATGTCATCTGAGAATGACAGTTTTAGATCTTCCTGTCCAATCTGAATGCCATTTGTTTCTTTCTTGCCTTAGTCCATCGACTAGAATCTCTGATATATTGTTGACTAGAAGTGTTGAGAGTAAGCATTCTTTCCTTGTTCCCCATTTTAGGGGAAAAGAATTATGTCTTTCACCATTAAGTGTAATGTTGGTTGTATATTTTTCAGAGATGACCTTTATCACACTGAGGAAGTTCTCTTCTATTCCTAGTTAGTTGAGATTTTTTTGTTTAGTTTAGTTTTTTAAAATTAGGTAAGGATGTTGGATTTTGGCAAATACTTATCTTCATATATTGAGATGATCATATGGTTTTTCTTTTTAAAATGTTATTAATATGGTATATTTCATTGCTTGATTTTAAATATTCAACCTACTTTGCATCCTGGGATAAACTCCAGTTGTCATGATGTATTATCCTTTTTATATATTGTTGGATTTTATTTGCTAAAATTGTTTTTTAAAATTTTGCATTGATATTCATGAATAATACTGGTTTTGTAGTTTTCTTTTAATGCTTTTTACTGTTTTTTTTCCCATCATAGTAAAGTTGGCTTCAGAATAGAATGAGTTGCTAAGTGAACCTTTTTATTTTTCGTTTTTTTTGAAGGTTTATGAAGAATTCATATTATTTCTTCCTTAAATGTTGATGGAATTTGCCAGTGAAACCATCTGGGTCTGAGGTTTTCTTTGTGGGAAGGTTTTAAAGTACAAATTAAATTTCCTTAATAGATTAGAACTTTTCAGGTTATCTCCTTCATCTTGAGTGAATGTTGTTAGTTCGTATCTTTAAAGCAATATGTCCATTTCATGTAAATTGCTGGATTTCTTGGCATAAAGTTTTTCATGATATTCTTTTATTATTTTTTAAAATATATGTAAAATCTGTATTGAGGCCATCTCTGTCTTTCCTGATCTTGGTAATTTATTTCTTCCTCCCTTTTTTCTTTATCAGTCTGGCTAGTGGTTTATTAATTTTATTCATGTTCTCAAAGAACTAGCTTTTGTTTTCATCCATCTTCTCTGTTGTATTTGTGTTTTCTATTTTATTGATTTCCATTTTGATATTTAATATTCCTTTCTTCTCTTAACTTTGGGTTTTACTTGCTCTTTTTCTAGTTTATTAAGGTGATACTGATTTGAGATCTTTCTTTTTTTCTAATATTGGGGTTTAATGCTATAAATTTCAATCTAAGTGCTTTAGCTATAACCTATAAATTTTGCTATGTTGTGTTTTTATTTTCATTCTTCATATTTTCCGAATTTCCTTTAGATTTTTTTCGACCTATGGTTCGTTTAGAAATGTGTCATTTAGTTTCCAAATTTTCTGGATTTTTCAGATACCTTTCTTTTATTGGTTTTGAATTTAATTTTATTCTGGTCAGAGAACATACTTTGTATTACTTAAATCCTTTTAAATTTATTGAGACTTATTTTATGGCCCAGGATATAGCCCAGCTTCGTACATATTCCATATGCACTGAAAAGAATGTGTGTTCTGTTGTTCTTATGTGGAGTGTTCTATGAATAACACTGTAACAGTGTTCTATGAAATTGGTTGAGTTAGGTGAATAGAGTTACCTAACTCAATTAGGTAAATAGAATTGTTCAAATGTAATATATTGTTACTGATTCTCTTTTCTTTTTTTTTTCCTAGACAGAGTCTCGCTCTGTCACCCTGGGTAGAGTGCAGTGACATCTTCACAGCTCACTGCAACCTCAAACTCCTGGGCTCAAGTGATCCTCCTGCTTCAGCCTCCCAAGTAGCTGGGACTACAGGTGTGCGCCACCACGCCTGGCTAATTTTTTTATTTTTTAGTAGAGAAGGGTTCTCGCTCAGGTTGCTCTTGAACTCCTGAGCTCAAGCAGTCCTCCCGCCTTGGCCTCCCAGAGTGCTAGGATTACAGGCGTGAGCCACTGGGCCTCGCCTCTTTTCTTTTTTTGAGACAGAGTCCCGCTCTGTTGTCTGGGCTAGCATGCCATGGTGTCATCAGAGTCCACTACAACCTCAAACTCCTGGGCTCACATGGTCCTCCTGCCTCAGCCTCCCGAGCAGCTGGGACTATGGGGGTGAGCCAAAATGCTTGGATAATTTTTTTTCATCTTTTGTAGACACAAGGTCTTGCAGTGTTGCTCAGTCTGGTCTCAAGCTCCTGGGATTCCAGTGATCCTTCTGCCTTAGCCTCTCAAAGTGCTAGGATTACAGACGTGAGCCACCACGCCTGGCCTTATTACTGATTTTCTGTCTACTTGTTATCCTAGTTATTTAGAGAGAGATACTGAAATCTCTAATTATAATTGTGGGTTTGTATTGTTTAAGTGTGTACTACATCTTTATTGATTTTCAGCCTCATTGCTTTATCAATTATTAAGAAAGGGATGTGGGATTGCAGACTATAATTGTGGATTTGTCTGCTTGTTCTTGCTGTTCTATGCTATTAAATACGTAAACATTTAGGATTGTTTTGCCCTTTTGAATTGATACTCTTTGTCCTTGGAAACATTATTTCCTTTGAAATCAACTTTGATATCAATATAACATGATATATCTTTTTCCATTCTTTTATTTTTAACCTGTTTGTGTCTTTATATTTAAAGTGGGTTTCTTTTAGGGAGCATATAATTGGATCTTTTAAATCTGACAGTCTTTGCCTCTTAATTGGGATGTTCAGACCATTTACATTTAATGTGATTATTGATATATCAGGTTGATCGGTGAATGGGTATATAGAGCATCTTGGGAGGGTACATAGTGTCAATAAATGCTTACATTTCTATTAATTATCTTTGTATTTCAGGGTGATTCCTTTTTTGCAAGTTTATGGCACTGTCAGTAGTGTCTTCATATCAGAAAAGAGGCAGCTCATACACTTTTTCAGAGTGGGTAAAGCAGAGATTTTAAAATTCTGGTCTGACCTCAGAATAAAGAGTGTTTAGGAAACTAGGTCCTTAATGGAAGCATCCAGGGGGCCCCAATGTACTTCTATTTATTTTGAACTAGTCCTTTATTATACTGGCCCTCAAGGACATTGAACTGTTCTCATCTCTGGGATATATCAGACAGAAGTTGGTGTAAGACCTTTTTGGGACATTTCATGGCCACCCCAGGTCAGCCAGGAACTCCCGATCTGGTCAGGGTGTGCAGCGGGCTTTATGTGGCAATATCTGATTGTTGGTCTCCCTTGATTTTCGGATTAGTCTGCCCTGGGAGAAATAATTGAGATTTCATATTTTCATTCTCCCAAAAGCTATGTCAGATATGACTCTTCTGTATATTGAAATTTAAAAAGTGGAACTTTCGTCTGATATAAACAGTCTAATTCTTCATAGACTAGTTCTTTTAATACTGTTCCTAGGCTGCTGTCAAACCTCCAATATATTGAAATGCTTCTTCACATTCTAGAGTTAGGCAAGATAATCATCTTTTGATTCTTCAGCCAGTTCTGTATTGGCACACGAAAAAGAAAACCAGTAGTGTCTTTACCCTTCACGTTTCTCTTTTGATACCATTCACATTAATATCATTAGTAACAATCTCACCCCCCCAAAAAAATCCTTGTCTTTTTTTCTGCCTTTGGCTACAGGGCTAGTTTGTAAAAAGAAGGGAACAAAATGTTTTGGTAGGATCATGTTTTTAGTGATGGAGAATTAAAACCACTAAAAAAAAAAAAACAAAAACCAACTTAACCAAAAATATGGCGAAATAGGAAGGTGGATGCTAGAAGATTTAGCAAGTTCCAGGGAGTTTTGTAGATGTGGGATTTCAGATGAAAACCAGATATATCTAATTTGTGAGGGGAATAAAGGGACAGGGAAGAGAGTTGGGTGGGAATAGAGCTAGCCTGAAGAGAAAGAGAGAGGAATTTAAAAAAAAATTTTTATCCAGTCTAAATAAGATTTATGTTTTCCCCCTCCTTGGCTCTTAGAAATTAGAATATTTCCATATTATTGTCTTTCTATATTGAAAGCCCTGTTTGATGGTGGTGCACAAATGTAGGCACATACGCCTAAGTTTGTGTGGTTGCATTCAGCGTATAGAAAAGTTACAACTCATTTCTAGTTACTTCTTCCTTTGTACTTATGCCTAAACCTCTCCATCTGGAGAAATGCCAGCTTGCCACTAAATTTAAATAAATAAGAACATGTCTCATCAATAGGGGCGGCAAATTTAGCCCCTCTTTAGAGCACTGAGCAATTTATGACCATATGTTAAATACCATAAAACAGCTTTAAAGATTTGGTCGCTGGCCATTGCCAGATTGCACCGTAGGAGTGCAGCAGCACTGCGAGGGACTGGGCATGCTTCCTCCGGCCCTTGGAGGCCTCAGAAATTCACTGATGTCACAGCCAAACAGGCCTGTTTTCAAACATTCCCTTTATAAAGGTGAAATACTAAAAGATTCCATTTTGGCATTTGGGTGCAAAGAAGGCAAGACTTCTTTTTGATTCTTAAGGGTCAAAATTAGTATGGAAAGTGGTGTGTGGGAGAATGAGTAACTTGGCAGCAGTGAGTGCAGAAGGCAAGTCTAGGAATAGGTAGTAGATATCCTACTCATTCTTTTTCTTGGAGCATGAACTGGACTTTTATATGGCATAAGCCAACCAAATATGTTTCTTAATCATTTTCTTTTTGTCAGCTTTCATGGAATTAATACTAATGTTAAAAACAATTTTTAAAATTTCATACCAAAGGGCTGCCAATTGTAAGGATTTCTTTTCTTCCAGGGGTATGACTCACTATTTGGTGAACTCCAAATATTAGTTTTTCTTTTTACCACCATGACAGCCTGTGAATCATTTATGGCATTCAGTGGGCCCATGGCTAAGAGAATGAAGGTGTATGCCAATAAACATGTGATTTTTGGTCAAGTTTAGTGCTGTAGGACCTTCAGTGGGCTTTTAACACTTGTGAAGAAACCACTGGTTCATGCAGGGGGCAGTGTTATTAAATAGGAATAGACACCAAAAAGCTTTGTGCAAGATTTTTCTGACTGCTCTCTCAGAAGGGATAAGTCTTCCTACAATGGAAGATGATGAAATTTGGCTGTCAAAGGTCCTGGATTCCTAGCCTTCTTGAATGTGTAGTTGCCAACCCAAGGGCTGATTTCCTGTTAGTCCCTGTGTGGTTTGCACTACATCCTCTTTGCAACAGATCCGTGTTTTAGGTCATCCATCATAACTGCTCTCCTGTAAATTCTTGGCAATTTGATCTCAGTTTGCAGAAGGCAGCTGGCGTACTTCACTAGGAAGTGCAGCTGGAGGGCTCCTGTCTCATTCTGCCTAAGACCAGGAAGCACACTATTGTTACTCATTGCTGCTTTCTTCCTTTGAAAGAACAAAAAACTTCAAACTGTGGTAAATTCTAAAGGTACTCGGTAGCAGTTTGAAATTATCCTGACCATTTTGTTGGTCTAGGGTAAAAACTTAAGTAATCTTTTAATATCACTTGCAAATCTTGTCTTGTTTTTCCATAAAACAGATAAGTTCCTTAGTGGAACAGTCATCCCAATTGCAAATGAAGTCATGCTTAAGTCTTCAGAGTCCCAACAAGATTTTTTGTTAGGTTTTGCTTTGTTCTAGGCTTTGATTGTCAAGGGCAGTAACATGGCCTAATCTCTTCTCTATGTTTCATTCCCTTAACAGTGGGATTTTTCTATTCCTGATACCAGTATCCATTAAGACTATTCTCCTTGGATATGATTTGAGTATTTGCATTGGATTTTCAAACTATATGGAATTACAAGGATATTTAAAGCACATTTCTTCACTATTTAATGGTAAAATAAAAGTGTCGTTTTAGTTGTTCTGAAAACCATATTTTGAGATTTAGAAAAGTGAGCAATTTTCCTCCATTCTTATGACTCAGAGGTCCCATTTTGGCAACTTGATTTTCTTTCTGTTGAATGGGAATTATCTTTAGTCCATCAAACTCATGCATGTGTTGTTTTAAATGGTATACTTAACAATCTATGAAGGCACAGGTCTTTTATACTTCTGATTCTTCTTTTTATCTTCTATCTATCTTCTGTAGTGTTAAACAGCATCATAGTGTAGCTCTTGTTCTTTTTTTTATGTTCTGGTTTCTAACATGAATGAAAGATACATTATGCTGCTTTGTAGGAAAAAAGTGAACTTTCTGAAGATTGATTTTATGTCAGATTTATGGTAATTAGGCAATAGCATCGTAGAAACGGTCCTAGTGCACTAAGAATGGCATGAAGGAAGAAATTTGGATTTGAGACATGGGAGAATTTGATATCTAGATTATTTCTATCAAACCAAATCTCTGGTCCCTAAAATAATATATTGTTAAATCCTAGGGGCAAGAATCCCTGTGATCTCAAAGGTCTATTGCAGTATATGACCCACACAGTAGATAATCCAGATATGTATATTAAATGAGTGAAACAGGGCACTAAAAGATGACGTCTTATGTGGAAAGTCTTAATTGAACTAGGTAAAACCAAGTAATTTGGGGGACCTTTTATTGGGACCAAGGAGGTATCTAAAGATTTAAAAAGGAACAGCATAGTTTTGGCATTAAAGAAGGGAAAAGAGAATTATGAAGGTTATGTAGATTTACCAGGTTGACATTTGTATTTAGAAAGAACTTAGAAAACAATCACAAAAGTAGTTTGCTAGCATTTGGGCTAGAATAGGACTAACCAATTTTACTTTGTAAAGAACAATTTTTAATAGATTAATCTCTTATTACAGAATGATGAGTATCCCAAGTATAGCAGGGCTTTTGATTCTGTCCTTGGGATGGATCTGATAAGCAGATCATGAAATGATTATTTGGACATAAAATGTGTTGCTTGACAGTATGCCTAAAGTATGTCATGACTAAGAATGAATGCTACTTAATGTTGAAATCAGACCATTTGGTCATCTTAATGTAGAGCAAATTGCAAAATTGTTTCTTCTCCAGCTCTTTTTTTTTTTTTTAATTTTTCTTATCTGCCTTTTTCTCCTTTTTCTGTTTTTCTGAGTATAATCTTACCACACTTGGGTAAAACAATTCCAGGCAATTGCAAGGGTGACCATCTCCTATAGAAGGAAAAGAAAAGAATCCACAAATCTCAAAGCACTTTAATTCCTTCATCCATCTATCCACTCAGTCATTGAGAACCTACTCAATCCAAATTTTGAAACACACTATTTAACAGCCTCCATCATTTGGCACCGTCATAACGTTTCCACCATTCTCTTTTCTCTTGATACCATTTTCCACTACACTGCATTACTTTGACAGTCTGTCCCTAACCTTCCTTTTCAACTCTATCTGCTGCTCTCCCTTCTGAACACTTTGTTCTTACCGTTGTAGTCTACTTATCATTCCTTGGGTACATAATCTGCTTTCTATCCCCTAAGTTTGCTAAGTCTTTCACCTCTGCCTATAATTATGTTCTCATTATTTCTTTGTTTATCTAAGCCTACTATGGGCAGCACTAAAAGCAGACATTTTAAAAAAGGATTGAGTAGACTGAGTATGATTTTAGACTGAAAGGAAGTAGTCAGTGAAGTAGGAGACTGTGGCAGATTATATTTTTCCATGATGGCCACGGCAGTATCTCCTGTTACACGTGCTCTTCTCTCCTGTGACCTTGCCACTCTTTCTTGAAGGGTTGGAGTATAGTTTCCCTCGCCTTGAATCTAGGTGGGCTTGTGACTGTTTTGACCAATAGAGTATGATGCAAATAATGCTGCATGACTTCCGAGGCTGGGTCATAAAAGGCAATGTAGCTTTCATCTTGCTAGCAGAAACTCTTATGCTTGGAGGCCTGTACCACTACATAAGAAGTCTGACTACTTTGAGGTTGCCATGCTGTCAGGTGGCCAAGCCACATGAAGAGGCCACAGGTAGGTGCTGCACTTGGCAGTTCTTGTCTTGGAGTTAGCCCAGCCCAGGCACCAGACGTGTGAGTGAAATTGTATTGATCTTTTCAAACTAATGGAATTCTACCAGGTGAATATCATTGAGTGATCTTAGTGCTGTGAGGTGCAAAAGAATCACCCATCTGCATTCTGGGTGGAGTTCTAATCCACAGGATCTGTTGTGAGCACAATAAAATGGTGATGGTTTTAAGCTTCTGAGTTTTGAGGTAGTTTTATAGGTAGCAATAGTAATTGGAACATAGACACTGAAGACTAAGAGTGGAACAAGAGCCTTTAAAGCGATGGGAATAGGAGCAGAGATACAGAGGTTAATTCTCTTGAGGGAGGAGGGAAAGACAAAAGGATTAGGGAAGAAATTGGTGAATTTTGAGGAGAAAGGGTGGGGAATTCACATCTGATGATCTTTTACCATTAAATATATATATTTATTTGGATAAAGTTGGAGTTGAGGTCACCTACCAACAGGTGGAGGGTCTACAAAGGGCCTGGCTGCTTGGTGGAGAGTGTTTAAGACAGTACAGATTACTGGCCTTTAGCTCCTTGCCTTTAACAAATACTCGTGTGAGGAAAGACAGACAGAGGCTTGGTATTTTGACATTATGTGTGATGTGGCCTGCCTTCCTCAGGAGAATTTTGTGCACAGTATATACTCTCAGTGTGAAGTACTTTGAGCCCTTCAGAAGAAGTAGAGGTGGTTCTTTCCAGAGCAGTGCCTTGGATTGATCCACTGTGACTCTGTTTATGAGTTCTGAACCTCAAGATGACTCTTGAGAAATCTGAATCACCCAAAACCATTTGTGGTTTTGTGAAATGGAAGGATCCCACCTTTAGAGTGGGGACTTTGATTTTAAATAGCAGCTTTTTTTTGAGAGGAGAGGGGAACAAATCTGCAGTTTTAGTTATGAAGCTTCAGATGGCTTTTGTCCAAATGGAGGACTCCAGTAACTCTTGCTAATTGAATGGCAGAATTTCTTCTATAAAAGTAAGAATTGTTTTCTGTAGCATCCAGCAAGCTGGTCACCAGCCACATGCAAATCAATTTGTTGTTTCTGTGAAGGATTACATGCACCATGTCCAAATGTAGTCCTAAGAGCCTGGGAATCCTGCATGTTTTAGACAGTTTTCCATTTAGTGAAATGAGATATCTAATTTATTGTTAAAATCATTTAATTAATGTTTTATAAAGAGAGATGCTGTAGAGCCTTATTAAAATACTATTACTGGATAAAAGAATGGTATTTTCATGACAGGATAACCATGATGTATCAAATCTTTACTTCATGTATTCTAGTCAGAAGACAGAATTTGCCCCTGGGTTATAAGGGGAGTCTTCTTACTATATTTCAATTTTGATCTCTGTCAGATGCTTCCGTTTTACCATTTCTTAATGTTCAATTTTTTTTTCCTACTGTGTTGGAGTGACCTTGGCACTTCTGAGATGTTGTGACTTGTGTTTTGCTTATTTTTCCACTCCTTCCCTGAAAATTATGGTACATGTAGATAACTTGCTCTTACAGATTCTGCTTGATTTTTCTGTTTGACTTGCGTAATTTTCCTGGCAGAGGTGTGACTGTCTTTGTCTTTTGTTATCATCTACTTAAATTTAAGTTATCAGAATAATTGCCATTGTGATGCCATTGCTTTTTAAGAACTGCTCATTTTCTTTTGCTTGATTTTCTTTTCTTTCCTTCTTTTTTTTTTTTGTTGGTACTGTCCCTGAATGTTGGCTACAGCTTGTATGCCTTTAACTGTTTTTACTTTGGCCATAGTTCTAGTTTTAGTTTTTAATTTTTTCATTCGTTGTTTCTGAAAAGCATTGTCTTACATCTACTTCTGGAGAATTTTAATTTATTCGTCTTTATTTTTCAGCATCTTAATTTTTCATTCATTTCAATAGATTTTTTTTCCCACTTCAGCTTCTGTGGATTACTGGACTTGCTTTTGTTCATTGTTAGACTTACTGTTTGGATCAGTCGTGTGTGAACTCAAAGGATCCTTCATACCATGTTTTTTCATCTTTCTTGATCCAGTTGCTAGGCATTTCAGAGTTATTTGACAGTAAAGTATTATTCAGTTTTTTTTTTCATGAATTCCGCAGGCTAATGCTTGATTTTTACATATTTTACGATAGCGGGTGGATGTTTGCATGATCTTCCAAGCACTGTTTTGTGAGAATTAAAGTACAAGGCCTAGTCTAAGATTGTCCTTTGTGTGCAAGCTTAATTCTGCTGCTGGTGTTCTGGTTTGTGCCTGTGCATGCAGTCAGCAAAAGACTCATTGTTAAACAATGAACTCAGAATTAAAAGAAAGATTGGTGTGGTTTTTTTCTCCCCAGCTAGCATTCTGTGGTTATTTCTTCTGATTTTTTGGCAAGTGTTACTTGTCTCTGTCAAGCTGTGCCACATCAGCCTTAAATTTCTGCTTTGTGTAATTCAGCTAAAGAAGTATTTACAGTTTTATAGCGTTCCATATTTTCCAAAGTAGTTTTACTTAAATGATCTCATTCTAATCTCCCAGCAACTTTATTGTTTTACATTTAAGCGAGGGCTCACAGAGCCTAAGTGACTAGCCTGAGGTCACATAACTTGGAAAGTCAGGGATCTGGAACTCAAAGCCAGGACTTCTGAGTCCAAAGTCTAGTGCTTTTTCCACTGTAACAAGTTAGGAAATAAATATCATCTTTATTACCATACAATAACAATCTGCTTCTCAGTAGAAGTATATAAGAGCAAATCAATGTGATAGTTGGCAGCTCACAGTGAGAAAGTTATGCAGGAAATAAGAGCAAGCAATGGCATTGCTAAATAGGAAGTAAACACAACATCAAATGCTAGTGCCTTCTGTCATACATCATCTGGGAAAGGTGATGGTCGGATGGCTAATATCTTTTTGGGAAGTTACCTGAAAATCTTCTATTATTGTGTGGATATTTCTTAGACACTTGAGGAGTAACAATTTGTAGTTGGTTGTTTTTGCTTTGTTTATTTCTGAGGACAGAAATCACAAGCAGGCACAGGTTTCCAGTTAGAAAGCAAAAAAAAAAAAAAAAAAAGAAATCACAAGCAGAAGTTGGTGAAATAGAGTGAGAAGTTTTTCAGGTTTATGAGAGATAAAAGCTCAGTTTCAACTTTGAGGTGTAGAGAATAGTCTTAAATGCTGTATTTTACCTCATGTGTTTTGAAGATAAGAAACAGTCCCCAACTTAACGATGGTTCAATTTAGGATTTTTTGACTTTACGATGGTATGAAAAAGTGATACTCATTCAAGTAGAAAGTGTACTTCGAGTTCCCATACAATCATTCTGTTTTTCACTTTCGGTATTCAATAAATTACATGAGATATTCAACATTTTCTTATAAAATAGATTTTGCCCAGCTGTAGTCTAATGTAAGTGTTCTGAGCACAGAACACTTTTGAACTACAGTACTTTCTAAAATCACTTGAATGGTTTTTCTTTAACGTGGGAAAGATGAGGGAAGAAAACTTAAAGGTCAAGGTAACTTAAAGGTCAAGATAATAAGATGGACCAGATATGTATAGCTGAACTCTTTGAGTATTTGTGAGTGAAAAAATTGGGTTTCCATTTTAAAATGTATTTAGAAATGAAATTATCAAAAGATTTTAACTTTAGCATATGCTTTAAATAAGTACCCAGTTTTATTTTATGAAACAAGGGATCTGAAAGAAATCAGATATGATTGAAAGCAAATTTAATTAAAATAGAATATTCTCCCCTCAACCTATTGGTTTTGCTATAATACGTCTTAAGAGATGTGGATTTGTCAGAACTTATGTCATCCTAATAATTAACTAAAGTGAAAGAACTATGTATATATTTAGAGCTAAAGACTCTTTGATGTCGTCTAATCTACTAACTATTGTAGCAGTTTCTTTAGAAGTGTCCTTGGTAAGTGCACATATAGTTACTATCATTAAAAGGAATCTTATTATCCATGAGACAACATTACAAATGCTCGTTCAAAAAATATTTTTTGTCCTAGGGACAAAACAACTTTATTTCCTTATCTACATGACAGTTTCATGGTACTTTAAGGAGTTCTCTGCAGAATTCTTGTTTGAATTAATTAGGCATACCAAAATTCCTTTTATAGTGGTGATCTTTTTGACAAATGGAATTACTAGAATTACCACAGTAATCATCTGGGTGAAGAAATTGTGGATAATGACAGCAGACTATAAATGAAGCAAATCATAGTCCCAATATTTAAAGAAAGGAAGGAGGCATATAGTCTTAAAATTACCATTTAGTTTTTATATTGATGTTGGGTAATATTCAAGAGTTGATTATTAAATTGTTTGAGAGCATTTAAAACATGTTATGTCTTTAGTAGCCAACAACTAACCTTATTCTTTTTTAATGGTTGATCAGCTGACATAGCAAATCATTTCAGCAGAAGATTTAACAATATCCCTTTGGTGTCTTTCTGGATGTTTTATATGTTATTGTACCAAAAAATGGTTAAGTAGATGTGCAGTGAATTGAACAATCATTGGAAAGTCTCTAATGAAATACTCTAGGGTCATATTTTTGACTGTGTTTTGTTCAACATTTTTGTGAATGATAATGAACATAGTTGTTCAATTTATGGAAGACTCATGTTTAAAGAGATAGCTACTGTAATGTGTGACAAACAAGATTTAAGTGTATCTCAGTAGGTAAGTATGTTGAATCAGAAACTACAGGATGTAATGGGTAAAGTCCATTGCTATGGTTTGAATATGGTTTGTCCCCACCAAAACTCACGTTGAGGCTTTGTGCGCAATGTGGCAGTGTTGGGAGGTGGTACCTTTAAGAGGTGATTAGGTCATTAAGATAGATGGATTAACATCTTTTTCTGGAGGCTGGATTAGTTCTCTTGGGAATGGATCAGTTCTCCAGAGAGCGGGTTGTTATAAAGTGAGGCTGCCTCTTGTGTTTTCCCCTTTTTCCCCCCTCGTGCATCTGGTTCCCCTTCTGTTTCTCTGGCATGTTTTGACACAGCATGAAGCCCTCACCAGAAGCTGCCAGATGCAGTCAACCCAATCTTGAACTGCCCAGCCTGCAGATAATATAAGCTAAATAAACCTCTTTTCTTTATAAATTACCCAGTCTCATGTATCCACAACACGAAACAGATTAAGACATTCATTATTTAGGTTTCAAAAATCAGTTGTATGGGTATAGGAAAACAGTTAAATATAAAAAGATCTGGGATATATATTATGAACCAATAATGTGATGTGACTGTGAAAAAGCTACACAAACTTGTGCTGGATTAACAGAAACCACTGGGTCCACAGCATGGAATGAAGTTGTGCTGTGCCTGTGACATGATAGACCATATGTGAGTGTTGTATTGACGTTTGGGCACCGCAGTGTAGAAACAACATTATTAAATTAGCGTGTGCTTGACAGATATCATGACACATTAGGCAATGCTTTAAGAAACTAAAAGTGCTAGTTTTTAAAGGTAGAAAGGACTGGAAATGGAGGATCAGGATAAATTGTCCAAGATTTCATTACTTAAGGGTAGATCCAGTTCTCTACTCTTAGTTCAGGGTTCTTTCTGTGCATCACATTTTGTTCTTCCAGAAAGTAAAACTGATACTATCAGGTAGAAGTTATTAGGAAGTAGATTTTGACTGTGTACAAGAGTTTTTAATAATTGATGTCCTCTAGTATAAGGAACTGCTTTGGAAATAATGAGGTCTTTGTTACTAGAGAAATTGAAATATATACCATATAACTTCTTTATTGGAGATATTGCATGTTTTTTTCAGGGATAATTCTCAGCTGTGTCAGAAACTGAGCTAATTAACATGTGTGGAGGACAATTAATTAACCATAGCACTCATTATATATCTTGTCCTGGTTAAGTGTTAATGCCCTCTTTCCCACTCTGGATATCCCATTTTGTATGATAAATTATATGGTTGCCTTTGTTATAAGTTCTCTTTCAACTCTGTAAGTATGCTGAGTGAAAATTATTTCAACATAAATTATATTGGTTTATCATCTGAGATCAAGTCTTGGTGGCAATATGTGGAGTCTTTGAGAAAATTGCTTAAAATATTTTTTAAATGGAAAATTTCAAATACTTACAAAAGCAAAGAGAATGGTATAATGAACTCCTATGTACCTATCACCCAGATTCACAATTTTCAACTCGTGGTCAGTCATGTTTCATGTATCCTCCATCAACTTTTTCCCAGATAAATTTTGAAGCAAATTCCAAGTGTCCTATTAATATCATTCATAAATATTCAGTATGTGTCTTTACAAGATAAGGACTCTCTTTTTAAACATAACTTTAATGTCACTGACATGCTTTAAAAAAATCAATGTTAATTCTTAAATATTTCATTACTCGTCAGTATTCACATTTTCCTGCTTGATATATATACACAGACAGATATACACATACATGCATACATGTGTGAAACAGTTGTGTCTGTGTGTGCTGTACAGTTTGTTTGGCTGCCGGGAGTGTATGCATCGCGATAGGCTGACATGCCGTGTAGATCTCTTACTTACAGTCCTCCTGTCTCCCTTTGCCCCTGGTTTTCTTTTTAACTTTTCCCACTCTTTTTTCTTTTCTTCCTGTTTTACCTCATATTCTTCTTCCTCCTGTTCCCTTTTCTCCTCCTCCTCTTCATTCTTTTTTCTCTCTTCTTTTTCTTCTTTTTTAAAATCTATTCGTGAAGAAACTGGGCCATTTGTCCTATAGTTTCCTACTGTCTGAATTTTGATGATTTCACCCCTATAGTGTCATTTAACGTGTTTCTTTGCTTCTGTGTATCCTGTATGATTTGGTAGTTTGATCTAGAGGCTTACTCATGTTCATGTTTATTGTTTTTGGCAAGAATATTTCATAGGGTAACATATTCTTTCAGTAGGAAGCCTATAATGTCTGGTTATTTTTTGATATAGCAGCCTTTAATGGTCTTTGCTTGTTAAGAGTTGCAAATGGTGATGTTCTATCATGTCTTTATTTATTCTGGAATACTTCTATAAAGAGAAGTTTTTCATGATCAACTATTTGGTAATCCTGAGTACAATTCCTTGAGGAAGAATAGGATAAATTCTTTTCCTTTATTTTCTGGTTTTTGAGAGAATGTGTAGATCCTTTGCATCTTCTGAAGATAACTATTGATTTTTGAAAGTATCATTAATTCATGGGTGTAAAATCATTTGATGTGATTCATTTTATTATTATTAATGCTTAAATTGACCTGTCTTTGGCTAGTGGGAGCCTCTTCATGATGGCTTCCCAAAGCCCTTGATAGCTTTCTTGCTTTCTGGCATAACCAGACGTTTTAAGCTTATCTTGTACTTTTGTTACTTTGGGCCTCAGGCCAAGTCTTTTTACTCTTTCTCCCCTCTCCCTCCACCAGCTATAACTCTTACAATAAATTGCTACACTTTGCAAAAACGTCTGGCTGGCTGTAGTGAGTTGCTGAGCCAGATCCTCCCAGGGCTCAGGCTGTGCCTTTGGTTGATCAAGTTGGCATGTCAGGGAGCTTTAATAGCTTGAACCATTCTCCTTTATTTTAAGTAGCTTTGTTTGTTTGTTCAGTGTTTTGTTCCTTTATTTGCCTTTGGGCACAGGTAATGCTGCCTTCCTTTACTAGTTGTGGGTTAGAAATAGAAGTACTGAAGCCCTGTCTCGTGGCACTGATCTTTAGTGGCCCAGACTAAATGCTGCCTTCTTGTAGGGTCGTCATTGAACAAAAAGGATGAGGATTGTACTAAAAATGTACAATATAGGGAAAATTGACATCTTAACTATATTGAGTCTTCCAATTCATGAATATAATATATCTCTCCACTTACTGAGGTCTTCTTCAATTCCTTTCATCTACGTATAGATCTTGAACATATCTTATTGGATTTATAACTATTTTTTTTCTTTGTTTTTTTTTTTTTGGAGGGGAGTTATTATAATTGGTACTATTTTTTAACTTTCTGTGTCCAGTGGTTCCTTGCTAGTATAAAGAAATATGATTGATGTTTTGTTGACCTTGTATCCTGCAACCTTGAAAAACTCACTTATTCATTCTAGTATTTTTTGGAAATTTCTAGGGATTTTCTACATACACAATCGTGTTTTATGTGAATAGGGACAGTTTTATCTCTTCCTTTACAATTTGTATGCCTTTTATTTCTTTTTCTTATCTTCCTACAACTTCCAGTACAGTGTTATATATAGAAATTGTGAAAGTAAACATCCTTGCCTTGCTGTCAGTCTTAGAAAGGAAAGCATTTGGTCTTTCACCATGTATGATGTTAGCTGTAGGTTTTCTGGAGATGTCCTTTATCAGGTTCAGGTTGAGAAAATACCCTTCTATTCCTAGTCTGCTAAGAGTTTTTATCATGAACAGATTATAAGTTTTGTTCAATTTTTTTCTGTATCTATTGATATGATCATATGGTTTATCTTGTATTAGCCTGTTAAGAGTGAATTAATAAATGAAAATTTTATCTGTAGAAAATGAGAAAAAAGTCTTCTTTTATCCTGTCAGTTTAACCCAACTCTTTACATTCACATGCTTTTTTTCTTAAGCTTCTCCAAGTATAGAATAATTGATTACCATTTTTTCTACTGTTTGACATCTCTTTTTCTTCCCTGTATGTGCAAAGCTACTTACCCTGTATATTTAAACCAACTTTTTTATCCATCTCACTATGATATTTAATTTATAGCATATGATATGTAAATACATAGTATTCTACAGGCTACACCTAAATCAAAGGTGTGTGAGTGTATGTGTGTATAAAAATCAAGCTTATTTATTAAATTTTCCTTTATTTTGTTTTTCCAGTTTTTTACTATTTCATGAAAGCAATCATTACTAATTTGTTTTAAAATCATATTTAATTTCTAACTACTTTTTAAAACTTCAACAGTAATCATGGAAAGGTTGAGAAAGTTTACTTTCTTTTTATGGTG
This sequence comes from Daubentonia madagascariensis, assembly GCA_023783475.1. Lineage (NCBI taxonomy): Eukaryota > Metazoa > Chordata > Mammalia > Primates > Daubentoniidae > Daubentonia > Daubentonia madagascariensis. The sequence goes on from JAKFHU010001035.1 coordinate 23,738,848, forward strand.
TCAGATGCATTGTGATCATTAAAAACGAATTGATAATAAATTGCACTAATGAAACAGTTTGTGAATATGCATCAGAAGATTACTAAGACTAAAATTTTCTGCAGTAGAATATTTATTGCTCAATAAAGTAATGCTAATTTATAGCATTTGGCTTAAAATATTGTTATTTTATGCACTGAAGTAAGTATACAAAAATACAAGGTTAAAAGTTCACTTAAAACATAACTTCTGAAGATGGGACATTATACCCCTTTCTTAATTAGTGTAAGTTTCTAAGAATCGGCAACATAGCAGATTCCCTCAAATATATAAGAATCATGTAGCTTAATTTTCTGGAAACTGTCTTATTACAAACTACTGAAAGAACTAGACATGTTTAACCTGGAGAAGAAAAGATTAAAAGAAAACTTGATAGTCATCTTTGGATGATTTGGGGACTGTCATGTAGAAAAATGCTTAGGGTAGAAATAGTGTTAGTGGATAGAAGTGATTTGTTGGTATATTTTCTTTTTCAGTATAAGAAAGAACTTTTTCCAGCAACTGATAACTGCCCAGCAACAGAATGTGCTGCTGCTTAGGAAGAACATCCAAACCATGTTTTTCCCTCTGCTCTCACACCACAACAGTCATCAACACAGAAGAAGACTTCTGTGACCAAACGTAGGGGTTTTTCCCCACACACCAAGCAGTGGACACCTGCTGTGCATCCTCTAATTTGATTCTGACACCATCTACCTAGAGATAATGTCAGATCCTACGTGGAGAGCGCCCAGTCCCCCAAACTGTCCCCCTCCGTTTCAGACACCAGTCAGAAGTCTGGGCCTGAACCATAGATGAAGACCAATATATATGTCACAACACCACAGCCTGCCTAATGAGGTGGTGAGGCTATTTTACATGCAGGTGGTCATGGAAAGTTGATGACTTTTCTTTCTTACTTTCCCTTCATTCTCTTTGTTCTCTTCTTTCCTAATCAATGGTCCCTGTAGATCTGTGCTGTCCAATAGTCACTACTAGCCACATGTGGCAGTGGAGTCTGTGAAATGTGGTTAGTCTGAATTGACATATGCTCTAAGTGTGAAAATACACATCAGATTCTGAAGTGTTAGTATTAAAAAGAATGTAAAATATCTTGGTAATAACTTTTACATTGATTACATGCTGAAATGGTACTATTTTGTGTATATGGGCTAAACAAAATAATTATTAAGGTGAATTCATTTTAATTTATTAATTATTAATTTAATTATTAAGATTAATTATCAGTTCTGGGTAAGAAGGAGTAAACACTCCATCCTCTCTCACTGATTATAATTAAAAACCCAAAGATTGTTCTCACTGATTATAATTAAAAACCTAGAGATTGTTTTTTAACTATAAAGAATACATATAACAATTGCCTGAAGACTCTGAAAAATAATTAGCAGACATAACTAAGAAGAATTAAAAACTCAAAGATTGACCCATATGGAGATAAGTTTCAGTAGTCCTGTATCTGTTAAAGAAATTGAACTTATTCTTAAAAAACAATAAGCAGTCTTTCAAAAATAAAACTTCAGACTCAGATTGTTTCAGGTGAATTCTACCAAACATTTATGGAAGAAATATCACCACTTCTATGTAATCTCTTCCAGAAATTGAAGTGGACGTAACAGTTTCTAGCTTATTTTATGAGGCCTGCATTGTGCTGATATTAAAGCCAGTTAAAGAAAGTACAAGAAAACAAACAAACAAACAAATGAACAATAGACCAATATCTCTCATTTGAAGAAAAAGAAAAACCCCGTAGAAAAAATTAGCAAATTGAATCCAGCAACATAATGCATCATGAGCAAGTGGGTTTTATCCTGGCCATGAAAGACAAGTTTCACATTTGAAAATCAATCAATGTAACTCTCCATATTAACAGACTAATACAAGATAAACCATATGATCATATCAATTGATACAGAAAAAAATATTGAACAAAACTTATAATCTGTTCATGATAAAAACTCTTAGCAGACTAGGAATAGAAGGGTATTTTCTCAACCTGAACCTGATAAAGGACATCTCCAGAAAACCTACAGCTAACATCATACATGGTAAAAGGAAGAGATAAAACTGTCCCTATTCATATATAATATGATTGTGTATGTAGAAAATCCCAAGAAATTTCCAAAAAATACTAGAACTAATAAGTGAGTTTTTCAAGGTTGCAGGATACAAGGTTAACATAAAATCAATCATATTTCTTTATACTAGCAAGGAACCATTGGACACAGAAAGTTAAAAAATAGTACCAATTATAATACCTCCCCTCCAAAAAAAAAAAAAACAACAAAGAGAAAAGAAATAGTTATAAATCCAATAAGATATGTTCAAGATCTATACGTAGATGAAAGGAATTGAAGAAAACCTCAGTTAAGTGGAGAGATATATTCATGGATTGGAAGACTCAATGTAGTTAAGAAGTCAATTTTCTCTATATTAATCCATTTTTCATATAATCCTCATCAAAATCCCAGCAGGATTTGGTAGATATTGACAGGATGATTTTAAAATTTATCTGGAAAGGCAAAGGAATTAGAATAGCCAAAATGATTTTGAAAAAGAACAACAACAGTGGAAGAATCAGAGTACATAATTTTGAGATTTTGTATCAAGGCAGTGTGGTATTGGCAAAAGAATAGTCACAGATCAATAGAACAAAATAGAAAGTCCAGTAACAGAACCACATAAATATGGTCAATGATTTTTTCACAAAGGGGGAAGTAAAAATGCAAAGGCACTTCAATGGAAAAAGGAGTCTTTTCCACAAATTGACATCCATATGCAAAAAAAGGACGTGGACCTATATATTAAAGTATGTACAAAAATTAACTCAAATGGAAAATTTCAAACCATAAAACTCTGAGAAGAAAATGTGGGAGTAAGTCTTTGTAACTCAGGTTGGGCAATGAGTTCTTAGATCCAACATCAAAAACACAATCTGTGATAATTTGGATTTTACCAAAATTAAAAATTTTACTCTGCTGAAGACACTGTTAAGAGAATGAGAGGGCAAGGTGCAGTGGGAGAAAATATTTGCAAATCATATATTTGACAGGGGACATATCTGAAGAATATATAAAGAGCTCTTAAAAGTCAACAACAAGAAAATGAACAATTTAAAAAATGGGAACTGATTTGAATATATACTCCATCAAAGGAAATATACAGATAGCAAATGAGCACATGAAAATATGTTTACCTTGATTAATCATTAGGGAAATGCAAATTAAAATTGTGAGATTCTGTGACACACCTATTAGAATGACTGAAAACAACAGTAATTTATCATGTGTAGATGAGAATGTATAGAAATTGGAACTCTCATGCATTGTTGGTATGAATGCTAAATGGAATATCCATTCAGGAAAAAAGTTTGGCAGTTTGTTTAATGGTTAAAGATACTTTTTCATATGACCTAGCAATCCACTCTTAAGTGTTTACCTAGAAATGATAATCATTTCTCTAGAATTGAAAAATTTACATTCACACAAAAACCTATACATAGATGTTTGTAGTAACATTATTCATAGTCATCAAAAACTGGAAATAACCCAGATGTCTTTCATTGAGTGGGTGGATAAACAAATTGTGGTACATCCATACAATGGAATACTAGTCAGCTATAAAAAGGAACAAGCTATTGGTATATGCAACAATTTGCCTGAATTTCAAATGCCTTGTGCTAAGTGAAAGAAGCTGGTTTATAAGGTTATACTATATGATTCCATTTGTATGAAATTCTGGAAAATGCAAAACTGAAGGGACAGAGAACAGATCAGAGGTTGCCAGGGATGAGGGATGGTGGGAAAGTTTAAATACAAAGGGGTAGGGTAAGGAAATTTTGCAGGGTGATAGAATTGTTCTGTATCCTAATTTTGGTGGTATTTACACAAATATATGCATACAATACAACTTATATAACTATACACAAAAAGGTAAATTTTACTGTAAATTTAATTTCACCATTTTCCTTTTTACTATTCTAATGTGGCTACTAATAAATTTAAAATTATGTGTGTAGCTTGCATTATTATTTTTATTGCACAGCACTGCCTCAGATATTAGAAATGCAAAGAAGGATTATGTGTGGTCTGAAGTCTAGAGAGAGAGGGATAATGGTAGAAGGAAGTCTTATAAGGAGAAGAGGCAAACTTAAATGACCTAAGTACCACCTTCCAATTCCATCCTTTCTTCTAGAGATATTTTTTTGAGAGCCTAATTTATGCAAATTATGCCAACTCTCAGATAAAATAATTCCTTAGTCTTTTTTCTTTGATATTAGAAAAGAAATTCTACCTCTCAAGATAAAAAGTATGTTGTGCAATGGAATCATTATCTATCGTTGAATTTGTAGGCAAAACAGAGTACATCACTGAGGCAATTGACAAGCTCCTTGACAAATGTGTGGTGGATATTCAGGTTCATATTATTATTGGGTAGATATTATTGTTTAAATGAATGCACCCTGATTAATTGAACTTTGGCAGCCATAAAAGGAGGTTTTGAGGAGCATGCCTAACTAATGTGTTTATTACTTGAAGTTAGAAGTGCCTGCCCAAAAGTGGAATAGAATCTAAGAATATTATCATGGGCTGTAAATAGGAAACTCTAACAAGGTTGAAATATTATTAAATTAAAAATCCTGAAGTGGATTTTGAAATTTAGTTGTCCTGATTAAGAATGAGGGTTATGTAGCTTAGCAGTAGTATATATTTATATATAAAAGTCTTGGGCTTTTTTAGTTGATAGGAGGCATAACAGGAGTCACTGGTGGTGAGGCTGTCAAAAAACGATTTCAATTTGCAGTGGTATTTATCAATAGAAGTTTAGTATCTAAAATGAAGGCATGGATTTTCTTATTTGTTTCTGTGCCCTTTAGAGCACACCTGGAATCTTATGTTTAGTCCTGGGTATTATCCTCTAAGGGGGCAATAGACAAACTGGTACATACTCAGAGAGGAGACAGCTGAAGGATAAAGGAAATTGAGACCAAGTCAGATGAGGAGTAGTGAAGGAAGCTGGGACATTAGCCTGACCAAGAGGTGACTTAAGGTGGAGTTGAAAGAGAGGTCATGAGTACTCCTTCAAATAATTGAAGGGCTATGATATTAAAGAGAAATTATACTTGTTCAATAAGGTCCTAAGAACCAGTGAATGGAATTTTCAGAGAGAGATGTTAAGTTTCAGTGTAAGGAAGCACAGCTAAGGGTTAGAGCTGACTCTTAAAATGAGTCACCTCTCCAAAGTCTTTTGTAAAACTCCGATTCCTGAAACCTACCTTTTGTTGAGAATATCCTTCAAACTGGCATTTCCACAAGGTTCTGGCTCTCACTTCCCATACTTGAAGTTTCAGTAAGTAACCATTTAATGCAGCAACTGATAGGACTAATTCTATCATATGCAAAACTCCAGTTATTTAACATTTGAATTGTTTGTTTCAAACTGTGTTTTCCTGGCAGTTATTGAAACTGGTAGATAAAACAGAATGATAATACCTCACTAAAGAATGAGGAAAGGAGCCTATAGACAGGCTGTGTTCCTTCGGTAGTTGGGGAGTAGGACATGTGGTCCACTCCGCACATCTGGTGACTGGGGCCTTCCTGGGATGGCACTGATACCTCTAAAGATTGTCAGCTGCCAAGGCACAAGCATGCAAATAAATATAAACTGCCTTGCACCTCGAATTTCTTGATTTCATGTATGTGTCTCATTATGAAGCATGGTAGATGGGCATTTTGAAAGGAAGGAACTTCTGCCTCTATTGGTCCCACTATTATAACCTGTCAATTTTTAGGGAGTAATGAAAAATAAGACTTGAAACTATTGTTTTGTTGTTAGGTGGTCGTAATACTTCTAGGCATCCTAAGTGTCTTGTTTCTTTCTTTTCTTTCTTTTTTTTTTTTTAAAACTTCACCTCATATCACCTCTGATCCTATTTTTATTTCTTTGTTCTCCTGCCTACTTTTCCTTTTTAATGAAAAGTTGACCGAAGCAGTACCCAAGTAATCTCTACTGTGGTCACATCATCTTCTCCAGAGTGAAATAAAGGAAATGTGATGTTATTGCTCTTGTGTATGATTTGTGTTAGTCTTTTTTCCACCATGTCTGCCTTGAGGTCAGGTACTATGTTTTCTACTTCCTATATAACTCCCCAGGTATCTAATATGTGCATCTGTGCATGGGGGGTTTTTAATAGATGTTCTTGACTGATTTACTGGCTATTTTCCGTAGCAAGAAAACAATGCTACAGTTTATTTCAAAGAGGCTGTAGAGTATTGAGGCAAAGTGTTTCCGAGTTCTTTGAGGTCTAAGGTAGGAGTTTGAGAAATTCTGAAAGGGAAGGCTGTGAGATTCTAAAAGATATTTTAACTGATTTCTTTGTTTTGAAAAATACTTGTGTAATATTTTTACTATGTATACGTAGTAAACTCTCTCCTACCCTTTTTCCTAAAAGATCCTTTTGGTACCCATCATTTTCCTTTTTTGAAAAAACTTCATTGTATATTCAAATACTTTTGGCTTCCTTAAAATTTTTTGAAAAATCAACTATAGAAGGATTGAGATATTTAGTGTTTGGCAGCACGATGGGGTGATGATAGTTAACAATAATTTATTGTATATTTCAAAATAACTGAGTGGAATTGGGAATGTTCCTAACATAGAGAAATGATAAATGCTTGAGGTGATAGATGTCCCAGTTACCCTGATTTGATCATTACATGTTGTATGCTTGTCTCAAAATACCACATGTACTCCATAAATACAATTATAATGTATCTCTAATAATTAAAAATTAAAAAATAAAAAAAATCTTTAACATTACCCAGTACTGTCCTTTTAAAAGGACATATTTGGAAACTGCCTGAAAAATAAAGATCTTTGCAAGTATTCATCTTGTAAAAATATTCTTTACTTTTAAAAAGAGCTCATTGCAGAGTTCCTTTAAATGGAGAACTCTCCAAATTGCATTTTCAATATGATTTTATTTGTAAAAAATAAGCTTACCCACAACCATTCAGTAAATGCTTTGTAATTTATTTGTATTTAAGATCAGATTTCTTTAAAGTGGAACAAATTTTAGCATTAGACTAAAAAAAAAGTTTTATTGAGATGTAATTATATGCCATGCAATTCACCCTTTAAAGTGTACAATTCAGTGGTTTTTTTAGTAAAGCCACAAAGTTGTGCAACCATCAACACTAATTCCAGAACATTTTTATCACCACAAAAAGAAACCTCGGACCAGTTAGCAGTCACTTCCCATTCCCTCCCTTCCCCATCGCCTGGCACTATTCATCTACTTTCTGTCTCTGGATTAGCATATTCTGGGCATTTCATATAAATAGAATTATACAATAATAATACAATAAATAACATTTGTGTCTGGCTTTTTTCACTTAGCATAATGTTTTCAGGGTTCATCCACATTGTAGCACTGTATGTAGCACAAAGTTCATCCACATTGTAGCACATATAATGGAATACTATTCAGCTATAAAAAAGAAAGAAGGAGAACTTTCTCTTTTATAGCTGAATAGTATTCCATTATATGTGTTTATCACATTTTATTTATCCATTCATTAGTTGGTGGACATTGGTTGTTTCCACTTTTTGGCTATTTTGAGTAATGTAGCTACAAACATTAATGTGTAAGGGTTTTTTTGTGTTTTGTGTGGATGTATGTTTTCAATTCTCTTGGATGTATGCCTATTAATGGAAGTAGAATATCAGGGTCAAATGGTAATTTTGTGTTTAACTTTTTGAGGAACTGCCAGAATGTTTTCGAAAGTGGCTATACCATATCACATCTCCACTTGCAGTATATAAGTGCTTCAATTTCTCCACATCCTTACCAGCACTTGTTATTATATGCCTTTTTGATTATAGCCATCCTAGTGGGTGTGAAGTGGTTTCTCATCGTGATTTTGATAGCACTTCCCTGATGGCTCATGATATTGAGCATGTTTTCATGTGCTTGTTGGCCATTTGTATATCTTCTTTGGAGAAATGTCTATTCTCAGATCCTTTGTGCATTTTTAAATCAGGCCATTGTCCTTTATATTGTTGAATTGTAAGAGTTCTTTATATATTCTGGGTACAAGTCATTTATTAGCTATATGATTTGCCAGATTTTCTTCCATTCTGTGGGTTGTCTTTTCACTTTCTAGATGGTATCCTTTGAGGGATAAAAGTTTTTAATTTTTTATATGTGGTGTGTGGTAGGAGCCCAACTTCCTTATTTTGCTTGTAGCTATCCATTTGTCTGAGCACCATTTGTTGAAAAGATGCTTTAAAAAAAAATCTTAACTGTGGTAAGTTTTATTATATTTAAATTTTACCATCTTAACCATTTTTAAGTGTACATTTCAATAGTGTTTTAAATAGTCACTTTGTGCAACCGGTCTCCAGAACTTTTTTCATCTTGCAAAACTGAAGCTCTGTACCCATTAAACAAATTCTCCCTTCTCCCTAGCCACTGGCAATCACTATTCTGCTTTCTGTCTCTCTCAATTTAACTGCTCTAGGTACCTGATGTAAGTGGTGTCATGTAGTATTTGTATTTTTGGGACTATTAGCGTAACATCTTTAGTATTCATTCGGATTGTAGCATGTGTTAGAATTTCCCTCTTTTTAAGGCTGAATAATATTTCATTGTATGTATATATACCACATTTGGTTTATCCATTCATCTGTTGATGGACACTTTAATTGCTTCCACTCTTTGGCTATTGTGACTCATGCTGCTGTGAAAAGGAGTGTACAAATATCTCTTCAAGAACCTGCTTTTAGTTATTTAGGGTATATACCCAGAAGTAGAATTGCTGGATCATATGGTAATTTCGTTTTTAATTTTTTGAGGAATAGCCATACTGTTTTCCATAGTGGCTGCACCATTTTACATTCCCACCAACACTGCCAAGGGGTTCCAGTTTGTCCACATCCTCACCCACACTTGTTACCTTTTGTTTTGATAGTAGCCATCCTAATGGGCGATGGAATGGGAGAGGTGATGAATAGACTTTTTGCCCTATTGAATTGTCTTGGCACCCTTGTCAAAAATCATTTCATCATAAATGTGAAGGTTTATTTATGGACTCTGAATTCTATTCCCTTGATATGTATGTCTGTCCTTATGCCAGTACTGCACTGTCTTCATTACTGTGGCTTTGTAATAACTTTTGAAATTGAGACGTTTGAATCCTTCCATTTTTTTTTCAAGATTGCTTTGGCTATTTGGATGCCTTGCATTTGCATGTAATTTTTAGGGTTGGCTTGTCAATTTCTACAATGAATCCAGCCGGGATTTTGATAGGGATTGTATGGAATCCGTACCTCAACTTGGGTAGTATTGCCATTTTAACAGTATTAAGTCTTCTGATCCACAAACATGAGATGTCTTCCTATTTATTTAGGCCTTCTTTAATCTCTTTCAGCAGTGTTATATAGTCTTCAGTGTGTAAGTCTTACACTTCTGTTAAGTTTATTCGTAAGTATTTTGTTCTTTTTGATGCTATCGTAAATGGAATATTTTTTTAATTTCATTTTTGAATTGTTCACTACTATTGTACAGAAATGTGATTGGTTTTTGTGCATTTATCTGTGTCTTGCAGCCTTGCTGAAGCTGCTTATTAGTTCTCATAGCAGTTTTATGGATTCATTAGAACTTTCTATATGCAAGGTCATGTCATCTGTGGATAGAGATAGTTTTACTTTTTCTTTCCAATCTAGATATATTTCATCTCTTTTTATTGCCTAATTGCCCTGGCTAGAGCCTCCAGTACATCCTTCAATACAATGTTGAATAAAATGGGCAAGAATGGATATCCTTGAATCAGATTTTTAATGTTTACTGGTTTGGAAATATTTATTACTAACAATGCTCCTTTGAGAACTTGAAAATCCAGCTTCTTATCCTTCCATAGTAACAACAGTAATAAAATTTCTTCTATTGGAATTCAGCATGTTACAGATTTTTTGAACACCGAGGCACAATAGATTCCAACTTGGAATTTTTCAAAACTTTGATGTCTGTGCTCTGTTAACTTTATGATTTTTTTTCCTAAAAATAACTAAAGTAAACCAACTATAGGACTTCTAGAAAAACATCTGTAAAGTGTACGCCCTTCTAAAGAATTGTGCTTGCTGGGTATATTTGAATAGAATGAATAATCAGGACATTCACATTGTCTCTATTAGTGCTTCTTAGCCATGTAATAGATATAGTTGATAATCTGAGATGATAATGGTAGGTAAGGTGAAGGAGAGGTGGTGATTGTACTACTTTTGATAATTTAATTCTATAGCCAACTTCTGAAGGGTACATTTTCTTGCTTAAGCTTATTGCCTACAGAAATCCCCAGGAGTAAATTTGCTATGCTTTATTCTTTACTGAAGATTTTCTCAGTACTTAGATATTTAATTCAGAGAATAGTATTTCTTTCATTTATTGAGCATTTCTAAAATATATTCTATTTGTGCTGCATTATGCCCTGTTAGAGACATGAAATAAGTATAAGAACATGTCTATTCTGTGGATGCTTACAATATATTTAGGAAGATCAAATATATGTGCTTACCTTGTACTACTGTGTATTTGTAGTTGTTTATATATGTCTTGTCTTTCTCACTAAGCATAAACTCCTTAAGGATAGATATCTTTGTATTGACACAATGTATATCACAGTGCCTCATATGTAGATTGTGTTTATTATGATTTTTTAAAAGTGAATAGAGCAGTAAAACAACATAAAATTATTTGTAATTAAATACTCAAGAGAATGGCATAACTAATCAGTATTGTTGAATTTTAGAAGTAACAACAATCAGTGTGTACCAGATTTGTTAGGGAAGGCTTCATGCAGGAGAGGGTAATTTAGCGGGCTCATAAGGGATGGTATGAACTGAGCAAGGAGAGACAACATTTTAACTGGGTATCATAGTATTTGGAGGGCATTGAACAGATCACATTGACTGGAATAAAAGATAGGTATTGGCTTGTAGATAAAGAGAAGGGTGGATAAATAGGTAGGAACATCATATTTTGGAAACTTTAAGTATCAGTTTGGGAAGTTTGCCATTACTCCATTTGATATTAGAGAATCATTGAAGTTTCTTGAATT